>OX403616.1:73246131-75646131 GCA_948107695.1 Meliscaeva auricollis | reverse complement strand
TGGACATTTTAAAACAGAAGTTTTACAAAATCAAGTTCAAGAATTGCAACAGCAAAATCTGATGTTTGATTGGTTGCAATATACCAGATACCATCCACCAAAACTCCCACGTAAGTTATACTTTACAAAATTTGTGTGTCTTCTTTAACTAATACAAAAAAATTGCTATTGTTTAAGGTTCTTTTCGTAGTGGCCCAGTTAAAAGAACCCCCGGAAGATTACCAAGAGTTCCATTTACACCTGCACAACTTCAAGCTCTGGAAAATGCATACAGCATTTCGACATACCTCAGTTCCGAAGATGCTAATAACTTGGCAGCAAAGCTAGACCTAACGAACACTAGAGTGAAGATTTGGTTTCAAAATCGTCGGGCTCGGGAACGCAGAGAAAAACGCGAACGAAACTTAAGTAGTGGAACTGAGGCAGGTTGTGATTCTACAATGTCATCAACTTCGTCAAGTCCTGAACCAGATACCAGTTGTTATAGTTTGAAAGAAAACTTTTGTTAAAACCTTCAAAATTATTGTACATAGTCAAGGAGATAGAGTTTTGTGTTAATTTGTATCTCGAACATAAATGGAAGTAACTATAGTTTAAAATAAAACTCTAAAGTATTTATGTATTAGCATCATTGTAATTAAATGAACTTTGTTTCTTCTTTATATAATTGAAAAAGTAGTGACCGTCCATTCTCACAAAACGGAGATTTAGATTTAGAGGTCTGTTAGGCAAAAAACCAGAGTAATTAACGTTTTTTACTCGGGAGCGGAAAAAAATCTGATCCAAAGGAGCCAATGCTCTGGAGATAAAATAGTGTTACGACCCATACAACATACCGACAAAAAAGTAAATGTAGCACTGCATCTTAGTTTAGCCATTCTTACGATGGTGTTGGGTGCCTCACTCAATAGTACAATAGTACACCTATGTGAACCCCCCTATTGACAATAATATTATCTAAAAAACAAGCCACAAACGAAATTCATGAGTAAATAAAAATCTAAATTTTCCAAAAAGTTTGCAGCTTAGGAAGATACATATCTGCAAAAAATCATAATACATCCGCCGCACGAAGCATAGGTGAACTTTGACCAACTTAATCCACTCACTGAGTTTGTAAATGTCCCAGTTTTTAGATTAAGATTTTAACTTAATATATGGGTTACGTTGATTTTGACCGATATTTTTGCTAGTTAAAGTTTAACAAATACGTGAAAAAAGTGTCCTTTGACCAATGATATGCATGTGAATTTTTTATCCTTAGTTCTAATGAACATCGAAATATATATCCACCAATTTTTTTTTAATCTGCCATTGTTTTTACCACTATCGAAACGGGGTTTTCTGACAAATTACCCCTGTTGCACTGAAAATAGGAATTAATATAAAAAGGACTATTGAATCCGCTTAAAGAGTAGTCGTACTCCACTTAGAGTAGTTGTTTTGACCTCAGTATAGGTTTACCATTTAAACATAAGCTTTTTTTTAAGAAAAAGTGAATAAATAAATAAAACACCACACAAAACCTTATTGTTTCACACACAAAAATTTCGAAGGCAAATTAAAATAAACAAAAAATTACTTACATTAAACTAACTCGATTGTATTGATCTGCATCATATATTTTGTAAAATCAAAGAGTGGGTATGCGAAGTAACGGACTTGAGCTATACCAAAGAGAACAGCGGTGTTCTTATCTCGCCTTTTTCTGCATTCAAGTTATTGTTTTCTTTTTCAATAAAATAACTTTCATACGCATCCAGTCTTTTGCATTTGTTTATGTTTAATCAAAGTGATGCTATGCTCGTTCTCCCCAATTCCATGACCTTCAGTTACAATGTGATCCGCAAAGGCTGATTGCTTTAATTTGTTCTTTTTTACACAATAACAATGTTCTTTAAATCTAACTTGTATACTTCGTTTAATTTGGCCTTTATTTTGAATTAAAAACGAAACGATGTAACAGACTTCTGGTTTATTACCTTTATTTTTAAATATTTTTTTTTGTCATTTTAAAGGGAGATGGATCCCCTTCCGTGGTAAAAAAAAGCTTGTATTGAACTCCAGCACAGGAATCCGTTACTATTCTGCAGGACTGAAGTAATCGTATTTTCCCCTGAATCAGTCTCTTTTTAACCGACTTTGAAAAAGGAGGAGGT
Source organism: Meliscaeva auricollis (assembly GCA_948107695.1). Taxonomy (NCBI): domain Eukaryota; kingdom Metazoa; phylum Arthropoda; class Insecta; order Diptera; family Syrphidae; genus Meliscaeva; species Meliscaeva auricollis. Next base: position 75,643,972 of record OX403616.1, on the reverse strand, counting down.
TATCAATTCGACTGTATTTATTTTTATTTTTATGTTTGTTAGGGTATGGATCGATTTTGATAAAAGTTGGTGGTCTCCATTGGATCCTATTTTAAGTTGGGTACAGATCTGACAATGGCATGCATTAGAAAATATCAAAAGTCTTAAATTTGAAGTCGGTTGTTTTTTTTTTTAATTACGAGGGAAAAAATATTTCCAGGGAAACAAAATTCCCCTTGAGATTCCCGATGGGATCTATTATAAAGTATCTTTTAGACTTTAGAACAGTTCCTATAGGTAATAATTCCTATAGCAAAATTCGTTGGCTGCATGAGCTGGGGAACGTATTACGAAGTGATGCAAAATAAATAAGCGGAAGCCGTTGTCTGTTGTCGTTTTGTAAAGGCTATAGGCTATGGTTACCACCTAGTCCGCTAAACATGTATACCTGGCTATAAATATTTCCCAGGGAAATATTTTGCGGCTTTTCGCTTTTCCGTTACCCTTCTCCCGATAATATTTCAAAAATTTTCAAATAATTCAGGTAAAAACTACAACAATAATTTATGCTTAACTTGAAGAGTTTAAGGCAAAACTTTTATATTTTTTACGAGATTCTGGATTATCATAACAGAAAAAAAGGTATTAATTTTCAAAAGTATTTCATTTCTGAATGAGCTATTTTTTTACTTTTCTTCGAAAAATGTGTAATAAACATATCTTTCAATTGATTTTGTATTATAAAGGTAATACAAATTAGAAATTTTAAAAAAAGTTTTTTTTTTTTTGAAGTCGGAAAAGGCTTAAAATAATAAATTAGTTTTGGTTCTACAAGACAGTTTTTTTATTTAAAGTGTAGTTCAATAGGTGTTCAAAGTGTCCCCCTGGGTTGGTATGAATGCTAGAGCCCGTTTTTGGATCTAATTGCTAATATTAGTTTACTATCTGCTGTCTGCCTCAATTTTGATGATATTTGAAGATCAAAAGCAAATAAATATACAAAAAAAAAGCAATTCCAAAACATTGATTGAATCAATTTTTAACCGACTTCAAAAAAGGAGGAGGTTATCTTACTTTATTTTTTTTTTTTTTTTTACCTCAGCACTTTTGACTGAGTGGGGTCCCATTTCAATTTGGTCAAGTTCTGACAACGACATCCATTAGAAAATATCAAAAGTCTTGAATTTTAAGTCGGTTGTTTTTTTAAAGGTATTATTTTTTGTTGTGTAATAAGTGCATGTGAATTACCTATGTTAATATTGTTATTTAAAAAAGCTCATTTTAATTTAATCCTAGCACCTTTAAAGTCAAGGCAAGGGGAAAACTAAAGAGATCGCTGCTTTACTTCGAAAGCTGTCAATTTCCAAATTTTTTTTCAATAACTAAAAACGTAAACGAAGAGGTCGGAAGTAATTATTTGCATATGAACTCAATTTTTTTTTGTCAACTACATCCACACAGCAGGAAACACCAGGGACAACACCGCAACAAGAACATAAACCCTAACAAAACTTTAGTATATAAAAAATGAAAACTGTTTTGTAAATTTATTGCGAGTGCTGAACTGTCAACAAGGCTTAATCCGAAAAAAAATTCCCATTCCGAAATGTCCCTAATGGGAAAAATAATTCCAGATAACCTCAATCTATTCTCTTGGAATTGTTTGCCCAATTCCGAAAAAAGTTCCCACTACCGACATTAATTTCCTAAATGGGGAAAGTTATTTCCTATAGCCAAAACGGATTTATTTTAAACTTTTTTATTAATGCAATACTTCTTTACTGCTTTCAAAACAAAATGCCCGACTGGGTCGCACGAAGTACGTGCGACCCAGTCGTGCATTTTTCTAAGTTTTTGAACCTAAATTTAAAGCTTCGTATATATACATAGTTTTTAAAAATGTTTTAAAAAAAAGTATAAAAAAAATTCAATCCATTACTAAAACGACCTAAACTTCAACTTAAATTGTTTTGAGCTCCAAACTAATGCCGTCTTCCATTCACCAAAGAAGAGTCAGTTTTGTGAATCTGACGGCTAAAATAGGGGGATAATACTGGTTTAATACTGGTAAAAAGTATGATTTCATGTCCCATTTGCAACTCTCAGAGTCAAAAAAGCCTAGTACAGATTTTATTTTCGACGCTTTTTTTTCAATCAAAATTTCAATTTCTCCTCTGGAGAATTGCCCTTAACCACCAAATTTGATCGAGTTATACACAGACAGACAGTTAAACAGACATACAGAATTGCGAGACCCACTTTTGCATTCTCTATCATCTTTATGTCATGTCTGATTCTTATTTCGAGTTCGATTTTTTTACGAAAGTAAAAACAATAACCACCAAATTTGATCGAGTTATACACAGACAGACAGTTAAACAGACATACAGAATTACGAGACCCACTTTTGCATTCTCTATCATCTTTATGTCATGTCTGATTGTTATTTCGAGTTCGATTTTTTTACGTAAGTAAAAACAATAACACAAAACAAATGAACAATCCCTTTTTTCATAAAAAAAACTCTCATAAAAGGAAGTCCTATTTCAAAATATCAATAACAAAATAAAAAGATTATGCAACACGTCTTGTTCACTTCAACTGACTTCGATTTTTATTTTATTAGAAAAAAAAATGTACAATACATTTAATGTTAACTTAAAATTGTTGTTTGTTGAATCCATTAATGTGTGTAGTAATGGTGTTAATTGACAATATCGCTGTCATTTTTAATGTTTTTTTTCTCTTTTTCTTCACATTTAAATAGTTCTCTTAATAGAAATAAAAAAATATATAATCATGTATATGTATTTAAGTTCTTTTTGGTAAAAATAGAATCACAAAGAACAAGGCTTTCAAAAAAAATGATAAACAACAAAACATAAAGAACATCTTCTCTGTTAATAAATTTGAACATATTGAACGCTCAAAAAAATAATATTTATTTTTATTTTGATAAAAAGAAAAAAGCAAGCATATTGCAAGCTAATCATCGAGTTTTTCATTTAGCTCAGCGTTTTTTTTTTTTTTTTGTTTACAAACTAACATGTGAATGATTTTTTTATTTTGTGCGAACCACTGGAATTCGAACAAAACACATTTATTTTTCTTTGCTTTATAATTTTGTATATTTAAGTACAATTCAATTTAATTTTTTTGGGGATTAAAATTTATATTGTTAACATCGTCAAAACAGTTTTTTTTTATTAATTAATTTTGTTTTCTCTGTGTATGGTGAGACAATAAGGCATCAAAAATTATATTCTGTTTTTTTTCAAAATAACTAAAAAATGTATATTTTGTCTATGTATACTGATAAATATATATTTGTAGTTAAGTTTTTGTTTTTTTTTTTGTGAAAAATAAAACAAATTCCAAAAGAATATATATTTTCTAAAATATGTGTTTATGTAGGCGTGCTTCCTCATGAGAGTGTGCCGCTTAGAAAGAAAATGTTTTTAATTCCCCAATGCGATGGGGTTTACCTGAAATTTACTTACATGACTATGGTTTAATTTTTTTTTGTTTTTGTTTTTGTTTTTTGTTTTTTTTTTTTGATTATAGGGGACAAGGAGGCGATAATATTAATTAAAATACAATGTGTCAATAAACTACTAATCAACGTTAATAATTGATTCACGTCCCTTGCCAACACCAACCCATCGAACTGGAACATCGAGTCGGCTTTCAATGAATCGTACATAATCTTGTGCATTTTTTGGAAGCTCCTTAAAGTCGCGAATGTTCTCAGTGCAGGAATTCCAACCGGGCAGGGTTGTGTAAATAACTTCCATTTTTTCCAATTCAGATATAGTACCTGGGAAGTGATCAATAACTTTTCCATCCACTTTGTAACTGAAAATATATAAAATAAAATATTTATTGGTATGATACGTTTAAATGTTTAAAATTAAATAAAACTATTTATGCATGTACATGTACATACATCTGTTTGAATGATTCATTTGCCTATACTTTATAATTTGTATAAGATGTACTTGTACATACATATATGAAAATTGAGCTTGTAGATTGTATTCCCTTCCTTCTTTTAATGACACATGTTGAATATCAAGTGGCTAGTACCTCAGCTGGTAACGGAGGCCATACGGAGTGACCAATAAGACTTTTCTTTTTTAATCAAGGCCGCACCGGAAGAATTATGCAGATGGAATCAACGTCTACAATGTCACTACTTTTTGAACTCTTTATACTGGCTACTACGACATATTCGAAGTTCAGGCCTATAAGGAGCGCTTCCCTACAACGGAAAAAAAATCTTGTTCTGAAACACAAACAAGCCTCGGATACGGATACCCCAGCAAAAGAAACAAGGACAACGAATATCGGATGTGTACGTAGAATGTGCTGTCCTTATACAGACTGCAATCTTGGCGCTTACTTAGTGTAATTGAACCACTAATTTAAAAAGCCTTAGTAAAAAATTGATTCCATATAATATTTAAAACTGCTTAACCTACCCCTTTCCTACCAGGCATTCACCAGACATTCGCTAAGTGAAAACCTCGCGAGACAAAGATGCCCAGATTATCCAAATTGATCACATCGCAAAAGACGCCAGACATGCTTCCAGTATCTTAGATGTCCGAAGATTCCGACGAGCAAACATTGACTCAGACCGTTACTTGGTAGTGTCTCGAGTGCGGATGCGGATATCTATGACGCCACAACGCCGAGCAGATACTGTGAAGAAAATTTGGTGACGCGAAACTAATATAGCATGAGACCGCCAGATGATGTGCTGGGTTTCACTAGGCAACCACAAATAAACTTTTACAACGAAGAATGCCGGCTAGTACATGCAGTTTAGCTGCAAAACAAAAATTGAGCCACTGAGAGAGCCGCGCAAAAGATTTACGGGCTAAAAAAGAGAAGAAGAAATGAAGAGAGCACGGTAAGCGACGGCCAATTCTATTGAGAGTTGTATCGGCAGAAAGGGTATTCGAAAATGTAACCAAAGAGTAAGAAGATCTACCCAAGGCTACACGGCCAGAACAGAAGCTTGCCGAAATGAGAGGGGCAATATTGTAGGTAATAAAGTCAGTGCTAAAGGTCTTGAAGGAACATTTTTCTAGACTGTTGAATTTCGAAGATAGCCGCAGTTATTCAATTTAATCTGGAAGACAAATAGTGCAAAGCAGTAGGAGACCCTTTGGTAGGGAGTAGGCACCAACTCATCTATAAAATCTAGTCGGATAAGAGCATGCTCGTTTAACGGAACCTTGGCATAGTATGCTCCATCCACAAAAAAGGAGACCCTCTGACATGAGTGTCAACTATGAAAGAATCAGCCTCCTAAATGTCGCATACAAAATCCTGTCGGCTATTTTGATCGATTTAAACCTTTTATCAACGGTCTGCTTATCCCCTATCAGTGTCTCGTAATCGACCTTTAACACAGAATATGAAAATTAATCAATATAATAACTTACCCAATGCCAACTTCAATTTCCTTAAATGTATCAAGGATATCCAATTTGGTTAAGCAAATGCATGTGTAGCCATTCACCAGCGAAGTGTATTTTAATAAGCCAAGATCCAGCCAACCACAGCGACGTTTCCTCTTTGTAGTTACACCCACTTCAAAACCTCTACTCTGAAGGAGGTCACCAAACTCCTAAAAAAAATAAAAAAATAAAATACAAACAATTTTGTATCTTTGATGGACAATGCAAACGTTTTATAACGTACATTCAACTGTTCTGTTGGAAATGGTCCATCTCCCACACGAGTTGTGTAAGCTTTAACAACTCCAATAACGTCTCCAATGGCTTGTGGTGGCAATCCTAAGCCAGTAAGCACTCCCCCAATACTGCAATTACTGCTAGTCACATAAGGATATGTACCAAAATCAATATCCAACATAGCTGCATTGGCGCCCTCAACCAAGATGGTCTTACCCTGGCGCAGGGCTGTGTGTAGGAAGCATACTGTATCTTTAACATATGGCCGCACCATATCAGCGTATTCTCTATACCTAGAACACAAAACTCCTCTCTCAGGACCAACATCCTCTCGATGACTCAACCAAAATTTTTTATTTACCTTTCCAATTCGGCCTCGACATCAACGCATATTGTGGGGAACAGACGCAAGTGTGTCGCCACAATTGACTTGAATCTATTCAATGAGAATTCAATGACAAGAAATAATTTAAAAAAAAAATTGCATATACACGCTATGCCAATCATACTTACTTCTCCGAAAACAAATTAAAGTCACACAACAAATCACCTACTCGGATGCCATTGCGTGTGGCCTTGCTAGAGTAGGCTGGACCAATACCTTTCTTGGTTGTACCGAGCGATTTGCCACCCTTTTCGGCTTCTTGCATCCCATCGACATGTTGATGGAAATCAAACACCAAATGTGCACGATCTGAAATGATCAAACGGTGTTGCAGCTTATGCAAACCCTTCTCCTCGTTCTTGCGAAGCTCATCAAACAAGCTTGGCAAATGAATAACAACGCCATTGCCTTTAATAAAAGAGAAACAAATAAAATAATTTATAAATTATTCATCTAATTAAATATGAGATGGTACAATAAGGCACGAAATCTATTTAAAATACAAAAAAATTGGGTTTTGTGTTCCGCGACACGAAGTAATAAGTCTAATTATAGTTTTAATTTTGTTTGTTGAGTGTAGTCTGCATGTCTCTTTACAGCACAACGGAACAAGTCACTGAGTTGAACCAATTTAATAATGCCATAATATACATCCATACAAGTGGGTACAGGGAAATGCCATTGTAATCAAAATTACGAGTAATTTTGTTGATGGGTTCCCCGCTAATTAGCAAGTATATGAATAGACACAATGAAGCAAATTATTATTACTACAAAACGTAACCAACAAAATCCAATTAAATGCTCTCCTCGAACATCATCGATTAAAATATTCATACTCGTACATACTCGTATGTATAAGAGCAGACGTTGAGTGAGGTAGAAGGTTATTTTTTGTAGGTCAAAGTCAATAGATTTTCTGGCGCGCTTTCAATTGTATTTTGATAGATGATAATAGAAAGGACTTTCCTTTATGTTTCAAATAGTTTTATATTTTGTTAAAAGACAATTTGGTTTGCGGAATCAATACAAAGTCTGAAACACATTTTTTGTTGTTTTTTTTTTAAATCGGTCAAGGTTGTGGACTGACTTGAGATTTTATTTGGGATGGTATGTGTAAAATTTGAGATTTGTAAGTCTGAATTTATGTGAACATATAGCACGTAGAATTCTAATGCATAAATTAAAAATACATACAGATTTGCCCAATATTATTCAACACTCTTAACTTTCCACTGCCTTCTCCAAAAATGTATTTCTTTTTCTTTTATTTGATTTGAAATTCTCTAATTATGTTGTACCAATTGGTAACTTGTTAGAGCCACATTCCCTATCATGCCCTGTTATTATAAAAGGAGATTTTTTTCTTGATACGATTGTCTTCTAAAAATATTTTCAACAGAAATTTCAAGTCAAATCACAATCCTTAAGAAATCAAAAAACTTGGAAAGAAAATGTTTGTTGGAGCCGTTAGAAGATGATCACATGAATGTAAACATTCTAATTTTACATCTCTAATTTTACGACACCGACAAACCTTGTAACACGATTTCCCAACATTTTTCTTTTTGCACATTCATGTTTCTGACATGAGGTGGACGGTAGTATATACATTTTAAGGGTATTTATGCAACTTCGAAAAAACACTAGATAAGTTTATCTTTTAGATTAGTTTATCTATTGATAAATGAGTAGTCAAATTTTTAAATTAAATAAACTTATCCAATGATTTCGCTGCGGAAGATTACCAAATTTATTTGTATAAACTTATCCAACCGTCATTGAGGCTTTTGAAAATTTAGTGTGTTCAGAAATATGAATAAATGAACATCTGAGTTCAGAGAACTTCACGATTAGTTGGCGATAAAAATGTGAATTAAACTATATATTTTATAGGAAAAAAACATAACAAGGGGCAGTCACTATGGTCTTGATTGTTTATAGTTTTAGCTCCTTAATGTTAAGGTTTTCTGTTTAAGTTCGAACTGACATTTGGGATTTGTATGTGGACTATTACCGTTAAAACTGATTGTGAGGCGTAATGTTGCAAATTGTAATTTTCAATAGTCTTGAACTACAGAGTTGTAAACTCTTATTTGTAACGGCTGTAGCTATACAATGGCACCTATTCAGAGATATTTTGTTTGTATGGAAATATTTTATTCTACCGAATATTCTTCTTCGAATTTACCCCAGATTTAATATTCGGGGGGAACAAAAATCAAAGAATTGACCTCTAAGTTCACCTGGAAAGTTTAATTCCGATGATAAATATCGGAAAAAACTTTTGGAAATTTGTATTCGCGATAACCTCAATGACTATTTTGACTTTTTTTTTTGTTAATTTTTATTTATTCCAGAATATGTGATTGCTGCTTCCTTTTTAATGTGAGTGTCTTGTTATAGATTACGTTGCTTGTCTATAGTATGTAGCTTTACCATGGCTCAAGTTAGTTTCAATAAACAACATCATATGAGTCTCGTAAGCTACACGTAATTTTCACACCACACAAGAGATAAGACAACAGTGTCATAAACTTGCAATATGCCCGAAGTACAATTCAAGCTTCTATTGACTTTTAGTATATCATATGACGAGACACTTTGTATGTTAACCTTAATAAATAGATAGGCCATTGTTGTCGACAGAAAATTCTTATCGGTTTAAGCTTTGGTCTAGAACAAAAGTCCAATACTTTGTTCCGCGTTATTTATTTTTTGGCAAGCAAGTCTTTACAATTTAAATATAGATTAATCTGTTTTTTTTATTGACTCATTTTTAAATAAAAAAATTCCCTTGAACTTTATAGGACATAATATATAACCCAGATGTTTATAAATTATTAGTTTGATTCATTGACTAGGTTGTTTTTTTTATTAAATAAAATGTGTTTCTCTGGCTATCGTAGGGTTTCAGTAGGGTTTTTTTTTAGTTTTCTCTAAATCAGCAACTGTCCACATAGATCTAAATGAGGTTTTATTTAATATTTAAGATTCTAGACTCGTCCTCCTATGAGCTTGTTCTTTATGTTGAAAGAATTGTTTCTTCATATTTTGGACAGTCTTGCCTTCGTAATGCTGGTGTTGATAGTCTTGTTCAGTTCCAAGCTTTGTAGATATAAAACTCCCTCTTGTTCAGTTCCACGCTTGGTAGAGATAAAACTTCCTTCTCTATTTCCGTTCGTTAGGGCTGGTTGCAGCACATCGCTTATCATCACTAATAAGAATAGTATTGGCGATAGTATGCAACCCTGTCTGACTCAATGCTGCAGAGCATGACATTCGCATCCATCGTAAGTTGTTTTAATAGTAGAAATTCATTTATCTTGAATTCCCATTCTGTGTAGGGGAAGCCAAATAAATTCTCTTTTGACACTATTGATGCCTTTTCAAAATCAATGGAAAGCAAGTTAAGTGGTGATCAATGAATAGCTAGGTTAAATAAAAAATGCATTTTCACTTAAACAAACAGTATGCATTTGCCTACTTAGTATCTTACAGCTATTCACACATTTGTTTTTTTTATTTATTTTAGCAATAAATAAGTGTTAAAACACACCTTCAATCAAAGGCACGAGGTGGGACATCACGCGCCATCAGGGTATTTTTGATAATAGAACTCGTGAAATTCCCTCTTGTCTCACTCCAAGTATGAAAATTGTTCATATTGTATTAGTCAAACTGCACACGAGACTATACTTTAGTCATTTTTTTTCTGTTTACATAATTTAATTTATTGAATGACGTTTTGTGATAAAATAATATTTATGCCTCTGTTTGCAAGTTACACGAGTAAAAATGCAGTATCTGACTCAGAATGTCAAGGTTTGCTATGCCTTTGGTAGAATTTTATTTCAGCCAGAAAGTTTTCTGGCATTTGAAAATAAAAACAAATTAAAGAAGAGAAAAGCAAATGAAACCGAAAATGTGCTTACGCCCACTTTAGCTCTGCATTAGAGCTACATATGTATCTACATACCAGCCGGTCCTACTGTCTTGCTTTCATTAGAAGGTCAGAGAATATATGCATCAAGAGCAGCCGGCGACAGCAATACCTAATGTCACATTTTTTACCAATAAAATTGTAGGCTAATACCCACGTAATAAAGCTCTAATGAACCTTCTTATATAGACTTTATGTGTCATCATCATTGTATGAAGTGTCTTCAACCTTTTTTTATAAATCGATTTCGATTTTTTTTTTCAATGTCCACAAAAACAAACGCGCCAAAAAGTGAAAAATGTACATAAATATACTCAGGACTAATAATATGCAATTAAGTTTTTATTGGTGTAAATTATAAAGATGTATAGAACTTACCGATGACGGAAACACATTTTTCATTTACAACGCCACTTGGCAATAGATGAAAATCGAATTCTGTGCCATTAGCGACAACAGTGTGTCCAGCGTTATTTCCACCCTGAAATTAGAAATTATACAGAAAAATATTAATAGCAATTTTTTTTTTCAAAACATACTATTAAAGTATCAAATAATTCTTTCAAGCCTAAAAAATATATATATTATATATTTTTGGTTAATTTTTGAATTCCATTTTATAAAAACGTTATATGTATATGAAATATGTTGCTTCTAGTTAACTAATGTTTGTCTCCTTTTTAGTATAATGCATTTTAGAAAACACTGCTTTGAATGAAAATAATTTAGAACTTTTAAGCATAACTAGCAATGGAATAGCAAGATCTTAGTTTAAAGTTAAGTTTTGATAAAGGGTGTTTCAACAAGTGTTATCATTACAATTTGATCCATCCTCTCAATTTGTGGATGAAAATCATTGTGTGTGACAAAACTTCCCTTTCTGGGCTCGCAGAATTTTAATATCTGGGGCTCCAAAATCTCAAAAGATATGTATATTCGGAGAACTTCTCCATCCAAACCACGTGGCATTGTGGTATGGTTTCATGTAGTAGGAACGGAATTCTCTTAATGACCTACAAAAGTTTAAATGAAAGCTTTTAATAAAACGGAATTGAATTTATCTGGAACATTATTTCTTAAGGAAACTAGAGATGGTTTAATTTTTAAATTTTAACTACCGATTTCAAAGTTCCAGCTGAAACCGGGTCCTTACTTATACCCGGTACCAATTTGACAGAACCAGGACCTAGTACTTCTGTGAAGAAATCCCTTGGTACCGATTTAAGTACTAAAAATTGGTATGATAACCAGGTACAAGCTGATTTTGAGGATCTAACTGGCACCGAGTCCCAACTAATACTCGATACCAAATTGGAAGAAGTTGGGCTTAGTACTTGGGTGAAAAAATGAGTTGACACCGATTTGAGTACTAATCTTAGGACAGTATGTGTTATATGTATGTGTTTGTTGAATAAGTATATAATAAAAAGCGTCATGTGATAGATTATACGGATTGCGTATAGTTGGCAGTAAGTTGTCAAAATCGATCAAAAACGTACACTTATTGACGATTACAAAAATATAGAGAGATAAATAGCAAATACGTTTAGGTTCGTTCGCTTTCGTATGCACAAATCTGACCCCAGCTTTTAGATATCGCTTTTTACTTGAAGACTGTCATAACTCAAAAAAGAGGATTTTTGATTTAATGATGCATACTTTATGACCATCCCCTTTAGAAGGGAGAACATGACGTTATTTCATTGATTTTGTACCAATTAGAAAACTTGAAACACGTTTTTTTTGAAAAATCTATTTTTTTGAATTGTGACAGTTTTCAAGTAAATGAGCGATTTATACATTTTTTCTATTTTTTACGCGAGTGTTTGCTTTTTTTTTTTTTAATTTTTGTAAGCTATTTTTTATTGGAGCTTCAACTTGAAACACAATGCATAAATAATAGTTTAGTATAAAACACATTTTTATGATATAGGTAGATACTATAGGGAAATTTTATAATTCATAAAAATCGAACTCGCGATAACAATCAGCTATGACATTGATATAAAATGCAGAAAAAAGTGGGTCTCACAATTCTGTCTGTCATGTATGTCTGTCTGTGTGTACATCGAACTACAGACAAAATTCCTGAAGCGAATTTCTTTAAATTTGGTGGTTAAGGGTCTTGAACAATTCCCTAGAGGGGAGATTGTATTTTTTTTTGGGTCCGAAATAACGAGGCCTGCCTTATAACGAATATGGAAAAGTTTAATTTTCTCAAAACCGGCTCCAATGATTTTGATAAAAAAAATTATTAATTCCTTTTGTTAGTAAGGCCGTAGTTTTGAAATGATGGAAATATTTTTTGAAATGTTAATAACGGTACCTACCATGCAACCGTTTTTTCATTGTTGAGTTTCTTTTAAAAGGCTCTTTTATACTTCCGTATAAATAACATCGATTTTCATTTTTTTTTTTAATGTATCTTTTTAATCAAATCAAATGGCATACTTAGTTTGGAGCTCAAAACAATTTAAGATAAGGTTTATGTCATTTTGGTAATGAATTTTTTTTTCCTAAAAAAACATTTCCCACCAAACAATAACTTTGTCGACAACGAGCGAAAGGATTATGGAGAGTTGTCGATAATTAGATTAAAAACAAAACATCACTATATTTCCTAGATAATTTTTTTATCGTCGAACTCGATGATAAAATTTGTGTTGCCGTTGTTTAGTTTAATTTTATTTTTGTCAAAACAAAAGATTAAATCTAATACGCTTGGCTGCAATCATTTTATTAACTAAAAACCTTCAATATTCAAACACAGACATTATGTTAGGTCACTCAACTACTTTATTGATTTTCAGTCGATTTCCCAGTATGTAGTGTACAAAGAACAAAGTAACGACTAACGAGTAATTTTGTGAAATTAAATTGCTTCAGAGCAATAGATAAATTTATATAAGATTTATAATGGCCAATTATAGTTAGACAATCAAGATAAAAAGCTATCGTATGTACGCAATTTTTCAATTTATGTGTAACAATAAATACAATGCAGTTTACATTTTAAATAAAATTTTGAATGATGTCCTGTTATTAGAAGTCTGTAGACCTCAATTATTACAATCCATTTCCCGCAGAATCCATAGAAAGTCGCGAAAGAACGCTACTCACTACTTTTGTTTTATACCTTCACTCTCAAAATTTGGTATCGTTTATAAGACTATCCACGTTATTTTAATATTAATCTCATTACGTTTTTTACAATTGAAATAAATTTTTTCTCTCTGAAAAATACAAACACCCAGGGAACGTTTAGGAGAATAGGCTGAACCTCGAATTAATATGAAAAACAAATTACGATCTACTCGCTAGATAATTAATTATTTTTGATAGTTTTTTTTCCAAGATATAAATTAATTAGAGATAAGATCTGATGAATGATGAGATAAACGGATAAGCCCTCCTTTTATTATTTTATTTTTTTAAGAAAATAAAAAAAGTATATCTGCACGTGCACGTGTATCTCTATGTTCATAAATTATAAAATGAAAACAAAATAAAAGAAAACTGAAAATATGCCAAGAAAAATATTTTAAATTCAATTTCTTCTTTTTTTCTTGCTTTTATTTATCAAACATTACGTGAACACAAGATTGTTTGCAAGTTTATTGTTATGTATTTCTTATAAAACTTTATTTTTATATTTTTGTATACATTAGTTCTTATTTCAAATGTCGTAGTGTTGTTTAATATGAAACTGAATACTTATGTATGAATAAAAGAAATTTGTTTATTCATCTTTCGAGTCACAAGTCCATTTATTCGAACTTCTTGTGACCTTGAATAAAAAAAAAGAACTATGTGCTTTTAATATATAATACTTAACCTTCAAAAGAAAAGAATTAAAAAATATTTTATATACACGATTCGTTGACTTCGATGTTTAGATTGCAATAAATATATTTTTAGTATAATTTTTTTTTTTAGGAGGCTTGGTAAGTGTAGCACTCAAGTTCAACTCGCAAACATAAACAAACTATCCAACCATATATGTACATTAGAGTGACAAAATAAACTCTTCTTTTTTAGAGGCACTTGACACAAACTGTTCCCAAATATGTAAGATAATTGTAATAAATATAATGAGTTTTAGAGGTCGCTAGAACTTTTTTCAATTTTTAGCTAAGTTGTGAATAATTTTGCTTTATATTGGCCCATGTTAACGATGATTTCTCTTGCAATGATTATGCTAGAAATGTTATTGGGGTCTTTATTTTTAGAAGAAATACTACCCTTTATAACTGCGTTTAAATAATCTTCATGTTTGGTTGCTCACGTATTAATTTTTTTTGACATTGAAGTCATTTTTGTGTAATTAACATAACGTTTTCTTATTTTTTTTATTTTAAAGGAAGCAAAACTAAAATGTTCACATTTTCCAGAAAACTAATATATTACAAAGAATGAACTGTTCCATTTTTTCCTTTCGAACGGTTACCGTACTCTTGATCTAGCCAAATCTTAAGTGCACCTTTACAATGCTGTTAATATGCTAATATGTCATGAAGCTAGTTAAATCAGTTAATGTACTCCAAAATCATCAAAATAAAATAAATTTAATAATCTTGATATTTTGTTTGGTTGCTTAGGTATTTATTATTTAAAGCTCTTCCATTTTTCTTTTCTGTGTCCATTGGGTTACGTGGGTTTTTTTTCAAACGGTGTTTTTATTCAATTCCTTAAAAAAATAGTTTTTGTTTTTTATTCTCAGCACTAAATAAAAATATTCCCATATTCTTAGCAAAGGCAAAGAATCTGTCAATGATTGAAACCAAAAACAAATGCATATTTCTCTCCATTTCTCTTAATCCTTAGAGCAATGATAAACGTCAAAAATTATCCCCAGGTTAAAATTTTAACAAGCTCTAGATCAAGCTTAATTTTGACATCTGTATTCACCTCAAAAATGTCAAAATTTGTGATCAAATTTAGCCACATTTTAACGCTAATGACATACAGCCTTAGTAACAAAAGTAAACACAATTTTTTTTATCACAATAATTGTAAAGCTATTTTTTCCTCAATGGTTATGCGGTAGGTACCGTTAGTTTTGGTTCTAAAAAAAATTTGCAGTTTCGGCTGAAGGTCGAGGCAGATAGACAATCGTCATCGTAATGTCATGTTAGATTTTTTTACGAATCCTAAACTTGCCCTATATATTCGTTGTCATAACATACAATCATTTTTAAAATTATAATTTTTAAATTGAAAAGCTTGGAACAAAATCAGTAATATGATGTACGGAAATAACTTAAGATTATGGCAATTTTTTATTTCCGTTATTAGAATTTTTTTGAGTACAAATTTTGATCTTTTAAATCCTCTTTAAATCTTTCTGATATCTCTTTTTTTTCAGAGATATCTTAAGTTATATTCAATGTTTTTGGCATATTATATTATAAATTTACTAGACAACAAAAAAAAGAATAGGCTGTCTAGTTTCAGTGGTGAAACATTGATAGACCTTTATCATATGAAAGGTCTTAAAGAGTTATGAAAGGTCTTAAGGAGTTATGAAAGGTCTTAATCTGGAACCTGATTCTTTAAAAAATGCAAAAAATGCATTTTACCAACTCGACAGTTTAAAGTATAAAAAACACTTTTCGTGTACGAAATTTAGACTTAAGGGCCCAACCCATAGAATCCGTCGCGTCCGCTCAGTCAAGTAATCCGTTGACGATGAAGTTGAAAGTTCGGCTCCTTTTTCCGTTGCGTCCGTTAGATCCGTAGCTTATGGGTCGCTTCTCATAAGAACGTGTATATTTTATCGAGCTGTCACTTGAAAACGTCGACGTTACGCACGCGGCGGATTCTATGGGTTGGTCCTTTTAAATGTATGTATGTACCGTTTATATAAATATAGGTCGCTTAATTTAAAAATACTTGTGACGAAACTTCCCATTTTCCTTTTGTTGACCAGGAAATGTTTGATGTAATATGCCCACGCTTACAACTTAAGATATATCAAAAAAAGGGATATCAGAAAGATATTAGAGGATTTAAAAGAAAAAAATATTTTTTTTTAGAAACTGTTAAAACTTGTATTGTAACAAACCACCTTGCGTTGTAACATTACCTCAAATTTAACAGTTTTTTTCTAATTTTCAAACGCAAATATCTTGAAAAAGTAACGTGATGCAATACTTTTTATTTCGAGCTCAGCATACAAAAAAAACTTTTGAAAAAGTATAATTTGATTTCTATAACAAACCATCAAATTTAGTAGAGTAACTAAAGCAAGTTATCTCGGAACCAACTCCGATTTCGACAGTTTTGTTTAATGGTTCCATTAGATTAAAGGTCTATTTTTTTCATTTATGTGGCAAGGAATTTTTTTTTCAAAACCCTCATTAAAGCAAACAAAATTATTTGAAAACAATAGAAGTACTAATATAGAAGTACAATAATATTAATAAATCTTTTTCTAAAGCCAGAGTTCCTTCTTTTGTTTACATTTTACATCTTGTTTAACTCATGAATGGTTTTAAAATAAATGATTTTCAAATTAGCGTTAACAACGCGGTTATATTATGACCGTTAGTACGAACATTTTAGTCAATTCTCGGATGGGTCACGAAATTCTTTTAAACCTCTGCCAGATTTACAATGCAGTACCTGACTATTTATGACAAATAAAAACGAACATTCTTGTACACATACTTCTTGAATAATTATTAAATGGTTTTACTTTAATTGAATCAACAAAAAAAATTGTTCTGTTTTCCATTTTAAATCTATCGTTATGTGGGTAGTTCCTTCTTTGTCTGATGATATCAATAACTGCACCATCAGTCGGTATTACATCTTGCAAACCTCTTAACTAAGAGATTAAAACTGAAATCATAATAAATACGAGCATAAGCAAAATACGCTCTGTGAAATTAATAACTTCAATAGTCGATGTGCCAGCCTAAACAAAAATGATTTCTGTTATTGGACACTTATTTTTGCAACTTAGCTCAAATGTCTCTGTTTGAAAAGATAAATAGAAATAATCAGCACAACGCAGAAAAGTGATAAGCAAACCAATTTTGAATCTACAAAAACAAATCAAAGGAGTATCTGAAGAAAGAATGTCTGTTTTTAAGACGTAATTAGAAACATTTTCAAGCTTTCGCTATAGACTAGTGTATATTTTTTATTTATTTTTCTAAACAGCTCTCTGAGCTGAACAAGTTCTTGTTTGTTCTTTTCTGTTCGAGTCATTTTCTAAGGCTTTTTTGTCTTCAATTTATGTAAATAAATACTTTATAGACAATTTAAAACCAAGAAGAAAAAATAAACTGAAGAAATAAGAAAAAAGAAACGCGTGGGAAAAAATACGCGCCATTAGCTTTGGAATAGGTACCGCAGATGTAGACATTTCTTTTCACATCAGCCGCCAAACCCAAACCAACCAAACACTGATCTCAATTATTCACATTGAATGCCTTGTCACAAAACACATGCCCAAGAGAAGCATACTAATCGAGACGAATAGATAAGAAAGAAGAAAAGAATAACAAAAGTAAAGATTTTCAACAGAAACGCAATAAATTCACAAGCCCATTTAATAACCATGTGACTAGGCATAGACAAGCGCGTAAGCAATCAAAGGCGTTTCATGACTCTGGCTGTGGCAGTAGGTATTCAATTATGGCCATTTTTGTGTGATAAGATTGCGCGAATGAGAAAATGTTATGTAAACAGTTTCGTTTTAAGGCGTTTCAGGGTGAGTAGAGAACGCTAACAAACTCAAATCAGTAAGGACACACAAAATATGTTACATAGCTATGAAAAAAAAATAGAAATGACGAAAAATGGAAATGTATGTGTATTAAACATTCCAAGGTATACCCAGCTCTATAAAAAAAAAGATGCAAAGAAATTTAATACCTATAAAATTAATTTACCTGACAACGACAGACAACGTCCACTTCAGTCGCCAACATGTCGACGACTTTTCCTTTACCCTCATCACCCCATTGAGCGCCCAAAACCACCGAAACCTTGTGAGGAGTCACGCTGGGCCTGGTTTGGCGAATTCCCCCCGAAGGATTTCCGTTTAGAACTTTTTCTGAGGACATTTTAATGTTTGTATACTGTCAAACGTATGAGGATTTCACTTGAAGTCAAGATGATTTAAAAGAATTTTTTTTTTTTGCAAATTTCAAGTCGATTTTAATTAAATTTCAGACAAATACGCGGCGGTACGAACCGAACGCACGACCAGAAAAATTTGTAAAGAAATTCGGGTGGCGTATGTCAATTTAGGAAAGCACACTAGTTGTCAAATTTAATTGTCATCGGGCTATGGATGACGGCACCGCAAGCGCACTTCCTACTCCGAATTTGTTTTTTTTTGTCAAATAAAGTGATGCCAAACGTAAACAGTATTCTTTATGCATGAGACACATTTATCGAATTTTTGTCACGTTGATGTAAGTACTCTAAACTAAAATCTAATAGCCTGTTTCGACTAGAGCAAAAATTAAGGCGTGCCCAAACCAAAGTGCGACAGTGCGACACGACAACGCCAAAATATATTTACACACCGTCATATGAGAGTACCCACACCAAACGCGATTAATCGCAAAACGTTTTTCATATAAAAATCGTGTCACACGCATTTGGTTTGGGCAAGCCTTTAGATAAAGGGATAATGCGTCGCAACAGTGCGTCACGATAGTGCGTCACGACAGTGCGTAACGACAGTGCGTCACGACAGTGCGTCACTACAGTGCAATATGATTTTTATATGAAAAACGTTTTGGGCAAGCCTTAATAATTGCTTTAAATTCGAATTGAACCCTGTGAATCACACTGACTCCCCGGGAGTAAAATATTGCGAATTCCATAGAGGCATGAATATAGTTGCCCGGGAAGTTCATAATTGCTTTAAATACGAATGCAAAAACTATGCTACTCCGCGGGAGTAGCATATTGCAAATTCCATAATAGGTATTATAACCACTATTTTCACTAAGACATTTCATAATTTTCATTATGTTTTTATTCTAGCAACCAGACCACTATTTTCACTAAGACATTTCATAATTTTCATTATGTTTTTTTTCTAGCAACCAGACCGAGGGTTTTAACATCATTTTCTAGGTGTCTGAATTTATACAAATTCCCCTAGAATATTAAAATTCACAGTTGATAATGCTGTAATTTTAATATGAGTCGATTAACATCGACCAAATCTTTTGCGTATTAGAAAGGGTTTAACAACATCTAACTGATGAGTTCATTGTTGTACGTGGGCGCAACACATTTTGAACACTTGAACTTTTAAATTGAATCTAAGACATTTCCGCACCTGTGAGTTTTACAATAGAAAATATGACTGAAATAAGTGTGAATCCCGCCGCAACGTATTTTTCGGATTCTTTAAAAGGGGTGATACTTTTCCAATAGAAATTTATTTCAATGCACTATTAATGGCCGCGTCCACATAAAAATCTAAAGCTATCCAGATACTTTTCTGTTGTTGTAATCCTATGTTAACTAGCAGCTGACTGAAAAAGATTCGCAAGTATACTGGTAGCGAAGGTATCTTGGATAGGCTATCCTATGCGAGTGTGAACGCGGCCAATCTGTTGTATGCATAATTTTTTAAGTTTTGATACATTTGAGAACGCACCCATAAACACTCCGAATGTCAAAAACAGCTGATTTTCTGTATTTTTTATACCGCGAAGTCGATGGTTAATATACAAAAAAATGCCTTCCTCTAATTTGTGTAAAATGCAAGTTTATTAAATTAAAATACCTGAATACTATACTAATTGTTTTTTTAAATCCTATTCTAGCTGCAATAAAAATAACTTCAAGTATTCTTGTCCAAAGTGCAACATCATATATTGTTCACTCACCTGCTACAAATCCCTTGAACACCAAAAATGCTCTGAAGAATTTTACAAAAAATGTGTTGAGGATGAGATCTCGGCAACTTCTAATCCCACCGAAGATGTCCAAAAGATGTATGACATTTTAAATCGGCTAAATCATCAGTTTGAAGAAGATGAATTCGATTCTTATGAGCCAAGAGAATTGGACTCGGACGATGAAAACGATAACGAAGATGGTAAGTTTAACACAATTGCCTTGACACTTTCTAGAACAAATTCTTACAGAAAATGATATGGCAAGTAGACTGGAAGGAATAGATATTAATGACTCGGAAGAAATATGGGAGCGTCTCACTCACGGTGAAAAGAAAGATTTCCAGCTCCAAATCGAAAATGGTGAGATTTCAAAACTCCTGCCCAAATACTCCCCATGGTGGTCAGCTTATAGCAATAAGCTAGTCGTTCCAATTTCAAGCAACAGTACACCTGCGATATGCGAAAACATACCATTGTTTAGCACAATTTACTCCAAGGAACCACCGCCATGCATACACAACAATCTGTGGAATGTCTTAGCAGCGTATGCATGTACCGTGAAATTTTTCAATGGAGAACATCATACCAGCTCATGGGAAGCTACTATATACCTCCATAGTCTTTCAGCTAATCTTAAGAAGAACGTAAATTTTGATGATGCTGAACAAGCTGTTGTTTCCATAGAAATGGAGGCCCTAGCAGATAACATTCCACTTCCATGCGACGAATTTACAGAAATTCAAAAAGATTGTAGACAGATCATATCGGGTGGATTAGATTTTAAGCTCTCTGCTCTATCTGATACTTTGAATTTATTCAAAATTGCAAAAGATCAACAATTTGGAAAGAAATCAAAGGCAACAAAATCGGAATTCAATCATAGATTCAAAGCACATTTGGAGGTTGATCTTTCAAAAAGTAACTTGAATCTGATTATTAAGAAAATTGAGTTTTTCTTGTCCTTTGTCTCTAGAGATTCACATTCACACACGAATAAAATTTTATAATTTTTCTTTTTTAATAAAAGTAGTTAATGCCTTGACTACAGGATTTTTTGTTTACAAATCAAGGCATCTATTAAATTTGCAACTAATCAGCAACAATTGTGGCATACAAATGAACGGCAAACCACGTCCTTCCAATGTGCCTGGCCTGGATTCAACAAATATTTACTTACGTACGACTCATAAACTAAACTAATACCTAAGCATTCTGAGCAACAACCAACAAACCAGGTTTAAAAAAAAAAAACTTGCGTAAATAGATCTAACCTAAAAACAGGCATTGTGGTGAAACTATTAAACTTTGACGCGGAAGACCTCTGAATACACCAATTTCAACCACATATTAGAAATTGTACCGAATGCACCTTACGTGCTAGGATGAGGACGGGAAGCCCTTTAATTTTCAAACCTACTAATAGTCTTCTTTCACATCTCATCTGAAACCTATAGAACGGGTGAACTATTTTATTACTACAAGGAACTACTTTTCCATTTGTTCACAGCCTTTGACTATTCTTCTTCAACTTCTTGGTTTGGTTGTCGTCTCCGGGTTTGGTTTTAAATACCTATGCATGTTAGTATTTTTCTTTTCGGCGGAGGATCTACTAAGGTCCACATTCGGTCCATATTCATCTTGCATAGCTGTCTTCCAGGATGATGCATTCGGTGTCCACATCGGAGCATCTTGAACGGCGATATAGGATTGGTAGGATCATTTCATTAAGTGATTTAATCCGGAAATGTCCGGGTTCTTGTTGGTCTACTTGGACGCTTTTGTGGATTATTCGTTTGATTCAACTATGGTTCGGTCTTGGTCACTATCGTCATCATGTACATCGTCAATACTACCGTCTGGTATTTTCATCTCCTTATTTTCAATAATCGTTATGTGTGCTTCATCATTCCTTTCGGCCGACGGATTATCACACAACATCGAATTTCTCAGAAAGAATTCGAGTAAAAGCTGATTTTTCTGGAACTTTTTTCTTCTGCTCAAATAATGTGATAAGCTTCTGTGTTTTCACTTTCAAAGAAAATCAAATCTTTGCTTTTGACCAGTTGTTTTGTCTTTGGGTCTACGAGGTGAAATCCTTTGATTTCATCACAGTAGCCAGTGAAATCAACTTTTGAGATTTTGGATCCCATTTCAATCTCTTCTCTTTTGGGATATGTGGCAATTGTTAACTTTATTTCACAAAAGAACGCACTACTTGCCTAAAAGCGCCATTGTGTATACGGCACAATGTCAAAAAACATAGAATGTGGAATTTCCCAACATGGTGCCTCATACCATAAATGTCAATAATTTCCCAACATGGCTACTTCATTTCCTGTCATCGCGCCCTAAACTCTTCCCATTTCAATTTTATCTCGCAAGAACGCTGGTTCAGCGCTGCTCAATTTCGTTTTTATTTAATTGAATAACTCGACCAGATTTCTGCTTAAATATGGTAAATAACTCTTTTAACTTAAACTGGTAAATAAGTTCTTAAGTTTACGTAAATTTATTTTGCAAGAATTATCCAATGTCCGCGCTTAATTTTAATTTTTCAATCCACGTGTAATCTAACCTCTAAATATGTTTGTTATCACAGGCTGCTGCTGTCAAGGATATTGAGAAGCCCCAAGGAGGAGATTCTGCATCTGTCCATCGTATTCGCATTACCTTGACTTCAAGGAATGTACGTTCATTGGAAAATGTCTGCCGTGACTTGATCCAAGGTGCAAAGAACCAGAAGCTCCGCGTTAAGGTAAGTTATCAAATCGCTATGAAATGAAGGAGTTTTGCTCTGCATTTATCTGGAGGATTTGAATTCATAAATTATTCTCTTCCTAGTTTTAAAAATGCTAAAGTAAATTGTCTGAGATATTATGATCTTTTTGCTAAATATTATGCATAGAGTAAATCCATTTCGGATGGACATTTTGAAAAATTCATCTTTTCCCTCAAAATGCAATGAATTTACTTTTGTATTGTTTTAATGAATACATTGTTCTTATAGGGCCCAGTACGCATGCCGACCAAGATCCTCCGCATCACCACCCGTAAAACACCTTGTGGTGAAGGTTCAAAGACTTGGGATCGTTTCCAGGTGAGTTTTCAATGAGAAAAAAAAAATCTCCAGCAGACCGATATAGAACTGTGAATAAATTTACCAATTCATGGACAGTATCAATGGATTGCTTAGATCAAACGAACACTCATAGTCCTCTTTGAAGAATACCAATTTCATTTTGGCTCTCCGTGTTTTACAAAAACTCGACTTTTAATTTCCATTTTGCTAAATCATTTATTTCTTCTTTTTGCAGATGAGACTCCACAAGAGAATCATCGACTTGCACTCGCCATCTGAGATCGTCAAGAAGATCACATCCATCAACATTGAACCTGGTGTAGAGGTCGAAGTTACCATTGCTAACTAAATGCAGTTGACGCTTTTTGTACATGAAACAATAAAAGTAACGAGAAAAAAAAATGTTTTAATTTTTTTATTTGTTCTTAATAATTATAATATTTCAAAAAATTAAAACACTGAACGAAACTGTTGCCGACTGGGTGTTTATAAGAAAAAACGTGGCTTCTGTTTCGTCGCACAGGAAACTCCCGCTCTTGTACGGAAACTCTTATCATTCACAACTGTAAGCTTGGTCGCCAGCGACATTTATATCGGAAGAGCTTTTTTTCTGTTTTTCGAGACGAGAAAATTCACAGAAAGAGTTTTTTTTTTCAAACCTAAATAAAGCAATATTCAGGCGCGGTTGTGTGCTGACGCAGTTGGTCGATAGACTAGGTACCGAGGGTCGAAATGTCTTGGACTGCTTTTTTCGCTTCTTAACAGTGGATTGAAATGGCTCTCCAGAATTTGGACATCTACAGTATTGGAGGAGATACCGTGTCAATTTGGAAGTTTCGCTTCTTCGTAGAGCCTCTTGTTATTGAGGATATTTCCTTCGTATTCTGTCGATTTCATTTCTGTGTAGCTTTGTCCTTTGCTTTTCCGAAACAATTAATGAATGCGGTGGAAGGTGAAGTTTACTTCCTTCAGAACGGCGTTTCCATCACTGAGGCAGTCGTAATGAGACGAAGAATGAACTGGGACTGAAAAATGCATACGTAGCCAATAGGGAAAGCGATAATCCTTAGAAGTAAACTTCCTTGACTTTCGGGGAGATGACCTGCTTTCACTTACTTTAATTTTGTGAAAAACTTAAAAATACAACTCAGTAGCAAAAGAGAATGTGCAGCGAATCCGTAAACACCTCACTAAAAGAAAACAACAAAAACCAAAGGCGGGTGAAAAAAAGGGGAAGGTATGTATGTGTGTAATTTTTGTGCCGGAACCAAATTTTCCTTTCCAATGGGCAAGTATATTTCTGGCTGATGTTAACGCTATTGTGAAATGAGCAGATTCAGGCTCCTTAGCAGTCTTATTGCGGATTAGGAGAAAACATCATAAAAAATAAAATAAAAAACGATGAGCAAACCAGAAGAGCACCTTAACTCAGGTAGGCCAAAATACTTTTCGGGATCTACAACTAAAAGCGTTCTATCAGCTTGAATAATATCATTAATAACCTCGGGGCACAAGCAGCTCCGAACTGAGAAGGCATCTTAGATTCTAAGCTAGGAACGCTTGGAACACCTGGTAAACAGGCAAGTTGAAATTAAAAAAAAAAACATAATCGTTAATAAATTGTATAATTATTTTATTTGATTTATTCCAAGGAGACATTTTTGTAATAAAAAAGGAAATCAGAAAACATGAATTTAGTTGTAGGTCATGTACCGTGGTGTGGCACTGAACTTAGCGTAGCTCTTGATGACCTTGTTAACGGCCTCTAGAAAATCTTTCTCCGTGGCAACCTTGCGCCTAGCTCGGATGGCGAACATACCAGCCTCAGTACAAACGGATCTTATTTCAGCTCCAGTGGAATTGGGACACAATCGAGCTAGCAACTCAAAACGAATATCCCGCTCGACCGACATGGAGCGCGCATGAATTCTAAATATATGCGTGCGACCCTCAAGATCTGGCAAGCCAAATTCGACTTTTCTGTCCAAACGGCCAGGACGCATTAGAGCTGGATCAAGAGTATCTGGCCTATTGGTTGCCATGAGAACCTTAATGTTTCCTCTTGGATCGAAACCATCGAGCTGGTTAATCAGTTCCAACATGGTTCTTTGGACCTCATTGTCACCGCCAGCACCATCATCGAAACGGGCTCCTCCGATGGCGTCTATTTCATCGAAGAATATCAAGCAGGCCTTCTTGGACCTAGCCATTTCGAAAAGTTCTCGCACCATGCGAGCTCCTTCACCCACATACTTCTGCACCAGCTCGGATCCAATTACACGGATGAAGCAAGCATCAGTACGGTTGGCCACTGCACGAGCACAGAGAGTTTTTCCGGTACCGGGAGGTCCGAATAGAAGAACACCTTTTGGTGGTTCGATACCCAAGTTTACAAACTTCTCTGGATGCAACAATGGAGTCTCGACGACTTCTCTGAGTTTCTCAATCTGCTCCTTGCATCCACCAACATCACTGTACGTCACATCAGGTTTGTCTTCGACCTGCATCATGGTGACAGTGGGATCAATCTTAGGAGGAAGTGGAATGTGGATCTGGTACTTGTTGCGATCAACGCCAACGCGCATTCCTTCCTCGATGTCTGTTGGGGCGACAGAATCAGCCAAATCTACGACAAACTTAGCAAACTGCTTGACATTGATAATGTACTTGGGATCATCAGAATCTGCATTGATGATTTTAGTGCAGCGGGCCACTTGAAGGGGCTGCTCATTTTGTAAAGTTTGCTTATCAGCAGCCAAGTCCCACAGAGCTGGTGGAGCCAGCCCAGTGTCACTTTCTTTTATTCCAGTCAACTCATTGACCTGCTTGATGGCTTTGTGGATGTCTTCTTCTATAGATTTGATTGCTTTGTGGTATTGGCTTTGGCCATAGGTTTTAAGCAGTGCGATATCACCTTCGTCGAGGGATTTAATTTCTTTCTCTTCTTTTTCGTCACCCTTGACTTTTCGTTGGTCGCTTCCCAAGTAGTCCGGCATATTTAAGAATAATTTAAACCAAGAATTAAGTAGAAATAGCTTTTTTCTTTCAAAAAATTGTGTTTTGTGAAATCTTGCTTTGTCACAGATCTGTCAAAACTCTAGAAGTGAATATAGTTGCAGTTGAGATTGGACGATTTAAAAAGAGGAGTACATAAGCAAAAGACTCAGGTGCCAAATATAGGGTATATATGCAACGATGGTATTCGCTGAGTTAAGGATTGCCCAAACCGAAGTGCGACAGTGCGACACGACAACGCCAAAATAAAATTTATTTACACAGCGTCATATGAGAGTACCCATTTTTCATATAAAAATCGTGTCTCGCATGTTGTGAAGCACTGTCGCACTTTGGTTTGGGCAAGCCTTTAATTTGCTCATTCAAATCATTCAAATTTTGTCAAGTCTTTTATGCGACGAATTGGCATATAATGTCAGCGACGTCGCTAAGCGACGAGCAGTGTGGTCTGTTCAGCTCTTTAAGGGGGTTCACATGGGCGAGCATGCTCGACAACAATGCTCGCGAGCATGGCTCGACAGAAATCAAAAAGTTTTGATTTCCAGCCAACATGATGTTGTTTTTCCGTTCATATGGACGAGCATAGTATGTTTTATAACAGGGGCCGAACGGCCACATACGAACGTAAAATGTATTGACGATCTGTCTCTTTGTAATCTGTATAAAAAGATATAGAAAGACAAATAGCAAATACGTTTACGGTCACTCGTATTATATGCGCAACCATTTGGCCCCCATATAGTAGGGGTATTCATGGAACCTGGTAAACTTTTCCATCTGGTAAAATGTGAAAGTTTACCACGCATATTTCATATGTCGCTCTCAACATGTTACCCACACCAATATTACAGTGAAGGGCAGCAATTGAAATGACCAGAGAGAGACAGTGGTTTCTGTCAGAAAAACCAATGGTTTTGAATTCTTGACAGTGACATCCAAACAAAAAATACAACTCTCATTTATGTCTGTGTGAGATTCAAGGCCCTGCCAAACTAACGAGACGTTTAGCAGAAAGACGACTGTAAAAGCTGCTGATAGAATTTTTATAGAAAATACGCTGAGCTACAGAACAACTCTGTCGCTACTACCAAAACGTGTTGATTTTTGAGATCCTATGCTTTTTTTTATTTCTCATATATATGTATATATATATATATACTCAGTTTTGTCCAACACAACCCGAAGACCCAATCTACGAAAACTATCTGGTATCTCAATGTTGGCTACGCTGTCTTGATTTCGTGGAAAAAATTTCAAGTTGTTGAACTGCTTGGTTGGCAGCAGTGTAAAATTTGATAGTTCTTTTCAACATGGCTTCTTCAGGTTGGTTTTTTTATTCGAAAATTCTTTTACAAATTAATTACAAATTACCCAATTTTAAGTGATTTTCAACCATATCAATGAAATGAAAAACGTTTATTACAAATTAGTTTATGTTTTCAAATAAAAATTACAACAATTAATACTTTATGTGCTAAAATACAAGCGAATGAAAAATTCTGACATCTCGCAATGAATCGTTTTGGGTTTTTTTTTTGTTCCGCGTGGCTAAAATGAAATTAAAAAATTAAAATTCGTGAAACAATGAAATTCACACAAAGATATAACGAATTTTCTCTTTGTTTTCTTTTTCCGTAGGTAAAAAGGGTAAGAAAAATAAAGGGACCGTAATATCCCTGCAGTCATTCCTTGCTAATGGGGAACCCCAAGCTGGCATCACCCAGGTAGCGAAAAAAGTACGAAACTATGGAAATGATAGTGATGAGGATGATGGTTCCTTGCCTCAAGTGTATCAACTACCAACGGCTCCGCGAGCCAGTCGTATTTTCGATGATGATTCCATACCACATAAACCCCCGTTTCTGGCCTACATTTCGAACTTGCCATTCGATGCCAACGAGGATGATATCCACGATTTCTTTTATCCAATCGAGTTGGTTTCACTTCGCTTGCCGCGCGAGGATGGTGAAACTGGCCGTGTTCGAGGTTTTGGTTACGCCGAATTCGAATCGCGCGATGACCTAATTCATGTGATCAGTTTGCCTGATCCACAGGTAAAGAATCGGCGTGTACGCATCGAAGTGTCCAACGAAAGCGAACAACAGAGCAACCAGAGACGCAATCGTGATGGCGGTGGCGAGCGCAACAATCGCAGAGGCTTCGACGTCTTCGGATCTGGCGAGAATCGCGAGTCAACGAACTGGCGTCGTGACAAGGAAGAAAGTGACGGCGGACGTGGCGGAGGTCGTAACTACGAACGTACGTTCGATCGTGGTGGATATAATAGGGACCGCGCACCTCGTGAAGCTTCCGGTGAGAGGGGTGGAGGCGGATCGTGGCGCACTGGTGACCGACCAGTTTACGATTCGTCTCCTCGACGTGGTGGTGGGGATGGATACCGTGATCGTTTTCGTGATCGCGGGGATCGCGATCGTGGAGATCGTGGAGATCGCGGTGATCGTGATCGCTTCGAACGCAGCGACGGAGGCCGAAGCAGGCGTGAAGATGATGGTGGTCAAGAACGACCCAAGTTGAACTTGCAGCCGAGGACTTTGCCCCTTCCGGAGATAATCAGCAAACCAGAAGAAGAAGAATCCGACGCACAACAACAGCAACAAGAATCTGGATCGGATGCTGAGACCCAGCCTAAGGCAGCACCACGTCCAGCTGGTATTCCGGCAGAAAAAGTTTTCGGTTCGGCTAAGCCAGTTGACACTGCTGCTCGCGAGAAACAAATCGAAGAGCGTTTAGAAGAGACCCGTCGTCAGGAACGAGAACGTCGCGAACAAGAGCAGAAAGAAAATGTGGATGATGTTAGCGAAAAAATGGCTGATGCCGAGCTTAACAAAGATGACAAAGAAACTAGAAACACTGCAATTAGCAGTTGGCGTCGAAGGGATGAAGACGGCGACGTTGGCAGAAAAAACAGTCCCGATCGCAGGACTCAAGACCGCAGGTCTGGTGGTGGTAAGTTAAATTTAGCTTTATCCAATACACGGATAAAACTAACAACTTAATATTTTGCAGATGATCGCCGTGGTCGTGACAATCGGGACTACAACCGTGATAATAGAAATCGCGATAGAAATGACAGGTAAGTTTTGTTATTCTTTACTTGTAGTTTAATTACAATCCACAGCTATCATTCCCATTACTTTACCAAGTATTACAAAATATGCTCTAGCTGTTTTTTTAAGTAAAAACTTAACCTTTGAAAACATATTACTCAGAATTTTAATCTGAAATTGGGTATCTATTTGAGAGTAAAAATGCTGCGGGCAGGCAATAAGCTTCCTGAATGTTGAATTATTTCCAACATCATTCATCTGACAGCATTTATGGATTAGATTAGATTAGAATGTTTTTAAAATTTCGGACTTGGAATAAAACTGCTCCGGGTTCAAGGATATTACAAAGTCTGCTTTTAAATGTTGATATTTTTGCTTGCAATTCGTTTGTTTTTCACTTGTTTGTTTGAGCTTTATGGAGTGTTAGCTGGGGTAGACAAAATGGCAAATTTTAAGAAATGTCAGCCTTTTTTTTGGCTTTTCGTTATGCTTTATGTTTTATTCTTTTTCATCCTTTGTGATAAACAAGTAACATACAAATAAAGCAAGGAAAAATTGTAACGTTTAAACCCGAACATACCAATTTTTCGTAGATTGTATTGTAAATACCTATTAGAATGTTTATTGGGGGCACTTTAACCCCCACATGTAGAAACACATGTTAAAAGTGGAATTCGACATTATCCGACTGTCAAATTTGTGTGATTAAATATTATTTTCGATCGGAACAAAACAGAAATGTCGAGCCCTAACCGCCATTTTATGGTAAGCGAAATTTTTCACAAAATTAAGTTAACGATGCAATTTGATAGTAAATTAACTTACACATCTATCCACATCATTAGTTTTTCAATAAAACTTTTTAATAATGAATTACAAAGAAAAGCGACATTAATTTATTCTACTATATTCTATCAAAAAGAAATTGCCAGTACAAGTCTTATGGGAGAACTTTTTTTCTAACAAAAGGCGCCGGTTAGTGGTTGAATTCCCAAATCATATACTGAAAAAATAAACGCAACCACTGATTTACCCTTCAATTGTTGTTGTAATTTTGCTTTGACGATCGTACATCCAACCACAACCTGCACCATGCGCAGCATAAGCTGCAATGATTGTGTGTTCCCTAACAACCCTCTTCGTATGTATTGAAAATAAGCACATTATTATCAGAGTTACTATTCCCACGTTAATGCAAATCACAGTAGGTTTTTTTTTTGAATTTGGCTTGAGAGTTTCAGATGGATGGTTTTTTAAAAGCTCATAAGAACAAATATAGGAATGGTGTTGTCGCTTGCTGATTTTCTGTATTCATGGCTTGAAATTTTCTTTAAATGTATGGAAAAAACAACGCTTCAGTGCAGTTAAGAAGATTTTGGCTGTTTTCATTAATTTTTTTAATTTTATTTCTTTATTAGTTAAAAAACTCTATAATACATTTATAAATAGCTTAACTACATATATACAAAATTATAATATTATAATACGCAGCGCAATTTGTTTTTAAATAAAATAATATTAGTTTCTGATTTAATATTTACATCAAGACCATTATACATTTGTGTACCTTTGTAAACAATATTGTTCCGAGAACTAGTTCTTCTATGCAACGGTAATCTAAAATCTCCAACATTTCTCAAATAAAAATAAAAATAAAAATTAATAAATTAAATTTCAGTCTTTATCTGACACTCACGTATTATTTATATGCGTCCTACGACACAGATCTCATAGCTCTATTTTGCAAAACTTGTAGATTTTCAATTTTTCCAACATTACATAAATTCAATATATGTAGTTGAACAATAATCTATATGCGGTAGAATAATAGAGTTATATATACTATACTCTGTCCAACAAAAATTGTCAGTACAGGTCTTATGGGAGAGCTTTTTTCTTACAAAAGGTGACGGTTAGTGGTTATATTCACAAATCACCTACTGAAAAAATATACGCAACCACTGACTTACCCTTCAATTGTTGTTGTAATTTCGCTTTGACGATCGTACATTCCCCCATAACCTGCACCGTGCGCAGCCTAAGCCACACTGAGTATGTGACATAATATGTGTTCCCAAACAACCCTCATTATTATCAGAGTTACCATTCCCACGTTAATGCAAATCATGGTGTATTTTTCTCTGAATTGTGCTTGAGAGCTTTCAGAATATGAGCTTTTTTAAAAGCCTATTAGAACAAATATAGCAATGGTGTTGTCGCTTGCATTTTTTATTGTATTCGTGGTTTAAATGTTCTTTTAATGTATGGAGAAATAAAACGTTTAAGTGCAGTTAAGAAGATTTTGGCTGTTTTCTTTAAGGAATCAAGCTACTTTGCGCGAATTTAAAATTAGGTGCGGTTTAAAAAGTGAAATTATTTAGTATTCTTCGAAATTAAATAAGTTTAAGTGAAAATAATTATGAATTAAAAGCAGGTTAAAAAATAGTGTTTTTGTTCATACAAAAAAAAAATACACTTGATATTTTTTTTTTTGATTTTCAATTTTCAAATCTTAATCAATAGCTGGTAACTCTATAAATATTTACCAGAGTTTTTTCGAAATCTATAATGTGCACTACGGAAACCCTGTAATATTTGCGCTCTCTTACAGCTTAATGAAATTGCACTGCAGTCAGAGTGAGAGGTAAGCGTCCTATCTTCTCTGTACTGACTATTTTTGTTGGACAGAGTATAATTGCACATTTTTTTGTTTTTTTTCCTTATTCTATACAAGAAATTTATTTTTTAAAGAAATTTTTGCACTTATAAAATCTGCATGATCACTAAAATTTAGTTTATTATCAATTAAGATGCCTAGATATTTTATTTTCTTAACGCATTCAATATCACAGTTATCTATTTTTATGTTTATATCATAATTCCGACTGCCTTTGCACATACTTTTTATTTTTATCACATTTACTTTGTTTTTACATCTGCACTAAGTTTAGTTTCACAATCTGTTTAGTCTCTTCCCACAATATATACAAGTGTATCATCTGCAAATAGTGTAACTTTTGAAAATTTTAGACAATCCTTTATATCATCATCATCATCATCGGCTCGACAACCGGGGTCCGGTCCTGGCCTCTTTCAACAAGTCTCTCCACCTATCCCGGTCTCGAGCCGACGCAATCCAGTTTCCAGCGCAAGCATGGTCTACCACGCTGCGGTCTACCATAGAATGTACCACATCCTTTATATCGTTTACATACAGGATAGACCCTTGAGGTTCGCCTAAGTTGACATATTTATCTCCTGAATAATTTTCACCCAACTTCACTTTTTGCGTTCTTGAAGACAAGGAAGATTCAAACCATTTCAGTTCAGTTTGCTGTATTCCATACTTTAACAATTTCTTTAAAAGGATACTTCTATCTCCGTTTTCAAACACTCTTTTCAAATCCAGAAATAATGTCAACACTGATTTTCCCGAATCCAGATCTCTTTTCCATTCATTAAGAACCCATGCCATAGCTGTTTCCGTTGAGTGACCCTTACGAAATCCGGATTGCTCCTCACAAAGTATTCCATTTTGAGTGAGATAACTTTCTAATTGCTTACACACTACTTTTTCCAATACTTTTTCATAGATGGGCATCATGTTTATAGGACGAAATTAATCCAACTTTTTTGCATTTTGTACCTTTTCTACGGGCACCACGATAGATTCCTTCCATGAACAAGGAAAAACACCTTCCATCAGTGATGTGTTGATGATGTTTATTAAAACTGGGAAGATCTCGTTCTTACAGTCCAAAAAAATTTTAGTATTAAGAATATGAAATAATTGATTTTTGTTTGCGATTGTGTGCGCATTTGGACAGTTCTTACAGAATCGTTTGATTTATCTTTTCAAAGACTTGCACTATAGTTATAATTTCCACAAAGGCATACAACTTTTCAAAGCCATGCTTGGTTTACGATATATGGCCATTTGAACTCAAAAATACGGGAGAAAAAAAACGAAACGATTTTGTTCAAATGACAGAATTTATTTGAATTTTATTTGTTGTTTCAACAGAATAATTTTTTTTTTTTGGTTTTTCTTCCTTCTGTATGAGTTCAAATAGTATTATCTCGTGAAATGAGCATGGGTTTAGAAAGTTTTATACCTCTTAAGTTTTTTAATAAAACTTTACTTTACTTAGTGGAGACAAATTGGTACAATCAATGGGCTTTATCTCTGGCCTCCGGTTTTTTTGTGACCTGTCCCAATATTAAGAAAACAAGTACTAGTAATAAGCTTTACTTTGAGATACATTTCAATATTGTTGGATTTACACCCATTTTGGTCATCATCCTTTATTCCTGTTTAATCAAATTTCTTAAAGAAATCGACATAAGATATTCAAATGCCGCATAGGCACGTTGCCGTTCTATCTCTACACTCTTGCCTTTAACTGTTTGAACATGAACACAATGGCATTCGTACAAAAAATGTTGACATAACAGTCAAACATGAAACTATGATGATGAGAATGCGAACAAATTGGGATGCGACAATTGTGTCTGCCTGTCTATCTGTATCAGAAGACATAGCCTAAACGGATGGGTTGACTTACTTCCAACATCTTTATAGAAGATATCGAATTGGATATTTCGTTTTGAGGTCAAATTCATTGAATAAATTTGTGAATACATTTTATTGAGATTTCAATTAACAATAATTTATTTATAAGACGCTGTGTAAGTTATTTGAAAATCGACTTTTATGCTATATTTCCATTTTTTTTTAAAACTGCATTTATAAAAAAATTATTTTAAAAGGCATAGCAACCTGAGTAAAGTTATATATAAGAGCAGGTACGTGCGATCCAGTCGAGCATTTTATTAATTAATTAAGCAATTACCAAACAAATAATGTCTACCCTTTCATAAAACATATGAGGGTAGTTTTGAGGTTTAATTTATCAAATGTTAATACAAACTAATACATATTTAAATAAGTAAGTATGCAACAAAATTAAGTTTTTTTTAGATTTTGTATGTCTATATCTCTTTTCGTTTTACCTTGTATGGCTATACAACTTCGCGTTTAAAAAACAAGTTTTGAAAAGATGATGTAAGTATGTACACTGTACAGTGGTGGTCATAGAATTAGAAATGACAATCTCATTATAATTTAAGGATGGTTAACTTTTTCTAAAGAAATTTCTTGAGATTGATAAGTGGTTTGGCTAGTAGCCCATTATCTAAAGTACACTGTAAATAGTTAATAAAAAAAAATAAGCATTAATATGTTAGAAAGGAAAAAATAAATATGTAATAGAAAACCAATAAACAAAAAAAAGTCAACAAAAAGTGAAAGACTAATATGCAGAATGAGTTAAACCAATCTTTTCTTAACAGCTGCAATAATAAAAGAGCTTCTTAGGCTTCAAACCGTTCAGGAACTTTAAGCTGGGATCAGAAAGTGTCTTCTTTTACAATATGGTTCATGTGGATAGCTTATAGGAAAACACCACATATTCCAAAACAGAATTTCAGAAAACGATTCACTACTGCTAAGCTGCCCTCAAGTAATTTGGAAAACATACCTAAGATTGATGAATCTAAGATCAAATTGTTTGTGACAGACGAAACGTTTATGTAAGATGTTTTCAGAACTTAAAATCATAATTCTCAAATTATGTTTTTCCAAATTACTTGAGTTTTGAGACCTTCTACCGAAATTTAACAAAATATAAAAACAGTGGCCTTGCCAGGATGACGTTTCCCAGACGTTGCCCAGTTCTCCAACTTAGGGATTAGGTCGATAAAAATGTTCATTGTTAATAAATGTACTGAAAATTTAGATTTAAAAAAACATTTCTCTTATGCATTTCTCTAATATGCAAAAAAGTAACAATATACTTTCTAACAGAAATGACCGTTACAACAAGGACAGGCCAAATAACAGAGAAGATAGGCCAAGGGATGACAGCAAACAAAAGCGGGAACCAAAGCCCGACAGGCCAATGCCAAAGTATCAGCCACCTACCGCAGGACCGGTAAGAAAATTGAACAATTTTATTCTTTTTGTTTTTATGTAAAAAACCATTGCGTAAATTATTTTTTTTCTGACATAGATTCTACAAACAGCAAACAAATATTCCGGACTTTTAGACGATGACGGCTCCGATTAGGAATTGTTTACTAAAAAAACAAAAATTCTTTTAAAAAATAAATTACTCAGCGGGCTTGTGGTGGAAATTGTGCGATAAGGCCCCCACATGCCATTTTAAATTAAACAAATTAAGTAAAAAAAAAAAAAAAAAATAAACCCTACTCTATTATCGAAATCGTAAAAAAAACAGTCTAAAACTTGGGACATTTTTTATTCATAAAGTCAAATATCTGTATTGTTAAAATTTGTCCTTTTCCACCTTCTCACACATTTCATGCTATTTTTTTTTTATTATTTTTTGCCTCGTGTTGTTATTTGCAATTTATTATTTTTTTAAGCTTTTCACATATCTTATTTTTACTTATTATTTTATATATTTCTTTTTTGTTTTCCATATGATTTATAAGAGTCTCTAAAAAAAAAACAAAACAAAACGAAAAAATAACATGAATTCTTTTATTTTAAAACCGATGACAAAAACAAATGAAACAAAACTACATATAAAAGAAAAAAACAATAGATAATGTTTATTCAAACATAGATGAAATAAGAATTAATAAACAGAATAAAACAAAGAAAAGAAAACAAAAAAACAAAACATTTTTTAATAGTTAAGTCAAGTTGTGTGTGCTAATTTAGATTTACTAAACTTTAAAAATGGGTCTTCCAAGGGAACAAACGAAACGCTGACAAATTGGAAGCCCACAATAAATAATAAAAATACATATAAACAAAAGAAAATAGAAATTTAATAAAAAAATAGGATATGAATATTTATGAATGAGGTAAACTAACTAATAGGAGGAGGTAATAAATATTATGCTGTTTTTATCTCTTGGACTATAAGTTATTATTATTTTTTTTGTTTTAAATAGTCAAATATCATAGTGTTCTAATTTTAGCCCATTCTTATTTAATTTTAATTTTAAATAAGCAGAAATATATATATATATATATATATATATATATACATATTACAAAGCAAAAAGAATATATATATATATATATATATAGTATACCCAACACACACAAAGATATTGAAAAACAAAAGAAAAAAACAAGTAACAAAACAAAAGTAATATCTCTAGCATAACTGTTTATTTGGCATAATGGTTTATTTAAATAATAATTTTTAATATTGTATTTATATATATTATATAAAATGTATAAACAAAAATCAACCAACCAACGTCGTGCGTAAATTAAATAAAATAAAAAAAAAACAAAATATTTTTCCTTTAAAATATTTGTTTCGACGAAGGAAATCAATTTGTGTTTTGTATTGACCTTTGAACATTATTCTATTAACAGAGTTATTCCTTGGTTCTATGAGAGAGGGCTTTGCTACTTAAATGCATTCTCAGTCGGAAGAAACAGCGATTGGCAAGAGTAATTCTCCGTTTGATCTCTGAACTGATGTCGTTGTTTGAGTTTATAGTGGATCCCAGGTATACAAAGTCCTTGACTGCTTCGAAGTTATAACTATCCATCGTGATGTTTTGGCCGAGTCGTCGATGTTGAGGCGTTGATAGCATATACTTCGTTTTGTCTTCTTACAGCCAATTCCATTTTTGCCACCTCCGAGTCAATACTGGCAAATGCTTCACGTAACCAAAAACAAATATTTTAAGGGTTGTAGTATCTTGGATCGAGATTTCGGGATTGTTTTATTGCTCGAGAGGCGAAGAGGTAGCCGGTACAATTTAATGTTACAAGTACGACCGGGCATAGTGATTAAGAATTTGTTCTTCTGCTTGCATGATGGCAGCTTACGGAGAAAGACGAAATTCGCTGTCCACAGCACAGTTGGTGCTCGTGCATTTGAATTCCATTCTGGCATTTCATCGAGTAGATTGAACGTTCTGTTCCTATGCAGATTATGGCTTAGCTTCCTCTTTGAAATCATGCATGGTAATCTAAAGCAAACTACATAGTTACAATTTCGGGAAGTTTTGTAGTGTAAAATTATTCTTTATAAAATAACAAACATCACAAGTCACATAAATTTGACACATGACACCGTAGTAAAAACAAAAGCATTGCACAGAATTGCCAGTGCAGGAATGGCCCTTACTATACACAATTGAGGCATCACGATTTTGTATCTTAATTAAGGGGTAGCAACGACTTTTTCATACCTGTTTTGACATTACTGCTTCTAAAATGTATGGAAAAACAATCGCACACGATTGCACTGCATAAGTTATCAACACCTATTCCTGTATTTCTTATTCAAAGAAGTAGCCCAAAAATAACGTTAAATGATGACTCACATGAAGAACTGAGAATTGTGTCCAAAAACTGTGAAATGCTTTAGAATAGCGAGAAAGCACCTAATCGATAGTTTAATATGAAGGTTGCATAATGTTGGAACTATAGATGTAGATTATGTCGTAATATTCCTTCAGGAGTCTAGCACCGACCATCAGAGTCGGCACCAAATCCTCACCACCGACTGTGTATCTACAACCATATTGCCCCTCTCTTCTCGGCAGGCTACCATTCTGGCCTTGAAGTATATTGCGATCTGAGTTTCACGACATTAAGTTTTTTCACAGCTCTAAGTTTCAATATAAAAGCCACCATAAGCCCCTCCGCCACGACATGGCTTTTCGCCATGGAAGGGGGTCGTAATATATATAACGATGTTAATAAATTCCGAGGAAAACGTCCCCTCGTCATTTACTTTCCCAAATTTCCATGCATTGAAACATTCACAGGGATTTCTTTATTTAAAATAAACCCCTATTTGATTTTTGCCGCAAACGAGTTGACCCCTGTTAGTCCTGCTCCTGATGCGCGAAAAAGAATAACAAAATTAATTTTTTAATAGGCATTTTATTTTGTCACAATAAACTTAAAATAGCTTGAAATTCTCTTATCCGTAACATTTGCATCAATTTGTTTTATCAATTGCTTTTGCTGTCCTTGACTAAAGCTATCCGCCCAGAAAAATAAATTCATAATAAGTTTCTTTCCTTCGAAGGCATTCTCACTTCCTAAAACTTGAACTTTTTGAATGTTTCCTAAAAGAAAGTAAACAAATCATTTTAGCATTTTTTTTTTAAATCAACGAAAACCCGGATAGAAACAAAAAACTCACCAATAACTTCTTCTATAATTGAAGGAAGGGCCTTAAGAAAGCCAACGTTTTTCTGCTTCCCAAGGTTAGATAAAGCCATAAGCGCTTCTTGTGGTACTGTGGGTTTTAGAAGAACCTGCCTTGGCAGCTCCAAGAGCCATGAATCAAATTCGGTTGTTCTAAAAGTCATCAAATGCAAAGGTTGGATTTTTTTTTTTAATTAAATAAGAACTTACCCATATAAGGAGCTTAATTTTGGCGAGGACACAATATCACATAGCAATATCAATACCTTTGTTTGTCCCTCTTTTGTAAAGAGACCATTCTGCGCGGATTTAATTACCGTTCGCAACAAAGATCGTGTATTTTCTTGGTCAAACCGCAACAACGTCAGGCCACTATGGTATAAATTTGCCCTTAAGGCCTT
The DNA here is from genome assembly GCA_948107695.1 of Meliscaeva auricollis. Taxonomy (NCBI): domain Eukaryota; kingdom Metazoa; phylum Arthropoda; class Insecta; order Diptera; family Syrphidae; genus Meliscaeva; species Meliscaeva auricollis. The sequence goes on along the minus strand of OX403616.1, from coordinate 75,605,302 downwards.
TTCAAGACACTGAAAGTTGTCCAAATGGGTGCTTCTTATCTCTGCTACAATTTCTAGATTCAAAATGATTCATAAAAAGGGTTGATATGTAATTCTATACTGGATATTTACTCACTTGTTAAGAAACGCAACATTTCCCTGACCTTTTCCACATTCTTATCCAGCTTATTCTCATAGAAAACACACATCAAATAAGCCAGAGTTGTATTCTGGAGTAAGCAATGCTGTCCGCCAGCTTCGAGAACTTCCTTTTCGGTTGGAGCACCTTTAGATTTTGACTTTGCTAGATGCGAACCTTCGCCTTGTTTGTACGGAAAGGTACCCAAAAAATTACTAACAAAACTATCGGCATATTCTTTACGGAACCATCTGCTTAGATCAGTGTTGTTGATCTCGGCTTCAAGCATTTCTATGAGCACCCACAGATTTTGAAGGATTTCAAGAACAATCTTAAGTGTGTTTGCGGCGTCGTAAGATAAAATCACCTCTCTTGAGGAAATCTCGTTATCGGTTGTGCGAACTTCTAACCACGATTCAAAGAGTAATGGCATTAGATTTTCAATGTATCCTTTGAGAATGGAACTTTCATCTGCCTTGGAGGTGGATTTCTCACTTATAGACTTGTTGAAGATCTGCGATAGGTCACAGTTCTCATTTAATTGCCATTTGATCACCGGGAAGTACTGTGGTTGAACAGAACTAAACGTGTTGGTGATCTTGTAGTGAGCACTTTGACCGATTGAAGAAATTGTTAAGCGATTACGATGATTTTCGATGAGAGTTTTAAGCATTCCTTGTAGACGTTCGAGGACTTTGCTACGCCATTGTATTGTTGTTGTTTTGTTGCCCATGTTGACGGTGAGTGTGCGACCGGGTTTGGCGTCCGTACGGATCTTCGAAATCATATCGATAAAATTCTGAAAGATCTTTGTACTGTTTTCGGCCACCAACATCGGCACATGCAGCAGGAGGACATCCAAGAATAGCAGAGAATCTTCCTGGATTGATGGCTGAATGTGGGTCATAGCACATCGCAGGTATGACGACAAGGCCTGAAAGAATGGCTCCACTGCTTCGGTGGGTAGAGTAGCCAAGAGACTGCTGAGACTTTTAAAGCACTCTCGCCGCGTATCTTTGTCGATATCTAAACTAATCGCAGCAATAGATTGGATTAAGTCACCCAAATGTCGAAAGATTTCATCCGAGGTAAAACTAGATTCTCGAAGATTTCTAAGAGCTTCTGAGCGAAAAGAGGAGCTACTGTGCTTAAGGCGATTGAGAGTTTCCTGAGGAGTGTATTTATAAGATAAAAGAGCAAGTAAATAGTTCTGTCAATAATTTACCTTGATATTTAGTTTCCTTTTACCATCTTCAACTTGGGATTCCGCTAGCTGTTCTTTGATAACAATTTTTTTAACTTTAAAATCGGTTTTGGTGATATTTAGACCTTTTGGTAGTTTGGCGCCCTTTAGTTTAACTTTTGCTTTTTCAGCTCGAATATTCTTTTTATGATGTCCTCCCATTTTTATTAATAAAACAAAATATACAAATTAAAACTTTGAGCTACTCAACTAAGAACTAGAAAAAAAAATATAAACACGTGCACAGATCTAGTTTGACAGTTGTTTGTTTATGTTCCAAAATTCATTTGGTTATCCGGTTTGGATGAATGACGTTTCGTTTTGTTACATAAATAAATAATTTCACAACAAATATTCAACTCTATACATAAAAAAACATTTTTATTTTTTGCATTTACATAGGGAACCTTAAACTAATGCTTTCGTTTATTTTCAATCTCCTCAAAAGCCTTCATTTGTTTGTCTTCTTGCCTTGCCCGAATCATTTTGATGGCATCTTCAAGTTCTTTTCGATGACTCTCACTTTCCGGTGGATAGATTTCACGCTTGGTTTTGGTTACCCATTCTTCGAAGTATGCGGGTTGATTGAAGAAATGGAAAAGTGCAACGGGAAAGGTCATGTACAATGCCATTTTGCCAATTTCAAGTGCCCAACCACCCATGGTAATTGATTGAATGCTGTAAGTACAAAAAATTATTTAAAATTGAGTTCCTATATGGAATATTTACAATTTGAAGTAACTTGAAAAATACAAAAAATTGATCGATTTTAATTCTTTTTTGTCTGGCTTGTTTGTTTTGGATAATCCGGTCAGCTGTTCAAATTTGACAGTGGATGTGGATAAATGATAGCATCCACAAGAGGGTATGTTCACACTATTTACAGATATTTAAATGTAAGGACAAGCTTGCACTCAGTGGGCCATCGAACAGCGGGAAATTTTTTTATTCCACTTCTCAAAAATGATTGAAAATGACCCATTTCATTCTGAAATCTTCACCCCTATTTTAGAATCCAACAAATGCCTTGTTTCTCCTCTAGAACTCGCAGGTGAGGAAGTGTGTTAATGGAAATGGTAAGGTAGTTCCTCGTATTGATAATATAGTTCACCCAGCAAGTTCATAACTGATTTGAACGCGAAAGCGAAATCTGCGAATCACGTTGACTCCCTGGGGGTAAAGTATTACAATTTCCATAATAGACATGCTTCACTTTCCTCGCCCACAAGTTTCTTTACTTATAGCCTGCTTCGATTATAGCCCAAATGAGATAATTTAGCAAATCTGATAAAAAGTGTTTTCGTTACAAATTATCTCATTTCGTTTGACAGCTCATTAGCTGTTTTCTGTATCTGACTCTTCTTTCTTAAAAACCTCTTTGTATCGGATGAAACAGGTTTATTATGAACGGAAAAACAACATCAGTTGGCTGGAAATTAAAACTTTTTTGATTTCTGTCAAGCCATGCTCGCCCATGTGAACCCCTAATAGGAAAAGGTGTTTTACCTCGTTTACATGCAGGCCTGATGTGAGCTTTGAACTAGGCTGCAACCCGCTTGTAAACCTGGGTCGAGTTTAAATGGGTTAAGAGTCGACTCGATCACACTCGCTTTGTGAAGTCGAGTCCAAATCTTGCTACTTCTTTCTTCAAAATCCAACATTCAATTTTGCATGAAAACGGGGTGTATCTGCCTTCAATTTCCAATTCGATCACTCGATTTTGCATGTAAACGGGGTATTTGTTTATTTTTTTCACCAACCCAGAAATGACATTTGTGAGAAGTTCCCAATTTACGTTGCTCCAGAGCGTCTGGCAGTTCTGTCCAAACTTTGCTATATCAGCAGGAAAACAGTGCACGTTGCACCATTTTTTAATTGTTTACCCACCTGCCCCACCAACAAATCGAAAGTTTATAATTATAATTATTATTGCTGTGTTTCATTCCAGATAACTAATTAATAAACCATATTACATTCCATTTAAGCAAAGCCGATCTTATCCATTTCCATTAGTAAGCGATAAGCAACAGGTTCCGACCGCAGAATTTATAAGAACAAACTAACTAATTGCGCTGAAATTTAGCCGGCACATAATTTTGTTTATTTAAATAATCAAAAATAATTGCAAATACATTATAAACATGGACGCTATTCATAAGGGTTGGTTTAGTGAAATCCAAGACGACCTTTGGCCAGGTCAATGTTTTTCGCTAAAAGTAAAGAAAATTCTTCACGAGGAAAAATCCAAGTATCAAGATATCAAGATTGTGGAGACGTAAGTAAGTTTATCTGTGTTTTTCCCCTAATTTCAATATTTATTGCCTGTGCAGAGAAACTTTTGGAACGTGCCTCATACTTGATGGAATTATACAATGTACATCCCGCGACGAAATGTCTTATCAAGAGATGATCTCATTTCTGCCACTGTGTTGTCATCCAGAACCTCGCAAAGTGCTTATTGTTGGCGGCGGTGATGGCGGTGTTGCCCGCGAAGTTGTTAAGCATCCAGATGTCGAGGAAGTCCATCAGGTAGAGATCGATGACAGAGTAGTAGATCTATCCAAGGAATATCTGCCAAAAATGGCATGTGGCTTTGAACACCCCAAACTGCGGTTGACCATTGGAGATGGCTTCGAGTACATGAAGCAACACAAGAATGAGTTCGATGTGATTATCACTGATAGTTCTGATCCAATCGGGCCAGCTGTGAGTCTCTTCCAGGAAAGCTACTACGAACTTATGAAAAATGCTCTGCGAAAAGGTGGAATCGTTTCCTCACAAGGAGGCAGTTTCTGGTTGGATCAGGATTATATTAAAAAAACCATGTCAGGATGCAAGCAGCATTTTGCACAGGTGGCATATGCAACAACATCAGTGCCATCCTATCCCTGTGGAAACATTGGATTTGTGATCGGCAGCTTGGATGCATCAAGATCGCTTCGCGATGAACCAGCAAGACAATTCACTAACAAAGAAATAGACAAAATTGGTTTGAAGTTTTACTCAACGGCCCTGCACAAGGCTGCCTTTACATTGCCTCGTTATATTGAAAAGCATTTCTATGAGTCTTGAACTCAGGGGAAAGTGGTTTCACATAATCAATGAAATAAATTGTACAGAATTGTAGATTTTATAATGTTTGTAAAATATTTTTTATGAAGCTGAATAAAAATAAAATGAATTACACATAGAACCAGTGACTTAATTTGGTGGAAAGTGTCAATTTACATTTATAGGCTCCAAGATTGGAGGTATAAAGCAATGTGCATGGGAATAAGATTTGTTGCCTGGGCGCAGAATCTGAATGCTAATTGTATCAAGTTACGTGTCGGAGGACCTGGTAATAGAACATGAAGCGAAACTTATCACACAAACTTTGATTTATTGGGATCATTATAATTTAATTCGTAATCAGATAGAATGTAATTGTGGTGTATTACTCACCAAACATGTGCTCTAACAATTTAATGATAACAAATTTTCAATATTTTGGTGTTTATCATGCGTGGTATTAAAAGTTGGTATTAAAAGTAAGGCAGAATAACAACTTCTAAGACCACGCATGATAAAACACCAAAATATTGAAAAGTTGTTATCTTGAAAAAAGAATAGTTGATAACATTGTTTTTTACCATCGTGGCATAAACATGTATAATATTATGCACGTTTATGCCACGATGTGTATACATACACATAAACATTTTTGTCATAAGTTAGCGAAATACAGTAAAATCTCTAAAACATGAACTTTTCCAATTTTACAAGAAATAAAATAAATTAAATTCACTACTAAAATGACATAAAAAACTTTTTAAATTGTTTTGAGCTCCAAACAAAGTATTCCATTTAATTTGACTAAGAAAGATCAATTAAAAAAAAAATTGAAAATTATTAGAATTAAAAAAAACTAATGCTGTATTATGTCAAAATACTTCAACATTGTTTAAAAATAAAGTTGGTATGCACTTTTCAAGATAATATTAGGTGTGTTTTTTTGCACGCGATAAGCAAAATGTTACAAAAAAACGGGAATCACAACTAATCGAAATAGTTTAATTCGCTTGGCAGCACTGACACTTCTCCTCCTCAATTCAGGAAAAAATTATGAATAATTTTTTTTTTAATTTGAACACCTAAGCAGAATGTTTTCTTAGCTATACTGGACTCCGATTAGAAGTCTCCTACATTAATTTTAACCTAACGTAGAGGACCGAAAACCATTCAATTGCTATTTTGTTTATTTCGTATTTTTTTTTTTAAATTCAAATGTTTATTTCAAAGTCAATATGTAAGTCAAAATTGTTTTCTTTTTTATTTCAAATTTGATATGTATGTCAAAATTTTAAATATAATGAATGAACTCGGAATGAATTTATGACATTTATCGAGAATTCATCGCAAACAAATTGTAAATGTGTATGGGAAGCACTTTTTTTTATATCCGCTTAATTCATAAGCGAGTAAATTTATCGAGGATATCGTTGTAATTGTGTTTACATTCTAATTTCATATTTAAGCGCATAACGGCGTGCAAAAAAACACGCCTATTGTTTAAAAATAAAGTTGGTATGCCATTTTCAAGATAATATTAGGTGTGTTTTTTTGCACGCCGTTATACGCTTAGCAAGAAAATTAGAATGTAAAAGCAATAACAATGATATTCGATAAATTTGCTACCTCAGACCGGTATTACACGTATGAATATTGCACATTATGAATAAAGCGGATATAAAAAAGTGCTCCCCATACACACTTAGAATTTTTTTGCCATGAATTCTCGATAAATGTCATAAAATTCATTCCGAGTTCATTCATTATATTTCAAATTTTGAAATACATATCAAATTTGAAATTATTAAAAAAAACAATTTTGACTTCCATATTAAATTTGAAATAAACATTTGAAATAAAAAAAATACGAAGCAAAAAAAATATCAATTAAATGGTTTTCGGTCGTCGCGTCGGCTGTAGGAATCTTATAATTAGAGTCCAGTCTAACTGAGAAAAAATAATACTTAAATGTGCAAATTAAAAAAAATTAATTCATAATTTTTTCATGAATTGAGGAATTAATTTTTAATTTTTAAATGACAACTTTGAGATTGTCATAATCTGAAGTGTCAGTGCTGCCAAGCGAATTAAATTATTTCGATTAGTTGTGATGTCCGTTTTTTTGTAACATTTTGCTTATCGCGTGCAAAAAAACACACCTATTATTGCACATCTAAAACCAAAATTTCAAAAAAAAGATTTTTTAAAAGTCCGAAAATTACGTTTTTCAAAATTTTGATATTAAATACATACATATGTAATTTTAAGGTTGTTAAGGAGCTTCCGTATAAAAAAAATCATCAAAATTGGTTGTCGTTAAGAGAAAGTCAAAAATGAATAAAAAACAAAAACGATTCTATGGGGGAATTCTTACAAACATTTCTTTTATGCCAAAAGTATGACCCTATGCAAAATGTTAACTTTTCCTTAATGGTTATATGACAGGTATCGTTAGTTTTGGTCCTAAAAAAATTTCAATTTGCCCTCTAGGGAATCACCAAAGAACCTTAACCACCAAGTTTCCCGAAAATTGGCTAAGCGGTTCAGGCTGTAGCTCGAGGTATACACAGACAGACAGATAAACAGACAGAAAGACAGATAGACAGACAGACAGATAGGCAGACAGACAGACAAACAGACGGACAGACAGAATTGCGAGACCCATTTTTTCGCATTCCACATCATCGTAAGTGTTATCTCGATTATTTAATGAAAAAAGTAGGTACTAAAATGGAAAAAAAACATTAAAAACTAACGGTTATATCTACAATAAATTATGTAATATTATATATAAAATGTTATAGAAAAATTTTGGTGTAAAATGAACATATGGCACATCCCTTAAAGGTGTGTTTTAATGCAGAATTCAGAGAGACTAATTTATGAGACTTTTCAGCTAAGCTATAGAACATCAAAACAAAGGTATTGACAACCCAAACCCAAATCTGGTATGAACATATTATGTATGTCACCCGCTTTTTTGGTACTTTTAATTTATTTTTTAAATTTATCACGGGAAACATGAGAAATCATTAAAAAACTTACAAAGAAATGTTTTTTTTGTTTTTGGTGCATAATCTAAAATATGTACATTTTTCGCTAAAACCGTTTAAGTAGAACAAATGTAAATAAAATTATCAAATTTATGCCTTGACCAATTTTTTGTGCGACTTTTCACAAAAAAAAAAATGTTGCAAAATCCATAAAAATCAGTTCTTTTTTTTTTGCAGTGTTCCCTAAAAACTACGGAATTTTGAAATTTATGATGGTTTTTCAAAATGACGGTTTAAGATATGACTATACATTTATATATAAAAACAGATCTGGTTTCAGGAATAGCTTATGCTATGTGGAATAAATCCTCAAATTTTAGTCAAATCGGCTCAATAGTTTTGAATATATACCAGGTCAACCGAATCTAAGAGAATCACATTTTTTAATAATCAATTTAAAAAAAAAATTATGTGATAGAATTTTTCTAAAAGAAAATTTAGATTCAGAAAATCAATCTTGCATAATTTCAAGAAATGATATAAAGGACAGTAAAAAACTTTATTTTTGCAGACCAGTGAAAGTTGCCAGGTATAAAAGAATGAGTAGAGTATACAGTTTACTCTCTGTTCAATAGTATAGAGTTGCCTAACGAAAAGTTGGCTACATCCGAGGTTGACTAGTTTTATGATCCCAACTTTTATTTAATAAAAAAGGGGTAAAATTTTTTGTCCAACAGTGCATCCGCATTGAAAATTAAAACATAGGGCTCACACTTTCAAACGTTATTAGCACACTATCGTTTCTGTATATGTTTTCATCTTTAAAATGCATTATAATAAAATTAAAAAAAGTACGTATACGCCACAGTGAACATGTTTTAGCGTGAACCTACTTTTTAAATTGATAACTTATTTATTGAAAACTTAAAAAAAGTATTGTACATCTTAAAAAAAAATAAAACCATATTATACCAAATATGTAATGAAGAGAAATGTCTTCTTTCTGAAAAGTGTGTGAATGCTATAAATCCCTGTACTCATTTAAATAAAGGAGTTTTTAATTCGTTAATCACCAGTAGATACTAGGTTGTCTAAGCCAAACTAAAGATGATGCGACTGCAGTCAAACGTTGAGTTATAACTTGCGGTTCAAATACAAAGTCATTTGATCGAAATTTTCTAAACTTCCGGATAACTTTCCAGTTAATTTCTACTACTTGTCGAGCATAACACGTAAATTTCGTTGTAAAAAAACACTTTAAATGTGTATCCTCAGGTTCAGTTTTAAATGCATATGCATATACATACATTTATAGCCAATTAAAACTAAAATACGAGGATGTCTCTTGTTATTGAAATGTATCCTGCTTCTCACTGAAAAAATCCTGATTGCAATTATTTTCTCTAAAAAGAAGTCAATAAAATATTCCTACGACTATTCGGAATGTAAACAAATAAATATGCCAAGCCAAGTAAAATAGGCTTTATACATTTTTATCCATATCAACATATCAAAGTCAATTAAAATATGCACTGTCCCGTCAACATTGACAAATTTACTAACCATTCATATATTCAAAGTATTTTAGTTGAATTTATGTAATGATGATCTCGTGTGTAGCTTGTGCTTGTGCTATACACTATACACATAAAACTAATCGAAAAGGATGTTCAGTTTTTCAATGCTATTTCAGTTGACGGTTTATTTGATAACAATAATAATAATAAATTTGTCTTTTGCTACCAACTTTTTAATACAATGAGAGGAAATACTGCATTCGGATCGGATATAATGTAAATGTTAGATATGTAATGAATTACAAGGATATTGTTTTCTGTAAAATGTAAAATAAAATCTTTTGTTAATTTCGAATGACCAACTATAAATGTTATTTATCAATTTTTCAAGCTCTCTTATATGGACACTGGCGTATTTTTTTTTTTGTGTACATGTACAAAACTGTCTGTCGCTGGCCAAAAACCAGTTGATCTTTGTTGATCTTTGACTGACTTTTTCAATTTATAAATATACGTGGTTACTCAAAATTTTAAGAATATTTTTATATTTTTATTCTTAAGTGACCCTTTATTTTAGAACACAGAATGTGTTTCAAGAACATTAAGGTACAATTCTGATTGTATTTTTGCAAAACTAAATAAAGAGCATTCAGGAAGTATAAAGTATTAGAGGTGTTTTTACTTGCGATATAGGTGATATATGTATTACCTATAATACTTAACTCGAGGTGTTAATGAAATATAACATTTCGATGATGTAAAAAAAGTTAGTTCTATCTGTCTGCCTCTATCTCGAGCTACAGCTTAAGCCGCTGAAGCGATGTTTTTCAATCTTTGTAGTTCGGGGTTTTGGGTGGTTCCCTAGAGGGGAAAATTTATTTTTTCTAGGAACAAAATTAACGGCACCTGCCATATGAGGTAAACGGAAAACCTTTATTTTTTCAAAATCGACTCCTACGACTTCGATGAAAATTTTCACATGAAAGGTTCTTAACAATTTTTAAATAATTTCATATCAACATTTTCATTCTTATAAAAATCAATTTCTTGAACGGTTTGGTGATGTTTTATTAAATTTTCATTTTAAATGTCAATTAATATTTTCTTTAAAATGGTATACCAACTTTATTTTTAACTAGGTTTGAGAATTTTTATGTATTAGAAATATTTTTTTTACTTGCGATATGGGTACCATAAATCAAGTTATGCATTCGTACATAAAAAAACGAGTATTGACCAAAAGATTCGACAACCACAACAAATAAAATGCACGACTCGGTCGCACGTACTTGCTTTTTAAGATAAAAAACAATTAAAAAAGCATAAAATTCGATTTTCAAATGAATTTAACCTCAAAACAAAGTATGCATTTTGATTTCTTCTATAATGATACATTTATAGAAAATTTTTTTTGAAAATCGTTAGAGCGGTTTTTAAAAAAAAATATTTTTTTCCATATAAAATTTTGCAAGGACATTTATCATGTATGTACCATCATAATGTCATGTTTGATTGTTATCTCAATTTTTTTTTGTACGAATGCATAACTTGATATATGGTACCCATATCGCAAGTAAAAATTGGTTCCGACAATTCTATCTGTCTGTCTGTCTGTATGTATCAGAGGCCACAGCCTAAACGGATGGATCAATTTATTTCAAACTTGGTATGTGGTGGTTTTTGGAGAATATCCCCAGACGTTTTTTGAATTATTTTTTTGGACCAAAAATAACGGTGCCTGTGATATAACAGTTGTAGAAAAACTAATTTTTCTCAAAAATTGTTTCTAGGATTTTGATTAAAAAAACATGTTCATTTGTGTGAATAAGGTCTATCTTAATATGAAAACATTTTTTTTTAAAAACCGTTATTAGCGGTATCTGCCATAATACCGTTTTTTTCAATTCAGATTTTCTCCTTCATGAATCAATCAATTTGAACCATTTTTTTTTACATGAAAGCTTTTAAGTTGACGTAATAATGTTTGGTAAAAAAATTTCCAAAACTATTTTGTTGGATTTAAAAAAAAATCATTTTTTTCGAAAACTATTTAAACTATTTAATTGATAAACAATATCTCAAAAATGGCTTGCTAATTTGATTTATAAAAGTCCTTGCAAAATTTTATAATGAAAAAATAGTAAAAAAAAAAAAACGTTCTAACGATTTTCAATTTTTTTTTCTAAAAATGTATCAATATAGAAGAAATCAAATTGCGTACTTTGTTTTGAGGTTAAATTCAATAAGGAAACTGTTTTAGTCATTTGAAAATCGAATTTTATGCTTTTTTATTTTTTTTTTATTAAAAAGGCTTAGCATATATAGTAACTTTATCTATAAGAGCAAGTATGTGCGATCCAGTCGTGCAATTTATTTAAAACTGCAAGAGGGAGATCAGTGGGTGAGTGGGAGTGGCGAATGCAGTAAAAAAAAAAACCTAATAGTGTTTTGTGTGTTTCGTACAAAATAACAAAAAATAATGCATTTTTATTTAAGATGTTCAAAAGTATTTTTTTAAGACATTGGTTAAACTAATCGTATAATTTTATTGAAAGGCATACACTCTATAATGGCTTCGTTCTCCTCTGCCAATACGATCTTACTTCGTTTTTGATCTGTTTTTAATATTTAACGACCTTTATAGGTGGAATGATCTTGAAAAAAAAAAATACTTACTTTATGACATAAATAAATACAATGCTTAACCTATATGTGAGCAAATTTGTAAGAAATTACATAACTCAAAAGATTCTCATCGATTAAAACACCCCAAAGACCAAAGACTTGAATATATGATCAAAAATCGCACCCGTTGTTACCGAACTCAGATTATTTTGCCTCTCTCATTCCAAAGTTACCACAATTCACAGCAACCACAAAAAAGGTGATTCACATCCTAAAAAGAAGCGTGTTCTTTTAAGTCACGCGAAAGATACGCCAAACGACCGGCCGAAACAACCACAATTAACTGTCAGTGCATTAACTCAGCCACGCAGCGCATCTTTCCGCGTAATAAATTAACACGGAACGGTATCCACCTCCGTGTCAGTTCGTGGTATTAAATTTGAAATCTCGGTCTTTTAAACAAAAATAAACTTCGTTTCATTCATTTGCCAGGCAGACCAAGACCTAAAATCTTTTGGCACACTGATGGTTGCCCAATTGCCCACTACCCTAGTGCTTCACTTTTTACGAGAGTGAATCTGAGGGTCGTCGTCTTCGTCGACTCGTCGATATACGAGTGCTATATAGGGAATATTCTTTATCACACGCTATAATCTTGGGGGGTAAAATATTTGATCAGACAAAGGTTGGAAGTATTCCGATATCATTTGTTTGCCGGCAATTTCTTTTACCGTTCGATAAGTGGGTTATTGAATTTGCGTGTTTTTGTATGGCTGCGAGGGCGGCTTTTACTGTCAGACTTTTTTTGAGATTTAATAATGTGCGTTAAGTGATGTAAGAAAGAATATGGTAATTTGGAGATGATCTTAAGAGCAAACTAAAAACAAGTATGGAATCATCGCATACGTAAACGAACGAACGTAAACGTATTGACGATTGCTATCTCTATAATAATCTGTACAAAAAGATAGAGAAAGAGAAATAGCAAATATGTAAGTTTACTTTCGCTCGTTTTCGTATGTGACGATTCGGCACATTTTTTTTCCTTAAGTTATCGGTTGCAAAATATTTAAGAAAATGGATTGAGTGAAGGTTTGGATGAGGTTCAAAGCATTTCCACTTAGAAATAAAAACAAAATCCGTCCCCTCCTCTTTAAAGTCATTTAAGTATTTATGAACATGGCCCCCATGGCCCGCTGGTTGGGGTAACTACTCGATATAGAAGTGATTTTGATAGTTATAAAACAACTACAATCCTCGGATATGGATAGGAAATCCTTATGTTAACGACCCTGGTAAACGAAACTGAGATGAGTGAATTGCAGATCTGCACGTAAAATTTCCGAATGGTGGCGAAGATGTTTGAATAGGCGCGTCACACAAAGAAAGTTCTCTGATGGTTCCGAGATTTTTTAGACGATTTTCACATTGGACGCTCTCAACCGATATATTTTGACGTAAGTCCACCCCGTCATTTTCAGACACAAAATTGTATGAACACATGGATTTTCATAACATCTACATTTTTTCTCGCTTTAACCTTAGACGAACAACATGTCAAAATAGCAATTGTCAAAAAAAATTCATTGATTTTTAAAAATGTTAAAAATCCTGCCTCACTTTGTCATCTCTTTCTCACCATGCAGAGGGAGTGAGATAAAGCAGGGCTGAATCCAATGTGAACGAAATCTTGAGTGTGACAGCAAATTTCAGCTGTCAGTTTCATGTATTTTGCGGAGATTTCTAAGAGGAAAAGTTTTTGGATTTAATTCTCAGAGATTTTTTTTAGTTGATAGGACGGGCCTAATGTGAATGAAACGAAAATAAAGTATATTCTGTCATCAAGTACCATTTGGTGTATTAATTAGTGCAATGGACTATCACACCGGAGGTTCTGGGTTCAATAATGCCAGCCTATAACATCGTAGGGTAATTTTTTTCACATTTGATCATCTTTAATCCATGATTATTGCCAACTGTAAATCTTCAAATGTCCATTTGAACTATTTTTTTCTGAGAATCCAGAGGTTAAGTTGTTAATCCACCGATGTCTATTGATTAGCGCCATTTAACTAGAACCTCTTAAAAGTACTAAAAACTTAACTCACTGTGAACAAACTGGCCCTTAATCTTGTGGCTTAGACCACAATATTTTTACGAACGAAAGGTAAAAGGTAATTTTTTGACTGGTGTGCTAAAAGGAAAAAATGGTTTTAAAAAAAGTAGGAACTACATCATAATAAACTTTTCAAAAAAATCAAAAAAAAAAAAAAACTACTTTAGCTTACGTGATAATTAACGCAGAAGAAAAAGTTGAATATAAGCGCTTATCCTCTCGTTTCTACGTGAACCTCGTAACTTCATTTTTTTTTTAAATATTTTGCTTAACATTAGACATCGCTGGAAAACTCTGAATAAGGAAGATGAAAAACTGTAAATGGTAAAATAACCTCAGTTAATATGTTTTAATTTCAATTTCTTTTTATCAATCCTATGTTATGTTCTACTTTTTATTCATCGTAAGCGCTTATAGGCTCCTTTATATTGTCACATAAGACTTTATATTGAACATAAATGCTTAAATTTCGTATCATCAAACGGCTCTAAAGATACTTTATTAATAGTTTAATTTTGCTTGTCTACTCGACTTACGGAGAGCCTGTACACTACCTGTACAATAGTTACATTGGCATATTCATAAACACTGCCTAGCTAATTATTGTTAAAAGACCTGTAGCTAAACCTACAACTCATAAAAGCTCTGCAGGATGTCCATTCCCAGGTTTTTTTTTAACAGTAGTGGAACGCATTTGCAACAAAAATGATCTATATGCCCAACTTTTCTCTTAAAACTACTCAGGAAAAGCCGGTCTCTTAAGAAAACCAATGTTCTCTTAATATCGTTAAGTTTATATTGTCTCTTTATCGTTAATTGGAAATCACATACTGCAAAATGTGCAAAAATTGTTCCACCAGCATGCAGAGCAGCACAATACCGAACGAAAACTGATCTGTGCAAAAAGTTTCCACTTAATTCCCACAGTACCATACTGAACAACCTGTGCATCGGTTGGGTCTTAGTTTTTGCGGCTGCGAAAGAACTCTCCTCGTTTTCGATTAAAACCATTCGTCTGGATGTGCGCGACTTCAGTCTATAAGCGATCGTACAACGGATACCTTCGAAAGGAACCCAGCTCCAACAACGGTCTTATTTAAAGTACAATCGTTTCATGTGTGAAAATTTGATCCAAAACCTATTTTTTCTGTCTTCATTTGATTTATGCATCTACGGGAGCATTCCAAATTTTGTATTGTGGAATTTAAAGTGCGAGAAATAAAAAGATTGTTCACATTCGAACCAAAAAGTGACAATTACACAATAAGTTGAGTTACTGTTTTTTTTTTTTTGGTTTTTTTTACCAATTTCAAGTTCAATATAAGGAAAACGAAAGCAGTTGCGGGCGCCTGCTACCAAATAACGCAGTGAATTGAATATTAAGTGCTTTTGTACGGTCTGCGCGCGCGCAACGGAAGCCGGACTTGATGTATGGCATAGCCATTCAGTAGTCGCCAACCTGTTAGCATAAAAGCAAGTACATTTGGTGAACCATAGTATTGCAACACGTACTTATACTAGCCATAAGTGTAAAGTGGTTTGTCTGAGTGCGGGAACACTTTTGGATAACACCATACAAGGGCTACCCAGCTGCAATAACAATTTGACAAGAAAACTGAAAGATACATTCGGTAAGTTGGTGTTTTTTTTTTATGTTGGTATCTTATTTTTTTTTTACTACAGTTACATACTTTTTGGGATTGGCTAAGTGATGCTATATGGCTGTCAAATTGGCAAAGCGTGACAATTTGTTAAAAATGCAAAGCTATACGTCAAGTTCAAGTGTAAAACGTTTTGGAATTTAAAATTTGTCTTTGCCTTCGAACTTCGAAGTCTTCGATGGGCACTTGGACAAAGTGACATATGTTATATTAATGAGTTAGTTTATTTTTTCTGTTTGGCTTTATTTGAATGAGCTTGTGGGTGGAATTTGACAGATCGGTCTGCACTTTTGTTATTGGCATTTTTTTTTTTTTTAATAGTGGAGACACAATCTATAGACTATCTGTTTTGATATTTGTAGAAAAAGTAGTTTATGGTTATTTGTTTATTTGTTTGGGAATGTTTTTTATGAGTTATATGTTAAAACTTTTAAGAAGGTGTTTTTATTAATGTTGTCTCTCACTTAAAATTTAAGGTTAATGACATTATTGCATGTGACAAGGCTGCATGTGTTAAGTGAGCCATTTGTCACAATCGTTTTTACGTTCTTTTTCTTTGTACACAAAATATATACACAATTGTTGGATAGGATTAAATACAGTCATTGAAATGAGGCTTTGAGCTTTATAAGGTTTACCCAGTTTAAGAATGACCTGAAGGGTATTAAACGAATTTAATATCATTTTTCTGGTTTACTCGATTTGTTTTCATAGAAACTTTTTTTTCTTTTTAATTTTCTTTTTCTTTTTAATTTTTTTAATTTTTAATTTTTCTATATTTAGGATTTGACTTCCGCCTAGATCGTTTTCGACATTACGTGAATGTCCACTTTTAAATAAATTGCATATGTCATAAGTTCAGTGAGAAAGTCAAAAATTTAATTCTGTAGGTATGCGTTGTTTCTTTTAACATTTGGTTCAAAATTAAATATTTTATTATGAAAATGGACACTTTGTTATGATTTTTCCAAATTCTACTTGAAAATAGGGTAAAGAGGGGTAAGAAAAAAAAGTACAATTTAAACACTAGAAAGTATAGAGATGAAATAAATTTTCCTTGAGATCTTGAGACATAAATATTTTTGAAAAATATTATTTTTTCAGACCTTCGAGAATGACGTTATTGTGGCTATTGTATATTTTAAATTAAAAAAATAAATAACACCGTTGAACAGGTAATACAAAAGTAATTATGTTTTTAACACTGATTTTTTTAAAGCATCTACAAAAATGGTGTTTATAAGTTTTGAAAAATACATACAATACATGTGTTGGAAAAAAATGGATGCTCAGATTATATTAATGAGTTAAGTTAAAAACAAGTTTTTAGTGAACCAAGATTTTTCCCTTTACGCTTAAATATCTTGGCTCTACTGTTAAGAATGTAGGAAAAGCGAAAAAGCTACGAAACTCACAGAATGCTTTTATTGGGAGCCATTCTTCTTAAATATTTTCGCAACAGTTCACATTCATAATAGGACTGTTTGTGTTATTAATTAAAATATTAAAAATTATTGTTTCTTAAGCTATAATATTCAAATAGAAAATAATCCCATTGTAGGTTTTCACTCATAATATTTATTAGAGTAGTTACAAAATGAGTCGATCCTTGTTTGAGTTTCAAAAGGAGACATTTTTCTCGGTGTTGGATCAAAAGGTGACATTTACAAAACATGGTATTAAAGATAAACTCTATTTCAAAACTTACGGATAGATGGAATATATAGAGCCTGCTAAAGTGCCACATAATACAAAAAAAAATTGAAAAATTACCCAGACATATCTAAATTTCTTTTTCCTTAATTTCTGAGAAAAATGAAAAAGTGTAAATGTCAACTAATATCCTCAAATAGAAAATAGAATTTATTCTTCCAAAATTCAATAGCCTTATTTGAAGTCAACTAGCTCAAGAAAAGTAAATGGTCTACGTTTTTTGGTTTTTGAAAAACTTGAATTTAAGGAGAAAAATAATATTTAAAAAACAATCAAACCGATTTTATAACATTAATTACTTATCGACCAAAGATAAATGGTTTCATTTTATTTTAGTCGAAAACATAAAGGTTTTTCTTTAATGAAATGTAAAAAATACAAATCTGAATGCTATTTTTATTTTAATTTCTCCTTAAAAATTAAGCAACTTTTTAGTTTTTTTTTTAACTATAATAAATAAGTTTTCCGCATTGGTTGCTTAGAAATAAAGCAATTGAATTTAAAAAAAAGAAAAAGTTATATTTTATACCGTACAATTTTGAGATTTGTTAAAAATGTTATTTGAAAATGATTTTTTCTTCAAAATTCTGAGTTTGAAAATCATTTTTTCTTTAACTATTTATTGGATTAACTTTATTAAAAATGTTTATAAAAGAAAATTTTGTTGTCAATCAAAAAACATATAATTTGATCTTATTTAACTCAGTTGTATTCAATCATTTTTTTTTCTACTTTAAAGGCCAGTTTTTCAATAGTGAGTTAAACAGTCAGTTCGTATTTATTCATCAGATAGAGCAAAAATCTATTTTGCAATAGTCAGATATTACGTATTCTTTGAAATAATTATTTCAATAGTCGAATAAACTTTTCTCTAAGTCAACTTTTGAGAAAATTCCCTCTTCCATCTGAATGGGTGAAATAGACCCCTATCACTTCACTTGAAATCACTTGAATAGGTCCTTGGTCCATTTTTAAAAGCTATACATTTTGACTGCGAAATTATATTATATGACTTTCACACCGAACCATAATCTAGATTTCGTGCAAAAAGTACGAAATCTCATCAAAATCTACTCACACACACTTTCAGTTTTTAAAATCTTGTTTGTACTTAATCTAGATTAAGACGAAATCTCCTTCGAAATCTACTTAATTTTGTTAGCGGAGACATATTTATAACACATTTTTGTCTTTTGTATAACAGTTATGTCATCTTTTAGCAGCGAGACAAAGGAAACGTCAAACAAAATCTAGTTAATGTGTGGTATGAACAAAATTTTATAAAAATTTTGAAAATTTTCAGTTATGGAGAATATTCAATTATTATTAACTATGTAGTCAACGCCTTATTGACTTCACCAATTTAAATGATGTACTTTAACTTTAATAAAATAAAAAATCAAAACACATCAATTTTAATATGCATTTCGGCATGATAAATGCCATCATCAGCAACTCTTTAATGACTAAAAACATACATATTGGTTACTTCTTAACAAAAATACAAACATAGCTTTGATTTAACTTTACGAGAAATATGAAACAGACATCAGTTAGTCTCTTCTTACATTTTAACATTTAAACAAAAATTACATTAAGTAAGAACATTAAAAAGAGATGACTTAATTGGAGCTTCCATCGTATTCATCATTATGTTTTTGTTTTTATGCATATAAATGCTTTCGTACGCGTCTAGGTACCTCTCTTCCCTCACATGCTTGATAAGCTTCAAATTTTCTTTTGTTGTGTTATGATTGTTCTCAATCATATGTAAGGCTACAGCTGACTTGTTCGGCCTGTTGAACTTTATATTTGCTAGATGTTCACTAAATCTTGTTTCTATGTTCCTTTTTGTCTGTCCGTAGTATTTCTGCTCACATTCGTTGCATTTAATTTCGTAAATTCCTGGTTTTTTATTGTTGTCTGTTTTATCTTTTGTCGATCCTAGTTTTTCTTTTAGTTTTCCATTTGTTGTGAATACAAGTTCTATATTTTGTTGTTTGAAAACTTTTTTTATCTTGTCGGTTATTGTAGGAGCATAATGTACTTTTAAGCGTTTCTTTTCTTGGTTTTCTTTTTCCGTTTTCAGTGTGGTTAGACTCATTCTTCTCAATGTTTTTGAATGATTTTCAACCATTTTTGTGATCATGTCACTTTCATAGCCGTTGAGTTCAGCCACATATTTTATGTATTTCAATTCTTCCATGTAATTTTTTGCATTCATGGGAACTGAGCACAATCTATACACCATACTATTAAACGCTGCTCTTTTATATTGAATGGGACAAAACGAATCATTTGGTATATAGCGTGGGATGTTTGTAGGTTTTCTAAAAATTGAAAACTCAAGTTTGTTTGTGGTATCTCTCGTTATAAGGAGATCCAAAAACGGTAATTTTCTATCCTTTTCTATTTCCACTGTGAACTTGAGAGTTGGCCATTTGGAATTCAAAAATTCTAGAAAAGCTGGTACTTTACTTTCATCCATGCATGAGAAAATATCGTCTACGTACCTGTACCAAACCATTGGCAACATTCCTTCTTCTTCTACATTTTTCTCAAATGTGGACATAAATATATTTGCCAAGAACGGAGATAATGAGTTTCCCATTGTTGTACCTTCTGTTATCTGGTAAAACTTATTTTTAAACTGGCAACAATTGTATTTCATGCATAAGCTTGCAGCATCATGGTAAACTTTTTTCTTTTCCTCGTTGTCCTCTCGTCCTTCCAGCCAAGTTTTCAAAAATCCTAAGGTTTCTTTTATAGGAATACTTGGAAATAATGCCACAACATCAAATGAAACTAGTACTTCTCTTTCTTTTAATTATATTCAAGGTATAACCGTTATTTTTAAATAATATTTTTTCCGTTTTAAGTGATTTTTTTCTTAAATTGCCCTTCCCGCCTAAACGGGGGAAAAAGGGACCCCCCCTCCCATACGATTTTTTGCTTGTCTAAGTCCAGCCTACACACCCTATCTTTTTGTCACACCTTATGCCAATCACCCTGTATATTATAAACAATATTTTAAAAAGATCACTAATTAAATTAATTAAAATAGAAAAATTTTTTGACTTTGCGGACACAAATCATCATCGATCGAAAAGAATGTTTACCAAGTTAATTTTAAATCAGTTTCAATTTGCATTCCAATGACACCATCATTTAGTTCTTAAAATACACACAAAAGTTTAACCAAAATCATTAATATGTCGCAGTTCAGACTCTCAAATATTGATGTAAGCTGTAGGATCTTGAGGCCTTGAGTGTATGTTTGTTCACAAATTGATTTTGAGGCAAGCGTCAATCGTCCAGCTGCATTTAGCGAAACAATGAATGTTCAATCAATAATAATTCGATCAACAAAACATTCACTGAAAAGTCCATAATGAAATCAATAGCCGTCAGCCAATAGGGGGCGGTGGTGGCAGCGAATTGAGTGATTTAGTTTGATTTAAGAGCCTCCGCTGCTGTTTCTGCGCTCTGATCGCACAGTGGTGGTGTTGGTCGGTGTGACGCTGCGCTGCGTGAACCAGTGGTCAGAGCCATACAAGTCTATTATCAGATCTATAAATTTAGCTGTGGTCGGCTCGCCACCGATCGATCGGTGTTGGCCATCAGGCCCCAGTACGGAAGGAAGGAGTTTTTGCACGATTTCAATTGACTTTCAAGGACCCAGCATCGCCAAGAGCTCAGAATTCAATTGAATTGCACTTTTGGCTTCTATCACTATTATTAGTGGCAGTGTTTGACAGTTTTGTTTGAAATATTGCACTGACCCACAAAACATGCACCCCAAACTCATAATTCATCATTCAGATTTTGTGTACTTATTTCCTGAGCCCAAGTCGAAAATTGCAACATAACCCTACCCCTGCCCCCTGGTGGCAGGCCCCCCCCTAGTCCGATTGAATTGATGTTGTCGATTGTGAGAAATTGCGCGATTCTGACATATGCATTGAATGTGGTTACCCATTGCAGACCCGAATGTCTACAATCTCTCCCCCAAGTAAGTCCACGAGTAGTTTGAGTGTGTTATGTACCTATAGTTAGTAATTTGGAGCAAGATTCTTGACATTCGTCACACTGCCTCCATCTCCTCTAAGTCTCTAAGTGGCGCGGTGGTGCGCATATTACGTCGTGTTTTGTGGTTTTGTCGTGACATTTTCTTGTTCTTTACGGGTACGCAAATACTTTTTGAAAAAAATAAAAAAAATATCTATGGTAGGTTGTAACTTAAGTTTGTTTAACATACTCGCATGTGTATACAAACCGCATTCAATCGTGGAGTGTGATTTACAACAAAATCGTTTGGACTTGACAAATGGTGTATTTGTTGTTGTTGTTTTTATAGTCGATATAGATTTTATTGTTGTGGAATAAGTGTATGTGTCAAAATTAATCTACTAATCATATATGACTGGCAATGCTATAGTGTTAGATATAATATTTGCATCACCACTTCATATGGAATGAATTCTTTGTAGAATCGTTATTATGGATGATGGTGCTGATATTTATATTTTTTTGAGGATTCTTAAGATGAAAAACATCTTATATGGAATTCCGACAGAAAGTTATAAACACATCATAAATAGTAAATAGATGAGTGAGGGGAATGAATGTACACAAATACATCCAAACAAAAATCTAAATACGAGCTATTTACATTGGTAAAATCGATATAAGAATTTTTGTCGAAATTTTTAAAAATCGCTTTAACAGTGCTTCTTTTTACTTTTCATATACGAGGTACTAAAGAAAAAAACGAGTCAGCAATCACATGAAATTACGATCATAGAGAATATGAATAACATCTACCCAGTGTCAGTGTGGGCCCGTATTACAAAGTACGATTATCGCTCATAATCCATCGATTTCCTTAAATTGCGATTACAATTTACAATAATCGTTTGAAAAACGATACTCGTTTTCTTTTGAGTAGTCGCTTTCGGTAGTCCTTGGCTATTGTTTTCTTGCCATAGTTTCGTAATTCGTATTACGGACCCTGTCTATCTGTCTATATGTGAACCGATGGGTTGACTTAGTTCAAACGTGGTACGTAGCGTTTTTTAAGAAACTACCCGGAAGGGTTTTTAGAACTAAGTTTTTGGACCAAAATTAACGGTATCTGCCCAATTCTAACTTTAGTAAATCTGATTTTCTCAAAAAACCATTCCTACAATTTCGATGGATGGATTTTCAAAGTCTCTATTTAGTACCTACCATCATACACCGTTTTTTTTTCATTTCTGGCTTTTTCCTTTGAACGTAATAGATTTCAACGATATTTTTTATACAGAAGGTTTTGAGTGGGCCTAAAATATTTTTGTGAATTTTTTTGAAATATTGTTTTGGGTTCCACTTCAACACAATTTGTCTTATTATGCTGAAGATTAATGTTTCATTTAAGGAGACGAAGTCTGACTTGACTAGTGAGACAATTTTTAACCTTAAGGGCCTGTGAATATTGAAGAAAGTTCAACTGATTAGTGACATATTTTTTATGAATATTCCGCAAAGATTTTTAGGGTCAATTGAAGTTCTAAGCCATCGTATTTAATATACACATTACACATGATCAATAGCTTTGATAATACATTCGAAAGACCAGCTTAGCATCGTTAAATGTGTTACAATGTTGTGATTTTCTCTCTCATGAGATAAGTCTCGATAGACTTTACATGATTTGAACCCAAAAACAGTAGAAAATAGTCGTTTTGGGGAGTACCCAAACAGACCTAAAATTAATAGAAAATTAGGGAACAAAATTTCGCCGAGAGGCCTAAGCACCGATAGGATATCCCAACGTCAAGTCAGAAGAATGTGAAAAGCTTGATGGACAGTTATCAGAAAAATAATAAAAAAATATTTGTCACTTAATTTACATTACAAACGAAATCTTAGTTTAATTTTGAGACACCCTGTACGCTAAAGTCCGTTACAGTTTTGAAAGTCTTTAAATGATCAACAAATCTCAGCTGTTTTCAATATTTTGTTAGAAAGATATCAATTTGTTGACTTTAAATATTAACGGACACTGTGGCGTATGAGTAACATTTTTACTTTATGTACTGGGCAAATAAATTGGTGTTCGTAAATTGTTTATAGGTTTCAATCAAAGCTGGTATTACAATGCATGGTGGAAAATACCAAAAAAGGTTTTTTTTTTATCCCGCCCGGTTTACGACTGACCCTGTGTTTATTAGTACATTCCTAATCTTTTGATAAGACACGTTGTTCGCTTCAAATTTGGTTGAGATGACTATTGTCATTTTTTTTTATTAAAACCCCCAATACAGTAGTTTTGAGTAGTTTAATTTTGAAAGAAAATTGCACAAAACTACAATTTGTGTGTTTTCTCGAAAAAAAGGTATGCCGGAAAAATGGTGCATCAACTTTTTCCGAAAACTGACATACTTTTGTATTTCCTCGTAGGACTGTCTACAATGTTTAAAGCGTCTACCAAATAAAAAAATCATGCCAACTCTTATGGCTATACTATTATCAGTAGGGGGTTTTCTGAAATAGGAAAAGCCTTATTGCACTGAGCTCTGACCGCGTGTCACACGACACGAGAAATTCAATAATGGACACTTTTCTGCTATTTAACTCACTTTTTATGAAAACGGTTCTACTTTTAAGCTGAAATAGAAACAGACCAAGAATTTTTTTTCAATACTATTCTTGTTAGTGCTGCGCGCATTCCTGATGAATGGAAATTTAGGCATTCAATGGACTCTAACATCCCAACTAAAACACCTTAGACAATGTTTGCTACTCTCTCAAAGAATCATTGGTCTCCATCAAATGACAACAAGGTTTGAGAGAGAAGCAGAAATCAGAGGGCTAAAATTAACATAGCAAAATCAAAAATTTTCAACCTAGGAAGTAACTCATTCATGTTTTGGGAAAACCGTCCATACTAATGGCGGAACTGAACAAGACGCCAGTTTGAAAACTAAGCTCCGACTTTTTTAAGAAGATGTAAGTGGCAGTAGATTGATTCCACGCTTCAAAAAGGCAAGGATTGCAGTTCTTTCAATTCGTCTTTTCATTAAAGAGCAAATATTTTTGAACTTAAAAATGGCATTTATCAATACTAAACCAATATTTGTTTTCTTTTCAACTTTGTTTCGTACATAAATAGAAGAAAGATTCGAAATAGAATTTGGCAAATTCCATCACACACATGATAAACAGTTTTTATATTTAATTCACTGTTGAAGACTTCGATTTTTTTTAAATTTTATTTGCAATTTATTACCGAAATCAACATTCCAGAATTACAATTCGACTTTTTGTTCGTAAATCTTCTCAAAGTGCATATATGTACATACCTTAAACCTTATACATACCTTCCTTTTTACTTATTTTCTCTTCTGCCACTTTTCTTAACACGTGCTTAACCAATTGCAGTGTGTGAGCAAAAAATCGTGACTGACATGAAGTAATCAAATTCAATTAGATATCCAGGTGATGAGCATCACCGATCAACAAGATCGGACATCGACTGCAATTACCTGAGCTGCCATGATCACTACAAGATGATTAAATGTAAATCTTCTAAAGATAGAACGCAAGTTTGGATGGAATGGCGCAAAGGCATGCATGCAATATAGTTGCTTCGATATTGCACACACTGCATGTACGGATATAGCAAATTTAATTAAATTTCTTGGAAGATGATTTTGTGTCCAGTCAAACAAAATCGGTGGTCATCTTTCTTATAAGTATACATCTCCATCAGTTCTAGTCAATGTATCTATCATAAAGGAGGAACACATTAACGAGGTAGTTATAAAAGTTGCTGCAGTGTGTCTTATGGTATGTTGAAAAAAAATATCAATGAAAGTTGATACTTGGTCATTTCTAGTTTGTTTGCAGTGATCATAAACACACATATTGAGATCGACAAGAACTAGGAGAGTATTAAGTTTTAAATGTAAAGAATTTCTGTATTTTCTTCACTGCCTCCTCACCAAACCAAACAACGTTTATTGCAATGTTGCATGCAACATTATAAGGTAAGGATTAACAGTTTGTTTTTTAAGGGTAATAAAATACCAAAAATTGCTGAAAAATGTTTTCTTTTTTTCTTATAATATTTCAGGAATTAATAAAGATATTAGTTTCTGGTGAAATTTGAAGAGGATTTAAAGTTTTTGTTTTTAAAGCAAAAAAAAAAAACTCCAAAAAGAACCTAATAAAATTCTTCTATTGTAATCGTTTTGTTTCAAATATTGATTTTGAGTAAAATACATAAAATGAAGTTATAAACAACTGATAAGACTTGCCTTCTCACAAGTTGTATGCTTATGTAGTCATGCTGCCAGTTATGCATGGGTATTAAGAATATTAGATCTCTCGGGATCTGTATACCCCTTGTTTTGTGTACGCCTATACGTGCAATAAAAGAACATGTATCCAGTCTTGCAGCATTCAAAAATGTGGCTTTTGAAACAGATAAAGTATGCCTTAAACTCTGCATGTTTTGGGGGATCTGTTCATTTTTGCATGCTGAAAGCAAACATGTGGTCACTTTTGCTGACGGCAGATCTGCATGTATAGAAATGTAACTGAAGGGAAAAAAGTCAACGTAATGTAATAAAGTTCAATCGCACTTGATTTTACTTTGATTCAATTGATTTTTCTCTGAGTGTATCATTTAACATATCGTATACTTATGTGCTTTATAGCTTTTACTCATCAATATTAGATTCCCCGACAAGATTACGAAATCTTGTTGAATCGTTTTTATAGCTTTCACATCGAACCATAATCTAGATTTCGTGCAAAAAGTACGAAATCTCATCGGAATGTACTAGATTTCCCATATATTTATTTTCAGTTTAAAAATCTTGTTTGCAATCTAGATTACGACGAAATCTCCTACGAAATCTAAATACTTGATTTTGTTCCCTTTTTCACGGTACTCAAAAATGCTCTCAAAGTCTCAACAAAAGAACCAAACAGTTACATATAAACTATTTCTCTTTTTGTCTACTCTCTGGCTGTTATACAAAAGAGAACAATGTGTTATGTTTCTTTGCTAACGAAATCAAGTAGACATTCAGGAGATTTCGTCGTAATCTAGATTACAAACAAGATTATGAAAACTGAAAATGTATAGGAAATCTAGTACATTTTTTGCTTTTGCACGAAATCTAAACCAAATGTTTATCTAAGAGCTATTTCTTCTTTTATTACCTCAAAAAATGTTTGAATTTTTTTGTTTTTCATATTTTTCTGAGTGAAACATAGTTTAGCTTGATTTTTGGATTACAGTGTAATCTTTGGAGGAAATCCCGAAATTTTGTTAATTAAACGTTTAATAGATTATTATTTATAAAGTTTAACTCAGACATTTTAAACCACATGCAAAGCATTATATCCACCATCCGGTATGCCTATACTTGTTCGAAATGTTCAATGAAGCTCAAAAGAATTGAAAGTGGAATTTCACGATATTTTATTCTTTCGCCAATGCGAGTGAAATTCACGATCACAAGCCGATTTTCTGTGACTTAGAAATCACCTCTATAAGGCTGGCCTACTTAAAATTGACGGTGGGCTCTTTCGATATGCCGAATGGCGGCTATGCTAGTGCATAGCGCTGGTGGTCGTATTACCTTTATGCTATACAGTATACACCATCATCATGCGCACAATGGAAGTGATTTGCAACCGCGTCGCATACAGATTGGCGCATTTTATTTATATATATATATTTTTTTTTTAATTCGTAAACTGCGACGCAGATCTAACGAAATCACTAACGACCACAAAAGCCTGCAACTCCCGGCGCGGCGCGGCGGCGGGAGTTTCGCAATCTCAAACAATTGCTCCACAAACTTTTTTTAACCATGAGAGTGCGAGTGAACCGAGACTGTGAACCGGGACTCAAGCCAAATGCAGATGTTAGGAAGCCTCAATGTCAGTTGAAACATCCAAATACACGGGTATCAGATGGACACATAGGTTTTCCTCAGGAAGACGCCATTACCATCGCCATACCATGGATGTGCAATACACTGCCATTAGCAGATAGTAAATGCTAACCTTTGAGTTTGACTCAGCCACTTTAACTGTGGTGGGTGCTGCTGTTTGTTAGACTTCCCCAGGTAGAATCATGATTTTGATCAAACGAACCCGTCCACAAAATAACACATCCAGCAAATGGAATTTTAAATATCCATGCGATGAAGCATTTAAAATGCCACAATCATCCAGTATTCGATGAAGAATGTTTAAATTCCAGTTTCGATTTCGAATTTTATTTGTTGTTCGAAATCGCGTCGTCGATTGTGTGTCCCACCTAATTAGTGAATACGGACAGAACAATGGAAAGATTCTTCAAAGCATTGTCTTGAAATTGGGAATTCATATTAATTCTAGGTATGTTTTAAAGGATGAAATCATTTCCTGGATAAAGACAGAACATAAATTCCAAATGAATTGGGATAAATAAATTGTTGGGGCAGATATTATCAAACTTTTTTATTTTGGTGTTTTGAATAAGGAATGAGTGACTAATGTTGCAGCTTGGGAAACCAATTAGAATTAATAAACCAAGAAATTCGGGAAAAATGCGGACGGAAATTTTATTCGATGGTCCATTCGAATTGAATTTATGAAGTTTGGCAAAGTTCAAACACTGTTATATTTACCGGTTAGATGTAAGACGAAACATAAAGATTGGTATTCGAAGTAAAAAGAAGACACTACCATGATTGTGTAGTTAAACTTTTGATGGATGATGGATGGATGGACTTTCATGGATTCTAGTCTAAGGGTCTGAGGACTAGTTTAACAATTGGCTTAATAATGCGCCAGAGATCTGGGTTTATGTTCCAGTTTATGTCAGGACTACTGCTTTTTATGAGACGTGAATAAATTTGTGCCCGCTGACAGGTGAAACTGATGCATGAGGAAAAGAGACTTTTTAGAATCATTGAATTGCGTGTCAGTGGTAGCTTACGAGGGGTGACTGCTTATCCCTTGAACATACTTGGGAAGACATGAGTATTCAGTTATAATACTTGCCTTACAGCAGCACCACAAAATGTAAAATGAATATCCGATAGGATCCATCGAATGTCGTCATCAGAATTTGTAAGCAAAATGGAGTACTACAAAAATTTACGAATGTAATCCTTGACTTAGAAAATCAATGGAATTTGAATGTACTTGGATGAAAAACATGTTTAAATGCTAGTACTAGATTATGATCACAAAACTAGTCCTGTTTCCTTATAATGTGGAAAGCCACGTCATGAGTAGATGGAAATCGTGATGTAGTACTACTTTTATCTACTATCTTACTCTTCTCTACGAGGAGAATTCCTTTAATATGAGTTCTATACAGAATCAATAGTGAGCTACTCGGAGTACACTAAAACCCCACTTCCTTTGGAAAAAAAACTGCTCATGAGAATTTCAAATGCAATATTAATGTGCTTGCAGTGAATAGATAAATGGTAGTACTAGATTATAACTTATGTTCAATAGTCTCATGGCTTACCACGCCAAATAAACTCGGCTATTATCAACAAACCGTACCAAAACTCTACCAAGTAATTACATATTGTGACTGATTAAGTTTCATTTTAAACTCAAATTTAGGTCATCTTTTGAAATTGTTTTTTTCAAAAGATGACCTAAATCTAAAAAAAATTAAAATTGCATTTCTTATTGCCAATGTTTATACTTAAATACCGTTATCAATACTCTTAATCAAATTCGAAAAACCTCAGAATAACTTCTTATCTGCAATAAATTAAAATGCAAATAACAATCGCAAATGCATCGTATGAAAAGTAGAACGAAGTTACTGCACGTTCATTTTCATCAAAAATACAAAAAAAAAAACTTCAGAACCACAAAAAATCTGAACATGTTTTTCGATATGTGATTCCGAATTCATAAATATATGTATTTTAAGGTAGAAAAAAACTTGAGGGCATGTTGCAGATACCACCCATCCAAAAAAATAACATGACTACACTTCTGCCATTCATTATTTATCAAAAGTCATAAAAATAAGCAAAAATCTTTAATTTTTTATAAACCTGTTCCCCACACAACTGACATTTGCAACAATGAGAATAAAAAAAAAGGAAAAACTGCCACCGGCCAAAGTTTTCTGAATAAATAACACATTCCAAAAACAAAAAAAAAAATTGAGACCCATTGTAAAGAAACATTCGTTCATTAAGTCGTGTGTTGTCGAATGCCAAGTATAGGGATGGATGAGACCCCGTGAAAGGAACGAACTGTCAGTTATTGTGGAACGTGTAAGTGAAGCTGTCAGTGTCGATCTTCAACTGTCATCATTGATTGCTGGGTAATTATGATGATTTGATATATCATCGACTGTGTTGCTTGCAGAACATTCTCAAAAAAAAAAAAAAATCAATTTGAATGCAAACCACAAAATCATGAGACCGCGACTATGATACCAGCCATCGTCATCGTTCGGGGATTGACCTAAATCCGTTTTAACGTCTTGAAAGTTGGACGTGTCGTCTGAAATAACGAATAAAAAATAACTGAAAACATAACATGGAAACTGCAATCACAATAAAGACAGTGGAAGACAGGTTCCATTAATTGACTGTCATAATTTGAATGTCGTTTTTTTTTTTTGGGTTATAACTCTGTTCGGAGTTCAACTGAATTTCAAAAGATGCAAAATGTTGTGATTTGATGACATCGATATGGGGATTGTTTTTTGTGTCTCTCTTTGCAAGCTTCTTTATGTGAACACCAGGTGCAGCCTGTGATGTGTAGACAGATTCATATCTCAACATATGCAGTGGATTTTGAAAGGAATTAGGTCGACTTTACGATGACCTTTGTTTAAAAATAAAATGACAGTCATTGCAGGCAGGGGGTATGGGCAGTGAGGGCGTTTGTCGTGATTTGAATGCAGGATTTTGTACATTGAGCATTTAAATCTGATAAGGTCTTTTGACTTTTTGGTGGTGGTGAGGCATTTAAAGTAACAAAAGAGTAAATACCATTTTTGACAAGTCCAAATATGACTTGTTCAATGGTTTGGATACGAGTATGTGAGTCACACAGTGTAAAAACAAATTGTTTGACATGTCAAATAAAATATTTTGTTTACAAAATGGAGGTCAAACCAGCTGTGAACTTGACAGTCAACGATGTCAATGACATTGCTGTCAAAAAATATAAGAATTTAATTTTGTTTTGCACCAACGTATCTTAAACTGTCATTTGTAACTTTTGTGTGGAACGTAAATAATATAATTAATGACATCATTTTTATGTTGGCCTCACGCTGATAAACAAACCCTTCAGAAGCTATTTATCAGATTCTACTTATTCATGGGCACTTTGGTCATTTTCTTGCAGAACCATCTTGAATTCCATTAATTTTAAAATTATTCCCTTGGAATTACAAAAACCATGCCAGTAATCATTTATGCAAACGTTCCACATTTACTATGCAAAAAAAAAAAAAAAACACAATGACAGTTCATATTTAAACTGTTGAAAATAGCTCACCAGCGAGGAAACCCTGAAAATGGCACAGGCAAAACTAAAATAAACTTTCAAATCAGCTTAATGGCGAGATAACAAATTTTTATAGAATGTTAACATTAATCACAGAACCGGCACGCACTGTGTTTATAATTTCCATGCCAAAAGGTTACCCCATCGAAGCAGTCACCACAGCATGGAGCCATTTTATTTACACCATTTTACGAGCGAGCGTCCATTAATCCTGACATTTCTTTGGACAAAGATAACAATGCCATTCACCGATTAAATGTTATTCAATTGAACATTAATATAGATAAAGTTTGCAACTGCAAAGGTATATTTTACATTGTCCAGATTGTGTCCAGGGACCCTGCCAGTTGAAGCAAGGAATATAGAGCTGAGCATGCTAATTCCTTTACTTACCTTATACCTTACATTGAACTGATGAAAAGTTATGCACACAGTTCATTTAATTAAAGTTGTTCACACAAAATGCTAAATCAATTGGAGGTTTTATTTTGTGTTTTGGAGAGATATATAGCAGACACAATTAATTATATTGTCCTCTGCTATAAATAAATATTTGGAATTAGGTGTTTTATATTTAGATTTGTGTTAATGAGTCACTACGGCTTGTGGGTGCTTATTTTGTTTCTTTAAAACTTGAAAACTAAGTTTATAATCTTTGTAAGCCATCGTCCATGACAGGAGTTGAAAAGGATATTCGTGACTTGATTAGATCATGGGAAGCGAAAGATAAGCAATTCGAGCGCGTGCCTGATCCATTCAATACCTATATTCCAGATCCGAAAGAGTGTTTCTGTCTTTAATTTAAAATAGTGGTAGCCTTAAAAGCCTTGCCCATACATACGATCAATCTTTACTGTCAATGTACACTATTTTCTACAACTCAGGGCTGATTTGTTCACAGTGGGTTAAATTTCTAGCATAATTTTAAGAGGTTCTAGTTAAATGGCAATCAACCAAAATCGGTTGATAAGCTAACTCCATAATTAAGAACTCAAACGATGGATTTTTAGAAAGAAGTGGACATTCGACGATTTATAGTTAAGAATAATCATGGATTAAAGATGATCAAATGTGATTGCTGACTCCGAAAATAACTTATAATAGACTCTTAAGCTTTAAGCGCTAGGTGAATACTGGCGTTAGAGTATTCATACAACAGTAAAGCTGTAAATGGGGAAATCAAACTGTCAGAAATTTTATTCGATTTTTTTTAAAACATCATAAAATAATATCCAAATGTGTTGGGATAAAATTTTACTAGTGATATCATAACTCAAAGGATTAAGTATTTAACGTCAAAAAAAAGAAAGTAGGTTTTATTTGTAAGTTACTAAATTGTTAAAACTCGACACAGCGAAATAAATAAATAAAAAAAAGTTCCTAATGTTCAAAAAATAAAAAATGGAGTGGGAGCTGGTGTTTTCATAGACATCCTGTAAATCATGAATCTTTTTATCTTCATAGCTTCTGTGTGTATTTCAGACAGGTTGGAAAGACCGCAGAATACTCAAAAAACAATACAAAAATACCAAACAATAACATTCGGAAATGTAACCATATTAAAAGTTATGGACAGTTTTCAGAGAAAATGTAATACACGACTAGGTCACACGTACTTGCTCATAGGCTAAAAGTAGCTGTGGACGTCAGTGCCTCTTAAATAAAGATTTTAAATATTAATAACTTTATAAGAAATTTAAAAAAAAACATGAAATTCATTATTTAAATTGTGTTTGCCTTCAAACTAGGTATGCGATTAGATTTCGTTTAGTTAGATGAATTAAAAAAAAAAAAACAAAATTTGAGTATCGTTGGAGCCGTTTATAAAAAAATAAATTTTCTTGTAAAAAAAGTCTCTAACCTTGTTTATAAAAAATTGGTATGATTGGTATGCCGCCGCGCCGTGCCGAACCCAAGTACTTAGAATTCTTAACTCAACAACGTCAAATGTTAAAACTTATAAATGTTATCAAAATGACTTTTGTATGCACACAAGAATAAGAAATTGTAGTAGAATAGGAAAGAGAAAGAGGTAAAGTATAGTTTGTATACTTATAATAATGGCTTTATTTATTATCTATTGTGTCTACCAAATAACACATTTTACTTCGAAAAAATAGAAAGCCCCTTAAAAATAATGCAAATTGAAGTTATGTCTACTTCAACAAATATAAAAATTTTCAAGGTTTTAGTAACCGTCAAGGTAAAAATTTGACGTTTCGCTCATATTTCAATATGTCTTGGTCCAAGAACTTATTTTTATGTCAATTATTTTACTAATTTTAAAGGAATTTTTACTTCAAAAATAAGTTGTTGGGTCGACAATGTCATTATTGAAAGATTTTTTGACATTAGAAATAGTTGACCCAACAATTTTAGTGTTGGACTAAAAATTTTCCGTTCTTGAAAATGATTAATAATGAAAAATCAAGAACTTAATTGTTAAACTGACACTTTGGTTTCTCAAAAATTAAAAATTTGCTGCAAGAACTTTTTGTTGAGTGAACAATTTTTAATTCACAATCTTACAACCAAAGAAAAGTTCATGGAATAACAATGATTTTTTCTGAGTGTACGTGTGATAGAACCTTTTGTTTTTTAAATTCTGGTCATTTATTTGATTTAAGGTTTTTTTTTTTTTAAATAAAAGATTTTAAGTTGCCGTAATAAAGCTTCTATGAATACGGCCCAATTTCTCTGTTTCTCTCATCTCAATTACCTATTTAATTTTTGGATCGAGACTTAAACTTTGTAATTAAACGTATAAATAAATCCTGATATCAGCCTAAATGCATATTCCGCTTATTCGTTTTTTTTTTTTATTTTCAAAATCCATAAATATTTTAATATTTATCATTTTATTCTTGATAAAATAAAGAAAGGAAACTAAAAACAATCTTATCACATTTCAAAACAAACTTTTAAACTTGCACGCATACAAAAACCTCACCTCGTGCGTAGATAAAAGGTGATGTGACTGTTATAAAATAATATTATTCGTTACACGCATTAATTGCAGAATGCACTGATCTGGTGCTTGATTTGCATAATAATTCATTGTCTCTGAGTTTGCGTTTTTTTTCTTTCTGCAATATTAAACTATAACAAATCACCTTAGGTTGAATATACTCGTATATCATTTTCTCTTATAGGAATTTTGCACTTTGCTCAAGACGTTTATTTGACCCTCGGTGTTGTACACATAAATATTATTTTCATTTCGTAATTTGTTAAATGTAATAAAATGATGATTTCAGCTTTTGAAATACAATATGCGCAACTGATAGAGTGTCATCATGAAATAAAAATTAAATGCAAACAATGATCGTCAAGTGGCGCCAGATTATTTTTTTTATTTTTTTTCAAATTTGTGTGATTGCTTAAAAAGCTCAGCATAATTGGTTTTCAGGCGGATTTCCGTTCAGAAAATTACATTACAAATTAATGATATTTAAATTGAGTGTTTAGCTTTATAAAATAAAAAAAAAGATGACTAAAATTAACCACTGAATTAGATCGAAACAAATTCTAACAGCTAAGAACTTTCTTGTGAAAAAAATTAATTAAAATTAATAAACCCAAAAGACTTCAAGATATCTTTCTTTGAGATCCCTAGGAAGCAGTTATGCAAGAAGCAAAAAGGGATCTTCTATACTTTCTACGAACGACTTTATCTCCTACGATGTTCCTGTGATCGTCCGATCTTTTTGCTAAAACTTCTGAATCTCATTAGAGTTGAAGCATCTCTAAATTTTTGTTATCATTTGCTTCTTATGTTCCCTTTTACTTGCAGAGAAGGTGATGTAGAAGTAGGTGCCCGTAGACTGTAAAGCATGTTAGAAGACCTAGGGCCGAATAATTCGTAGTCGTCACTCAAGTTCAAATTTTTGTCAAGTGTATGCTTAGGGAGGTTTTTGGCAACTTAAGCTATTCATAATCGAGATTGTGAGGGAAGTTTTAAACACTTTCTTGAGGCTTACTTCAGAAGCCTCCATTTTGCCGTTGAATACGGACTTCGGTAGAGCAAATGCCAAAAATTTTTTTCAACTTACGGGAGTTGAGAAAAGTCTCCACTTGAGTAACGACTATGAATTCTGTCATGCAATGCTTAGCCGCCATTTTGCCTTATGTCTAGTTGCATGTGATTTTTGCAGTATTGTTCAAGATGATTGTGGTCTTCTGACTTCAAACTCACAGCATTTCTTCATTTTGGCTACAACAGAACTTAGCCAATATTGGCTCCATGTAACGTTCGGACTTCCATGCCTACATCGAAAATTGGTCAATCTGGTTGACCATTTATAGATCAGGAGATATTTAGTCCTCTTAAGAATGTCAGGATGTGTAAACCACGTGCTTGTTACGATACATCAATATTTTGCCAAGCAAGAAAACCATCAGTCTGATTCAGTTATTGATAGAGTGGTTTCCTGTAGGCTGTAATTTCCTACAAACATGTAGTCCAAAGATACCTTCACTTCTTAGGTTCGTGTTAAAATCGCCTCGAACAATTATCGCATTATATCGCAAGATCGTAACGAGAGGGCTAGGTTATGTTTCTTTATTTCTACCAACTTCAGACATTTTTTTGTATGCATAAGAGCACTTATAATGGTCATTCAGTTCCTATACACCCACCTACGCATCCAATTTCTGTCATAAATTTATTATGTTCACTTTTTAACTGACTCACAAGTCTCTATCCGATCATAACTTATGCTTAAGTGTCTAAAACGTAATTACTACATGACATGCTAAATGCCTCGTAAAGCTTACAAATAAATCTGCAACAACAACAAAAAAATCCTTAAACCATTTGGCACTATCCCGGAAATCACTGATGACGACGACGACACTGTTATAAAGACCTCAAAAGTTACCTGGGTTAAAAAAGAAACACAAAATACTATTTCTAGTTCAAAAAAGTAGGTACCTATCTACTGGAAAAGAGAGTGACTAAGTGAGTGTTCCTCACTCACTAGTTCTGTCTGCCCGAAATGGTGTATAATTAATGCATGTTAGCCAGGCCTATAGAGTTGTCCAGTACTTTAGCTATACACGTGTTACTTGCGCTGCGAAGTGCGCACTCCACCTTGTTTCTTCTTGAAGCCTGAATGGCGCAAATATCGGCGGTGGCGGTGGTGATTGTACTAAAATTCAAGCACAAGCTGTCCTATAGAAAGGAGCTTAACTATACAATAAAGGAGCACAGTAGTTGGTCTGTGTGTCGGTCGTCTTTACTTTTAATCAGTCCCACTATTATATCCACCCAATAACGGTACGATGAGAAGGGGCCACTTGAAGAGGTTGATGATGGTTAAACGCGCGTGCTTTACACACATTTTATGTGCTGTATGCTGTTCGATGTTGAATTTTTTTGGTCTTTTATAGTATAGTGCACTGCAGAGTGGACCCATAGTTATGGCCACAGTTCAGTGGTTTATTCCCAGTGGAAATTGCAATCATTGTTTTACTTTCCAACTCGCGGAACTAATAATTTCTAATTAAATTCAAGAAATCTACGCGCAAGTGTTTCGCCTTTTTTTTTTTGTTATAATACCATCGCACAATTTCTGTTGCAGTAACTAAGTTAAACTTGGGTTGAATAAAGGATAAAAAACATAAAAGTAAAATTGGAACGCTATCGATGGTCAATTAAGTAAAAACAAAAAGACACAAAAATAGGCTTGCTACCGCTTTTCCTTTTTAACGAGTTTTTGTATTTGCGTTCACTTTTGTTTGAAGCGTATGATATACATAGTTTACAAGCAAGCAAGTTTACTGTTATTATTTTCGCGGATAAATACAGCGATTCCAAAGGGTTATAGAACTTTTAATTGACCCTATTGAATTGTAGGTTGGTACTTGATCTTTTCTTGGCGAAAGCTTGTGATCTTATAGAAGCCACGAAGAAATCAGACTAGTTGAGCAATTTCATGTGTGAATTGAGGTACGCATGTAGCCTGCTGCGTTCTAATGTGATATGTTCCTACAAACTGTTGCTGAGCTGTATGGTCTTTAGCAATTAATTTACGAACTTGACGGAAATCAGTAAACTGGATATTTTCAGCAATATACGGTGGTGGTTAGTTGCATGTGTGTAGATTTTGGTGTAACTGTTTCAAATGAGATGCTTAGTTGGACTTTTTAGAGCTTCTATTAAATTTGGATTAAAACGTTAGGTACTTGTGGCAGTTTGTTTCTTAGCTCAAATTGCTGAGTTTATTAGGTTTTATCATCATGTGAAATTATCTTTGTCTCAACCAGCAGATGGGGGAGATTGTACAGTAGATACATTAGTCCAAAAAGTTGAAGATAATGGATAAGGTTTTGAATCCAGAGCCAGTCGTATGATGGATTGGAACTTCAGCAAAAGATTCAATGTCAAGTTTCCTTTCCGAATGCCGAACAGCATGTGTCTGGGATGTTTGCATTTTTGTTGCAGAACGTCTTGAGTTTTCTGAAAAGAGATATTGGCCTGTAGTTGAAAACCAAGTACGCAGTGCTGTTCTAAGAAATTGCTACGATTTTTGGTGTTTTCCGCAGTCTTTGATTTAGTTGTCTCACTGCTTGTGAAAGTCTTTTTGGGTCAAAAGTGAAAACTCCATGAAGTCCACATGATTTCATTCACTTGTATTTAGGGGCCGTCCCTACACATCACATCCTTATTGCAAATATCAAGGCTGTTTACGGGGTCAATAACAAGGTAACAGTCACTCAATCTTGCTTTTCCTTAATTTGGCCTAAGAATGTCCTGTACCTGTTTCCAGTTTTTTAAAAACACTGGGTCCGTAGATGGGTTATTGGATGGAAAGTTTCTACATCTGTTTATTCCCTATTATGAGACAGTAAGATTCCTTGAAGGCCTCTGGTCCTTGATTAATGGCTAAATGCTCAAGTCATTATAATATCTGATGGATCACGATGGATTTCAATGTTGATCTCTGCATTCTCCAGTTGTTTGTTTGTTTGTAGAATGGTGATGTTGTCATCGACGGCCTCGGTTTTCCATGCCCAGTCTCGTAGTTGATGTAACGCTCTTGTGGTTCAGTTGTCAAAGGTCAGGTTGACCCAAGGTTGATAGAGAGTTACACTGCATCTTGATCCAAGTGAACAGGTTCTACTGCGCAGATGCATTTAAAGATATTTGGAAAAATAAAAACAAAATAAGAAGTTGATGAATAAAGAGTAGATAGTGTTCTGGGGAACCTGCAGGAAATTGTCTCCGTTTGTACTTTCTCATGCATACATTTATTGAAACTGGATGTGAATTATATTTCACAGAAAAAGTTTTATGAAGTAGAGTACTTTTCAATGTTAGTGATATATTCTCTCAGTTATAAAGAAAAAAGAATGAATTTTTACACAAAACTACTTAAAAACTCAACTCAAACGGTAGAGTTTGCCGAACAATGCTAGGTACCTGTACTGTATAGAGCGCTATATAGAAAGCTGAAATATAACATCTGCTACCATTTACATTTTCGGAGATGGGATTCCTCCTTTACTTTGGGTAAAAGTTCATTAAACTCAAAGGGCACGCATCGCCATCTGTCATGTAAACACAGCATCAGTTCAGTGCTCAAAGCGAAGAGAATTTTGTTCTTTGCCAGCACAATACGTTGTACTGTTGCTGTAAAGATACGAAGATTTAAGATCCATAAAATATAAAAATGTCAAAATCTTGCGCCATGTTATTTCCGAGTTTTAGTTTTCCTTTTGTTTGCAAACGCATTCTGAGTATATTCCTTTTAATGCTGTCGCAGCACCCACTCTTTTAAAAATAATAACAATGATCACCTTTGAAATACTTTAGTAAGATATCACGTCTTTCTGCTTAAGAACCGGCACCAAACTAATCTAAAGTTGATGTCTATAAATTTCTATTTCGTTGCATAAACTCTTCCTAGCCTCTTTACATTCTATTCATATTGCAAGTCAAAAAGAGGATGACAAATGCTCACTTCCTTGCAACTCATTGACCTACACTCTGGCCAGACACTCGACAAATCATGTTCAACTTAAGTGCGGGACATCTCTTATGTGAGTGCCTGGACTGAACATAGACTGGACTTTTTCCTAACAAATACAACTTAACACAAAATCCAATTGCTCGTACATTACGTGTTTGTTGTCTGTCCGTCCATCCAGCTTTACCGTCACCGCATCATTCTGTCTCTCTCTCTCCTTCTTTTTGGCCCTCTGATTTTACTAACAAGCTAAGAAGATAACAAGCTCTCGAACACATGTAAACCATTGACGAGCAAGAGGACATTTTTCATGCAAATACTTGTATTATACAAAGCGACCTCTGGTTCCAGAGTGAAAAATCAAATATGCAAATGCGCGCACTTCCTTGTGGAGTGGCTACGTGAAAAACTTACGTTTTCATGAATTGATCACTTCTTTCACATTTGTCAAACATTACACATACACAGTTATAAACACACACTACAAAAGAGTCTAAGCGCATATAGAACTTAATCATATTAACATGCAAGACGCAGCAAGCATGCTGGGGTAAGTACGCGTGCGCTATAGATGACGTGACATGATCTTCCCGCGCGAATCACTATAGCAAACATAATTTACATTCACTGAGCATCTGTGAAAATGTTTCTGTCCGTCTTGTTGTTTTGCTGTCAGAAGATTGTGTTGTGATTGTTGTTGCGAAAGTAGTATAAGAAGAGCGCGACAATGCGCATCTTCAAACACACTGTAGTGTACATCATTTGATTGCACATGCGCGCGTACCCACTTACTTGAAGTTTCGTATTTGATTTCTTGGATGGAGACGGGGACTAGACTTATGTCGTGACCGGCAGTTTAATCTAGACTAAGACTTTCTAAATTATATCTGCATTCTCAAGCCCTATAGATAGAAAGAGAGGGGAGAATTAGTGAAATCCAAGGACTTTACATCGAGTATCTTCTTCTGCCTTCGACGTGAATTTTACGATTGCGTATTCATCATTCATCACACATTTACTTGTGTGTGTTCTTGTTTTAAATAATATTTTTCTTGATTTTCCCATCCTTTTTGCTGCTTGTGTTTCAACGATTATACAGCGACGCGACTGCACGGTCACAATTTAAAACTATCCGTGAGATTGCTCAAAAGGTAAGGCTTGCACACATTGGTTGGTAATTCTTTGAATTGAAAGACACAAGTGCGTACAACTTCCTGTGTCGGTTGCTGATCGTGCATCAAAGAACGACCACGCTTAAAAAATGCGCACTCGCACTTTGCTGAAACGTGTGATTATAGCAAAGAATGATAAGATTATTATAGAAAAGTGACAAAATGCCTTAGGAACTGTGTAAAAACTGCCGCTTTGAATTAATTGAATCTAAATACCAGTAGGTAACCACTGGTACGTGATGCATTGGCAAGTCACGTTTAGTAATTTAAAAGCTGTGGTTGATTTACACTAGTGGATTTGGGCTTACAAATTAATTAATGAATAAATGAAGATTCAAGAAAAGAAGACCATGTTCTAAATTAAATAGTCCTATGCATAATCTAATTGTTTATGAGAAGCGTGTGAATTAATACGATGTCTGTATTTTTGGTGGGCCCTTTACATGATGGGGCTTTGACGGCTGATCAGCTGCCAGTGTGATGCTTGCGCCGGCCGCCGCGTCACATTGTCGCTATTGGCCATCTGTGGGCTGTGCTTTGACGTCCTAACAGACAATGCGTACTGGGTTACTTCTAAACACTTGATTTTATCTTCGTACGAAAAACTGAAACCAACGCCTTCATATCCATCCGTGACCATCACCCCATCTAAACAATTGCCACTACCCTGACCCATAGTGCCATGATGTTCACTAAGTAGTGTTGGATTCCAATAACTATTTATCAGTTGCCAGTCAAATACGAATACTTTCCATGTTGTATTTCCACGCGACTTATTTTGAATTGGATAGATAGGAATCAATTGTTGGGAAAATTGGATGGACCACGAGTAATTTCTTTTCACAAAGCTCGCCGAATGCCAAAATCGGTAAGAGGCCTACTTTAAGGATAGCGACATCTGTCTGCCAAACATGATAACAGATTTGACAGATTACACGCACACCAAAAATCAATTCGATTCTATTTATTGTAGAATAAAGGTCAAGTCTCATTGAATTATCGTATTTATTTAATGAGTAAGACATTAAAGCCCGGTGTCTCTTTTAAATTTCACCGAAGTCATTAGTGTCATTGATTGCTAAATAAAATCCAATCACTCTACGTCACTTTGTTGACTGTGCTTTTTTCGGAGAAAATATAAAAATGTTGAGTTTTGTTTAACGCATACACTCACCAACTTATGAGCATGAAAATAAATAAATATTGTTAACCTTGAAAAGATAAATACCTCAATTTAAAGTGTCTGCCACCTTTTCCAATTACAAAATGCTTGCGTAATTTTGTCTGGAATTTTTGTACTTTTTTTAATAAAATAAGATTTAATGTGGTGCATTGAATGGTGATGCATTAATCTTTTAGATAAATCGTAATGTAGCATAATATATTTTAATTTTTAGATTTTGTGAACTGCAATCACAGAATACAAAATGCTGTGTCGCCTTGTCGCGTTTTGTGTGGGTACTTTGTAAATACATTTTCTTGTCGTCGTGTCCCACTGTCGCGTAATATAGCGACACTTTGATTTGGCTAAGCTTTAGGAGTCTAAAACCATACACTTCGTAGTTATATCGAAGTTATCGAAATGTTTTTAATTAAAAAGTCTTTGGGAATATAGCACTTATCTATACAATAAACTAAGCCCGAATACGAATAACGATAATCGTTCAAAATCTTTAATGATTTAAAATTTTTCAAAAATAATAACAGTATTCATGCAACTGTGGCGTTAACTCAGCGTTAACTTGGTTAACAAACAGCTGTCAATAAGTCTTAGCTATATAATAATTTAGACCTAAGTTCAGGTCCCACCTACATGAGACATAAATTCATTATATATATATAATGTTGACAATATTCCATGCAAGTTTACGATAGCTGCGTTTTAGTTTCCCAAATGATCAACATAGATCATCACAAGAAAATAAAACGATGTGGATCAAAATGGAAGCAATATTGTATATCTGTCTCTTTTCCCCTAATATTTGTTTATCTGACAACAATTTTCCATTTCTTATTTTTCTCATAATCTACCATTAAAAGCCATCTGCTTATCAAAATAAGAACTAATTTTTGGATCATTAAATCCGATAGAAAGCTGGATCACGTTTCGTTTTTTTTCTGTGCCAATTCGCAATGTTTCTCAACTTCTTTTTTCTATGTGAGAGTTGGAGAAAACCGCTGATCACAAAAAAAAAAACAAACGTAGAAATATCAAGCAGAGCAACAGTAATCTTACTAACGTTGTGCCATTTACACATGTTAATCATATTGCCAGAAATAGATCCATTCATTCGTTCTATTTTATGCTATAAAGAAGACAAGGTATTCTCTATATGAGTGAGAGGAAGTGAGGATTTTGGAATAAAATGGAATGAAACGAGCAAAATGCTCAACCATTTTCGGAGTAGAAAAAAATTATCCCAGTAAGCGATGGCCCTATGAGATTAAGGTTCGCCATTTTTATTCTATGTGACGTGACATAGAGTGACAGCCAATTGGGTTGTTATTGTGTTGGTTGACATCGTTCATCTCACAAAATTAAATTATGTACTCCCGATAACGTCACGAAGCAGTCGAATGAACTGTCTTCTTTATACCATGGTTCTATCCCCAACTAGAACACAAAAATTGTATGATCCAAAATCATGTTCTATACATTGCTATATTAGTCCGAACTTTTGACAGTTTATATTTATTTTACCATTTTTGGAAAGTAAACCTTTCACTTGTGGTTTTTGCTATATAAACCCAACATTTATCAATTTATAAACCTTTCATCGACTTTCTTGTCAAAACACCACACCCTTTCTTCTGAAAATGACTGATGATGACATCTTCGGCCAATGTCCGCCGCCACTCGATCGGATCCTTTCATTTCGTTTCTTTAAAAATTTGTAAAGTGCAATCTGACCGCAATTAACGGACTACTTTATTTTTTCTTTTATAAAAGAATGAACACTAACACATAATAATTGTTCAAACCACATTATGTAGGTACACCAAAGATATTTTATAGCTTACCAATGCAACTTACTCTAAAATATTTGTTGTCCTTTGATTGACACAATTGGACCACTCAACAATCAATTGCTTTTGATTTTCTTTCTCTTTAAGAACATGAATACAAAAACAAAGAAATAAATGATGAACCGTTAAAAGCATTTAAAAGCAAACTCAAAAGTAACATTAAAAATTGAGGTTAACGAACCGGGCCACAACAACTTCCGATGCGCTTTAACGAAACGTTAAACATAACCCAACAGAAGTAGGTGGGTCATCCATTCATTTCATTTCATTCGTCCCGAAAATAATGATGTCGAAAAACATGGGCTTGCGTTTTTGGCGTATCATTACCCCCGGACTGACATCTCTCTGCACTGACATCTGACATTAATTTTATCCAGCA
The DNA here is from genome assembly GCA_948107695.1 of Meliscaeva auricollis. NCBI lineage: Eukaryota > Metazoa > Arthropoda > Insecta > Diptera > Syrphidae > Meliscaeva > Meliscaeva auricollis. The sequence goes on along the minus strand of OX403616.1, from coordinate 75,562,169 downwards.
ACATTATACACAGAGATACAGGTTTATCCGAACAGCACGGATAAGCTTGAAAGATAATCAAGCGATTGGCGGTCTTCGCCATCACATTGTGCCTTGGAACGATATAATATTTATGTGTTCAGATGTCGAACAGTGTGTGTGTGTGTGTTTGTTGAATGTAATCAATTTGTGTGTGGAATGAAATTACCAACAACTAACCGCTTTAATTCAATTTAATTAACCATTCAATTGTCTCGATGCTAATAATTGTAATTTCTTCTGATCACTTTTCCACACACACGGCGAACGCCACGATGATGATGACGCGAAGTTGGACACCTGAGATGTCGGCTGTGGTAGGCACTCAACCGTCAGTTTGTGTTCGTTGAAGAATACCGGGCCTCAACGCAACAAGTCAATCATTGTCAAAGTACTCTGGACGGACAAGACTCTGTGAAAAAAGTATGAACGACAGACGCGCGGGAGAGTAAAGATCACCATCAACATTGTAGTCGTTGTCATCGCATCAAAGTGATGATCTCTGTGACCAGATAGTGATCAATGGGACTCAATTCCATAGAATGAGGAATTCATTGTCGATTGAATGAGTTAAGGGGGAAAAAAACCTATCACGCATAACAGCTGAGTGAAATTGAAGAATATTGAACGATATGTGTGACTGAGCACTCGTTGTAATCTAATTTGTGGAATATTTTACTTCAGATATGATCGGTGATTAATTTTCTGACAACTCGTTGATCAAGCAAAACTGGATGAGTTGTCGGAAGTGTCATGTATAAACAGAGTCTGCGCATTGATGATGATGAAATGAGTTGACCTACATACAAATTATAATTAGTACGAAGGACTAAATGAATGGTTTTGAGGAAAAGTACTAATTAAGTTATGGTTAAATGTCGAATGACTGCATTTTTAATTTAAATCAGTCAGTGTGAGAAAGTTCTTGGAGAAAGTCAACAAACATCAAAACAAACGGATTTCATAAGTGAAGTGATCAATCATAAAAGGGTTTAACTAATTTACCTTAAGGAAGAAGTCCGTTATCTCTACCAATGATATTATATGTAAATATAAGTTATTAACGCCATGAAATTGGAACTGAGGTATAGCGAGTTCCCATTTTTTAAGAGTTTTATGCTGGCAAGTGTACACCAGAGTCACAACAGTTTTACAGTAAGTTTGCTCGGGTTCTTAACCTAGTTTTTCCACCCAGTTTCTAGGCTAGCTTGAACTTGATATCGACTTCTTTTAGGCATGGGTCACATATAGAACGTTGCTAGCAGATAGCAGATAGAATTTCAGCTGGCGAAACTAAAAGCACGGATAAAACCATAAGCTGGTTGCCAGCCACGATTTGAACTGGCTGCTGCTATCAGCTTGGTTTGACAACCAAAAACATGGCGTCAACCAGCGACAATTTTATCGCTGGAAAAGTAGTAACACAAGTTTAACTTTTGCTAATAGGCAGTGCTTGTTTTTTTCTCTCAAAGCCCGCCTCTGACTACAAACTCTACTCTCAACACATCGTGGTGAGTGTAGGAGCGTACGTTAACTTCAACGCTTTATTTCGTAGGGAGGATGTCTACGGTGCCATAGTCGGAAATACTGCACAGTATCCAGTATTTGTGTCCAATCGTTCTTGGCAGCAAACATTGACTCGGACCACTATTTGGTATTGTCTCTATAGTACTGATGTCTATGACACCACAACGCCGAGCAGATGCTGTGACAAAATTTGATGTCAGAAAACAAAAATCACCAAACCGCGTTTCTCTTAATTTCTCAGCAATCCAGCAAGAGCATAAACGACCAGTGGAGACATTAACAGAAGCCATCAGAAGGTGCCGTCACTGATTTGCTAGATTCACTTAGAATGCCGGGTGACACATGCAGCTAAGAACTTAGCTCACCAGATAATGCTATACTTTGTTTGCAGTATTGTCTGGTAAGCTGAGTCACTGAGATAGCAGCTCAGGAACTTAACGGCCAAAATGGAAGAGAGAAATGCCGACTTCTCAGGAAGAAAATTAGAGTAAGCACGAGATACGGGCGGGAGGCCGAATCTATTGAGGGTTGTACTAGAAAGAAAATGTTCTGACAAAGTTTAAAAAGATCCACGGCTACACAATGCTACAAGGCCAAAACGGAAGCTTACATAGATAATAAGGGGAATATGGTAGTAGAAACAGCCAGTGCAGAGGATCGGAAAAGAATACAGTTTTCAGCCCCAAGATTTCTGCTTTTCGCTTCACCCTTTTTGTCGATTGATGAAGATCCATGATCCTATCAGGGAGTAAGCATACGTAGTTCGCGTAGTCCAGATGTTTTAGTTGAGTAGACAGACTCCATTGTATTCCACCATTTATGTTCAACAGGGCTGCACGCTGCACATCACATATCACTAACAGGAAAAGTATTGGCGATAGAATGCAACCCTGCATGACTCCACATTGGGCATTTATGAGATCTGGTTATTTGAAATTATTCCCGTCAAGTGAAACCTTGTCATAGCCTGCCCCATTAACAAAAAAAGAGAAACGCTGACTTGTTTTAACTACTAAACGTCTTTATTAAAATCCTGTTGGCTGAATTGTATGATCTATTAAAACCTTTGGAGTGAGTGCATAGATCAAGAATGATCTGAACCAACTTGCTGTGTGTAACTAAAGGCGGCTAGCTAGGGAGGGACTGATCAGTAGCTCGAGCTACCTGGAATGGCATGTTGGATAAAGTCGTAGTTCATTCTGGATTGTAAGCACAATCAAAAGAAAGTAAAGTTTAAGTTAAGATGGCAGGCAGCGGTGCGGATAGTAATACCAGCTAGGTTCGATGCATGACAAGATAAACTTTTAGTAGCCAGTTTAGTATAATGTTTTTGATCAAGTCTATTACTTTTTCAAATATTTAAAAATGATTTTATTTGCCAAATGTAAACAAATGTCTAATCAAACACATTGTTGGATCGATTTCATCCATTAGTCTCTAAATGCAAATCTCAAACAGTCAATACACACCTTTTGCGAAGATATTGCAATTTCTCTACCCCAGGCTAAACTGTCAAGTCAAACAAGCCCACTATACTATACAGTGCGAGACTATTACTTTAACTAACCCCCCCATAGAAACCATGCAGATGTTCATGATCGTTTAACACAGCATGCTTACATGGTTTAAGATGACTAATGGCTGTCAGACGGTAGCCTTAGGTATTTTGATAACGCTGTCTAACGCTGTCAAACGCACTTATAAAAGCCCCTTGGGTTTTAGTGTAATTGTATCCAAAAAAGTAAAAAACATTAACTTATATCTAGAAAACTTGTATTTTTTTTGTTGGTGTAGATACTTAGCAAAATATTTATGTTTATTTTTTGTTTTCTTTTACAGACTGTGCAAGTGTCAAGACGGTGAACAGTGGCGGTGCATTTTGCAACACTTTCAACTGGTCGTAAATTCATTAACAACGCCGTGGGTAATTTTGTGGAAGGAATTATTTAACCGGGTCAATTACTTTCGTTTTCACACAACAACACAACACAAACCAAAAAAAAAAAAAAAACGTGTATTGACGTCTGAACAAATACCGCTGTAAACATTTTCATAAAAGTCAAAATTTGTATCTAGAAGGAAGACGCCAATACTTTGACAGATAGCCAGTGGCTAGCACAGCAAGACACCTGCTGCTGTACAAGCGTGAGAAAAGCGTACACACTGATAGAGAATCGGCATACACAAACAGACAACACAACACAGCTTTTGCAATAGTGCAACCGTTGCATAATGACAGTGACAGCTTTAACAAGTGATATACAGCTGTAATTAAGTTATTGAAAATCGATTTCAATTAACATCGTGTTTGTTTTGATTTCGCCCGCAGAGAGAGGCATTAAAAAAAAAGCCACAACTTCAAAACTAACATTGTGGGAAGGAAGGAAGTTTATTTTTTGTTGTTCGTCGCATCGCATCGCATCAAAGTTGCGCCATCTCTGTGTGTAACATTGTTGTTAAATCTTGAGAATTTATTGTCCATAAAATAACGGTGTTGTTGCTTGTTCGGGTTAACAAGGTAATATTTCTTTTGTTACCCGCTTGCTGTGATGTTTGTGTTTAATTTGACAGTGTAAACGGTGCTTTAAGATTGTTGTTCACATGAACACACATAAAGCGTGCACATAGTGTTTATTGTGTTTAATAGAAGACGTATTTTTTTTTGTGTGTCTGACATTCTGTAAACATGCAATCGTCGAGTTAATGATTATAACCACAATAAGAAAAAAAAAATTCTCTATTTCGGTTTGGAAATGGTGTACATTAGGATTATTACATATTACAGGCAATTATGACGCATTTGAATAGAATTCGAGTTGTTGTGCTTGGTGGATCCAAAGTTGGAAAATCAGGTAAGCCATTATTACAACCTCTGTTTTGTGTTTTATAGCTATATAATGTATAATATTTACATAAATGTCAATTGGCCATTAGTTTGGTCCAAAACTTTAAAACTTTACTTTTATGGCCAAAGAATGAGCAGGTTATTGCGGTTTGTCATTATGTTTGATTTAATGTCGGGCAGAAATTGTGACAACCCATCGTGTAAATGAAGGATTTTTGTTAATGCATATTAGGTCTGTTTGGTTGCCGAAATTATCAAATTTGAACTAATTTTGATTCCAAGTAGGTACTGTCAATGTCAAGTCCATTAAATTAAAAGGACTTGTACTGATAAATTTTTGAAATATATTCTTTTTGGCAGTACCCAAACAGTCCAGAAAGGTGTGACAAAATTTTGCGACACCGTCAGCTTTTACAGAGAAATGCCTATAAATACGTCCCTTTAATATAAAACTCAAAGCTTTTTTTCTTATGTGACGAAATGACAGCTCTCTCTAGGCAAAAATGTCAAAATGATTTGAAAACCACCATCCGACCGATTTGACAGCTCGTCGTCCGGTTAGTTAGTCAATGTGAACCCCCCTATTAATAAATTGACAATTCTGTTGAATTTTGTAAATTTATGACAGTTGTATTTTTCGGATCATGAAAATTTTGTCATGACAATTGTCAGGAATTTTTCTGAGAATTGTCACAAATTTTCAGAGAAAATTTGTAGAGTTGTCAAAATATGATAATGAAGAAATTATCACGACAAATTTGTCGTATTCAACTGTCAGTTACATATGTCAGTTCTTTATTTTTACTGATTTTTAAATTTGTCAAACAAGTTTGATAAATTAGTATATAAGTTTGTCACATTGTTGAAACCGTAATAGTAGTTTTCGTAACATCAACTAAGCTAAAACTAACTAGCTTCGAGCTTTTCACAGCCCTCATGTTGAAAGTTTCTATACTTATACACAAATACACATTCAAAATAAGGCTTCACAAGGAAGAAAAGAAGTAGAGAGTAGGTACGCTATCTTCATTGTAATTTGCATCACGTTTCAGTCGTATGGCTGATTGGTAAAACAAACATACAAACTATACCTACCTAAGAGTTAAGACATTGTAGGTATACTTACATGAATATATTTGCGCTATTTATTTGAAGATCTTCAAGAAAAGATTGCGCATTGTCCATGACCGACCACAATTCATTGTCAGCACACGGCCAACTATGTTTGATCCTGATTTTGTATATGGAAACCAGTAAATTATTCCAATTACGGATAACACTAAATCTGATGTTAAACTTTAAATGGTAACCAGCAGAGAAAATAGATAATAAAAACAAACTAATTGATTTTTAAAAGGAAAAACAACACGCATTTGAGTGGGTAGTCTGGTGGCACGAGCTATTTTAGTTAGTTTTTTGTTTTTGATTTTGTTTTGTTATTGATTTTATCTTCACTTTCACTTGATACTAATTGTTAGTAAGTTCATTTCGCCGCTGATAGTAATCAAAATTCCAACCTTTACTATTATTAAATTGCTGAAAACATCCTCAGCTTATAGAAAAATGTATACTTAATAGTAATAACTTATAGTCACTATAGAGTTCGGTGATCTTTATGAGGTCTTTTTCCAGCTGGTCTTCAAATTTGCTTCTAATTAAGTCATTAGTAATTAGTTTACAATCTAGACTACGACGAAATCTCCTACTTAATCTTCTTGATTTTGTTAGCGGAGACACGTTTATAACAAATTGTTCATTTTGTATTACAGTTGGAGCATCTTTTAGCAGCGAGACAAAGGGAAATGTCAAACAAATTCTAGTTTACATATGTATGTATGTGCGGTGTGAGATTTCGTAATATTGTTGTGAAATATTGTTTGTGTGAAAAGATTTATAATAATCATGCCATTATAAATAGTGCTCGTCCTTGTGTCTAAGCCATAAGGGCGGTTGAAGAGTTTCAAAGACGACTAACACTGTGATGCATCACGAATAAAATCTGTTCCAATTACAATAATTAATGCTAGGTTTCATTCATGATTGATATAGAAAGAGCTACTATTTTTTCTTGTTATTGATACTAGGAACTTTGTTCTGTCAGCTAAAAGTTGAGAAATTGAAACCTAGTTGATTTATATGATATTATTTGTCAGCTATATTAAATCTCGCAGAAGATAAAGGTAGATTGTTGATGTTGGAGTCCTTTTTTCTACTATATGTGGGGTATTGGCTACCAAAAGTTAAACATGTTAAATCTGGGACTTGGAACTTAGTCTAGAATGATCTGTCTACTTGCCTCAGAGACAACACTCAATTCCTGAGCATTAAATGCAAGGAACTACATAAAAATTATATCAATAAATCATGCCTGTAATAGAATTTGCAATGCTTTACTCCCAGGAAATCAACGTGATTCGCAGGATTTGCATTTCTATTTAAAATAATTATAACCTTGCCAGATGAACTATATTATCACTCTGAGGAACTACCTTACCATTTGCACTAAGACACTTCCTCACATACAAGCTCCGCAATAGAAAATATGGCTCAAAATAAGTGCGAATCCCGCTGTTTGTTACGTGAAAACGTAACAAACCGTTTTATAGCTTATGAGGTCTTAAATCTTTAAATGCTCCAAATTTTATTGTTATTGATGATTTTTATTAAGTGGAAGAGAACCCCCAACATTTAAATTTGGGTCTTAGGGTTCATTTGGGTTGGTCCTAGGCTAAGATTTGGGTGTTATGTACCGCTCAAATAGGACATAAACCCAAAAACAAAAATAAGGTGTTATGTCCTAGGGCCTTATATCCCTACGCCTGTATGTATTGAGGTATCTATTAACTATACATCCTAGGCTTGATCCAGGATTTGACAAACTATGAAAATTTCATCCTTTGGGAACCTACACATCAAACAAACTTTTATTCAAAAAGTGCTCAGATTATTCTATTCTTTGGTAACATTTGTTTTGAGGTGGTTTAAACTGCTACGTTGGAGAAGATTGAACAAAGAGTTTTAGCACTTCGCAATTCTTCAACGGAGTGGTTAAAACGAAACGGCAAAATAATTTTTCCAAAGCGTGGCGTCTAAAAGGCGATATGTTGACATTCTCCCATCTTGAGATTTTTAAATAAACGGATGTTTGAAATAGCTAATTGATGTCCAATTATGTTCTTGAAGATCCCTATTTATATCAGGCTACCTCAAATGGGCAAGAACGATGTTCAGTGTGATTCTGATAAAAAAAGACTAAATTTTTTCATGACAACGGCCTTGTCTCTGATAAAGCATCGGTTCTCGATCGATCACCGAAATCAAGCATCATTGAGCGCTGTTGGTAAGAAGATGGAAGACCATCAAATACCAACTGCGTGTTTGTGTTCATTTTGTTGTTGTTCTTTCTATGATTTGTTTTTCTGGTTTGTATTAATGTCTTGTGTTGTATCAGCCAATGGTCTTAGTTACCAGTGCTACAGTGTTTCTAGTCCGTAAGATTTATCTTTGGAGTGATCATTGATTGATCTACAGGCCTCCCTTGATAGATATTTGCATTAAATTGGTAATGTCATTGTTTGTCTAGTGGCTGGAGAGTTGTTAATCATTTCCCAGTAGCTCATAAAACATGTGTTCAAAAAACTCAATGAAAATCCTATTCTAAATTGGATTGTGGTTAGGCAAGACCAATGGAACCAGTTTATCAAAAACCATTAGTCCTTATTGTTTTAGAACGACGCATTCAAATGCTTCAGTAGCGTAAAACCAATAAAATGTCTACACTTCGGTAACCTCCGTTCATGGAAAAGCAATTAAAATGAAATATGCTAACTACCAATATGCGTTTGTGAAATTCTTCCGTGTGGTGGCATACTCCAATGTCAACAACAGAAGCAACAATACCAGCTGCATGTTGCAACATTGCTTTTACACACATTTGTTTTTGTAGAGCTCCATGAATCATTTAACCATCATTCCTGCGTTTTATTTTAGCCAATCGACTGTAACTAAATCAAAATAACTTTATCATGAGTTCAAACGCAGCACATACAAAATACTTAAACTTAAAACAAAACAAAAAACACTACAGTTCGGCAAAATGTAAAGAAACATGCTCTCAGCATGATCGTATTGATCGTGCAACCGCACTTTGTAGCGTTTAAAGTATCTCAAAAAGATTCGACAGGGTCTGAAGTATTGTATACACATGGGTTCCCCAGTTAGGTGTTAGGGTTCGGCTAATGCTCTCCCTAGAGATGCCTTTCTTTAAAATAATGCAACACTAAAAATGGTGTTCGATATGCAAAAAAAAAAGTGATAAAACTTTAACCTTCTCTACGTTTGACATAAAGCAGCAAATGACAGTGCAATGACTGGTAGTAGTATATAGACTTGAAAGAGTTTATGCCGCCAAATGCGTAGGTACCATGACGCAGATCTGGCATTGGGATCGCTGCGCTGTTTCAAAGTGAAGTGAATGGATGAATTTGAAAAGACAGGGTGGATAATGTAAAGCTAGACAAATAGTTAACAAATTGTTTACTTATTTTAAATAAAAATGGTAGAAGATCAAATTAATTTTAGTCAAAAATACAATTATAACACTTAAAGACTCGTACGCCAAAATAGTTTGAAACCCATTTATTTGGTCTCGATCTTGCTCCTAAATTAATAAGATGGACCAAAATTCAAATTTATTTTTGATGTTTATATTTTCTTCAGTGGCCGCTGGATTAAATATTGAAGTCAAATTGGTGGTTTGACACTGATATTTCTTTTTATTCACTTACTTCTTTATTAAATTTTCTGAAACGGACACGTTTGGAATAGTATTGAAAAATCGGGCACCTTACATCATGGCTGACCAGGTAACTTTTGACTTCTTCCATTCTTGATAAGTGAAGCAAGCTAATTTTCTGTCACTGAAAAGTGCTTTTTTTCTTCCTCGGAAATACGGGATTTCTAAAATTACTCGTAGAAGATGAATTGTTACGACAAAAGTTGGATAAATATGGTTAGTAGAATGTTGAATGACAAACAAACAACTTCTAGCGAAATGAACAGCTTCCTGATCAGATCTCGAAGAAGTCTCCTGCACATTAGGAAGAGCTGACGTATTTGGCAAGAACCACCATATGGAGGTGCTCCAGATTTAATGCACCTCAATATTAACAAAGGGACTTGGTGTTCTTCAGATCATCAAATTACTATTAACCAAACTGATCATGTTGCGAAAGACGTCATGTAGGTATGCCCCGGCATCTGATATGAAGAGGTATCATGAAAAGTATGTAGACGAGTCTATTGATGGATGCTTCTTCCTTTACTTTTTACTAAAGATGGTGCTTATAATCCAGGATAGATTACCTCGATCTCCAACCAGCTCTATCCCTAGCTAGCTGGCTCCAGTTTACCAAGTTGGTTAAGGCCATACTCGGTTTGTGTACGTGTCTAAGCGCCAACTCAGTCATTTCAATGCCTTCTAAGCCCGAAGAAGAAGCGATTGGCAAGAATACTTCATTTGTTCGAAAGTTCTATCAAAGGGTAAATAAATCTACCCAAGGATATCAGTCCAGAATAGAAGATTGCTTCGGCATAAGAAAGATTCTTCGAGCTAAATGCGATTCTAAGTGTTTATCAGTGGAAGGTGGAAAAGAATATTCAACTACGAGGCCCACGTGGAGCGTATGGAAATCGACACAACACCTCCACAAGTCTTCAAATTCAGCCCCGATGGACTGTGTGACTGAGGAAGAACTCATCTCAAGTAGAGCGATTAAGTGAAGATCGGCTTCAACCATCAATTTGGTTTGCGAAACTGAGGCAGCTATGATGTTTTTTGTTCCACTTAAGCTGCAAACTAGACTTTAGACAACAACATATCAACAACACAATCCCAACATACATATATTCCGACTTGTTTTATCTCAAATGCTAAATAATGGACCAATCGTAATTATCATCTTTCAAAACTTAAAGACAGGTACACAGGTAGATGTGCAAAGTACTAAAATTCGTTTATTACTTGAAACTTGTTAAGTCCGCCCCTTTTGATTCCATACAATTTTGTAAATACCTACACATTTTATAACATGAAATTAACCTTGAAATGTCAAAAGTGATACAAGGACATGACGTTCGCACCAAATTCGCCAATTTGACAGAATCTCGCCTTCAAGTTGACATTTGTCAATGAGTAACAGTCTTGACATCTATCATACCAGCCGTCAGCTTATACTTATACTACATTAACACGTCAAAAAAAGTTGTGTAACGATCCTCAACAAGCAAAAAGGTAAAAATAAAAAAAAAATCCAAGAGAACAAGTGAAGTGAAGTCGCGCGCCTCTGATCATTATCGCTAGTTGATCGTTCATTCGTTTCATTCTCATTAGCATAATTCCGATCGCCGCAAGATGTCGCGGTTGTTATGACAGGAGAAGAACAACATACCTACATATACCCTCTTGTTATCGTTGTCTGCTCTTTGAGTTTGAAAACAAACCAAATCATCCAACTCTATACTTGACTTGCCAGAGTTGTAATTACTATGGTAATGCAATTGGCGCCGGATAAACTGCCTCGAGATTTAAGGCAGTCGAAGAGGTGTCATTTATTGCTTGTCACACTACATGGCTTTTAAGTAGAAGATGATTTAAATACCCTCATTCAGGGAGTTGTTATTATATTATACTCTTATTTTTTTGGAATTTTTCCCATCGATCGTCACGACTGCCTCTTGTTCTGTGGTGAATTCAAAAAACTAAGGTATTTTAAGATATTTTTAGTCTTAAAGGTCATTGCTTAGAGCAGTTACTTTTAAATGGATGCTAGGTAGCCCAATTACGATAGCAATCTTTTGTGTTGATCTGGAAGACTTCATCTTGTTGACATTTTAAGGCAACTGTTGTTAAAGACACTCCTTCAATTGTCAGAAGGCTTCCAGTGTTCCACTTTTTGTTGTCATCGTGATCAATGCACAAAGTTACATGCAGTGCACAACATTTTCAGACCTTCGAGATTATGTTTTTGATTTATTTTGGAGATTTTCTCACGATCGTAAATGGAACAGGACAGGTTTCGCTGTTGGTAGTTTATCTAAAAATCATGTTTTATTTCACAAAATGAGTAAACTACGCTGAGGACTGACGCGACGTAAAGAACCGGAAGATTATAAACTGATTGTATCTGTCAAAAAAATTTTACTTGTCTTCAATTTCAATAGTCAATAGTTTATTAAACCAATCCTTTCTTGCCTTAACATTATGCTGCTAAGATGCTTAGATGTGTCACAAAAATGAAGTTGAATTAGTTTTTTCTTATCATTTTTCGAAAGTCTTCCTTCCTATCGTCATCAATTAATAAAAGAAGAAAAAAAAAAACTGTTTATAACAATCACTTTTGCATTTGCACACTTTCACTTCACAATCACTTTTAATAAATTTTTCACTCTCAATCAGAGCCTTCATCTCCTAACTGGGTAAGCCTCCCCTTAGCCCTCCCTCCCCACCTTGTTCCTTGAACAAATACCATCAGTTTAGATGGAAGACGCGCCATACCATCAACAGCGCCACCCATCCGCCATGTTTATTCACCAAACAACTATGTTTTTATGTTGCATCTTTTCAAAAATGCAAACAAAAAAGCCCATACGCGCACACTCGAGATTGCGAGTGTATAAAATTATAAATGTCTGACCTCTGCGCATGCGCACAAACTGAAACTGATTAGAGCTGTAATTATAGGTGTCTAAGGTCAGAATGTGTTGACTCTCAATAAAGTGCTGACGCGTTGGAACTTAACGCGTCTCTCTTCTCTACATTGTACATTATATGTATGGTTAAAATGAAATTGATGGTGTTGCGTGTAAAGGGGGCTGTCGCACGCTGGCGATGGTTGATTGCTTAAAGATGTGCATCTCTACAATGTTCACGATGTGATTATTGTTTGTTTGCTAAATAATTAACCCCTTTTGTTGAGACTTGTGAAAGATAGTTTTTTTTCAGATTTTTTTTTGTGAACAAAACGAAGGAGTTTCATACAAATTTCGAATATACAAATTTCAATTTCAATTATTGTGATTTTGGCTGTGCTGAAAATTGAAATCTTGATAATTGTTAGTTTTATGAATCAATTTTTCATACACAATTGCCATTGAATAGATAAATTATATTGACTTTCTTTTTTTTTGCTTTTTTTTTATTTTAGCTGTGACTGTGAGATATTTGACGAAGCGTTACATTGGTGAATACAGTTCAACTGGTGGTAAGTAATTTCAATGTAAAAAATGTTTCAATGTAAAAAAAAAATATAATAACTTGGTCACTGTGGCGTATACGTAGTATTTTTTTTTTTTTTTAAGTGCTTGTTTTTGGCTTAAACATATTGTTCTTGCACATATTTACCGTACACTCAAGGGCTTACGTTATGAAGACCCTTAAAATAACTGATCATGGTGCGAGCGACTAGAAATTTGGAATAGGAGGTAGCAATGCGTTATTAGCTTAGAATTGATGAATATATCAATGGGAGAGAAAATTTGATCCATTAAAAAGTATTCCACATTTGTGTTGTAACATCTTATCTAAAGGCACACGAAGAATTTTTGCAGGGTTGCGTTTGGACAGTTAAAATGTGTAGCTCGTACAAACGCACAAATTGGCGGAACGCATGTTGGTTCTGATAAAATGGATTTGACACGAAACCAAAGTACAAAAGTGTAATACTCGTTTTTTTATCTTATTCATTTCTGCAAGCATAGTTATTTGTATTGATTGGATGTCGAAAGTTTTGCTAGTTTTTATTGTTTCTTGGGTCTTATAACAGATTATGGTTTAGTATTTACCGTTACAAACATTTCACCACAGATATCACAAGATGTCAGTTTTGTTTTCGCATTCAAAGTGTGCTCACTTTTTTTAATGAAAACACACCTGAATTTGAGCATAAGATTAAGTTTTTTTACTCGCGATATTATGTAGGTACAAGGGCAAGTTAAGGATTCTAAAAAAAAATCGAACTCGAGATAACAATCAGAAATGTCATTACGATGATAGAGAAGTCGAAAAAAGTGGGTCTCGCAATTCTGTCTGTCCGTCTGTGTGTCTGTGTGTCTGTTTGTGTGTGTCTGTGTCTGTCTGTGTATACCTCGTGCTAAAGCGATTCTCCTCAAATTTTGTGGTTAAGGATCTTTGGTGATTCCCTAGAGAGGAAATTAATTTTTTTTTAGCACCAAAACCAACGGTACCTGCCATAAAACAATTAAGGAAAAGTTGAATTTTCACAAAAACGGCTCTAAAGATTTTGATTAAAATTTTTGTATCTACTTTTGATCATACTTCTCATTTTTCATTTTTGACTTTCTCTTAAACGACTGAACCAATTTTGATGATTATTTTATTTATTTTTATACGAAAGATTTTTCACAAACTTAAAATTATTTGATACCAAAATTTTCAAAAAAATAATTTTTGGATTTTTAAAAAATCTTTCAAATGTTTTTTTTTTGAAAAATCAATTTTTCGAAAAAGAGTCATTGTATTTTTTTGAAATTTTGGTTATAGATGTGCATTAATATTTTCTTGAAAATGGCATATCAAATTTTTTTTTAACCACTTTGAGAATTTTTATATATAAAAAAATATTTTTTTTAAAAACGGCTCTAACGATTTTCAATTTTTTATTTCTTAAAACATTATACATATAAGAAGCTTAAACGTCCATAGCAACTTTGACCCTAAGAGCAAGTACATGCGACCTAGTCGTGCATTTTAGTTTTTTTATGAAAATGATATTTTAAGTTTTTTTTTTTTTGCTATAGAACCCGTGTTTTATTGGTTGTTGGGTAAGCAAAGCAGTAAAACACTTAAGCCAGTAAGAAGCAAGATGGTGATTCTGGCTATAGAGTTTTGAAATATTGAAATGGAGAGCGCGCAGAGTCGTATTGAAGAAATATTTTTGTTTGTATGAAGGTTGTCAGTTTCACGTGCGAAGGATACGTTCGTTGATTTTTGTTTTTTAATCAAACACGTTTTGACTAGAAAAAACATAACAAAACAAAAATTAATCTTAATTTGATTAAGTTCTTTATTTGATTAAGTTATTTTATATCTTCAAAATGGCGCAGAATTAGAAAAAAATATTTGCTTATTCATATTTTATTTAAAAAAAGAAAGAAGTACAAATCAAGAGCACTTCGTGTTGCAGAAATGACATTCGATATAGTTTGCGAACACACCCCTAAGCTTATTTAAATTTGTCAAATTATCAGGAAACATAAATAATATGGTACCAACTTTCAAACATTGAATGTTCGAAAGAGTAAAATCGTTTTTTTGGCACTCGATGCTGTGCTTTCCACCCATCTACCAATAAAACACACCTAGAATTACAAAAACAAGATATGCAAAGTATTTTAAAAGTTTTTTGAGGAGAGTTTTTCAGGAGAGTTTTAAGTTTCTTTTATTATTTTTCATTGAAGTTTAAGTACAAGATTGGGACATAAAACCATAACCCATAAAAAAAATTTCCTTAGCTAAACATGATGAAAGACAAAAATTAAATGAAGGGAAGAAAGCCGAATCTTATCTCTCGTTCTATAATAAGAATATATATTTCCTGAATTTCTTTCCTACTTTGAAACTGGGAAGGTTTACCAAATTATCGGCCCAATTTCAGAAGAAGTATTCATCATACGTAATTTTTTCGCAGAACTTGTTTTTAGTGCACCACGGCAATTTGCTTCACAAAACATTTAGTAACTTTAAAATCAAAATTACATGTTGCTGGCTATTACGTTGATTTCTAATTCTTAAAAAAATTATAAAGAAGCCCAAATGATTTTTAAGCCAATTATAATAGTGTCAATTGGAATCCATGATGGCTTCCATTTATTTTAAAAGCCATTCGAATGTCTTTAACATTTACTCCACTGTAAAAGTAGCATAACTAACTGTTCTCAAAACTTACACCAAATGACAAAACACGCTCACTCAAATGTCGATCACATGACACCTTCTGGCCTTTTAAATTAGAAAACCCATCATACTCGTATCATGCAATTTTTCTAAAAGAATAAATGAAACAAAAAAAAAACAAAACCTAGAATATATTTCACAACAAAACCATCATCAAGTCAACCTTCTTCCATCCATCCGTGAGATATTCTTCTAACCACTGAAATCTCGCATGTGCCATGAAATTCTTCATTTCATCTCACCACCGCACCGCACCGAGAAGAACCCACATTGGCTTTATCATTATATTTTGTGCAACACTTCCATTCCATGAAAAAAAAAACAATAAATTATTTCCTTACCAGACCGTAACTAATCTTCAACTTTGTCGCAACATCCATGCATCGCCCTCTAGTTTCTTTCAGTCGAATTAATTGGCTTTAAAACCTTTTTCATTCTCCTTCTCCCACCTTTACCTGTCTCACTGTCGTTGGGGAAAATGTATAAACAAACAGATCCAAGTTAAAAAATAAAAATAAAAATATAACAGAGAATGATCTCCCGCAAGCATATCCTCTCGAGTTACAGTTCGACCTGCTTTCATGCCTGCGTCCCACATTTAGAGCGAACCCTCACTGCCTGTGCACGCTAAAAGATAGATGGATAGATGCAACCATCAAATGGCATCCTCAATGCCATTTGAAATGGCATCTGTCATCGCGTCCCTATCGGATTTGTGCGGTGGTAGTGGTGAGTTTAGCTGATGGCATGGCGCTATATCATATTGCTGCGCTCTTTCCTCTGGCATCACCTCATAAATCTCCTGCTTATTACCCTATTCTTGTGCGATGGCATTGCCAGATGAGTTATATTTTCTTTTCTTTTGTAAAATAATAAAATTTGACAGTTTCACATTCGTGAAGTTCAAATGCAATGAGAGTGCACAGGAATACAGTTTTGCAGTGAATTTCTTGTATTGCCAGATTGCAGACTTTTAAAATATTTTGTAAACTAGTCTCTAAATTTGTGGCATTAATTTAAAAGACGAAGAATGAAAAAACAGATATCTGAACCATATTTTATGAATACAAAATTTGATAGCTGAAAACTTGGCACCAAAAGCTTTAAAGGATATGACAGAAATGTCATTTTAATGGGGTTTACCAAGTCTTCGCCGAGTAATTACCTGCATAAACACTCCTGTCACTTTTAAACATTTTTTTGGAGATGGCAACGTCCTCACAGCTCCGTAGAAATAATTCCATGCGGCGTTGTACGGTAACACTTGTTGCTGGGAAGTTAGCACCTCCACCAAAATGATGGAAGTTAGGTAGGTCGAGTTGTCTGTCGGTGTCGCTGTCATCGTCATAGTCACCGTATCACATATCCCGCAAAATTTGCAAATAATCACTTAAAGCCCAACAAAACACAACCAATGAACGGTCTGTGGGGATGGTTGATGCTCACAGCATTATAGAGCGGCACTAAATTGGTGGCGGCACTCTGCCGCAGATTTACTATTGTGAAGAATCTGAGACCTGTCTTCAAGATCGTTGCATTGGAGATGATGATGATGATGAGGTGGATGATGGCGTAGCCGAGCATTTGATTTTGCGGTGACTTGGGTGGTGATGGATGTTGATGTTGATGCTGGTGACATAGCACCTTATAGCTTACAGACTCTTGTGCAACCAATTTTCAATTTGAATTGATGTGGAAGAATATGATCGTGTAAATTATTGGATGATTGGATGGGCTTGCAACTTTATACGAGACATGTTGGCTCTGAATCAATCATTTGTCAATGATTCTCATAATCCTATCGTGAGCTTGCGGGTGGGCTTGTCAGTAAGCTAGATTGTCAATATAACGGATACGATGTGAAATATTAAACGATGCAACAGAGTTCAGATTTCCGAAAATTCAGAGGAATCTTCATATGCTGCGTTTATAGTCTGGGCTAGGATGGGTAATCGACAAAGGATGTGATGTGATCCCTCTTTCGCCTTTTCATCTTGACACTTCCTGGCGTAGGGTCATTCTGCTGTGATCTTTTCCGGTAGCTGCCAAACTTTTTCGAAGAAAGCAGTCTTGTCTGATTCCAAATTGGACTTCAAACTCATCTGCCAATCTTCTGAGGGATCATCTAAGGGATCCTCTAGTGTCTAGTCCTTCGATATTATCAAGCATTCAAGTTTTTGCTTGGGACCTCCAAACTACAGCTGCACTTCATAGAAGTTATCAAAAGACGGTGGTCCCATGAAACAAGTTCTAAAAGTGTTTAATTTGGTATGTACTTCTGATTTTTAAACGTGGAACGAATCATCGTTCTATAGATCCAAGAAACATAGGCCAGGTTACCCAATTACATGTCTGATCCCTGAGTCCATAATTGTTATGGCCTCCCTTTCAATCGATCATCACTTCGCCCTAAGTTGTTCATTTTGTACCGCATTCACACTGATTTTGAACTGCTTACGGACGATGGAGTATGAAAGTGACGACTGCAGAATCACCACCGTAATACAACTGAACGAGCTTGTGAAGTTTTAAAAAAGAAAAACAAAAAAGAATAGCAACGCGAATATTGACGAACCCATAGAATCTGTCGTGTGCGTTACGTTGACGTTTTCAACTGACAGCTCGATAAATACACACATTCTTATAAGAAGCGACCCATAACAATGGACGCGATAGAAAAAGTAGCCGAACTTTTAACTCCATCGACGGCGGATTCGTTGACGGAACTGACGTGACGGATTCTATGGGTTGGCTCCTGTACTTCTCAGGCAAATAAGCGGCACCGAGAGAAAATTTTTGTTTTTATTTGTTTGCGCTAATGATTATCCTTTGAATTGAATGAAAATCATTTTCTGGAAAGTTAATACAATCCCCGTAAAAGTTTTTCATTCGCAGAAACTGTATAACATTTGAACCAAATTGTAATTCTATTATAGCAACCATAATGCAGAACACCCCATTCGTTTAGAACTCAAATTTTATGAATTGAACTTATTTTTATTTATTCGTTCGAATAAATTGTTTCACCGACACGAATTTAAGAGTTTGCTGCTAACGAAGTTGAAGTCGAAAAATGACTATCCAACAAACATAAAGTCGTTTGACGCAAACGATTCGCTGTCTCATTTTGTTCTACGCCAATCAAAAAATAATACAGTCCGTAGCGGAATGACACGATACTTGCTCCATAAGTTACGGGTTGCCGGTTAAATCACAGGTATTACGCTAAACTTTTTTTTTTATTCGTTCGCGGAAAGTGTCTAACCCAAAAGAATTTACCAATTTGCTGAAAACGAAAAAGTCGTTTGGGCAATTTTTTCGTTTGCCGCAATCGATTTGTTCTCTCAGTGGGGCTATTGACAATAATTCTTAAATACTTTTACTGATTAACATACATACGGGATCTGAAGATTAAGACACTGTAGTCCTCGTTCAATACGTAAATCAATAGATCAAGGAACATTATTTTATTTCTATTATTCGGGCCTTTCAGTCGGAGCGCCAAGTCGGATTATACGATTATTATTCCAACCAGTTCCTATTCCACTGGGGCAAAATAAACAGAATTGATACTTCGAAAATGTATGTTTAAGAATATTTATACCACCCGATGCATTCCACTACTTTAACAGTTGGGTCAAAAATACTTGACGTCACTCTTAATCCGTTGTCCAAGAAAGCATACTTCACTGCAAAACCACAGCCTGAGATAGAAGATGATACTATTAAACCACAGTTTGAGTGCCAGTGGAGATACCTACAATAATTCTCGTTTTTCTTTACTTAAAGTTATCTATTTAAGCCTCTGGCACTTTTCTGTCTCGCTTCTAAACTGTATTTGCAGTAGATTCAAATTTTGTTTATTTTTTTTCAGATTTTCTCTACCGGCACAGTGTAACCTTTGACAGCACAACCATTGAAGTGGAAATCATGGATACATCGAAATGCGCGGTGAGTTCAATTTATTTTCTTACATCAACCTTGAAAAATATCTTCCCATTTGCATCAATAAAATTCCCCATCCAACGTCAACATCCTATATAACCTTTATCGATGATCCTAAACCATATTAATCGATCTATACTTGAAAATTTCACGCCCTAATGGATGCAGCTCAAATTTCAAACTTTTCGAGGAATCATGGGTAGGTAAGGTAGTGTATGCAAATTGAACAATGGAGCCAACCTTGATTTCCAATGACCACCATTCCTGCGATCGGTTTCACAACCTTCACAGTTGAATGCATTCCCATGACCAATTGCCACTGTCGTCGTCGGCTGTGTGTCGGCCGATAAAAAAGACGACAACAACGTCGTCTGCCTGCAGCAATGTAGCCTCTTACAGCTGTAAACAATGATTAATTGCAGCCTCCTCACTTGGAACTGGATGCCCATGCCTAGAGAGAAAACTGCTTCTAATTTTTTTTGCTCAAAAAGTTGTTGTTTTACTGCGTCGCGTCGTCGTCGCCCGTCGCTTATTTGCTTCGTCATTCCGTTTTGGTCGGCAAAGTACTTTGTTGTCTGGACACATGTCGCCAAGTCTCCCAGCAACAATCTATGTACAACTGGGAGAGCCTTTGGATCACACGCGAATGCAAAAGCGCAATCCAGTGACCCAATAACGTTAATTGCCTTCGAACCTTTTTTTTCTTCTTGTCTTTTCTATGACCAATGCGATTGGCAACCGTACCGCGAAGCCTCTAAGAAGGTTCACTTTTTCGTTGTGTTTTGTTGAAGTCATTTATCTATTTGGATGGAAATTACTAAGCAAACTACCAGTAGTTCCATCTATTGGCTTGGTCAATCCCTCTAGCCATTCCATTGATAGAAGCTGGCGAAAAAGGCAAATCGTGTGCGTCATTGCATCAGACCGAACGCGGGCGCACGCTGTCTGCCGCAGCAGAGTCGCAGAGTCGAGTCGGCAAGTCGTTCAGCCACTTGACTTCGATTTGCGCGAAATGTGTCGGCATGGCATTTTGAATTTAAGATTTCGGAACGCAAGTTCAAAAGGTCCTTATCCCTTCCTTACTCTTGCAGCCGTACAATCATCATAAAGCCTTATTTTTCGATTCGAGTGGGTTGTCGTTGTGATATGACGCGAAGTAAATCTTTTATAGAATGCCATTTAGTGGGAAATGAAATGGGCAATTAAAAATACTGCGCCACCACATTTATTGGTGGTTTGATCGGTCGTATGGCCGCACGTCGGATATTTCCCTGCCAACTGATATTTCGAAAGAAGTCCATTCCAGGGACAGACTAGAAAGACAAGCCGACCGACCGTGACGCGACGACGCGTCGATGCAAAGTCCAACGACGACGAAGGAGAAGGTATCGTGCGATATCGATTGACAGCAAAGTGATGAATGTTTTAATTAGCGGAAATCGTGAGTTGACTGTGGAAATTTCCTGCCCTTATTGAACGTAGACATAAATACGGATTAAGATTTTTAAATGATCGTTTTAGAAGTTTTGAGTTATGAAAATCAGAATTGCATAGCTGCAATGATAATTTTTGCAGTCAACTTAATAAATAGTCGATTAGGGTTGGGTTGAATTCGTGAATTTCAAGCATTAAATTGATTGAGGAGTTGATTTCTTTTGGGGATAAGATTTCGTCGATTAGTTTTTTTACTGCTGAAGAATTTTGAAATTATTTGGTCGTAAGCTTAAGAAATGGGTACGAAGAAAACACGATTCTAGATCTATTTGACATTTTTCTATCTTAACTTGACAATTTTATCTATTCATATAAATGATCAAACATTTCTGGTGGTTTATAAATTTGAAAAAGTTTAGATGATTGAGTTTTTTGTATAGCGTACACTGCTGCAAGAATATACAAAATTTAGGTTGGTCAAAATTGACCTTCCACGATTTTAGAGGAACCGAAAAAGGAGATCTAACAATGATTGCCGTTTTACGGTTAATAGTCCTACATTACATGAGCACATGTCCTCAGCCCCGAACATGTACAACCCAAGCCGCGTTTTGTCAAAGCTAGAGCTTATTAAAAATGTCGGGCTAAGGACATTATGTCCCCACGAGTGTTTTTACTTTTTTGTAAAAGAAAAATCCTAGCAATATGACAAAATTAAAAACAAAATTGCTATAGTTTTTGGACTACTGATTTATTGTGATGACTTTTCATCGAACGACTGTCATCGTGAATTAATGAAAAAATCACTGTCAAACATACATTAAGAAGTAGACCTTATCCTAAAACGTCCTGCCAATAGTCTAAAATTAAATGTTAATCACCTACAGGATAGACTAAAATTTGCTCACGCGCACGACGCACTACGGAAAGTTGTCATCGGACAGGTACAGAATAGGTGTGTTTTATTATCAGGTTCTAAAGATTTTAAAATACCCAATTTTGTTTCCAGTGAGGCGGCTTAACATTGAAAAAAGAGTTGTGCGCTTTCCGAAGAAAGAATGAAATTTTCATCGTTGATATTACTCCATATAAAAGTAATTTTGAGATATTGGAACACTTTGGATTCCATCTGAAAAATTCTCAACGGGAAATGGGATAGTTTCCACCTCATTTGCACGAAATGAGCTCGAAAATTAACCCAAATATTTATGAACACATCCCACAAATTTGTTTCGTATAGGAGAAAAGGAAACAAACAGCATCTCAGATACAGAGACGTGTGTATAAGAAAGAAGAGTCAGATATAGAAAACAGAAAATGAGCTGTCAAACGAAATGAGATAATTTGTAATAAAAACACTTTTTATCAGATTTGCTAAATTATCTCATTTGGGCTCTAGTCGAAACAGGCTATAATTCCTGGAATGGATAATTTTTTTCTATAGGAGACAAAAATAGTTTGTTTTTCTCATTCAAATTTATATTTTGAACCAACGAAATGAGGTGACTTAGGAAAACCAGAAAAACAATTGTGCAATTTGTTATATGCAGAAAAGTTGTATTTATCACCAAGTTTTTCTTCTACTATTGCTAGTTTTATTGCCAAGTGCCCAAACAGAGTCAAGTCAATGGCGTTTAACGCCAAGTCAGAAAGCCAAAATCCACAGAGCAGACACTTCAGGTTCAGATAACTTGGGTTCTTTATCTACTGCCATTTGCAAAGGTCATACTTATAATTAGTAAAGTCTTAACTACAATGGCCACTTTTTGCAAAAGTGAAAAAGTAAAATCTAGTTTCTTACTAGGTCCTTTTTTTTGTGGAAAAAAGTACGCTAATTGTTTTAGAATCCAAAATCTAGGGTTTTTGACACATTTTTGAAAATTTTACTAAGTGAGGTAGTTACGAAAAATGAGTTTGAAAATTTTCACTTTTGCACTATTTCCAAAAAGTGGCCGTTGTAGTTACACCTTAAGTAATATTCGAAACCTATGTAAAGTTTAGATACATAAGATATTTGTTAGAAAATTAATTTTAATTTGATTAACACTCTTATATCTTATATTCATTTTGTCTAACTGATGGCATACTGAATAATTTACTCTCAAATGTCTCCCACCTTAGTTGTAACCTCACGGAAGCTTGGAATTCCAATTAAAAAAAATAAATTGCCAAAATACAAAACAAAAAAAAACACACACAAATCCCAGTTATTGACTTCAACCAATTTAAAAATCCCACACACACTTCTTCCTTCACTGAAATGCAAAAACACACATTTTTGTTCTGCAACGATTAGCATAAATATATCCAAGTCAAAACACACATGAATAACGTTAAATGTTCAGTTAACTCATTTTTATTTATTGCATCTTGTTGCACCTAATGCCAAATTGAGTAAACTATCTCCTCCCGCAACATGGTAAGTTTGTGTTGCTGCGTTGCATTTAGTCGCGTCTTATTAGTTGTCCACTCGCCACACCGCATCAGCCAGAGGTTTTGACCCAATCTTGGCCCATGGAGCCAAATGAAACTGAAAACGGGCTGTAAGCGGCGACTTTGACAAATGTACCTTAAATTAGCCTCCTTGCCGAATGTAACCTTTTCAATTATTGATTACTTGTGAATTTGAGATTATTATGCAAATATTAGTGGATTTTTCCATTATAGACCCGTTGTCATCGGTCGGTGGAAGCCGTCTGGGCCGGCCAGCCCGTAATAGTGGATGCAACATGGAAGCATCGTCGTCGGAGGTTTATGTTATGTGCATAGTTGTCGTATATAACATGTTGGCACATAGTTTTGCAAACTGGGATGCTTGTTCATCGTGCTTGTTCAAAAGTAGGACATGGCTACTACAACACGCCACGCTGGCTGGTCTAACTGGCCCCTGTAGATCTTCGATAAACAAACAAAACAAGGAGCACTAAAAGGCCTAGAATTACGCAAAATCTTACTGACGATGTCATAATTCATTGAATAGTATTGAGGCACCACAAGGGACAACTACAGATGTAAAGGCGTTGATAGGCGATTGGTCTTCATTGTTGCAAGGTGAATTTTTCAGAATAATGAAGGTTTTATGAAACAAATTCCTACTTGTGAAATATTTTTTTTTTATAAATAAAGCCGGGCTTAGCGATAGAATAACGAGAGACAAGAACACATTACATCGGTGCTCGAGAGACGTAAAAGTTTCTGTTATAAATCACATATCATTTTAAAAGCTCTATTTTCAATACTCGAGCTTTGGACGTACATATATACGCATTATAAATAACAGCCAGATCAGATGAGGAGAAAAACTTCTTGCATCTGCGTAGAAAACCTAAGCATTTCGCAGCGTGTTTGTCGACGTCGAATATGTGTTCGTGCCACAGAAGGTGGTTTGTAACGCACAAAACGAGTATGGAAAGCTGATCAGTTTCCTCGATGCAAGAACCACTCATGGACAGTGGCATAGGGGGTAGGTTTCGTTTTAACGATAGTAAAGAGAATTGAGTTTTTGAAGCATTTAATTCTACGCGGGTTTGAATTCCCCATTAAACAGTGCTATCAAGATCCGAATTTAATAAGTTTATCATATTTTGCGTTGAAATTCCACATCCGAAGAACATGATTGTGAACCCACAAACGAATAAGTATAAAAAGCTGAGGGTACTATCATCAGCGAAACAATTGAGTGGATTAGAATAGATTAATAAAAATGAGGAAGAGATTTGGAGATAGAACGGAGCCTTGGGGCTTACCACCATTAAATTTAAAGGTTTCAGGCTTGATTCCGTCAAATACGACTTGTATTGAACGATTCAAAGGATAGCTCCTAATTCATCGAAGAAGAAGATCATCGAACCCGAATGCACGCATTTTCGATAAGAGAACTTAATGCCAAACTCTATGAAATGCTTTGGAAATATCAAGTGCAAAAATCTTACTGTCTCCAAAGCGATGTAAAGAATTGGTCCACTGTTCGGTGAGATGTACCATCAGATCACCAGTGAACCTATTGCTACGAAAGCCGTACTGCCGCTCATTAAGAAGCATTCATTCTTTAGCTGATAATTGATCAACGTTTCCATGATCTTGAAAAGAAGGGACTTAAGTGCAATCAGACGACAGTTGGACGGTAAAGAAAATTCGCCTTTTTTAGGAACTGGCTGGAAAAATGCATTTTTCCCTCCACTCGTGAAGAGACCAGCAGAGTAGGACAGATAGAAAGCTTACGCAGTGGTTTTGCCAGCGAGGAAGAACACCTCTTCAGTACCATAGCAGGGATATTATCCGCAATAGCGGATTTGTGTATGTCGGTATCTTGCTTTCTGTAGCAAGGGTTCTGAAAGATCTCGAGTGCGAAAGATGATTTGTTCCATGAAATCATTTACGCCATAAAGTACAGGAGGAGTCATGACTCTCCCAGGTAGAGTAGAATTGGCGGCAAACTGTCTTGCTTTAATATTGAACATGAGAAAAGGCATCGAAACTCCCGTAAACCTATCCTAGAAAGGCAGGAGCTTTTTTATTTTTATTTTCTTAGTTTCATGAATTATGTAAGTAAAAAACTAATCGGAAGTTGAAAATCACAGTGAGGTCTCATTTCACTTGGGCATACTGCGGGTGTTGCGGTTTTCATCTACTGCACCGTTATCCCGAGGTTGAATCGAGGATAAAGTGCATCTATCTGCATCGATGGATTTGAGAATCGCTGTTGACGTTAGGTCTCTTGTGAGCTCAAGAGATCTCAAACAGGCCCCAAGTTTCATTTGATATTCTCAAACGCATTGTGGCACCACCTAGATAGTAATTATAGTCGATATTGGCTCATCTGAAAAGGAACGGACATCCAAATAATGGAGGAGTACCGAATTTAAAGATTGATGAATGATTCGCTGCTGTCAGTGAATTATTTCTAATGTCAAAGAAATATTAAACTTGCAACCATTCACAACGATTTCAAACTAATGACTCCAAAAATATGTGAGTCTTTGACTACTTCACTTGGGAACTTTTTATTACAAATTTGGAGTCCAACTCGGCATCATTCTTATTAGATTTACTCGTTCTATACCTTTGATGAATATATTTCCTCAGCACTTTCGCCGTTGCTCACGGCACCACTTTCACTATCCAGAAGATGAAGACGTTTGTTGCTGGTTCCAGTGATGATGATTGTGGGTAACCTACGCACTTAGCCTAAAGGCTTATTCCACGACTGTCGAAATCACAATTGTCAGACATCGCGCAATGGTAGTGACTGTGACTGCATGTAAGTTGCAATGCGATGACCTAAATTCAAGTTGCAACTCACTATTTCAATACTTCTCGATCTGTAGTTTGCATGGAAGCAAATTTGCATATATCATTGAGTGCCTTTAAGCATCATATTATGAAGGGGGAGTAGTTCTGGAAGACTATGTGTTTGTGTGTGTGTAAGAATGTATATAATTTGCAATTTGGTATCTCGGAGTAGATGATATTTGTATAATTATACAAAGGTATACCTATATTTGTTTACCGCAGCCGCAAGGTTTCATTCTGAGTGCTGTTTTAGGATAAGTATTCAAAAACGTGTCTCTGTGAGAAGATTTGATTTAAATTCGGTTTATCGTGCGCTACAGGTTATTTGTTGCAAGTGAATATATTTTTTTTCTGTGAAATGAAAGGAAAATTAGATACGCTCTGGTTTGGTTAAAAATATAAAGCCATATCTTACATGTCAAAAAAAAAACAATCCTATTTTGTTTTCGATTGGAAGCTCAGAAGAGTCTGGAGGCAGCAAGAAGTCTTCGGAAACTGTTTTATTGGCTAAAAAATGACAGATACGACACAATGAAACAGTTTTAGAAGACTTCTGGGTGCTTCTCAGTTATATGGTTTATATGGTTCTTCTCTCGGGGTGTTCCTTCTTGGTTGTCAGATGGCAGTGGTGTTTAGAGATGGTTAGGACGGTGCTTCGTCGTTGATTTTTGGAACAAAATTCTCGTTCAGGATTTCCATTGAGTACAGGTACCTCGGCTCGGGATGTCTTTACTGAGTGGTCATCGTTATCACCAGTTCTTTTGGGTGGTTGGAGATGCTTCTTACAAGCTTCTTTGCTAATAGTAGGAAATGCATGTCCAATGAAATGATTTTGGCTTCTTTGTAGAGTCGTTGGTTGCTGTAATGTTTCGGCCGCTATCAGCTGTGATACCTCAGGAATCATTACTGAGCCTTTTATATTTACTTACTAAGGTCTTCAGACCATTTACGTTCGTGGGGTTCCGCTACTACTAAGGCATCCACTACTCTTATACGATTTAGCTCTTTTGAACTCTTCCCAGTTGTGCAGATTAATCTTTGACTGTTCTGCACCCTATGCGTCTCGACCGACTTAGATATAAATAATTGTACCCGAAAATAGTATGTAACGCTACAAGCCAAGCTAGACTGTTTGGAAATAGTTTACAACAGGACAGCCAATGACATGTTTGACTTTGCGTTTGTTTGTAGCTTCAGCTTCATGCCATTGTGTTTAAACAGTAAATCTTCCTCTAGTAAAAAAAAACAAATCCAAACAGCTGGTGCCTCTGCTTTTTGGTGAGCCTTTCGGCAGTATATTCAAAACCGAAACGAAGTTTTCCTTTCATCTTCTGAGCTGATTCTCCTCCGAAAGAATTGGAGCTATAGAGTGTTGCTATAAAAAAATGTAAGCTCTGGTGATTTTGATTAGCGACACTGTTCTGTCGGTGCACTGATTTAGGGCCACTCTTGCTTCTTCAGCTGATCCTTCCATGTAGTTATGATTATCACATCGCATGTTTTCATTAACTTCTTACAATACTCCAGTAGCTTCTCTACGGGCTTTACTTAGCTTCATCCGAAAGCCAGCTACTGCTTCTTCTTTGTACGTGACCGACTATCTGCAGAGGATATGAAGACATTTTTCACAGGACACCAGTCCTTGAGAAAGTTAGGATTGAGGGTAGTTGATCGACCACTCTTGGTTCTTCAGCTGATCCTTTCATGTAGTTATGATTATCACATCGCATGTTTCCATTAACTTCTAACAATACTCGAGTAGCTTCTCTACGGGCTTTAC
Organism: Meliscaeva auricollis; assembly: GCA_948107695.1. Taxonomy (NCBI): domain Eukaryota; kingdom Metazoa; phylum Arthropoda; class Insecta; order Diptera; family Syrphidae; genus Meliscaeva; species Meliscaeva auricollis. The sequence goes on along the minus strand of OX403616.1, from coordinate 75,534,356 downwards.
TTAGTTTCATCCGACAGCCAGGTACTGCTTCTTCTTTGTGCGTGACCGACTATCTGCAGAAGATATGAAGACATTTTTCGCAAGACACCAGTCCTTGAGAAAATTAGGATTGAGGGTAGTTGATCGAAATCTCTCAGTCTGTCCCTATTATTCTTGGGCTTTTCGGTATTTACTTGGGATCTCGGGAGTTCTACTGTACGTAATAATATAAAAGAAGATACAATCAGATGGTGGTCCCGGGCCAACCTTAACTTGATATAAACGGTCTAAATCCTTCAATTTTACACTTACTTGACCACGAAACATTCAAAAACGTACCAAAAATTGAATATAAGTTTGTTTTAATAGAAAAAAATATCGCTTGCACCTTACATCTCACAATTAATAATAAAAACAAGCATTATAAGTAGTTGTCATTCTTTTTTAATATTTTTTTTTCACTGATTTCTGATATTATGTTCAACTAACTTCTTTATACCAGCTTTAACTTAAAAAAACACAACATTTCCCCTTCATAACCACCAACAGCTACCTACTTGACGCATCTCAATTTTCGATCTAATTTTACAAACAAACTTTTTTGGTGTAAAAATAACAAATTACCTACTACGAAAGTAAGACTCTAAAACCAGGTCCAAGTACAAAACACATTATGTTGTACGAGTATTTAGAGCGCACCAATGAAATTCAATACTGTTCGTGCAACCATACGATGACAGCAATAGTTCCACAGCATGAGTGTGTCTTAATCGACTTGCTGCACTGCCAGCCAGCCAGCCAAACCACCAATATCAGAGTCGTCGATTCAATAAAAACAAAAAACAAAAAAACAAATTCACATTATTTGCGAGACGACACGCGAACCTTGAACTGCTTTGCAAAACAAATCAATAAAGAAGCTCAATCCTCGCTCCCTCCAAGTTTCCTCTATACACAATCTCGCTGATGCTGTGTGCTAAATTTATGTTCCTCAACTCTCAAGTCGTTGTCTTTGCGGTTGTGCACCGCACCGCGCGTAATTCGATCAGCAAACCCAACTGACATTAATGACAAACAAACCTAACCACAAATTATTCGCACAAATATTATTACTTTGTGTATCGTATGCAAAGTTATATCGACAGGGAAAGCAGGGAAGCAAGGCTCTTGTTATATGATGGTCAAGACCTTTGATCGTCCGTATCCTACCTCCATCCTTCCTTACAATACCACCCTCTTATTATTTTGATTCGACAATTTTTGATTTAAATTTTGCAGTTTTTGATTTACTTACAGCAAGGGACCTGTCTTTACGAACACATCCGGTGGGGGGATGCGTTCGTTATAGTTTATTCCATTTGCGATAAGCCGAGTTTTTCCACTGCCGAGGGCTGCCTAGAACAACTGGCCAAACTCAAATTGCCATCCTACTATACCACCCTGCTGCTGGGAAATAAACGAGATTTAGATCATTCCAGGTTGGCTCTAAACTTTAGTCTTAAATGTTTTGTATTAATATCTTTCTTTTTTATTTAGAAAAATTTCTGTTAACGATGGACACGAGCTATCACTGAAGTATTCGTGTCAGTTCTATGAAGTGTCAGCGGCTGAGAGTTTTGCTGGGGTTTCGTTGGCGTTTCAATCCATGTTACGTGAAGCTAGGTCCATTCAACTATTAAAATCCCTACCGATGAGACGAAAACTTGGAGTCAATAGTGTGTCCAAAGTAAGTTTGAACTTACCTTTGTTGTAAGTTTTGAATGTTAAAATTTTGTTTTATAATTTTTCAATTCAATTTTGATCTTGTTTAGTATTTTCGTCATTCTGATTTTGTCTTTCAGGTCTTAGGCAATATATTTGGTAAAAACAGCAAAGACAAAAGAAAACGCCCATCTCTTAGTATATAAATAGTAAATAATTACAAATAAAATACAATAAAATTCAGAATATTTAACAGTAACGTGAGATCTTAAGTTTTCTATAACGCAGCATTTTAAAGTTCCATTTATAGTTAATAAGTTGAGTTTTTTAATTTTTTTTTTTGTATTTTAATCAATATTTTGGTTACTTCATCTTTTATATACATACACACACCGTCAATGCCATATTTTTTAAGTTTTTCTTTTATTTTTATAATAGGATAAGGGATGTTTATTTCTTTTGTAAAAATTGTAACTTATTTATTTTTTGTAAATTTTTTATACAACATTTATTTTTTTTAGAATTAAACTTAAATTTAATAATAACAATTATTTTAAAGAAAATATTTGTTTAACAGTATTGAATTTTACATTCCTATTATGAACTTTTTTTATAAATTATAAGACTTAGATTCTAAAAACGAACGGAATAAAACGTTATTATAGTTTAAAGCATTTAAAAACAAAATAAAATTAAAATAATTATATTTTATATGTATTTTTTGTATATAAGTTTTTATTAAAAAAAAAAAATTCCTAAATGTTAACAATTATACAAACTTTATTTTTAAATGCCTAAATGGAAAATAAAATATAATTTTATAATTAATAAAAAATAGGAAATTGCATTTTTTATTTAACAATTTCAGCTCGTACCAAAAATTTAATAAAGATTTTTGTTTTTATTTTGGCTTAAAAAAACAAAAGTTTTTTTTTACGAAAATAAGTTGCAGTATATTGAAATGGATCTCCAATGTAAGATTATTTAAATTTATATAAATTTATGGGTAAGTCTGAGAAAATGTGAAACTTGCTGAGAAGGCAACAATTAGAAAAAATTGCGTCACGGTGCACTTTGCTCAAAGTATTCCACTTGATTTTCGAGACAATTATTGGATTCATTAAACAAATAATGTGAAATTAAAGAAACGACACATCGGTCTATGACACAGTGGTGCTTTCTGTGTGTTCATTATCTGAAGAAGTTTTCAAGCAAACAGGTGCTTAAATATTGTCGTAGATGTAGTTTCTCATCTTATATATCAGTAATATCCACAAAAAATAAAATGTAAGAATGGGTCGCACGTACTTGCTCATGTATGCCAAGGCTACTGTCGTATATTATTTACATTTGAGCTTTAAAGTGGAAAATTTTAAAAAGTAAAGAGAAAAACTTACACATTGTTTTTTGAAAATTTAATAAGATTGTTTAAGATAGTATAAAATATTTGTTCTCAAACTTTAATTAAAATCGTAAAAGTTATTTGTGAAAAAAGTTGGGTAACTCAAAAATGTTATTACGGAAAGTATTCGTTTTAGACGAAATATTAAAAAAAAAACAAACAACTTTCGAAATTACGTCTCTATTTGTACCAAATTTTAAGATATTCTTTCAGCCGTATGAGCATTGGAAACGTGTACAGATTCCACAACATGACGAAAACAACTTTTTCGGACTTCGTCGTAAATTTTGTTTTGATTAAATCCTCGAAATATTGCAATAACACGAAACCAATACTTGCCCTAAAAGTATAGATACTGCAAGTAAAAATATTAAATTCAGAAAACAAAGTTCATTTGGACAAATTTATTACTAATGCATATTATTTTTTTTTATTTTTATCAAAAACAATTTCAGAGCACTCTATTCAATTCCCATTAAAAAAAAAAATGCACAAGTGAAGTTGCTTAGATTGCTTACAATGTAAATAACATTTTATAAATGCAGTTTTAGAAAAAAAACATTAAAATCGGTTTTAAAATTACTTAAATAGCTGTATGTGATTTGATGATATTAAAATTTTTTGCATTAAAATTTGGAAATTGTTAAAGCAGTTTAAAAAGAAAAAAATATTTTTATTGATAAAATGTTGAAAGGATAAAAAAAAAAAATCATTGGCTTGTTCTTTCGAAAACCGATTTTTGAAAAAAATGTAAATTCAAAAAAAAATTGATAGGTAGCACCAATCTTTACAATGGAAACGTAGAACCTCTTATATTAATTCGGTTTAAAAAAAAGAAATATTTTTTTATAAAAAGATTAGGAAGGTTTTATCTAAAAACATTACCGTTATTTTTTTTAAGAAATCCTAGTAGCCATTATGGACTGTTTTGTGGCACGTACTGTTTTTTTTTTTGGTCCAAAAAAAATTAACTCCAACCAGCGAGTGAGTTATAATGAGTTAAAATCGAACTCCACATTTCTGTTATAAATGTTTAGGTACTTGAAAATAAAGTGAAATTAAATACATTTAAGGAAAATGTGATAAAAAACTTGGTCCGATTAAATTTTCCGTTGCGATTTTTTCCCACAATATCGATATTTGTTTTTTTTTTGTATTATATGCGATTACTTGTAATGGAGAAATCAATTGAATTAGCCAATAATGGATATAGCTGTTTCGCTCATCATTAAGTAAAAATTTGTATCAATCGATGCGTGTTCGCACTGCCTAATAAGTAGGTATACAGTACAATTACTGTATACCTACTTATGTATATCAAACTTGTAAAAAGTGGAGTTAGCAAACATTCACTCCGAGCCGAAGAACGATTTATGGATTCCACTTAAAAGAACTTTTTAACCAAACAAAATTCATAAATACTTTTTAAGAACAGAATACCTACACTGCGGAAAAAAACAACGTAGAATAAAAAAAAAAAACACTTTAAATCAAAGTAAAACGGAAACAATTTCGTTCCAAACGCGAACATTTTTAAAGCAAAAACGTTTCCACTTTGAATACGCAACAGCAAACAAAAAACAAAACAGGGCCACCACCGCTATACGAACCTGCGGTGCTTGGGTTATCAGCTGACAGTTTTACCTATTATGCTATATCTACCTTCTGTTGAAAAAAAACTTCTATTTGAGCCAACTTATACTTCAACGTGAAAAAAAACATACCGAAGCATCTTTGAATTTAATGCGAGCGATCTGCATTTCACATTGAGTTTATTCCCTGAGTGTATAATAATGTAGGAATTAATTTTAAAGTTTTATTAATTGTTTTAAGATTTAAGAGAAAAAAGTTTTTTTTTTGTTTTTCAAAAAGTACTGGTATGATACTTTAAGAACTCCTTTGAATGGAGACCATAAGTCATACGAAAATTGATTTTGACACTAATTTTTGGCAATTTTTTTAGTCGTTTTTGTGAAAAAAAGTTCAATTTAAAAAAAAAATACTCCAAAAAGAGAGAAAAGTATGTAATACCGAAGGAGGACAAAATCGCATAGGTTTCAAAAACTGCAATAAATGCTTATTTTAATCGGTATCCTCTCGTCGTTTGTAATAATGATACGCAAACGAATCGAAACCATAAATTGAAGCGTTTTAAAGTAGTACTTTGGACCTGCTATAGAGGGTCTCACAGACCGATAGTACCTTTATTCTTATATACCTAGCTGCGAAGTTACCATAAACACCAAAGCCATACTGATATGAAACTTTGAACCAATTATACGCTACCTAGAAGTTCACAGAGTAAAAATTTTACATTTTGCAAGCACATACACATTTTGACAACAATATTTCAAATACATAATAACTTTTTGGGTAGTAAGTTGACTTATCGCTCCCTGTATTGGAAATTAGGCAGATTCCACACCCTCTATATTGGCGAAGAAGAAAAGCGTACCAGCTTAAATACTTCCACTGTGTAAAGTTTTGGAGGAAACCACTCCCCCTTATTGGAAAATTTTAAACTTTTACTATCTGTCAAATTATAAGTTTTTACGATTCTTAAGAGTCCATCATAAAGGCATTTGATCATATTGCAGACAATGGGCGGATACCACGCCTCCGAATGCAGAATCTAAAATTTTCAATTCATTTGTTCATTTGCATCGCAAAACCAACCATTGCACAAAATTTCAAAACTATACGATGATTTTAGACTTATTTAGGGAATATTCGCAGATACCACGCCCCCTGAATGGAAACTCTCAAACTTTCGATTTTTCAGTTCTATGCACGTACAAGTCTATCATTGTGAAAAAAATTACAGACTCTACAATCAGGGCTACCTTCGTAAATTTTCAAAAAGAGGCCCAAAAAGAGGATCTTAATAAAAAAAAGAGGCCCCAATCAAAAAGTGTCAAAATATAATAAAAATAACACGACAGTCACTCGAAATACATCATACAGCTTGAGCAACCAAAAAATGTCGACATTTTGAAATAAACATAAAATGTTTTACCGGAAATTTCGGTATTTACGGTAACCTTTGTTTTTTTTTTTTTTTTTTAAGAATCAATGAAAGCTCGCTCGATAATATGTTTATTTCACCAAAAAATGTCGACATTTTGAAATAAACATAAAATGTTTTACCGGAAATTTCGGTATTTACGGTAACCTTTATGTTTTTTTTTTTTTTTAAGAATCAATGAAAGCTCGCTCGATAATATGTTTATTATTATTACTGTGTAACTTATATATTCTAACGGCTTACGGCTCAACGCTAGCAGATTGAACATTTTCCAAAAATGAATGCGTTCAGTACTAAGAGAATTTTTTTTATTGAAGAATGTATTCAGCGCGGACAAAAAATTAAAAAGAAAAGTTTGTAAAAGAAAATGATTTTAAAAAAGAGGAAAAAGAGGAGCAAAAATATCAAAAAGAGGGATTTTTGGACAATTTTCACAAAGTGGAGGGAAAGTGGATCGGGTGTAAAAAAGAGGAAAAACGCTTCTTTAGAGGCGCAAAGGTAGCCCTGTCTACAATGATTACAAATGCTCCATAAATTGTATACCAATTCAGTGAGTATGAGCGAATGCCACGCCCCCTGAATGAAGATTTTCAAATTTTCGACATTTCCTGTTATATGCACCGCAAAGTCTGTCATTGTACAAAATTTCAAGATCCTACAGTGACGGGAAGTGCTACATAATTTTGATGATCCGTCAGTCAGTCAGTTAGTCAGTTACGGTTTTTGCAAATTTTGAAGCCCTGTATCTCATAAACCACTCAAGCTAAGTTGATGAAGCTGAGCTTGACTACCTCAACAATAAAGTTGGAGGGGGTCGAAAATGGCCTGAGTGTGTTCCTTTATATAAGGGTGTAGTGCCATAGTTGCTAGAACTTGGCTGTGCCCGTCAATTTGACAAAACATCGCGCGGGTATGTAAGGAGGCTTCGAAGTTTAGAGATGTTGTCTGGTTCTGTTGACTTTTTTTGATAGTTTTTTTTTGCAGAATATTCTTAACTTCTTCTGCTGTTGTGAGCTCATGATAGTCTCTGCAGTCGATGCTTGTAGGACTATTGTCACTGAATTGTATGGCATCAGGGATTGTTTGGGTGCTTGGCACTTCGTCAAAGAAACCCGAGTATTTGATGGTTTTTTCCGTCAAATAAAAGTACAAAGTCCCAAAATAAACTCTTAAATATAATTAGTTTGATGAAAACCGCTTAAGGAGTCTAGTTGCGTCGACTTGCATGTAGTTTGAAGTGCCAATTGAGAACCAGACTGATATAATTGGGATCTAATTTCTACTCACGTACGCAAAAACTATACATACAACAATAAAAAATTTGCTTCCTATGACTGATTTCTTTTAGAAAAAAGGATAGAATAAGCGTTTTAATAAGCTGGATATGAGTAACCAATACCCAAGTGTACCCATTTAAAATAAACATTATCAATTCAACAATTTTTCTCTCACAGGCGAAAGTTTATGGGAGGACAAGCTAAAATAAAAAACTTCATAATTGCATATAATTACTTAATTTTCTACACATATAAGTAAAGAAGGTTTACGTACAAATTAAAAAGCTATAAATTGCATAAGCTCTAAACCAACTTGTAATGAAGGTATAATGCATGTCGGGACATTATTATAAAGGTATGCCTCTTAGCTATTTTGTTCTCTTTAGCTGATACCCGTAGATAGGATCTTAAAATAAACAAAATATCCCATGGCGCCTTAGCGTTACCATAACCAACAACGCCTTTGCTCTCTGCCACTATAGAGCTTAGCTCGATCATGTCTCGATGTGAACTTCTTCTTCTACAGCGAGATGCAAACGCTCCAAAGCGTACTTTATGGTTACTCATTTGCTGATTCATCTATTGCGCAGAAAGAATCCGCTGTAAAATAGTCCCGATCCAATGCAATGGCCGGTTATATGTATAGTTTCGGTCCAAAGACCAAAATCATTACATGTTCTAATCGCAACAGTAAATAAGGCCAGCGGATAATGTTATAAACGATTTTGGTGGTAAAGTACAACAACTGTTTTGGATGATGTCAGATATAGCTTCTGCCAAAGACCTAGCCTATGGTATAAGCAAGCTTTGTGCAGGTTACTATGATTGCTGTTAGCGAAGACCGCGCGCGCGATCTTAACAAATGATTTGCAGCCATTACACAGGTGGTTGATTGTTTAAATTACAGTGCTTTATGGTTATTTAAAGTTGTTGGTTGTTCACTTAACCGGTGCGCAGCCGCCGCCGCTGCCGTACCATTCCGCTGAGGAATGATGATCGTATCGTTGTTCGTTGTTGTGTCGTCGCCCAGCAGCAATGTATAGTCTTCAATGATCTTCCTTAGTTGAAATTTTGCGCAAAATGTTTACTTTAAGTCAATGGATCTTGTGTTTGCCACACAAATACACTTATTTTGAGTCGATCTTGTTTAAAAAACAAACAAAAGGTAAAAGTTGTCCCCGGAATAGTCCACTAATTGACCGTCATGATATATTCTTAGACTTTTTTTGGCCAATCATGCGAACAATAATATAACCTTTTACATCTTATTTACATTGTTGCACGCGCTTGATATACAGCTTAAAATGTCAAAGCACGCATCAGAGTTATAAAAATCTCCAACAAGAAAAAGAAATGCGACTTTTGCATGCAACCAAGCTCTATGTTGGTACGTCATGAGTTTATAATCCGAATCCCAACAAATCAAGATTGAATGTTCTGTGTCCTAGCTGTCTGCTTACCTGCTGACTTCTTCCTCAACTTCTATGCCAACTGCCAAAACGTCCATGTCCAACTGGTATAAGGTAAAAGATTCTATAGTTACCTACCGGTCGTACTACAACTGGTCGCATTATTTTACTTCAAACACACAGAATGCATATTCAAAAGTCCAACTTCTTGGAAACTTAAATAAATTGCAATACACAAAGACTCCCTAGCGCTTACCATGATGTGCATTAGAGTCTATGGGCTTTTCGTGGTTCGGTTCTGTCTGATGGTGTCTTTCCTCTGTTGGTTCTGATGCGGTTCCCTGGCCTTATCCCATCTAGCACACGCAATCGTCTTTCGATTTGTTTGCAGCCCATTTTAGCATAAATTCGCGTGCTAGAAACAGGTTAACACCGATCGCAGCACCAATCGCGCTGGCCCAAAGGTTTTCAATTAATTTAGAGATCATGTTCTGATTATGTTGGTCAAACATGGAATTGAACAAGCAGCCTTACGTTTCGTTGTGGTGCGTCGATCGCGTCGTCGCGTCTTCGTCGCTGTCGTAATGTTTGTCGGTAGAGGTTGGTTGATAAGACCACTGTCGATATTTTCTAGGCTGAATTCGTCGTTTGAATTTGGTCTGAGTGCAGGTCGTCGTCGGCGTCAGCTATAAGAGCGTCACAACGTTTGTCTCACCAGTCGGTCATCGATGGACTTCTTCCACCGAACCACCAAATGTTCGTGGTGGTGGACAGACAAGGTTTCGAAGAATTTATTGCCCATTGAGGTTAAATATTGGGAGGGCTGCTGTGATTTGAAGATGGCTCTATGCAAGAACACTCACTTCTTAAAAGAACATCGAAATATGAAATTCTGTAGGCTGGACTTTTTCCGCATTTACCTATCAGCCCGAAACCTCTATTCACCAACTCCTACTTTCTTCATCCTCATCCTCAGGGGCAGATTATTGGTAGCAAAAAAACGAATAGTGAGGGAGTAGTGTTCTCACTTCTCATGGCTAAGTTTAAGTTAAGAAGTGTTCTGATAGCTCCTGTCAAAATGAACTCTTTATGTATTGTAGGTATATCTTAAAAGTGCAACTGGAACAAATTCAGATTACAGATCTATAAGAAGCAGTATAAATGGCTCTGAACTATGGAGTTATTGCGACACCTGTGTAGAGCTCTCCAGTTTGGAGACTCCTTATATCAGGGTATGTGACCATTGACTGCGTGCAGCTTAACAACTAGCGGAGGCAGATATTTCCGTTATCCAACAAATCTTTTGGGAAGAGTCGGTGATAAAATACTCCAACGGTAACTGCAACTGCAGTGAACAATATTATTATTTCTTACAATAAATAAAACGGTATTTCATATACTCTTTTTTAAAAACTAATAAATACAATTCATACTGTCTCCAGTAAAAAACTAGGGAATGAGCGGTAACGGGTCTCAGTAAAGAGCGGTTCTTTTCACGATACACTTAGAAGAAAGAGACCGTTTAAATAAACAAGTTGTAATGTAATGAATAAAACTACTTTGACGTTTGGTACGATAATAATATTTATTTATAGAATTCACCTTATTTATATAAAAAGAAAGTGAAAGTGCAGCAAGAAGATCCGAGCTTGTCAAAAATTACTCGGGCAATGCACTTGAAAAGGTTCAAGTGGTGCGATATGAATCGTCACTATTAATGTTGCCTGAATCATGCTGACACTCACAATTATTGAGATTTGGATTCAAGTCATACTACAAAGTAGATTCCGAAAGTCGTCTACTTTCAGTCCCCAGCAATAACCCAGAGAAGAGCTGTGAGCGGTATACCAGCGGCACGCTTAGAAGATGAGCAACCTCAGAATTATCGGTCGGAATAGGTCTTGTCTCCAGTGAAAGACTAGATAACAACTGACTGTCTGTGGTACGCTTAGAAGAAGGGCAACCACAGTATTATCGGTTGGAGGCGGTCCTGTCTAGCAAAAGACTAGAGAATGAGCGGTAATGGGTCTCAGGAGAGAGTGGCACTGTCCACGATACTCTTAAAAGAAGTGGATCGCGGAACGAAACAAGCAGAAGGCATATTTGCTCTACTTTCTGTCTCTAGCAGCAACCAGAGAATAAGCGGTGAGTGGCTACCAGCAACCACAGAAGTATCGATTGGACGCGGTCCTGTTTCTAGCGACATTCTAGAGAACAAAGCGGTCTCCGGTTGACGACTCCTGTCTGCAGCAATCCTGGAAGAGGGGCAACCACAGAATTATCGGTCGCAATTGGTCAAGCAAAGTGAAGGTCAAGAAGAAGCCTTGCCTTGTCGGAGATAAACTTTGAAGAAGTGGAGCACTTTTACTTCTAGTACACTAGGCTGGTACTCGGCAAACGGAGAAGCAAAAGCCGATTTTACATTGAAAATTCAGGCAAAGACCAAGTGTGAATTGAGAGAAACAAAATAAATTTCTCTTTATATATAAGTTTTGCTGACGGGTGACATTTAAATTTGATTTTAAATAATCAGACGGCTCAATTTTACTTGACTGGAAATGGCAAAGGGGTTTGCTTGATTAAAAGGTAGCATTTCAAACGTTTCGCTGCAACTCTGCATGCTACCAACCCAAAGAACTTAAAACTGTCTGTCAAAATACATTTAGTAGTCAAAGTAAGTTTGGTACCTTTAATTCTTTTTGGAATTTAAAAACAAAAAAATTACAAACGGTAACACTGAAGCTAGATGATCTACTATAAACTTTGCAACAAACCATTTGCTAAAACCTAAAGTTCGACTTTTAATTAACGAGCCTCTTTGGGTTTCATTTTTTTTTTGTTGTATATTCCTCATCTCATGACTGTTTCTACTATTAGGTACATTTCAAACGCCATGCCACTAACCCATGGTGTCGGTGTGGCGGCACACCTCTCAATGGCAAAGTAAAACGTTTCCGTGTATGGAAGTTACAACATATAGAAACAGCAGAGTTCGGTGGCTTCTTTAAACCTTAGCGCTACTGGATTTTCGTAGCGCCCATCAAGATTTTAAATCTCACACTAAACCTTGACACTTCGTATGGCAGTAGCCAGCTATATGGAGTTTAAGCCAACGTACAGTAGCAATAGAAGCAGCTCAGCAGAAAGCAAACACACCATCAGTACCAGTAGCACCCATCGCACCTATAGTCTGCTATCTCTAATCAGAAGTCAAACTGACAGCAATTAAATGTAGAGTGCTGTATGTGAACTTGGAAGGCGCACTCGTGCACACACATAGTGTAACCACAGTAGCCAGTTCATTTCACACGACTACTGCTGCAGCAGCACTGTGCGCTTACTCTGAGGAGTTAGCAAAGATTTCATTAGATATTGCATGTTAGGAGGAAAAGCCTGTGTCCGATGTTCTGACAGTTGCACAAACAGCACTAGCAAATGATGGACAGTCAGAAAGAAAGACGCGGAAGATTCTGTCCCGAACTGGTCTCACCCAGAGAAGAATGGGATAATAAATTTGTGTTTTTTTTTTTTTTTTTTGTGAAGCGCTGAAGAGTGTCTATGGAGGTGATTTAATAATGTTGTCTTCTGATGTCTAAGGTTTTAAGTCCAAATTGTTTTTATTTTTTTTGTTTTACAAACTCCAAGAAGGTTTAAGTTTAAGAAGTGCAACTTTTTGTATGACCCAAAAGCTATTCGAAAACTTCGTGTTCGCAAGCCTTTTGGGGTTCTACGTGGTACTTAGTGTGATGGACTGTCACGCCGGAAGTCTGGGTTCGATTACCAGCCTTTCTTCCTTGAATCTGTTCAGGTGCTCGGGATTGACGAAACCTCTGAAAGTACTCGTTGTCAACTAACCGTTCGGAAGCCGCTTAAAATTGTTGATCCCCGTCCCCTCCATTTCTGCTAACTAACGCACACAGGAAATGGTATATAGTTTATTAGTCACTATACGTCTTGGTTTTTCGTGAGCTAGTTGTGCCACAAAATACATTTTTATTTTTTTAAATATGTTTTCTATGAGCCTTCCTATTCACGAGCGTTTCCAGATTTCTTGTGACCAGTGCTACAGCTTTAAAGAAGCACGGATTCAACATTGGAGCGGAACTGTTGCAGCTTTGTTTTTAAGCTAAATGAATTGTTTCTCCATATCTTAGAGTAAAATAGCAGCTAAAATAACCTACGCTCAGAAGATGACGAGACCAAGGAAGCATTCTGCGGACTCCTCAAGATGACGTATGTTAGGTATCTGAAGTCTGACATCAAAATTGTTCTTCGCCCAGATTGGAAAAATTGGTTGGATGGATCGAAACTAGGAGGATACAGCCTGCACGTCAACAAGACAACCAAGAAGAGGTAGTTAGATCAGCGATGTACAAAATCGCATTAAGCTGCTAGTTAGGATGATTTGCAAGTTCTATCCGTCATAATTGTAAACGTAAACCTGATTCGAGTTGTTGTTAGTCGGGCTATCTGGATCCGAAGAAGTTTGGATACGAACGCTCCAACCGCATCCCTTACTTTGGCGGACACTTTATGGAGGTATCAAAAAATCGTAATCCCAGAAGGTTATTTAATTGCCAATTTGTTGCGCAAACAAAAAATTTGTTACTCGCATGATTTTTGAGTTATTGAATTTTCCGCTAAAATAAGTCTTAAGTTTAATATTTTAAAAAGTGCTTTAGCTACAAAATTGAGGTTTGCGCAGCAAATTTTTGTTTGAAAAGCTACAATTACCGGCCAAAAATAAATTTATAAAGGTATTTTTTTTTTTAATTTCCTCTATTGGCTTTCAGCGGACTGGAAGTACTCTCTTCAAATTGAAAAGTGAAATAGAAAATGACCCAAGGAAGCTTAAATATAAATTTTTACGCAATAAATTAGCAGTTAAAAAGCTACAATTATTGACATAAAACAATAGTAATTTTCTTGCTTTCGTCGGCTAAATTCAGTCATATTTTAGTGGAATTTCAAATAACAAGGACACTATTGTATTTACAAAAACGAATTTTATGCTACTTTAAAGCATTTAAAGAGCTACAAATTTGGATGCCAATCAAATTATTTTTTTAATTATTATCTAATATTTTTTTCCGCTAACTTCGGACTTATTTTAGCGGAAAATTCAATAACTCAAAAACCATGGGAGTTACATGGCCTTATCTTAGGTGACGCGATCAAGTGGTGGAGTACCGCAACCAACTTGGTGTGCGTAACTGGGTTCAACTAGCTTGGGCTGAATGGGTTTGGAAAAGTTTTTAGTTGATGCCATGATCCACCCTGGCTTAGGAAGTAACCATTGATTCAACAAACAGTGAAGATTAGTTTTACTATACGAATTCAAAGGAAAAATTGTATGTATATAATTTTTTTTTCAGTATTGAAAGTCAAATGACTGCCATTTTTCTCTTAATTGTGTTTTTTTTTAATTTTTCTACACACATACGTAGGCAAATAAAATTTGTTGCACATTTTCGATCCCAAAGAGGCCATAAAACGTCTTCACGTTCACCATATTATGCTCAACGCTAATTAACACGCTTATGGCTTGATTGCTCTTAGTTTCATTCAATTTATGATCCAACTTGAAGATCATAATATTCAAGATTTTGACACCAAATGTTTTAGTTATAGCTGGTTTACAGTAAAATTATCACGAAACAAGTTTAAATTAAGCCTTAATTGCAAATTAAAGAAATATAATTTTAGTAATAAAAGTTCCATTAAACTTACAAAATGGACCGTCAATGTTCATTTATTTCAATTCAATTAGCTTAATTGAGTAAATCTGTTTTAATTATTTTGCACTAGTTTAGCTCTTATAAATATAAAATAAACTTCTTTTTGATTTTTCACAGTAAAATGTTTTCAATACTTGAAGACAACACCACTCTAATTGAAGGCCATAACTTTTCAAGTTTATGACATCTTTCATTCGATGCAAAAATGATTTAAATCCCGATTGCACAGCACAGCACAGGGCAAAAACAAACAAAGAAAAAGGGATTCCTCTTAAACAAAATGCATACAAAGAAACAAAATTAATTAACTTAAGGCTTGCAGCTGCGTAATTCATAGACTGCAACAATATTCTGCAAGCATATAAGCAATAAGGCAACGACCCTATATGCATTAGGTATTATGCATAGTATAGAAACTGAGGTCTAACCTAGGTCCCTTTTGCTTTATTTTTAGCTTTTAACTCAGCCGCTTTTATATTATTCGGTCGGACACATTGCTGCAGTCATAAAACAGACTTAGACCCATGGAATCCTAATGTAATGACATTAAGGATAATGGAATGCTGAGTAAAAACATATATCATAATAATCATGAAATACTAGACTCCTAACAGGCGGCTGCTTGGTATATATGTACATAGTTGCGACTGCGGTATGCGGCGCAACAGCAGCGACAACTACGATGGCGTTTGCTTAATTAGTTTTCCCCGCTTATAGCTTCACCTTTGAGCGGCCCTTTAGGTTTAAATCCATAGATGAATTTCGCCAGGGTTGTTAGTTTAAACTTCTTTCCCTAAAAGTTTAACATTTTCATGTTTTTGGGCTAACTTTGTCGTTTTTTTTTCAAATATTTCAGTGGGCCACTGATGTTTATTCATCCAAAACTACATGGTGGAGGTAAATCACCCAGTTCAGTTTTTTGAGATTTCAAGTATTTTCTTAGCAGAAGCTGAGTACACGAATCCAAAATTATTTCTGCTCAGTTTTTGAAAGGCAATTCAAAATTTCAATTTTTTCTTGTGTGTTTCTGAAATTGCTACGAGCTCAGAAACTTGAACTGGCTAATTATGTGAGTTCTGAGGTGACACAATGCTCTTCGGAGATTTGATATGATGTTTTGAGTTTATCAAAAAAATATATAAAAACAAAGAACCTCGGTGAAATTTTAATTATTCTACAGAATCAAGCTGAGAAAAGAAATAAATAAAATCCGATGGAATTTTTCTACGGTATTATAAAAACTGATTAAGTGATTAGCAAGCACCCATAGCAAGTTCAATTGAAGTCTAATTGCCTGGCAAGACACACTAACGATCGTTTCGTGGTCCATTAAAGCTGCCCGAGTTGAGTCACATGCAATTGAAGTCAAAGGGAATTAATGGCCTGACAGTTCTCATTTTGCTAGTGATTTTTTTTTTATTGATTTCCTTTGAAAGAATACTTTTTTTTATTTGATTCGTGCAAAAGAAATTGGTTAGCTTGCATTTAAATATTAGCTTGACTTTAGTAGAAAGCTGAATTGATGGCTGCAGTAAACTTATACCGAAAGCTTATGAAAAATTTACTAAAAACCATAAAAACGTTTATGGTAGTGGTACTTTAATGAGAGGATTGAAATAATTCTAATTGATATTAAGACAATGAATAAAACGCGCATTTACGCACGTTTTGCGTTCGTATTAAGCGCTTTTTACGCGCGTATTACGTGCGATTTACGCACGTTTTGGGCGCGTTTTAGGCGCGTTTTACGAGCGATTTACGCGCGTTCTACGCGCGTTTTACGCACGTATTACGCGCAATTTTGCGGCTGACCTCAGCCGGCCGCGTTTATTTTGCTGTAATATATTTCTGTGTTCCAATAAAACTTATTTCTACTCTTACTAATTCACTTTTATTAACTTTTAAATTAACAATCACTTTTATCCTAAACAAATCATTTTACTTTTACTCTTTTCAAGAAATAGGTAACACTTTTAAATTTCAATTTCCCATTCTTATTACTTATTCTTTTCACTGTCAAAATTAAACTGTCCCGATCTCTTTCTCCGACCTCGTATATATACTCTTCTCATTTCTTGACGAAGGTTTCAGATATCCCCAGTTTCGTTAAAAAAAAAGAGACAAACACATACAGACAGATAGAGACAGATACAGCCAAAGCTATGAGCGTGTTTATAAAACTTTCCAGCGTACGCTGGGAATCAAGTGAAGTGAGTTTCGCATACTTTATTGTAACGTGAGATCAAAGGGCACGGTAGTGGCCAGCCAAGTTCTTGCAACTTTGGCACTACACCGTTATTTCAGGAACACACTCATGCCATTTTCGAACACTTCCCCCCCCCCCCCTCAATTAGGCTAGGAATTATTCCAAATTTTCAATATTTGAGGTAGTTAAGAAGCAGCTCAGCAATTTTTTGTGAGATACAAGGCTTCAAAAATGTCGTGGAATCCGCCCATATTCACTGAAATGGTATCAAATGTATGCAGCACATAATAAATATACATATAATAATCGTAGAGTCTTGAAATTTGCAGAATGGTAGACTTGGGGGTGCATTTAAGGGGAAAATTTGAGAGTTTCAATTCAGGGGCGTGTTATCCGCCCATGTTCCGTAAGTAAGTCTAAAATAGTTTTGAAATTTTGCACAATGCTTGTTTTGCGATGCATATGAACAAATCAATAGAAAATTTTAGATTCTGCATTCGGGGGGCGTGGTATCCGCCCATTGTCGGCAATATGATCAAGAGCCTGTATGATGGCCTTTCAAGCATCGTAGAAACTTATAATTTGACAGAAAGACCAAAAGTTTAAAATTTTCCAATAAGAGGGTATTGAAAATCTAAAACTTTACACAGTAGAAGTGTTTGAGGTGGTACGGATTTCTTGATCGCCAAAATAGAGGTTGTGGAATCTGCCTGATTTTTCAATCAAGGGAGCGTTAAGTCAACTAACTACCCATAAAGTTATTATGTATTTGAAATATTGTTGTTAAAATATGTATGTGCTTTGCAAAAAGCAATGAAATAACAACAAAAACACAAGTGTAAAAAGAAAGCCAAGTTCTCCTATAAAAACAACTGTATCCATTAAGTCTTCCACAAAAAGGAGTGATATATAAAAAGATACCAAGTTCCTAGCTCCTTTTAAGTTCATTTATTTAGCTTGGCAACTTTTCAAACAACTTTCAAATGTAGGTGCTAGGTATATGGAAAAATTGGCAAGTAAAATTAATGAGCTTTAAGTGAATCCTATGTTGAATGATTTGAAAAATGTTTAAGAAATATTTGCTTCCTGAAAAAGTTTATTGAGTACCTACCTACCTACAATTTGTTACCTCTAAATTATTCAAGTTGAAACAAGAAATCACAAGGATAAGCCGCAACGTTTACATATCATCATCGGGCACCAAAAATCGAATTGCCCACCAGTTGCAGCTCTTACGCTCCATCATCATCATTGGACATAAACCGTCTATTACGTTAATGAAATTATTCACAAATCGGCACCGAGTCAAGCGAATCCAATCCTCCACCCATCAATACATTGTACATCACAGATAAAAAAAAACATCAAAAAAACAACAACATCAAACTTCAAGTGTATCAATTGCATCCAGTCCGCCTCTGCGCTAATATTATGATATTAGTAACTTGTAATGTCGATTAACATAATTCTGGAACGGTGCGCACATGCTCACAGAACCTGCTGCCACATCCAAGAGCACACTCCTTGAGATCAAGTTACCGCCCGGCTAACTAGTTCAAGTGCGGCCACAATAATTATTCCCCGTTCAGTGCTGGAGGAAGGCATCTGCATCATCAGGCAGCCTCCTCATAACCAAACGATCGCGAATCAAACTTCGCAATTGATATTGATTAATAAGCGCTTTAATATGACCAAACCGCTGCACTGGTTGACTGGCTGGCTGGCTGGCTGCTGTCGTCTCGTTGTCGGTCGATGTTCTTCGATATCGTCGTCATCGTTGTCGTCGTCTTTGCCAATCGATGATCGGCAAGTTTGATCGATCCATTCATCCCATATCGAAGAGAGACGTTTTAAAGCCAGCCAGCAAGCAGACATTCCATACGCACATCAGGCGCTTAGCTTATCTATCCGGGAGTTGTACTCAAGCAAAGGGGACAACAAGTTCTCTATCGGCGGATTTGCAAAATGCCCAATATGTTTGTTTGCCCATTCGAGCGTGCTAATTGATGCTAGCTGATCGATGACCAACCATCGATGCCATAAATGGGTGCTCTCTTAGTGCACGCTTCAAGGTCTAGTTATGATGTAGCACCCCACGCGTGTTCTTCTAGGCTGTCATATAACTCATACGGAGGACCCCAAGATCAAAACCAATCCCTCTCTAAGTCGAAGTTACTTGCTCACATTGAGTGTCCAAAAGAAGTAGAAACTTTATGATAAAGTGAAGAAGCAATTTGTAAGGGTCGATAATATGTCTTCAAAAGGTTTTTGACTGATAAGTTCGGTAAGCTCAACTTTAACCGAAATGCATTTAGGATCAAAATATAAAGCCAAGAAAATTCCCAAAGGAAAATATTAAAAGTTTTTTCCTTGTAGTAGCTCTTCGATTTCTTTTTTCGTAATGACAATATCTGCCCCATATAGCTAGAACGAATCATGAATAAAACAACATAATGACGACGACGACAGAGATATAGCAAACAGCAAACGCAATTAGATTCCTGTTCTTAATTCAAGATGTCAGCATTATTGATTATCAATTAATGGGAACGATGGATGAGACGCCTTCCAGATACCGCATGGATGTTATTCTTTTAAAAAAGATTAATACAAGCGGGCGGGAGAACGAGCATTTTGATGGTGCGGTGCCCGCCACACTTGTCAAAAGGGAATGCACGCGACATGAATGTGGATATTAAGGCTTGAATATACATCGCAAACGTTTCTGCCAATACATGTTATAATTAATTTAGCATAGAAATAGATTGACCAGGAGACATTTAGGTACGTACACGAGTATAAGCAATTTATACCTACGATCTAGACAGAAGGGTTTTTACAAATTGATCGGATAACGCATGTCTTCGGTGGGTATGCGCGAGATAAAAAGTTCAGGATTATGTTCGTCAACATAGACGAAGGTTAAGGATTTATGAATACTTCATATAGCTAAGAACTCTGTGATAAAAAAGTCTTCAAGAAGGTATATGGTACCTGTACTTGTGAAGATAGTGTTGGACATCTTCCTTTTTGCTTGGTAGAGTTTCAGTATTATGTAGAAGCATGTATGTACTGTTCTTAGTGGGATTTTAGTACGGGTTCAACAGTTTTACGTTGATATGTTTTATTTTTGTAAATTTCAGTGGACCTCTTGGGGTATTTATACGGTCTGTGTAGCGGTTGGCAACATCGATTACACACAGCAACTTTGTCCACAGATCAATCATTTTTGTGCTTTTTATTGATTTTGCTATACGGTTTTCCAAATTGGAGATCCACTTAGCTGGTGCTTTCAAATAAAACCATCTTTGGAGAGTCTCCGATCTAGTTCGGTGTTCAACGCTGAACCTTTGAAGGCATTCCAATACATCTTTTTGCAGTTCGATAAAATCGCCATTCTATTGGTATTTCGTTGTTCTCCGATCTTACAAAGTAGGGTCTATTAGATCTTCTAAAATGTCACTTCATTCTATGTAGGTAAAGCCGAAAAGCTAAACTAGGAAAAAGACGTGGCGGACCAGCTGCACAATCTTCCTCTATGGAGGGCCAGCGACATAAAAAGTTATGTCATTTTATAACGAAAATTTGTATGACTTTTGTTTAGAATTAAATAAAGTTAATTGATAACTATGTGTTGCTCTTTTATCGAGGCTGAGGTAGACTCTTGGGTGTCCAGGGTCGATCCCAAAGAAAGCAAACAAAACTCGGATTAAAAGTACCAAACTCCGAAGAACAACCATCGTTTTATTACTTGTAACTTATCTACTAAACTTACATGTTATTTCATATACTTTGTAAACAATATTAATATTTCTTACAATTAATAAAACGGTATTTCATATACTTTTCCTTACAAACTAAAATAATTCATTTTGTCTCCAGCGATGACTAGAGGGTCTCAGGAGAGAGTGGCTCTGTTCACAACACCCTTAGGAGAAGGAGATCGTAAGTAAAAACAAGTAGATGTCCAAAGTGCTCTACATTTCTGTCTCTGATAACGACCCAAAGTATAATCGGTGAGCGGTATTCGGCTACGGCTCCTGTCTGAGGCACGCTTAGAAGAAGGGTTACCTGTCAAGCTAAAAACTAGAGAACAAACGCTAAGCGGTCTCCGGTTGATAGGCTCCTGTCTCTGGAACTCCTAGAAGAGGGGTAGTAACAGAATTATCGGCCGGAGAGGGCCTGTCTCTGGCCAAAGACTAGAGAATGAGCGGTAGCAGGTCTCAGGACAGAGCGGCACTGTTCACGATACTCTGAGAAAAAGTGGATCGCGAAACGAAACAAGCAGAAGCCAAAGGTGGTCTTCTTTCTGTCTCCAGCAACAACTAGAGGATAAGTGGTGAGCGGTATCCGGCTACGGCTCCTGTCTGTGGTACGCTTAGAAAAAGGGCAACCACAGGGGTATCGGTTGCACACGGTCCTGTCTCTAGAGAATGACTAGAGAACAAAGGGTGAGCGGCCTCTGGTTGTCTCCAGTCTGCCTCCCGGAAGAATTATAAAATAACTTTCTATTTCTCAAGTCCGCTTTTAATTCCAGTACACTAGATTGGTACTCGGCAACGAAGAAGGAAAAGACTTATTTTTAAATTATTCGTTATCAATTCAGACGACTTAAGAGACTACAATATAGCAAAACATTATAGTTATCAATTTTTCATCAACAAACCATATATTTCGTATTTCGTTCCATTAGAAAAAAAAGGAAACCTAGCAAAATAGTCTACTCGATTACAAATACTCAAGTTTAGTTGATGTCTGAGTTCGCCATCAACATCACATGGAAAGTTTCAATATTAATAGTCACTCAACTTTATTTATAGCAGACTGAATTATGAAGCAAACATTTCAACATGGTCAAGGATAAGTTTCAAATTACCAATCATCCATCTTAGCTACCACAAGTCATTATACACAATTTATCATTTCGAATGAGATAGCGAATTCCGCACCCATTGCGTCTGGGCATAAAATGTTCTCTAATTTACCGACTTGTTCGCAACTAAACACCGCTAATTAAAACCACCGCAATTACCAACTAATCGCCCGTCATCCAAGCCTACTTGGCCAAATGATCCTGAATCGTTTAACACCTCCTTGTAAATACGACTATAGGTCTATATATATATGCAAAACGCTATCCTATACCAATCCATGTCTACAACCTGCTGTGTTGCGTACCTCTATATAGCTGCAACAACTGCAACGGCATAAAGCATCTCATTTCTTTTTGCTGCGTGTTCAAGACTTCGCAGTTGGTAATTAATTTAGCAAACTTTCCGACTGCCTTGCTGATATTCATGCATATAGTGATTGCCTAAGTCCATAAGAAAGTTCGCATCATTAATGTCGAATGCAAGTTGTGCAGTTTTGAGAAGACGCGCCCAGTGTGTCGCTAATGAATCTCAAATTGCAGGACGAGCACGTTCTATTCTACGCGCGATATACTTCCTGTTCGTTTGGATGGAATTGCGGTGTGACGGCGGCGCGCGGCGGTGGCGGCGTAATGGTGAAACGATCATGCGAAATCGGCATCCAACTGATTTCGGGCGCAAGCATTGCTCCAAAAAGTCGCACAGCTCCATACTAAATAATATCACCATCAATCCTGCTGTGCGCCATGGGACACAGATCCAGAAACAGATACAGATACAGAAAGTATCTATCAGATCGTTTCTTGGTCTGATTTCATTACCGAATTCCGAATTCTATAAATGACAAAATTTCTACGCACGCGATTTGAATCTGCTATGCATTGCAAAGCTCGGTAATGCAGTGCGGAGCGGTGTGTACTGAGCGGTTTGTGTAGTGCAATCAAAAATGTCCACAAGGTCGTGAGGCGTTCTAGTTTCTCTCGCGGCATAGAATTTATGAGATTGCGCGAGTGAAAACCTGTCCATCCGTCGCGTCGTCGTTTATACCTTTTGCATTGCGCATGCGCAGTTCAATCCTCAATATATAAAAATTGCATTGAATGCAAAAAAGGAAAGAGTTCGTTATTTTATTGTGGCACTAATTTACAATTTGCGCGCGCAATGTCGTGCGGTGATGTGAACTTCTATATAGTTGGTGAGCTGAGAGCTGTAAGCTGTTTGGTTATATGGAACCAGATGGTTTTATATATGGACCGCCTCCAAGATCAAGTTCAATGCTAATGGCAATCATTTGCACTAGATTCTAATATGATACAATTTATTTTTACTCAAACTGAACCTGCAGCAATTAGTGAGTGTTTTGAAGAAGTTAAAAGACAAAACAAAACAAAAAATGCCTGTCATTTGAGTGTGGAAGAATATTATTGAGGTTAGACTTCCTATTGTCCTACTGCCTACAGAGTGAAGTTAGCTAAATGATGCAGCCTGCGGGCTTATTTGAATAGTTTTTGTGTTTTTACGGCAACGGCATCTCTCGGTGCGGGAAGTTCCGTTTTTGAGAATTTATGTTAACGATGTTATTATTGGATGATGATGACTGCAAGAGGACAAGACGTTTCAATAGGAAATATGATGACGTTGGGCAAGTGTTTTCTTTCATCAAAATATTCTAACAGGAAGATATAATTTGTATTCAGTATTTCCACAAATGAACGTTTTTTTTTATTGTTTATTGCTTATGGCTCATAGTCAAATGCGTTTGCTTAGAAAGTTACAGGCTCTTCTTTACCAAGTTTGCTAGGAATTAACACAAACATAACACAGAAAAAGAAAATTGGAATGAAATAACGTGTTACGTGTTTTCCCAATGGTTTAAACTGCTTTATACTGAATACACAACTCTACATAAAGTGTCTTTGAAGTGTATTTTCAAGATTTGGTGTACCGGAGCCGCAGGTGATTGTTTCCGCACAGAGGTAAGTTTTTTCGAGTTCGCATGGCAGGCCTCAGTGCCTAACAACAGCACATTAGAACTAATAGACTAATAGACAACGCAAGCGATATGCGCACCAAATGACCATGGATCTCCATCAAATGATAACAAAGGTGGTAGGAGCCAGCAGCAATTTCGCTGCTGCAAAAACCAAAATGATCAGCCTGAAAAGTAATTCATCCGTGCAAGTCAATATTTCTGAACAACCGGTTGAGAAAGTAGAAGACTTTCATTAATATTGAGAGTTTTCTACCAAAGGTGGAACCTTAGCAGATTTCGACAACCGCAAAGGCAAAGGCTAAGTTTTGAATGCTGGTCAAAATATTGAGAAATAATCAACTGAGACTGTACCGCTCTTATGTAGAATCCGTGCTTCTTTATGGCTTAAGTACGTGGAAAAAAGAAAGCTGCAGGCGTTTGTGAAGAGGTATAAGTATACGAAGACGCAAGTAGAAGTGGATTGGTCAAACTCTTCGAAAAGCAACGATTGCATTGCTGGCAAAGCTGTGCTGTTGGACCCACTCACACCGGCATATAGAGGATAGTCGACCGAGAAGCAGGTCCTATGCCCTTTAAGGGGATTAAAACGGACTCAACAAAGTCTGAGGACCCAAAGAAGAAGAAGAATAGAAAACGATGTTCGAACTGTCGAAAATGCAATTAAGGCTAGAAAAAATGACGATAAAAATGAAATTTTCTCTCAATTCTTATTTGATTATGGGTGGAAACGCTCAATTGTTCTAGGGAAGTTACTCCTAAGTCTTTGATATTTTTATATTTTCCGAAAAAAAAAATTTGATCTGTTGACGTTTAGACGACAGCTATTTCGTTAACTTTAAGTCTTTACTTCCCATCCAGACATCAAGTGGATGACTTATTTTTTTAAAGTTTTAAATAAGTAATTAAAATAAAGATTTATAAATTCTTATAAATACATTTTATATAATCACCCGTAAGGCGTTTGCGCTTTATTCATGGGCGTTTGCGATCGTTATATTGATTGCCAAAAGTTGTCACATTGACTACCAAAGTTGTCATATTGATTACCGCGATATTTGAAATAACAACCGATCTTTCAATTTCTTTCAACCAAAAGTTGTCATATTGACTACCGAAGTTGTCATATTGACTACCAAAAGTTGAAATACTGACTACCGAAGTTGTCGTATTGACTATCAAAAGTTGTCATATTGACTTTCAAAGTTGTCATATTAACTACCAAAAGTTGTCATATTGACTACAGAAGTTGTCATATTGACTACCAAAAGTTGTCCTATTGACTATCAAAAGTTGTCATATTGACTACCAAGTTGTAGACAAAAATTCCGTTGTTTAACTATCGAAAATTGTCACATTGACTATAGCGGTTGTTGGCTGAAAATTGACTATTAAACTGTCGTGTATGTAGTACTGAAATAGTCAATATGACAACTCTTTTATTTCTGTGTACACTCTTCAATTCGTTGTAATCGTGCTGTGAAGCCCAATACATCAGCGGTGGTTCTTCTGATGGCAGACTGATAAATATTGTCATGATAGGTTCATAGAATTACCTGCATGCTGCATCCGCACTTTATGTTATACCACCACAGTGCTGTCTTGTTCATTTCGTGTGTTTCTTTCGTTAATATATTTGTCTATTTTAAGATCGATCAACCTTAGACTGTTTCTTCCGGCTGTTAAATATTCTCTTTTTTCAATCAGTAAAACATTTAATCTGCCAAATATACCTGATCTTGACGAAATAATTCAGACACTTATTAATTAGTTATCCGAAGAAAGTACATATTCTCAAATAGTTTTGTGGTTGAATCAAATTTCTCCTATTTTATGGCACAAAAAGATCAGCGTTATATTTCAAAATGTTTCACTGCTTCTTCAATTTGATACAACGGATATTACAAAGGTTTATTTTCATTACGTCTATTTACACAAATGATCTTCCTATCATACTAAAATGTCAGCTTTCTAACTATGCAGATCTTCCACTTACTGTTCGACTTCACGTGATCCTGACACACCATAGTTTCCAAAGTTTTGTTTGCTACGGTCCTAAGCATATTAAATATCGATAGACTCGTTTTTGTGTCATCTCATAAAATGTCTTTTCTATTCTTGAGTAAAAGTTCCTCTATATAATTTCAAAGACTTGAAGCTAGATTAAGCGTACCTTAACCTCTAAATCGGCGTAGATGATATAATGTGTTTATCATTTTCATGAAAACACTCTTCATAGCCACCATTAAAAAGCAAATGCTCAATTAAATTGAGCATTTACTCATTACTCAGGTATATCTGATAATTTATGTTGCACATGCCAATTTATTTATTTATTCTTTAAGAACATTGTTCACTAACACACGACGAATTTAGTACCAACGGTATGTTCTTTTTATATAGAAGATATTTTTAGTAACAACATTTTTCAACCCATTTTTTCTATAACAGCTAGATTAGAGTGTTACACTGTTACGTGTAACAGAAATAGCACGGCAGATAAAGGTATCTGATGCCTCATACGTTCCAATTCAACATCCATAAATAACATCTCCTGAATGTTGAGCAAACCACTCACTCGCATTTGTTTGTTTCATTTTGTTTTCTTTACAAACGAACGTACTCTTAAAAAAAGAATACAAACAATCACCAAGTTTTACATAAATAATGAACTGACCAAGAGCTCAATCAGAGACAATCCCAACATGATGAGCCTAACAATGGAACAAACCATCTCTGGTCATCAATTATCCCTCAATATGCGAAATACCTAGCCTGAACCATTGCATTGTTGTTGAATAAGGGAACAAGAGCATCAACACTGATTTAAAACCAGATACGGCACACCAAGCAAAGCAATTCAACTTTGCAAGCTTCACAGAAATAATTGCTCAAACCTCTTAGGCTGACAGGTTTCACTGCGGCTTAAATCTGACAGCCCATTTCAATACCAATATTTCGTCTCACACAATACAAAACAATTTGCATAAAATGTCGTTAATCGTGCGTGCGTTGAAGAGCGTCCTTCATTAATCTCCTCGCGCAGACAACATGCAATTCACGCGCCTGCGCACCAATGCTAAAATAGCATTTAAGTGATGCGGCGAACAAATGCGGGAGGGCGTGTTTGCATGTTTCGCATCAGTCCGTGAGGCACACCGGTCACCACACCACACAAAAATTGAATTGGATCTTCTTAAATCCTATTTATAGGCGAAAATACAAGAGTATCTCAAATTGTAATCCCATTCTTATTCTAAATAGGATGAAAGATATGACGAGGAGATCAGCTAGCTATATTTGAGCCCCTAGCCCCAGCTGTGGACAGCAGCTGTGGAAAGCGCGCAAAAATATATAGAAAATGAAAAAAGAAAAAAACACAACGATGCAACACTCTTCTCAGCTGTAGAATAAAATTAATAATTGTTGTCTGTCTGGCTGTCTGTCAGGGTGTCACTCCATCACTCTCTCTAAACTGGTGGGTTTGTTGGGGGTTCGATGTGCGCAAATGGATGCGAAATTAAATCAACAAGTTTCGCTTCGGATTTGTTTCGCTTTTGCTTCACGCTTATAAGGGGGCGGGCGTTTTGTTTGACGCTATGTTACACTGCAGCCATATACAGTACTTTTGACCTATGTCCATAATGCTGGATGTAGCTAGAAATAGATGCACAATTTACGTTAAAATATTAATTAAATTCTATTCTGCTGTCTAGCTCGAGGGCCGATGATACGACATGATAAATGCAATTTGAAAAAGGGTTGGGAAATGGTTTAGCACTTTGCTGACAAGGTTTTGCTTTGACTATTAAATTGAACGCCATGAGTGTCATTGGGAGACTCTTCTATGTTATTAAAATTAGTGACCAGTTCTTATAAGGTTATAATTACACATGAGGGATAAAAAAGTCATTTCATTATTTTCTGCAAACGAAGTCATCAAAAAACAAAATGGATTTGGAACTGGAACTGGAAGAACTTTTGCTGACAGCGTCTCCCTCAATTTTCCGATTGAGGCAGACCGCCTATTTTTTCGGTCACATTTGAACACACTCCTACTGAACCGAAGACGCTCTGATCCGCCTTGTGCAACGACATCCAAGTCATACAGGAGCCACTTATCCTATCTACGGTTCTTCGCCCGTTGTGGTAGATTAACAGTGCTGATAATCTATCCTGTACGAACCCCTGACTATTAAGCAGAGTTGTAAAACCTGCAGTCTTTTCGGTACTACAGTTAATTGATTAAAAACACTTATTTTTTTACTGTTAAACTACAGTCAGCAGTCAGTACTAAAATCCTGACTGTACAGTTAGTAAAAGCAGTTCATTGACTAAAAGTTAATAAGCTGCATTACTTTTTGAGTGGTTTTAGTCTTCTAGCCAGCAGAAAGTTTTTGTACTGTTGTGTTTTAAATT
This sequence comes from Meliscaeva auricollis, assembly GCA_948107695.1. Classification (NCBI taxonomy): domain Eukaryota; kingdom Metazoa; phylum Arthropoda; class Insecta; order Diptera; family Syrphidae; genus Meliscaeva; species Meliscaeva auricollis. The sequence continues at coordinate 75,506,339 of OX403616.1, read as the reverse complement.
TAAGTCAGGCGTACTACCACACTTCCATAACATTTTCTTGTAGGAATATAGAGCTCTGAAAGTAACTTTAAGTTAAAAGAATATAAAAAAAAAACCTACAAAAAACTTTCTACTGACTAGAATACTAAAACCAGTCAAAAAGAACCGCAGTTAATAAACTTTTAGTCAATTAACTGCTTTCATTAACTGTTCAGTCAGTATTTTAGTACTGACTATTAATTGCTTATTTTGCAGTTAAAGTACTAAAATAGTAGTTAAAATTAAAGTCAATTACTGCTACTCAATTGACTGCATTACAAATTGAATGCAGTCTTTTACAGCTCTGCTCTGCTATTAAGGATTGCCTCGGCTGGAATAAAGCCACATTCGAAATATTTGTTATGATAACATCGCTCTTGCAATGTGACACTGAATCAGCTTCAACCAAAAAAATATCAATTCTGTTTGTATTCTGCCCGTTTATTTGCTCCTGGTTGGAATAACATAGTGTGAATTCACTCAATTCTTTGTAACCCACTGCCTCTCAAACACCAATTTTTTTCTATTTGTGATGGGCCAACGTTGAGCAGTACTGAGCATCAACCATCGGCCTGTTGGGGACCATGTAGAAAATTACCTTCCGCCTTCTGTCAAGCAGTGTGGTACAAAAATGCAAAACCTGTCCCTTTAAAGTCTCAAATCACAAAGAGGTCATTGTTCTCCTTAACTTGAACTCAATCTTATCTCTTAATGTCCGAAATAAACTGAATTCTTGCCTCCTTATTCCAGTAATTCCTACCAAATTGCCCTTTTTTGCACACGTGCACTGGATATTAAAGAATAAAATGTCTTAATAATCTTGATCGCTGAAAAGAATGCGAGTTCATGGATCATGCAGCAAATGCGTACAACTCTGCGATGATAATGATCTCTCTCTCTTGTTGTGATCTAAAACCTGTCCGCTGGGCAGTATTCTTTCAAAATTTACAATTAGATTAATTTCGAATCAATTCATGACCGACGAAACACGACAGCCGTTTTAAGGACAGCCCCTATTGTGTCAGCATAGACATGGCTAATAAACGTAGTCTTTCAAGCGATTAACTCTTTCTCGTGAATCGATGTGTGCTTTTTGCAATCTTAAGAAGGACCTGTCCACATGGCCTCATCAATAAATCAGTTAACAAGACTTGGGTGCATCCGAAAGTCATAAATTATATCAAAGCGTATAATAACTCAATGGGGCCAACAACAACGGTTGGTCCTCGGTGAGCCATGATGATGATTCTTATACCAAACTGAACCGCGACGATGCGGATGGCATACCAAGATTACCAAGTCCAAGTTGGAATATCTTTATGTGTTCTGTGTCATCTGACATTCCACACGACCAGCACAGGTCAATTGCATGCCATATATTGTGTGCACACCCTAAGGCTACGTAATTTGACTGTTTGCCATACTAATTAAGTTGGAAACACACATCTCTATAACTGATTCGCTAGAGATGGGCCTCTGGCAATTAGAATATTTTCCGTGTTCCTGTTTCGAGTTAGTGTGGTGTATCATTTCGTTTCGGTAGAGATTTCATCATTTATATACACATAACATAGACCACGCGAAAGGGATTGTACAATGCCATGACTATTATGGTCACACAAAGTCCAAGAGTAACGGTTTTATTGCGCGGATATCAGCGAGGTACGGATTTATTCATTTCCAACCGAATTAATGGATTTCATGTGAAAAGTCTCTTTTCATTGTGTGTAAAGTTTTTTTGTTTTTTACTTTTCTTTTCTGGCAGAAGAGGGCATCAGTAACAGCATCCATATGGCACCGCTTTTTGGTATCATGTATCTCTTCTGGGCAGTGAAGAATGTTAATGCAGATTGGAATGGTGTCTGCTGGAATGGTTTTAAGGCCTAAAGGTATTTTAAGACTCTTCTTCTTCGTTGGGTTTCCTCTTCCTTATGTGAGTGTGAGGAGGAAATATTTTATGTGTGGTGTAGTCATTACATTCCCTTGGCAATATGCGAAAGGAATATCTTTAATGTGAAGGTGTGGAGATAATATTTTGCCCTCGATGTATTTATTTCAACGCAAGTTCAACAGTACTTTCAAGTATTGTATAATTTATGAAGAATTTATAAGTATTGCTCTTAAACTCTGGGGTAGCTTTCAATTTTTTTAGCAAATGGTATTACTTAACATGTTAAATTAAAATCTTAATGCCAAAATCAGCAAAACTAAAAATGTACTAGGTGTGATTTTTTTGTAAAAGCTATCTGCAGTACGGTAGCATCTAACAGAAACAACATCCTACTGCCGATAAAAGGAAAAGTTAAATTCTGCTGCCAATAGATTTGTGAGATTTTTCGAATTAATGTCAACAATCTGTGGGCGGCTGGATTAAACTTTTCACCTTTATCGGCTGTTTGATGTTGTTTGTGTAATACGTGCTGACATTGAAAAAAAACATACACGAAATTTGACGCTAAGTCTGCATGCATCGTGGAATCATTTGCTGACCGAAGATCAAAGGCATAATAACTGGATTTGGAAGCAGAACACAGATCAAAACATTCAACACCAATTGGAGACTTCACCAAAACACACAACAACAAACAACACATACAACTAAATCTATTCAAAGCGATCAACAGCAACAATGTTGCAGCATTAGTGGACCTTTAATCCAAACAAGTTTCAGTGACAGCGATGTATTGCCAACAACTGTGCCATCCAAAGAAGATAGGGGACACCATTAGCAATTCTAATCCAAGAAGGAGAGTTGAAACATTGAAAATTAAATCATCCGATAAGCTTTCGGTAAAAAAATCGGGCCTGCATCTGCTTTGAAAACTTCAGTGCTCAGCACATACAGTTTTCCGCTTTGAAACGCTATATCTGAATTTTCAGGAAGAATTCGACGGGAAGAAGTTATCCATTTGCTAAGACTGCTTTCTCTTTCTTATTGGCATGTTTTCCCGTAAACAAACTTCCTCATTTTTCTGTCAATCAAGAACATCAAAGTTGTATTCTCCCAAGAATCGAAGTAAGGTCCGTTCCTCTAATGCCTGAAGACACCATCCACTAATTCAACTAAATTCGAATACCTTCTATTTCCCAAAAAAAAGTGTAGATAGTTATTTCCCATGCACATAATCTTCCAATTCTACAAGAAATAGGGCATCTAAATCAATACCAGTCACACTGCAGACAAATACGAAAACATAGCTTTGGAATAGTGAAATTTAAGGCAATGAAAGTGCTGACAAACTACCAGCAAGCTTCAGCCCTTCATGTTTCCATGGCAGAAAGATTCGTATTCCCCTAGAGCATAATATATGAACATTTTACCTATAACGATAAAATCTAAGGTCGGAATGCCTGACAAACTTCATACCAAATGTCTAGTCCTATCCATTTTCTACACACTAGATTACTCTTTGAATTGAAAAGAATTGAAGATTTACTACTTTCTCTGAACAAAACAAGAAGCGGTAGTTGGGCTAGAAGCGGATGATACTACAAAGTGTCACACTTCGGTTCTTTTTATAATGGAACTTGTTAGGCTATCTATACGGACGGTGCTGAATGGGATACAAAGTCTGATCTAGCAGCCATCACGTAGATGACTCTTCTGTCTTATTTTAGGCTATGGCTCACATCTAGTATCTTTACTTTACAATACTATCATTAGTAGACTCAAAATTGTTAAAAACAAGCAAATTCAAGACAGTTGAACATCGGGTCTTCTGCTGGTCCAACTCACTTAAGGCTCTTCGATGTCAAATGGAAGCCGGATTTTAAGATAGCGACCGTCGTCGGCGTGACAGACTGTCACATGGTCAGCTGCTGTTTTGGGTGTGCGTCCTTGGTTTTCATTTATCATCCCTCACCCTCCTATACCACTTAACATATCATTCCATAACAAAACCCTAGGGTAGGTTATTTAAGGACCTTTTAAGTCACTGACCAGGCCTTTCTTGATCAGAAACACTTTTATCCATCTCACAAACAATTTTGGTCACAATAGCTCTTGGGCTAATACGGCTTTTTATTTTTAGCAGGTGATCTTGAAGTCCCTACTTCAACCTACATACCTAGCTACTTTGCGTTACTGACGTACCTAGGAATTTACTTTAATGCGCACTCATGGAAAGAAGAATCACTACTACTATGTACCTACTAATGTTTTCCACAAAACAGATATGCAATAGTAGGCTTCAACAATCAAAAGACCCTTACTTGTAGACCATTGCGTAATACCCTCATCATGTCAATCAGATTGTTTTGGGTACCAACTGTATATAACAATGCCAAAACCAATACCTAGTTTTGACATCCTTTTGCTGCTTCAAATATACCAATTTTTTTCTCAAGATTCTTATGAATCATTAACTACCCGCATCCCATGAAGGGTACCTACATGTACACCACAGACTCTCATCAAAACGACATATTAAAAATTGATTTGTATTTCTGCAAAAAATAAAACTCAAAGTTTCTCTCCCATCATAGCAAACCAATTAAATGTGAAACATTCTCCTCAAGGGGAAAGCCAGTCAGTCAGCCAAAGTTTCAAGAAACTCAAGATTAAGTATAAGAAGGCGGTGAAGGAGGATCAGAAGAAGAATAATAATAAACAGAAGAAAAAAAAAACGCTTCCATTTATGACTCCATCAGTCATTTGGCGCAGCAGTGCATATATGGTGGCAGCAGAAGCATACACTCAGCCATCCATCTAGATGCTTCATTATGTAGTTCGCAATTAAGCCCGCGATGCACAACTGCGAACAAATGGCACGGCAATAAATTTTATCGAGTCGCAGGGAAATCTCCCTCCACAAAGTAGTCGAGTAGTCGTGTGCTGTCTCGCAAAAGATGCGAATGCGATTCATATGGATAGGCTAAGTGATTCTCTGATTCCAATTTGGAAATGTATCTTCTTATAGCTAGGCATCTATCTATGACGACACGATGTCCAAGACGCACCATCAGAGTGCTATGCGGTACGCTGTGAGTTCTGCGCAATGTAGGTAGACAGGTTATCCATCTTGACGCGCGTTACTACAGGTGGTGCTTGATTTGCATGTGAACTGTGAGTTGACCGCAACGACTACCAACTCTGCCCCTACTGTTGCTGCTGATATAAGAAACAAGCCGTACTGTCTATCTATCACGCTGTCTAGTGTCTGTCTGTCCGGTTGAGAGGCTTTCCATCTAACGATCCTCGCTCTATCGGTCCTTGCTATTGGGTGTTGTGTGGAGCCTTTGGTGGGAGAGTGCGAAATGCGTTTATGCACCGTTCGCTCCAACACCGCACAAACATCAGACATGTCGTGTAATTAAAAGTCAGGGAAAATTAACATCTTTTACTGTGTGTGGCATTTCTTGAGCTGTCTGTCAATAAATTTCGAATTCAAATTTTCGCGCCATGGGAAATTTACAACAGACATGGACCAACCACCACCAATACGATTCGAAAGGCTCTCGGCTTTGTGAAAGGTCGGGGTCATTTTGGTGTGATGTGTGATAGTTGAATGTGTGAAACTAGAAAAACAGAGTGTGGACAGGGTTGCCTTAGAGCTTGGACAGTTAATTTCAGGAAGAAATGAGAACATACCTACTTTGGAATAAAGGTATTTATGGAAATATTTTCGAAAATGGTCAAAAAACTTTTTCATTCAGCCAACTTTTAGCGAATCTCACCAGTATTTGCATTCAAAGATTAAAGTTATATAAAAGTGTAAGCCTTTCTGTTTTTTTAATGAAGTCCCACAAAGTTCCACACTTAGTCCTCTATTTTTATTCATTAATCCATTTTTTTGTTCTTCACTATGTATGCATGCAAAGAAAAAACTAGACTTAACTTAGTTTTAATAGTGAACCTAACACAAAACATCCCTTAGGTAACCCTGTTGTTTGGGTACTACACTACGACTTAGACTGGCGAGGTGTTCGATGCACACGTGCGGTTCGTTCGTTTGGGTGTTATTTGCATTCTGTCAGATGGAATGAATGAGGGGAACATTTGTTTAAGCCGATGAATTTAGTTCCCCGTAATTGGCCGGGTCAATAGTGGTCAATTATTTTGTATGAATGACGTGAAGTGGGCTGTGGTTTCTAATGATAGATGATGTGGTGTTAGAATTAAAAGAAGCTAAGCTTCTTATATATATGTTGGGGAATCTGTATGTTGCTTTTGGAAATTGAGGTTTCACTGCTTTTACTTTTACACAAAATTCTGAATTGGTTTATAGTTTAACAGTTTTATTTTATTATAAATTTATTGGCAATTGATGTGCAATGCTCTATTCTAATCCGCCTTAAAGCCTTTTTGTAAAATATAACACTACCCTACCGACTAGGCTGAAGATTCTAAAAGTAACGATTTAACGACCTCTAAGGCGCAGATTACGGAGAGTACCATGAAATATAAATTGTGCTCGTCAACTTAAAACAAATTACGTCTGGGCAGCACGTCACTATTGATTATAAAAACGCTGATGTAGTTTACGGCTTTGTCTTTGTCTAAGCCCAACGACATAAGCGCTGAGATGAAACGCAGTCCTCAATTCAGTACGTACTTGTACTGATAATGATTGAGTACAAGCCATCTTTCGAGCAACAAGTAGATACAAGACACTTTTCGTCATACGATGGTTCGGATGGATCGAGTATGTCAAGGTTGGATGAGAAAATTCTCTTCAAATTCTACAAGCTAAGATGAATTTAAGGCTGTATTGATGTTGTTTTGTTTAGATTTGTTTATAAAGCGGCAACCCTATGTTTATCACCTGTTACCTTCTGATCCGGCGCCTAGCACGCTCGGACTATTTGTAATCCCTTCTTCACAAGCCTTGACAGTAGTTACCGGTACTCCTTAACACTCTAATACTTAAGCACTATCCGCCGCGATCATCATAAAACTAAAAACCTATGTATGCATACGACTATTACCGAAAATAGTAAGCACTTTCTTTTTCTCTACTCCATAGCCAACCCAATCGCTTCTTCAAGAGCCAAATTAAGAATAGAAAATCATGAAATTAGTCTTCCTCTCTTCCAAACTCTGTGGTTATATTGTCGGAAATTGTAGGCTACTTTACAACTCCATGGGCTAGCATCTAATAGTAAGTAATTCAAACATACTTTACTACTATGTACAGCTCCCTCAGAGACTCTATGAGACTACCTTTCTAATAGGCAACTCAAGTGCACACTTAAGCGATCTTCCTCGAGCTCAATCAGCCATCAGTCGAAATCTATCCATCGAACTAACAGGCTTCTAAGCACAAAATCTTGGTACCTTTCGCTTAATGATACTATTGACCCTAACCATGGCGCACCTTGATGATTTTCCCGTAAGGAATCCACTCCAAAGAGTATTCAATTAAAAGCACTTTAAGGCCGCACTGCGACGACTGGCTGATGATGAAAAACTCCACCATAAAGCACCTTATCGATAGTGCTCGAGCTGTAATAACAGTAATAACCGCCATCACTTCTGCTTGGCAATCCATTCTGGCTTATTCTTCTTCAGTTGTTTGGTCTTGATGTTCCAAACAAGCTCCACCATCACCATGCTGCCAAACACAAAATTGATCCTCCAGTTAATTTGCGGACAAGAAACTTGTGTCGAACATTCGCTTAAATGTTGTTCCTATCCCCAATTGAGGATTACTATAGGTACACACCACCAAAGAGACGAAACCCTAGCGTGCATTGTGCATAACTGGCTGCTTCCCTCTACAAAAACTGGGATTTATCAATGGCCAAATCATCATCATCATCAGCATCATCGTGGTTATTTCGATAACTCTCCATGGCTCGTGGACTCGCAACAGAGTTCACGTGCATGAAACAAGAGCACGAACGATCATCAACGAAGAAATAAAAACGTTTCCCTGTGATGGCTGGCTGGCTGGCTGGCCGGGTGCTGGTACCTACTTGAGCTAATGCAGATGCTCTGGCAGAATGGGCCAATACTAACTGATGCTGCCACAACGAAAAGGTTAGATTGGTCTTTTGACCTCATGGTTCATCCTTAATACACTCGCTAGTCGCTAAGACGATAGAATCGCTGTTAGGTGGTGCACCACACTGCTGGTGCTTTCTGCACGTATATGGAATGCACCATCCGCAGGCTGGCCGATTGTGAAGGATGCTGCTGCACCATACACATCGCAATCAATGTGACTTTGGCACAAAGAAATTTTATACCTAGTGAGCGAGCGGTCGCGTCTATCGTTCAATGTGTATCAGTTTGCCCACCATCATGGATGGACCATTCAAAGCGCCCTTTTGCCAACTGATGTACCTATACTGTAGCCCAGCTATATGGAAAAAGGATCCATAGAATAGAGATGCATTCCTCCAAGTTCCGATATTGGAGCGAAGGAAAATGAAGAGATTTCCTATTTTGATAGGCTCGATGACGGTTGTGGCAGGAACCTGTGGACCGAAATCAGTCAGTTTTTGTTTTTTTTTTTTGGTTAGAGGCTGAATGTGCATCAGCGAGGTCAATAGCCATGTTATGAAAGCGATAGAAACAGGAGGAGTCATGCTGTGGGCAAATGGGAGATTTTTTTTTCAATACAATCGCCATTGGACATTAAGACCGATTAAATGAGAAAAATATAAGGTCTTAAACGTGATTAGTAAGTTTTTTTTTTGTCGATCGTGAGGTCAGAAGGTTGGTTAAGGGTTTTTCTGTAATTGAACTGGATACGACATCTTTCCTTTTTATTGTTTTTAATAGTTTTTTTTATATGCTTTAGCTTTCAAGGAGTGAAACCAAGTGATATTTGAACTTTGTAATATCGAAATATATAAAAGTCTATAGGGTCCTAATTTATGCTTGAAATTCATGCAACCTGTACTTAATTTTTGACCCAGTTCCTTGAGTTTCCTTACCTTTCACAACGAGATACTTCCCTTGAGCCTGCTAACCCATAAAGTCTCAATTTCCAGTTCACTCCAAGTTGTCAAGTTTTTGGGGCACTATGCGAGTTACAACTGAAATTTAGGTAAATCTCCTTCGACACCAAAATCTCACTTTCTTAAAATTTGCAGGTACAACAGCGTCAAAGTATATTTTTCGAATTAAGTAACATTCGCCACAGAAATCAAAATGTCAGTTAAATAAAATGATCCATGGCTAATCGCGCGCAATTAACCGCACTTCAAGCTTAGTTTGTTAGTACTTGTTCCCAAAATGTCCATTTTTATGGAGGCAATCACATGTCATATTACTCTATTGCGCGTATCGCGGTTCTCGCGTCATCTGTCAGTGGCTCTGGCTCTGCTTATGCGCATTTAACCATGGTATTAAATTGTCAAAAAATAAAGACAAAAAAAAACAAAAAATTTGACATTTTAATAAAGACGCCTGCGCAGCTTCAGTCGTGCTGCTGTACGGACTTTGATCAATTTGTCGCACGCAACACGATGTTGTATTTTTTTTTTTGTTTTTTTGGTTTGTTATTTTACTGGGACTGAGTACTTGTTCCAAAGTGATCGCTAATGCGCCTGCGCAGATCATGTTATGCGCTTAAATTACATTTCAAGCTCGATGACTGCCACTAAGCGCAATGCAAGTTACATTTGAGACGACCAACTTACAGTAGGGCAATATTTATCTTGGAGTTGGACCAAAAAAAAGAACCTACCACATATTTTTTGTTTTCACCCGTATTTAGCTGTATTTTTGGATGAGTAATACATTAATGAGGTTCAGGATATAAAAATTCTAAAGCAATTTTAAGCTTCGTCTCTCATAGTTCACATTCACCATTTCCATTTGGAGATAAACAAATGAGGAGAAAATTTCTTCAGCACAGACTCAGTAGGTCACCCAAACTAGACTTGATTGCTTAGTTAAAATGGCCCTCGAAACCCAAGATGTATCTTAAGCTCATTCCTCCCAATAAGTCATTCGAAGTTTTTTTTGTACTTGTTAGCTTTTTTATAAGGTCGATGTCGCTGTAAGGACCGTAAAGTTAGTCATTGGATTTTCTCTTCCACTTTCCACTGATTCACACTGGACCTAACATCACATTTAGAAGAACGAAGGACTATTAAAACTGATGTTAACGAGACTTACAGATTCTGTAAGTGAAGTACTTTAGAGCATCTTTTTTCAATTTCGCTGCAATTCAGGACAAATTGATAGTCCGTTTGGACCTTCCACGATCCGGAAGAATACAAGGGGGACAGGTCAGGACAAAAAGTGTCTACAAGATACCTTGGAAGCAAGTTTCTACTGATCGGAAACGAACCTCAGAAGAAAGCGGAAGCAGAAAAAAAACGAAGAACGAAGGACTATTAAAGCTGATATTAACGAGACTTTCATTTCTGTAAGTGAAGTACTTTAGAGCATCTTTTTTTTCAATTTCGCTGCAATTCAGGACAAATTGATAGTCCGTATGGACCTTCCACAATCCGGAAGAATACAAAGGGGGCAGGTCAGGACAAAAAGTGTCTACAAGATTATGTGTCTACAAATTTATCCTTTTAAATTTGTTAGGTAAAAAATTTAATTTAGTGAGTGTGAAAAGGTGAAGTGTAAATATAATAAGTACACACATAAGCAGAAAAGTGAGTGTTTTTCATTTGATTTTAAACACTGTAATGCTATACTAGGGAGTTCAAGATCTTTTCCAACCTAAAAGCTATTTTGCACCACTGTTTCTATAGTTTGCAACAACAAGCCGCAGCCATTTGAGTAATTGCGAACCTTTAGAGGCTAATCAGAGCGTGCGTCTTCGTAAGTGTAATGTACACCACGTGCGTTAGCAACCCGTTTATTTTTTGCACAAACTTTTGTTTGGATTTCCTTCTCAAAAGCCTTGGGCTTGTAGCCTAGCCTCTCTGCAAAATATCCACTTAAGAGGCTAAGTCGTCATTTGAGAAGAACTCTTTCTTACGAACGGAAGGAGAAAGTGAATGCAACTTGAATATCAGCACTAGCCGCGTCGGTCCGAAACCCCTACGTATCCGATACATCCGAACCGAGACATTGGAACAATTACCATTCATAAATAATAACAACAATAACACGCCGGATGGTAATTGCATGCGCTGGATTAGAGTTCCATATACCAAGGGACAGTGACTGCAATTGCAAATGCGACTGGACCAGATTTGCACATGTGTCATCCACCTTGCATTGTAGTAAATCTATGGTCTCTTGGGGAATGTCATACATATTATATGCGAGCTATTTCTAAGGTTTATTTTTGTTCGCATTTGGTTACAATGCCAACTACTTTAAGCGAAAGGTATTCACATACGAGTGTTGGTTTGGTGCTACCTCTATTAGGAATATCTGGAGCAAAGGAATGGTCATAAATTTGTGACATCCTAATGCAAGATGTGTTGGCAGGCACTTGGCAAATGCTGTAGGCACTCTTGAATAAATGTTGTGTGCTTCTTTTTCGAAAGTGAGCGTGATGTGATTTAGTGAGGACCTTGGAATAGCAAGCATGTAAGCATTTGTTTTCAAAGTAACAAGATCAGAATTAACACTCTGAGAGGTATGGTTGGTTTGCAGTTTAAGGTTAAAATAATAGGTGCCTAGAAATTTCCACGAGTTTTTTCTGGACAATAAAAGTTTTTTTACTTTTGAAGAACTTATTTGAGTTCGAAGACAGCTTTGTTAATTTCCATAACCTGGGCCAATTATTTCTCATAACCGAAAAAAACCTTCCCGAGATCTCCATAATCTTTTTTTTATCAACATTGTCTTTTTTTATAAAGTTCCAAACATAAAAAACTACCCAACTGATGCACCAGCTTCAGTTACAATTGATCTTCAAAGCAATCGCTTGTATAAGGCTTCTATAAAGCTCTTTTTAAATCAATTTTAATTACTAGTTAAAGCTTCATAAGAACTTTGTATAAAGTTTATTTAAAAGTCTTATTTATGTTAAGAAAGACTTTGGAAAGTGAGGTTATAGATATTTAGTGGAAAAACAGTCTTTGAGAAGATTCCCTCATCGTCTGTTCGTCTGTGCGTCCATCCGTACAAAGAGCCACAGCCTAAACGGGTTGACGGATTTGCATGAAATTTGGTACAGATTACTTTTTTGTAATTTCCAAGGTTGTATTTTTTTTGTTTTTGAATATCTCGATTAGAACGAATACCTCCAATATAACGGTTTCGAGTTATAGGATTTTTCTCGAAAACGGCTCTAAAGATTTTGATTAAATTTGGTATATGTTATGTTATAAGTGATTGGAACAAAACAGCGTTTTTATTTTTCTCAAAAAATACAAATAACGGAAATATGATGAACACTATTTTCGGGAAATTTTTCATTTTTTTAGATATTTCCGTATTATATCATTACTGGCTCAACTAATTTCGTTTAAAACTTGTCACCAGGTAATTTTCATCATTTTAAAAAGTATTGTGTATTTAGTTTTTCAAAAAAAAGGTTTGAAAAAAAGGAAACAAAAAATTATTTTTTTTCAATTTTTTTTTTTTTCAATTTATAAATACATATTAAATGATTTTGAGTTACAAGAGCAAGTTCATGCGATCCAGTCGTACATGTTATTTACTTTAGTCTTAGCAATATTTATTAAATTTGTTAAACACAAAACATACAAAAATTAAATAAGAATAACAATTTAATGTTTTTAATAAAAAAATAAATTTATTTAAAAATAGCTTAAAAAAAAAACATAAGGCCAATATGGTGAACCTCTGAGAGCAATATGGGGCACAGCTTTTCATTTCCATTCAAAACTTCCACATCCATCACAAATTTTTATAAATGAAACACGGGAGTCTTGAAACAACTTATCCCAAAGGACACTTTGAATCCATTCGCCATAATTTGTTGTTGTCCTTTAATTTTTAAAATAACAGGGACAATTTTTTTCTCTATACGTTGGAAGAACAAAATCGATAAGGGCATTATGACGCAGTCGCACCATAATGCCCTTATCAAGTAAGCACGGGGAAATCGTGCCATATTGCCCACACAGCATCTGCGCCATAATACAGAAAGTACAAGTCATGTTCACAAAAAAATAAAAAAAAAAAACAAAATTCTCTTTCTTCTAAAATACATACAAATGAAAACCAAAACAGTACCCTGTTAAAAAATTTAAGGGCAATATAACGAATTCAAAAGTAAATGCAGTATCCAAATCGGAACTATTGTGCCAATTAAAAGATTAACAGTATATGACGGGCCAGTCCTTCGACTAGAAACATCAGAGAATAACATTCACACTCCCAGATGGAACATGATACTCTTGAATCTATCAGATGGAACTAAATTGCATACCAAACGCAATGCAAGTGTCTAGGCAACATCTTCAGCGAACTTCTGAGATTCAACCAGCACTAAAGTAATGTACTGACTTTTCATTCCATTGCGTACATTCCTGGATGAAAAAAAACCGAACTAAACCAGCCATATAAACTCTTAATATTGATATGTTAACACAATAATAACTCACGGTTCGAGTACTTTCTTGTAATCGACTTTTATTATATTTTATTATAAATACTTATTGCTTATTCCCACACTCATTGAGTGTGGTTTCGAATGACGGGCAAATAAGCTGCTCGTGGACTGACTTAGCAGAACGATATATACTGACTTAGCAGAAGGTGCGTGGTGTCACTTGAACAGCTTAGTTGCCCGTGGGATTGGAGTGTGGCCAATCCTATAGACCAATCATCAACTACAGCTTTTCAGTATACCTAGTATATGTCCAATACCTCAAAGACAGCTATATCGGAGCTCCAACCATTTGAAAGGAAAACCTTGAAGATATGCACCGAACTTTTCTTCAACCGCCTGAGAAAGAAACATTACTGCATTCAGCGACTCTGGGAGAAGCAAAAATCATTTCGCCAAAAAAGTATTTGCTACTACCGACAAAGAAACATTTCGGAAGCATCTCCAACCACCCCAACAAATTGATAAGAAGGATCACCACTCAGCAAAGATATCACGAGTCGAAGCCGAGGTACTTGGCCGCATGAAAAAGGATATTGTTTCAGCAATCAACGACGCGACGGTGCAGTAAACTTCTACACTGATCCACGATCAGCCCAATGTCGTAGTTTCCTTCTTTTTTGTAAAACCATTTTCCTGCGGGCCTGTGTTTCATTGTTGCTTTTCTTCCCTAAAGAAACATGTTCTTCTCGAGATGACTATTAATATTTCATTTCTTGCAAGCTATAGGGTTGATGTCACAGGCTGTATAATTGCAGAATTCCAATGCTTATTCTAAGGGCAAATATCCCCTTCTTAGATCCAAAAGTTACATAAAGTGTAAGGTTAGAGAGAATTTCAAATCTACACTAGTTTTTGTGTGTCCAGAAGCTTAGCTTTACAAATCTTGTGTCCATGTCCACTCCCTCTTTCCTCATATCGAAACACATCAAAACTACAAGTATAGGTGCGATTTTTCAATCATCCCAGTTTTTGATGTTCACATTACATGGCCTGGCCATCTACCCACAAGACCACTGACTTATCGATTGCATTGGCCAAGGCTTTAAAATACACCAACCTACTCTACTATTATAAACAATGATTTCCGTGAACATTGAACGCGAACATGTTTATCAAATAAACTGTCAAAATATTCATTTCCTATACAAACTCCAAGCCCAAGAACAACAACATAACGAAAAATCACACAATGACAGCCAAAACCACCAACAAAGTGCACCCCCAACCGCGTTGCTAAGTTATCTGAAAAAAAAAATTAAAAAAAAAAAAAATATGGAAGAAAAAGCTACTCCATTGCATGAGGTCAAATGCTATCACCCTCGTCGACGTTGTTGGAACTCATACAAATGGCTCTATTCGTTCGGAATATGAGTTTTTTTGTTTTTTTGTTGGCTTCTTAAGATATCGCCACAAAAATCCATCCCACTTATGAAGCCGGCCTACAACAAGAGATTTTAGTATGACTGCCGCTGTGCCACCGCTCGCCAAGCCATAAAATGGAAAAATGTTTCGCGTTGATCACCGCCATACCAGGAACAGGTGTCGATTGAGTTGCCAGCGCCCGAAACTGCCGGTAAGACTGCAGTGGAGCGGTAGTGCGCGACATGGCGCAGCGTTTTTCTCCATTAGTACCAATAATAAGATATTGACACGTATTAATGGCCGCTGTTCGACGGATCCACGTATAACTGTAAAATATTGCTATCAAAACAAAGCCCGGGGGGTTAGGTTGCACTGCAGTGCAGCGCACCCAACTTCACATCATCAAGAAATGGCCACAGCCAGGGCTCATACATGAAAATCGTGAGCTCATTAAAAACAGTCACCTGACAAAGATATTATAGATGGCTATCTCTCGGGCAGATGGAGCTACTTTCTGATTCTCAGGACAGCAATGGCGATCAGTGATCAGATTTCATCCTTCGGCCCCGACTACCGATGCTACGATGCGATGCCCGCCATCACTACAGCGCCATCTACATACAGTTGCAACCCACCGACCGATCGCTCGATATCGATGGTGTCGCCAAAGATCGCACTCACTGACAATCTTGAGCAATTTCATGCGCGATATCGCTCGTGATAGTGATGCGAAAAAAATTGACTATAGCAAACATTTCTATTGTGTGTTATCGATAGTAAAACGGCCCAAACGTCTCAACTATCGAGCAATAAATAATAATTATAATAGAAATTTCAAGTTTCAGCATATTCACATGGAGCATAGTTGGATACCATCATGTTGTTGTTGTCCAGAAGGACTGGCGAGTGTAAGCAACCGAAAGTGAAATCCGTGTGCAGTGTTGGGACAGGGAGCACCTGGACCACAAGCATGCGATATGTTAGAAACATGACACGAAATTTGTTTCGATTCGATGGAGATTGTTTTCTAGGGCACATAGTCGAAAACAAAGTGGGAGTGGGTGTTATAGGTGGATGATATCCTCGGGGGATTGCATTTAATGGGGACGGCCATCAAAGCCCTTTGTTTTAGCGACCGACTTCCACAATCGTGACTGTGAAATCGGAAATATTTATGAATATCTAACCATTTTAATTTTCTTGACCGCACTGATGTTAGGAGGACAATTTTTAGTTTTCATTTTCGTGATCAGTTAATCGATTTAGAAAAGCCAGTTCCATAGAAACGACAAAAACTATGGAATGTCAAGCTGAACTAATTAAATCTATGCAATATAATTAAACCAATCCAGGATGGACTATGGCCTCAACCGACCAGTACCTAGTTTATAGTTTGAACCTTGTATCTTGTACCTGAAAAGTGAAATATTTTACGCGCATTTTTGGCGCGTTTTTACGCTCAGTCTTACTAATTTTCTTAAACGCGCGGTTTTTTGTCCATTTTTACGCGTTTTACGCGCAATTGCACTCGAGTTTTTCGGCGCATTATTACGCGCGTTTTCCCAAGGAATTTTTACGCGCATTTTTACCATGCACTTTTACATGTGTTTAAACGCGTATTCTTACGCGCGTTCTTACGCGAGTTCTTATGCTTGTTTTTACGCCCATTTTAACGTGCATTTTTACGTGCGTTCTTACGTGCGTTTTTACGCGTGTTTTTTCTTTCGTTTCTATGCGCGTTTTTTAAGTGCGTTTTTAAGCAAAATACAAGAGTAAAACGCGCAAAAAGCATAAATACGAGGTTAGAAACTTGAGTTAATACGAGCGTAGATATGCACGTAAAAACGCATGTACGCGCGTAACACGCGCTTAAAATATGCGCACGTTTCTATGTTGTATTTACGCGCATTTTCACGCTTGTATATATTTCGATATTCAAAGCCTTATGCAGTTATCGCTTATCAATACTTTTGTCATATTTCAAAACACAAACGACAAAAAAAAATCACACATCCCTGCTGTGAGAAGTTGTCGCGTTGACAATTTTACACATTTCATTTTTTGTGGGCGTCTAAGAGAGGTTTCCTGTGGAAAATGCAAAGTGGCGCATGTGGCGCGCATAACCATCTTCGTCTTCCTGTTGTACTCATCGTTTGATGTCACCATATCAAGTCTCCAATGATTTAACATACTCGCCGTGTGTAGCTGGCATTTAAAACGTTAAAACGCATCTCAAAATGATTCAGTGGACACAGCTACTGTAGCTTGCCAACATGTCTGCTGACTCTGTCCATTCGATCAAATACATCAGATACGAAGTGAGAATGCAAATAAATCAGGAAACTTAACACGCTGTTTATAGTTTATCAGTGATACCGCTTGGACGTCGCGTTGCGTGGTTGACGTGGTGAACAAACTAAACGCGTCAGGCATCTATATGTGATAAGAAGTTGTTGTTCGACTTCGAAGTAGTAGTGTGGACTCCGGTGACAGCTGGTGCCATTTTTTTGTTTATTTTTTTTGTATTTTTCTTCTGCAGACATATTTATGTAAATACATTTTTACTCGCGTAATTTCCCAGATACTTTATTGGTTGGGTTTCGAAGCTCAGTTATACCATGATTTCATGTAATTTTTCCTGGATTTTGACATTTTAGATGGCGCTGTCAAAGTGTTATAGTATTTGGGACACACGCATTACAAAGTTGTATTAACGAAAAACATCTGATAATGTTGACGCTGTGAATGGAATGTTCAGCAAACGTGACACAGATCTTTGCGGCAGCATCTAACGACCACCACGGGTGGCACGTGACACTTTATTTCCAGATTATTAACTTTTTATTAATTTAATTGGCTGAAAGATTTTACCGGCAGCTTAGGCGCGTTTAACTTTATTTGATGTTTCGATAAGCCGCGTAATATTTTTATCTCACACACAGATGTAGTGCTCATTGATTTGGTATTGTATGCATGTGTATGAGTATAGGCTGTCATTTTTTCTTGCTTTCTGAGGATTAAAAATTGTTCAGTTTCTTAGGGTAAAGTTTGGAGTAATGGTTTCATTGTGAAATATCCATCGATTCATTTATATGAAAATTGAAAAAAACTCGGATAAGCAACATGAACAAGGACATAAATGGGATAGAAATTAATGGAAAGACACATTTTTTGCATGTTAGTTGGTGATTTCTGGAACAATATCATCATTCCGTATTTCAATGTGAACAGCAACAGGGTATCTTAGATCATTATGTCCTTGCTAAGTGGTCATCCTTCTCATCAAATGGTTTGAGTGGTTGAAATGTTTCTTTGACGATAACTAAACGAAATGGCTGTGGGATAATTTTGGCTTCTTCGAAAAGTCACAGTGCTTCTGCCGGTGCCAGTTAAAAAAAGCCCGGCGCATCATACTGTATCTGATAAATGGTTCAAGTAACTGCTTGTATATTGGGAGTTTAGTTTGCCTGGCACAGCCTGATTCTTTTTTTCAGCAAGGAGTGCATATGCGATGAAATGCCAAGCTGGCTTGGATATCTTCATCACATTCCTTGAGTGCTGGTTGAATCTCAGTTTGCCGGAACATTGCGTTTGACTCCAACCTAATTCCATCGCTTTCCTCCTGTTCGTTTAGAAAGTAGTTCCAATTTTCTTAAGTTCATTAGATACTCTATTTTCTGTAGAACTCCTACAGTTTACATTTGTGGCCTTTGACTTTTTGCCCAACTTTCATTGGGATTGAGGGTGTGAAGTATCTTAGTAAGTCATCAGCCTAGAACAGACTCTTATATTCACTCTTATACTCTTATACATCTCTTGGTTGATAGAAGACCAGGATGCTGGATATAGTCTAAGTATTAAGCCTTGATTTAATCCAGTTCGGATTCACCTTACCAGGAAATGGTTTATTAGATTCTTGCGGTAAGAAATGTCTAGGGTAAATGCAAAAAAAGGTGGAGAAGAGGAAGCAGAAGCATCTACACGAACCTCATAAAATCCAGAATCATGTTAAAAACAAAAGCTCACAATTCACATCAAAGCCCCCCTTAGATGAAGGACTGGTAGTCCAGTTCTGAAAAGTATTGAAAAGTAAGACAGATGGAAAAAACCCTTTGAAGGTGATCCATATCGGCTTAGGCTGTAGTGAGGGCTCAACAGTCAACATTAACTTTACTATAAATTCAGGAAAAACTACGACACCGGCCTAGGAATGCTCTCAGGGCCCAAAAAACAAACAGACTAACACCCAAAGGCAGATCAAAACGTCCAACTCGTTTTCCAACGAACAACTACAACTACAACCCCCTCGAAACATAAAGAAAAAAAAAACTTCTGATGCAGATATCTGTAGGCAACTAAGCCTCAAAAAATGTAATCTTCATATAGGTACTAATGCTGTTTTTGCCTTTTTACTAGCTTTTGTCTTTCTTATCTATTTTGCTTATATTTTAAAAAGGTATTGTTCCTTTTTTGTTTTTATTTAAATAAGCTGGACGCATCACTCTTGAAATTGCAACCTTCAAAACATCCTTAAGTGAACGCAAAACAAACAAAATTTTAAGAAGCCTCCTTATCGCCACACCAATAAGGCATTTATTGACACAGGCACATAGTGAGAAAGGGGGGAGCTTCGGGAACTGACTCATTAGCGTAGCTAGGGGGTAGGGACATTTTGACGCTGTTAATGGTCCAAGTAGGGTTCAACACCTCCATACTTTCAAAAATGTGTTTAATGCGTTTTTAACTATAAGTAGACTAAAATTCTAGCTACGCGAATGGGCTGAAGCCCTCACAAAACAAATTCCAGTCTACGGCACTGGGTCTTCGTATCCATAACTGCCATCTTGAAGTCATCATATATCACAAATAAGTTGACAAGTGTCAATATTGGCCCTATCCAAATAAATCTCATTCCCTAACAAGGACATACACCACAACACCAATGACATATTGCTGGCTTCGTCCAAGCGTTAATTGATGGAGCACCTATAATAGGATACGCCATAATACCTAAAGTAAAAGGCCATATACTACAGGGCGCTCAGTTTCAGTGAACCAATATTATTCCTCTTTAGCTTAATTAAACAACCCAGCCAACCAGTAAGTTGCATAGTCAAGTCACATACAAATTAACCTTCATCCAATCCACTCTCATGGTTTGTCTGAATCTCTAGATGTCTGTCCTTTCATATTGATGATGGTTAAGTGATGCTGTGAAGCTAAAGACCTCCCTGGAGCGCATAGATATTCTCATAATTTAGCAAGAGACATTGAAAATCAATTGCATGGTTCCCTCAGAGGATCCGTTGCTGACTGCAAGGAACTCTGTGGTGCTAATGGTTCCCGCCTGCCAATTGCTTGTCGCCATCGGTGGTTTTTGTGGCGTCCCCTTGTATTTTTTGCTTATTAATTAAACAGTTTGTTCATTCAGCCAGTCGAGTCGTTTGAAATGTTAGTGGTCCATAATGACGCTTACAATGAGCCCAAATCACTGGACACATAATAGCCGTGCTTTTGAGTGGATTGCAAGGAGTGTTTAACTAGTGCTTTAAAATAATGCACACGGCTAAGTGTTAATTTCTTCACTTTTTCACTCATTCATACCTCCGGAGGGGCAGGTGTAGAGGGCGTGTCGTCGTATACAATGTTCAAGTATTATTCCATATGGTGGGAGTTTCATGCGAACAAACAGAATAGCTGGTTGTTTTCTTTCAATTTTTTTTTTGTAGATGAATGTCTGGTGGCTCATAATGAGTTCCAATGAACCGATAAATAATCCAAGAGAGCAAACACAATATTTCAAGTTAAGAGCGTATCTTTTTCATTAGGTGGAATTTGTTTACTTTTTTTCTTAAGAGTCCTTGAAATGAATTGCGACGTAAATGAGGTATATTATTTGTTTTTTATTCCTTATAACTTTTTTGTCTTTTTATAGCAGGATTTCTGTTTTTCCAGACTATCAAACCATTACAACTATTTCGCGTTACATTCGAATTTATCTCCCAATTTCTATAATAGGTTTCTAAAATTGAATGCTTCTATAGGTAATAAAAATCCTGCATTCTCATTCCGAGTACTCATGATGCATTCTCATGCTGCTTCTTCATCCTGCATTCTTATGCTGCATTCTCATCCTGCGTTCTTATCCTGCATTCTCATCCTGCATATTAATCCTGCATCTTCATCCTGCATCTTTATCCTGCTTCTTCATCCTGCATCTTAATCCTGCATCTATATCCTGCATCTTCATCCTACACCTTCATCCTGCATTCTCATCCTGCATCTTTTCCTGCATTTGTATCCAGCATTCCAATTCTGCATTCTCATCCTGCATCTTAATCCTGCATCTTCATCCTGCATCTTCATTCTGCATCTTCATCCTACACCTTCATCCTGCATCGTCATCCTGCATCTTCATCCTGCACCTTCATCCTGCATCTTCATTCTGCATCTTCATCCTGCATCTTTATCCTTCATCTTCATCCTGCATCTTCATCCTGCATCTTTATCCTGCATCTTCATCCTACACCTTCATCATGCATTCGCATGCTGCATGATTTTCCTGAATTTGTACCCAGCATTCTAATCCTCGTGCATTCTCATCTTGCTTGGAATAAGCTTGTACAAAATATTGCTTTGGTTGTCCAAAACTGTACAAACTCGCAGTTTGGTACTGATAATGCATTTTCTCAGTTTCTTCCCTGGTGAATCTCATAATGCCTCCCTTAGCAGCTTAGATCTAGGATAAACACCATTGCTGCTGCAGTGAAGGTCCTCATTGCCCAGCGATGCAGATGCATCACGCATGTGCCTCATTCCCATTTCCATGAGGGCTACTGAATCTACCTTTCTGCGGAATGGAAAGATTTTTCTATTATTAGAAAGGGTAGATTGGGAGAGGGGCTTGTAGGCTCTATTTGGTTGATAAGATATTTTGAAGGGGGTTTGTTATTGAAAAACGGGGTCAAGGGGTCTTCTGGAGTTGATTTTTTGGGCTCATAGAGGGAAATTGGCCCTGATGGTTTCTTAGACCGTAAACACAAACCTTTTATAATATAGTTCTTTTTGGGTCTTCACTATAGCATCGGCCGACATGGCATCAAAGGTTTTCCCACATTTGGAAGAAGAGTAGTGCAGTCTTTTTTCTTTTAAAAGTAGAATTGAGTATGCTTCTAATGGTTTCTTCCCATCAGAAGGTGTTTTCCCTGCACCCCTCTTTGCTTTCAGTGCATAACAATTCTTTAAAGGATCGTGGAATACGGTTCGCAAACTGTTGCAAATGTTTGTACGGTTTTTCGAGTTCCAAACTATTATTCTTCCTCCAATCGAGTTTTTGAACTATTTTTAATGAAGATGCTGACATCGATTCTCAATCATTATTTATTTTATTGCCTAGACTCCAGGCTAACATTATATTCCAATTGGATATTCTAAAGTACAGATACTTATTAAAGGCAATAAATTTTTTCTATGGGATCCAATTTAAAAATAATTAAAAAATCTTATCCTATTCTCATCACCAGGAGCTCATCACGATTCTTACTCAAGTAATCGTTAAAAAGTTTAAATCCCGATGATGGAAGGCCTACTCCTGCTGCGGTAGGGCTCACATCATAAACAATTCTCCATTCCATAAATGAGTTTAGAAGCTAATTATTACCCCTTCTAGCCAACAAAGATGTTATGATCGTTTTCCTGTTGCCACTGTTGCTGTTGGCGGAGCCCCATAAACTGCGAATCTTTACAACCAGCTCAATGTAATAATTAAATTTTATCACTCCAAAACAACAACAACAACAACAACAAAAACAATATAGAAACTTCAGACGAATCACATCCACTTTGTATATTCCGGTCATATGACTCATGCATCCAAGAGAACAATCTTGAAGGCAAGTTCTCTTCATTCATCAATGTAATCGTGGTTGAGACTTGAGAATAATTGCATCCAACGCCTTGCGCTTATCGCGCTCAAATAAATTTATTAGCTTCATAAGCTTAATGGGATTATAATATGAGTTCGTCAGACTCTGGCTTGGGGGCTGATGGTGTTCGCGCACACACATTGCAGGCTCTTTTCGTGCGGACACATAATTACTGAACCCTAATGACCTTTTAGGTAGTTGGCTAGAGCCTTTTACAGGCACTTACCAGCCATTAGCCGGCATGCTCGATCACAAACAACAACCATCATCAGAGAGCCCAGATGCCAGTAGACCATAATGCATCCTCAATGTCATGGTCGCATGTGTCTGATGCACTTGGAATTTAACACCTTCCACCTCGGGCTATGACCACCTAGGTAGTCGATATTCAAGAGTGTGAATTACTGAAATGATAGCCGCCATCAGTCGCACTGAGACATCATTCAGAGATCCTATATATAAGCTCTTTGATGGCGATGGGGTGGCTAGCGGAGATTGTGTCAGCTAGATTAAGCGCGCTCATGCCAATGGGACTTGTCTCTCTTGCCAACAACGTGTGGAAGGCTGATTAATTTTTTTTTAAGTCTCGTGATCGCGTTCGTTAACCGAAAAGCTATGTACTCATCTGCATATGGCAAGTAATTTTGCGCCAGCAGCTGCAAGCTGCAAGCTGGTTGTTGGGTGTTGGGTGTCACGCAGGACTATGAATGGGTTAATGCAGATCATTGGCTTGTATAGACTGATCTGGCTGATCAGTTGGGTTAACGAGTATGATGCTGCCGGCCGGCTGGTTGAATCAATACAAAAGGCAAATTAATGGGTTTGGTGTGTCTGTTCGCGCCGCGCCATGTCGTTCAATGGGTTTTATTATTTTTATTTTTATTTTGTAGAATTTCTAAGTGGCTTTAAAAAAGAGACAACAGAAGAATTGAACTTGTAGCTTAATGGCTTCAGGTAAATTATTTTTTTTAACGACTCTGTTAAAATATTCGAAAATAAATTAGGTACTTCGAAGGAATCAAATTGATTTATACTCGAGTCATGATCTTCAATACCTTATGACTTGTGCTGACTTTGTGAATGAATGGAAGTTGTTGTTAATTAACTTTGTTGCTTGCTTTTGAGGGCCTACAGATGAGTGTTTGAAGGAGCCAACCCATAGAATCCGTCGCTTCCGTTCCGTCAACGAATCCGTTGTCGATGAAGTTAAACGTTTGGCTCCTTTTTCCGTCGTAACTTTTCATATGAGTCGCTTCTCTTGAGAACGTGTGTATTTTATCGAGGAGTCATTTTATTATTTTATCGTTGACGTAACGCACGCAACGGATTGGGTTGGGTTATATGGGTTGGCCCCCTAGACTCTTAAAAAGAAGGCATAGAAGTATCTATGTAACTACTAAAGTTATACCTGAGGTTCCCTCTGTATGTGCGTAAGTATGAGTTGAGAAATTTACTTACTCAAATATTTAGGTCCTCAGATCTTTAATGTCCGTCTCCGTTATGATAACCTCAATAGGCATATTGCATATGTCTTCCACTAGCCCTACGTGCCACGTTTCTAGAAATGTACTTAGGTTCTCTCCAATTCTTCTCCGGTTGTGCATATTCTTCTTTGACTGTTCTGCGAAATGTACTTCTTGGGCAACCTACTCCTACTCTAAATGCTTGTGTGAGCGGGTTTCACTACTTCGCTAGCCTTGCCAGTTGGCCACTAATGTGTTTGTAAAAAAAATGCTAGAAATCATCATTAGATATACGGTTGGGTTACAAAACAAAGATGTTTCGTAGTCACCTATGCATGAACTTTTGCACCTTTCTTAGAGCGGAGCAGTCACAGCTTGGCCTTTAAGCTGATAAAAATTGTTCCTCCATATTTTGGATATCCTTTTCTGACTTCACATTGGATTTCAAATTCGTTTTACAACCTTCCTGTAACCAGAATGCCCCTCCTCTTCTGCTTCTTCAACGTATGCGTCGAAGTGGTTGCACTTATAACGTTGCACGCTTCCTTAAACTTCTCTTTTTTTCAAGCGAAAGTAGATTTTAGCTCGTTTCTCTCTGCTTTATGCGTAGCTGCGATGTGAGTTTTTAGTTGTTTTATTTCATCGAACATTTCCCAGGTTTCTTCAGGCAGCCAGTGCTTACCCGATTTCTACACACCCACCCACCAAATTATAGGTTAGAAGATACCTATCGCCCAGTCAAGTCTAAGTTTAAAAGATATTCTATTAACTAAGTCTATACCTAGAGAGAGCTACCTGGGAAGTGAGTTGAGTATGCTAATATCATTTTCGATCGGACGTTCAGAAGAGTCCAGAAGACTTCTGAAACTGTTCTATTCGCAAAAATGACACATATGACACAATAAAACAATTTCAGAAGACTTCTGGATGCTTCCGGACTCTTCTCGAAGTCCAATCGAAAACGACGTAAGCAGGCATTACCTTTCCGTAGTGCTAACATATTCATCGTCTTATCTTTGGGTAGTGCAGTCTATTTGCAGCAGATAAATAAATATTGAAATATTGTGGCACAACTAGCTGATGAAGAACCAAGACACTCTCAACTATTTCCTCTGGGCGTGTTAGTTAGCAAGCAGGAATGGAGGGAACATAGAATTTATGTTGGGAATCAAACCTAAATCTCCAGCGTGATAATCCACTCCATCGCCGCTTATATGTTCATATTGACTGTTTGTCAACTTCAGTGGACCAATTCCTTAAAGATTGCTTTTTAGAGCTGCCTTATAAAGGTACCAGTTTGTTTTCCTAAAACTCCTTCCAGAAGTGATTGGTGAAAGATAAGAAATAGTTGCACTCGATTTTTGTCGAAAGTCAACTAAGTATTCCCTTATGTCCACAGGATATATTTAACTAGCAGATTGCTTCACTGCTCTTTGAATGTTTTCTACAATGAAGATGTTTTTTTTCTAGCTTAATTGATTGAAATTGGATGCAATTACACTTTCATTCTCCTTCTTCTTACCATCTCTTGTGACCTTTTGAAGCTTTCCATTTTTGCTGTGTGACCGACTGGCTAGGCTATAATAGCTAACGAGGATGTGTGATATAGCAATTTCGACGCCCCACCCCTTCCCTTCCCAACAAAATCAACATTACCCGAACAAAAAGGATTTCACTTTCTAATTCCATTTGTCGGTAAAGTTATACCCCAGTCGATTGGCTTTTGTTCATTTCGTCCCATCTGCAACAATCTGCACAACAGGTGCCATGGCGGTCGATATGCCGCATGTGCCGGTGCAAATATGGCGCCTTCATTTATTAGTTTATGCCAATATTACAGTCCGATAATGCTTAACAAATAAATGCGAAACATTTGCATATGTCAGTGAAAATAAAAGGAATATATTCAATAGTTTTAGTTCATTGTATTCATATAAGAAGAAGCTGGTAGCCTGTAGGTAAGGTATCGACTTCCTCTAGAAGAAGGCTACTGAACTGAAGACGCAACCAACGCGACGGACGACCGTAGACGACGTCTATAGCTTATTTATATTTTATCTTTAGATATATAAGAGCGCATCGCTTCGAGAAATTGAGTCGTGGCCATCATGAGCTCTATACGCTACCAAATAGTACCAAATAAAACGTACATGAAAGTCGTGAGCTCATTAAAAGTGCACTCACCTGTACGGAAGCTCAATTAGTGTCGTATGATAAATTCGTTTTGGCCAAACGCGATACCTGGAAAGCTTCTTTATTATACTGCCAGTGTATAGATAACATGGCTAATGGGCACTTATACCACCGATATTCCATTTGCATTTTGATATTTCGCGCAGCTTCTACTCTCACACTAATTCATAAGCAATATTGTGAGCAAGGTTGCCGCGGTTTTTTTGCCAGTTTTGGAATTGATAAAGAAATTGACAGTGACAATAGCATAAAAATAGAGGTTGTTGCTAGACACACAGCACAATTAAGACCTCCGTGGACATTTCTGCATCAAAAAATCAGGAGTGCGCAAGAACCTTCGGGTTTGGCCCCGTTGAAATTGTCAGTTCTCTATTAAAACTTGACCGAAACTTAAACGCTTGTCACAATTGCGGATATTTCTGTCTCAACTCTCCAAGAAGTAATGAACAACTTTTTGGTAAGATGCCGCACATGCATCAACGAGCAGGGGGCACTTACATTCTGAGACCAAAACCTTTATCTAATAATAAAATATCGAATTTAAATTTTGATCAACTGTCAATTGATAATAATTGGCGGCCAGAAAATGCCGTTATATTTAAGTTGCCGCAGGTTAAAAACCTCTAAAACTAATCTTAAGTGTTGAAAAAACTATTTCCATCTAACCGAAATCAATGGGTTGAATGCTGATCTATATGTTTGATTGTTACGAATATATGTTCGAAGTTCTTTTAATCGAGTAACGACATTTCTCTTAGTTATTTTGTCAGTGTGTTTTTTTATAAGATTATCGACTAAGACTTCACTGTATCCGTTTTATTGTCTTATAATCTTTCATATAATTTATAGCAGAAAGCTTTAAACTGCATAATCGATACACCATTGCATGAAAGACTCCATGTTTGTTTTGTATGCAACAATTCGAATCACTATTTATTGTGCTTGTCGGTTTTCGATAAATACCTATCTCTACTTTTTTGTTTATTCTTATGAGATCTACATAAGTCAAGAAAAGGTATCTTACTTCCGGTCTCAAGTTCATAAGTAAAATTAATCGAACTGAACTGATCGTTTCAATGCAAGTTTTTGCTGCTTTTGATTGTAGAGCAAATTTTTATTTGCAGGTAGATCTAAAGAAATTATGTTTTTTTCGAATTTTTCCAGCGCGATATTAACTGGTATATTTGGGAATAGGGAAGACATTTCAAATGAAACCATACATTCATTTTCTTCAATCACAATATCTTCAATTTTTGGGCGAAATCAAATGAATTTTTAACCGAAAGACTCACAATAGGTGCTAATTTTTTTTAATTTCACTCACTAACCATTTTGCAATTTTATAACAAGGCGCGTTTATATTCGAAACAATTGGTATAATTTTATCTCCTTGCTCATGCATCTTCGGTAAACCGTATTATTTTGCGATCGTTGCAAACTTTAAGCACTCGATTTAAAAGTTGACCGAACACAGTATTTATTCCTTTTCTTAAATCATCACTTTCCCGAATCATTTTTGGAAGTGGTGATTTTTGAATGCGCTTGTATTTTCACTCTTTAATTAAGTCTTTCAGTCTATTTTCATAATCGATCCCGTCTATTATCACAAGTTTATTTCCTTTGTCAGCTTTAACATAAACACAGTTTTTATCGCGAAATTTTCTTATAATATCGAACTCATTAGATTCCCTTTTTTGTTTTGAAGGGATTTTATCTAAAACTTTCTACACAGTTGTATTTCACTGAATTCATTTTTGTTTTGAAAACAAAATGTCCACGACTACTGGCATAAGTTGTGGTTTTTTTTATGTATGGGAGTATATTTTTAACCTTTATTTAAAAAAGCTAATTCTTCATCACTAAAATTTTCTTCCGATTGATTAATCACAAAATCTTGTATATTTTCTGGTACAACACAATCACTACGTTTTGACTTTTCAATTGACTTCTTCAATTTTGTATGCTGTTTATTTCTTTTTTCGTGCACCAACTTATCAAGAATATGAATTAGACTACATTCTAACGCTATAAACTTAGATAACGGGAACATTGAATCAAACTTGCTCTCTCTTATCAACTAACTTCACCCAAAACTTACAACAACAACACCTACCTTTGGATTTAGTCGTGATCAATGTTTATGAAATAAGGCCCAGATCTGGAAAATTTTTGGCAAGGTTTATTTTATAAGATTTTAAGAATTTTTTTCTTGTTAAAATAAAATGTTTGCTCACAAAAATTTTATTTTTAAGTTTAAAACAAAACCAATAAGAGCGGAAATTTTAAACCCATAAATTTTAAAGTATTTTTGAATATGTAACCAACATTTGGAAAAAAAAAATTTACCCAACTCGGAGCAATTTCGCCCGGTTTCGGGATACCCATGCCAATTCTTATAAAAGAGCCTTTGTCTGATTTTTTTGGTAAGTATTTTTTCTTTATAGGTACGTATCGGGATTCAAAATGCTTCGTTATTGCTATACTGCGGCAACCGTATACTCGTACAATAAAAGAGGAGGAAACAAATTGCGGCAGCTCAATTTCGCTCTTTTACATAACCTCTGCATGATTTATGTCGGTCATTAATCATCGCCTAATCCTCGCGGTCTCATTTCGGTGTCCGGTGGCAAATTGCTCTGATTTTATCGATGTAGTAGCCGACCCAAGTTCGTTTGATATATGATTTCTAACTCACTGCCATATCGATCAAGCCGCATAATCATCTGTCTTCGGAATGTGTCTAGTCTGACTCTAAACAGCTGGCTCCATGTCGAGCGACTACCGACGACGTACGACCCGACTACTCGATGACAACGTGAAGAGAGTAAGACGGTAGCTACATCGGTTAAAGATGGTGTAATCCCTTTTGGCTGAAAATGCGAAGGTCATTGGAACAACCTAACACCGATATCAATCAGCGCAGTTGCCAGCAGCTACCACCTATAGAAGCACAACACAGCAATTCACATTCTGCGGCTTGTAAACACCTGGGCACGACGACGACGACGACGCGACGCACGAGGTTCAGCATTGAGTGTAAATTATGATTATTGGCGGCCTGGTGGTAATGGGCTTCTCTAGCAATGGCTGAGACAAATGCTTGAGGTGCTGCTAATGTCGTGTAACTACGCAAGTATATAAAACTTTGGACGGTAATTAACTTTGCAAAGAGACACTGCGAAACAGCACCAACGCAATCACGATGAAAACCTGCACTACAAGCTAGTGCTGAAGAAGCTTTGTGAAGCATAAAGACAAGTCTCATTGTATTGTCCATTGATTGTTATCCTGATTCGTATACGGGTGTCATGTATTTATTTCGATACACCAGCGCATTGGAATTTCTGTTAACGCTACGGACTATGGAACATGAGGGTAAGGCATTCGAATTGAGTATGTTTTGGGTCGTAGTTTATGGTTCTATTGTGTGTTTTCTATAATGGACCACCATGGTACTGGGTCACTTCGTTAACAACATGTTGCAGACATAAACACAGATGTGATCAGTCGCATTGGTTTTAAGAGACTTCAAGCGGTTAATTAGACACGATTTTCAATTACTGAAGTTGGATAATAATAAATGTTTCTTCTCAACAAATTCGCAGACATTTATTGTAGAAATTTGAACTTTTAATCATTTCATTTTACACAAAAGAGGAGACTTAATATCTGAGGAAAAATTTCTTGTTTTTACAGAAAAGGGCCACTAGAAGTCGTCAGGTCAAAGTTGACCAGTTTGTCGTTACTTATTATGTGGCTATGTGATATGGATGAGACTCAAGTTGCAATTAGCATTGAACATAACGCTAATCTGTGCTCAAACCCGGAGGCCAAATCAATGTTACAGAGCAGTCCTTCGGGCAGATAGACTTCGGTCTATTCACGCGCTGACAAGAGGAAGTTCCTCTAAGCAGAGATTGTTCTTTTCAGAATTGACTCAACTTGCTTGCGTATCAGTGCTAACTTGCGAAGTATGACTGCTTGTCCTGTGAACTTAGTTAGGAAGCCATGCATCAAATACTTGGAAATTGTTGAGAATATAGAAGGGCCTTGAGAATAGCATGCACGGAACTTGTAAGTAGAATGGATGCTCAACGAAACTGAGCGCTAGTCAAGTGGATCTCAGTTGATACGGCATGGAATCTCTTTCATACTTTGAGGATTTCAACTATAAAAACAAAAACCTACTCGGCTTTGAAAAAAAAGTGCCGCGTGGTCCTGGGATCCCTACTATCGAAGCTTATGAAGGAAGTAGTACCCAGAACAATGAGGATGGCCCTTCTGCAGCATCGCGGTGGCTGTGGTTATATTCAAGCGGATAACTGTTGAATTGATAACTCAACAGTACAGATAAGATACATAGGCATTGTGTAAAGGAATTGGCGGATTTTTGAGTTGTAAAAGTCATAGCGTTGACGATCCTCTCTTAAATAAAATTCTTGAGTTGCATTGTTAGTCTATAATGCTACGACGAACTTCTCTTGAAAATTATTGGAAATAAGAGCTTCTCATTCTAACCGGAAAGTAAGCTTCCGGGCGATGATGCATACGTATTCTATAGTCCTGATAGTGGATGTGTCCACCGACAGCTTATGGACTAACGGCTAGGTACTCTTGTAGATACTATTTAACTTTCTGTGCCTAAACCCAAACAGAAAAAGAAGATCCCCTGATCTGAGAAGGATTCTAAGAACTTATCGAATAGATATATAAATTGTACCCGAAAAAAGTCTTCAAAACTGTTCTTGGCGTTTATATCAGACAAAAAGGACATATTTGACACAGCCACAGCTTGCGGTAACCACCTCCAAAAACATACTCATACTGAGCGACTTTGTGACGGCACGAAATATCATCAACGCAATCACATGAATTCAACAAATTGTCAACAGAATGATCATGTTTTGATAGACGCCAGACATTTATCCAGTATTTTGAATTTCCGAATGTTACGAGGAGACAACACAGACTACAGTTTACTTCCGGATAGTAGCTAGAGTTTGGACTCGGATATCCATAGCGCACAGCGAAGATCGAATTATGTTATAAAATTCGATGTCGACGAAATTTTATCGCAAGAGACTGCCAGAACTTTTGTTGACATCCCTGCAATCTCTCCGAAAATCCACCAAAACCACCAACTATAGACTAACAAAGGAATCATTACCAATTTGCTGTCAGGAGTGCTACCTCTGAAGTGCCGTCAAAAGTCCTACCTGTGAAACCCTAGGATCAGAACTAGTAAGCGAGAGAGCAGTCCACGAAGTTAATATGCATTAAAGAAGAACATCGACTACTAAGAAGGAAGAAAAAGAAGCACGGAAAGCAAGTGCTTGAACTTTTTAAGGGGTGCTACAGCTTATGCTCGAAAGTTAAATCTAAGGTTAAATCGATCTACTCAAGGAAATTAGCCCAGAACAAAATCGCAATGAGATAAAAATGGGATGCGGTCTTCGCTGCAAATTCCATAAGAACACTTTTTTGAACAGGTTAAGGCAGCGGAACATGATTTGTAGCACAAATTTCAGGAGTCAACTCCGGAGGTAAACTTAAAATGACATTTTGTAAGTATTGCCACAGGTTTTCTGCACCCGTTTCTGGCGATGGTTATTGTAGGCTCTTAAAAGTTTAAGAGATGGCTACTTGATCACAAAAAGTTCTGGCGCTAATTAAAACACTTGTTTCTTACTTTTAAAATTAAACAATATTTATTTGGAACTATGTCCTTTATTATTGAAATACTTTTTACTAATTCTAAAAGGAGCTTAAGGCTACTATGTAGTTACAATAAGACTATTGATAAATTCATCATACAGTCGTATTTATATACTTTTCTTATCTATCTACAAGGAGACCCAAGCGTACAATCGTCTTGCTTGATAATGAAGAAGAGATAATATTCCAACATTGTATACAAACGATATTATCTCTTTTACATATGTTATCATTGTAGCGTTGTGTGCAAGACTGTACTAGAGACTAAAGATATCATTGAATACAAATAATGTTATCTTTTTTCTCAATATGTTTTGCTATGGATACTTAACTCCCCCCCTTGTTAAACGAAATCGTCCCGATTTTTCGACGCTATTTTTAACATTTCTCTTTCATAAGTTTTGTTATATGCGTCAATCTTTTTTTGTTTTTGACGATCTGTTATACATTGTATAGTTTTTATCATTACGTACGTAAATGCTAGAATAACAATCAGTGTTACAATTGTGTATATAGTTGATAATATCGGTTTTTCTTCAAAAGGAATAATTAGTTTTTTTAAAGTATCTATGTTATCGAATTTGTACATTGTATCTTCTTTAATTATTTGGTCGATGTAAGACTCTGAATTATGATTTCTTAATATAACTTCTTTAATTTGCTTATGCATGTTTTTGTATATTTTATCGTCTAGATTTATAGTATTTTCATAAGTAACTAAGTTTATACCATTAATTGTTTGATTATTTAACTTATGCTTACCGCTTAATAACATAACACCGGATTCAATTTCTAAGTCGTAATCGTATTCTTGTTTAATGTTGCATTTTGAAGTTATATTCTTTAAAAGTGGAATAAGACAATTTTCTTCTTCAAAGTTAATTTCACAAATGTTTTTACTTAGATGATTTTGACAATTTCTTGTTCTTAAATAAGTTTGGTTACATAAGGCAATTGTTTTATCTGTAATGATTTTTCCATGTTTTGAATTTAAAGGTGTTACTTTATACAATTTACATGATTTAATTAGAACTGGATATTTATATATTGTGATGAAGAATTCATCAGTTCTAGCTAATAATATTTTAGAGTACTCAAGTATATTTATTATGGGTACTTGAATTATTTCATGTTGAATAATATTTTTAATGTCATCTAAGTCTAGGCTTTCTGATAAATATTCATTATTTTTTGCTGCATTAATTGTTCTGGTCAATAATAATAATTGTTCGTACACTTGTTCTATTACTAAATGTTCTTTAAGGCTCTGACCTTCGAATTGTTGCAAAATTTGTTCAAATCTAGAATTTATAGTTTTTTGTTTATTATTGTTTTCTATGAGATTATTTATACTCGTTTCTATGTTAACTAAGTCATAATGGTCAGGATTACCAAACACATATTTGAAAGCTGTTCCTAAAAAGTTAATTGATCTAGTATGCCTAGTATGTTCTTGTAATTGGTCTGCTAAATTCTTAATTTTACTTAACCAAATTTTTTCTTCTTGTGTAGGTTGATATTTACTAGTTACGATATTTACGTAAGGTTGAAATATCGAAGTCAGGTTGGTGGCATGTAACAAATAAGTTTGTTCTTTGAATAAATACACGTCATCTGTTTGCGTAAGTATAAACTTCTTGTTTAGTAACTCAGTTATTTGAACGTTTCCTTGCCCTTCTTGACTCTGTACAATTCCTAGTAATGTTAGGAATATTAATATTTTCGTCATCTGAAAAATGATAATTCTTTATGTTATCCTTGTGAATTTTTATTCCTTCTTTAGAGATTACAGTGTCTCCTTTATCTTCTTCTACTATTCTTGTTATGTATCTGGCGTTAGATTTCTTTCTAAGACCTGTGATTCTTACCATTATCTTATCTCCTTTTTTATACTCTCTGTGTCGAGTTCCTTTATTTAGACGTTCGATCACTTTTTTGGATGCTGAGTTTAGTTTATTTATTATAATTTCACTATTGCTATATTTATGGAGTTTCTACTTTAGTTATGTTGTATTTCAAACACATTTGGTTCACCATTTCTGTTTTGAATCCCTTCTCGTTATCTGTCATGAGTCGTTCACATTTTGGGAAATAATTAGATAAGACCTCTTCCATAACGTCGTACAGTCTGTTTCGAGTTTCGATTTCCCGAAGGATTGTATATTTAGAATACTTATCTACTGTTACAAGGAAAGTATACTTGTCGTTGAAGTATATGTCCATATGAATGTGTGTTCCCACATGTGTTGGTATTTCTGAATTATTCAGAGGTTCTCTGATAGGTTTTCTTTCATATTTTCCAAATAGACATGCTATGCATTTTTTGTTGAAACTCTTTGCTTGTTTATTTAGATCGGGCCAGTAATATTTCTCTGAGATTTCTTGTATATTGTTACGTAACCCTCGGTGTGCTCTTTCGTGAGTTACCCTTACAAGTTTTAGTTGTTCCTCCAAATTTGTCACGTCTTGAAGTTTTCTTGGTGTGAATATAAATCTTACTAGTGGGAATTCTTTTTTTATGTTTTCACCATATTTGTATATGTTTTCAAATTTCGTATGCAAAGCTACAATCTTTTGGGGTTGTATAACTTCTTTCATCTGCCTTAGTAAAGAGTCTTTGTCCTTAAACTTTATTATGAGTCTTATTTTGTTACTAAAATAGATTTGTGTTTCGATATTATTTGTTATATCTTCAATAAGTTCGAACTGTGCAGCGTATGCATTAAAAGGCTGATTCACAGTTTTTATTATATCATTAGAAGAACTTTCAGCTGAATGTGCTGTTTCTATGGTAGAAGTATTTATGCGTTGACGTGATAATGCGTCAGCTACAAGATTTAGGTTTCCTGGTTTATAAACTAATTTTGCTCCAAAGTCTTCAATGATTCCCTTCCAACGTTTCAGCTTTGTGTTGGGATTTTTTTCTGATACAGAATATATAAGGCTCTGGTGATCGGTATATATGGTTAAGTCTGCTATACCATATATGTAGTTTCTGAGTTTTTGTAAGGACCATATGATCGCTAATAGCTCTTTCTCGTTTGTGCTATAGTTCTCTTCTGTCTTACTCAGTGTTCTTGACAAGAAGTGTATAGGTTGCTTATTCTGACTTAGTACGGCTCCAATAGCTATGTTGGATGCATCAGTAGTAAGCTCGAATGGTTTACTATAATCCGGTTGAAAAAGTTCGACTTGTTCTTTCAAATAATTTTTTAAAATTCTAATCGCTTCTAATGCTGAATCATTCAGATTTAACTTAATATTTTTACTTTGTTTTTTGTTTACTTTACCGTTATCTCCTCGTAAATATAATGTCAGGGGCTTGGCTATGCTTGCGTATCCTTTTATAAACTTACGATAGTAACCTGTAAGACCTAAAAATCCTCTCAAATCCTTTACCGTTTGTGGGACTGGAAAATTTTCTATAGCTGCTATTTTCTCAGGGTTCGTAGTGATTCTACCATGTCTGATTATGTGACCTAAGTATTCTACTTCTTCTTGAAAAAACTTACTTTTCTCATCAGATATTTTTAATGTGGCTTTATTGAGTACGTCGAATACTTGACTTATGTGCTGTATATGTTCTTCCTCAGATGAAGAATATATCAATACGTCATCAATGTAAACGTGTACGAATTTACCTACAAAGTCTCTCAAAATGTCGTCCACGCATCTCTGAAATATGCTTGGTGCATTTTTGAGCCCGAAAGGCATTCGTTTAAAATGATATTTTGCGCCATTTATAGCAAAAGCTGTTTTTTCTTTATCATCTGTTTTGATTTTAATTTGGTGGAAACCTGACTCCAAATCTAACGTTGTAAAGTACTTGGCTTTACCTAAATTTTGAATTGTCATGTTGACATCCGGAATGGGGTATCTGTCTGTTACAGTGTGAGCGTTAAGTTTTTGGAAATCAACAACCATGCGCCGTTTTGGTTTTCCTTTTTCGTCCAAACCTTTTTTAGGTACTGTCCATATGGGACTGTTATAAGGACTATGGCTTTTTTCTATTATATCGTCATGTAAGAGTTTCTGTATTTCTTTGTTTACGAATTCGTTATCTGCTATGGGATATGGATATTGTTTAACATAAACCGGATTATCATTGGTCGTCCTAATGCTTGCTTCTATAGTATCTGTAAAGGGTAACGGTCCTATGCTGTTATTAATCTTCATCAGTCTATCTATGTCTGCTTTATAAATATTATTTTCCCCAATTATGTAATTAATTTTCTGAATAGATTCGACACTGCTTATGGTAGTTAGAGTCATATTACTGAAATTTATTTCCGCGTTTAGAACTTTAAGTCCTTCATATCCTAATATCATATCAAAAGACTGAATATCCTCTAATTCAAAAAATGTTATATTTTTCTTTAATATCCTAACTACTTTCTTTGTATCTACCATAGAATAACCATGCATTGTTTTTATTTTTATAGGTTTAATTTTAATTTTTTCGCTAGAATCGCATTTTCTATTAATGTAATTATGGGTTGCACCAGTATCAATAAGAATTTTATAAATTTTCTTAGAAATAGTACTAGTTAAATTTAAGCAGGGCAACCCGTCTACTAGTTTAAATGATCTATTCTTATGTTATTATTTACCATACATTCCGTTTCATCTGCTTCTGCATATGTACTGCTGACATCGTCTCTGCGTTGTAGTCGGGAGTTATTTACTCTCTGCTGCTTGAAGTTCTGCTGATAAGATCATTGCGGTCTGTTGTGTGTGTTGAAACTCCCGCTGTGTTCACGTTTCGCTGGTGGATTATATACATCGGGTTTGTATTGATTCCAATTTTGTCGCTGTGCATGTACAATTTGTCTCGAGTTTATCTCCATCGGCTGTGGTCCGTCATTTCTCTTGAAAGGGTTTAGGCGTGGTCCTTGATTGTGTTGCTGCATATTATCGTATTGCTTCTGGGGTTGATAATTCGTTGTTTGGCTCGAATAATTTGGTCTTCTTTCGTTTCTGCGTTCATGTGGCATATTTTTGTGGTGCTTATCTTGAGTGAGATGTAAATGCCTGTGCACATTATCATGTTCTATTCTGCGAGCAATTGCGAATGCGTGTTCTAGATCATTTATTGTAGCTGAATATAATGATCCTCTTGTAAAGTTGTCACTCATACCATCAATGAATATACGAACTGCGTCGTCGTTAGCATTTTTAATTAGTCTGTCGATTATATTCGGCGGATCACCTGACATAGTGATTTTTGATATTATTAAATTGAGATTTTTATTTATCTCGTCGTGGTATTCAGACAGTGTGCTTCTTTTTTGCGTGATGGCTTTCATCATGTCTTGTAGCACGTATAGAGGTTCTTGATTAGAGTACGTATAATCTAATCTGTTACGTATCGCCTCAAAATTAAAAATTGTGTTATAATTAGTTAACACATTCGCGGCTGCACCCTGTATTTTACTTTTCACTATAGTCAATGCTGCTGCGTACTTACTGTGTGTTTTGAAGTTTTTAATGCTGTCCATTAATCTGGATGCTTCTTCGCGCCACGACCGATAATTTGATTGATCGCCGTTGAAAATAGGTAGGCTTTTAAATGCGTCTAACTGTATTTCACTACCATCTGTATATGTGGTTCTTATTTCCTCTAGCACAGGTATGTTTGGTACTATGCCTAATCCAGATTTTACTTCATTTAGTTTTGTTTCTAAATTAGTGTTTATTTGATTTTGGTTAGTTATTATTGCTGCTAACCTTGCATTCTCTGTGCGTGTGTGCTCTAGGGTTTGTGTTACTGTGTTGCACCTGGTTTCTAAAGCTTCTAATCTTGCCATTAATACTGCGAGTTGTTCCATTTTGAACTCGTGTCTGTTGTCGTCGAATTTGTGTGTTTTTTTTCTCCACATATACACTTTCACTGAATTGCTTTGCTGCTTCGTACGAAGAAGCTATATTTGTACCTGCTATGCTAGGTAATTCTTGTAACCGGTAACGCGAGTGTTCTGTTTATACTAGATTTCACTA
This sequence comes from Meliscaeva auricollis, assembly GCA_948107695.1. Lineage (NCBI taxonomy): Eukaryota > Metazoa > Arthropoda > Insecta > Diptera > Syrphidae > Meliscaeva > Meliscaeva auricollis. Next base: position 75,468,215 of record OX403616.1, on the reverse strand, counting down.
CTTGTTCCCGAGGTCCGCTCGATTGAAGTTAAAAAGTATATTTAACCTCCTGGCAGGATCGCCAATTAAAACACTTGTTTCTTACTTTTAAAATTAAACAATATTTATTTGGAACTATGTCCTTTATTATTGAAATACTTTTTACTAATTCTAAAAGGAGCTTAAGGCTACTATGTAGTTACAATAAGACTATTGATAAATTCATCATACAGTCGTATTTATATACTTTTCTTATCTATCTACAAGGAGACCCAAGCGTACAATCGTCTTGCTTGATAATGAAGAAGAGATAATATTCCAACATTGTATACAAACGATATTATCTCTTTTACATATGTTATCATTGTAGCGTTGTGTGCAAGACTGTACTAGAGACTAAAGATATCATTGAATACAAATAATGTTATCTTTTTTCTCAATATGTTTTGCTATGGATACTTAACTCGCTCTTTTGTGATAGAAGCCGGCTTACGTCGAATTTGTTCATTGTAACCCATCTTCGCGATGACACTATTGTATCCAAACTTTGGCTACTTCCAGTTAGTGGTCCGAAATTATGTATGGCCCTCAGAAATGCCCTGACTTCAAGGGTCCCAGAAGAATGCAATATTATCAGATTGTTTGACAGTTTCCCGAGTCAATTTGTCAATGATGACATTTGAAGCTACCGCAAGATAAAAATTCTTCAAAATTTCGAGAAAACACTATTGATACCTATTGTATGGGTCATCACCATTCCGACCCTTGCTGCACAAAATGTTTCCATATTCTCAAAACCACGTAGATTCTATTCTGTGGATGGAGTCCTCCAACAGCAAGACCATAATCAGAAGCCTCATTTTGTTACCAAATGCATATCGTATATACACAGAAAAACTCACTATACATTGACTTTAATGCCCACATCATGCTAACAAGAACTTTCTCAATCATTACCAACCAAACTAATCACACACTCTGCACCAGAAATTCAATTCTACTGTCAGATTTCTCCAACCCTATAACCTGGCATCATCATCATCATCAACCTTGACTACTTTCGTTCTTGGAATGCAGATCAATAGCCTCCTGTCCATTGCACCACCATTCGCTCTGTCTAAAGTGAAGACGTATATTTCGCAAATGCATGAACAGATACAATTACTCCCTAATTTATTGGAGCATTTTGCATTTCGCATTACCGACTCACAACCGCCACCAAATGCTTCCTGATGATGATATGCCGCAGTTATTGCCAGAGTAGTATCATACCAATGCAAATGCCGATGCATGGTGGTTTTCTGCTATAAATGCTGGTGGCTCACAACACACACACATAGAAAAGAAACATCAGATACAAAAACAGGCCGAGAAACTCCGGCATATTGGCCAGCAAAAGCAATCACAACTGCACGATATTCCTATTAAAATGTTTACCTAAATGCCACACATTTCACGGAATCTGCCGCATTGGGTGCGGATGGATCAAATGTAATCATCTAAGCGAGGAGGGGCGAATAACCACTATCATCGTTTATGCAGGTTGTTGTGTGTGAAATGCAAAAAATCCCAGTTCTGACTTCAATTAATTTACAATTCTGGAATTTTGTTTTGTTTTTGACAAAAAAAAGAAGCCGAAGCAATAGCTGATGGAATTGTATGTTGATGCAGGACTCTTAATGACTAAGATCATGCAATAAATCTTCAACTGAAGGATTTTGCTGGGTTGGACATACTTGTTTGAGCGAACTGTTGAGCTTGGTTTGAAATAATAAGAAGTACACAACACAATGTCCTCAGTCCTTTGCAAAATAAAGAAGGCAAGAACTGGGCATTCTTCAGCTGCCAAATTTATTGCTGGCTCCCTTACTTGTTGGGTTCCTCATAGTGGTAGAAACACACCCAACAATTAATGAAGATCTTACAATGCAATTAAAATAAAACAGCTAGTTCGACAAGGATTGCAGATCGATGCACAAAGCCAAGAACGAGGCCTATGATCAGTTGTTGCTCGAGATCTAGGACTAGAACTGGTGAGAGGGCAGTCCATGAGTTCTACTTTATAAACAGAAGAAAGGGCCATAGGTACTTCTCAGACAAAAGATAAAGAAGCACGAAAAGCAAGCAGCGGTCGAGCCTATTGAAGATTACTATGGTTCGATAGATTTATCAAAACGTAAAACGATGTATCCAAGAAGCTTGCTGAGATGAGAACGGGAATACGGTAAGAGACACAACAGCTAAGGCAGAACTATTACAAGTAAGGGAAGGGTACTTGGTTTAGAATAAACACCAACTCATTTGTACCTAGGAAAGTATGCGCTTAGTGTACCCCAAACACAAGTAGAGAGATAGTCTAAACTGATGATACCTACAGAAGTATTAGTCTCCTAAAAATTACCTATACAATATTGATGGATTTTTTTGTGTACCCCCTTACAATCTTTTGCCAATGGTCTGATTTCAGCTCATAATGATATGAGCGGTCTTAACACAGGAAACTAACGATACAATTTTCACACTCCACAAAATGCTCTACGGACTTCACGTTGACATTAGTCGTTAAAATCCTGAAAATAAAGTGGCTGAGATGACTTGGAACTATAGAACCCGTGGAGCGTATGGAAACTGAAGACGTGTCCTCAAATACAACCCCGATGAACAATGTGACAGAGAAAGACACCATCTTGGCGTACACAAAAGGTGAATGGTCCATTGCACACTGGGGTAACTTCGTTTTCCCCCAGTTCAATTGCCCCAGTGTGACACCAATCAACTTGGCGTTGGGAAGGAAATTATCTGGGAACTGGATAACTCGGAATAGGTGTAGGCCAGAGAAGCAGTCATTAAAGTGTTATGTTTGAAGGTTTCCCGGACTCTGGTGTTTTTTTAACCAATCCTTAACTTGCCCTAAGTACCTTCATTATATCTCAAGTAAACACTTTGTGGTGGCAGTGCGATCGGCATGTGACGACAAGGTTCATCTGAGATTGTAAGAAATAAATTTTAGTGCGCAATTATTGAATTTCGTTGTTTGTACTAAGTAGATTTGGTTAAGTGGGTTTTCTTTTTGTATAGCTACCCTTATGTATCTTCTTGATTAAAATATGGTGCAGTATATAGGAATTGTACACACGCAATTAATTACTGTAATTTATAGGCATTCTTAGTATGGACTAATTAACTTGTCAAATCAATTCAAAAGTGGGTCTAGCAATTCTGTCTCCCTGTCTATCTGGTGTATACCTCGATCTACAGCCTAAGCCCCGGAAGCTTTTTTTCAAATTTGGTGGTCCCCTAGAGGGGAAATTGGAGCTTTTTGGGAACGGGTCGTTCCGTATTCCAAAATTCTGTGTGAATTTGAATTTTATAGATCAGTAGACTGCAAATAGTTGTAGATTTAATAACAAAGATTTCAATTTGACTACAATTTCAGCAAAATTTGTAGATTCTACAACATAGCGTTCCATTTGACTGCCAAAAGTTGTGAAAATTACAACGAAATGCTGTTGTTTTCTTTTTTTTTTAAATTTATTTTTACAGCTAGTGTTGTGATTTTAACAATTTGGTGATAGATTTCACAACCCGGTCTTAGTCAAATTGACAACATTGATTGTCGGGTCGATTTTAACAACGAATGCAATCAAATCAACCGCGGTTTTCACCATTTCTATAACCGATTTTTTTGGGTGTAGTGTGCACATTTTCAATTTATTTAGTTACAACACGACCAGTTAAATTTTTGTTTTTTGGTGTTCTTTCGTTTTAGAAAATATATGACCATCGACACAAAGTTTATCCTTTATTATTGGATACAATTTGATATTCTGACTTCACTTTATATCACGATTAACTTTATGCAAATTAGTTAGGGACAGGTCCGTTACGTTAGAACTGGAAACTATACTATATATTCAAAGTTCTACAAATGAAAATATCAAAAATTTTTCTCCAAACTTTTAAGTGCGCACTTTTTTTCATTATTAAAACAATTTTTCTTTTCTCATTTACAGAAATTTTGGAATACAGAATTTTTAAGTTCAGAATTTTGTATTTACAGAATTTTAGAATACAGAATTTTGTATTAACAGAATTTTAAAATACAGAATTTTGAATTTACAGAATTTTGGAATCCGTATTTTTGCACAAATAGAATTTTTACCCCAACCCAAATTTTTTTTTAGGTCAAAAATTAACGGCATACTGAATACGGAAAAGTTGAATTTCCTCAAATATGGCTCCAACGGTTTTTATAAAGAAATTTGTATGCGCTCTTTTGAAATAGAAGAAAGGTTCAATACAACGCTAATCCGCTGTTGGTTAACGTCTCTTTGAAGTTAAGTCAGACTCTCTGAAGCGGCTTTCTCCGAGAAGTTTTTTTTTCAATCTAAGGGGCAGTGGTACCTTTCTTCTACCGAGAAAGACATCCGTTTTGCAGTAGTTTTCATTCATTAACTCTGTCATTATCGCCACGAATCTCTTCCACATGTATTTTGACTGTGGTCGAGGATGCGAAGCTAAGAAGTTGAAGCTAAGAATTTTCAATCCATTTTCAACAGGCTGGGGTTTTTACATTGTCAGCAAGTTCCTCCAAGTCATTGCAGAAATTTCTTTCTAGAAATTTGTTTCTTCGCATGTATCTTCTTGCCACCACATCCTTCCTTTGCAGAATTTTTTTGCATTGTTGGAAAATGAAGGGAGTCTTCCTCGACTAACCAAAAAAGTCGCAAAAAAAAAAAATTCCCTGAATCAGTTATCCATAAATGCCACACTACCCATTCAAAACAAGTTCACCTCCTGGGAATTATCCTTCAGTATGTTCTTTCGGCAAGTTCAAACAGAAAAAAATGCATTCCTGGCGCTCAACAATGATCAGTTGTTAGGCATGTACAGCGCAAGGACATATTTGGATTGCATTCTTGAAACCGATGAGCTGTTGACGACTTTCCATTTTAGTTGGCTTAAACACCATCTCCCCACTGCACATGGAAAACAAGTTAGATGAATTGCGTTGATCATCGTTGTCGACTCCTGATGATTCTCTCATCCAGCCATCACTGTCATTGTCTATCTGGGGAATCTCGTCAGGATTTGTTGTGCATCTCAAAACTGATTATATATGTACATCCATCGCCAATGTGTTAGCGAATTTTAATTGCAAATCTAATCGCAGTTGGCGGCACTATACCAACTCCAGACATCTCTCATCGTCTCATCTATCTAACAAAGTCTTCATCACTTCAGCTACCACCAGGAAATCCCAGCGTGTTCTCAACGCACCATGTGAGAGCCTCCATATAATACATATCTATAACTATCTTATTGAAACAAACTATGTGTAATGTTAAAAATGAACCGACAAAACGTCGACGGCCACGGCTTAGAGATTATGATGACGCGCGATGAGCATCGGATTGTGGAATTCTAACGAACGCTGAAAGCTATATGTCTGGGGGATAAGACTTCGTTGCCCCTATCGCTATAAATAATCTAGCTTGAGATCTTCAGCCTGCATTGGGAAAGGTAACTTGCCGCTTTTATGGTTCATTTTGATATTTTGCTGCGCTCGTAAAATGTGTAAGGCCTTTATTTCAAGAGAAAAAAATGTGTTGAATAGGGTTGCCACTTTGCAACAACAAAAAAAAACTAAAACTGTAATGCCTATGGTGGATAAATATTAAGTAAGCCTATCTGAAGATGTGATTTAATAGTAAAGTTCATCAACGCTACAAGTGTTTTAGGTTCTCCCCAAGGCGTAATCTTTAGTGCGCCTGGGTTAGATTCTATTTTATAACACCTTGTTATTTTCAAAATTACTTAGCCATTCGGATTCATCCGTAAATTGAAGTTCCCATTTATTCCTGTCGACAAGGCTAATTCAGGTACAAAAAGTGGCATCCCTGGAACGTACGTCATTCTATTTAAAAGTACCCGCAGACACATGACGGATGACTTTCGATTCTCGCGAAGCTGTGCAAAGTTCTTTTTTTTTTTCTTTTTTCTTTTTGTTTTCTCTATTTCAAGGCATTTCACTATACTTAAGGGCCACGCCAAAGCAAAATAAATGAATCATTTTTGAACTGAAGTAATTGAAAAACAGTAGGAAGCCTGTGGTGTCCCAATCGTAACACTCGTTTGTGTTTATTTATAAAATAAACAACCCACAAACAAAAAGATACACATCACCTCTACTACACAGACTTGACTTGGGATCTTGGATGGTATTTTTCCGAGCTCACCCCGGGGAGCTATTGAAGTCCAATAAGATCTATGGTTTGACTTGCCATGACAGCAAGGTTGTGTAGCTAATCTATGTTGTTGTAGTTGGTGTTCTTGTTGTTAATGTTGTTGTTGTTGTTGTTGTTGCGCCCCGTATAAGCTCCCTGGCAGTTGCTTTATAAGGTCACCGAGGCACTCTCGCTTGTGGATTGAAACCTATATTCGGAAACTAACAAACAAGGCCATGAAAAGAATTCCAAAGTGATGGAGAATCCCAAACAGAAAATAATGCTAGACCAAATGAATGTAAACAACAATACAAAATGACCAATACAACAAGAATAACAACATTCCAATAGATGTTTTGTGTGTCTAGGGAGTTTTTGTTTTTGTTCTTTCTGGCACATAACAATAAGATTCAGTAGCTAAGTTAGAAGAATGTGGTGGTACATGTGTAGATATTTTCTGGTGGTTAATTGAAAGAAGTGATTTGTGGTTTTCATCTCTTTTCTGTAAGAACACTTTTGTTCAAATCGATTTTGGTTATCATAACCATTTGTGGAAGGACTTACATGTGGTAAATCTCATTTATGCTTGAAGACTGATTGAGCGCCATTTAATAGGAAATCGTTGCTGCAAGAAAACCAGCATAACTTTGGCGTTTTCGTTTTATTTAATTCAAAAATGAAATTATGTACCTAAAATTAGTATTCGTTCTTAAAACCAAACTTATCGAATAAAAATTGCAAATAGGTGGCTCTCGGTTTTCTTTTTTCAATGAGCCTAAAATCAACAAATTGATTTTTTCATCTAACGAGGTCCTCCCATATAAACGTTCAGCTATCCCAATTTGTAAAACAAAAGAGCTGTCACAAGAGCTTTTCACCTTAAAGCATGGTAATTTTTTTCAATTTAAAAAGTTCAGTTGACGTCTACACCAAAATGCATTTCGCCAATAAACAAGAACAGCTGTGTTAATGAGTCTGTTCTGAACTGTTCAGAACAGAAAAAACAACCTTTCGGTGTTTATTTAGAAAATTTCTGTTTCGAGCAGATCTATTTCTGTTTCGAACAATATTTTCTGTTCTGCCTTTGAGTCAGAAAGATGACAGATGACGGATAACAGATGACAGATGACAGATGACAGATGACAAATGACAGATGACAGATGACAGATGACAGATGACAGATGACAGATGACAGATGACAGATGACAGATGACAGATGACAGATGACAGATGACAAATGACAAATGACAAATGACAAATGACAAATGACAAATGACAAATGAAAAAATGACAAATGACAAATGACAAATGACAAATGACAAATGACAGATGACAGATTTAAATCTTCAATGGCCAGGGTTTTAATTTAAGCTATAAAAACTGATTAAATCTATCAAATCAAGAACTTCTGGTATTGTTTTTAGGTAGAGAAAAGTAGAGATCAAAGGGTAAGAAATCGAAAACTAATTTGAAGACCACACTGAATAAAAGGTTACATAAATATTTGAAGATTGGGGTAGGTTTCTTTTATTTCTACTAGCAACAGTTAATAAGGCCATTTTCGAAACAATTTTTGTCACTCAAAATCGTTTTAGGCGAGGTACGCTTTCTAAATAAGATATTCAAAAATTAACAAAAGTAAGATCTTTAACCCTCATTAAACCAGTTAAAGCCAGATTTATTGGCATTTATTTTAATTAAAAACGCCCCCCAAAAAATAATATGGCCACCTACCTTGAATTAAAGAAGAAAAACGAAAGCCCAATACAAGTTACGAAACATTAAAAATTTCCCAATGCTGGGTCAAATGACACCTGTAAAGTCGTGAGGTTGGTATTTAGGGCTACCAATATATGCAATTACGAGCTTTATGCAATGAAGATTACACTAAATTAAATTATGACTTGCAATTAATCTCACACTTTCTACTCTGAAATACAAAAGGCATGTTCATCTTTATTTTTGAAGGCTTATTGCGTAACCAAACACTACCATAGACAAATCCAGACCAACTGGTAAATGCCAGTATTATCAAATCGAAAACTGGTGATCAATTAAATTAAAAACCACCTTCGCCACCGCACCATTGCCTTAAGAAATAATCCAAATTAATTTGAAGTGAAAGAAGAGGTTCCACTTGAACTTCCGTCCAGTATTCGGCTGATGGTAAGAGTGGTCCTGGCATAACGGATAAGCTACAGTTATTTATTGCAAATTTAATTAATTTTTCTTTCATTCGGATGCCAGTGCCGATGCCGACTTTTGGACAAGGAAAGGAAATTTACCAGTTGATGAACAGACAAAGGAAGATGGTCATTTTGAAAATCCAGTGACGCACAACAAATGACCATCATCGATGTGCCAACAGGCTATGAGTGAATAGTGTGATCCCAATCGCCAACGAATTATTCATTCTGCCAGTCTTTGTTGCATCTTTGGCCAGTGACAGCTTATAGCACCTTCTTGCAGCAGACAGAGATCAGACTTCTTGTCCAGCTGTGACGATCATGATGAAACTCAAACCCGATTGGGATCAACACCATCATCGTGAACATCGTAGTCTTCGTCGGCGTCGACGCCGCCGGTGGCAGCCCGGGAATTTCGTTCGTATGGAAAATTTATGGAATAAGCCGAACTTGGGGTGCATTTCGCGAGAATATTTGCATAAGGATATCTTACAGTTGCCGATGATGGCGATGAAGGTCGCTCTAAGGAAAGCGTGTGGATACTGCGGTAGCTCCAACCGTAGTGATTTCACTTTCAATGCGGGACGGGATTATAATTCTGCTTCTTTGTGGGATTTTCGTCACCGAATTGGACACAACACAAATATTTTTGGTTAAATATTTCACAACATGAAAGTGAATTTGGATACGGTTTCTGCGTGAGATAAGAGCGTTTGTCATGCGCAGGCGCATATTTCTTTTAGTGGACAGTTTTATTTTTGTTGACTAAACATGGAAAATATGAAAATTTATCTGAAGAATACGATTTTAACTTTAATGTTACGTTACTGCGTTGCACTTTAGTAGGTGCAATACTCCCAGATGAGAAAGTAAAAGATCAAATCAGGAGTAAAACAACATCAGCTTTGGTATTTAGCCATTGCGTGTATGTTGCTTTTTTTGACAGCCATGTAATGTGTAATGGATTTGGTAAGACATCAGCTGGAATTGGGTCAGGAAATTCAATACTACTGCAGTCATTTGTTGCGTGTGAACAAACAGGAAGCTGTTAAAAATGTCTAAAAAGTTTTTGATAAATAGGTTAAGCTAAATTTACCACATTGGTCTGCTGCTTTTGTTCATCAAGACTAGATTTAAAAATTCTTCGAGCTTGTATTGATATATTGGAGTTAATTTTTGGGTGAACCGGCAGACATTGTTCTGCCGGTTCCACAGTATTTCGCATATTTTTCCGTGACTTTTTACACTCTCTTCCGTTTTTCTCCGCTGTATTTTACGCATTTACCCGCGGTACTTCACGTTTTTTTATGACTTCCCATGCTATTTTCCACTGTATTTTGCCGGTGGTTTACGCTTTTTACCGCCATACTGCGGTTTTTCGCATAGTTTTCCACTTTATTCTGTAACTTTCCGCGATATACTTTCTTCAATATACAAAGAGTGGAAAGTTAAGAAATTAAACATGAAAAATAGTGGAAAAAGTGTGAGATATACTTCAAAAAACGTGAGAGGTTACAAATAAATGCGTAAAATATTGACAAAAAAAAGTGGTTTTGTTCTATTTATTTTCTTTTATTTGCTTTGCAGTATTTTATGGATTTTCCTACGTACCAAGTGTTTTTTTAAGACTTTCCATACTATTTTCCGCGTTTTCCGCACATTTTAAGGCGATAGTCCGCGGTATTTCACATATTTTTGAACTCGGTTCCACGACTTTCCACGCTTTTTTATTTACTTTCCTACCTGTTTTTCACGGTTTTTTACACTACACATTCACATTTCATTTTCCGCGATATTCCACGGTATTTCTTCAGTATTCAGGGCTTTTTTTCATGATACTCCACGAATATTTTAAATTATTCCTTGAATCTCCGCACTTTTCTTTCTAGAATAAATAAACAATTCAATTTTTTTTCTACACCAAGGCGATTGGTTTTGGATTTAACAGAAAAATGAGTAGAACAGATTTTAACCCCTTCAAAGAGTTTAGCCCCGCGAATTCTCGGGGTTCAACACTTTTCCTGTAAATAAATCACATAATCTTTGTGCGACCCATTCGTTTATTTTAATTATTGATTTATTATTTGTCATAAAACTCAAATAATAGAGAAAGTTCTGGCATTTACGCATATTTTTTTCGTTTCTATTATAATTTTAAGAACTTAAACAACTAATTTCATTATCTGTTTCAGAATGACAAGCTGAGAAGTCAGTTCAACAAATATAGAGACTTAAAACTACCAGCTTAAACAAATGAATTGTGTTCTTTCTAATTTCTGTTTTTTTTTTTTTTTTTTTTTATTTAGAGTTTACCTTTCTGAAAGCTCAAACTGATGATTGTAAAATTCAGTCTTAAAATAACATTTTCTTTCATTTTTTCAAAAGTCAAAAATTGTGGGTTTTCGAACACTTACATAAGTTTTGAAAGCAATGTTCAAATTGATTTCGTAGACTGTAATGTTTTCTACAAAACTATCATTTGAAAAACTAGTTGATTTATTTCGGTCAAAAGTAAAAAATACGGGTTTCCGTATATGAGAGTCATTTCGTAATAAACAACCTCCGCTGCTTCCAGGGCCCCATTGCACAAAAATACAATTACAAACTTGTGTTTGTGATTTCAGGTTTGGTGCAAGAGAATTTGCTTTTTTCACAATTTTTGTGAAAAAGTGGTCGTAAATTGTAATTTGTAACTTGGTGCAATGAATGGGTCCCAGATTAAAGGATCCAGCAAAAAAAAAAAAAAAAAAAAATCCGTTGGTGACGGCCTAGAATCTTGTGGTTTGTATTTTAAAACATAATGGTTTGAAACACTATTTCAAATCGAATGATTCATTTTTTGTTAACAGTGGAATACAAAAAATAACAACAATCAGTGAAAACGATAATTTCCTTCTTCAATTTTCACTACTTTTTACCATAAAACATTTTATTTTTACCTATAATCCCATTTAATATACAACAACAACATAAATAAATAAAAAAACAAATAATTGTTCACCATAAGTGAAATCAAGTTCAAACTGGCATCATAAAACTATCTCATATGACAAGCGACTGCCCTTCGGCGCGTTATCTAGGACAAATTTCATTTCACTCGTTACACTATATGACTAGATGCATAACAACGCATGTAGGATAATATTTTTTTCATGCTCATAAAACAATATTCAACTAGACATTAAAGTTACGGAAACAGACGCCATAAATCATTTTGGCCTTTCTGAATTTATATGAGCTGAGCGCATGGCTAGATGGTTGTTAAGTTTGGCCAGTATGGACTATGGAGTTTAGAAATAAATAATTCTCTGGACCAGCCAGCGAGTGAAAGGAGTCTTCGATATGGAGTTTATGTATTAAACTTTTCCAAGTAAGAAACTGTGTGCTAAATGTGTCCCCTTTGCATATGATTGGGACAATAAAGTATCAAATCGTTCATAAATATGAATATGCAGGAACAAAAATAAAAGTAAAAAAACGCAAAGCTAAATATATCCCCGACTTACAATGCCAAAGTCTAATAGAGAATTTGTTCGATAAGACTTGATTTTCAGCTTTTATAACGGCACTTAACACTACCTAACATCTGATTAACTACGATATAATGATACTTCAACGTTTTACTCACTTATCGTAGTTTAAATGAATTCAAGGAAAAAAAAAAGTTTTTGCGTCAACTCTTTTATTTTAAAAATATTCTCGTTTTCCATGAGGATAAGTGTTAGTTATTTGTCTTCTTTCTCGTTACATAAGACCCCTTTTAGTGATTTGATTATTTAATCCAACAAATACCCATTAAATGGTGCATTAAAAGAATAAGCAACTGCCTCCTATACGAACTGTACTTGAGGCATTGGCAGAAAAACTATGCATATGGATTGTAAATCACAACTGATAAGAAGTTCTTTTCTGAAAACCAACAATAGAATCTCTGTATATGGTACCAACATCTAAATGCCATAAAACGCGCATTCCACATCGACATCAAGAGCCAAACTAACTAAGCCCACACAATTTACATAGTTAAGTTAGATGACTTCAAAAACACAATAAACCCATAAACTTTCCATTTCGATATCTTGGATATGCGAATCGGCATCACACTAACTAACTATGCAATACTTTTTGAGCTGGAACTAGATGGTTGTTTGCATGGTTTTGGTTCTTTCTTATACATGAATTCTCTTGAACTATTCTATTTGAAACTGAAGTAGCCGTCGCGTCGCGTCGTCGTCGCTTGGGTCGTCGTGTTGCTGCTCTGCCACCGTACCGCATATAAGCTTATGGGACATAAAATCAAATTTCACGATAAGAGAGTATTTTAATGATGTCATTCAGTGGAACCCCTATACATATGGCAGAGTACCAAAGCTATGAATCTAATGAAAGAGAAAGAGCCAAAATAAAAACGAATTTCAGAATAGTTCAGTGGATCGAGAAAAGACTTGAGAAATCAACGTGAATAGTGGAAACGAAAAACATTTAGACAAGTTTTATTTGTGTTTTTTTTTAAGGAAAAATTACCAAAAATTTGTTAGGGTATGGTGCCATTAAGCCGAACGTTTGGTCCAATAGATGGTGATATATGAATTACCACTTCAGGCAGTAGGGGCAAAAGAAAATACATTCAGCGCTCTGAAAATCCTCTGTCCTTCGCAAACCTCATTAAACGGCCAAGATTCTCCCTTCCCGATATACGCAATGGGACCTGGGGGTCTCTAATCTATTCTTTTAAATTGTAATCAATGACACGGGAGTTAAACTTTCACCAGATAAGATAAGGTTAACTCTGACCAAAGGCGACATACTAAATCTGGGACTTCAAAAAATTTATATCTGATAAAATGTATTCAGAAGAAATATCAGGAGTACTGGTAAACATCTGAAGAAATTATTTTAATCAGATAATAGATGGTAGTGAAAATCAACAAAGTAACTTTAATTAGCAATTAGCCGAGATAACAAACAGGCCAAGAAATCGAACAAGATAGATTGATGGCATACAAGCATGATCTGAATAGAAGCATAAATTAGTTCCTTCCTCAAATATGCAAAGAGTCAGAAGAGCAGATGGACTCAACATGTCTGAAACGTATATTAATTCACATTAATGTAGAGTTTCCCTGTCTGTTTAATATAAAAATATGCAGTGTTAGGGAGTAGTGACTAAAATACGGAGCTTGTACCATCCGCCCGATTCTCCAAAAAGTTTGATGATAACTTCTCCATCATAACTAAAGAGGCATTGGCCATTTTAACTGTACCATAAGATAAATTAGTAGAACTCCAGACTTCTAGGTTCATACCTCCACTTAACTGACGTTCAGATGAGATTTAAAAGTTTCAAGTAATAATCTTCTTCGGAATAAATCAGATAGGTCACCAGTTTGGAATCTTCGATAAAGCTTCAAGCAAACCATTACAGATGATCTTTAAGAGTCACACTCACACTACGCAATCGTTGAAGAACTTGTACCAATCTTTGGTCTAATCTCGATACAAAAAATATAACTGTCCTAAGGCTAATTGCGTATGGAAATAACTTTATATGTTCTCTCTGCTTTGGGGCCACTTATCGCAATCAAGAAAAATTGTCTTATAGATTTAGTATCGTGTTTTCACTCGTTTCAAAACACAAATACAACATAAATTGATTATGTGTTTATTTATTTTTTCCTGACACGAACATTTTTTTTCGTATCAGAAAATAAATAAATAAAGTTTAAACAAAATAAACCACTAATACAAGGCATTCTGGGTCGCAAAAAATTGCAGATCGATGATTTTTTAGAATTTTGTTTAGAAATATGCCAGCAGTATACGACCAAGTTTGCAGCTTCAAAAAACATGTGCTAACTTCATAGTGCACCAAGAACCTCAAAACTTTCACACTTTTTTCAGTTTTTATCTAAGCCGTGTTTTATTCAACACTGAATAGTGTTTCATTTTATTCGCAAAACAAAAACAAAGCAAGACTGATTAGCCTAATTTGTTTGGATAAAACACGGCTCTTAAAACTTCTAAATTGTGCATTTTATAGAAAAAAACTACCAGGTATTAGGTAAAGAAGACAAAATTAGCTATAGTTAAAGTGTATCCGTATCTCTGTAGGTCGAATGAATCTTGAAATACAGCTCTTCAATAAGGGAAACGGACAGAATCCCGAAATCCAAAATCAAGAAAACCCAAAATCCAGAAAACCCAAAATCCAGAAAACCCAAAATCCAGAAAACCCAGAATCCCGCGAACCCTAAATCCAGAAAACCCAGAATCCCAAAAACCTAGAATCACGAAAACCCAGAATCCCGAAAACCCAAAATCCAGAAAGGCCAAAACCGGTTTAAAATTGCCGCTCTAATAGGATTTTTTTTTATACTTAGCATTAGATTTTTGTGAACAAATATTTTTTTTTTATCAAGAAATTTCCAGGTCTGTTTAAGGAAAACAACTAGTAAAACTAGGGGTCTATTTTCACCATTTCAACAGGGGGGGGGGGGGGGGGGGATTTTTCTCAAAAGTTGACTTAAAGCAGAATTATTAAAATACCACCGAGTTAAATACAAGATTAAATTAAATTGTTTTTGGTAGCCAGAAAAACTTTCTTTTATTAACATTTTAAGTAAAGTTAATCCAATAAATACTTCAAGAAAAAATGATTTTCAAACTCAGAATTTTGTAAAAAAAAATGTTTGTTTGCAAAAATTGTATTATTAAGTTTTAAAAAAAATCCGATGAGAGCGGCAACTGTTAACCGGTTACTGTTAAAGTACTTTTGAATGCCAACATTTGAAAAAAAAAATTATTCAAATCGGAGCGGTTTTGCCGGTTCCGAGATATTTCGCTTTAGTGACTCCAATATATCTGGCTTATATTTTTTTGTTTTTTTCAAAAAAGGATTGGCACTGGTCTTTTTCTTTCTCTTCGTTTATTTGGTGATCGTCTTGTGGTATTTCAGGTCTCCACAGTATCGCTTGGCTAGATTTCTTATTTTCCAAGCCAATACAATACTTTTCATTTCTACTGTTTCCATCCGCACGCCAAACACAACCTTGCCCAACAATGTTGGTAATTTAAATTCCTTCTCGACAGAGAATATGCAAATTATGTGTACACGTACGCCATCGGGTCGGGCCGTCCTAATACTGAGAGTGCAGAGAAGACCGCGCAACAAACAGCGGGTCTGTGTGTCTTTAATTCGCCAGCAGGAAACGTGCCGTGCATAATTTGTTGTGTTAACTGATTCAGAAATAAGCGATTCGCAAAATGGCAATTAGGAATCGATAAAGGTCTTATTAAAAATTCATTAGCCAGCAGCGATGGAGCAGCATCAGTGGCAGCCAGCTAAGGTGCCAGCTATGGGAGTATGATCGGCTTACTGATGCTGCTGCTGCTCCTGGGAGCTATTCTGTTTGTTTTTTTTTTTCTCGTGGTGTTTTGACCGACGACGACAACAACGCGATGGTGCGCGTTGTGACACTTTCAAGAGCCTTTAAAGCTTTGCTACCTTTGTATTAAAGTCTTTGGTAAGCCTTCATTGTTCTCCATCTTTCCATTGCTTTATTATCTAATAAAAACAAGAGTCTTGTTCCAAATGTTGGCTATAAACCCCCAGCTGCTGGCTGGCGGTTGCTGGGTTAGATGCCTTAAAGAGAATCGTGATGCCACAGTGTGTGGCATTAATTATTTTCCCTTCGCAGTGATTTTCTTTTATCAAATTAAATCATCAGCAGCCTCAGTTTCCAAAGACTCTGAGAAAGAAAGAGAGGCTCTATAGAAATTAACAAGACAATAAAAAGGCAATCCTGTTGGGAATACTCGTTTAAGTATCTAACCAAATGGCGTTTGTATCTTTCAGCTTTTGTTCTGGGCTATTTGCAAGGCTGTATCTATAGATACAGGCTCGTTGCTTAGAGGCACCTTAGCAAGTGTCAAGCCAAGATAAAACGAGGAAAGCGGAAAACTTTTAATTAACCACGATTTGTGGTGCCCCAATAAGCTATAGCTATGTGAGGGCCAACTGCACTGCTTCTGTTTCTGCGTCTTGCGCCAAAAGTTGAGAGGGTTTGTTTTGTAATCGCCTTTTAGAGATAAGACTCTCTAGTAATTTGGAGTTGCTATATGGGAGTAAGTTGATGCCAAAGTGCAGTTGCAAGTGTTTTGTCAGCCCGAGAAAAGTCATGAAATGTTACAAGTCACCTGCAAAGTTGACATGAATAAATTTGTAGCGTTGACTCCGTTTCCTTGTGACTACTGTAGTAACGTTACCCTACCCATGTCCCCCTCGTTTTTGTTGTCATTCAACAGGGGGGATCAAAAGAGAAGCTGATTTACTTTTTGAAGGATTTCATTCCCTTTTTTTTGTTTGTTATTCTCGTTTTCTTCTTTTGGGTATATTTAATGTTGGAGCTGTTTGGGGTCTGTGTTGAAAGATCTTTAGGTGCCAAAGGAAAGTGTTGGTTAAATTTTGACTAAATGGTGACAAGCACTGATTTGTATGACTATTACTGTGTGCCAGCGCCCTAATAGGTCTTTTGTTGGAAAATGTATTCATTAATAGGTGTTGTGTAACTTTTGCAACGGCTGATTTAGTTTTTCCTTCAAAAGGGCTTTGAGAAACTTTAGAATCGTGAGTTTGGATTGTTATGAGTGAAAGATACTCGTATACATTGTATATAGAAGATAAAGGGCTTGACTATGCAGAGAGCTGATGTAGACATTTTTATGGATGATGAAATTTGGAGTGCAAATATGGGAAAAGCAACATAAGCTGTTTTGATATTAGAAGCAATTTAGGGTCTACAGAACAACAGAATTCGAGAAACATTGGTGGAACTAATTTTGACACAAGGCTAGTCGGTGAATTTTTTAAAGGAACACTTAACCAAACCCAGTATTCGTTTGGAAACATTCGGTTTAAATGATTATCATAAATTTCAAAGATGGTTGTTTATCATCTTGCCAATGAATGAAAACCCTCGAATGTAAGTGATCAGGGTATGTTTACTACCAGTAGCCTTTTTGGACCTTACTGATCAGTGATCATGATTTTCTCAGGGCCCTTGTATTTTATTAGCAGTTTCACTTCTTGGTGCTGCAAGCCTAAATCTTCCCGAGTAAGTTCACAGGATAAGCAGTCACACTTTTTTCAGCAGACTCCTGCAAATTTTAATGTTTGCGCGACGAATCGAACTCAATCAATCTTTTAAACAATTTACCCACTCGTTGAGATAATCAATAATGTTATGTAAAATTGGTTTTACGTCCGCACATGTCATTAAAATCTAGCACATGGTGGGTCTACCCAAATTAGGAGATCCAGTGAAAAGTGCCAGCTAATACCCTGAACTCCATTTGATAGTGTTATCTGTATTCCTTAAAATTTCCATGATTATGTTGAGGCATGATTCTGAATGCTCTTTGAAGATCTGATGACTATCTTACCATCAATATCTCCCATGTACCGAAATACCTGGGGACTGTATTGCAACGACAGTTACTGATAAGGCAACCACAACCAGCACGAACTCCCCAAACACACATCTCTCAAAAGAAAGATAAATTAACCGAAGTCCAAGGGCGTTCTATCGCCCTTGCTCCCAGACTGTTCTTCTCTGGTCAGAATAGGCACTGACAAGGATACTACACTGCCAAGGCACGGATGTAACACCTCCTTCTGACATCTCTTGGTCAAACTATGACCAAGACATCTATCTAATCGATAACTCTATCCAACAGCAAGCTGAAATATATGCCCATTTTATGAAGACTTTTCTTCAAAAGTGTGATGGATATACGTTCGAGCATCTCAAGACCACTCTATCTCAGTACCTTGCGCCTGTCACGGACCTGTTTCCCCAGAATTAGATTGAATTTGTCAATTAGTTTTGATTTTTGTGAAGTTTGATGAACTGGCTTTGGCAAACCAGTTCTGAGCGGGTTCACACTAATTCTATAGGTGCTGGCTAACATAGTTTTTTGTATGATCGCTAGGTCTTTGTTTAACTGATTGTAAGACAAAAAAAAGGGACCTCTGTAGATACTCGGAACATTTGCAATGCTTTTGAAATCTGGAAATACTGATTCCCTTTCTAAAAACGTTTTATTTTTCTTATGAGTGCCATGCACCTGCTTCAAATGTGCTTGAGTTCATTTATTAAAGTGATGTCGGGCGGTTCATGTTTGCTGAAACGAACAAATCTTCTTTATGAGGAGGTATACCTATACAGCTGACGAAATCATATTCTTATCAAAAGACAAAAAGTTGACAAAATGCCATTAAAAGCTAACATTTTTCTCATCGGTTAAAAAACAAGCTTACAACTTCAAACATCATTGCAACACTCAATCACGCCACCATCAACTATAATATTCAACTATCAAAGGAACATCATCTGAAAAAGCGCACCGAAGAAACCTTCTCAAAAGGCGGAAGAGATGCGGTCTATAGATAAGATTCAAACATCCCTCATGCAAAGCGAGGACCTCTGATACCGCATCAGTAGGTACATATACCTACTCCGAAAAATGTCCTCATCTAACCCATGAAAGACACTACATGCACCTAACAGTCAAATGTAGACATTTCTCATATGTGCTCCGCTCGACCAAAACCCATGTTGCGAGCTACCCAAAACGGTTTTGTCATTTTGCTTATACATATGGAAGACAAGTTCAAGACTTTTGCTCTTCCCTATCGCTTCTTATGCCGCTGCAAGCCGGCCGTTGAGCAGGCAATAAACAAAACAGCCAATTTCCAACAACACGACACCAAATAGAGAGGGGCGCGTCGATTAAACGGCGCTGTAATTAATGTCTCATAATTAGACATAATGTTCAACATGAGTCCTTTCCTTTTTGGCCAGAAGCAGCCAAGTGAACCAACAACAACAACACCAACAACAGCTAGAAAAAAAGACTATGCAGCATGGGATTTTGTCACAGCAATGTCGCATATGGATGCATCGGGTGCCGCCGCCGCTGAGCCACCAACCAGCCGAAGCTGGAGCTTGTTGGGAACACCATCAAAGACCGAACCAAACAAAACCAAAACAACAACGCCACCGGTCGTCCATATCCAGCACGTTAGCTTGGCCGATAACCATCTTGACAACTTGTAATAGTCATTAAGATCGTGGAGCCCGATAATGTTTGTATCTATTAATTTTGCTGAGAGAGCACCTCTATAGAGTCAAGCGCTCGCTCGGAAGAAGGAAGGTGCGGGTGTTTAATGGCGACGACTGTGACGGTGATGGCGATGGTGACGGTGCAGTTGGGACTTGTAAATGCATGTTGTCTTAGGTATAGCTGTTGCCTGTTTGAGGCACCTCATATAAATTTGTGCTGCCTGCACCTGTCCCATGCGAGAAATTGTGACACATTGATCGCAACCAGAGACACCATTTTATATGGTGTAAGTGACGCAAAAAAAAAGAATTCTGATGTCTTGCGGGGCGCAATCAAGTTGTGGGCTAAAAGCTTCCAGTGCTACCTCCGGGAAGTAGGTAGGTACATCGTACATAGTTGCTATATAGTTGCCCGTGATTCCTATCCGATTACTGCATGATATGGCTTTGCCATGCGGTGGCGCAGCAGTGGTGCTATTTTAATGTACAGCCAGTGTTATAAATAACCATCGAATGTTACAGGAGTAATTAATATTTTACAGCATTTGTTGGCGCTCGTAAATCCTTCTAATGTCTTGGGCAGATTGTAATAAGGTTTAACCATGGTGTAATGGCATCGTGGTGTTAACCGTTGCCGTTGGTCGTCGCGTCGCGTCGTTAAAGCAAGTCCTCTCAAGGCCAAGACTTTTCTGAATGTTGTTTCTAAATTTGCATAAGTTACATGGTCTTAAAATTAATGGCCTCGACTTTAGGCGACAGGAGTTTTGGTGTAATTCAACGTTATTGGCTGGATACTTCACATTGCTTCACACTGAGAACCGAAATAATTGAAAGCTCGCTTGGACTCTCGACCAGTCGGGAGCTATGCCTTAGATCTTAGTTAAATATACGCAACTTATACCCATAACTAGTAGCAAGCAATTAGTGGAACAATTTGAAGGTATGGCTTATGTGTCTAAAAGAGGGCACAACCACAGGTTTTCTTCAAACCCACCTCTGACTACCAACTCTTATTCTCACCTAACCGGCGTAAACACCGAATGCTTAGTACCTCAACAGAATATTGGGGTCCAACACCCTTTAGAAGATTGTTGGGATCACCAAACAAGAGAGGCGGAGAAGTGTGACTACTAAGGAACATCTTCTTTCATCAAGAGGGCAGCTGAAATAAACAAACAGACAAGGAAATTTCCGATGACAGTCTATTGCCCTTTATAGAAGACGAACAGCTGAACAATTAGTGGTGAACCTAATGGATAGGCTAAGACCTGACGTTACAGCTATGCAGGAAATGCGATAAGATGGAGCCCGGAGAGCTCATACAAAGAATATGATCTTATGTGACATACATCTACCGTGAAAATTGCTATAAGAAACAGGGTTAGTAGCTAGTAGCTATCTGGGTGCGATTTTCTGATAAGGGGAAAACTTAGGCAAGAAGTTTTAAGCTTTAAAAGTGTAAGTGAGTGCCATAATTCATATCAATGCAGAATTTACGAACGTGATATTATTCTGTCTTCGCGAAACCCTCGGACTCTCGAGTACGGATGCGCACAGAGAGCGCAACAGCTTTTGCTGACCGAAACTGGTCAGCTTGGCTGCTAATGAACACCAAACAAAGTATATACTATGAATGATAAGTCTATAATAATTGTGATCATTGCAAAGATCAATCGGAGAATTACTCTTGTAAAGCAAGTTGAAGTTATACAAGACCTTAGTAAACGGAACGGGACAAAAACATGGGCGTTCAATGACTCTAATGAAAAATTGCCTGGGTTCTTTGAGACAAAGATTCTTTGGGTGATTTTTGATCATTTGTGTTCGAGTTTTGATAAGAAGATTTAAAAACGACCCACACACGGTAAGTAATGTTGTCTTACTTGTCAACAAAATACAGCTGTTTTACGCAGCAAATGAAGATATCGATGTCGAAGTCGAGGATGATATCAGCCGCAACTTGTGCGTAACTGAAGGAGGCTAGAAAAGAACAGAACTGGCTGGAGATGCAATTTGGTTGCGGCCGTAGTCCGTTTTGGACTGTAAGTGGTATCAAAAAATTGAAGATTCGATTTTTAAAAACAAAATGATTACTATAATAACTTCCATTGAACTTTCCTGCTGTCAAAATGATAATTTTCATTCAAGAAATAACCTTGCAAATTTCCTTCTTCATAAATGTACCCCAAATGTTACCTTATCTCAATATTACTTAATTGATTTTTTAATTCAAGGAAACCTTACAGCTTCATTAACTACGAATCCCAGTTAAAATACACCTTGGGACAATTTACTTGGATTCTTAAGCAGCAAAATGATTTATGCTTTCCACAAACAAAGATAAAGTATCTGAAGATACAATAGCCTCATTAAGGCTTTCATTTACAAAACAAAAAAACTCCAAGCCTCATTTTGAGACTGCAGTGTTGTAATGAAGTTCATTTCTCTGTTGCTGTCAAACACAACACTCTTGTGAGCTATGATAATAATTAAGTACTGGTCCATGTATCCTGCCAGGCACAGAAACAGCAATGCTGCTGCCGGAACACTCTCAAGTCTCAACGCATATCTTGATTAATTTCCGATAAAATATCGATCGTTTTTGGATTTCTTCTCCATCCATTGTGGGGCATCAATTTTGGTTTTTTCTTGTATGCCTTTGCGGGAGTCATCGTCTTCCTGCAATTCGATGTTTTTTTTCAATTTATCTTAATTATGCCGAAACATGGAGACCAAGGTATTAATTCCCACCATTGCACATCACTAGTTCCTCGGGCAGTTAGTATATGCTGAAGCTAAATGATGTTGCACTCTTATGGCAATCACTGGATCTTCACAAGATGTGAGAATTACCAAGTCAAGTGGAACCTTCATATTTATTCCATATTATGAGTATATTTGTAAAATCGCTGCTGATGGTCAATATTTTCATTTTGTTTATCGAATCATTGCATCAGGATACCTATGTGTACTTAAAAAGGGAACTTCTCATGTTTTGTTTGATCAGCCCTTTGCACCTGTTCGATTTCACTTTTTTTTCGCAAAATGACTCAGGAGTCAGGAGTGCACGCGTCTCTGATGATGACTTTCAAAAATAGTAATTTTTACCGACATCTTTTTGGGGTCATTATGTCAGGAGGCTGACGTGAAATAATTCGTTTTTTTTTCTGAAGAGAAAATACCCAAGAATCCGCACCTTATTGGTGTCTGGATGCCGTGCTATAGCCGATGCCGTCATAATTCGTGCCGCAGTTTAAATAAAGATTATGGAGATTTATTTGTTTGCTAAGGCAAAGTGTTACTTTTCGAAATGAAAGTGAAGCTTGTTTTCGAAGAGGATTTCTGTTGAAATTGCACGCTGCAATGTGATATTTTTTGTACATTTTTTTAGTGTATCATGGAAGAAACTATTGATATATTAGATTACAGTAAATATTAAAGTAGCGTGTTGTTGATAATTTCTTTCAGTACTTTTGGATCTGGCATGCGAGAAACAAAAATATTGACAGTAAAATATATTCATTCAATCCAATGCAGAAACAAAACAACTTGTGTTGTGAATATTGAGGTGTGGGAAGCAAGATGTGCTAATGATGTGTCAGCCACCGCAAAATCGATCGGTCACATTTCAGAATCGGTTAGTGGAGGGTTTTTGTGCATCAGGCTATGTTTTTCAAACGCTTATCAATCAATCAAAGCAACCAAACACCGCGAGCCCGTTTGCAGCGGTCGATTCGTTGGACCCAATTTAGCGTTCAACGTTGGCTCTGAGCTCTTCCAAATTGCTTCGTCGCGTCGGCTTGTTGGCATAAACCAATGACTTAACGTAGCTCTAAAGAAAATAGTGTAGGGGAGATTAAATCACATGAACGAGGTGGCCAATCGACTGGCCCATTTCTTGAAATAACACGCTCATCAAACTTACTCTTCAATAAATCGATTGTAAGGTATGCTGTGTGGCTAGTGGCACCATCGTGTTAAAGCAACATGTCTTTCCAATGCTCACATTAACTCACTGAAGATTATTTTGCGAAGAAATTCAACATCTTGGCGCATCTTCTCCAGAGCCCAACCGGAGAACGTACGTCGCTTTAAATGGTCCATCGGCTTCAATTCTTGAGTCAGCTTGTTCTTGTTCATGGGGGCGTGAAAATAGATCAGCGTCACGTTCTTAAACTTTGCCTTCATGCGGGGTGTCTGGCTGGGAGTGGTGAAACTTCAAATTTCTAAGACCCCAAAATTCTTTTTAAAGATTGCATTTTTACGAAAGTCAACTATCAAAAAGAAGATCAATAAGCAGTATCAAAGCAAAGGGAACTTAACCTAAATATATTTCATTTTTAGTATTCCATGAAAGAAGTTTTGAAGCATTTGTTCATTTCAATAAAAAAAAAGCAATTAACTTTTATACACAAAACCCACTCCCTTTGTCATTTATGTCGATTAAGTTGTTAACAATTTTTCCACCGTCTACTCACTCCCATCTGGCTGAAAGTGAAAACATCATCACTTTCCAAAAAAAAAAAAAAAACACCAAACTGAAGCAAAACGTGTCAACACGCCCTGGTAATACACAAACGACTTCCCCAGTGTCGCGTAATTTACAATCAGGACTTCCACCATCTCAGACAAAACCCATTCAATCCCGAAGAGTCCGAATTTTTTTGATAAATGTATTTAAGTTCGTAATTGAACTTTTTGACCTTTTCCAGTCTCGGTGGCAGTCGTACAACTGTTGCCGTTATGGCTTCGGCATCAACCGCCACAACAATGTATGTAGGTACCAAGTGAGTGTTACAACTCCACAACAGACAACACATTAATGTATGCGATCGACAAATTTATAGCCTTTTTGCGTTGCGTAAAGGGCGCACGAATCGAACACGTTATGGTTTTATAGAGCTGATCATATACCAATTGTTAAGGTATTTTTACTTTCGTTACGCTAGCTGGCACTATCACCGCCGCCGCCAACGAGGATTTATAGCGACTTTAACTGGGGATGTTGTTTTGTTTATCTTAAGGTACACAGAGTGTGGAAAGCTCCCCCATTGGCATATCATTTAATTGCACAGCTTGGATATGTCAACGAGTTATTGAAGACGAAGAATACACCGAGTCTCAAGCTATCAACATGAGGATGAGGATCCCTCAGGAGCGGTTGTTCTTACATAACTTGCAGCCTAAAGACACAATGGCATCGAAATAAGAAAATAAAAACAGCAAAAAAAAAATGAAAACACCACCTCAAAAAATCCACATTACGAATTCCGCGATATCTCGAAGATAGTTTCACCATGTTCAGCGATTGTGCCGAACATGTAACCTAACAAATTTCCTTCAATTGTTTTACCAAAGTTATACTATAGTACTCGGAGGTCTGAGCATAGTACGATTTTTCCCATTTATGTGTACTAACCATATAGCCTCGTCATTCCTGATATCTCTGCTCTAGTGTTGTTTAATCGATTCCTTATAGCATCACACTTTTGTGATCAACACGGCATGATTTGAAGGAAAAATCAATTCCCAAGAGATGGAGGATTCAGATAAGACAAAGAGGTGTATTTTACCGGGAAGTTTACTTAAAGAAATATTGACAAAAAAATGCAAAATGAAAAGAATGAAGTGCGGGGCCTTCTTCCACTTTTGATATTCTTTAGCAAAAATTTCCCATCCAATATTACGTTTGAATTAGTAGATCCTTGATGGTCTTCTGGAATGAAAGGTTTTTTGATTTGGCCCTTCTTTTCTGGTTTTGCGTCAGAGTGGCTTTCAGAGTTATTAACTTATGAACCCTGTGCCAAACCCTATGAGCGGGAGTCGGGTGAAAATTATATCCTTAGTTCTTAATCTTTTGTGATATTAAGACGGTGCTCAGATAAGGTCAGATTAAATCCCTGAGGTGACCCTGCCTTTACTTCTTAAAAATTATATTCTCAGCAATTTGACCATAGATTGAGTAGTTTGTGCGATTTCCACAATCCGTGCTAAAAACATGGAAGTTTATGAGATTTATCAATCATTCAGGAGCTCTTTTCGACACCTTGACAGGGTCCGCCATACGTCTTGATTTATCCCTATAAATCTACATCAGTTCTTCTGTGGCTGATCTTAACTTACCAACCTAATCCAGGGAGCGACCCTGGTGGCGCCGAAAGCCTTAGCTTCTTCAACTAATAAAGTAGTTACCACTTCACTGGGGAACTTCACCAAGCGTGCGTAATACTGACCACTTGAGAGCTCAAACCATCCAATACGCCACTTTTGTGCAGGAAGTAAAATAAGACAATAAAAAACCACCTTTCTCACGATACAGTCCGAAAAGTTCTCCTGGCAAGATTGTTGAGATCCGAAGACTTAAATGACCCACTGCTGAAACTTTAAGCACCATCAGAAGATTGTAAAGGAATGGATATGATAGTCTTCTGTTCTAGACACTCAAGAGAAGAGGTTCAAAAACAACAGAAAATACAATACAAGAAAAGTGAGATTTTCAGAGATGACAATTGACCTTAAAGAAGGCTATTCCCAATGATCAGATTATTATTAATCTGCTGCTCACAATACAGGCAAATAAAAGACTCTACCCTTGCTATGACTATTAGCTAATGATCAGGAGATAAAAGGCAGTGCACAAGCTTAAGGAAGCTCTCTAGAGATCTCTGTAATTTCCAGGGGCCAACTAAAGAATCCATCGTGCCAGTTTCGTAATCGAATCCCGTTCCGTCCCCGATGAAGTTGAAAGTTTGGCTACTTTTTCCGTTGCGTCCATTCTTATGGGTCGCATCTGATAAGAACGTGTGTATTTTTTCGAGCTGTCTGTTGAAAACGTTGACGTAAAGCATGCGACGGATTTTGACCCCTTAAGCAGTGATTGAAAGTCAAAAATCACCTCAAATCATAAAGGCAACCAAAGGAAATCACTTCGACATCAAATCTAGAGAAAAGGATAGATCTGCGGTCTTCAAAGGCTTAACCCGCTGAATCCAGTGAATGACTAGCTGTCAGTATTAAACCAGAAAGCCCGCAGATAAACAAAACGTATTATATTTTGAAGATCAGTCAGAAACCCCGATTTTAAACTTCGTTGACATAAACATATAGTTTTAAGAATTATATTCTGTAAGCCTGGTACAGCCAAAGTCGAGATGGAAGGAATATTGAAAAAAGGTGGAGTTCCAAAGCGATTCACTGGACTCGGACATTGCAGAAACAACCAATGAGTAGAAATATACTGAAGGGTCGTTACAGTTAATGTGCCTTATATAAAACCTGAGAGTTTTCTAAGGGCGAAAACCGAATTCATTTAAGATCCGTGGATTAATGGACCTTTAAGACTAGTTGAAATTTTTGAGTAAGACGGAAAACATATGTGATCAAAAGCCGTAGGAATCTCGAAAATGCCAAAACTACATATGTTTTGATATCAAAAGTTTCAAGATTAATATTTTGTGGAGTCAGAAAGCACCACAACAGTGGTTGACTGAGTCGAGATAGACTTTGTTGACAAAAAAGAAATGATGTCCTTAGCGAGCCACCAGATTCTGACTATCCAGATCAATCAATCCTAAGGGTGGAAACTGTAGAAGTCAGAATCATTCAAGATCCATGGATTAAAGGTCTAAGAGTGAAAGGCCTTACAGACAGCCCAACTGAAGAATAATTGATCACTCGCACTTTCCTTTGCTAAGTTCACATGAAATTAGCGAAAATTCAGGACACAAAATATTCAGGGAACAAAATATCAATCACATTTCAAACTGATCCATTGTGGTGCTTCGCTAAGTTCACATGAAATTAGGAGCAAACAAATTAATATTGTTGTAACTAATCAGCAAAAAATTAGCAACAAAATAACAAACTAATTGCACATTAATTTGCGAAAGTTGCTTCGCTAAGTTCACACTCATCCTCAAATAAACTTCGCCAAGCATATTTATAACTAAGATAAATCTAAAAGAATTCTACGTGATACTTTTCCAAAACATGTCAACGAGTTGTTGGGTTTCCGAAAGCTTAATTGGTCCTGGGAATGCTCATTTCCTTATTTTTCCACAGCTCTTCAAGCTTTCAGTAGACTAGTACAAAAGTTAAAGTCATAAAAAAGAAAATTCTTCTGGTGAAATTCATTATTGGAACCTTAAAGAACTACATATACCAACAAATACAAGGAAACAAGAGCACGATGAAGACAGAAGACAATGAGAACGACAAACAGAGAGTAGCTGGCTTGTGAGGTGAAATTGAATGTCAGCGAACTCCCTGCAAATAGCATGTTCAAAGCCCCTTTGACCTCTTAATTTTTTTTTTCTTGCACAAATGCGCGATGTTCCTGGTGTTGAGCTATAGAAAAGAGATAACCATCTCAAGAGGCATGATTGTGGCTGTTGTTGTTGTGATGTAGTTGGTGCATGATCCTAAGCTTAGAATGGGAAGTCTATTTTTGTTGGCAGGAGTAAGTTACATGCAGTGCACTAAGATGGTACAGGGACATGTTATTGGCCAAAAAAAGAATGGAGTTTTCTAAAATCTGTCTTAACAACATGGTTGGCGAGGATTGTTTGTTTTCCTGTTTGATTTTTTTTTTGTTTTTGTTTCTTCCTTCCAAGGTGGTCGGATAAATTGTGGAACAAATGGCACCTGTTCTCATGTTTGTTGAGATTTACAACATTGTAGTATGTTGTATAGCAAATAGTTAAGAGCTCTACAATGTGTGGAATTTTTATTGGTGTTGTTG
The DNA here is from genome assembly GCA_948107695.1 of Meliscaeva auricollis. NCBI lineage: Eukaryota > Metazoa > Arthropoda > Insecta > Diptera > Syrphidae > Meliscaeva > Meliscaeva auricollis. The sequence continues at coordinate 75,439,960 of OX403616.1, read as the reverse complement.
TGTGTTAATAGAGAGCAATTAAACTCGAGACATGTTTCTTTGTTAAAGATATTGGTTTTGGTAGTTGGTACAAATCACCTAGATCCAAAAATAAAACTATATGGAGTGAGAAATAAACCACCAAAGAGATTTAACGACTCTTTAAGAATAGAAGGAAAATATGTACATATATCATCTGACTCTTCAACCGTCATTATCGGTAAACGCTATCGGCAAGCAGGCGTTTTACTCAAGAAAAATTTGACTTCGACTACAAGGATACTTAATAGAACAGTGCATGAGAAAGTTTTAAATTCAAAATAGAAGTCTTTTAGCAATCGAACATACAAAACTTCTCAACAGCCATGATAAATTTTCCTCTGCCACATCGTCCATCGGAGTTGCATATGAAGACTCAAAGGACGGGACTCCATATCGCTATTAGGCCTGTGGTAGTGCACCATAAGGCAGCCCTTGCGTTCACCCAGTTTGGCTATCCCCGTGTTTAAGCGTATGACCCACCCCCCGGAACGACTGTTTGCGTTCTTGCAAGAGGGTTGTCATGTTTTCCTTGCGGAATCAACTTGCGGGTTCAACCGTTTCCCGACTATTTTCTTCTTGCCTTTTTTTCCTTCTGTGAATATTTTCAATATAGCAGACTACTTTTTGCCTGTATTGGTCACTGAGTAGCATCTTCTAGAATATGTTATCTGGGGCTGATCGCACCAATGGTTCTCTGCAGGTCTTACAGGGGGCTTCACATCTGATGCATTCGCAGGTGTCTGGAAAACATCATCAATTAGGAAGTCTCCATACTGACAGGACGCTGTGCTTGATTTGCCGATATTATGGAGAAAGGCGCTGAAATATCCGTGCCCGGTGAAGAACTGGGTAACATCATCAATTGGGAAGTCTCCATACTAGAAGGACGCTGTGCTTGATTTGCCGATATTATGGAGAAAGGCGCTAAAATATCCGTGCCCGGTGAAGAACTGGGTGACGTCGTAGATTACCTCACGGTGTTTTCGTTCGACTCAGCCACATTTTCGATCAACCTCGCCGTCCATCATTCTCTGCTTTCAGAGTTCCACTGGTCTTGCCTTTTTCGCCTCGTTCTCTCCTGCGCCTCTCAGGTTGCTGTTTCCATTCCGATTTCCGCCTTTTTGTTGTAGACGTACTTACTTTCTGCTGCTAGGATATCAATGGGGGTCACTCCAGCGATATCAAGGACGGCTGGTTCCGATACCGTTCGGTAGGAGCTGGCCACGCGTAAAGTTCCGCGCCTCTGCACCGCGGCCATCTACTTCCGGTATTTTTTTGTCAGAGTGTGTCTGCTGCAAATCGTACATTAATAAAGGAGAATGGAGTGTGTTCCTGACATCAGCAGCCTTCTTTTGCTTGACTTTGGACCACCAACGTTGGGCATCAATCTACTCAGCATTCTTTATCTGTTGCCCAAAAGTGAGTTTCGTGTTTGTGGCTAATCCCAGATATTTCACAGATTCTTTGCTTCTTATGACTTTGGGTCCCACTTGAAAGTCGACGATTGTCGGTATTCTCTTCATAGTGAGGAGGACTATCTTCATTTTTTCTGTGTTCAGGCTAAGACCATATGTTCATCCATCCACTGTTCAGCATCATTTGCGATATTTTGGTATTTTTTGCAGTTATTACCGCGGCAATGTCATCTGCAAACCATACAAGGATGGAATCTCCTGGCTTGTCTAAAAGAATGATAGGAGATATTCCAGAGATCTGGTCCCAAGATCGATACCTCAGCTTCTGTGAAGCTTCCTTCGTGAGCCATCTGCTGTTTCGTATATCATCTCTTAAGTTTGGAACGTTGAAATTTATGGATTCATTTCTGACATCAAAGTTGCCAGCAATACGATCTTACTTGAGTAGTGTTTACCTGTTGGTTGATTTGGTTGGCCTTAACCACTTATTCAATTGCTCCGATCGTAACGCGGCCTTTCCTAAAACCAAACTATCTTTCCGACAAATCTTCGGCTCCGAGCGTGAGGTGTCCAGTCAAACCTGATACTGAACAAACAATTCTGCCTAGTGTGGGATTTGAACCTGAGTAAGCAATTAAGCACTACATCCACTGCACCATTGCCACCCACTTTTTTCCGACCGTCAAACCAACGCCTCCCCGATCTTGACGCTAAAATCACCAAGAACAATCTTGTCTATTACTTTTATAGTACGTCTTCTCGAGAAGATCATAGAATGCTTCATCTTCCTTGGTTGTGTAATTTGTTTCACAGATCAGCATTGTGTTTCTCAGTTTGGCTCAGTCATGTATTGTGACAAGGCGCAATTTGTCATATTTAAAAGCATATGATTTCTAAGCTTAACTTCGACTTTCGATATCAGTGGATTGCATATTATCTGTATGCCATCTTCATCTTATTATTAGTAACTAGTAGCGACAACTTGCTCCACTTCGACATGTCCATCATGGTTGACCATTCAGTAGAAACAATTTCCGCAAAGGCGTAGCCCAAAATTTCTAAGATGTCACCGTGAGTGTCTCGTCCATGTCAAGACTTACCGCCATTAAGAAACTTGAACTGACTAAATAGATTTCAAAAAATCATTTTTTAAAAACCTTTTCCTTTAAATATTTATATGTATGTACCTTCTGAGACAACATAAATAAAAGGAACAAATTCAATGTTCTTGTCCTAATCTTCTAATCTCAAACGAAAGTCTATACACTCAAACTCAAAACGACTTCCCTAAGCAGGAAGTAATATACGGACACTTAAAATTCATGGGGGTGTCATTAAGAGGACGAGTAACTCCAACCACACAACAGCAGCAGCTACCAAAGACTCCGTAGAAGCTACATCGTGGTGATCTTGTACATATGGATCACCATGCATCTTATAGCAATGAAGATGCCATCTGATTCAATAATCTCTTCCTTGCTCTGTCTATACCTATCCAGCCGCCCACGAAGAACATAGGATAAGTCTTACATAAGGACCCAAAGCAACCATCCACCTGTGTGTATGATGATGACGGTAAACAAAGTGGAGTGATGTAGCAGCAGGTAGGTAAAGTAGGTAGGTAGAGTGTAAGATTGCGCAAATGCGGCTCCTTACAGATCGCGTAGGACATGATCAATGCGCACAATTGTTTGTCAGTTGCGCATGCGCACCATCGTGTTCTGATTGAACGCAAACCACACTCCATAGACAAAACCCCCCCACTCAGAGCTCGCAGCACACACACACGCCAAAGCCAAACCATTCCATTCGTTGGCATCGCTAAGCTTAGCTTAGACACACAAATCGAGTCGCCCGATTAATCTCAAAATGGTTCATCGCTAACAAGATTACAATTAACACCTGAAATGAATGTGCAACATATCACCAGGTGATGGTCTTTTGTATGCAACTACGCGAGAGCTATAGTTGTTGTTGTTGTAGATGCATTTCCCCTTCCTCCCTTTATCGTGATGGAGCACGAGTGCTGATGTGGATTTCAAGATATCGTCTGGTGCAGATCTACTTTACTTTGCATCCGTTTTGTGGTGCTTTGTCTTTTGCCTTGGAGCGTGGATAGATGTCGCCGCCAGCTAAAACCAAAGCTGGAAAGAAAAAAACCTTTAGCGGTTTCAAAGAGCTGAAGAGCTTACAGTGAAGTGAACATTTTGCGTAGGAGTTTGACTGTCGCGACTAGTGAAGAAAGTGCTTTTTTCTCAGGAAGACTACTGACAAAAAGGTGAGCAAGTTGAGTGAGCAGTAAAAGAAATGCAGTTGCAGAAGAAGTTTATTCCAACACGTGTACGAATTTTTGTTCACTCTTGTCTACTTGTTCTTAACTTAATACAATTTACTAGGGCAGATCGACAAAATTAGTGTACGAGACGGCAAATCTACGAGCCAGTAAATTATAAGACAAACACATACATCAACTTCTGAAACAGTTGACAACCGAGCAAACAAACATGATAAATAAACGAGTGGACCCCTAATAAACGGATAAGTCTGGCAAAACAACGGGAAGACCTTCCAAATCAACAGAAACACCTGGCAAATAAACGGATGGCCTTCAAAATTAGCTAACGAGTTTGTCAAATTAAGAGGCGAATGTGGCATATCAACGGATGAATCTGCGTGTCAACAGTCGGAAGTCTGCCAAGCGCCAGATGGGTGTTGTGGGTGTCTGGGATTCCCAAGCCGCTAAAGCAAAAAACTGAATTCAGTAAAATAAGAAATTAGCTTCATAAAATACTAATTTTTTTTTGTCCCCTTTTGGTGGTCCATTTCCCCCACATGCATCAGCTGACTTTTGGCAGGCTTTCATATGTATACTCAAAACTCCACTTATTTTTGTTTGTACCTTTAGGGGTCTCTGTAAGCCAGATCCACCACTGGTGGCTCGGCTGACTTGTTGATTAATACTAAGGAAAATATAGACTAGACAAAAATTTTAAACATTTTTCTTATAAAATGACGTAATGTTTATGTCGCTATCTCTGGACTTATGCCTGGAATAGCTTTGACAATTTATTTGTTATTTCTTATCTTCTTTTTTTCTAACTTGACTGGTAACCTACGGTAGTTTCAATTTAAAAGCTAAAGTAGCAGAATAGATGCAAGAAAACCTCTTATCAAGTAGCCTACCAACGATTCTTTCCTCCAAATTATCATTGAAGCCTCCACGCACAATTTAGAAGTCGTACACCGGACAGACTCTATAACCTTTGGTGAAGAAGTAACTGAAATCCATTTTAATAGGATCTTCAATCAAGTCAGCAGGTTTTTTCCACATAAGACCAAGATTGGCCAAGACAAGCGCTTATCGGCTTTTTTTTTTTTTTTTTTGCAAAATCTTTACTAATAAGGTGTCATTTGAGAAGCTTTTTGGGGGGCGTGCGAGAAGATCAGCCCACTTTGTATTTGACTAAGTTCTCCACTAATTATGAGTATAGAAATCGTACCCCGGACAGACTCCGTAAGCTTTGGTGAAGAAGTCACTCAAATCCATTTTCATAGGATCTTCAATCAAGTCAGCAGGTTTTTTCACATAATACCAAGGCAAGCCAAAACAAGCGATCACTTATCCACTTTTCTTTTTTTGCAAAATCTTTACTAATAACGTGTCATTTGAGAATCTTTTCTAGGGGCGTGCGAGAAGATCAGCCCACTTTGTATTTGATTAAGTTCTCCAATAATTGTGAGGATAGAAATCGTACCCCAGGCAGACTCCGTAAGCTTTGGTGAAGAAGTTACTCAAATCCATTTTAATAGGATCTTCAACCAAGTTAGTAGGTTTTTTTCACATAAGACCAAGTCAAGCGATATTTTATCGGCTTTTCATTTTTTACAAAATCTTCACTTATAACGTGTCATTTGAAGAAGATCAGCCCACTTGGTTCTCCACTAATTGTTCGGATATACGTAATCTATCTAAAAGCTGCCTTTATTTTTTTGGGTTGTTAACCGGATTCAAGAAATGAGCTGTTGACCTGTGCATGTTTTGAATAGTTCAATGGGATTGTTTCCTAATCACGTTTATTAAAGCTTCATTAATTTTTACAGATTTGTTCACACATCTTTAATTGGCCATTTTTTATAAAAATCAGTCAGTAAACGCATTAGTTTGTAGGTACCTATGAACGATCACTGACTCTTTTACACAATCAAGAACCTATAGAGATACCAACCAGTCACAACTGCACGATATTCAAACTCGATGTAACCACTTAATTTTCCCAGAGCCCAGCATCATCGCCTTCACATCATTCATCTCTGAAAGCCAGCTTCGCGCATTCAAAGCAATATATTTTTTCAAGAAATCTTTCAATCGAATATAAATAAATCCAATGCACGTCCCATCATCAATAATTGCCGATACAAACGTGCCAACAACTAGACGACTCATCTTGGCTAGGTCCAGACAAATGCGTCGATAGATTCAATGGCATATCTATCACACATCATCATCTTCATTCAATGCCGAGACTCGGAACTGACTATTATCAGTCCGGCAAATCACGATAATCAAACTATGATTTGTGGTTATTGATTCTGATGCCATTAACTGGCACTTTGTTCCTTCAAAGTTGTAGCAGTGTTCCAATGCCCACGCGAAAAATGATAAATCTTTTTCCATACTCACTTCTTCTTCAATGTCTTTGGTCTGGACGGGGCAGGATAACTAGGCTCGAACTCAATATGATCCTTAAGCACTAGCCAGCTAGTACCATGACGTCGATCGTCGCATCAGCATGGTTCTAGATCCGTTGATCGAAAAATCAACACAACACAGCTTAGTGGTTGTTGTTTTTGTTTATTTGTTTGTTTCGGATTGATCAACCAAGACGTAAAGACGCTTAAGAATACCTACTCCTGAAACCAAGATCAGCCAATATGGAAGCCTTGATTTGTGGCATTCATTACAGCGCATTTACGTTTGAAAAATTCCTCGGGGGTCGAGCAGAAGGTCAGCAAATAACGCCATGAATCCAACTGCGAGTGCATCATTCAAACGGCAGGGTGGTGAGTTCCAACCTCCAGGTGGTGTTGGATGCTATACGATGCGATGCAATGGTTAGAATGGTAGTGCAGTCGAGCTGGACAACTGGACAAATGAGAGATTTGATTAACAATAGTTTACGGCCGTAATAGATGAGGCTTGCAGTTTGTGGATTAGTGTGCTCTATGGCACAGCGCACAGCGCACTCTTTAAATAGCTCCAAGGGAGGGAGCAAACATTCTGAGAAATGACCAAACCATTTGATATCATTTGTTAGATTCTATTTATAGCTTTGCACGTGGCTGGTGGCGTTCTTTTGATCGCTTTTGTGTGCATTTAGTTTTGGATTCTATTGCGAATCGACATGCACGCTATTAATTTTTTTTTTGTTTTGCTTGGGATGTGTGTGCAGTGATCAGAAGTAATCAGTGGTACTAGATGGAGATTGGGAAGATTAATGGATGGGACGAGGTATTATGGGCTGGGCAGTGTTTTGTGTTGGTTCTAATGCGGATTCAGATAGAAAGTAAATGCTTGATTGCAATTTAAAGATATTTCATTCAGGGAAATTGGGTGTTTCTAGTAAAAAATTGAATAACTCCCGATGGGGACACATTTTGATTGCTCTGTATATTTCAAACGTGAAGAATTTGTGCGTAGCTCAGAAGAAGCTTAACAAAATATTGTACAAATACCTTTACTCCTTTAACCGAACTCCAAACGAATCACATTCGTACCGTCCGAAACCCTTACATTTCCGAAGAAATCATATTCGCACCGTCTGTATAATTTAAACCAACACATTTTAAATATCAAATATCAAAAGAAATTTATTTTGATTCTTTCGATTCACAGAAGGTCTTTACTCGAATTACTGCGAAGTGCAATTCCGAAGCAAAATCAGTTTTTGCTTCATCGTTGCCGAGTACCAATACCAATCTAGTGTAGTAGAAGTAAGAGTCCATTGAGAATAAAAAAAATTATTTCATAATTCTTCCGGGAGGCAGAAATTATTGGTCCTAAATTTGTTCCGTCTGGGATCCACTTCTTCAAAGTGTATCTCCGACAATTCAAGGCTTTTCCTTGACCTTCGTATTGCTGGACCGATACCCACCAATAATTCTGTAGCTGCCCTCTCCCCTCTTCTAGGAATGCTACAGATACTATCCGTCAAACTCGCAGTTTGTTCTCCAGTCTTTCGCTAGAGACAGGACCGCGTCCCACCGATACTTCTGTGGTTGCCCTTTTTTCTGAGCGTGTCACAGACATTTGCCGTCATGTGGATACCGCTCACCGCTTATTCTCTAATTGCTGCTGGAGACAGAAAGTAGTCCACCTTTGGCAGCTACTTGTTTCGTTTCGCGATCCACTTCTTCTAAGTGTACCGTGAACAGAGCCGCTCTCTCCTGAGACCCGCTACCGCTCATTCTCTAGTCTTTTCCTAGAGACAGGACCAATTCCGATCGATATTTCTGTGGTTGCCCTCAGCTTCGATAAAAAAGTATCACAATATTATCAATGAAGAAAAGCTGAATTTAATTGCAGAAATAAAACAAAGGATCAGCCTTGTTGACCTTCTTTCAGAGAAGGAAACATAGCAGATCTTTATTGTCCCCGTTTTGCTGGACCTCAACCAACTTGGTTTACTGACGTAATTGGAAGCAGATAGCTAAGGATCGAGCTGTCTAGAGTTGGGGCCATTTTATTTTGTTTTTTGAATCTTCATTTTTAAGAACTCATCTCTGAGACTATTCAAACTAATGGCTCTTCACTTTTAATGGTATACCCATTACTTCAAAAAACAGACAAAATACAACAAAAAGATGTGTAATTTAATGATTCCAGGTTAAAATAAACATTCCTAAAATAGAAGCCATTTCTCATCAACATTTAAATTTATGACAAGGACTTCAGGTAAACCTAAAGTGTAAGGAAAAACAAAAGACATTAAACAAAAATAGCTTCGATGTTGAAAAGATTTATTTGTCCCCCATCCATTAAAAAAAGACTTTATAAAGCCAATAAAATGTGTCTAGTAAAGTAATAACAAGTGTACGGAACTAAACCTCAGGCAGACGCACTTCCTTCCACTACACGAATCACAGACCGGATCACAGTGGCAGCTGTTCTGCCTCTTATACAGGTTCAGTATCTTCTACTGGCATACAACATGCCTCGACGATAGCCCGACCAAGTAATTAAGCATTAATAAATACCAATAACATTTTTCCCAGGCGCAGAGGCTCGCTAATGTGTGATATTTCGGTTCAATTAAGATAGCGTAAGTGTTTGTTTGCCTTGCCCATTTGCAAAGAGCACCATAATACTCCTTCCAACCTTATAGCGAATGGAGATGCTGGGCAACGATATTGTAACTTTATCTTCATATTTAACAGTTAAATTTGCGCCAGTCTTTCGTGCCATCTCAGAAATAGTAGCTAGCTATAGTTGAGTTACTTTATACAGCGCAGCCTCCTCTGCAGCCTGCACAGCCTATCTCAAGCAGGTAGGTAGAGGTAGGTACCTTTTGAAAACAGTGGGTAATTACCGTGGTCGTTACTTTAGATCGGCCATATGCTATGATTTTAATTGCTCACCTGGCTTCGATCATTGTTTCATTGGAGTACACCACTAACTACACGATGTTGCACATAGCATTTGCACAAATGGACCCAGTGGAACCCAGGATAATGCGGGAGTGCAGGGAGGACTTCAAGCTTCAACTGCATTGGCATAGCCATTGCCACACCACCGCACCAACCGGCGCGGCGATGAATTGAAAGTACCTTTGAAGAAATTGGAAGAAATTTAATATGGTTTGGGAAAATGTTGTTGTTGTTGTTGTTGCACGGCAGGCGCGCAATCATGACTACTTCTTAAAGGCGGTGGCGGCACAGCGACGAAGCGGCAGCAAGACAGAAGCGCTGTCGGATTGGGCATGAGAAATTTATTGCCTGACCAAGATGGTAATTTGTAATTAGACCTGCAAATGGCAATGCTTTCGAAATCTCAGAAGGTTAACACGAACACGCTGTTTTGGTCTTTTTGGAATGGCTGCGCTATCTGTTTGACAACATACCATAGCCTAGCCATAGCGAGTGGATATATTTTCTTATTTTGGTTTTGACAGTTGTTTGAAAATGGCAAGTTGCATAGTTTAGTAGATAGGTGCATGTACAGCAACATTAGTTGTTTCAGCAACATTGTATGAAAATATATTTGAAAGGATCGATTTTAATCGGGGGTAGCCCTTTGATTAGTCAAAAATGACAATCAAAATAGACAGCCAAAGTTGACAGAGATGTCGACCAAAATGAAAGGTAAACAAACGATTATTTATTACCTATACGACTAACAGCAACATGACTACTGCGAGTAAGTTTATCAAAACCGGGAAGTGTATCCTACATAAATATTCATTTAGATGACGGACAATAGTGGGAAATCAAGCCTTCTATAAAAAGAATAAAATAACATTAAGTCTATCTGAGAGTAAAGTGCATAAGCAGCCAAAAATTAAATGTAGTTTTTTTTTTTTAATTTTCTTAAACACAAGCAGGAGTGTTATAACTTAAACAAAAGAGTTGACACGCGAACTTCATTTTTACAGAAGATCATTGATTTTGAGAGTAAAGTACCTTTCTACTTGGCTGGTTTGAGAATGCGATTCCTTTGTATTTGGTGGTGTAATAAGTGGTTTCCGTATGAAAATGGGAATTAAATTTATGGAAACATGCATGTACCTAGCTTTTGGATCAAATGCTGTGGATTTGCTCATCGGAATTTCAAGGTCCAGAACACAATTTTAATTTAAAAGGACTTATCTTATTATCCAACGTTCTTAATAAGGCTGTTAATGCATTTAACACAAATGTTAATAATTATTTAATACTAATTTAGTCTCAGATCGGGGTTTTGGTATTCTGGACTCCAGATTCGAATACTGTGGATTATGATTACTGGTTTCATATCTCTCTCACTTCTCGAATGGTTTTCGGATTTCTGGTATCAAGTTTTTCGTTACTTGGACGGTATTAGAATTCTGCTTCTGGTTTGCTGACAGACGGTTTTCGGGTATAGATTTTATCCCAGCAACCAAAATAACTTTTGCTGGCATCAACAGATTTCTCTGAAATGGTCTGCAAAAATAAAGTTTTTTTATGTCCTTCATAATTTTTTTTTTTAAATTATGTAAGATTCGACTTTTCTGAATCTAAATCTGGTTTCAGAAAAATTCTATCACGTACATTTTTTTAAAATTTATTAAAAAAAAAATATGATTGTTTAGTAGAAAACAGCTCTCTTTGATTCGGTTGATCTAGTATATATTCAAAACCATTGCGCTGATTCTGCTGAAATTACAAGGACTTATTCCATATAGCATAAACTAAGACCTGAAACTGAATTGGTTTTCATTCATCAATGCATAGTGGCATTTTCAACCGTTATTCTAAAAAAAATCACCATAAATTTCAAAATTCTGTAGTTTTTGGGATGTACATAGCAAAAAAAAACTAATATAGACGATAGAATGAAATTTCTATACTCTTGATACTGGCCAAAATAATTATGGTGTAAAGAAGGCAGCAATCAAAGGAAAACCAACTAAAAAGGATATTTTTCTCCTTTTCAAAAGGTCTGATTTTTTATGGATTTTTGTGACGAATCCAGAAGTCATACCAAAAAATTGGTCAATACATAAATTTGGTAATTTTATCTACATTGTTCTACATAAACGATTTTAGTGATAAATGTTCATGTATTGGAATATGCATCAAAAACAATTAAAAAATACAATTTGTAAGTTTTCGAATGATTTCTCATGTTTCCCGTGAAAAATGTTATTGAATAACTTCAGTTTCGTGCTTAGCAATACGGTGTGTATTAATTCATACGGTGCGTAGAATCTAGCTCGTGTCTCTCTGCTACTAGAGTAGCTGCGATGCGAGGTGGAATTGGTTTTCTTTCGTCGATCTTTGTCCAGGTTTCTGCAGATACTATAGAAGTACTATTTCTTACTTGTTCCCAACCGCCTATATATTCAGCACCTCTTATGAAAACATAGCAAACTATTGGCTTTCGATGGAAAGGTAGGTACACTGCCTACACTCCCCTAAGTTGTTGGCGCACTGCGGGGTCCTTTGGTCTGTTGGTATTAAACCTGGGCATTCGAGTGTTCTCCGAACTGCAACTGATGCGTAATCTTACGAAAGCTACCATCAGATGATGGTCCCGAGCCAATGTCATATGTCTGCCCCTCTTCTGTTCCTGACATCAAGGATACTACTTCTAAAACGTCGGCTGATAGCAAAGTGTTCAGTTTGGTTGGAGGTTGCTTGCCTATCGTTGGACTTTGGACACCCAGCTTATTTTGTGAAACGTCTTGTGTTCAAACATGATACCACCAAATACAAAAAACGGTTGACATTGCATAAATCTGCGAAAACGACATGCTTTTCCACAACATGCCTCAGTACTTTGTAAACATATGTTAATATAATGACCGGTCACCTCGCATACAAATTTCTAGCAATTTTTTTCTTAAAAATAAAACTTAATATTTCTGAAAGAAAGCATTCATTAAGGCCGGTTAAACCCTTTTTAAATTATTGAATATTAATCAATTTAATTTATATTACGGCGCTGCATGTTTTTATCGTTAAAATATTTATTTAACTGTTATTTGAATTTTTTATTAATTATTAAAACGAGAAAGATTTGCCCAGGTAATTTAAAACAGTTTGTTATGAAACTAAACCAGTTGTTAACACAAAATTATATACACAATAATTTTTTTTTTCTTTATTATCATTTTGTTATCTTTAAAACTTTAAAATAATTTGTCAGCCACCTGATTAAAACTTGTTATTGGATTATTTAAATATGCAAGTGTAAAGTAGAATTAAGTATCTTTTCAAAGTTTTATTTTTTTTTTTCAAAAAAAAAAAAAAGCAAGTATAAGAACATAAGACAACATTGAATTTGAAATTGAATTTATTCTAATGTGGTTCGAATATTTACATATCTTAATAATGACGCATGTGAGATAGAGAGCAGTCTACTTAAGATTAAAGAAAATAAAATGCACAACTAAATCGCACGAACTTGCTCTTGTAGCTCAAAGTAATAATATATTCGTTAGCCACTAAAGAATTGAGTTTTTGGTATTTTTCATATTGGAAAAAAAATATCAAACATATATCTTTCTTATTTATCACATTTGGAGAGGGGAAATTACCCCTGTTGCACAGAAAATAGGAATTAACATAAAAAGGACTATTGTAGGCATTTAGAGCCTTGGTTTTGATGTCAATCGGTTCAGCATTTAAAGAAGCTTATTTTTCATATTTGAATAACCACCTAAGGAGCATTAGTTGAATATATATAGCGAATCCTAAAATTTCAATATTGGTGCAGTTTTTTTTCAAGATAGTGGCCAAACCCCAAATGGGATTCCTTGGGAGTTTTGGGATATAAGTAAGGATATTACTCCCAACAAGTTTCACCAATAAAAATGCTGTACAGTATTTTGTCTGGGTCAAAAATGAAATACCCTGGGGGATGTATGGAATTTTATTTATTAACATTTTCGAGATATCGTGCATTTTGTTTTATAATTTATATATTTCATGAATCGCTGTACGTACAGTGAGAATTAATTAAATTTAAATATTAAAACATATACAATTACAATTTTAGGTATAATACACAACTAGGTCCCACGAACTTGCTCTTATTGTGTTGCTGTTGACATTAAAGCTTCTTATATAAACTTTTTAAAGATAAATAATTTTTTTAAGAAATGTACAAAAAAATAATAAATTTCATTATTAATATGACTTCAACTTATAGTTTTAATCTCTAAACAAAGTATGTCATTTGTTTCTGTTAGAAAGATGAAAGAGTCGGTTTTAAAAAAATAAATATTTTTTTGTATATAAAAATTATCAAACCTTCTATAAAAGAAAGAGATTTAAGAAAACATTAACGGACAGCTATAACCAAAAATTAAAAAAAAAACACTAACCCTTGTTCGAAAAATTGATTTTTTTAAATAAAAAAAAAACTTTTAAACTAAAAATTTTTTTTTTTCAATTTAAATTAAAATTACTAAATTTTTTTTAAGTAAGAAATTTCTTCGAAATCCGTTGTGTAGTTTAAGGCAGAAAAAAGAAAAACGGTTCTACGGGATGAAGGTACTGTTGCTAACCGATACTTCAAAAGTGCTAACTCGCCTGCTGTAGTTCCTACATGTTAATTATTTAATCAAAATCTTTGGAGCAGCTTTTGAAAAAAATTATTTTTTGATATGCGTTATATGGCAGGTACTGGTGCCGTTAATTTTGATCTTAAACAAAATCGATTTTCCCTCTAGAGACCACAGCTATAAACTATATCAAGTTTGAAGAAAATCGCTTCAATGACTTAGGCTGGAGCTCGAAACAGAGACAGAAAAAGACATGTGCGCAAATAGACAGAAAGACAGAATTGGCGGATCAATTTTTTTCGCATTCGTAATGTTAAGTTTGATTGTTATCTCTAGATCATTTTTACGAACACTAAACTTGTTCTACAATGCCTATATTGGCTAGTTAAAAGTATACTGAGAAAACGTATGCCAACTTAGGCAGACATAAGCCAAACTTTCAGCGATATCGGCTATCCCTAAGCCTCATAGCAATAAGCAAGCATAAGAAAATTTTAAGTGGCTGTATTGGCTTCAATATATAAATCTCTTTAAACCTAATTAGCGTTTCATTATTTAATTAAAACTTCTTCAACGTTCAACCCAATTGCTTGAATAAACATTGCCTGTTTATATCTCTTTCAATGGTTTCGGTGAAAGTTAACGATATCCTTTTAACATTTGTTTATATGTGATGTTTAAACTGAATGCTATTACTTTGAGAAAACCAAATGTCTCTCAACAAAGCCAAAAGTATTGGTACAAACCATATGGATAAAGCTTGTATATGAACTCGTCCAAAGACTAAAAATATTGTACAAGCATCATTTGATCAAAGAATGTGCCAAAACCGTTGATCTTTCGAAATATAACTAGCCAAATAGTATAGTACCAAAATCTATAGTACCAAAATCTTTTGATGCTTGTCTCTTCAAGCAAATTCAAAACATTTTCCACACATTCTTCAACAAATTCAAATTTAAACAATTAATTCTTACATTTATTCAACTAAAGCTCTTTTAATAATATTTATCTTCATAATTTAACTTATTTACGGTCGTATGTTTCGGTATCGGTGTTTGCGTTTGCAGCTGAACCACCAACTCCATTTCCATTAGAGAATGACTGAGCACTAGCAGTGGCAGATGTACGACCGCCGCCGCCGTGGCCTTGGTTACCGAATCCACCTTGGTTACCGAATCCACCTTGTCCGAATCCACCTTGGTTTCCGAATCCTCCTTGGTTTCCAAAACCACCACCACCTCCATGGTGTCCGTGTCTCCTTTGGGCAGCAATGGCCACAATCAACATGAAGAAGATAACCAAGAATTTCATCTTTAAATTTGTGTGTTCTGTTAGTTTAAAATCAAACAACTGATACTAAATCGAAAGAATATTTTCGTATTTATAGGAAAAAAGAATAGATAGTTCAAATAACAAAACAAACAAAAAAAAGAAATCAAAACAAAACAAAATAACATCTTTTTTCTAACTTAATCTTCTGCTTTAAAAATAAATTTTGTGGTTAAAAAAAATTCCCCCAAAATTTGGAGGCTTGTTTTAAAACTTGTTTTTAAATTACCCAAAGAAACACTTTAATTTCTAAATAATTCACATGGACATTGACTGACAAGGCAGGTTTAATTATCACAACCACACGTGCGCATAATATTCAAAAAAGAGTTGTTCTATTTTAATAATAAACAACATTTAAAGATTTATTTGTATTTACAAAGCCAAATCCCGTTAACAAAAGAAACAAACGAACTGAGGAAAATCTTCAATTGACGCAGACTTAATACAAATTAAAGGCAATTGGATTTGGATAAGCCACAATCGAACTTAGTTTTAATTTTTTAATGAGATTGAGATTTAATTCTGATCATTTCACATCTGTGTTTGGTTTGCGATGTTCTTCATAGAAAACAGTGAGATATTCTGTAAATGATGTGTGTGACAACTGACAGCTAATAACCAAAATCAAGGCTGTGTGAATTAGTTAGTTTTATTGCTCCATCAAATTTTGGGTTGAAAAGTTTTTATCAATTTCACTGTGTTACAAAAACAACAAATACACTTGTCCCGAGAACTAGCATATTTTGTAGGTCTTGTAAAACTGAGTACAATGGTATTCAACGAATATCCAATATAGCCCCAAAATGTCATTTTAGTAGTGAACCTCTATTTGGTACTGTCAGATGAAGATTTACTATAATTTCGTTATTTGTTATTTGATTTTATTTTTATTTTGTTGGCTGGAAGAGAAGGAACACACCTTTTTTGGTGTGCATTTTTTTTTATTTTTCAAACATAAGAAATGACAAAATGAAAGCCCAAAATGTTGTCATTTTTAATTTAGTCTTTTACATTTTTCCTAGTTTGAAAACGGTCTAACATTATCATTTATTCTTAAATTTACTCTCTGAAAAGTTTTTGATTCAAATCGTGCAAAAATTAATTTTATTACAGTCGGTTTAAGATTATAAGTTTTTTTAAGTTAATTTAATAGTTAGAGACCTAGCGACGAAAATTAAACGTCATAAGAGACAAGGATACATTTTGCGGGAATCGTCCGCCCTATGTCTAGTTAAGAAAAAATCCCTCTGGCCGAAGTCGAAAGTAGGGGCGGACAGAGTGGGTGGCGGTTCAAACATGGAAATTTTGTTGCAAAAAAACGTCGTCAAGGCTGAAAATTTGGGAGATCATAGTCTTTATAATTGTATGGGCGGAAACAAATTGGCAGAAGTCCAAGTGAGGACAAGGCGTTGCCGGATGTCATCAAACCCAAAACCTAAAAAAAAACCTCATAAGATACAAAGCTGAAAATTTTCACCCTAATAGGTTTTGTGAATATTTACATAGAAAGGAATTGAAATAAGCATGGGTGGCTGTTTAAGGGTTGTCAGAGGTCATATATTAAAAAATAAAAATAAAATAATTATTTTAGAAAAAACTCGATAAGGTACAAGGATGAAAATTTTAGAAAAAACTCGATAAGGTACAAGGATGAAAATTTGACTTGCTATAAATATGTTGCAAAAAAAAATCGGCAGAAGTGTAGGTGCCAGAGGACATTTAATTAAAAACCTTAAAAACATATATACAAACAAAATCTGACAAGGTACAAAGCTAAAATTTGATACATGTATCGGTCTTACTAATATTAACAATAAAAAAATTGGTGAAAGCAAAATGCGATCCATTAGGGTTGCCAAAGGTTGTTCAATTTCGAAAATTTATTGCAGCACAAAACTTAATTCTGATAAAATAAGAACGTGCAGATCAGCATAATTATAGTTTTCATAGATTTTTAGAAAAATCCAAATCGGCAGAAGTGTAAGTTGATCCATTAGGTTGCCAGAGTCATCAAACCCGAAATCTTAAATTTTTTTTTCTTAAAACCTGATGATTCCAGTGCTGAAAATTTGAACATTGATAGTATTTATGCATTGTTTAAGGAAAACAAAATAAAAGAAGCGTAGAATTAACAGTAGGGTTGCCAGAAGTCATTAAACTTGAAATTTTAAAACAATATATTTAGAAATCCTGATAACATAATAAGGTTGAAACTTAGTGCAAATATAGGTTTTATTGATATATTAAAGAAAACAAATTGGCAGAAGTGTAGGTTAAGCCATAGGGTTGCCAGAAGTCATTGAACTTGAAATTTTAAAACTACGTTTTAAAAAAACCTGACAATATATAAGGTTAAAAGTTATTACAATAATAGCTTTTACTGACATATTGAAGGCAGTTTCCATTAACACTATGTACATGCATATGCTACTTAATTATAAATTGTCAGCTTAGTATCTTCAAAATTCACAAAATAACGGTTTTGTAGTCCTAAAATCAGATTTTTGGGGTACATGGACAATTTTAATGATACTCTCTTGTTCGGTTCAATAAGACCAACAAATTCTACCGGGTATCCGTTGAAGTGTAATTAAATATTGTTTGTATTTTGTTTCTTCTCCTGAGAATTGTTTTTTCGTAATGATATAATGCTTAAACTGAATAGCCACGAACTTGAATCTTATTCAATATTTTTAATATAATAAATAAAATATTCATGTCTAACATCGTTTTAACTCATTTAATTGGACTACAACTTACTAACAAAAATTAACTACACGTCCAAAATTTCAAGTGGGTCAGACAAGGTCAGATAGCGGTTAAATCCTGAATCAATAGTAGCTATCATGGCTGCTTTAGCTGTCAAAAACTCAATGTTCGAAGCACGTCAAAAGAGTTTCTTGCAATTCTCCGCTATCTTTAATGGGAGCTTTTTTGATTTACAAGTGGAATCATCATGTGTTGGCTCTTGGCAGTCCATGTATAATAAGTCACCATCAACTGACAAGGCGACGCGTTATCATGCAATCTGTTTAACATCGTTATTGAAGCAGTGGTGGGCAGATAGCAAAACATCACCACCGGTACAATCTATCAAAAATCCGTTCAGCTAACGCAGATGACATAACATAATCGGCAAAACAAAGCGAGCTGTGGTGATTTGCCAGTATTGAATCGGAAGAGGCGGGAATAATTGAATTGGCTGTAAATGACGACAAAACGAAGTAGGTACATGCTATCACCGAGAAGGGAATCTCGACATCGAATGGACGATGGATAGTTATAACTGTAAAGCAGTCAAGGAATTTGTCTACCTGAGATCCAGTATAAACTCAAACAAAGACAGCAGTTCCAAGATCAAACGGATAATTACTCTTGCTAATCGCTGTTTCTTCGGCTTGAAAGGTATTTAAGTATGAAGTAAAACCTTCTTTCGTAGAATCAAGGAATACACAATACCTTGATCATCCCAGTCCTGATGTATGAGGAAGGAGCATGGGCTTTGAAGGATTCAGATGATAATTAACTTGGTTGCTTTGGGAGAATGATTCTTCGAGTGATTTTTGGTCCTGTGTGTATCGAAGGAGTATGGAGAAGCAAATTCACAGATAATCTGTACATATTGTACGTGCTGGTCAAAAAGCTGAAATTACACGGCTGAGATCTGAGATGACTGGGACACGAGGAGCGTTACTTCTTTTCAAACTTAAAGGAATAAAAAAGATTCTAACTCTTCTTTAAAGAGTCCTCCGATGTATGCAAATAATGTTTGACAACAAGTCTTCCACTCCTTTTTGTAGTCCACCCATCGATACCTTGTGACTTTAGGGCCCAACCGCTCCGTCAAAGAACTTGTTGACGATGAAGTTGAAAGTTCGGCTACTTTGTCCGTTCGATCCGTCACTTATGGGTCGCTTCTTAAGTATGTGTAGGTAGGTATATTTTATCGAGCTGTCAGTTAAAAACGTCGTAGTAAAGCACGGGACGCATCCTATGGATTTAATTTTTCTGTCATATAACTACCCTTTAAGACTTCTTTTGTACGGAAAGTCAAAGATTAAAACATTTGTTCCGGAGAAAGTATTTTCTTCCTATGTAGTATAGAGTCACAATCAAGTGCAACAATATCTTTGGTCTATTCATTCAACAAAAGATGCATTGAAAGTCCAATCATTTATAATTTTTCTCATTAATCAAGATTTCTGCAAAAAAAAAACTTCCTCAAACGCGAATTCGAATCAATGTACTAGATGATGAGACTCGATCCCTACAAATATCGTTTTCATTCCACACGAACAACAATTTTGCGGTTATAGGCCACGCAGCCACTGACAATGCCTAGACAACAAGACCAACATAAGAAACAACAAAACAAGCACCATAGTATTGTTTATTAAACCAAAAAAAAAGAAAAAATCATCAACAACAAAAAGTCGAAGCCCCATTGACCTTTAAGGGTTAGATTACATCGCTCATCGTTTGCCAAAGCCGAGTACATTGAACAATGAAGGTTTCAATCGATTCGTAATTGATTTAACGACTTGGTTGTATGAGATTGTAAAAGGCACTCTCTTTTTTTTTAAACTCAACTATAGAGGGTCGAGATGAGTCAAATTCAGCAGATATAAGGCACATAGCCCCGTCGAATCTATTTGCTCCTGTGGCTGGTGGCTTAGATCGAACATCGAAACATAGAAATGAGAATACAGAAAAAAAGGTGGGTCGCAAAGTCAACGTTAGGGTGCACGGGTGTAAAATAGGTGTCACTTCTTCTTTTATCAAAATTTAAATCGGGAGTTCGATTTTTTAAGAATCCCTAGCCAGCCCTAAGCAAACTCAAACACTCAACTTTGAACTAGGTGTTCCTCATAGATAACTTCGGCAGTCAGATTTGTTTATTGTACGATTAGTTATAATGTCTATAGATTTAAACATCCACCAACCCCGCACCACACTGCAAAGCCTTGGAAGATACAAGTCGTGTTTTCTCATCTGACCAAAAATAATAATAATCGCCAATAATGTAGCCCAATAAAAATTACATAATTGAAGACTTGTGGCATGATGATCAATTTGTGTTCAGTTTATCGAAGCAGGAAAAAACGGAAAAAAACCGATGCAACGGGCTGGCCCACCAGCTGCCAATGTACCGCGCGCGCCGGCCACCACCGCCGCCGCTGCCATGCCGACGGAAAAGAAAATAATACCTGTCTCTCAAGCTTTGTATACTTATGGAGACTGGAGAGAGGATTACATGATTTTTTAATGGTACTGGCAGAGCCCGAGGCAAAATACTTGCAATTATTATTATTATCGTGCGACAAATGGTAAATGTTTGCTATGCTGTTGTTTATGATGGTTTGTCTAATTGTTTGCCAAGCAGCTAACATAAATGGTGAAATTTTTGCGAGCGGTTGCATTATTTTTAATGTCTGTTAATTTTGTCAGACATTAGGTATTGGCCAGTTTCTTTTTTACTCTCTTTTTGTTCAACCTGAAGATTTAAGGGTCTTTCTTGTAAGGTTCTTTCATTTGAGAAAAAAATTAATGTGAATCTGTCACAAATCAGGTGCAAAGGACATTTGATCAGAAGTATCGAAAAACTATCGATAAAAAAGGCATTGACTTTGATGGAGAAATTCGCAAAGTTATTCCAACTCAAAAAAACAAATCGTTGTACGACGAACAATGCGTATAGAGAGAATAAATAAATAAGCAGCAAAAGTATACAGTATCGAGCCAGGAGAACAAGGTAAAAGAACTCCAGCTGACGTAGTTTTAAAGTGGAACATTTGAATATTCATGCCTATTATGGAATTCGCAATACTTTACTTTCGGGCAGTAAGCGTGATTCCCAGGGTTCGCGTTCACATTTAAAGCTGTTATGAACTTGCCGGGTGAACTATATTATCAATACGAGGAACTACCTTATCTTATTATTATTAAGAAATTTGCCTTGGAATGATGTCGTCAACGACTAACTGGTGTCAAAGTTGTAGTACTTATTAGTTCCGGTAGTTCCCGCTAACTCATTCTGAACAAATTTACTAATACCTGCTGTATCGTTAGCCGTGTTTTATTGGTTTTTGGGAAGGCAGCGCAGTTAAACTTTCTATTGAAAGCAAAAACAAAATGAATGCTGCCGAAAAATAAGACAAGATGGCGATGCTGGATATAAGCTTTGAAATATTAAAATGAAGAGGGCGCAAAGTCGTATGAAAGAAATAATGTCTTGGCACTTTTGACTAGAAAAATAATCATCAGAATTACACCCAGAGCTATCTTCTTCACGTAATTTGTCGTTGTCGTGTCGCACTGTCGCGCGACAGAGTGAAACTTTGGTTTGGGCAAGCCTTTAAGCTTGCCAAATCTTTATGGAAAACGTTCTAAATTTGAAAAAGTATTAATACGAAACTAACATGCATCATTAGAGAGCTCTAAGCCATACAAAATTTCATTAAAAACTGTCTTACACGCTGATATAAACACCTTAAAAACACATGCATTAGTGTTCAATGCAAGTCTCTAAGGAATCTCCCTTCTTAGACATACATAATTTGCACATTTCCTATCACTTAACACGTGCTCTTGCCTACCTTGCCTGCCAGTTCGATGCCATCCATTTTGAAGACTCATCGACAGAACACGGGAAGCATCGTCACTCACAGCTATGGAAAACGTTCTAAATTTGAAAAAGTATTAATACGAAACTAACATGCATCATTAGAGAGCTCTAAGCCATACAAAATTTCATTAAAAACTGTCTTACACGCTGATATAAACACCTTAAAAACACATGCATTAGTGTTCAATGCAAGTCTCTAAGGAATCTCCCTTCTTAGACATACATAATTTGCACATTTCCTATCACTTAACACGTGCTCTTGCCTACCTTGCCTGCCAGTTCGATGCCATCCATTTTGAAGACTCATCGACAGGACACGGGAAGCATCGTCACTCACAGCTAAAACGATGATGCGATTTCTATGTACCACCATCATGTCGAAAATAGAACGTCGGCCAGACACGACATCTACCGGATAGCGATGCCAAAGAGATGAGGCCCCCAAACAAGACTTGTTGTTTGGCATCTAGCACAGAACATCTCACCGACACGACTCTTCCCCCAGAGCCAATTAAGAAATGTTTAACTTGCAAAAGTGTTAAAGTGTGTCTATATCTTAAGTCTGTGCTTATTGTGTGACTTAAGAATCAACACCACACAGGCTTCGATTAGGAGCGTGAGATGTGTGTGCGCTGGTGTGAGTGCGATGTCTACACCCATTTAAGTTGTGCAATAAACATAAATTTAACCAGAACATATGTTTCCGTGGTGAAATTTATGATGCACATCCGTGAAACATGGACTTTTCTGCAATTAAAAAACCAAGTGCACCAAAAGCAACATACTCAAGTTAAGCAAGCAAGTAGGATCTACTATAACAGGAAGGAGCTGTGTGTTGAGGAGATCTTTGAGCAAAAATCTTCTCATCTTAGAGAGTCTCTCTATAGTCTTTTTCACATAGTAATTTTATAGTGGGGGTAGAATCAGAATGTATAGTATGCAAACATATCGTGGTTATAGCTGCACACACTCTGTGTGTAATGTGCTTTTCAAGTGTTAAAACACTTCTTGGATGAATTTTTGTACTTCAATTCTTTTCAGGTAGAAATCTGCTTCGATAAGTTGTTGATTTTACTTGGCGCTGATAATGTATTTAAGTTAAATTTGGATGTTAGAACTGAGAGAATAATGTGCAATTCAGTCTTTCCATGCCCAACCACAATCAATCATGAGTGACATTCTTGAGGTGAACACAATCACGAATACTAGAAGTGCATTCTGATGGACGAAATCATTCATTGAACGAAGGAGTGCTCCCTCCAAGAACTTTCTGATAGAAAAGATTACAGCGGGAAAATTGTCTTTACGAAATTAGCTAATTACACTTAGGTTGAACTACTGGTAACACCTTATAGGTTACTCGGAAATGCACAGAGCATAGGCCTATTAGGAGCTGTTAATGCAGCCTCTGTTGGGGCCTCCTATCTCTGAGGAAAATTCTTAAAGACCCGACGTAGAAGGAAAGTTTCGAAGGCTTCGATATATGTCGTTCAAATGTTAGCGACAGTCAGATACTGAAGCCTGGCCAACGAATTAAGGATCTTCACGTGTACCATCCGGACATTAGGCAGACCACATGCTGCTGTTCAAATAGTGAAGAACCAAGATAGGTGCAAAGCAGGTATTACACCCATCCAGATCAAGGAACTGCAATTGGATGGAGAAAGATTACGGAAAATTTACACTGCGATAGAGTTGAAATAGCAGTTAATTTGATCGGGCTGTGTGTTAAGAAGAAAACAGAAAGTCATGTGACAACATTGTCACTATCCGCAGGAACGTCGAATTTAAGGTGATCTTTTACTACGCCTCAACAAAGAACAAAAAAAAAACAAGCATTTTATGGGCTTCTTGAGAAAACGTTTGGAAAAGGTGCCTGAATTATGAACGACACGACGCGTAGCAAAAATTATCCTTGTTGACCTTAACGCAAATATTGGGAAGTAGGGCGTCTTTGGATCAACGCAATGCTGTGAAGATATAACTTGCACGTCAACACCTCGCCAACGGAGCGATATGTCATTATAGCGGTAACTTTACTCCAACAACTCAATATTTACTATCAGAGTTGTAAAAACTGCAGTCTTTTCGGTACTGCAGTTAATTGACTAAAAGGACAAAATTTCGTAAGTCTTTATTAACTTACAAAGGTACTTTGACTGTAAAACTATATTCAGCAGTCAATACCCCGATACTGACTGAACAGTTAATAAAAGCAGTTAATTGACTAAAAATTAATTCACTGCAGTACTTTTTGACTAGTCTTCTATTTATTCAAAAAGTACTGCAGTTAAATAACTTTAAGTTAGTTAACTGCTTTCATTAACTGGTCAGTATTTTAGAACTGACTGCTAATTGCTTATTTTGCAGTTAAAGTACTTAGAAGCAGTACTAAATTGCAGTTAAAATTTAAGTCAATAAAGTGCGACTGAATTGACTGCATAGCCAATTGATTGCAGTCTTTTACAGCTCTGATATTTACAAGAGAATTCGGCGGAGACCACTGGTTTATCAACAAACTATCAAAATGTTCATGATTCATTTCACGCAAGTCACTCTTTCAGTATCATTGATATCCAAACGTTTATAGAGATTTAGATCACTATATGTTAGGAACTAAATTTTTGATACTGATATCCATCGATTGTCTCACAGGAAAGATCATATAGTGAAGGAATAGAATAACATCGACAAGATTTTATGGCAAGAAACCACGGGAATTTAAAAAACTAGCACTCACCGTAAAATACCAGTGGAAACCCTGTCAACAGGCCATCAGAAGTGCCTCCACTGATGTGCTGGGCTTCACAATGTGACCCAAAACCATATGTCAATGAAGAATGCAGGTATGCAGGTGGGCGTTTGCAGACAAAGATGAGGCATAGGAATAGATACTGCAGACTTTGGAGCAGAACTGGTGAGAACCCGTGAGATCTACGTTAAAAAATATAGAAAACCCATCGATTTTAAAGAGAAAAGAAGAAGGAATTCAAAAGCATATGCAGTTAAGCCTAGGGGATGCAATGGCAGGGAAAAGACGAACTCTACAAAATTTACAGCGAAATTGACCAAATAAAATGATGTGATATATGTAGCGTATGAATGTTGATGCTTCTGCTTGATTACTCGATTCCACTTCACCATCATTTCATCGACTGCGTTTAAAAGGCGTTTTATACCGAATTTATCCGACCCGTCCTATATATATTATCAATATTATAAGAGCAGCTTGATTCAAAACACACATGTTTCAGTTTCAGCGAATGCTTTATTACCAATATTCCATAACTAAGACATCCAAGGAAATTGAAAATAGAATCTTTAACCAAAGTAAAGTTCAGAACCCACTTGAAGATTTCCCTCCCAAAAAGTTGTGAACAGAAAAGACCTTCTTCACGATTTTTAGTAAAACTTCATAGAAACATGCCCCACAAGATCCCAGCCAAAAGCCAAATATAGACCGAGTAAAAAATCTATTACCTCGCACATCTTCTACAACCAAGTCAAATTACAACAAAAACAAAAAAATATACAAACAAAAAATTCTATGAAGCGATTGATTTAAATTTTCAACATATTGACATGCATTGCATGTTTTCGTTTAACACCAAACATTGTGATAAGCAAAGCATTTAGGAACAAGCCTCACGTCAGAAAAGATCCTTCAGATGCGTTCACACTATTGCATGGCACTATCTAGACTAGAGTATCATCCAATGAAGGTACCTAACGTTCTCCTCCTTCGCTTGGTTTACGATGCGGCGCGGCGCGGCGGCTGGCGACGGACGGCAACGTACGATCTTCTTCTTCCTCTGTGGCTGAGCTGAGGCATATAATATCCATTTCGTGTTAATTTGAATCGACTTATGTTGTTGTTAAAAGTATTTCAAAAGGAAATACTTTTAACATCAAGAGATGTGCCTCTAGTAGACCCAAAGTGCCCATAGAGAGAGAGCTAGATCATTTGCTTTGGACCTGAGGAACGACTTCAATGAACATTTAGCAATTGTAGCATAACCGTAGCGAATGGGTGTAATAAATTAGCTGATTATCATCAAAACTAGGTTCGTTTACAACAACAAAATATATAATATGTAAATAAATTTAAAGATGAGGCAAGTTGAATCGAATAGACAAGACATTCAAAGATTACCCCAGTTTATATTGAGAAAAATAAAAGCCTTATCTAACGAAGACTATCAATTTTGAAAATATTTTGTAAAGATATGAAAAAGCGTCCTCTATACGAATTACAATATAAATACAGTACCGATAATGATCAAGGCAAACAATTTATTTAAAACTTTTGTTATTAACTGGTTCGTGGTCTTGGTTTAAATCTTCCTTCCTCATTCTGTTCGATATGAATAATTGTTGTTTGAAGATAATCGAATTTATCAAAACTGTGCTCCATGATGCTACCGTAATGATGCGCCAAAATGAGCGTCATTACGCTCTAAAACAAGCATCATGACGCGCAAGAACCAGTGTCATGAAACGCAAAAACGAGCGTCATGACGCTCAAAATAGTGAGCGGTATGCCACGCAAAAAACGAGCGTCATGACGCTCAACAACGAACGTCTTGACGCACAAATATTAGCATCATGACGCGCATAAATGAGTGTCATGAGGCGAAAAAACAAGCGTCATGATGCCCCAAAACGAGGGTCAGGATGCGCAAAGTTAGCATTGTGGTGCGCAAGAACGAGTTTCATGACGTGCAAAAACGAGTGCCAAGACGTGCAAAAATGAGCATCATTCTATCAAAATAACGAGACTCATGACGCTAAAAAATTAGCGTCATGACGCGCAAAATCGAGTATCATGACGCGCAAAATCGAGTAACAAAAAATGTGTTCAGAGTATAAACAACTAAAATATAAGCTAATGAAAAAAATTGCCGAATGTACCCCAGTTATAAATGTGCCCGATATATCAAATGGTTCGATAAAAAAGCGTATTGCCTCCAAAATATTGTGCTGTCACCAGAATCACTACGATTATTGGAAGTAGGCTAAAATTGTTCCCCCCCCCCCCCCCCAATGCCCCTCCCCTGGGTCCACAGCACCAAAATATTGTGTTGTCACCCGAACTACATACATTTTTGTAAAAGGTTTTAGTTCAATATGATAATTGGAAGTGGGTCAAAATTGACTTCTAAGATTTTATTACATTGTTAGTTAGTTTGTCGGTTGAGGGTGAAGCAATCCAAAGCAATCCACTGTTCACCAGTTTATTTAATTGAGGACCTTGCAGCAAAAAGGATGCACGTTCAATATTGAAAAGTCGTGGTAAAAACCAGAAATGCAATTTATTTGCAATTTACAAATGTAAACGCAGGTCTTTATTAATTAGCTTAGAAAAAATGAAAATCATGATCTCTTTTTATTTCACAGGCAAAAAAAAAATAATAACACCATTTATCTCTTCAGTCATGTCAGTATCATCTTTAAATTGAGCCATTTCATCCAGCTCAACGTTACATCAATTTGCAATAAGCCCTTTACAACCAATTCACATTCACATTGCGTGCTAAATTGAACCACACAACATCTCATCAAATCAAATTATTTAAAACGATCATTTTACATTTAAGCGATAAAATCAATTCCCAGAGTCTCATTCAAAACGAGAAAATCGAGTGAAGATATGCATCATCCATTCGTTACTTCTTCTGAAATCTTCAGAACACAAAAAATCAATTACAAATTAAATTTATTTATAAAACAACAAAAAAAAAAAATAAAACAATAATACATTTTCTGCATGCAATGCATTTCTAAATCAATCATCTTCAATTTTGTTCATTCTTCCAATACATCAGAGGCAATTGCAAAACCTAGAGGGCATTTTGCGTCTTCAGTTCTTGAAGACATGTCCATCAGACAGGATATCAGTGCAAAATCAATCAGTATACCATCAAAAGGATATACATAAACTTAGTTTCAGCTCATCATCAGAGAGAAGCAATAATTGATCCTGCATTAAATGGATTAATACGTAAGACGTCATGCTGACAGGATGCGTAGCGTATGTTTGCAAATTAGCCAACTGAAAGAAAAACCATTTGTCATAAAAAAAAATAATATGTATTTTGGTAAGATTGTGGATCCCATTTTGCCCTTGTTGACTAGAAATGGCATGTCAAAGTAATAAATGAAGATGTGATAGAATTTAAAGCTTCCACAAGAAAATAAATACAAAAATGTTTTGATATTTATGAAATTTAGTAAAGTATTTTAAGACAATCAATCTTTGCCTTTGTGCCATGGTATACTTCTGTATGCCATATATAAGATGATGGGTCGCCATTTTTATTTAATGTTACATCACATCGAGTGACAGCTATCAATTGTGTTGTTTTGTTTGTTTTGGTTTATTTAGTTCATCTCACAAATTAAGATTTTTCACTCCCAATGACGTCACGAAGCAGTGGAATGAACTGTCAAGCATACGTTGTCTTCTTTATACCATGCCTTTGGGCCTCTTAAAAGAAAGTCAAAAGTAAAAACAAATTGTACTAAAAGTTATATACCGTTAATTAAGATTTGGTTTTGGCTCTTAAGATTTTGTAATATCTTTTGGATACAAAACTTGGATATTACCAAAAAAAAACACCTGCATTATATTTTAAAAAAACACCTATGTATTTTAAAAATGTATCCTGCCATGGCTAGAAATAAATCTTACGACTACACTACAGGAAAGATTTAGTCAACGAATACCCATTTTATAGAATGAAATGCAGGGTAAGACCCTTCTTAAGTTAAGTTGATATTTTCAGGACGCCCATGCACCCTCGGGAGAAATCCGCCTTTTAAAATAAAATGCATGACTGGTAAAATGGTTCGCACGTACTTGCTCTTAAAGATAAAGTTACTATATATGCTAAGCCTTTTTAATTAAAAATTTGCAAATGAAGTTTTAGACAAAACATTTTAAAAAGCATAAAATTCGATCTTCAAATGACTAAAACAGCTTCTTAAATGAATTTAACCTGAAAACGAAGTACGAAATTTTATTTCTTCTATAATGATACATTTTTAGAAAAACAATTTTGAAAATCGTTAGAGCCGTTTAAAAAAAAAAAAAAACATTTTTTCCCTATAAAATTTTTCAAGGACTTTAATAAAAAAAAAAAATGTTACACCATTTTTAAGATATTATTTATCAACATCTAAAAACTAAATTTTGAAAAAAAAAATATTAAGAAGTTTTCAAAAATATTGGTTTTTCAAAAAAAAAAAATTTTACTAAACATTATTACTGAAACTTAAAAGCTTTCATGTAAAAAAAAATGGTTAAATTGATTGAGTCATGAAGGAGAAAATCAGAATTAAAAAAACAAAAAAACGATTCTATGGCAGGTACCGTTAATATCGGTTTTTGAAAAAAATGCTTTGCATTTAAAGATAGCTCTTATCCAAAAAAAATACCATGATTTTTTTAATCAAAATCGTAGGAACCATTTAAAAAAAAATAATTTTTTCTAAAACCGGTATATGGCAGGTACCGTTATTTTTGGTCCAACAAAAAAAAATTCAAAAAATGTCTGTGGATAGTCTCCAAGAAACGAAACATACCAAGTTTGAAGTAAATCGACCCATCCGTTTAGGTTGTGGTCTCTGATACATACATACAGACAGACAGACAGACAGAATTGTCGGACCCACTTTTTTCTCATTCTCTATCATCGTATAATGTCATGTTTGAATGTTATCTCAACTTTTTGTTTTTGTACGAATGCATAACTTGGTATAAGTACCTATATCGCAAGTAAAAATGGGAATCGATCTATGTATATTCAAAACAGTTTATTATAGTGGATAGGTTCTAAGACCAAAGCTGTAGATAATATAGTTGTCCTTATTTGCACCAACAATTATTTATTTTTGAGGTTATTACCATTTAACTTCAATTTAAAAAAAAAAATTCTTTCAGTTTTTGCATTTTTCTTAATTCCGAAGCTAGAAAACTCGTAAACAAGTAAAGAAGTTAAATTATAATATGGGTCTACCGCTGCATATAACACAGTAACCATGGGTTTCTGAGGTCATTCTAAGTCGAAAACTTAAGAGGTAAATTTCTCGTTTTCGCTTCGTTTTCAAGTTATAGCGGTTTTTTATGATATTGGCTTTTAAAAGTGTTTTACATCCACCTAATGTTAGTTTTTGTACAAATAACGGCTTTTCCCCAATATGTTTTATCAAAATACCAAAATACCGTGGAAAAAAGCGCGGAATACTGGTGAAAGATCGTGGAATACATCGAAGAATAGCAAGGGATGTCATGAAAAAAGTGTTACTTTTACGGGAAAAAGCGTAAAATACCGCGGAAGAAGGCCACAGAAAAAAGCGTGAAATGTTGCGTAAAAAAATGCTAAATACCATGAACTAGCGAGCTAAGAATCGTGGATAAAAGCGCGAAATACTGGTTAAAAAAGTTTTGAACACCACACCTTTTTCCGCGATATCTGACGCATTTAGTCACGACCTTATACGTTTCTTACTTAGTTATTTCACACTTTTTGCTACGATATTACACGTTTTTTCATCGGTCTTTCGCGTTTTTCCATGATTCTCAAATAGACAACAACTGTATGTGGCCAAATGAAAAAAAAAAACTATAACATTGTGTACCCAGAAGCGCTTAAATACAAAGATTTAAAATACTACAACTAGCCAATTACTGAGAATGAAAGAATGATAAGTCTTGAGAGTAATTAGCTACTGTAGTTTAGTTGTGGTTCAATAACTAAAAAAAACTATAAACGATCGTGTTATAAGACAACAAAATAAAAATCAATTTGCAGGACGCGACAACGTCGTAGACCAGTCGTACAAAACAAATAAAACGCTTTCTAGGTTGCAAAAGATTGCACATGGCTGATTTTTTGGGATGTTGTTAAGATTAGAATAGGTATATGAGAGCAGTTGATTTCTACACTGATATCGTAGACCGATTTAAAAGTGGGTCTCAGGTAAACAAAGTATTTGACTATTACGAAATAAGAACAGCCAATGGTGATGTCTTGGCCCAGTCGGTGTTGGGCCTCTGTTCTCGATTAGATGACAGACAGGGATATCGAGATTTGACATGGCTCTGTACCTTTAGATCGTCGAGTTATACCATTTCGAGATCGTGTGCTTATAAAAAGTTATTACCCTGTTTCTTAATATTTTAAACTCTGAACCCAATCTAATCCATTCGAAAATTGACATTCAAATTATGCACCTTCTTTTGGTATCAACTCTATTTTTACTAAGATTCAGCATCAAAACAAGTTTATTTTGTTATCAATATCACTTTCCATCAACCTTCACATTTCGCAAGTGAAATCTGGGCATGTCTAACGCAGCACTTTGCACTTTATAAGAAAACTTCTTTCCAACAAATAATACACATTCACTCTTGTTATAAATCAGAAAGTCTAACTTCAAGTGTGGAGGATGCAAAAGTAGCACTCTTCCTTCCCAGCAAGATATCTTTCAAGAAGACCACAATTAAAATGACTTGTAGTCCAGCCTAGCCAAATGGTCTCTGACTCTACATATCTACAAAGTTACATGTTACATCTCAAACAGATTGTCAGATCCTTTTAGAAATCTCTGCCAGGTAAATAAGAATCTAGATAAAAAAAAAGAAGGTAATCCTTAAGAGCTGTAGACTCTGTGTACAAATCTATAAGAAGCCCCCAAGAAACCTAAACAATCCCGCATAAATCACAAAGTACCGCGGACTACCAAACTCCAAACAGCTTGCCTTCCTCAAATGCTGGATTATGGGGCGTTACTCGGACGTGCAGCTGGTTGCTCCTGGCTTTTTCTCTTTCGTTTTTTTTTTTTTTTTTGCTGTAACTGGACGCCATGGTTAAGCATCTAGAATTTGCATTACATGGTAAATATCCGGCTCTAGGGTCTAATCCTACAAGTTGGTGGTATGCATAGTTTATATGTGGCGCCACAGAAAAATTAGAAGAAATTTATAATGTACGTTGCACAGTTGCGCCATCGCATCGCCACCCCAAAGGCAAGCGCGATGCGAAACGCAGGCGAACGAAAAGCGAATGTGTGCGCAATTTGATATCTGTCAACTTCTGTCCGCAAGGTCAATGAGGGAGATTTTTCAGCGGATTTCTCGTGTCATACAAACCCGACACATGGACATATTCTCAACATTCAAGAAGATTAGATTTATCCTCCCTGATCGTTGTTGTTGAATGCATCCGCCTTGCGTTCGCTTGCTTCCACAAAAGGTGAAGAATGCCAAGTACTCGTAGGTAGTAGTGATGGTGATGGCATTGTAAGAACTTATACGTTTCTTCACCTTCACGACCAACGATGCGACGACGACGCGACGACTGCGGACATGTAAAATTGCTGTGAAAAACAGTGCGCCACCAGACAAACGCGCACCTAACGAGAAAGATTTTGTTAGGAAGAGATGCTGCACTTGCACTTGCACCAGCTGGAAACGTCAAGTAACTCAGTAAATAGTCAATTTGTCAACGCAGCGGGTGGTAAACTTTTATGGTTATCACTTGTCCGTAGCATTAGAAGTGTTGGCAGTTGATAGACAACAACAGAAAATGCGGTATTGCATAAACAGGTTCGCACTTAATCACTTTTACAAGTTGATGCGCTGAGAAATATTATTTTGACGATTTTGACACTTCGATGAAAGGATTTCACACTTGTGCGCATGCGTGCATGTCGAATATCATATAAGAACGTTTTTTTGAATGATCACTTAATCAGTCTTCAATCAAATGATTGATGACGTCCGCAACGAAGATGGTGTGAAATGAGCCACTGCGAATCGAATAAAACGTTTATTTAAATTTTCGTTTATGGCGAATAGTAAAGTTATTATGTTTTTTTTAACAATTTCACTTTTAAAAGACAAGAAGTGTTTAGTTTGACATTTAACTGAAAAAAAACCTGCTATCGCAAAGTGATGGATAAATTAATTTATTTCGAAGTGAAACCTAGATTACGGATAACGTTGATTAGCAACCCAAATCAAATCTCTTTAATGAAACCAACACTATCTTCCTCGGATAAAAATTACTTGACCCGGATAATGATTGGGTTAGAACGTGAGTATACTTTCCTCGATTGCAGAAGTGGAAGACACGACAATAATGCCTCCAAATAGACAAGGAATGTCGAATAGAATACACTCACCTTAAAGTGCGTGTCCATTGTCCAACTGTCCATTTAAGAATATGAGTAAAATATCCTAACGATAGAAGCTGAGAAAAATGTGTAGTCTTGCCACTGTCCCAAAAAACATTGTACCTGAACCGACTGACCGAACATATCCCCCCCTTCCCCCCATCTGGGGTGCTCTTTTGTCAAATTTTATGGTTACAGATCAGAGTTGTAAAAACTACAGTCTTTTCGGTACTGCAGTTAACTGACTTAAAATACTAAATTTCTTAAGGCTTTTTACTTACAAAAGTACTTTTACTGTAAAACAACACTCAGCAGTCAGTACTAAAATACTGACTAAACAGTTAATACTTACTTAATTACTTAGGTCCCCAGACCTTGAAGAGTCCGTTGTGACATCCACCACTCCTACGCGCCATCGTGTGCGGTTTCTGGCAATATAACGTAGTTCTCCCCAACTCTTCCCCAGCTGTGCAGATTCACTTTCGACTGTCCTGCGGCATGTGCTTCTCGGCCGACCCGACCCTCTACCTGCCTGTGTGAGTGGGTTCCATTGCATCGCTTGGCCAGCAATGTAATCGTTGCCTTTTCGAACCATATGACCAATCCACTGCCGCTTACGTCTGCGAATAGTACTGTCTATGGATTCCTGACCCGTTCTTCTATGAAGTTCTTCATTAGAAATACCGGTAGGCCAAAAAATCCTTAAGATATTTCGTAGACACCTAATCACGAACGATTGCAGCTTTTTTGTGACAGTTGTTAAGATTTTCCAAGTGCTGCACCCATACAGAAGCACGGATTCAACATTGGGGCGGAACAGTCTCAGCTTGGTCTTTAAGCTTATAGCGTTGTGTCTCCATATTTTGGACAGCATTCCGAAATCATCTTTTGCCTTTTTAATACGACTGTCGACATCTTGTGCGGTTCCGCCTTTGGTAGAGATAAAACTCCCAAGATGTTGAAAGTCTTCTACTTTCTCTACCGGTTGTCCAGAAATATTGCCTTGAACGGATGAGTTACTTCCGAGGCTGATCATTTTTGTTTTTGCCGTGTTAATTTTCATCCCCACGATTTCTGCTTCCTTTAGGTCCACCCTTGTTTCAATTGATGGAGATCCATGATCCTATGAGAGTGTAAGTATACGTGTCGTCCGCGTAGATGTTTTAGTTGGGATGTCAGATTCCATTGAATTCCATCATTTCCATTTAACAGGGCTGCACGCAGCACATCACCTATCGCTAACAGGAAAAGTATTGCCGACAGTATGCAACCCTGTCTGACTCCACATTGGATTTCGAATTCATCCGACAACCTTCCTCTATGTAAACAGTTAATGAAAGCAGTTAATTGACTAAAAATTAATTAACTGCAATACTGTTTTGACTGGTTTTATTAGTATTCTAGCCAGTAGAAAGTTTTTGTAATGTTGTGTTTAAAATTTAAGTCGGCAGGCGAACTGCCACACTTCCATGACACTTTCTTGTAGAAATATAGAGCTTTGAAAGTAACATTAAGTTAAAAGAATACAAACAAAAAACGGTACAAAAAACTTCATCCAGTCAAAAAGTAATGCAGGTTAATTAGGTTTATGTCAATTAACTGCTTTCATTAACTGTACTGTCGGTATTTTAGTTCTTACTGCTAACTGCTTATTTTGCAGTTAAAGTACTTAGAAGCAGTACTAAATTGCAGTAAAAACTAAAGTCAATCAAGTGCAACAGAATTGACTGCATTACCAATTGACTGCAGTCTTTTACAGCTCTGCTACGGATATTGGAAAATGATCTGAATGTGTCAACTCCTTGACTGCGAAGCAGTAAAACAAAACCAGTAATCTGTTGCTGAGCATGCAGTGCACTCATAAGTTGTATTTATATTTGTTTTAGTATTGAGTATTCGTTGACCAGACTGGACTAGGTCGTGAAAAGTTTCACATTTCAAAATTTGGCAATTCAATACTCGAATTAGGAAACAAAGTGAATGATAAGATTACAAAGCTGCATTCTATTTAAATCCATCAACCAAGGCAATTATGAAATAATAAAGTTTGTAAAATCATTTAATCGCAAATTGCCAACATTTTAGTTGTGGAGTTATCATTTCATTGCAAAATCATATAAACCGTTAGTTGAACAATAGATGCTTGTATATCATTTTGTATGTATGCATCTAGTCTATGCCTAGAAGCTTTGTGCTCTCGTTATTGTAGGGAATCCATCGCCATATTGCCCAGTGCCCATATCATAATCTGAGAAATGCCAAAGAGTCTTATTATACATGTGCGGATGCATTATTATTATTTAATTTAGCATAATAATCGTGCACTTAGGTATTTTCCATTGGACATGCACTCCTCCCGCTTTATTGGAGTCTCCTATAAACTATAATGCAATTTGAATTTACATTTCTGCACACAAAAAAAAAACTGTGGACTTTTCCTTTCGATACAAATATTCTGTTTAACATTTACGATTGC
Organism: Meliscaeva auricollis; assembly: GCA_948107695.1. NCBI lineage: Eukaryota > Metazoa > Arthropoda > Insecta > Diptera > Syrphidae > Meliscaeva > Meliscaeva auricollis. Next base: position 75,404,665 of record OX403616.1, on the reverse strand, counting down.
ATCGTTTTTTGTTTGTTTAGTTTTATTTTTTTATTTTTGTTTATTGTTTTTGAATATGCATTATGCCAATTTGAATAAATGGAGAAATGGTACGTTTGGTGGAGTGTTATGAGCTTTCAAGGAGGTCCTCCTTTGATGCTAATATTAAGTGTCTTAAGACTATATGGTGCGCGGTAAGTCGCGTATCAAAGGTTACAAACGATAAGGTCAGAGAGGTTGAAAAATTGCATTGAATCGATGATGATGATATAATGTAACTGTTTTGGTTTAGAAAAGGCACTTGGATAAATCGAAATGAAAACAATTAATAAAATAAAAAATTGTAGTATTTAGTTATTTTGTAGAAAGTGAAGTGGTGGCATATTTGTGGTTTTTGATCTATTAATTTGAAATAATAAAAGGTTATCTTGAAGCAATTTTGTAAATCGATGATATGATTGGCAGAGTTGGTTCGATATGCTATACCTTTCTGTAGGGCAACTACATTTAGGGAAAAAAGGCAAAAAAAAAATTAACTCCGATCTTATTACCTACTTTTCATTCAATTCGTGTTCAATGAAGCCAACCGTGTTCAATTCGTGAGATAGATGATGGCCAACCCGTGAAACTTACCGGAATAATTTGTGCTATCTTAAAACCGTGTGATATCGATTTTTTTATTGTTTTAAAAGTGCCGATCAGTCAGTACCTGATAGTAAGACAAAACTCTCAGTCTCGGCAGCTTTGCCAGCACCATCATTACTCTCTGTATAAAAAGAAATAAGTTCAAGTTTCTTGAGATCTTAGAGAATTTTCTGGACAGGCTGAGGTAGCGTATCCAAAATTTTGTCTCCATTATTTTTGTATACGAAATAAACTCAATGATTCTCAAAAAATGTAGAATTGTACTTTACTGCTTTTTGAAAACTAACATTTATGGAAGTTCTAACCTGTTTTGTACGCAATAATGAAATACTGGAAGTTCAAAAATTGGACATTCGTAATTGGGCTAAAAAATGTGACTGTGGATATAACCAGCTCTGAAAATGAATCTCTGCGTAATGTAACGTCAAGTTATTTGAGGATACGGGTGAAATAATTAGGCGTCAAGAATCTGGACCAGGGTATGTATATAAAAAAGCGAGTAGGGACATCTCATTACAAATGCAACCGCGGTACCAACTTACAATGGGGTTTTAAACCTCTGTCACCAAGTTACCTGCTGGTGAAAAAGTGTACAAGCTTTGGTGAAAGTTTACCAAACGACTTAACAAAACTGTTCTCCTGATTTATATAAGCCGACAAAAAAACTAACATGGATGAAAAAAAAAGTTTCAAAATTCATCTCTGAAGATGGAAATCCAAACCTCAATCTATTGGATTACAAACTGCGGTTCGATTTAGAGACAATGGCTTTGTACATTTTTTTTTTTTTTTAATCGTTAGAGTGGTTTAAAACAAAAAGAAACATCTTTTATTATTATTCTCAAAAGATTTAAAAAAAGAAATTGGTATGACATTCTTAAAATATTATTTTTTAACATCTAAAAACCAAATTTTGGAAAAAATTCATTGGCACATATTCGAAAAAATGAATTTTCAAAAATCCAAAAAATCGGTTTTCGAAAATTTTGTTACTAAAATTTGTTAGGTACGGCAACTTAAAAGATTTCATGTACAAAAAATTGTCGAAATCAAAGCTAAAGAGGAAACCAAAATTGAAAAAAAAAACGTTCTTAAGCATTTACTGTTAATCATAAAAAATAGGCCTTATAAAACAAAATTACCATATTTCTTTATCGAAATCGTAGGAGCCATTATTGAGAAACTAAGTTTTTCTAAAACCGGTATATGCAGGTACCTACAGTTTTTTTAGTCCAAGAAAATTAGTTCCAAAAACCCCTCTGGACAAGAGGGAAAGAAAACCGACCTGTGGTTTCTGGTACAGACAAACAGACAGAACTGTCAGACACACTTTTTTCGGATTCTCTATCATTGTAATATGATGTTTGATTGTTTTCTTACGAATCCATAACTTCATATATAGTAGGTACCTATGATATTGGGTGTGAGTGATACCACAAAATGATTGGTATTTTTGGAAAGGTCTATTGGGCTATTGCAATCCCTAGGTGGGCCGTTTGAAAGAAATATTGAAGCTTGTGGTAGCATCGTATTAATAAGTCGTAGGTACATTTCTCCTGCTTGGATCCTTCACTATATACTTGGACCATAAAAAATTAACTGTTAAGGTATATTTGGGAGCCGCTATACTTTGTCTATACGTATTATGTCAATTTTTTAGATCTTACGATTTATTATGTATCGCATGTTAAAAAAAACTTGTTTGAAAAAGATTCACAAAAAAAAAAACAGAATTTCCTGCAACAAAAAAATTTCAAAAGAAATCTGAGTCACCTTTTGGTCGTGGACTCTTCTCGTTTAGACACACGGGCAGGTGCATGAAGGCGGTTTTTCGGTACATTGGTTTATTTTGAAAATTGGATCACTAACAGAATGAGCAGTGATGATGATCAAACCAAAGCGGATGAGATTCGCTTTTATTTTGGTTCTGTGTGCTACCCAAAATAATAAACAAGAGAAAAAAAAAACTTTATTTTGTTTTGGTTTCTTGATTCGATGGCACTTGAGATGCACACACAATCATGGTTCCTTTTCTCCTCAACATCATATTAAAATGGAGAGGATTAAATTTCAAAACACGTCTGCGATCACATATAAAATAAAAAAAAAACAGGAAGATATATCTTTAATGACCAAAATATAAATCCTTTGGGCCATGAAAAAGCTTATCCCTTTTAAGGTTTTTTTTTCTGTATTTTATTGTTTCTTCCTTTTGGCGCAGTGATTTTTACTAGTAATCCTTCAAATACCAACATGTTTTGAGTTTAGTTGATCACGTTGAAAAAAAGAAGAGAATTTGTGGTCAAGTTCAGTCTCTTTTGGGATAAAATAGTTTTATTATTTCTTGTTTACATTTTTAATTTATTGCTCGAAAACAACTTGGATTTACACATTTGCTAATAAAAATTTATTTATATCCCAGGTATAAAAGTTTCAAGGCATAGAAAACCAATAGTGTGTAAAACCATGTTGAAAAAACCGTGCTCCAAAAATCTCCAAATCTTCAGCTTCTTTTTTAGTTTTCATCTTATTACTTCTAAAAGGTGTATCCTATAGAAAAAGTAGCCCTATTTGGATCTACAACAGAGCAACACTTGAATTATAATAAAAAATTTCTTTTCTTTTGGCGCCCGTAACTTTTTTATAATGGAATGCACGTTTTCGAAGTCATTGCTAAAACTGTAAAATAGGCTTACAATTACGAGGTTTTTGGTTAACTACTACATTTTTAAAAGAATAGCTCGGAAAAAAACCGAATTGGAGAATTTACCCAAGAAACATTTTATAGGAAATTAGATTTTCCATCAAAATTAACAAAAACTAACCTAAGAACTATTAAAAAATTACACGTCTATATCGGGAAATTAAACAAAAAAGAGGCCTGATCCGGACAAAATACTTTACAGCATTTTTATTGGTGGACATTTTTAGGAGTAAAGTTCTTTATCATATCCTAAAAGTCCTAACTAATCTGATTTGGGGTTTGGCCACTATCATGAAAAAACTGCATCGATGTTGCACTTTTAGGTTTCGTTATATATATTCAACTAATGGTCCCTAGGTGATCATTTAAATGTCGAAATAAGCTTGTTTTAGTTCTGAACCGATTGATGATATCAAAACTAATGTAATACGACGAATCTAAGTTGATATTATAGTTCTTTTTATGAAAAATCCTATTCTCAGTGCAACAGCGCATATATTTCAGAAAACTCCTTTGCAATAGTGGGTACAGCGATAAAATTTGATGTGGACAGTTCATTTGCAATGAGAACCAAGAACCAAAAGAGTGCATCGAAATATTTTAGTTTAAGGGGTGATTTTTTTTAAAGGATAAAGAACGTTGTGCAACGAGTACCAAAACACCCTGTAAAATTTTTGGTAGATTTAAAAAAAATTGGTAGATATATTCCGATGTTCATTGGAATTAAGAATAAATAAAATGCACGACTGGATCGCACGAACTTGCTCATGTAGTCCAAAGCTATTATAAGTATTAACTTATAGCTTGAAAATGTTAGCTTTGGGTTATCTGATGTGTGTATAGGTATTGATATGCACAAATAAGCAAAAATAAATATTTTTTTTTTAAACAGAAACACTTTATGGATTTTTTTTTTTTTTGAAAAATTATTTTTGTTTTTGGATATTAGGACAATGATTTTTCTTTTTTTAAAATTGAATTTTTAGATGTTGGTAAATAATAGGTATCTTAAAAATGGCATACCAATTTTTTTTTGACAAATTGTTTGAAAAATTTTTAATAAAAAAATATTTTTTTTTAAAACGTCTAGATAGATTTTTTTGAAAAAAATTCTAAAAATGTATGGTTAGTGAAGAAATCATATCAAAAAGTTTAATCAAAATCGTTACAGCCGTTTTTGAAAAAACTCGAATAACTCAAAAATGTTGTAGATGAGATATTCAAAAACAAAAAAAAAACTTTTGAAATTACATTAAAATCATCTCCACCAAATTTGAATCCGTTCACGCGTTTGAGCAGTGGACGCACGGATGCACGGACTGCATGACGAAAACCACTTTTTAGTCTTCTCCACTACCGTAATGTTGGTTTTGATTTAAAGCTCAAAAATTTTTTTTGACACGCAACCAATACTTGCCGGATAAAGCAAGTAAAAATGAAAATTGAAATTGGAATTCATTAAAAAAGATTCCGAGTAAGTAATTCGTGTCTACCTTCACCGTTTGAAGCGAGAATATGCCGTTATTTCATTGACAATGTATCAATTTAAAAACTTTAAGCAATTTGTTTCCAAAATCGAGTATCTTGAATTACAACATTTTTCAAGTATGAGCGATATATTTTTATAAATTAAAGTTTGGACGTCAGCTCTTTTGTTTGTTCAATTTTAAAACAATTTTCTTTAATAAAATCGAAAACTTGATCGATTTTTTACAAAAAAACTAACACAAAGACATTTTTTAATTCATCTGACCATTAACAAAAAAAATCAAGCAACTCTGTCAAGCCCTCTCGACGTATAACCAAAGATCAAAAGAAGTTTGAAAGAACACCCATTTTTGTCATTGTCAACTTTGTTTTACAACAAAATGAATACAAAATACCTAGCTGTTCCCCGAATAAGACTTCATATTGCTAGCATCACCCGCACAAGAAGATACCACTGCCACACGATAGCAAGTCAAAGAGTATTAAACTAGATGAGCTCTGAGCATAAAACACGCGTTTAAGACAAACTCGTTTGTTTCCTCTTTTTCCAGGTACATATCATACTCGCACAGTTCACAGACGAAAAGCAATGTATCTATGTGACTGCGCGCGATCAACACACAATGAAGATCAAGCCCGATAACAAGCGATACTCGATAAAAGATTGCCGGATACTTTCAGATAAATAATGATGTTATTATAAGATACACACGGGCATTTACAAAACTATCCACTCTACGTCCAAGTCCAAGTACACATACACACGACACACACTCGAGGATTCATCTTGACCCTGTGTCGTTGGCTTCAAGAGCAAAAACATAAACAATCTGAATCCGAGCCGTGCTCGCTCTCCTAATGGACGGACGACATAGATAAATAGAGTTATTGTGTGTGGAAACTGTTTTCCTTTTTTTTAAGAGATATTGTTCTTGTCTGTGCCTCATATCTCCTGCCATGGTGGCTATGATGATAGAGTGACCATGTGCTTTGCGCCATAGTGCCGCTGCCTGACTGGATGACTAGCTGGCTGCGATATACGCTTGTTGACTACAACAGGCGACACGACACCGCGAAGACGATGACGACGATTAAGTAGTGAAAAGGTTCCCATGCTCGAGCAGCCAGCAGCGGTGGTGGTTTATGTAGTGGCTAGTCAAGGCTGTTGTGGATAAACACCGCATATTCACATACCTACATATGAACATACAAATAATTCGCGGAATATTATCCTGGAAGACAATGACGGCTTTATTACGGCCCCACACTGCACTCTTGATTGGTGGCAATATGTTGCGGCCGGCAGCGTAGCGGAAGGGGCTTATAGGTATATCATGAGCCAACAACGAACGTGCGGCAACGGTCAAGCGCGAAATTTTCAAATTTATTGAAGCTTCACCGGATGAAGTCCACTTCAGAGAGTAAGTGCGGTTCCATTTATTTTCTTTTTTTAGAGTGCGTCGATCGTCTTTGGCTTTGTATTCTGCTTTCCATATCTCTGTGCATCGTGTCCTCCTATATTTTCCCTTAGATTTTCTACATCAGTGAATTGTTTATGACACTGACTTCCATATGAACGCCGTGATCATAGATAAGATATGGAAGTTTGTAAGGATATTTTTAACCACGATGCGTGTGTTGTGTGAAGAATTTATTTTTAGACTGTTTAGGGAGAGCATGAGCAATGCGCGTGTTTGGTGGCTTAGGAAATTGGATACTACTCGTATGTGAAACTAGAGTTTGACAATTCACTTACTTTCTGAGTTCACATTCTTTACTGACAGCTCGGTTGAAGATGTTGGTGAAACTCTGTTTTCTTTATACAGTGCAAAAAAAACTATCAATGTGACAATTTTTAGATCTGTTGATCATCAGGTTTTTTAAAAAAATGTTAGATTTAAAATTTCGAGTTTGCTGACTCTGGCAACCCTAAGGATCCACTTACACTTCTGCCAATTTGAATTCTTCAATATATTTACAAAAGCTTTATATAATGACGCTGATTTGCACGTTCCTATCTTAATACTCACAAAATCTTTCATGGTGGCAATTTTCAACTTTGTATCTTATCAGGATTTTTTAATTTTTTTTTTTTAAGTTTAATGAAATTTGGCAACGCTTTGTCCCCACTTGGACTTCTGGCAATTCGTTTAAAAAAAACTTTAATAGATAAAGTAACTTAACCGACATGGTCGAGTTTTTTTGAAATGTCCATGGCCATTTTTGCCTGCCTACTATGTTACAAGCAGTTTATAGGTTGTTTAACTAAATCCTTCATTCTGATGCGATATTTTAGAAAAAATTGATGCAGCATAAAAATACACACAAATGTACTCTGGGATATATGTAGGTAACTCTAGAAAAAGGTGTAAAAAAAACTTAGGGCACTCGCAGTTTTCTTTATCATTTAAGTCCAAATATTTCTGTATTTCATAAAACAAACGTGTTTTTGTTCCAATTCTAATCTCAATATTTATATAACTAAGAGATAACAGTATCAAATACATGGTAGCTTCGAAAAATTTAATTTAATAGATGCAGAAATTTGGACAGCCTTTGAATTTTAAAGATTAATTGTTAAGTGGGACGTTTCACACTCTTTACAGAGTCTGTCATAAGCGATGAGAACTTATTAAACAATTCGAAATGTGTAAATGAAGCTTTTCAAAATTGAATACTTTATTAAGACTTATCTTAGATTAACAATGAGCCAAAATATACTTTCATTCGAAAAGGAGCACAGCAAAAATATAGAATTTTATGATTTAGTCGAAACATTCAACACAAATGAAATCTTTCGTATATTTTTCTTAATTTTTTTAAGTTGTGTAAGCTTGCTTTACCAAGGCGTGTGCCACTTCCTCTTAGTTCGCCAATAGGACCAGCATAATAAAACCCTTACACCCTATTAACTACATAACACTTACTAGATCGACCCCCAAAATCTATTAATAAAAACATTCTAATTGATTAAACAATGTCCAATAGGTACACTGGGGCGTATACGTACTTTTTTTCGTTTACAGGGGTTTTATAGTAACACCTACGTTGCATTTAAATAACGAATACAATCAAAGTTCTGTAAACGTTTTCGTCAATGTTAACATCAGCTTAAAGAAATTAAAATTCTTTATGGTTTCATTGGATCTCATAATCGAATAAGAAGCATACAACTTTTAGATTTAATTTTATAAATTGTTAAGTACACAAATGACATACATACATACATGCTAACTCATATCAACAATTTTTTATTTTTTTTTACTAATTTAGGTACTTGTATGTATGTATTAACATTAATTATATTTATCATCATTATGTGTATTAATACGTAAACATGAATTCTACTTCTTCCTTTTTAACTGTCTTATTTGAAAGGTACAGGCAGCTTTTCTCCTACAATTTAATTTTTATACCATGATTCTGCATTCAAATGTTGACCGCTCGGCGGTACTAGTATAAATAATAATGAAAATAGCATTATATTTTTTTTTTTTCAATCTATCAATCTAAATATAACCCGATTAAACAAATACATAGAACAACACCAAAAAGTGTTGCATGTGCAACTTTTGTGACGATATGGATCAAAAAAGAATCTATCTTTATTTTGATGCGAAGTTTCCAACTGGCTCGTTGGTCTAGGGGTATGATTTCCGCTTAGGGTGCGGGAGGTCCCGGGTTCAAATCCCGGACGAGCCCAAGAATTGATTGTTTTTTTTATTTTTTCTATTTTTATAGTTTTTTAATATGTAGTTTTAGCAAAAAAAATTGTATTTTGATGTATTTTATATTGGTGAATTTATGCAGAATAAGTAAGTATATCTTTTCCTGAGCATTATGGTTTGGTGTTTTGAATATCAGGCGAGTTTTGATTGCACGTAGAAACCATACAATATAATAATATGTTCTATGAACACAGAATTACGGATAAACACACTTTATATTATAATGTTTGATGTTTCTAGTGCTAAATTATTATTCATCTCATATTTTTTTGATTAGAGATGGCAGGTGGATCCCTTCCAAATATATTTTGATGTCTGTTTGATAGAATATTGAATCATCTATCTTTTTAAGAGATTTTAAAAAAGTAGAAGGTTATAAATTCGATTATGTAAAGGGGAGAGTATTATAACTGTGTCAACAAAAAACAAAATAAGAAACTGGTAGTTCTGGCAGTTGAATTGCCAAATTTTCTATAGGAAATCTTTACCAGAATATGGTAAACTTTTCCACACAAATTTGTTTGGTAAAAGTTTAACATATAGAAATGGAATTGTGGCATATTTTTAAAGGTTCTTTTTGGTCATTTTAGATATAACCAGCCTCTAATAATGTTGCTAGTTGACTATAATTCTCTCCAAATAATTCAAGTATCACAGTGACGTATCCAGAAAAAAAATTGGGGGGGGGGGCTCGAAAAAAATGGAGCGAGGGGCTCTAGTACCTGAGAACCCTCTAAATGTCTAAGATTTACGAAAAATTCAGTAAATCATGGGCTTGTGCCCCCCCCCCAATAATTCAAGTATCACAGTGACGTATCCAGAAAAAAAATTGGGGGGGGGGCTCGAAAAAAATGGAGCGAGGGGCTCTAGTACCTGAGAACCCTGTAAATGTCCAAGATTTACGAAAAATTCAGTAAATCATGGGCTTGTGCCCCCCCCCCCCTCAATATGCCACTGAATTATAAATACATTGAGATGAGTATAAATACGAGGTCGGAGAAGGAGATCTACACAGTTTAATTTTGACAGTGATAAAGGCAAGTGGTTGTGAAATTGTAATTTGGGAGTTTTATTTCTTGTAAATTGTAAAGAGTAATAGTGAAACAGTTTAATATAGATAAAAGTGTTTGTTGATTAGAAAGTAAATAAAAGTGAATTAGAAAATTGAAAAAAAGTTTTATTTGAACACAAAATAATATTACAATACATAAAAAATAATTAAGATAAAACAAAATTTAATATTTCGTGATTAAAAATAGATTGTGAATTAAAAAAAGAAAAAATGGAATATTATATTTTTTGTTGTCTTTTTCTTTATTGAACTATCAAAACGGAATGAGAAGCGAAAAATATAAATTCGTAAAAAGCCCAATCGGGCATGTGGCGCATTTGTCTTTGTCGAATCTATTTCCGTTTTGATAGGTTAAAATGTCAGGCTGGCATCATTACAATGTCATTAATGTGACGTTAAGTGCGAAATTTTGAATTAGTCATGAGTGAATTTTGAATCATATCTTATGTAAAGCATGACATTGATTGATTTAAAGTTGACATCATCGTGATATCAATGGGTTCACTAGGAATTTACAAACATTTGCCCAAGTCTATTTAAGGGACGTTCATGAAACATGCGTGGTAAACTTTCCCATTTTATCAGATGGAAAAGTTCACCAGGTTTCATGAACAATAAGAGCAACTAATTTAAAGATAAAAATTATAGTATAAAATCTCAAAATTTTGAAAAATAACACTTTAAACATTTTTACGTTTTTTTGTTCTCAAATTTTGAGTTTGAAACTCGTGCATTAACTATGCATTAACTATACCATATTAAAAAAACTGTTGAATAGATCAGAGTATTGGCTTTAAAAACAAACGTATAAAACCTAACTGTAGGTATTACCGATATTTTGTAATGGTTTTTTTTTCATTTTTAGTACTTTTCATGAAATTGCCTTTCCCGTCTAAACGGGAGGAGATAGATGTCATAAAATTTAACATTTGGTAATTTATTTGGCAAGTTCAGTATAGTTTGTTTTTTAACCCTTTGGAATCTTCTTACTAATTTTTAGGAAAAGATAGAAATATCTGTCATTAGAACGTTTATGTTCGATCGTTTTCGAATGCGATGATTTGACCCTTGCCTTTGTTTTCAAAAGTCTTGTAGTAAGTAAGTACAAAAAGTACTTGCAACAACGATGTAGACTGAGCTCATCATTCTCACCAATATAATATAAAGGTTTTCCTACTTGCACATAGATGGCGACAATTATTTCACCAACAAAAACAACAATCACCAACATGATAAAAGTAGTTGTCATTTCTGACACTTCTATCTGTCAGTGAATAAAAAAAAAACCTAAAAATCTGCTGTTTGTCCATAAAATTGAAACGAATCCACGGAAAAATGTTATCTTCTCGAGGAGTACTTCTCGGACGAGCGCTTAGTGGTTTAATTGCCAGACAGCCAATTAAATCAACCAGCATCCAAAGTATTCGTCGAAGCCATGCGTAAGTTAAATGCATTTAACTGTGCATGTTATTTGTGCATCTAAACCCAAAACAAAATCCATTGAGGTTAACTGGAATTACATAATTTAATTATTATATTTATCTTAAACCATCAATATTTATTAAGTTGGAATTCATGAATGATGCACTTATCTTCTTCCAGAGCTAACTACCGTGAAGGACCACCTCCAGCATCAAAAGCCACACGATTTGGTGCTGAAGCCGTAGCTGGGTTAATGTGGTGGTGGATTTTGTATCACATCTTCACAGAACACGAACACATTACTGTGAGTATTCAATTTTCCATAAAAAAATAATTTGTTTCTTAATATTTTTTTTTAATTTAAAGGGTGAATTTGAATATCCTGACCCATCGTCGTGGAGTAATGCTGAACTTGGTATTCCACCGGATAGTGAGGAATAGCTTTGCTAAAAGCATTTTTCAAATAAAATTGTCTATGTAAACTTTTAATTTAGAAAAGTGATAAACGTTAATCTAAAAACCACATCTAGGATTGTGAGTTTTTTTATTCAATTTATAAACAATTAAACTGGATATAAGGAATGACAATCTCCTTGCAAACATCAGTTTTTTTAGTGTTATGCAAAATCAATGCTTGAATTTTTGTCTCAATATCAAAGTCTTTATTTCAGCCTTTAGTCCAGTTACCTTGTCGTTTCGTAGGAAGAAGACCCTGCATCAAATCTGATAGCTCTGACTTTTTGCTGATTGGTGTATGATGTTCAGCCGATGTTGAATCTAATTTTTCGACCTCGATTGCCAAACGCAACTGATTAATATGCGAAAACAGTTAATTTGAGTTAATGGCATCTTTAGCTACGAAGGACTAGTTTTTGACTATAAACTATTTTCTACGGTTTCCCTCTAACAAATTTTTCTTTAATTTGATCCCAATACCAATTTTGCAGACTCAACAGTTTCCAAGATACAGCTGTTCAAAATATAGCAATAAAAAATGTATAACAGAAAGTAGTAGAAATTAAATGTATTTTAAAAGATTTTGAATGTTAGAAAAAAATAGCTTATCTAAAATCTAACAACTTATTTTCAAACTTTGTGTTTTGCAAAATATATTAGTTTTTTTTCGGTTTGAACTCTTATTTATAAAAATTTTACATTACCTTGGACCCTTGCTTTTTGTTTTAAGTTTTAAATAATCCTATCAATTTGTAGCTTAGCTAAGCCTAGCTTTCGAGAAAACTGAAAATAAAGAGGGTTAGATAACTATTTGAAGGCCAACAACTTTGCTGTTTGAAAGGTAAGTTCTTGCCTGTAAATAATAGAAATAAACAAAATTAAAAATTTGAGTTAGATGCATATTTGAAATTTGTAAACATGGTCATATTTTTTACTGTTTCCAACTGCAAGTGGCTCAAAATCACGAATGAAAATGCCCGTTTTCTATGTGGCCCTAATTTTTTTATCCCTTGTGCCTATGTGTAATGCAAAGAAAAATATAAGAATCGGAAAGACCTCAAAGTTCTAAAATTGCTAGCTTGGTATTTTCTTTGGGAAACAACCTACAGCAAAAAAAAACATGAAGAAAAGTAAGGGCGCATGCAAGGGGGACAGAGAGCGCTTGCCCCCACCCCCTAAATTTTGTAGGTTCATACTTTTTTTTATTTTTGTTCTATAAAATTCGCTTTTGAATGAGTTTGACCCCCGCGATGAGCGATATTTTCGATCAGTATTTTGCGGATACAAGAAACACTTATATAAGAAAAACTCGCTTATAAGAAACACAATAAAAACAATTGCCTTTAAAGGTAATCGTATATAAGAAACTCGCATTTAAGAAAAACACTTTTATAAGAAACTTCTTTTTAAATACCAATATCAATTTTTAGAATAAAAAATAACTCATGTAAGAAATTTGATTCATCAATCAAACCTTTGTCAAATATTTTTGAAGAAGAACATTTAAATGAATTTAAGGAAAAATTTCGTTACCTTGAGGGCATCAAAAATGAGGAATGTTTCGGAGAAATAAATGAAAGGCCACTGAAATGCAAATGATTGAAGATGGAGACGACGAACTATAAATAAGTGAAGAAGATGAATTGTTACAACCTCCATCAAGAAGCTGCTAAGCCGTTCTTTATATTGCCAAATTTTGTCGGTGGTGATGAAGAACAAAGTTTGGAGTCTATTGAAGAAATTCTTTTTAAAAATGATGACAAGAACTTTATTAAAAAAGAATTGAAAATTATTTCATTTCTAACTGAGATACAAAAGTAGTTCCTATACATTTAAATAATGTGAAACTTCCTAATATAATAGCATTTTCTTTTATTATTTTTGCTTTTTTTTTAAGAATTTGTGTGTTACTTGTTGAAGAAAAGTCTTTTTATTTATTTATTTTTTGGTGCTTTAAAGTTTTTTATCTCTAAAATATACTAAATGAAGTTTTTCTTGTACGTAGATTTATATTGTTTGTATAAAGTGTATGACCGACTTTTTTCAGGATATTTTACTCATAAGAAATATCCATTATGTTCATGGATTTTGTATAAGATTTTTTTTTCTTATATCCGTGTTTCTTATATAAGAAATTTTATTTCTTATATCCGAAGTTTTTATTTAAGAAAAACTCGGATATAAGAAATAATTTTAAGGGATTTTCAGACTTTCTTATATCCGTGTTGTGTCGCCGAAATAAAACCAAATTCAGATTATGTATTATAATTATCGCTATTATCCAAATAACAATTTTATTTTCTAAAAGAGAAGTAATTTTTATCTATAGAATTATATAGAACAAATCAATAACTTACATTCCTTTTCTTTATCGGTTTAAAAATTCAAAGAAGTCGGCGACCACAACTCATAGAAAATCAAGTAATAATTGAAAATTGAAAATGAAAAAATATTTAAAAATATAAACTATGTAGATTCTAAGGTAACATGATTCAAATAAAAAAGAAGTAATAAGTTTAAAAACGCAAAGTAGAAATAAGATACAATATTGAAATTAATTGAAATTAAGAAAGTTAATAATTAAATGTTGTGGCCGGTATAGTAAAAGAAACGAAATTTAGATAAATTGGAAAAATAGTTTTTCGAAGCAAAATAAATATTTAAAAGAATTTTCGTCAATGGCAATCCGTGTTGTACTGTAGTCCTCTCGCAGAAACCTATACCTTCTAAATGATAGCAAGTACAAAAATAAATTACCTAAATTTTTTTTTGAAGAACATCATGGTCTATAGGGTAAACTTAAAGTTATTTATCACAAAAAAAACTTTTTATAAACTTTTACCAAGACAACTTTTCGATAGGACCCACGTTTAAGAGCATACACCGTTATTTTCAACATTTGACACATTTTAAAATCGCGATATGTTTTTAGAGAATTTTGCCCAGACTAATTTGATTTTTAAAAAAGCCTCTTTTTAACTTCCAGTGAAATAACCCTTTTTAACAAAAGCTGTGTTCAATGACGTTGTTCTGCACTGTTCGAAACAAAAGTTCAATGAGGTTTTTCTGTTTCGCACTGTTTTAATTTGCTGTTCTATGTTCTTTACTTGATTTCGAGTCAGAACAGATAGGGATTTTTACCAAATTGTCAAACTAAATACTTTGGTACAGTGACAGTTCTCACATGGAAAAAAAAATATAAACAATTTTGATTATTACTGAGTGTCGATTTGACGTTTAGAAGCTATGAGACAGAATGAAACAGAGATGTATTGCTCTTTTTTTAAAAAGCCCTATTAGGGAGAACTGTCAAATATGTTTGTTGTTGTTTTTTATTCTGATGTTTCTCACGGAACTTTTCTGCTCTGTCCTGTTCTGATCTAACTATTTCCTTGTTGAATACAGCAAAATAAAAATTGCAGTGATTATTTTGAAATGAATTTGACATTATGCCCGTCCCATCAACTAAATCTCTGAGAAATTGATAAAAAATTTTCGTCTCAGAAATATCCGCAAAATACAGGTAAGAGACAGCTGTGATTTTTTTTCCCACTTAAAAAATGTCGGATCCCTCAGAGATATCTCTTTGTGGGACGCGCCTATTTATATGCAATGTCAAACAACTATATGAACTTGCCTATTGGAAATCTGTTATCACAGAACACACCAACTACATCTGTCAACCAATTTGTTTTTTTTTTCTTCCTGTAACAAAAAAAAAAAAGGTTGAAATCAAAACCATACAAACTGTGTTAAACCTGTGTGTTTTTTTTTAAATTTAAAGATAACATTCAAAATAACCAAGTGATGTAAGCTACAACTCACAAAATAGAACCCATCAAAGTGCAATATTCAAAACATTCTCCCATTACAACTGACAACAACAAAAACTATTGCATCATGTTTTCACAAGTTACCCGAAGCGCTTATTTTGAATTTACCAAAAGAGCTCCTTCTTATTCCCTTGTTGTGAGTAAATCAACAACAAAACATTCAACAATATTCCAGCATCGAGGAACAAGAAATCTACCACCCGTACCACCGAAGCCTACACCACCAGGTAAGATCCAAAAAGTTTGGAATAAACTCTTTGGAAAATATCTTCTTGCGACAAATGTTATTAGCTCTGGCGTCCTAATGGTTGTTGGTGATGTTGCGGCTCAAGAATTGGAATATCGAAAAGGGCTCCTCAAGGAGCGATACGATTTAGCGCGAATGTGTAAGTAGTACCTATATTTCTATCAATTCATTCCTCATTTTATTCTTTTATAGGGCGAATGTTTGTTGTGGGGTCATTACAAGGTCCTCTGCATCATTATAGCTATGGATGGATGGACAAGATAATGCCAGCGGTTAATACAAGAAATTCTATTAAAAAAATTCTTATTGACCAAGTAAGGCACATGAATTCAGGGAAGACCTTTATAATATTCTAATTCTAATTGGGTTAATTTTTGTCAACAGTTTGTCATGTCACCAGTTTGTATCTTGCTTTTCTTTTATCCCGCCTGCTATCTGGAGAACAAGACTTTGCGTGAGACAAACGATGAGGTCATGAGCAAGTTCTTGTATATTTATGTTGTAAGTAAAACCACGCTTCATAATTTTCCTTAGAGAGCAACCTAAATTCTATAAGATGTAAACGTACCTAAGGTAAGTTAGTTGTTGGTAGCCTCTTCGATTAAGGAGGATGGTTAATGATGCCTTATTGGGGGAAATGATAATAAGTCAAATCATCTTGTTTATAAATGAAAAAGCTTTTGCTTTTGCTTTTGCCTTTGCTCTTCCTCTTAAGTGAATTTAGTAGAGTAAGAAGATATGGGGTATAGAGACAAATTTGGTATTTTAATCCGGTAATCGGTAATGTTACCTCGCTGGCAGCGCAGTTATGCATAGGAATCAGTAGGTTCAGCCTCTAAATTCATTGGATCTGTTCCTGCATGCTTGGTTTAATATGCATGAGGGGCAATCAAATGTTAGCCTTCTGTTGCCTACGAATGTCCTTAGCTGAGATAAGTTTGAGCCTCAAGCATTTCGTGTTATTCCCAATATTAGAGTTCCTGTAACTAAGAAAATTCCTTCGCACTTAGTTACTTTTGATGGCGCTAACAATCCAGGATTGACTACAACCTCTCCAGCCAGATTTGTCCCTATCTAGATGCCTCCAGATACGCACAGCAAGTTGACTCAAGTCATCCTCGACTTGTGTTTGCCACCGGCGCCTTGCTTGGCCCGCAATGTAGTCGTTGCCTTTTCGAAGCATATGACCAATCCACTGCCACTTATGTCTTCATTAGAAAAACGATTGTGCCAAAAAATCAATAAGATATTTCGTAGACACCTATTCACGAACGACTGCAGCTTACTTGTGACAGCAGGTGAGATTTTCCACGTGCTGCAGATTCAACATTGGAGCGCAACAGTCTTAGCTTGGTCTTAAAGCTGATAGAATTTCTCCATATTTTGGAAAGCATTCCGAAAGCAGCCTTTGCCTTTTTTGATACGGCTATCGACGTCTTGTTCGGTTCCGCCTTTTGTAGAGAAAAAACTCCCAAGATATTGAAAGTCTTCTTCCTTCTGCCGGTTGTCCAGAAATATTGCCTTGAACGGATGAATTACTTCCGAGGCTGATCAGTTTTGTTTTTGCCGTGCTAATTTTCAGCCGCACAAGTTGTGTCTCCACCTTGTTGCCATTTGAATGTAAGCGTACATCGTCCGCGTATTCCTGATGTTTAAGTTGGGCTGTTAGACTCCATTGAACCCCACCATTTCCATTTAACAGGGCTGCACGCAGCACATCACTTATCACTAACAGGAAAAGTATTGGCGATTTTACAGATAAGTTGGTACATACTCCCTACAACAACATCTGCTGCTTTCAACAATTTCCTTGGATGACCATCCACACTAGCAGCCCTACACAATTTGAGTTTGGAAATCGCTCATTCTGATCTTAAAAAATAAATGGAATAACAGCGGAATGTTGGATATCTTCACTGTTCAGCAGTTTCCAGATTCTCAACACTAATTTATTTATTTACTTACAATTTTCCCCTCTCCTCTGCAGGCTTCCGTTCTAGATTGTATATCCTCAAGACTCGTTCGACCCTTCCTTGTTTTAAGCTCTTATACATTTAACTAATTCTTTTCCAGGAATATATAGGTATTTAAAGTGAATTCTTATCCTTTCAGACGGACTGGTGTGTATGGCCTGCCGCGCAATACGTCAATTTCCAATATCTGGATCCCAAGTACCGAGTGATGTTCGTCAATGTCATGACTGCACTATACAACGTATTCATATCCTACATCAAACACGACGAAGGAGGAAACTTCTTAGCCAAATTCCATTAGTTTTTGTTGATAATTTATTTAGAATAATTATACGTATTTTCCACCAAAGTGAATTTGTAATGCACATGAAATAATAAACAAAAAAAGGTATGTTTCTTAACTAATTTTGTTAATTGTACTTAGTTTTAAGTGTGTTTTTTTTTTTTTTTTTTTTTGTTATCGTCAAGGAAATTTAAGAATTAAATAAACTTGAAAAATGAGAAGATTAATTAGCAGTCTCGCATGCATCAACCCAATCGTTGTACACATCGATTGGCTCCGAGAGGAAGTTAATGCTGGTCTGGTAATCTTCCATACATACTCTGCAAGTTATTCTAGCTGTGTTGCGGCTTTTGTCCCTAATAACGAAAAAAATATGTTAGTTACTTTATAAATTGTTTTTCTTGTATTTACATTTTAACTTCACAAGACTTTTCGTGATTACAAAATGGACAGTTGAATTGCAAATCAAGGGGTTCAATATTTTTCCGCTTTGGCGGTGGCTTTCTTTTTGATTTACGACGCCCCATAGTTTGTCTATGTGTTTAAATTGTTTTTTTATTTATTTTATATTTAATAAAGTTAATAAACGCGAACAATTCGAAAATTACTTCTTTTTACGAAAACGCCGTCTCAAGTTTTGCTTTTTTTTTTGTGCTTTCTTTTTTTTAGTTCATTCGCTGTTCTGCCACTGTTTTATTCCACTTTGTTCTTATTTCAATTCTGTTTTGTTTCGGGCTAATATTTTTAATATTTTTAAGGCTGACCCGCAATGAGTTATGATGACACCAATATCTGCATTGTGTCTCAAATTTGTACCATATAGGAAGGAGAGGAGAAAACAAATTGTGTTGCAGATACAAAGAAGTGTATAAGAAAGAATATTACAAATGGAAACACTTTTTATGAGATTTACTTTTTTTTTTAATTATACCAAAAAAGTGAAAAGAAAAACTCCAAAAAGAGGCAAAGAATTTTTGCCCATGACTCACCGGAAAACAAAGATTTATATGAGGCATGACTCACACTGCACTGCAATAATATGTTCTTGCCTTAATGAATCCATTTCCATACCAAAATATTCCATTTATTATCCATTTCATTCCAAATTCCTGTCACTGCCAGACTTTCGACTGAACTGTCATCTTTATGTTTACGTTGTCGTTTTTGTGATCAAAATTTGCTCCATCGAGCTATTTTTTAACAAAAACATTCACAATTATGACGCAGAAAAATATTTACCAAGAAATCGAAGAAAATGGTAGTTAAATTAACACCAGCTTACAAGGAAAATCTTACATTTGCTCTTACTTTTTTAGATTTCTATAAGGTATTCCTTGATGAGAAAGCCGACAAATCGCCCATCGCCAACATGACTATTTCCACACAAATACACGAACTATCCAAAGGCTTGGAAACAATTTCCTTCGAATTGAAATCCCAAGTTCGCGAACAACACGGTGCACTATTATCCCAAGCCACACATGCAGGTCGTTTGGATGTAGCTTTAAATACAGTCTCCGGTGATGTGGAACGTATTCAAACGACAGCACATCGACTCAAAAATCAATTGGATTCACAGTATTCATTGATTGAGAATCAAACCCGGGTACTAGGAAATCTACATGAAGTCTCACATGTGCTGCGTTCGTGTGGTAATCTTCTGAATCTAACACAAAAGCTTAAAGATACTAAGGATGTACTTAAGCAAGCTAGTATCCATTTTGAATTAGGCAAGTTAACATTATTGGTTTTTTTATTATTATTTTTCACAGACAACAAATATGTATAATAATTACAGAGCCTCTCATTGAGGATTCCGATTTGAATAGAATCGATTTTATTCAAGAGGAACGCGCATATGTTATCAGCAGCCGACAAAAGATAAAAAATCTTGCCCAGATGCAATTGGTAAATGGACTGAAAGAACGTAACGAGGTTCAAGTAACCAATACCATAAAAGTAAATTTAAACAAATGTGTACCCTTCCATCGAGTACCCTTTACAGTTCACTCTCATATATTTAGATTTTCATAAATTTTCAAACTCTGGATGTGTCGCTTGATAATTTGGTAACAACATTCATAGCTGAAATCGATCAATCTCTTAAGGAGTGCTTTTCTGGGACGGATATATCTGCATTCAATTCGACCGTCGATAAAGTTTCCTCAAGCAATAGATCACCAGGAGGAGGGACAGGAACTTCATTGTCCAATCGTGGACCTGGCAAAGCACCGCTCTTGACAACAACTCAGAATTTCCGAGCAAAACTTTGGAAATCTCTGCATTGGTTGATCTACGACGAGCTATATGAATACTGCGAGCAAATCATTCTGCTTCGTAAGTCTCTCGAAGAGGTCAACCAACTATCCAGAGTCTCTGATAACGAGATAAGTATCGAGAAGAAGTTTTGGAAATCCGTCGAAGATCTTTTCCGCAAGTCATTCAAAGAGTGTTCCGCACATATTTCGCAGGCCTTGCAGGAAGGCCTTTCGAAATTATTATCTTCAGCACGTGGTCTGCAAGCTAGACTCGGATCGACGTTTGTCTTTGATGACAGCATTTTTGAGCCTCTGGAAGTTGGCTATCTGACAAAGTGCGCTGCCAATATGAAAGCTTGCCTAGCAGGTGTTGATCTGCCATCAAACGAAACAGTTGATGCTTTTATTCGAGTTGCTTCGACAGAATTGAGCGCTGCAATGGTTGATACTAGTTTGGCAAACAATGTTGCGAATGTTTTCAATTCATGCAGCAAAGATTTTTGGTCAAAAATGGAAGCACAGATAAAACTGGGAACTGATTCGAAACAAGTTGTGGGTAAGAGTTTTGATCTTTCTTTCTGTGTGTGGTTTTAATTTTACACATCGATATCTTATTTTTGTTTTGTAGACATTCCAAATATTCCCCAAACGCAGAATATAAATTTGGCAAACATTCTCTTTTACCATTCGGATTCGGTTAAAAGAATGATTTGGAATTTAGGTGATCATTTTTGCAAATCTGAACCGGCCGAGACGGTGTTGAAGAGCTTACAGCAGGGTGAACATTTAGTTCAAGCAATTTTGCAGCAATTGATGGGTAAGTTATTTCATGTAATTAAGGTCTTCAAAAAATACTGCAGCGCGAATGAAACCTACTGAAATCAGTACCGCATAATTGGTCTAAAATCAAATAGGTTTTTGACTTTAGAATATTGATATTATTAAAGCAACTTACGATAGATACAAATTACACGTTCTACATAACGAAAGATTGTCGCGTGAATTCGAAGTCCAATATGGAGACAGACAGGGTTGCACACTATCGATCTATTGATCGCAGAAGTGATCTCTTCTCTGCTTTGTGTGCTAAGTGTGATCGAACATTCCGACGGCCCATTAGGTTTTGCATTCGCATCGCAGGCGTCCGTTTAACCTTATTGGAGCCGTTTGCTGAGACGAAACTTAAGCATTTATCTTCAACTTAAGCAGCTATGTGACAGTTTACGTTTATGTTCAACATTAATATTTAATTTTCGTACCAGCAAATGACCCTTAGTTGGTGCTCATCGGTTTACATCATTCATCGAATGTGGTTTTGAACTATTTTCACTTATGAAATCCTTAGCCGCCTCTTGTTCTTCTTCAGCTATTGAGTGGATGAAATAACGCCTATCACCGCACACGCTCCGCATAACCTTTATTCATCTTGATACGAGACTTACTTACGGACCTTATTATGTCCGTGGTGATCCCCTCCACTACTCCTACGCGTTACCCTAAAAGGTGTCTAGAAATTTACCTCAGTTCTCTCAGACATCAGACTTTACACATCTGTGCAGATTCCCGTTCATATTCTTTCAAAAAAGTTGCTTTTTTTAGTGTTTTTTTTTTCTAAGAAAAGTTTTTTTTTTTAATCCCCAAGCTCAAGAACATGCAGTTCAATTCAGTTCAGAGCCTCTGACTGGCCCAATGAACTGAATGTTCTTGAACCCGGGGAATCTATCTATCTTCTTAGAATATTCACGCAAACAAAAATGATTTGACATTTCTCAAACGTTAAGGTGGAAGCTTTTATTTCTTCGAGGTGTTTTGTTATAAATTGTAAAAAATTGAAATTGGTGGTGCTGTTGCAATTTTTCTATAAAGTTCTGCATTATTTGCGTTAGCTTTACCAAAAAACAATTAAATGAAATATTAGTACCAAAAAAACGAAAGATCGCGGAATATGCTGATGGATCGTGGAATACCGAGCAAAATAGCATGAGAAGTCATAAAAAAGCTTTTAGTACCACGAAAAAAAAATATAGTAGCGCGAGAAAAGCCTTGAAGAGCGCGGAACACTGGCTTTCAACGCTCTTTTTTGTGATATTCCGCTAAGTTATTTTCGACCTCACACTTTTTTTTCGGAAAAGTCGGAGAAAATGTGTGATATACATATACATTTTCTCCGACTTTTGACCTTTTTTCCACAATTTTCCACATATTTTTCGGCAACTTCACATGATTCTCACATGGACAACTTCAAACTTATTAAAAAAATTGCTTACCCAAAAGCAATTAATAAATACTTGCTGGTGTCAGTAGTAAAAGCTAAAGTCAGAGTCTATTCCTGGAACAAAATATTTTTTTAATATTCAATGTATTCTTCTCATAGCTTAACTGATAATTTAAAGACCCAGGCTAAAATTATTAGGCCAATTACTGAAAATTACTGCAAAATCTATCGAGTCAAAAATTATTGTAGTTGTAAGACAGTGAATGTAAGGACAACATTTAAGTGCAGGGCAGCAAAATGCATGCCAGTTAAGATAGCCGAAAGTTTAGAATTAATACTGAAAAAGGCAGCAATCGTTTTTGATTGGACGTCCAGAAGAGTCTGGAAGCATTCTGAAGTCTTCTGAAACTGTTTTATTTGCCATATGTGTCATTCTTGTGCCAATAAAACAGTTTCAACATTGTTCTGGATGCTTCCGAACTTCCAATCGAAAACGACATTAGTTTTTTTCTAATTTTTCTACAATAATTGTCCTGAAATCGATTTGATATTTTATTAAATTGACTGCCATAAAATCGTATTCAGTTTATTTTCAAACAAAAAAAATAAATTGCTTTCTGAAAGTTATTTTACATATTTGAAAGGAAATCGATACATGCATGCATACATCGATCCATGCAACGTTTCTTTCACTACTAGCAATAGTATTGGCGACAGTATGAAACCCTGCTTAACTCCACAAGACGCGACGGCAAATTTGGAGTCTAGGGATTCAATCAAAATCCACGATCATGGATGACGAAGACGAGGCCTTGGGGTTGTGAATTATGATATAAAATTCAAAACTCCGTCAAAATTATTTAATCACCTGCAGTTGTTCATTAAAATGCGAATATCTAAAAAATCAGTGATGATAAAACAATGACGGATTTGAAGCCTAGGTACTTGAGAAAAACATGATTCGGTTACGGCACCAGCATTTGTGTTGGTCATTGTTATTATTTTTGTATGTATTTCAAATTTTTTGCATAAAATCGAGTATGAAATCTTCGTGTACTCAGGTTTCACGAGAAGTTTGTAGAATCTTTCTTGATAGCGTCACCTTGCTTCTTCATTGGAAGATGGTCTTTTGATCTTTGACCTTGTTTTGTATGAAACTGTATCAGTTATAGCTATTAAGTGACGAAGAAAGTGCACCAATATGGCACCATAGGACACAAACACGCAACACAACAAGTCACACAATTTTTTTTTTCAGATTCGATGATTTCCACAATCGGGATAATTCTTTTGAGTATGCATCGTGAACCTGGATTGAATTCGGAAAAAATTGCCATCGCCGGTCCATCTATGTATATGAAAGAACTACAAGAGTTTATCTATCGTGCTTGGAATAATCATGCCGTACCCTTCGATGACAAAGAAACTACATGTAAATGGTAATATTCAAACAAATATAAGAATATTAATCAAATTACTATAAAAAAAAAGGAATTTATCAACAGCGGAGAACAATTGGCCATAAGATGCATAGATTTATTCGTTAACAATCTTGTTATATTACGTCCCCTTTCATCGGCCGGAAGGAATCGTTTGAAAAATGATTGCAGTTTTCTTGAAAATGCATTAAAAACAATTGCTCCCAATCTGACAGAACTTGGAAAACCTTTTAGGTATTTCTCTGGTACATGTTTACATTAAAGATGTTTCAGTTTATTGTTTTTACTTTTTTAAGGCTACTCCGTGCAATGTCATCATTGATTTTACAGAAACCTGAAGAATTGGTTGAACATTCAATTGAAAAAGAATCACCTGTGCCGTCATATATAATTTTATTCCTTTTGTTTGGTCATGGTGGAATGGAACTCCAAAGTCCTCATACTGCAGCAAATTGGTCAAATGAAAGACTTATTCAATGGCTAGAAGGACACACATCCGAACGGGAAAAGTATTTAAATAAATTTAAATGACATAGATTAAATAAATTGGCGTTGTGTTCTTTCTTTTCTAGATTGGAGCTTATATCAGGTGCATTGCAGAGATACAGAGATATAACCAGAAGAAAGAACACCACACAATATGATCCCGTATATCCACATTTATCGAGCTACTTCGAAAAGGCTTTGCAAAGTTTAAAATAGTTTTAAGTAACACAAAATATATAAAACAAAAATAAAGTAACTGGTATTAAATTAATATTATAGGTAATGTTGTTATGAAAATTTTTTTGTTTTCTATTATTTTTCCCTAAAGAAATACGATAATAATTGTTACTTGCCTAGTTTACAGTTCAGCGTGCAGAAGCAAAAAACTAAAATTCAAAGCAAATTTTAGTCTGTTGTGGGCATCATTTCTTCAAATCAGCGTTATCAATACATAAATTACCTTTTTTCCTATATCAAAAGGCTTGCAGAAGAAGGCTACCAGAGGCTTGCATGAAGAAAAAACAACAAAGGGCATTCTTAGCATTTTGCTTTGATTGGTTACAAAAAAAAAGTATCCTACGTGTTAACTGAGGTATGACAAACAAGTTTGCTTTGCAGTTTTGTAAATTTATTTATTTTTTTTTGCGCTGAACTATATATTAGGCTTAAGATGACAAGTTGATAAAAGTTCGGAATTTCAATCAAAATTCCGAACAATAATCAGCCCTATTCAGAATGCCGGGCAAATGTTCTTGGGAGAAAGGCTTTCTTCCCCACCCTAAGAAATCTGACAGATTTCATATTTCAGCCCAAAAAGTTCCCAAACGGACCTAATATTTAGTCCTTAACGTTTTCTAAAGCTGCCTATTGTAAACGGGGGAATTAACTATTGTCGTTTTTAATTGGACGTCCAGAAGAGTTCGGTAGCATCCAAAAGTTTTCTGAAAAGTGTTTTACTGTGTCAATTTTGTGCCAATAAAACAGTTTTAGAAGACTTCTGGATGCTTCCGGACTTCCAATTAATAACGACATGTATGTATGTAATGCGATTGTACTAAAAATCAATGTAATCGTAAAGTGATCATAAATTGGACCCATTTAATGCCACTATTAAGTTGTAGGAAACTGGTCATTTTGGCTTATTGATGTAACTTGTAACACTTTGTGTGCGTTCATATTCGTATAGGATAACCTATCCACCAATAAATTTGCGAATCGATAGGCAAGACGATGGTACGACCAAAATAAATTGTTTTTCTTTTTTCGGTAATATTTGGCAAAATATTGTAAAAGCCTTTCTCGTTTTACATAATTACCCCTATTACGGTTGTTAAGTAAAACGCCAATAAAACGACTCGTTCTAGAAGTGACAATTTACATTTTAGTAAATCAACTATTGTTGCAATGGTTACAAATGTGAGGAGCGGATAGACCTTCGAAGTTAGATTTTTAATTCTTCTTAAATCCTTTTAGGAAGGTTATTAAAAAGTTGAACTCCTTGATACATTATCGATTTTTGAGTGCTGCTTCGGTTGTATCTATCGAGCCGGAAATCATTTGCTGTTCTTAGGGGATATGGTTGAGATTCAGCGACTTTAGATACTGTGGAAAGATATCATATTTTGTATTAAAAACAAATATTTATGCTTTTAACATTGGACGTTGATTGACATTTAACCAAATTAAGGACTGTAATATATAAATGGAAGGCGTTAATTTATTGCACTTAAGTATGGCACGCATTGCCTTAACAGTGAAGTCATTTACCAGAAACGTCAATTGTCGCTTCTAGAGCATGACGTTTTAGCACAAACGCCTTGCGGATTAAGGGTTTGAGGTAACTGACTTTCTTGTAACTGATGGGAAAAAAGAACTTAATAAAACTTAATAAAATAGTTCAAAGTAAGATTAGTCTTTGGAAAATGAACAACTTTTCGCCCCGAACTCTTAAAAAACGCATAGTATTTAATTTTTTTTGAGTTCCGGCTGGAATCTTGTTCTTTTTTTTTTTGGGAAAAGGGCTCTCAAAAAATTTCTGGAAGTCACTCCTTTTTCACTTTTCCGTTATTCTTAATACCGGAGGAACAAATTACAAGCGAAAACGAAACAAAATTCTTGGAATTTTTTGTTTGGGAGCCCTTTCCCAAAAAAAAAATTCCTCTGGAAATTTCATTCCCGATAGAGTCCCTTTTGTGGACGTAGTTCATTGGTGTAACACATAAAATGAAAGGTCTCGATGAGTTATGCATGGACACAAGTCGTGCTTGTGCCTTTTTCTGCAAATAAACGTGGAACACTGCATTTTAGCGATGCTGATTAACAAGGCAACTGATGCTTTTTCGAAGCAGAAGCAACCACAAATTACATGCAATAAAACCGTAAACCGCACACGAACAATTTATAGGTCAGGACAACGGGTAAATATTAAAAAAAAAAAAGCAATTTAAATTACGTTGAAAGTAAATCGAACTTTATTTTTTAATTAAGTTGTTTACACGGTAATGTATACGCTTACATATATTTCCTTTTTACTTCATTTTATCTAACATTAATTTAACATTATGTTTTTTTATATTATATTTTAGCAAAAAACGAAATTCCACATTTCAATACAAAATTTTGATGCGACAC
Organism: Meliscaeva auricollis; assembly: GCA_948107695.1. Classification (NCBI taxonomy): domain Eukaryota; kingdom Metazoa; phylum Arthropoda; class Insecta; order Diptera; family Syrphidae; genus Meliscaeva; species Meliscaeva auricollis. Next base: position 75,377,806 of record OX403616.1, on the reverse strand, counting down.
TTAAAAAAAACACTCATGTACACTTCCGAAAGAAAATAATTATACAAAATTGAAAAACAATAAAAAATGAAAAAAAAAAAATAATAAAGAAAATTAAATTAAATTAAAAAATTACTTTTTGTAGTAATAATTAATTTATTTCAGTTTTTTGTGTTGTGGTATGTTTATGTAGTGCTGGATGTTCTTTTTTTGTTTAGTTTATTTTGTTGTTGTTGTTGTTTAATTATAAATGTTTAAGATGAGTCGCCTTCGGCAGAAGACTCCTTCTTCTCCTCATCTTCTTCCTCGTCTTCATCTTCTTCTTCTTCAGATTCATCCTTCTTTTTGCTTGCAGCTGCGGCAGGTTTGCTTGGCGGACGGCCACGTCCTCTGCCAGGTACTGGTGGGGGCTTTTTCGATGCTTTTGTTGTACCCTTTGGTGGACGTCCTCGACCACGTTTAGCAGGGACTGCAGCATCATCGCCGTTGCTTACGGCAGCTTTTTTTGGTGGGGACTTTGCTGGAGCCTAAAAATTTAAATTTTATATTAAAATTCGATTGTTAGTTTTATTTTCATTTTTTTTAATTTACTTCAACAGCTTCTGCTTCCCTCTTCTTTGGTCGTCCCTTCCTCTTAACTTCAGTATCGGCCATTTTAGATTCTGAAATGGTAAATAGATGATAAAAAGCCGTTATTTTAATAAAAAGATTCTATTATGGTATTTGTCGTTCTAAAGTGAGCTATCAATTCTAGTTGAAAATATGGTATGCACCGTTCAGTAATCAGTAAGTTTTGGTTAACAAAATTACAGGGGAGAGCAGAACGGTTTAATGAGAAACTTCAGAACAAAATAGCACTGACAACCAACACATTATACAGTTTTTACAAATCTGCTGCTAATAAAAACGAGTACAAGAAATGCTGTTCCAAACTTTCCCGAACAGTTCAGAATAGGTTCATTCTTACTCTTGGATTTATTTTCAGTATTTCTTCCTTCATTGAAGGGACTATTAAATTACTAATAATTGGGATTTGATTCATTTGAATAAATACAGTTGTGAAATTATTTGTATACTTTAATATTTCTTGAGAAAACTAGCCCAAAACTATAGTTCGAAGAGGATCGATTTCTAACATAAATGGTTTAGGGGTGCAATCACCTAATTATGCAGCACTGCAGCTTAATGTTAAAAGCACAAACATGACGACAATAACCAACAAGGAAGTATTGGAGTCAGCTTTCCATACGGTGAAGTACTGTTTTGGACAGTGCCATGCATCTTGCAATAGTAAAACTAATCCATACTGCACGTAAAGTAAAGTCGTGGTATATTGCAAGCCAACAAGTTGAAGTGGCCGCCGCATTCATGTCACCTTAACATTATCGAAAATGTCTGGTGTTGGCTCACACGCAAAGTAACGACGACGGAGGGAGGGACTTATCCATGGCATTAACCCTGCTTTGGCCGAAATATCGCTGAATTATAAAGGGTTTTCCAATAAGAGGTGTTATTTTGATATTCAAAGAAAAATGGCATTTTTGGAGATAAATGATCGGATGTTTATTTCATTATAAAGAAGAAGGTATGCCGTTAATAATGGAACACAACACCATATCCTTTTCATGAAATTTTCCATAACCAAATCGCAAAGTGGCTGCCCTATGTCCTCGATAGCCTCACGAATTTCATCTTTGAGGTCTTGAATCGACGCTGTGCTGTTGGCGTAGACCTTATCTTTCACGTGGCCCCAAAGGAAGAAGTCGCAAGGTGTTAAATCACAAGATCTCGGTGGCCAATTGTGATCAACTTTTCGAGAGATAACACGGTCCGGAAACTTTTCCCGTAAAAGATCGATGGTTTCATTGCTTGTGTGGCACGTAGCGCCGTCTTGTTGAAAGTAAACGTTGTCCAGATCAATACCATCCAATTCAGGCCATAAAAAATCATTAATCATCTCTCGATAGCGCAATCCATTGACCGTAACTGTTGCTCCAGCCTCATTTTCGAAAAAGTAAGGTCCAATGACCCCGCGGGACCATAAACCGCACCAAACAGTCACGCGTTGAGGATGGAGAGGCTTTTCAACAATAACTCTTGGGTTTTCCGAGCCCCAGATGCGACAGTTTTGCTTGTTGACGTAGCCTCCGAGGTGGAAATGGGCCTCATCAGTCAAGATGATTTTTCGATGAAATTCCGGTTCATTTTCATGCATTTCAAGGACCCAATCAGCAAAGAAACGACGTTGTTGATGATCAGCCGGCTTGAGTTCTTGTGTTAACTGAACTTTATAAGCCTTAAGAACCAAGTCTTTATGCAAAATACGGTGTAATGACGTTTGTGGAATGCCTAATTCCAAAGAACGACGAGGAATGGACAAACCTGGGTTTTCTTCAACACTTTGGGCTACAACAGCAATATTCTCAGTTGTTCTTGAGCGACGTGCACGGGTTTTATTCTTCACATCACTAACTTGTCCCAACAGCTCAAATTTGTCCACCAATTTCTGTATTGCGGTCCGACAAGGTGCTTCACGACGACCCAAAAATGTTTTAGTTTTACGAACCGTCTCTGCCAAATTTTCACCATTTTTATAGTGAATTTTAATAATTTCATTGCGTTGTTGAAGCGTGTATCGTTCCATTTTTTTTTGTTTAATAGCGTAGTTTTTACTTGTCAAATGTCAAAAAATGGCAGCTTCAAAAGTGACAGCTACCGAAATAGCGGGCTATTCAAAATAACACCTCTTATTGGAAAACCCTTTATAAACACCTCTATCGGGAATGAAATTTCCTGAAGAATTTTTTTTGGGAAAAGGGCTCTCAATTGAAAAATTTCTGGGAAATTCCACTCCCTTTTCACTTTTCCGTTATTTTTAATATCAGAGGAACAAATTACAAGCGAAAACGGAACAAAATTCTTGAAACATTTCCTTTTCCAAAAAAAAAGAAAATTCCCCGGGAAATTTCATTCCCGATAGGCCCGATAGGGGTGAAAATCTTTGGATGACTAAATTCAAGATCCGATTTTTGTATTAATTTTAACAAAACGATGCTCATAATAATTATTACCAACAAAAAAAAAACAAAAATAATAACGTTTCCCAATTTTTGCTGTTGCCTTTATTCATTTGAACCGATTTTACTAACTATGAAAAATGACGGTTGCTTTAACATATAAGTTTGTTATGGCCATGAAAGCTGGCCATAACACACCGTTTAGTGAAACTTAATTTTTGCATTTTTTCACATAATTAGTCTAGGTGATTATAAAATTTCAAAAAATTATAAACCTTGAAAGAATAAAACCAAATTCATTCTCAAAGTTATCAAATATCTTTACCAAAAACTTTATGCGAAATACAATGTAATGTCGTTTGTCGAACGTTTTTTGTTCAACGAGGAATCGAAAAACCTGGGTTAAACACTTCATTTAGGAATTCAGCCATACATTCTTAAGAAAATCATAAAAATGTAAAATAATAAGTCAATTGAATGGTTAATTTAAAAAAAGGGGATAAGTCCAATCATAATTTTTTTTTAGGCGAAATGAATAAACTAGTTATATTTACTTATCCCCTTTTCAAAATTAACCATTCAATTATGGGCGGGCATGGCTTTGTGAGCAAACGGATACCTCATATTATCCAAATGTTATCAAATATGCAAGAGATCTATTAATTTTTACCGTTTTCATCTGCATATTTTACTGAATGCTGATGAGTGCAATAAGCGACTTGCTGGTTAAAAGAAAAACCGGAGGTATACAACAAAACGTGTAGACTCGAGGTGGAAGTTTATTAAATTAAGACCCCGAGATAAATCCTATTTGCAAAAAGGCTCTTAAAAACGTTTGCTGATACGCGTAAACTGTCACATTGCGGCTTATGTTGAACATAAATGATTTAAGAGCTGTTTGCTGAAACAAAACTTAAGCATTTTTGTTCAAAATAAAGTCTTATGTGACAGTTTATGCAGAGGAAAAAGTAGCCTATAAGTGTTTATGTTTAACAGAAATATTTTATTCATCAAGCGGTCATAAGCTATAAGTGCTCCTATCGGAGTTTTCGAATTCAGCGCTCTCAACTTTATGAGTGGTCGAGGCCACTCGTAAATCACTATTATTATTCCGAAAACTCCAATATGAGCGCTCATAACTTATGAGCGTTTGATGAATATCAAGAGTCGTATCAGCCAACGGCCCTAAGTTTCGTTTTAGCAAACTGCCTTAATAAATTTGGAGTACCTATATTAATGGTGAACATAGACGCCTATGTTCTACTTTTTCCTCTGCGCAAATTGTCACATAAATCCTTAGGTTGGAAATAAGTTCTTAAGTTTTATTTCAGCAAACAGCTCTAAGGGTCATCTGCTATGCATTTATGTTCAAAATAAGGTCGTATGCGACGCAGAGGAATAAGTAGAACATAAGCGTTTATATTCAACATAATTTTTTTAACAGGTATCGCATCAACCGACGGCCCTAAGTCGACATAAGATTGAAAGTTTTACTTTTCATCATTCTTAAAAATTTTGATGTTTTTTTTTATTTAATTTTGGGTAAAAAGAAAATCTAATTTCGACAAAGGTATGATGTTGGTAATTTTGGGCATAAGATGTGTTTTCTATTAATTCGTCTTAGTAGGAGTGAGATAGAAAGATGCACAAATGATAAGCACTTAAAGACAGAAAGATTAATTAAAAAAACATCTACATAATTCGATTGAAGTCGAGATTTTTTCTTAATTTTTAAGTTATTTGCCCCCACAATTCTGTAAATTTTAGGAAAATAAAATGCTAAAAGGAAGCTTTTCCATGGCCAATCGTAGCATTTCCAGAGGTCTTTATCTCACAAAAACTACGCAGTTCATTATCAAGATCATTTAGGCACGCTGACGCGTCATAAAGACATGTTATTTTTAAAATCCAAAAAATAGCCATGTACCCGCAGCATTTGCAAAACTTACATCTAGTATCACTAAACAAAGAACCCACGAGTCGACGCTTGTTTTCTTCCACCCAAGCGCGCAACCAACACACACACATGCCAATATCTCGAATAGGCAGTTATTTTATTCGAAAAATACAGGTCAAAAAAAAACATACAAACTTAAAAAGGAAGAAAAAAAAAAAACAAACAAGCAGCAACCCGACACAAGCCAATGCACCCTATCCATTAAACGACACCGATTAAAGAACTAAAAATGAGAAAATATAATGAAATGACCTTTGCGCTTGTTTCCACCCTCCAATTTAAATTTGATTTAATAATTCGAAATTCCAAAAAACAAAATCTAGTAGAGAATAAAGTGTACTCCTATTAAAAAAAAATTGTATTTAATTTATCTTCTCAATATTTTTCTCTACACCAAGGAAGGGTAGAATGAAAAATACGGAGAAAAAAATCAAACAAATTGCCTTCTTGTTGGAAAAAAATGAAAATTGGCGCCAAATTTTCGCAGAAATTGGCTATAAATTAAATTTTTTGATAAAAAATTCAAAAAAATATCAAATTATTGAGAAAAAAATAATAAAATTTATGATTTTAAGTAGAAATTTTTTAACTGACCGAAAATGTGCAAAAATGTGAAAGAAAAATGACGCCAATTCCAAAATAAACGCCATTATTAAATTTTAATAACTCTCTTCCAAAAGTTTGCATATATATTAAACTATATTAAATGATATCGTAATTTTGCAATATTATAGACAAAAATAGTTAAATATACTCACGTTTTTTAATTAAATTCGATAAATGGGGTAATTTAAATTAATTATTTTTTTCTTGTTGAAAATTTCTTCCTTTTCGATCTTTTTCTCACAAGCGCACCACCTTCTTCTTCAACAACACAATCAAATTTAATTCTGAAATCTGGCATCGGCTTGTACGTGTTCGCGCCGGTAAACACAAAATTTGATTTTGGCAACTGCAACAAGACGAAAAGAGACAAATATGGTTTCTGGGCTCTTCATAATTTAGGGCGCCATCTCCTGGAATTTTCAATCGTTCAGGTGCAAAGACTTGTTATAGACTTAAGCTGAATACACATGGTCTTAAATGAAAATTTTGTTTTTTTTTTTAATTATTTAAGGGGTATTCATGAAACCTGGTAAACTTTTCCATCTGGTAAAATGGAAAAGTTTAACACGCATGTTCCATGAGCGCCTCTGAAATCAACTTGTCACCAACCAGGTACATAGAAATGGCTGGTTATATTTAGAGCCCTATTCTCCCCATTATCACTGAAACCTCACAAGTTACAAGAAGAGTCGAAATTGATTTCGTGACATTTTCGTGTTTACACCTACAGTCATAACTTAGAAATTTCGTTCAGAGTATATATCTATATATCTAAACTCTAAAAAGGGATAAAAAAAAACATTAGCAAAAGAGAGATAGTTTCGTGTCGCTTTTAAAAATTTAAGAGGCCAACCTATAGAATCCGTCGCGTCAGTTCCGTCAACGAATCTGTTGTCGAAGAAGTTAAAAGTTCGGCTCCTTTTTCCGTCGCGACCGTTATGGGTTGTTTCTCATAAGAATGTGTGTATTTTATCGAGCTGTCATTTGAAAACGTCGACGTAACGCACGGGATGGATTCTATATGTTGGTTCTTTTAGTGTGTACATAATTTCATACCGCTGCCATTAGGTGTTTTTTTGTACGCCCGGGCTAAGTTGGACGAAAAAAACGCTGTCGGGGCTAAGCAATTTACGTGTCAAATACAACAACAACTTAGCCCGAGGGGCTTAGCTGCTAAGCCCCGAGAATTCTCGGAGCTAAACTCTTTGAAGGGGTAAAAATCTGTGCTACCAACTCATTTTTTGTTAAATCATCGATAAATTGTATGAAAATATCAAAGTTATCGATTAATTGTATGAATATAAGAACACAAAGATGGCGTTTGGTGTAGAAAAAAAAAAAATTGAAGTGTGTATTTTTCTTAACTCTTTCAAATTATTTCATTTAAGTTTTAAAGTGTGTGTATTTAATGCTCTGAAATATCTTTATAAGTATGTTCTTGAATTTATTAAAACACAAAATGGAAACAATTCAACAAATCAGAAAAATATTTTTGTTATTTATTTTTTGTTTATCTCATTTTGTATATTGGAAACATTTTTTTCACAATGCTGCCAAGTGCTTTGGGTAAGCCCCGAGGTGTTTTTTTCGTCCAATTTAGCCCGGGCGTACAAAAAAAACACACTTATTGTTAGATTTAGGGTGAGTTCATAAACATCTATTACCCTGTTTACATGCAAAATAAGGTAGTCGAGTTGGTATTTGAAGGTTTGGGCTCGACTCCACTGAGCGAGTGGGATCGAATCAAATCAAACCCATTTGAACTCGATCCAGGTTTACAAAGGAGTTGAAGCATACTTCAAGCTAGCTTCAGATCTACATGTAAACGGGGTATATGCCTAACTTAAGACTGCGTTAGTCACGTTCATTAAGTCATATTATCTGCAATCGTACTAGCCCAGGCCAAACTGCAGTCCTACTGTTCATAACCGTCATTCTGTCGTCAGCGTCGGGCAGATTGTGCAGCCTTGGAAAAATCTGCTGAAATGCTAAAGTTCTGTGGTGCTTTTTTCGTTAATATTGCTTCTTGTACATAAAATGACTTAAGAAAGCACTAAAATGACTTAAGAAACTTCTTTAATTGTTTTGGGATCCAAACTAGTTACGCCATTTGATTCCGTTAAGAAAGATACATTTTGAAAATTTTTTTTTTAAATCGTTAGAGCCGTTTAAAAATAAAATAATAATAAAAATACTTAAACCTTGTTTAAAATAAAGTTGGTATGTCTTTTTCAAAAAAAACATTAAGTAACATCTAAAATCAAAATTTTACAAACACGTTTTCTAAAGATCGATTTTTCAAAAAAAATTTTTTTTGTTTTAATCAGAAAAAAAAATTAAATTGAAAATTTTGATGTGAAATGATTTTAAAATTGTAAAGATCCTCTTTTGTACAAATTTGGAGTCGCTTACCAGAAAATTAGAAAAAAATAATTGTTAACTGATGAAAAAATATTTTTTTATTTCAAAAAGTACGACATTGTTGTACACACAAAACATTTAATTAAAATCGTTAAAGCCGTTTTTGGTAAAATACCTAAGAAAAATACAATTTCCCTCTAGGGAATCACTGATAACCCATGCCTACCAAGTTTGAAGGAAATTTCTTCGGTACTTTAGGCTAAAGCTCAAGATAGAGACAGACTGACAAACAGACTAACAGACTAACAGACAGACGGACAGAATTGTGAGACTCACTTTTCACGCTTTCTCGTAATGTCATGTTTGATTGTTATCTCGAATTCGACTTTTTTACGACTCCTTAACTTGCCATGTAGTACCTATGTACATCGCAAGTAAAAATTAAACTGTATTAATAGTTAAAATAAATTGTCGATAGAAACAAATGTTACGCATACGTCAATAATAAAAACATCTTAATGACTTTATTTTATTACAAAACTAATTGACCTTATCGACCTTTTACTCAACTCTAAAATTATATAGGTGTATAGATTGTCTTCCAAAACAAATTGAATATCAATATTTTTTTTCATAATGTTGTACAAACTTCGTCTTTGGATTTAAAAAGCTCCTTTTTTTGCAGGGTTTAGCACTTATAATGTTAAAATCAAAGATATGTAGTTACATTAGTTACATAATATTTAGATATATTCATGCCTGTTATTTAATTCGCAATATGCTTCTCCCGGGGAGTCAGCTTGATTCGTAGTACTCGCATTCGTATTTAAAGCAATTATATGGAACTTGAAAGGAGTGTAAATGGTAAAGTAGTTCCTCGTAGTGATAATATGGTTCACCTGCAATTGCTATAATTGCTTTACATGCGAATGCGAGTACTACGAATCATATTGCGAATTCCATAATAGTTACATGAGTTATACAATACATGCATAAGTTAAGCATAACTAATTTATATTTGTAAAACTCACGTAGCTTTACCAACACTGCAAAAAATCCTGAACAAAATATAATAATACATAATTTCAGTAAACAAAAAAATATTTAAAAACAAGAGGAACTTTCCGAACATAAACAACATTAAATATAAATTTTATAAAAAAAATTTAATATACGGTTATGTTCGGAGATCATATTTATTTAGGAAGTTATTTAAGCCATTTAAAGTGTAGTAGTAAAAAGCTTTAAATTTTTAGACAACATTAACCTTAAGAGTTATGCATGCATTTCATTTAAATTTGATGCCGGCTAATTGGAAACGGTTTATTCATTTCATTTATTTATTTGGTAACATACACATTAATTCATCAAAAACATCAAAAATTATAATTCAATAAAAAAAATTGTAATTTAAATTTAATACTAAGTTTAAAATTTCAAACATATGTAGTTTAAATTTAACGTTTGATGAGTTTAAAATACTAATTTTGGTAATTGCTTTTGAACAAAAATGCCATTTTTGTGCAGGTCTATTCCATAGATTTATTAAGAAACTCTGATAATTATAAATAAAGGTACGTGTGTATATGCTGGGAGCGAGTGACCGATTAGTAATTTTGGTTGACACCACTGCACTGTTTACTGTGCTTCGCGGTATATTTTAAATCTCACATCTCATCATTCTCAGTTCTCAGTTAATTGTAGGCGTATGTATCTTTCTTCCTTTTCTCGCATTATACACCTTGTACGAACAGGTCAAATCATAAAACTTCGATAGAGCACCTTTTTTCACTTATTTTAGTCCAAATTCAGCACAGCATCATCGTAGTCACAGGGGTACATAATGTACCAACCAGCCCAGCATTCATATGATTTTGTGTATCTCTATTTCGGCGCGCGTCGCCCCGTGGGCACATAATATTTCCGATCATCATATCGTTAAACTCAAACTACATATTTTTTCCAGACTCAAATGTAATATTCATTTATGCGAATTTACAGCACAGAATGCAACTTAATTTTTTGTCTGTTCATTTATTATAGGGGACGAAAGGCTATAAATTTTGTTATATTTTATAATTCTATGCATTTGAAATATAAATGAAATCCACCCCATAATGAATGTAAAACAATATTACCTACTACTACTCCTTTCATGCATATCTATCCCATGCTGGGTTTAAGGACGAAATCGAAAGGGAGCTATATTCAAAATGTAGATAGACATAAAGAATGATATAACACCATGCATCGCCTATTCTCCGATATTCCTGAGCACATCTGCGTATTAAAAGGTGGCGCGCACTCTGTATGCGATGTGTGTTTCCTTTTTTTCCCAGTGCAGCCTTATGAAAAATATACATTGTACCATTCTATCCACGCAGTCCTCCATCTCTAAAAAGGCTTCTTTCTGTTCTCTGGAGAGGTTCATGTTGGCATAAAAGTCAAAAGCGCGATACGAGTAGGAACTAGGAACGCTTTGGTTTCGATAGTGTACTAAGAGGAGAAAAATTAAAATAAAAAAATTGTGCTAACTTTATTTCCTATCGGTGAGTTAGTACAAAAATTTATAAAAAAAAAAAATATTTTTTTTTATTTTTTTGCAACTATCTGGAAAAATTATCACATCAAACGTGTAAATTAAATCTTTTCTTTAATCGAATTGTCTAACCTATTTATATTTTTGCTCCCCATCCCTGTGTTTCCTTGCTGATGAAAAATCTATAATAGTCGTTAATTAAAAATGAGATAAAATCTTCTTTGATATCCAAATTTAAAAAAAAAAAAATTAAAACTACTAAAACGGTAATTGACCTACAAATTGACTAACTTTTTTTGACAATAGAAAAAGTCTGATATTGATTTGAAATTCCTATAATATCCTATAGTATACTACTACTGGCAGAATAAAACAAGTTGAATTTAAAGTATCTTAAAAAAAAAACGTAAAAAGATCCTCGAATCTTCTTACAATCTTGAATGTTTTGTGTCTTTTATTTTGTTGTAAGTAATACTGTGAAGTTAATTAAAGCAAATTTCGAATAAAATTATTTTGTCCCCATTTTACTCTTAGAAAAAAAATAAATAAATTGCCTTTCTACTGTTTAGCGGTATATAGTGCATTGGCTGATTCATATATTATTTTTTGTGTCTTTAAAAATTAATTCGAGTTTTTGCAATACATTTCGATATATGTACCTATACAAGTATATGTGGTACATGGTTATTGTTTCAGTCTAGATACTTGTTGTAGATACACAAAAAAAAATTCATGCGCCTTTCCTATGGAATGCGCGCCCAGGTTCCGCTGTAAACAATTATTTTCATATCCTCTTTGCTATTTTTGTTGTTTTTTTTTGTTTATAGATTCAAGACTTATTATGAGAGTAATAAAAAGAGACAGCTATATTTTCTGATGTTCAATCCATTTCCATTCATATATCTGTTGATTAAAATAAGAGCTTGAGGATAGGAAAGGTTGATTTGGACGAAAAACCTCCTTCGTTTTTGTTTCGTGTACAAAAACGTTTATCTTCAATGCACTTTGGTGGAGTTGGAGATAAACTTCAATGAACATATTTTGCAAGTAAATTTGCTAGTACGGCCAGAGGTTTTGTTTCAAAGAATATTTATTAATTGTTTTTAATTTTTCATTGTAGTTTTTTCTTACTGTGATACCTAAATGGCAAAATAGAAAAAAAAATACAAATGAACACTCATTTGATTTTAAAGATTGTTTTTAAATGAAATTCAATAAAATTTAGTCTAACATAATTTTTCAAAATATTTGGATTCTTAAAAAAGTTTTGATGTTTTTTTGTGCTCGAATTTTAGAAACAATAAATTATTAAATCTCTCAGTCGACATGGTGATACGTTTAGGTCGCATTATTAGTGCGAAGGTCGACTGAAACGCGGTTGTACATTTTCAATTTCTGGGCGCACTTTGACTTTATATATGTACATAATCAGTTTTGTCAGTTTACAAAAAAGTACAGAATACTAAAAACTATAAACTTTAGGCAGACCCTTCTTTACCTCTGGGACTACTTGGCCAGGGCCCAGGGTCTCGCAATCACCAGGGGCCCCAAAATTGCTGAAGCATCCTTAACCTATGTTGGTCTATTTTCAAGAAAAAAAAAATTAATTATTCAAATTAAAACAGAAATCTGAAGTACCTATTAACAATGCTCCACTGTGAATAACTAACTAAGTTTCAATGCAGTTTGCTTTCTGATAGAAACAAACAAAATACACACATATTTTGAATATATACCGTATTTATGTTTTGACCCAGACAAAATACTTAACAGCATTTTTATTGGTGGAAATTGTTGGGAGTTATGTCCTTACTCATATCCTAAAAATCCCAACCAATCCCATTTGGGATTTGGCCACCATCTTGAAAAAACTGCATCAATAATGCAATTTTTGGTTAATCTTTATTTATTAAACTCATTGTCCTTGGGAGATCATTTAAATGTCAAAATAAGCTTATTTGTATGCTGAATCTATTGAGATCGAAACCAAGGCAATACGATTACTATAAGTGGCTATAATAGTCCTTTTTATGTAAATTCCTATTTTCAGTGCAACAGGGTTATTTTTTTTTAGAAAACCCCCTTTCAATAATGGTAAGCCGATAAAATTTGACATGAACATTCCATTTACAATGAGAACCAAGAACAAAAAAAATGCATCGAAATATTTTGGTTTTTAAGGTAGAAGGAACGTTGTGCGAGGAGTACCAAAAGACCCTGTGAAAACAATGGTAGATATGAAAAAGTTGGTAGATACATTTCGGTGTTCATTAGAATCAAGTATAAAAAAACCACATGCATATCTTTGGTCAAATGGTACTTTTTTCAATTATACTGATTTTACATTCGATTTATTCGGATATTAACAATATAATAATAATGTATTTTATTTTTTCAAAAATTGGATACAAAAACAATTACAATTACTTAATTTAAATAATTGCTATAAGCTTTTAATTGATTTTGTAAAGTAAAAAACAAACAATATACTATAATTTATAAAATAATATGACATTAACTGTATTGTTGTCTGTCAGATTGGCAATGTCATTTCTTTGTGTTTTCTTTTTTGCATTGTTTACATATTTCATATATTTTAACTATTTTTCATCAAAAGATTGACAAATTTTGTGATTGTATACTTAAACTTTTTTTTTAAATTTTTTACATATTACATATATTTTAACCATTTTTCCATCAAAAGTATTCATTAAAAATTAAGTTTCTACATTTTAAAACATCTTCCATATAATCCAGAATTTTGTAGTAATGGCCATTAATTTTTGTATAAAAATCTTCTTTTGTTAAATGATCCTTACCAAAGCAGGAAATTCTAATTTTTTTGTAAATTGAACATATTGTCACATATTTTGGGTATTTGCTACAATATTGGAAATTTAAGGAAATTGCCATAGACGGATTTTTTGGGGTTCTAATTGACTCATTTTGACTAACATTTCAGGGAAGTACAAATAAAGTCAAAGTGAGACGATTTGACACTTAAAAAAACATGGCAATTTCCCGAAATTAATAAGCGTTTAGTCGAATCGTTGAATTTCTAAATGTTGAAATTGCACTAAGAATTTTCTTAGGTATGATGGTGAGCAATTGCAGTGGGAAACGTTCCTTCTCTAAGTTTAAAAGAAAAAAAAAAAACCAACTAAGAACAACAATGATTCAAAGAAGATTGACAAGTTTGTCACTGGTGTCAATCGGAAGCGACAATGATTTTGGTAATCTCAAATCAAGAAAAAAACTCCATCAAAACTGTCTTTTACCTGAAAAAATATAGTCTGTGCCACTTTTTGCATACAAATATATTGCTCTTTAAAATACATTCTGCATAACTTATTTAATTTTCAGTTATTAAAATTTTGTTTATTTTTTATTTTTTATATGAAATCTTTATTTTTTTTGTTTTTATTTTTCGTGGTTTATGTTAATGTTTTAAATGCTGCAATAATTATTAATCTTATTAATAAATTAAACTCAAAATTATGTGATTTTTTCCATATACCTTTATTACACAAAATACAATTTTTATATAATCATACACGGGCCCCATTTTCGAAAAGTGTCCAGGATCCCCAGAAGGGTTAAGACGGCCTTGACTTCATGAATTCAATAGGAATTAGTTTTTTGAAAAAAAAGTTCATTAAGTTACAGAAGGGTTTTCTAATTTGTCTTTCCCAAAGTAACTTAAAATTAATGATCATAATTTGTTCAGCAGCCCATTAGGCATAAACCATGAGTCGCTTGTCGATTTTTTTTTCCTCAGGTGAATCAAAAAAAAATGGTGGCAACACAGTTAGTTCAGAGAACCTTAACGCATTAACAATGAGCAGTGATTATAATGAACCTTAAACCATGTTCAAACCTCAGTCCTTACAATTGATTGCTAAATATTTTTTCATCCGGCCCTAAATGTGACCAAATAAATGTATTAGTGAAAGAAAGTAATCTCGAACTTAAAAATATATCACTTAAGTCCTTCTTCATTATAATGAATTCATGAATTCAATTTATTATTTTAAAATGTCTTACAATTAATAGTACCCTCTTCTCTTTTATTTCCTAGGATTACTCTGAGCAGTTACACCTAATAAGCTTAATACAATGTCGGATTCTGAAAATGTTGAAGTAAAAAAAAGAGGACGCTCATCAGCTGCTGAAAAGGTAAGAATTTGTAATGGAGAAGTTTTCTATTTTTATTTTGAATGTAAAATTGTAATCTTATAAATCAGAAAACTGGTAAATTAAATTTTTTTTTTGAAAAATCAAGTTTTCAAAAACGGGTCACTGTATATGTTTTGGAATTTTGGTTTTAGATGTGCATTAATATTTTTTTGTGAAAATTGTATACATAATTGTTTTCTAAACAAGGTTTGAGAATTTTTATATACATACGTCATACATATGTATAAAAATGTAATCAAATCAAATAGCATACCTAGTTTAGAGATCAAAACAATTTCAATTTAGTTATTTCTGCCATTTTAGTAAAGATTTTTTTTTTAAATGTCGAAATTGTTTATTTTTAAAAATCTACAAAGATTTTTAAGAAGATTTAGCGGTAATTTCGACCCTTAGAGCAAGTACGTGCGACCCAGTCATGCATTACATTGAAACTGGGGAGGAACAAATGAATTATATAATTAGAAACTGAATTATAGAATAGAGAGAAATATGCATAGAACAGAGAATTACAATGTCAAAACAAAATTATGATCCATTTAATAAAAGCTATAAAAATATTTTTTTTGTTTATTTGAATAAGGAGAGATTTTTCAATTATTATCAGTTAATCTATCAAAAGAATAATATTTATTCCTAGAAATAGGTGTTAATTGAGCTTTATCTGACTATTGAATAACTGGGGCTCTTTGCTTTAATATTGTATCTTTAGAATAAATTGAATAAGAAAATCTATAAACTTTCTAATATATACATTTCCCTTTTTTTCTTAAATTTAATATCAAAGCGTACCCATGTTTCATCGAATTCAAAAAAAGAAGATAAACCCGCTTCCAACACTGATGGTGAGACACCAGCGAAACGTGGTCGTGGTCGCCCCAAAGGTACGACTAAGAAAAATGGCAACAAAGCTCCAGCAAAGAAATCAAATAGTAGCAAAGGACGTGGACGAACTTCAAAAAAGAAGGATGATTCTAGTGAAGACGAAGAGACTGAAGGCAATGATGATGAAGAAGAAAATGATGATGAAGACAATGACTCAAACTCTGATGAATAAATTTCTTATCAAATTAAGATAAGCAATTTTCAAATTTATTAAAAACAAAAATAATTAAGCGTAACAATTCATTAAGAATATAAATCTACATACATAATTTATTTATAATTAAAAAAAAAAACAAGGTGTAAGCTAATGTAATTATATCTAATCTCGATAACTCATTAATGATCTTTATTAAAATGTTCAATGTTCTTTGACATAAGCAGAGATTGCGAGGCAGATGTGTAATAAATAAATTTATTAGTTCATATCGCATTCATAAGCAAATTGAATAAAACGATATTTAAAAAAAACAATTTGATGTTTTTAAGAATTTTATAAATGTCTTCTAAATATAGAAAAATTCTATCAGAACTGGGTGTTTGTCCGAGCAAGCCTTATAGAAAATGGTCTGAAGGTAGTTTTGACTTGGATTTGGCCGCCGATTTTTGGGTGGAACTACTAGTTTATTTAAAACTAAAATTTTTACGAAACCTATAGTAGTTGTTAACCAATAACTTTTGTTATTAACAAATGAAAATACAAGCATTTATAAAATCTTTCATCAAAAAGTACCTTTGAATTGTTTGTTATTATTTTAAAAATAGTTTTATTAATATGATAGTGTTTAAGGGCCGTTTGCTATTACGATACTTAAAATATTTATGTTGAACATTAGCGCTGATGGGTTACTTTTTCTTCTGCGTAAACTGTCACATAAGACGTTATGTTGAACATAAATACTTAAGTTTCGTTTCAGCAAACGGCTCTAAGTCTCTGTACAAATATGATGAAATATTTTCATTTAGGGTTTTAGTATATTATGTACCACTAAAAAATACGTTTAAGGCATGTGAAATCCTTCAATTTTAAACCAAAATGATTATTAACCGGACTTCCTGTATTTCATTATACATTCTACTGGAATGACGCCTAGAACTATAATTTTGGCATTTTTTGCAGAATTGCTTATTTCTCAAGACCTATTGGACATACGATTGCACAGTAAATTGTGCCATGCATATTTTGCTGTAAGATATACCTTTTACAAGTAATTAGCTGCTAACTTGGTTTAACTACTACTCGTATCATTTTCCTTACAAAATCCGAAAAAATCAGTGTTATGCAATTTTTTGCGAACTAGAATGTTTTTGTATGGCTATACTTTGTCTTGTATATGGGCTATAATCAGATCGTCAAGATTGACTCAAGTAAAGTTTTAAGGGAATTTCTCCTCCAGATAAAAATTTTAAGAAAGGCACAAATAAAACGGCTGCCTTTTCAAAAAGTGCAAAAGTGAACATTTTCAAACTTCAAAAGAGAAAAAAAATAAAACTGATTGAATGTTTTATTTACTTTCTCTTTTGCACTTCATACATGTGCAACTAAACATGCGCCGTGTAATACCCGTCAAAATAAAAACAAATTATATAAAAAAGTTCAGCATAAAAACAAATTTATATATGTAACTTATTTTCCTACGTGTTTAACTTAGAAAAAAATTCAAAAATGTGTCAAATCCCTTAAATTTTGGATTTCCACAAACAAATAGACCTAGAAGAATACAATTAATTATACTTTTGTACTTTTGCAAAAAGTAACCGTTGTAGAAAAGCCTAAAGAATTCAAATAAAATACAAAATGGTTGCCTGCATTTAAGATGTTAAGTTTGCAAAAAGTGTAGAAAACATACCGCTGCTGTTTAATCAATTTTGGTTTTAAGGTTGCTTGCATTAAAATGTTAAGTATTTTGCGTAGTGTAGAAAATATATATCCTATCGTTTTTTAATAATTTTATTTTAAGGGGTATATCTAATTATCTGTTCAACTGTACGTTCGTATGAAAATCTCAAACCCACCATTCTCTTTTATTAAAGACGCATTTTCATCTGCTTTCATCATTATATTAAAAAGTAAAGACGAATTCAGTTTCTCCCTTTTTAAATTATTTACCGGCAACCGATTTTAATAATTTTGGTCTTATTTGAAAGCTACAGGCAGCCTTCCTTCTACAATTCAGTTTTTATTTCATGATTCTGCTGTCAAATTTTGACCGATCGGCGGTACTAGTACATATTATTAGGTAAGTTATCATATTTAATATACATTAAAATAAAACTTAAGTACTAACTATATATACAAACAAAAAATTACGTATACGCCATAGTGAATATTTATTTTACTTATTTTATCATATTTAATCATCATAAATCTTATCATTTTTAATATACATTAAAATAAAATTTAAATATATGTAAATACAAATAAATTACGTATACGCCATAGTGAATATTTCAAAGTAATAATTAAAATATATTTTTATTTATCTATATTGTATTGGAAAAAAATTATACTGTATTATACATATTATATGCAAATACACATGCATCTTTGTAATCATAATGTACTGTATGTTGCAGAAAACTAGCCTTATAGACTTATAGCCCACAGCAGCTTTTGGATGTGAGTGATAATATATAATTATTGGAATATTTAGAAAGGTTTTGATTGAATGTCGAGTTCTTGCACTCCGTAGCTGGAGCGTTTGTAAAAAACAAAAATTATTACCGTGCTGCTGCACACCCCTCAGCGATGATGGCGATTGCGATACCGATGGATTGAGTGAAACCGATGTATTGCAACACGTGTATTTCAATTGGTACATACATGCACTCACAGTGCGATATATCGTGGCGATTGATGCGATCGGAAACTCAATCGCTGCATTCTTCATTAAATCGCTCGAACGTGAGGACAATTGACATTGAAGAGTTGATTTCCTGTGTTTAAGAACATCCAATATTTTGTATGATTTGGATAAAAATTATTATAAAAATAGAAAAAAAAATCTAATGTGAGCAGTAATCGGATTAAAGCTAATACAAATACATAGTTTTTATTTTTTAGTCCCCATTTTATTTAAATTTGGGAATTCTAATTAATATACCAGAAATTGACAAAATTCTGGTCCAGGTAACTTCATTTTGGCTTTCTTGGCTTGTTGGCCTCAAAGAGGAAAAATTAATGGTAAAATAGATAAAAGAAAAGGAAATATTAAAATTTTAAATCTTTAGTTGAATAGCGATTGAAATTGCTATCCCAAACGCCATTGCTGTCGTGTGTGAAATCCTTTATCAAGCCCAATTGACACACGGCCTAATTCGCTCTTTGTTTCCTTCCAAAGTATCAGGGTGGTTCACATGGTCGAGCATATTCGCGGGCATGGCTTGACAACGTACGATGCTCGTCCATTGGTTGAAAAACACCCTCATACGTTGGCTGGAAATCAAAACATTTTGATTTCGAGCATATTTTCGAGCATGTTTGTTGGTCATCCATGTGAATGTGAACCCTTATCTATTGAATATTTGCCATAACAGAAGTAATGGCCTGTCATGAAATAATCCGAAGGAGACCTAAAAGTGCAAATGTAATAGTAAAGGTCTTGATTTAGGCAAGAAATAAGCTATTTTTTTTTTTTTTTTACAATAATTAGGTCTGTTTGGGTACTCGCCAAAACAACGAATTTCTACTATTTTTGAGTCCAAGTCCTGTCAAAACAGGTCAAAAGAGAGCGTACTGAGAAAGAAATTCATTTCCCCTCTTTTGAAAATTTCTGCCCAAAGAATTTCTTGCGGCTGAAATATGAATTCTGTCAAAATCATTTCATACAGAAAAAAAACAATTAAAAAATCATGAAAATATTTTTGAATGTCGGGAATTTTAAATAAATAAACAAAAAGTGAAATAATTAATAAATAAAACAAAAAGTGGCAGATATTTTGAATCATTGTGTTCCCGTGATTTTGAGCAGTTTCGGCAGTATTTGAGAGAATTTCATCCCCACTCTTAAAATATTGACGGATTCCATATTTCAGTCCAAAAAGTTCCCAAACGGACCTATTGTGTGTACTGTGCGATAACCACCTAATCTTACAAAGTTGGTCACACCCTACCTGAAATTAATCATTTTGAAACCTAGATGTCACTTCAAAAACAACCATCAGCGCTCTTGTTTATCTGTGTTCAAATCATACAACAATTTTGTGTTGGTTGATGTTGATTGGTTCAATTCAATCCAATCCGATTATTCCATCTGTCTTCTATTATTTCATGACGCACTCGACAAATACCTATATCGCTCTTTCATTCATTCCCATTGTAAGCCGCTATTAACTTACTCTATTCCATCACCACATTGAATTTTACTCGAAGCCCTACTTTTATCTAGTCATCCCACTCATACCACCGCAATTGCCATATACAAAATAGATCTGCCACCAGATTATGCATCATGTCATCTCAGTTCCTCGGAAAAAAAACACCGCACCGCATCGATGACATTTTATTTGACCGAAATATATTTCTTGCATTTATTCGTCGTCTATCCCTTGAATCGAAAAGAATCATAGTGGGTTTGAGTGAAAAAAATAAATTCAATTCCCAGGAAATTTTTTTAAAAAACTTATTCGTTTGCTGTGAAAAGTAATTGAACAAATTTTTTTTAAACAAAATGCTGCGTTCCAGTGTATTATTGTTAGTTTTGGTTGCTATTTGCCAACAAATTAGTGCCGAAGTACATTTTGAAGAGAATTTTACTGATGGTAAGTTTTTTTTTTCCTACCTGGCTACTTCCAAAAGCAGGAAACTACTCTGCTGACGTGGGTACATTTTTCAAAGTTCAAATAGAAAAAAAAGAAGATGAACCAGAATTATTGTAATATCAATAAATATTTTCTTTTAGATTCATGGAAAGACTCGTGGATCTATAGTAAACATCCGGGCAAGGAATTCGGAAAGTTCGTCAGAAGTTCTGGAAAATTCTACAACGATGAGGAAGCCGATAAAGGTATGTATTGTGTTTTGCCAAGTGTTTTTTTTTTCATATTTGATTTGGGTGTGGATTCTTCATATTAAAAAAATATTAATATCATCTTTAATACATTTAATGAGAACCATTGTCATTATTGAAATTAATGCACTTTTCCCCAAGTGTCGATATAAGTGCCCAACGTCAACCCCTTTTCCTTTCACGGAACCGGGCTGGAGGAAGTATTAATTTACCATAATTTGAATAGCACTTTTATGGGTGTATATATGTATACCTAAATGCAGAATGTGTCTTTTTTTGATAGCCGCCTTGTTTTGTATGTTTTCCATTCCAACGTCGACGAACTCGTGTTTTTCTTTTTTCGATAATTTTAGGTGGGTGGAATGGCTTTTTTTGTTTATTAAATTGTCAGGTCATTGAATAGGATTTTCTTTGTGTTCAAATGGACACTCAACCTGTCAATTTCCTTTTTTTTAAATTAAATAAAACAAAAGAAAATGACTGTATTTTATTTTTTAAGGCCTAAAGGGATAGCAACAATAGAACAATCCCAATTATTCTTTTATGTCTTATAAGCTTGACTGGGCTCCTTAACTATTGATGTTATTCT
This sequence comes from Meliscaeva auricollis, assembly GCA_948107695.1. NCBI lineage: Eukaryota > Metazoa > Arthropoda > Insecta > Diptera > Syrphidae > Meliscaeva > Meliscaeva auricollis. Next base: position 75,356,673 of record OX403616.1, on the reverse strand, counting down.
TGCCTTTTGATTTCTGGAACAATAAATTGAAAAAGTTTCGTCCAGTTGGCCTTCAACGAGTCTTTTTTGAACTTTTGTGGAACTTGGTGCAAGTTATGCTACTCGTCTATCAACCAAGCTTTTGGTTTTATCACTTTTCTTATCACACAAAAAGTGACACATCACTTTCCAATGCTTTCTCAACTAACCCAGTTTTTCTATTCAAAATCAAGACTATTAACTTGTTTTTTTTATTATGAGTGTCTCTCTAATTTTGAAACACTTGATTCGGTCAATCTATGCTAATTCATTTCTAAATACCGGTTGAATGAGTTTTACCTGGAATTGTAATTAGTTTGAAACTTTTTGTCTACATAATTTTGAATCTAATAAAAAAAAAAAAAAGAAACAAAAACGTGTCTATATGTAGGTACATATAATTTGTATATTACCTGGCTTGGGATAATTAAATATATTATTTTTCAGTTAATTGCTTTTTTATCGGGTGTCGTGGCATTACTAGGGTACATTATGTGGGTAATTTCATCACCAATCGGTATGATAGTATAATTGTTATCTGTAATCAGTTTCAGTATTCTTTTTGTCTGTAGTAGGGTTAGAATTGTAGTTTTTATCTTGTCAATAACTGACACACTTTTTTTTAAATTAAAACTCTTACCTGTTTTTTTTTTTTGTTTGAAGATGTGGCGCTATCATCTTAAAAATATAATTTTGTCTATTGATACAAAAATATCTACTATTAAACTCATGCATACGTGTACTTTAGTTGGTTTTCCCAGCTTAAACAGCGAGATAAGAAGATAAATGAAAATAGGTTAATTTGCCGGTTGTCAAAAAATGTTGATAAAAGAAAGATTAAAGAACTTTATTATCAGAAGAAATTTCCAAGAGGGAGTTGTTATGTCAATTAAAAATCTCAATCGCGATTTATGGAAATTTATAAGATAACATTGTTGACTTGCACATAAATATGTATTTCAAATATGTCCAGCTGAGCTACAAATTTTGAGTTCTGCAGCAGATAACTAGAGAAAAACATTGTTTGATGACGTTGTCGTTGCATCAAAATATCTGTGTTTAACAAGGATATAGTAAGATCAGAACGACATCAGAACAGTTTCGTGAGAAACGTCAGAACAGAAAACAACAACAAACACATTTGACAGTTCTCACGAATCTGTTCTGATCTGTTCTGACTCAAAAGCAAGTACTTAGAGAAAATCCTGTTCTAAACTTTTCCAGACAGCGTCATTGAACTGCAAACTACAACAGTCTGGAACAGAAAAACCTCATTGAACAGCAAAAAGTAACACTTTTCTGTTCTGAACAGTCCAGAACAACGTCATTGGACACACTTAATGTCGAATCAGGTGCAATAGCAGCTTAATGCGAAGTTGGGTGCATGTAAAGTTTTATGGCTTAAAAAAAAAAAAAAAAAAAAATTTAAGCTCACCTGAGTCCAGTTGTGAGTCGGGCTATCTTGAAACACAATAGTGTATATTTAAAGTCGTTTTTAAACTCCCAGTTTATTTTAGGCTGGAATTTATGTTATAATTATTTGAATAGGATAAACCCCGTGTCTTTTTTGTCAGAGCGTGCAGAGCCTCAAAATTGTGTATCTTTTTTGTTCAAAAATGGATCAGGAGCTTGTTCAGAGTCCGAACTAAGAGCTCAGACAAAATCGACCGAGCATTCTGAATAAAAGCTGAATACAGACAACTTTTATGAAAAGTACGAAAGTAAAAACGTACAAAACAATAAAATGAGCGGATGTTGGTGGTCCGATAATAATAACAAGTAAAAATTGATACTTCCATGCATTAACTACATTACAGGGTTCAAATGGAAAAAATCATTGTGTACTCAGTTCCGATCCGTTAACAAGGTTTTTGAAACTTACACACATACAAAATGCACAGAATCTTGGTCAAAGAATGCTCGTTCCTCACGAGCAATTTAATTTTATATAACGAACAGGAAAAATAATGTCAGGAAATGAGCCTGCCTTCCTCCTTTTCCTGATTGTGTTTCAAATCGATTGAAAACAACATTAACAATGGATTAGAATATTTTTCCTGATTCGCATTTCCTGATCGCTATAACACGACCCTTAGTGTTAACTTTTAGAAGAATTCCGAAAATGCTGGATACACCGCTGAAATTATTTTTATAGCACCTAATTATACATATATAACTGCTGTCTTGACAACAATCGAGTAACATTAACTAAACAAATATTTATTTATTCGTTCCACTTTTGTTTCAATTAGGCCCTAAGGGTATTCTAAATATTATGCCATGATTCCAGACTACAAGATATATTTTTTTAGATTAAACAATTTGGTTTTATTTACTTTTGAATATTTGTCTACTTATCAAAAGTGATTGTTGTGCTTGAGTGCTAATGTTAGCAACTATTTCTTTGGGTTGATGAAAAAAAAACGAACTAAATAGTTTAAAAGCTAGGTGTTAATTTTTTTTAAGCATTTACATAGTGATAATTAAATAAATAAACAAATCATACTTAAAGTACAACGACCCGAAAACTCATGCAATTTTATTTTATATATTCAATTATAGGTCTACAAACATCTCAAGATGCTCGATTCTATGCTCTATCAAAGAAATTTGATCCTTTCACAAATGAAGGCAAACCATTGGTCGTTCAGTTTTCTGTGAAACACGAACAGAACATCGACTGTGGTGGTGGTTATGTGAAATTGTTTGATTGTTCCCTCGAACAAACCGAAATGCATGGTGAATCTCCATACGAAATTATGTTCGGACCTGATATTTGCGGACCAGGAACTAAGAAAGTGCATGTCATCTTCAGCTACAAGGGCAAGAATCATTTAATCAACAAGGATATCCGTTGCAAGGATGATGTTTACACTCATTTCTACACGTTGATCGTGAACCCAGACAATACCTATGAAGTGCGTATTGATGATACCAAGGTTGAATCCGGTAATTTGGAAGATGATTGGGACTTTTTGCCACCAAAGAAGATTAAGGATCCAAATGCAAAGAAACCTGAAGATTGGGATGATAAGGTAGGTTGTTGTGTTTGTTTAAAATTGTCGGCATTTTATTCTATTTTTTTTTGTTTGTTTCTTTCTTTTAGCCAACCATTCCCGATCCATCAGATGAAAAACCAGAAGATTGGGACAAACCAGAACACATTCCAGATCCAGATGCTACCAAGCCAGAAGATTGGGACGATGAAATGGACGGCGAATGGGAACCACCAATGGTTGATAATCCAGCATACAAGGGCGAATGGCAACCCAAACAATTGGATAACCCAGCTTACAAGGGCGCTTGGCAACATCCCGAAATTGACAACCCAGAATATAGTGCCGATGAGAACCTCTACAAGCGCAAGGAAATCTGCACCCTTGGATACGATTTGTGGCAAGTCAAGTCTGGCACAATTTTCGATAATGTTCTCATCACTGACGACATTGAGTATGCCTCTAAATTGGCTGCTAAAGTTAGCGAAACACAAGCTGGCGAAAAGAAAATGAAGGAAGCCCAAGATGAGGAACAACGCAAGAAGGATGAAGAAGAATCAAAGAAAAATGCCGCCGAAACCAAGGACGACGATGAGGATGAAGATGATGATGACAAAGAAGAAGGAGTACCAGAAGTGGAAGAAGACTCAAACGAACACGATGAGTTGTAAACTTCGCTGACGCCAGATAATTCCACCTAATTGCGTGCCGTCGCCGTGTGTGTTCGTTCGTTCGTTTGGTGTGCACGTTCCACTTGTTTTGTTTAGTTTTCTTCGGTTTAACACGTTTTCAATTTTTTTAAAAACAACAACAACAAAAAAAAACAAAGACTTATTTTGTAATTTATTATTTAGGAAAGAAGAAAAAGAACGGGTGTCCGAGAGAATGTCAAAACATCTTTTTTTTATGTATCCTCCAATTTACGTAACGTAAGGTCCCATTCCCCATCCTCCCTCCCCATCCCATCTTCGTTCTCGATAAGTAAGATAGCAAATTGCTTATATTGAATTTAATATTTATATACATTTTTGTATATGAGCTATGATGTGAATAAAAATAAAAAAATATTAATATAAACAAATGTATAAACAAAAAACTCTTAAAAAACGAATAAAAAAAAGAGAAAAAATACAGAAAAACTAAAATAGTTATTGCAGTGCATTTTTTTTGTATTTTAATTTTAAGAACAATCAAAGAAGGGAAAATTGTTTATTTTTTTTTATTGTTTTTGTTTTGAACATTGATTTCTGTTCTCGTTTCTTGTTGCAAAATTATTTATTGTGGTTTCTCTAGGAATATTTGAAATTTGTTTCAATAAGATGAAAAAGTAATTTTTAATAACAAATAAGCATTTTTTGTATGACTGATGAGAAATAAATATATAGTTTAAAATACATATGTATAATGAGGAATGTAAATGTTTTATTTTTCTCTTGAATTCGTTTGGAATTTTTTTTAATAGTTTCTCGTTTAAAAAATCAGCCTTATTCTGAAGGTCCGCCACATAACTTAAAACGATCGAGTTGAGTCGTTTCAATCGAGCATTAGAAGCATCTAATATGGTTCAATCGACTGTTTTTCACTACTATCACTCCATTAAATTAAATTAGATACTGCCAATGATCGATTATATGCATTTAAGTCGATTGTATGTGCTGAACCCCCAGCAAGATGCAAAAAAATATTTAAATTTTATCAAAACTAAAAAATTGCGAGTTTTCGTACTTAAAGGCTTGTTTACAGTTCAGCGTGCAAAAACAAAAAAACAAAACTTCAAATCAAATATTAGTCTGTTTTGGGCATAATTTTGTACCATATTTTGATGTTTATTTTTTTCAATCACCGTATTTTTGGTGGTACAGAGGCTACAAATTCAATTTTGTTTTTTTTTGCACTGAAACAAATTTTTGAATGCAAAAAAAAAAAAAAACAAATTGCGTTCTCAGCCCTTTGTTTTGATTGGTTACAAAAAAAAATGTATCCTACGTGTTATCTGGGGTATGACAAACAAGTTTGCTTTTTTATATAATAAAAACGATGGACAGAAAAGACAGAAAACAGTTTTGTAAATTTATTTTGTTTTTTTTGCGCTGAACTGTAAATTAGGTTTAACTTGTAAAGCCTGATATTTTAAAGATTTATTTTGATTACACTCTGTAGACTATAATGTTTTACACAAAAAGTTTTGGATATGCTTTCGTAATAGTTATCTTTTGGAAGGAAAGGCGCTTAAAAGAGAGGTGTGTGTCGAAAATATCGTGCTCTTAGTATTTTTTTAGATTATACGTTTTCCTACACAATAAAATTCAGTTTTAAGCCATATTTTAGAAAATTACCCCTCCCGCCTAAAACCATTTTGAAGGTCTTTTTGTGTTAATATCCTGATAGCGACGTTTGAAGCGCTGTACTGCGATTAATATTCTTTTATTATTATTACATTTATTAATAATATAAATCTATTTTTTACATAATTTACTAAAAGTTTTTTGAACTTTGTTAAATTCTATTAATTTTTCAAATCATATTTTTTGTTTTCGAGTTCCTGTACATTGGCAATCTAAAATTACTAACATTGCGTGACGCAACATAGGTTATACATTCGTTTAAATAATTTGGTAAAATACTAAATTTAATTTTAACTTACAGCCGCTGAATCGATTTTCTTCAAATTAGGTGGTTAAGATGTTTGGCGATTCCCTAGAGGGGACCAAAACTAACGTTACCTGCCATATAACTATTAAGGAAAAGTTAACTGTTTTCAAAAATGGCTCTAACGATTTTTATTAAAATTTTTGTGTCTGCTTTTGATATGAAGTAAATGAAAAAATTCTACTAAAGGTACCTCCCATACAACCGTTTTTCTCATTTTTGACTTTCTCTTAAACGACTTAACCAATTTTGATGAATTTTCTTGTACGGAAGTTCTTTAACAACCTTAAAATTATTTGATAACAAACTTTTCAAAAAAAAAATTTTTGGATTTTTAAAAAATCTTTCAATAATTTTTTTTTTGAAAACGGGTCACTGTATTTTGTTGAAATAATAGTGTTAAATGTGTATTAATATTTCGATTTTCGAAATTATTTTTTCTAAAAATGTATCTTTCTTAACCAAATTAAATGGCATACTTTGTTTGGAGCTCAAAACAATTTAAGAAGTGGTTTATGTCATTTTAGTAATGATTTTTTTTTATTTCTTATAAAATTATTTATTTTTAAAAATCTTGTATCTACCATTTTTTTTTAATCTACCAATAATTTCACAGCGTGTTTTGGTACTCGTTGCACAACGTTCTTTCTCCTTAAAAAAAAAAAAAACAACCTTTAAACCAAAACATTTCGATGCACTCTTTTGTTTCGTGTTTGTCATGCCGAATTAAATTTTATCGCTGTACAACTATTGGAAGGGGGTTTTCTAAAAAATTACCCCTGTTGCACAGAAAATAGGAATTTACATTAAAAGGACTTTATAGGCACTAAGAGTAGTCGTACTGCCTTAGATTAAATCTCAATGGATTCAACATACAAATTTACTTGTTTTGGCATTTAAATGATCTCCCAAAGACAATGGGCCGTATTCATACATGTTGTCAAAGCCGTTACTAAAAAAGACTCGGGTTTATCCTATGTTATTAATATAGGATAAACCCCAGTTTTTCTTAGTAACGGCTTAGACAACATCTATGAATACGGCCCAATTAGTTTAATAGATTTAGCTTAACCAAAAATTGCATTATTGATGCAGTTTTTTTCAAGATAGTGGCCAAACCCCGAATGGGATTCGTTTGAACTTTTGGGATTTGAGTAAGGACATTGCTCCCAACAATTTCCACCAATAAAAATGCTGTAAAATATTTTTTCCGGGTCAAGCCTTGTTTTTTTTTGTTTAATTAGCTCGGTCTATTAACGAAGCTTTAAATAGCTTTAACAAATTTTTGTATGCCATAGAAGACATGTTTCCGAAGACTTTCAGAAATTAATAATTCTATTTTCAATCAAATAATAGTTTGAAGGTGAGGGCCGCACTTTACCCACCTTTATTTACCCCACTTACCCCACCTTACCTTATAAAGCTTCTTTCTTTAGTCGCACAACACGAATTTGGAATGCTTTGAGGCATGCCCAAACCAAAGTACGACAGTGCGACACGACAGTGCGGAAAAATTTATTTACACAGTGTCTTAAGGAAGTACACACAACAATTGCGACAAAGCTCAAAGCGTTTTTCATATAAAAGTTCGTGTCGCACTGTCGGACTTTGGTTTGGGCAAGCCTTTACTCTGCTCGATTTTTCTCTTTTATTACGATATTCAAAACTCGATAATGTGCATCGGCACAGAGAGTTACCTTTAGGACACTTTAGTATCAATTTGACACTTTTTGGACATTTTTTAAACTATTCTAAAAATAAACAGCAATAAAAATAAACAATTTGATCGAAAAAAGCTAAATGACCGTTGTTTTGAAGATATTTTTAAAATAAAATGTATAGAACAGTTCTGATTTGAATAAATTTCTTTAATCAAATTTGTACAAATTTGTAATTTAAACGTTGACTTGGTCGCATCAGTGCGTAAGCTGAAAAACTATGTATTTTCTAAACTTACTCCAATGAAAATCAAAAATTTAATTGAAATTCGTTGCGTTTTAATTACTTTTTGAAAATTTTCAGAGGTAACCCTGCATCGGTATCTCTTATACCTTATGAAGTTGCAGTCGCTAGCACTGTGTTGAACATTTTAGTACAAGAAATATAATAAAATAAAATGCCCGACCGGATCGCACGAACTTGCTCATGTAGTAGGCCATTATGTTTTAACTTATATTGCAAATTGTAGTTTTTGTTTTTTTTTGAAAAATTATTTTTCGATTATTTGGTCCATGAATTTTTTTTCAAAATTTAGTTTTTTTCTAAAAATGTATCTTTATAGAATAAATCATATAAACAAGTTTAATCAAAATCGTTCGAGGTACTCGAAAAAAAAATAACTTTTAAAATAAAATAATTTTATAAGAAATGTTTAAAAAAATTAAATTCATAACCAAAAATGACATAAACAACTTCTTAAATTTTTTTGGCATCAAACTTAGTATGCCATTTGCTTTGGATGAGAAAGATACATTTTTAGAAAAAAAAAAATTTCAATTGTTGGAGTAATTATTTATTTTATACATATATACATATTCTCAAACCTTGTTTTATAAAAAAGTTAGTAACTATGCCATTTTCAAGAAAATATTAATGCACATCTAAAACCAAAATTTCAAAAACTGCAGTAACTTGTTTTTGAGGAATTGATTTTTCAAAAAAAACAAAACAAAGAATAGAAAGATTTTTCATAAATACAAAACTAAATTTTTTGAAAACTTTGATTTATGTAAATATAATTTTTAAGTTGTTAGGGATCTTTCTTATAATAAATTGGTTTAGACGTTTAAGAGAAACAAAAGTAGACAAAAAAATTTTAATCAAAATCGTTATAGCCATTTTTGAGAAACAGTTCACTTTTCCTTAGTGGTTATATGTATTTTGCAGGTAAAGACAAACAGACGGACAGACAGAATTGCGTGACCCACTTTTCTTTGGATCGTAATGTCATGTTTGATTGTTGTCTCTAATTCGATTTTTTTTACGAATCCTTAACTTAGTCTACATATAGTAGGTACCTACACTACATAATACTCGTATTGCCAGTAAAAAAATATAAATTATCAAAAGACTACTTCGAAAAAAAAATCCCCCCATTTTATAAAAAGAAGCACATTTTTATTTTATAATTTTGACATTGCTCCCCAACAAAAACCCACATGCGCACTAGCCCAACCAAACAAATACACCTTTCTCTTAATCTAAACTAAAGTTAACTTTTCTACTTATAAGTTATAAGACAATAAAGACACACTCTCAGAGACTCTCAGAGTTAGAAACTAATAAAAAAGATTTCTCTTAAAATGTATCTATTGAAGTTATTCCATGGTATTCAAAACGAATACGAAATACCAGTACGTTTTGTCTTATATTCAAAAGCTATGCCCTGTGCAATCAACTTGATTTGCTAGTTAAATGCCTCAGACTACTGCACGGTTTGGTTTGTTACCTGTTTCGCCACTACTGTGTGTTATTGTACTTTCAAACGAACATACGATACGAACCATACAACAAACCAACCAGCCAGCCAGCACCAGCACCTGGCCAGACTGTTTTTGGGGAGCTATAGGAGGTTAATGCAACTACCGCATCCAAGTACCTGATCAGTTCTTTCCGAAGAGCTTTGCTTGCTGGTAATTCTCGCCGAGTTTTTGTTGATGATTGCGTTCTTCTGGTTTTCGTATTAAAAAAAAAAGTAATTTGGTACACAAACGTTTTTGCAAGTGGTAATATAGAGTTTGGTCAAAAAAAAGGTGGCATTTAATAATAATTTTTTTTTTCTGAATTGTGGGTGAAATCTGAGTAAAAAGGTCAAAACTTCAAGAAATATTAACCTTTCGGTGTAAAGTGGTTTTTGTTTTTTTTTTTTTGTTTAAACAATTGATTAACCTTAAAAGAAGAAAAAATACAACGAATTTTTTCGTCAACTTTCAAATTTCCCAAGAGTTTGTAAACGTTTGTTGCTTTGAAAACAATATAAAACCGCTCTAGCCGCATAAATTGTCAAAGTCGCTCATAAAAAGAAAACAAAAAGATATTTACAAAAAAAAAAAACCTTAAACTTATAAAAAGTGGAGTAAAAGTGGTGGTTTAAAAGTGCGCGTGATTAAAATTTAAATTAATATTTTGTGTTTTTTTTTTCAAATAAAAGAAGGTACTTCAAACTTAAATCGTAATCGTAAGAAGAAAATTTGCATTTATTTCGGTAAAGTGTACCTACTCGTTGAGTATGTGAGTGGTGGAATCGGTGTGTTTTTGGATTTTCGTGTCATGCATCCGAGAGATACATTTAACCATCAGTGCATCATTTGAATTTGATTTATTCCTCCAACTTGGAATCATTTAATTAGGACCACATCACGACCTGTTTTGGTAGTTTTGTATTTTTTCTTCCTTGTTTTGTCGTGTATTTTTTATATTTTATTTTATTTTTTTGATGTCGTCGTTTTATCACGGTTTTTATTTATGTTTTGTATTCTTTTTAATTCGATCTTCTCCTCATTTAATGTAGGTTGTTCTTGATTCGCAAAGTGAAAAAAAAAACAACTTGAAATTCTGAACTTAATTGTTGTCATCTTCTTTAACTGACATTAAATAAAAATAAAATTAAAACAAAACAAAAAAGTTAAACAATCATTCGAGGAACAAAAAAAAAATACTAACTGCGCTGCTTCATCATCGATAGCAAGAGATATTATTATCCTGAGAGATGCTGAGGATCACTTTTTGGCAGAATTAATTCTTTTTCTCGTTGGAAATTACAAAAAAAAACAATAAGGTATTTTTTTTTTACTTAGTTATCGTTTTTGTTGCCTGTTTTATTGATACAAAATATTTTACTGGGCATAAATTTGGAGATATTAAAATGCACAATGTAGGAAGAGAAGTTTTTTTTTAATGTCTTTTTTGTTTTTTGTTTTTGTTACAAAGTGAAAGGTGGAATTTTAACCGATGTTTATTGGTGGGTAGTGGGTAAAGTAAAGGTAGGTAGATAAGAAGATAGAGTCTTCAGTTTCTGTTTAAACAGAAGAGAGAGAAAGGATTAATTTGAAATTGTTAGCAAATGGCAACATTGGTTTATGTAAAACAACAAAAAATGACAGTGGATACAGAGTGGACCGTAAAAGATATGTAATAGAGTTTTATGACTGGAAATTATAAAATTTTAAACTATTTTATCATAGAGTGAAGTTTTCCAATAAAGTTACAGGTAAAGTTAGGAAATTGAACTTAAGTAGAACTTAAGACGTTAGTGACTAATATGTTAAGAAGACAAAATATAATAGCTCTTATCAATTTTACTATTTGTGCTGGCATTTATGCTAAAATTTTCCATTTACAAAATTAGTTTTCCAACAATGACGTTAATGCATAAGTTTTTTTCATAACTTTTCAAACCTGTTGCACCACAAAGACCCCGGGTAACAAATGAAGGGTCCAGGGGAAAAACGGCATAAGTTCATTCAAACCCATTCCGAGAAAAACGCAATTTAAATTATTGTTTTTCATACAACTTATTACTAAAAGTAGGCACATCTGGTTTTTATTCTTTAAGAAAGAATTAAACTGGTTTTGTAAAAGTTATGATACCCTCAGATAGTAGCAGTAAATACTATAAGACCTCTTCATTAGTTTAACTTTGACAAAAAGTGGGTATGTGCCGTTTTTCCCCTGGACCCTTCAAATATCAGATAATGGTTTTTGAATCCTACGAACCGCTTGACAATATATATCATAAAATCGCGGGGAAAAGCAGAAAAAGTCACAGAGAAGTCGCGGAAAAAAGCACGGCAAAAAGCGTGAAATATTGTTGATAAAAGCGCGGAATACTGATGAAGTGGTGAAAGAACTTTTGAACACCACGTAGGTATATGAAATAGCGCGTGGAAAGTGGTGAAAAAAGCATTTACTTCCGCAAGAAAAAGTGTAAAATACTTCGGAAAAAACAAACAAGGTCACAGATAATCCGTGGAATCGCGGAAGAGCATTTCGCCCCATTTCTGGGTGAACCTTGTAACGCTGTAAAACTATCAGTAAAGAAGATGAAAAAGTATAAATGGTGAACTAAACTCAATTAATATGTTTTAAAATTGCTCGATTCGATTTCATTTTATTCAATTAATTATTAAATTTCGAGAAAAACCAAAATTTAAAAAAAAAAATCTAAGCAAAATTTGCATTGTAGATACGTGGTTCACGCAGAAATGGGACAATATGAAAATTCACGGAAAAATATGAGACATACCGTGGTAAAAATCGTGGAATACCGTGGGAAAAAGCTCGTAATACTGCGTAAAACATCATGGAAAAATATGTGAAATACCAATGAAAGCGCCGAATACCATAAATAAAATCGCGGAATACTGGTGATCTGGTGAATGAACTTTTAAACTCCAATTTTTTTTCATGATCTTACAGGATCTTACATGTTTCTTTCTCAGGTACTCCACACTTATTCGCGACTTTTAACTTCCTTGATTTTTATTTTCCTTCATTTTTAATGCTTTTGTACACGTTTTTTCTGCGGTATTCCGTAATGTTCTGTGTTTCTCACATGGACATGAACAAACTGTATTATTTAGCCTGCAAATGCGTCGGAAAAATTTCAAACTAATTTGTTATGGTAAGTGGAAAATAAATGTTTATCCAAGAGCACTTGAATAAAAGATTTAAAATACTAAAAATGCTGGTTATTAGCTAGCCAATTTTATGAATGATCAATGTGCAGGGCAGGACAACGTCTGCTGGGTCAGCTAGTTATTAATTATACATTTTAATAATAATAATACGAATAAGGGAAAGGGTATATCCATCATTACTGGTGTAACAATTTTACTTATTATTACGTGAATCAAAACCTAGCTCAATCTGGCCTCTTATTAGATTGGATGTTTTTTTTTATATAAAATAAGGCATTTTTTTTTTTGAAATTGTGGCACATTGGCTTGACAGTTAAATGCAAAACCTGAATTTTATTTGAAAAAGGATGAATTTAATTTACAATTGAGTGATCTTAATGTTTATATAATGCACGACCAGGGTACGTGCACTTGATCTTATTGTATTTCAAAGTAATACTTGCATTTCTGTTAGACATAGTAGATTTCTGTTTTTAGTTCAGATATTCGGTCTTAATTTTTATTACGAATACCTAAAAATACCATCACAGAATTCCTTGTAAAGGAAAATGTCATAAATTCAATTGTTTCTTAAAGATTTGTAATAATTCCTTTATTTATTTTTTTAATTAAAATTAAGAAAAAAAAAATAATACCGATTAAAAAATCCTTTTGTTTTATAAAACTTTTTCACTGCCATAATCACCATTAACCTATACGCCAAGTTTAATCAAAATTAATATAGCTGTTTGCAATAAAACTCTAATACATAACCGTAACATGAGAGGTACTAGGTCTAAAAGAGATGTGAAAAAAAAACAATTTTAGGAATTACAATAAATTTATCTGTAGAGTTGAAAAAAATTTAAAATCAAAATTTTAACAATCTTAGTAGGTTGTCCTACTTACTTAAAACAAAGAACGTACGTGCGATCCAGTCGTGAATTTTATCTTTCAAAGTCTGATATTTTAGAGACATAGCTACAGTCTAGGAATTGGGTAAATTTTATTTTTATTTTTATTTGTTTTTAATTTTACATTAGGTATATACATTTTTTACTAATAGGTTTTTTTAATTTACTGTCTAATTCGGTCCATATGAATTAGACTTAGGGAAAATATGCCTATACAAAAAATATCAAACCCATCAACTCTTTCAAACGGCATCTATGTAGTACATATCAACGTTGTAGAATCCGCATTAAATTCTTCATACGGCAGGTGTTGTTATTTTTCTTCCTTAAAAATTCGCCATGTTTGTAGGTTATCGACTAATTCGTTTAGAGTGTAGTTTCATAAGCCAAAAGCAACAGAAAGTCATGGTTGATCGAAATTTCGTGTTCGAACTGTTACCTATGTGCTATATTGCAAGCAACAACACAAAAATAGTACGTATACGCCACAGTGTCCCGATTTTATGCATGAAAGAAAATTTATTGCAAAAATGTTTCAGTTGTTTTTAACACTTTAGTGAAGTCATTACATACAAAACGAGATACTATGAGACTGTCACTCGTGAAAGTATAATATTTAGTTATAATCACACTTTTCTGTAGTACATATTATATTTTTCTTGCATGTTATCAACACATTAACACTATATAGCTTATAAATTATTATTATTAAAATGAAAATAATTTAGTATTTACATATAAAAAATTAAATAGCATAAAAACAGGTAAGAACTGCAAAAACATTTCAAACTTATCATTAAACTATATATAAATAATAAGACCAACATGGATTTATTATAAATGAGGATAGTGAAATTTAGTGCTGGAATACTCCTCTTTCATTTATGTTATTCTATAATACATACAATCTATGCAAACAACTAATTAGGTCAATATAGACAAAAAAAAACGATTTTCCTTTTCGCTTTTGTCGTGTTGAACTTGTTCAAAGGTGTGCGCTCATCAAACAAAATTATCAAATGTATGTTATTGTAGGTTTCTTCCTATGTACATTGCAAAAAAGAAGACAAAAGCATAGGCAAATTTCAATTATGGAAAAAAGGGAAGCAGGTACCTACTTTTAATTAATTTTAATATTCTTTTTAGATAAACATTTTTAATTGGTCCTATGTGAGCTATCTTTGTTTTTGTCATCAACACATATATTTCTCCTATGAGTTCAAGACAAGTGTACTCATATCTCATATGCTATTCCTAAACTTAGATAAAAGAAAATTCAGAATGTTTTTTGTTGTAATGTTTGAAATTATTTTCTATTATAACATAAATAAAATAAAATTATGTACCATGTACGTATCACAAAATCTCCAAAAATCCCGGATTTCCGAAATCTCGAAATCTCGAATGCCAGAATTACAAAACCCCCAATGCAATTGGGTATGAAATGAAAAATCTTAAACTTGAGTAATTAAAATCCTCATTAGTACAAGAAAGATAGACTTTGTCATGGTATATTTTGACTGTATTGTGTAATTAATACAATATTTTCCCACTACGACAGACAGATGCAATACTTTTAAAGTCAACCACAATCAAAATATTGTTGAAATATTTTTACAACAATAAAAAAATAAAATACCGATAAAAATTGTGTTCTTCGTTTTTATTTAAATGTCATAACCTCAAAAATACAGCCCGCACATGAACAATTATATTTTCTACAGCTTTGGCCAGACAACTTATCCGTTAAAACTAATAGTTTTGGAAAATACATAGAACGATTCATACTAAAACCATATAACTAAAACTTTTCGAACACTCTACTTACAGATTTTTAGAAATTAGCCTTCCTTTATTTCGTTCGTGTTTTTTGATTATTTTTCCTGTACTCTAAATTATTTTTTTCTAAAAAGATGAATACTTTCCAGTTTTCAAATGAAATGAAATTATTGTAACAAGTATAAATGTATTGTGTATGTTCGTAGTGTATATATTGATTATAAGTTATAACTAAATATTATGCATATACAAACTGAAATGGAGATGATTTTATTCTGTTTTTGGAATGGACTGACTTTGAACTGATTGATGAGATTGTAAATTTTGTATGCAAATGCGGTGCATGTTTATCCGGAAGCTTCATATTATGAACTAAATTATCTGTCTAAAAAGTTGAATTTTAAATAGAAGTTTGAAACACATTTGGAAAGTAGGTATTTGCTGCTTTACATGCCAAGACATGTCTCAACTCCTTTAAAAGTAGATATTACAACAAAAATGTAAAGTTTAATCGAGATAAACAATAATATAGTTTTTAAATACATATCTAAAATTAAATTGTTGCCAGCTCTGTGATTGTCAATGCAAAATTTAAGGAAAAATATGTTACTAAAAATATTACTCATCATTTTAACATTTTTATAAAATACTTTGTATGTAACATAACATTACAGAATGTCAATCACATAGGTACCTATAAGTTTTTGTATTAAGTTAACCATATTCCAAATTAAATTAACCCTACTATTTTGCAAATTATATTAAATAAATACATAAATGTGTTTTCTTATTTACATACAAAAGTTTACCTACTTCATTAAAAAATGATGAATTTGATTTTTAAAATAGTGAACTTCACTTGCAAATGGATTAATTTAATCAAAAACTCCCGTTTTGATAATTTTTTTCAAATTTTATTATTGCAGGTTTACTTGTTCTTTTTCATACTTGGTATTTGTTCATACTTTCCAGACTGAATTTCAAGTCATGATTTTTTTTTTCAAGATATCAATACTTTCCCTGGTATTGATGTGAAAAAAATTAAGACTTGAAATTTTGTCTAGAAAGTATGATATGTTAGATGTTAGCATTTTCATTTAAAACATTTTCTCCTAGAAATCACCCCTATTACAAGAAACTGATTCGCTCTAGAAGCGAATTGACATTTCGGTGAATACTATAGCTGGATACCAAAGTCACTGTGTAAATTAAACGGCCATTGTCATTTCCAGGCGCTGTCATTTTATTGGCGTTTCAGTAAAAACGACAGTTATCTTAATAGCGGTGAATATTATTGTTTTCTGTAAGAATTTAATGATGTTTATGCCAGCATAAATAAATCCCTTTTTATTTTTTTTTTTTTTTCGTAAAACTAAACAAAATGTAATTTTGCTGGCAAACCTCAAATTCAGCTCCTCCAAAAACATCAAGAATTAAAAAATAACTTAACTGAATTAATACTTGTATTGTGATGCATAAACCTAATGCTAAAATTTAAAAAAATAAATAACAATCATTTACACTGATACGCAAATTTATTTCGTTTTATTGAAATAAAAATTAAGAAGTACGTTAACTTTTTTTTATAGATTATAATTGATTAAGCTAATAAAAAATAACAACTGAAGGAAATTCATCATTCATCTACTATCTTAAACTTAACAACAACAAACCATTGACATCATATTGCTACAAAATAAAACAAGTTTTACAAAAGCTAAATTTGAACCAGGCATTGAATAAATATTAAAAACCACTGTGCAAACCAGTAAAAGTTGTATCACTTAAGGTAACTTACGATCTTCCACCAAAGCTATTAATAAACTTTTGTTTAAATGCAATTTTAAGATTGATTAAATAAATAAAAAAAAGAAAACAAACATTTTTCACTGTCAAATGATTTAATATTGTAAGAATTGAAATTTTTTTTTGTTTTTCTTTGTAGACAGACATTTAAATTTTGTTTGTTTGAAATTAAATTACCTATAAAAGATTTAGCTAAATTAAAATGTAGATAATAAATTTTTCCACAAAAAAATTTTAATTTAACGCTTAGGAACAAGTCCATTTATAGTGAATTTGTACCTCTAATTCCCAATATAATTTAAGATTTTCTCGATTGACTCTAGTTTTCGAGATGCAGCTATACCTACTTAAAAATACTTAGACAACTTGTCAATGGGAATGCTTTATTTTTCATCTACCCCGAAAGTTGTCAAAACTAATAATATTTTACACAAATCGAACATACATAAGCGGAGGTAAATAAAATATTTCAAAACTTAGATTTAAGAGTAGACCCTAATTGGTGAAAACAAACCAACTAGTTGCATTTTTTTGGGGTTCTTATGTAAGTAAAATGCATGACTGGATCGCACGAACTTGCTTCTTGTAGTCCAAAGTTATAAAACATTTTTTAGCGTTGAAATATGCAATTTCTAGTAGGAATATAATAATTAAAATAAAAAAAAATATAGGAGAAAATAATTTTTTGTTCAATTTATTTTTTCATAACTTTTTAATTTTTTTTAACTAAATACCCTATGCTTTTTGAAATGATTTCTTCCCTTTTAATTAACTTATCGGCAACCGATTTTAATAATTTTGGTCTTATTTAAAAGGTTAAGGCAACCTCCTATTTGTGTGTCATGATTCTGTGGTCAAATTTTGACCGCTTGGCGGTACTAGTTTAATTAATTAAATGATGAACGGCAAGATAGAAAAAAATAATTAAGTCGTACAATTTTCCCCGACAATTGTTAAAGTGGATCCCTGTTATTTTTCGGGAAAATTGTGCTTCAGTCACCATCTTGAATTTAAGGAAGAATTTGTTTTTAGTAAATCATGCGGGCATTTTTTACTTTTAACAAAAATGAATAAGGGAAAACTTAAAGAAAATTTATTTTTCTACAGTTTTAACCCTTGAAAATTTTTTTCAACAATCTATATTTTTCGAGTTAAACCTAAAAAATGCTTTATTTGACTTACTTCGAAATTTTAAGGTATACTTACTAGGGTACTTTTTTTTGTGACTATTATTTTTTCCCGTTTCAGAATTCTGCCCTCAAAATTAATATTTATCAGTGCGTGATTATTTTCCGTATAAAAATTACGCTAACTCCAATCATTTTTTTTTTCAAATTTCTAAAACTAGCGGTATTTATTGCAAAGTTGTAGTAAATGAAATTTTCAATAAAAAAGTTTTTGAAAGTAAATCTCTTTTTTCGATGGTTCTCTTTAATATGATTCTCAAATTCATGAAAATAGCGAATCATCAAAAAAATCAAAGCTTAATATCTCGAGAAGTATTAATAATAGGACGAGTACTTAATATTAATCTTGATGCGTTTGTCCAACAGAATCTTAAAGCAGGAAAAAAATTACAGTCGCAAAAAAGTAAGTATACCTTAAAGTTTCGAAACAAGTGAGCATTTTTTTGGTTTCCCTAGAAAAATATAGATCGTAGAGAAAAACTTTTACTGGTTAAAATTGTAGAAAATTAAGTTTTCTTAAAGTTTTGCTTTACCAAGTGATTCACTGAAAACCAACTCTTCCTTAAATCCGAGATGGCGGATACATTTATGAAACTTGGTAAGAATGTTATATTTTACATAGTAAACAAGAATCTGAAGAGTCCATACAAATATTTGAGGTAAAGGGTGTTTTTTCTAAGAGGAACGAGAATATATGATTACTACAGAAAAACAAAATTGTAGTAAGCATGTTACCCTGATTAAAATTGGTAAAAATGATTTATTTGCCATTGGAGTAAAAAATCTAAAGAGTCCATAAAATTATATTGGATTAAAGGGTGTTTTTTTTTTTTTGTTGATGAGGTGGAAAAATCTTTGATTAGTCCCAAGTAACCAAGGATTTAAATATGTTGTACCTATGTTTAAAAAATGATGTACCTAATATTTAATTTGTCGTAGGAACCAGGCAATTACATATGTAGATTTATTGCATAACATCTTTGACAAAACCCAATTTAAACCTGGTAAAATAATGTTACATTTGGCCAAGGAATCTGAAGAGTCCATAAAATTATTTTGGGTAAGGCTGTTTTTCCGAATTGTTCGTATAACTATATCTAAATCTCCAATTAGAAATTTCAAAATTAACTTGTTGCCTTCTGTTTGTATACAAATGGTTGGCAGTTATTTTTTTTTTAACTTTAAAGAATTTTTTAACAAAATACGAAATTCAACTGTAAGATGATGCAAATAAACAAGAAACAAACATTAATCGACGTGCTTATACAACCTGAGCAAATGTCACGACACACTTTACCCCCCAAAAAGACTAAGACCAAGAGTTAAAAAAAAAACAAGTCCAACAAACCAAACAAACTGACAATAAACTGCCAAGTAAATGACAATGACTCTTGGGGCCATATTGGTTTGTTGACCTTATGTCATGATCATGGAAATGAAAAAAAGCATTCTTCAAACAAGAAACGCTCCGCCGCGCTGCTGCTGCCTAACGAATATGGAATGCAATCAAGACAAATAATATAATATGTGTCTGAGTCTGTAATGTAGACACAAGAAAAAACAAACTCTAGTTTAACCCCTTTTTTAGATTTTTCTGTTTACTCAAATGGTTTAACGTTTGTGCCAACAACGCAGTGTAATTATGTGATAATCAGTCAACATAATTTAAAATGCATCAGCTAAGTAGGTACCGTTACCGGTGATTTTAGGCTCTGTTCACACACGTGTCGTCGTTATAATTATATATTAATGAAACCACATAAATTTGGGTCTAAAGATCACTGTGGTACTCATTTTCCTTAAATTTTGACAGCTGCTGTCATTTTAAATGAAAATGAAAACAATCACTTTATCAAGTGAACTAAGGTGAAAATAGTTTTAAATTAATTTTTGAATCTTAATTTTTTCCTTAATTTCCTAAAAATTTCGACTTAAGGAAGCTTATACTGACAGGTTAGTAATGAAATTTCCCGTTTCCCCCAATGAATGATGAAAGACCGTGCTCAAGTCCTGAAAATGAAAACAAACAAAAATTGTTTATGAAATGACAGCGGAAATATTTTATTTAATTTTATTTTTATTTCGATCGTTTGTGCAGTTTTCGTTTTAAGAAAGCGTTTATCATGTTTTTTTAAAGCCGTTGGCCAAATATGAGAAAGTTAGTTTTAGTTTGTTTCGTTTTTTTTTTTTTTTTTTTTAACTAACCTTGAGTAAATATTGCGCACTAAAGATACAATGGGTGATAGTAATTAAGTGGGAAGTTAATTATATTGAAAAACGGTTGTATTGTAGCTAATCAATCATGTTGTTTTTTAGTTATGTTTTGTGTTGTTTCTGCTTCTTAACTTGTTTTTGCTAATAGACATGTTTTTTTTTAGTGTGTTTTGTAATAGTTATAGATTTCCTCTTTAAATGGCAATAGGCCAGATATTTTTAAGCTTATAAGGTTATAACCCAATGACCGCAAATTTCAAGGTGACGATGATTGGAAAAAGAACTAAAAGGCTATGATTTGATGAAGACGGTATGATTTCGATTCAATGGTAAGTTTTAAGGAAACGGAACAACTTTTATCTTTAATTATTATTATTTACCAAAGGCGGAACTGAACAAGAAATCAATAGTCATTATTAAGAACGCAAAGGCTGCGATCGGAATGCTATTAGAACAATTCTTTCACCTTAAAGAAACTAAGCTGCGTCTGTTCAAATCCAAAATTGAGTTCTTTCATTTTTATGGCTGTAACACTAAGCCACATTCACAAAAAAGCAGCAAACGTCCGTGAATAGGTATATCGAAACTTCTTTAGGATTTTTTGGTCCAATCGTATATTAATATCAAATGATAAACTTCAGAAGAGACCTGGTCAAGAACCTCTAGAAAATACTACAATACGAAGACGTATAAGTGCCAGAGTGGATTTGGCACATGAGACATGCTTGGAAAAAGCAACAATTGCATTGCAAGCAAAGTTGTTCAGTGGAACCCGGTCACTTGGCACCATGGCCAAGAAGCACATGGTGCAGGACAGTGGAATAGGAATCTGCATAGCTAGGGAAGAGTTGGAGATAACTGATGTAGATTTTCAGAAAACGTTCACAATGACGCGTACCAATAGCGGAGATCATATGCTTCTTAAGTTCCCTTAAATTATAGGCCTATTTGACTTACATCCCTGCTTTCAAAGGTCATGGAAACTCTATTGAATCAACAGATCATGAAAGTCTACCGGGGATATGATGGCTTACCTAATCGTGAGGTGCAACCAATCCTTGCATCGTTTTGGGGAAAGTAAATTTATTGCGCTGGTTATTTCTAAAGCATTCGATCGAGTTTAGCATGAAGCTCTTTTATCAGAAATGAGTGCAATTGGTTTTGAAGTACATATCTCTAATTCGATGGATTGGAAACTACCTTTCGAACCGTTCAATAGAAGTAGTATTAGACGGGTTCAAGTCTGACATACTCAAAATAAATGCTGGTGTGCCTCAGGGTTCTGTCCTGTCTCCTACCCTTTTCCATATTTTTATTAACGATCTCTTAGATACAACTTCTAATCTTCTTTATTGTTTTGCTAATGACAGCACACTTTGTTTCTCATACATGATTTCAAACTCATCTCCCTACTTGTTGGACGTGAACTTCAACGTCAGCACAGATGAAATCCTTAAATTTCGATCTTTATAGCATTGTTCAATGGGGTATTATAAACCGCGTTGAATTTAATGCTTCCAATACTCAATGCTGCCTTCTATCGCTTCAGCGAATCTTACCACCGTTGTTCTTGTGAAGTCGCCAGTCGAAATCTTTCCGAGGAAGGATATACAGCCGGCCTTTACTGCAAGAATCTCTACTCCAAGTCAACCGAAGTCTGGTTATTACACTACACTGTGTGAAAAAATGGGCACATAATGCATGTTCAGTTGTAAAAAATGTGATGACGATGCAAAGAATAAAAAAATCTCATTCTACCCCGTATAGTGGAGCGGAAAAAGTTAGACTGTTTTCAAATAAAATCATCCTTAATTCTCTATTAATATCTTAGTTTTTATAATGCATAAATAAAAAGTAAAAGTTTTAATTAAATTTACAGAACATATGAGCCCATTCTGCCCCGTGTTCCCCTAATTGTGAACAATATAATATCACTGCTAGTGAAAAATTAATTTTGAAATCACATATTAGAAGTTATAGGTATGACTGAAGAGATTATAATTCCATATCACATTATAACCTCATAGACCCTCAAAGTTTCAGCTTATTGCCAAAAAATTATTTTTGAAGCTTGCTTGCTTGTTTGCAGTTTTAAGACGAAAAAATATCTATACTTTTGCAGTAAAACTTTAAAATTAATTGTAATTTTTTTGGATTAATGTTTAGTTTTACTTTTACTGGCCTTTTTCTGATAAATCGAATGAGATATCATTTATTAAATTTTGTTTAAATTGTAGAAGATGCAATTTTTTTTTTAAATTTCGATTATTATTATTTACAGATCAAAATACATAATGAAGGTACTTTGCTTAAAAGTCCAAGCGGCGAACGTCGAATTACTTGGCTCATAAGAGATAATTAGGGTAAAATAAAACATAAGTTGATACTGATAATGAAAGCAAGAGGGCGCATCAATGTGGCAACCCTGTTTGAACAAACAAAAAGTTAATTGAAAAAGGCAAATATTAGTTATGCCACATAAAAGCTAAAAATATGTACAAAATAAACAAAATAATGTTAAGAGCGCAAAGCTGAAAATGTGGTAACCCTGTTCAAATTAAAAACACACCCAAATAATTTATATTTAGGCCATGTGTGAAGTGCGTTAAGATTTTGGTTAAAATTTCTACCACAATTAAATTTGACGTTTGGTTAAAAAAGGGATTAAATTCAGCTTTTTAGTGTGTGAATTGGGTTAAAAAGGATTCTTAATACACTTCGTTGTCTTAAATTCCCTCATGATTTAAGAAATTTCCCTGGACAAAATATTTTTCTTTGCTCAAGTCAATAAATTTTATGTACCGTGGGGGAGAATACGAAATAGTCACAAAATCAATTTCACCTTTTCTTATGACTTGTGAGGTATCAGTGATGATGGGGAGAATCGGGCTGTAAGCCACATTTTACCGCATTTGACACACACGGTCTTAAAAGCTAAAATATAAATTAATTATAGTCCCAACTGTCCTCTATCTATATATTTTCGGGTGCTGCCTCTTAAATGTGGGTAAGTAACTGGAATGAGGTCTTACTAAGCTAGCAAAAAACTTCTTATATTAGTCCGCTGATGATGTGTTGTAATGAGCTTTTAATATTAATCTGAACTCTGATTTAGTTGATTAAACTTTTCAAAAATATTATGTCCACAATTGCACACATTGCATAGAACATTTTCAATTTAAATGTTAAATTTTTGCCTATGTAAGGAATTCAATATTAAAATTTATCTAAAAAAAGTTTTACACTTTTTAGAGTTTTATTGTCAATATAGAACGGAAGGATATCATAAATTATGTTGCCTTCATTATTATATCCAGTCAGTACCAGAGCTACTTCACACAGACATCACAATGAAAACGGTAACATGCAATTTAAGTGGGATTTCTGTTGAATGTACACCAGTCAGTACCAAAAAAATGGATACCCGGCAATCACAAAAAGATATACTTATACTCATAGCTTAGCCAGAAACCTACAATGAGGACGACAGAGGCTAAAGAAAGTAAAACTAGGTTAAGAACAAACTGGTTTGCCCTATCTTCAATGTGTTTGTTTTTAATTCTATGTACGAAGTATACCTTTTTTTTCTAAACTATAAAGTGACTTCTGTTGCTTTAAGTCTCTGTTGTGTCGTCTGTATAGTTAAACTGCCGGATTGTATTTGTTGTTAGAGTAGATATTGAAGTGCAAGCTGGAGAGTTGCAAGACGACAACGACCGACTCTAAGTTAACGTTTGCTGTGCAAAGAAAGACCAACAAGAATGCTCATAAATTTGTGTGTAAATAAAATAAGATCAAATGGGAAAGCTCTTTCGTTCAGTCAATGGACCATTTTATGAATTTCAGACTTTTGAATTTATATAGTAAAGTGAGTTGTAGCTAGGAAATAAAAAAAATAGTTTTTGGATAAGATGACTATCTTACATACATACACGTCAATATAAGTTAAATTATAGAATATACTCGTACATATGTAGGAAAGAGTGTCATAGCTCACACACTCAGAGAAAAAACAAAGTAGAATCAATTAAAACAACTTTAAATCAAAGTTAAGTCAATATATCCTTTTGCTCCAAAATTTTAAATATTTAAACCAAAGTTGTGCACCTTTGAATCAAAAGTAACAGCAAAACAAAAACAAATAAATTGGCTACAACCGTGGTTCGATCCTGCGTGCTTCGTTGGACTTACCGGTCAAATCCCTTATAAATCGTGCTACTTTTTTGTTCGAAAAAATACATAAATGTTTTTTTTTTCAACTTGAAACTTCAATTATGTTTAATTTTTAAATGATGGTTGATAGGAATTAGGTGTACCTTAACATTTTTCCTTAGGTGAGGTAAAGAGCCCATATGAATTAATTGAAATATCTTCTACAACAGACATAGAACTGTAAGTCTTTCGTGCTTTTTAAAATCTTTATTGTTAAATTTCGAGTTTTAATTTTTTTTTAAGCAAGATTTGCGAAATAGCTTAATAGAATAGCTCAATTAGACACAATAGAAGTTTGACCCAGACAAAATAAATTTTTATTGTCAGCAATGCCCTTACTCATATTCCCAACTATTCGCATTTGGGGTTTGGGAACCATCATGAAAAAAGAGAATCAGTACCTATTGCAATTTTAGGTTTAGCTAAATCCATTAAACTAGCAGGTGGTCATTTAAATTTTAAAAGCAGTTTATTTGTACGCTAAATCTATTGAGACCATACAATTAGAAAACTCTAAGAGTCGTTTGCTGATACAATACTCAAAATATTTATGTTGTTGGCTACTTTTTCCTCTGCGTAAAATAAACGGTAGAGCAATAAAATTTGACATGGACGTTTAATTTGGCACGAAAACAAAAAAAACAAAAGAGCGCATCAAAATATTTTGATATTTAAATTCATACAACACCATCTTTGATAGAAACAGAGCACGGAATGCGGGCTTGTGAGTAAAATAAGTTGCAAAATCTATTAACTTATCAGCAGAAAACACAGAAAGTCGTAGAAAAAAGCGAGAAAAGTCGTGGAAAAAAGTGTGAAAGGTCGGAACAATATATGTTGAAAACCACGGCCTACACCGTTAGAAAACGCGGAATACCATAGAAAAAATCGCGGAATACCAGTGAAATGTTGTTGAAAACTTCGGAAAATAGCAAGATGGCCACGAAAAAGGCGTTTATTACTTCGAGAAAAAGCGTAAAATATCACAAAAAAAAACAAAGTCCCAGAGAAAAGCATGGAGTCACAGAAGATGAAAATTCGCGAGAAAATATGAGACATACCGCGCAAAAATTCTCGGAATACTGCGTGAAACGTCATGGGTTATGGCAAAAAATATGCGAAATATCGAAAACTAGCACAGTATAAATCACGGAATACCGTGGAAAAAATCGGAATACTTGTGAATGAATTTTTTAGACCCCAAGCTTTTTTCAACATCTCACAAGTTGCTTTCTTAGGTATTCCTCGCTTTTTTCGCGACTTTTCACTTATTTTCCTTGATTTTCAACACATTTTTACAAGTTTTTTCCTCGGCATTGTTTCACATGAACATGGACAATTGTATTATTCAGCCTGCTTATGCGTCGGAAAAAATTCAAACTAATTTGTCTATGAAAAAAGGGGAAAAAAATGTTGTGTATCCAAGAGCACTAAAATTATGAAGCCAATACAAAATATTGCGGGTCAGCGTTTTAGAAGATGAAGGTGTTAGTGACATTTTTGTGAAAATTAACCTTTTTGTCAGAGACGAAGGTCGTTTTGTTAACTTATATTTCTGTTTCATCAGAATAATTTTTCTGTCATTTTTAGTATCTTTTGAAGATCACGATAGGTCAGAGGTTTCATAACTTTGTCTGAAGAAGAAAAACTTTAAAGCTTAATTACTCAAGTGTTTGAAAATGTCGCTTAACACCTTCATCTTCTAAACGCTTCAATTATTTTACAAAATTGACTGGGCTACGTTAAAAAAAAAACTATAGAAAAAATGTATAACATTTCAATTCAGCAATTTTTTAAAATATTGTAAGAACATTGAAATTTTAAAAAGAAGCTAAATAATAATTAATTTTTATTCTTTATGTATTTATAAGTTTATATAAGTTTATCCTACAATTCGAAGCAATGTTTGTGAACTTTTTTTACATCATGCCATATTTTAATGAATATCTAGTCACTAAAGTTTGTCATTTCTAATTTATATTTTGTTTGGACATACCCAACGATATTATGATTGTACTATTTACCATACCTTGTTTGTTTTTATTGTTCCAACTCACGCCCTACTCTATTAAGGGAATTTATTAGGGAATTAGGATACCAGGTCATCCATCTTCACGTAGATAACACGCCTTAAAAAATACAACTCATATACATGTGTATGTGTGCTTTTCACTCTTAGTTTTATTTTTATCTTGGAGGTAGGGCTCTCTCTCTACCTGTCAGTATATACTCTTTGAGTTATACAAAAGTTATTAAGTAAAAAGCAAAAAATTAAAAAAAAAGTGATGAATAAATTGCAAAATACCAAGTGCACACAACTATGACGGTGCTTCTTGAGTTTCAATTTCAATTTCATTACTCTAAAATAGCCAAGCAAGTCATATCATATTTTTCAGTTTTATTTCTTAAAGACTTATGTTCAGTCCAGTAGATAGAGAGTAGCTGTAAGGCATCATTATACTCTTGTACACTTAAGAGTATCTTTGAGTATATTGAGTAGCTATTTCTGTATACATTAGAGGTGAAGTTTAAAAGGGTTTAGATTCAACAAGATGATATTAGATTTCATACTACAGCATCTATGCATAAGACTTGATTCAAGTTTGTGTTTGTTTTTTTTTTTTTTGTATTTTTTTTGCCCAAAGTACCTAGACTAACTTTTAATTTTATCTACTTCTGCATAATGGTAGTGAATTTATTTAATCATTTTAGCATTTGTATCTTGTATCTGGGGATTTAGCTTAGTGTCTATGTATTTATTCAAAACGGCCTTATTATATTTTTACCTGAAAAAAATCATTATTAGTCTTGCTGGGTAGTACCGTTTTCTAGCTTGTCTTAAAATTAGATTGAATTGTAGAAAGGGAAGAAGGGGAGGGCTTTTTCTATGATATTTAAGTTTACGTATCATATGACTATTTAGTTACAATGAAATGAAACTTAAGCCGGTTGGCAAATTGGGAAATATTTTGTATTTAAGTAGAACAAACATATTTGGTTCGTCTGTGTCTATGATGCAAAACGGTTAGGATTAATGTCTTTCTGGAAACACAGAGGTAATAATTCAGACTATTTTTTTACTTGCAATAGAAATATTCGTAGAATTTAAACATTTGTAAAGTATTCGAACTCGATAATTTTACAAAAAAAAGAAATTAGAATCGGAAAATGGACGTTTATTTTAAGCAATAAATCATACGTATTATGCACTTCCGGAGAGTCAACTTGATTCGCTAGGATTCACATTTGAATTGGAAGCAATTATGAAACTTAGCAGGTGAACAATACTATCGCTAGGAACTAGCTTCCCATTTGCATTAAGGCACTTTCTGGGGCCTATAACACAAAACTACAAAATCTTGTATTGCAAGTGAAATCTTACAATTTTCCATACAAAATTAAGCAATTTCACTTACAAGTACT
Organism: Meliscaeva auricollis; assembly: GCA_948107695.1. Lineage (NCBI taxonomy): Eukaryota > Metazoa > Arthropoda > Insecta > Diptera > Syrphidae > Meliscaeva > Meliscaeva auricollis. The sequence goes on along the minus strand of OX403616.1, from coordinate 75,328,858 downwards.
TGTAGTTTTGTGTTATAAGCTCCTGACCTGCTAATTCCAAAAATACCAAATATGGCTAAAATAAGTCGGACTTCCGGCCCGCTGCGCCGTAACGCTTTCGTGGGACTCCATAATAGGGGTGAGGTATATTTTCTTAAATGATTCATTCAAGTTTATCAGATTTTTTTTATTATAATAATATAATATAATATAATACAATGAAAAGACCGAACGAATTTCAAGCTCGGAAAAATGACAATTGACTTTTTGAAAACTGGACATCTGCAAAAAAGGTGATACTGATACCCCAGCTTTGAGAACTAAGCTAATAGTAACTAAACCAAATTATCTCGGAACCGGCCGAAACAGCTCCGATGTGGATGACATTTTTTCGGGAGCGGTTCAAAATTCTGGCTTCAAAATTCTGCTTTTTTCTGTTCTGTCTTACAAAATTCTGTTTAACAAAAAAAAATATAACAAAAAGCGCGCGCTTTTTTACATTTTACAGACCTTTTTTTATAATTTGCAGAATTTTGTAAAACAGAATTTTGAAAAGCAGAATTTTGAAAAGCAGAATTATGAAAGCAGAATTTTCGTAAAAAAATTTTGACACCGTCAGAATTTTTAACCCAACCCTATTTTTTCAAATGTTGGTATTCAAAAATTAAAATATGGATTTAAAATTGCCGCTTTTATTTTTAAACTTATTTTTAAACTTAACATCAACGTCTTTTTATCGACAAATCTTATTTCATTTTATAAAAAAAACTTTGCGAACAAATTTCCAGATCTGTCTAATAAAAACAATAAGTTTACAAAAGGTTATCCCGTTCAGATATGTGGGGGCATTTTCTTAAAAGTTGACTAAAAACAGAAAAACAAATTATTGAAAGTCAAAGGAGTGAAATAAAACATCACATCAAGTCAGAATAATGACCAGTAATAAATTGCTTATATCCAATAATAAAGGATAAATTGCATGTCAATGGTTTTATGTTCTAAAAGGATAGAATAACAAAAAACAAACAATTAACTGTACGTGGTAACTAAATTAATTAAGAATGTGCACACTTCACCCAAAAAAATCGGTTTTAGAAATATCCATGGTGTAAATTTCACTAAGACCGGGTTGTGTAATCTAAAAAAAAAAAGAAATCAACAGCATTTCGTTGTAATTTTCAAAACTTTTGGCAGTCAAATGGAACGCTATGTTGTAGAAACTATAAATTTTGCTGAAATTTTAACATCTTTTGTGGTCAAATTGAAATCTTTGTTATCAAATCTACATCTATTTGCTGTCATTAAACTGATCTACAAAATTAAACTTGTTTTTGATTTGCTAAATTTCGGAGGTTTTTGAGATATTCCCGTTCGAATTATCACGAATCACTATTTGGAAAAAAAAACGTTAACTTTACTTACGTTTACTTAAAAAACGAAGGTTATTATAATTATTTTTTTTTTATATATACTGTTACTTAATTTTTTAATTGAATAAAAATTGTCCAACAGGCAATTAGATTTTTTAGATTTTTCTTTAGGTATTTCATCAGAAAAATTAAAATTTTCTTCGAATAAGAATACGGACATGACAATACTGCCGTCTGCCGAGAATGGAATACAGAATTATGTTTAAACAGAATGTATTTTTCAGATACAGAATTTTTGAATACAGAATATGTAATGACCCTTTCCCAAAATTATATTCAATCTCAGACTTTTGGAAAACAAATGTTAAGTTGATTTTTTTTTCTTCAAATTTATAGAAATTTATAAGTCACCTGACTCAAACTTTTCTTGAGTCTTGAGGGTCTTTCTTATTTGGTTTTTGAAAAACTGTGATTTAAACTTGATAATAATAACGAGTTTTATTGTCCTACAAAATTTTATGATTATATTTAATTTTAGTTGAATGGAAGAAAGTTAGTGTAAAAATTAATGCTCTTTTTTCTGAAAATTTTCTTTAATACTTGAGTAATTTTTTTTTTAAAGAAACTAAAAGACCTTTACTACTTTTCCGAATTTAGTTGCTAAAAATTAAGGCCAATAAATTTTGGAAGAAAAAATTATATTTTATGACGTAAAATTAAAAAAAAAAGTAAGCTAAAAATAGGGACAAATTTTATTTATTTTATAATTCTGAGTTAAAAATTAATATATCTGAAACTTAACTTGGTTTAAAATTAAAGAAAAGGTTTCATGGTTCAGAAAAAAGTATATAATGTGATATTATATCTAACTCCGTAGTATTTCAATGTATTATTTTATGATTTTAGTCAACCTTGACATTTTTGTCACGTTTTTTTTATAAATTTGAACTTAATATCTATTGAAAAACTGTGAAAAAAGAACATAATAGTTTATTTTTTTTTCAAATTCTTTATAGTAATTATAAGTACATTATGTTTAGAAGAAAATAAATGTTAATTTTATTCGTCTCAAAAGTTTGATGATTCATAACAGAAAAACGTTTCAGTGGATCAACTTGTAAATTTACATAATTATCAATAATTGGGCCTCACATTAGTGTTATTATTTAGGAATTTGTATTAATTTAATCGAAAAAATATTTTCCACTTTTTTGGCTCAAAAACAAATGAAAACTAAAACAAAAAAAATATCTCTCGGCATTACATGAATTGATGATTGGTTGTGCCATAATACAAGCTCAAAAACATTTTAAAAAATATTTGAAAATGTATGGATTAAGGCTTTTAAATGCATTTTATTTTATCCCAATGCGATCACTTTTCACTGAGATACAGTCTATCGAAAATCACTAGAAAATTCATAAAAAAACTCTTGTTCCTCTAATTGTTTGGGCGTGTGTATTTGCTTTTTAATAAAAATAAGACCCTTAAAAGTCTGGGACATTGTTTGAACCCAAACTGCAAAATTCCCTTAACGAAAGAAAGTAATAAAATCATGTTATTGTAATACAATCTTGTTTCCCTTTAATGTGTCACATAATTACAACTTTTTCATAACTTTCTTTGTTACTTTCCGACTATAATAGAAGACGAAAATAATCAAAAGTATTATACCTATTAGTTCTCATCAGTTCTTCTTCACTATAAACGCAGCCTCATTATACCATCATCATTTATTACGGGCGCAGACATGTCAAGCTATAATATGATTAACTTCACAAATATACCCACAAGCACACAATTCCATTATTATATTATATATCCCCTCACTTAGCTTATCATCACATTATGCTCATCATGATTACCTCGAAGATTCATAATAAAAACTGATAATTTCATTTAATATCAACACATTTCTACTGCTCCACAGCTCAACAGAGGTGAATGAAGACGAAATACAAAATTCCCACATAACATCAACTTCATAACTTTCCAACATAAGTGCTTAAAATATTCATATAGTTACAATAAATATTCCGCAGAAGTGAGCTAACTCCTTTGGTTTGAAAAAAAAAAAAAACAATGCTGTGCTACTGACAACTGCCTGCCACATTTGCTGTGGTAAGTTGGTGCATCCGTATCCGTATGAGTACCTCATATGATTACTTCCTTGTTGCAATTGATGCAGCAAACGACTCAGTTCGCATCTTGCATCTAATCAAATGCGTGCATGCGCCGCGCCGCATGATGCATGATACTAATTTTATAATTTTTGGTTTCTTACTTGTTTTTTTTTTTTGTATTGTGATGCGCAAACCAGCTTACATATGATGATGAGAATTTTGAAGGTTGCCAAGACATTGTGCTCTTCCTACCGTCAGTCCTATCGTCAGTATTCCAAGGTGATGATGGAACAAAACCCGTCATTTAATAGGACCCCATGGAACTAAGCAACACTGTACAGGTGTACACATACAGTGCGATGTGCCTCTTGGTAATTTGCAACAATTTTCCTAATTAGCGCTATCTATTGGTGAAGCTAGAAATCACGTAAGAAGCGCAGTGAACAGTTTTTGATGAATGTTGATAATAAAACAAACGCAGTTGATGATGTAAACTGTGTAGAAGGTTTCCAGAGATTGTTGCCTTTAGATAGTGGTGGTAACATGAAAATTCACAATAATTTTCAGTTGCTATTTGAAACTTCCAACAATAATTATGGAAAATAAATGTAAATCCGCATAGCTATCAGCAAAAGTTGATGTAATATATTTTGGGGTAGTAAGCCAATTTTTTTTTTATTGGTAGAAATGTGGATATTACATTTAATGAATCAGGGGGTGAAACAATTATGAAGCACTTCCCTTCATCTTGAAACGGAGTTAGTTTGGTGTTTTCTATTTAGGAGATGCCATTGAAAACGGCCTTTTTCAAGTAAATGTTATCAAATATAAGGGAATCACTCACAACTTTCAATAATTGGTGTTCATAGAATCGGCGTTTCAATATATTCGGAAACCATGGCAAGTCGGATTAAATATTTCAATATATCTTCAAGTTTTTAGGTCGACATACTCCGAAACAAAAAGGGTTTTCTAATTTGTAGTTTTTTTTTACTACTGCAAATAATGATATCAATTTCAGGACAGTTATATTTTACATGCGTAAATGACGTAATAAAGAACTTATAAGAATTTCTAATAAAGTCAAGTGCAAGTTTTCTTTAAATCAAAGCTAATAAAAAAAATTGTTTAAAAAAAAGAGATAGAAATATTTTTGTATGCAATTATTTAAAAATTCTTTGGACTTGCATAATTTTCTAGGTTAAAGAATACATTTTACATTACATTACAACAAAGAATGTCATCTGCCCGTGTGAGAATGTTATTTCATTAAGAATACATTTTCCAATGAAGAATCTCGTAAACTCCTCCAGTATTGGAAATGGGCATACTGTATAATATGGACGTACCAATTTTCAGCTTGGTACCTCATCAACTTTTCTACTTGCTCTATAAATTCTGTCAATTTATACATATTTAAGAAAGAAAATTCTGTTAAATCTGGTTTTCTTCAATATAACCCTTAAAAAAAATCAAACAAAAACATTCATTAAATGTTAAATAACGCTAGTTTACAAATTCTCGGTTCATAGCGTATAGCTGGACAAAAAACTATTTTTCTGATTAATTTTGGGTCGCTGAACAAGAAAATGACATTCAAGCGTTTTCGAGATATCAGCAAAAAACATGTTTTTTTGCTCTATGTTTAAATATGTATGTACTCGCATAAATATCATTCACGGTAATTCTAATTTCTTAATACTTTTATTTTTTGAAAAGATATTGTTTTTTAGTTTTTAACGATATGTATTTATGTATATTGTTTGTATTAATCGGACCAAAAACCAACGAGTAACAGCAATTCGAAGGGTTATAAGAAAAACAATTGATACAAAAGTGACTTTTTGTAGAGAATTTGATTGAAAATAAAGAAAATAGTATTCGAAAATCTGAAAAAGTTGTTAATTTATTTTAATTCGAATGAAAAATCAATGGAAATAATACTTTTTTTTAAATTTGAATGTTGATTTCCAACGTCAAATTTATAAAACGCGAAGCTGGGGTTTTCGGTTCTTTTTGTTCTGGCAGTTTTCACGACGTGCTTATGCTGTTCTGCTCTGTTCTGTTTTGAGCTCGATTTTTTTCATTAAAAACACGACTTTATCTTCATCAAATCCAAATTCTGCCTGCCTAGATTTCTGCTTGTCACGAATAGTGCGTCCCTCCCTAGGTTCCTCCATTTGTTGACATTGGCTTCCACAAGGCTCATTTTTCTAGTGAGCTAGTCATGGCACAAAATTTATTTATTTATTTTTATAAGCTAACCCTTGTTCAATTAGGTACTAGGAAATTTTCAGTCCAGTATGGTTGGTGTTTAAAGAAAAAAATTTCTTCCCTGATTCTAACCCTTCTTCATAATCAACCAATACCTATATAAATCGTTAACTAGATTCGCCAAGAAGCTTAAAGTGATAGTCGTCTAAAAACAGGCTATTAGCTTAAGGGACTATCAAAATAGAAATGCATTAACTGCTAATTTAATTTCAATATTTTCATTAAATTTTTCCAATTCCAATCACAGATCAAATCGAAGATTTGAACCTTAAATCGATTGTTGTTCCAATAAACCCCTCTACAAATATAAATGAACATAGTGAAAAAAAACTGGACCCATAATATTAGGTTTTAAATATCCAAAATTAACTACTGATGGCTAATAAATAAAACTTGTATACAAGTTTGTTTGTACATTTCTAATAAAACCTTGTTGAGATTTATTTGGTTGATTGCAAAAAATAACTTTATGCATGTAAAATTGTATACTCGTCGTATATATATAAACCATACTTAACCTTAGTTTGAACCCGAATTTATTTTATTTTGTTACTTTCGCAGCATTGGCCTTCAAAGAAGAAGATGAAAACAAAAAAAAATTAAAATAAAAGTTGGCAATCGAAAATAATAATCACCCCGGGTTAAGGCTCCATTTGGTTCAAAACTTAAACCAATTTGGGCACCAAAAGACATTTATTGCCTCATTTATTTATGTTGTTGAAGTTAATAATGTGAAGATACATATTTTTCTGTTTTGGATATTTAAATCTATGATCTGGATAGTTGTTTTATTTGTTGCTCTTCATGATTACGTAATAAAACGTAAAATAAAAATAAAATAAAACGAATGATTGTTCTGATGAGAGAAGAGTTTAAGCATTGATTAATGTGATCATGAATAAATTAATGTGATAATTATTTTCAATGCCTATCGATTAACTTTTACCGGAAATTTAAACAATTAGCTGAAATTGTTTATTAATACATGGTTATATTTTGGCAATTTTATTTAAAAAATAATAATTATAGTTTACCACTTCAATTTGGTTGTAAAATCTTCATGAAATTGAACTTTCAATACAAAATTTTGTTGGTTATCCCGAAAGTGAATTGTTTTTATTGAAAAAAAAAATTTCAATACTATATTTTAAGTATATCACGCATTAAAAAAAAGAAAATCACAAAAATTAAAATCTCTAAATAACTTCATCTTTAATACAATGACAGACACAACACACAAAACACTGAATGCTGTTTCGGGTAATGCCAGTGTATTTAATTGATACCTGATTCAGTTAAGAAGTCTTTTCATTTCATACCCTTTAACTCGCTGTTCAAACGTATTCCCCCACTTATTTATCAGCATTTTTTTTCAAGTTTTTTTTACAAATTTTCATTTAGCTTTCGAATGCTATTTCTTTTAAAATTAATTCAAGGGTAAAATATAGAATACCACGCAAAATATTATAACAAGAACTGATGAATAAAAAATGTAAAAAACCGCAAAAATAATACTCTTCAAAAGAAAAACAATCGATTTTAAATTTAAGACTTTTAATATTTTCTCATGGATGCCACTGTTAGGCCAAATTGAAAAGGGACACCATGGGGTCAACAGCTTTTTGGTCTATGCATCAGACGGGAAAAACAAAAACTATTGTACAAATATCAATTTCACGAGGGTAACATTAATTCATATGCATTACTTAACCACTCTTCCACATTTCTAACTATCTCTAGAAGAAACATTCTTGGATAAATAGATATTATTGTGGGCCCTTTTTATACTATTAATTGAATTGAAAAATATTATTCGTGTATCAATACACTGCCGGTCACTTGAATACGTTCAGTGCTTTGCAAAAATACAGGTTCAGTTTCCTTCGGACACAGTGACAACATCTGTTTCAAACCAACACCACTTTTACGACATAATATTCAGATTTGTAGCTAAGAAAAATCAGCGGCCTGATTCCGTAAAAAGAAAATGATCGAACGATATCTCTTTTGAGATGTGATAGAGATAGCTATCGTCAAAAAATATCGTTAGGCGATAATCGAATTACGGAATGACCCTAATCCATCCTTTCACTATACTCGAGCGGTATAGATAGACGCGTTATCGTCTATCTTGAAAAATAAAAAAAAAAAATATGGAAAGGCTTTTTCCAATGCAACAACATACGAAACAGCGTTCATTTTCGAATAGAAAAACTGTAGTTCTAAACCGCCACAGAATGAAATTGCTCCCAAACCCATAATTCCACCCTCACATCTGTGAAATCGATTCAATTGGTGCTTTTCCTTTCTGGAATCGTGATAATAATAATTATAACCATCGGGGCCTTGCATGTTGAATTTTTTTTCATCCGAAAAAACAGCCCGATGTCACATATGGTTGTGACTAAAAAGTAGACGTGCCTCTTTGTGATTAGGTGATAGTGGTTTTTTTTTGTTGTTTGAATCTCCAGAAACGATCAGCTCTCCTTATGATACGTTTAACGGTGGAAAGACCAGCTGTAACACCTGGTTTTACCTTAATTTTTGCAGCAGTATCGTGTGCATTCGAAGTTCTGAGGATTTCTCTTCTATGGGCGACTGACGTGGCTTGGTAGGTTCCACTTTTCATGTTGGTCCCGTACCCGGAGATATTTTACAAAAACTGTTTGTAACGCAATAGTTTCTTCCAAGTTTTCTCTGCAATTTTTGCGGTTAGACAGTCCTGACTCTTTAAAAGCTTGTACTTTTCCTCTTTCTTGTGGACTCATAGACTTTTTTAAACCCATTTTTTTCTTGTTTTACGTTTAAAACTTTTCACTAATGGAAATTCCACCGAACTGAAAATAATAACTTATAGCAACCCAAAATTGAATGCTTCGATATATTCTACTGAGCTAAAAAAAAAACAAGTATTTGTTAACCAAGCTTACGTGAAAGGTGTTTTCTTAATGAATGGTATTTACTAGAGGTCTAAGGGATAAAGCTGAATATTATGCCTTTAAATTGTTGTTAGTTTGAATGAGGTGCTGCCATTCTGTCCGAAGAAAAATTAACTTGAATTTTTGCAAAGCACTGGACGTATTCAAGTGACCGGCAGTGTATTTATGTAATATTTTACATATATGAATAAATCTATAACTTTTTTTAGAGACATTTAAGAAGCAATCTTTTGTAATTTTAATTATTATTGTGGTGTTTCCTTTATAGCTCAGACATATCAGACCACAAATAGTTTGTTTTATTTTTACATCTGAGCTAGCTCAGAGCTAAATCGATTTGCTTAGAATAAAATGACCGAGCAAATCGAGCGAAATGCTGAGCTTGTTGTTTTTAGTGATTTGATTTTAAATGTAAATTTTATTGTAAATGGCCGGGTTTAAGCACATTCAGTTCAGTTCAGTTGAGAGGCTCTGATTGGTCAAATGTCCCAAAAAGTTAGATGACTTTCAGTTACGTTTAGTGACATTTATTTACGATTTTCAGATGGGAATTTCTTATCTTAAAATTCAGTTGAGAATATATGTATGTGTTAGTGTAAATAAAGAAAGCAACAAATCTGCTGTACGTTCGAACTGAACTTTGTTTTCTTTGATATGTTTTTACTAATTTTGTGTCTGAAAATGTTTTGGTTCAGATTGCAAAATGTAATTCATAATTAAAAAAATATATACACAAGAACTGAATATTCTATTGCAAAAGTTCGTTTTTTTATTCTCCGTTTTTGTAGGTTCATAAATGGATAAACAAAATAAACAAGACATATGACGAAAATAAAAGTTCAAAGAAAAATAATTCTGTAAAATTAAAAACCAAACTATAAATTAAGACAAGTGGTGACAGTTTTTATGTTTCTAAATACATATTTTTTTGACAAAAATAAAGTCGGAAGTGAACTCAATGGAAATTTTAATAAATAATTTAATTTTTACAATCAATAGATTAATTTTGTATAGCTTTGAAAAATAAAAGTTCTGTTTTAAACACAGTTCAATGTAAATTCAAAAAAGTAGATGCGTTAAAATATTTCAACTGAAATGTCAAATTATTTTATTTATTATTTATTATATTTTTATGGAATGTCGTACGTGCGCTCACTTTGTCGTACGTTTATGGGATGAAAACAAAAGTTGATTTTGGTGGCGATTACGTTTTGGGTAAAAGCCTTTATAATTTGAAAACCATATCAAATAAGAGAGTTTTGACTGCATAAATAAGAAAAAGATATCCCACAAAATATTCTATTAAAAATTGAAAAAACTTCAGCGCTCAGTTTTTAGTAACGAAAACCTTAAAAAATTCTCGCAGAATCATGATATAAAAACTGAATTGTAAAAGGAAGGCTACCTGTACCTTTCAAATAAGGCCAAAAGAATTAAAATTGGTTTGCCGGTAAGTTAGCTTAAAAGGGAGAAATAGAAATAGTGTTTACGTATTAATATAATGATGATTTATGAGATCCTGAAGAGCAATTTGGCACAATTCAGAGTATCTTCCTGTCACTGTCATCCGACCAATATGTACCTAAAATTAGTTTGTAGTTATTCAACGTGGTTGTGACGAAAATGTGGTTTTATTTCATAAAAAGAATTATAGCGTTTTTTTTATTTTTCAACTACGATAAATTTATATGATTTATTTGAACAACAACAAAAAAAAAAAACACGAAAAAAATCAACCGCATTTTTCTGTGTTAACACTAAATAACTAGCCAAACCTAGAATTTCACAAAACTAATAACACCAATTATTTGCATTTCAGAGCCTCTTGAGTGCAGTTTTAGCCAAATGTATATTGTATATGCATATAAATAGGATTCCAACCAATTTTCCATTACATAAAAGATCAAGGAAATCTATCTGCTAAGTTATATAAATATCTTCAAAGCACTCTGATGATGTGGTTTTTGGAGAGTGCCAAAAGCCAAACCTTAACCAATCCTCAAATAAACGTTCGTTATTTCATTTATTGTTGTTATTAACAATCGTGACCGAGAAAAAAAAAAGAAATAGCTTAAAAAAATAGACACAAGGAAAATACGTCAATAAAGTTTTTTTTTATTTTTTCTTGTTGAGTTACTTACTACCAGCCGTATATACTTACTCTCTTGTCGCTCTCTCGCATGGCAGCATCAACATCGCTTAGATAGACTTCAAGCTTCAAGGTATTCCATAGATTTTCTAAGAGCACTCTGTAGTCGTTATATATATCTGCTATAGTTGCAATTCTTTGAAGCAATTAAAATAACAGTAAATGAAAAAAAAGTAAACATTTTCCTCCAACCTTTGCGCTAAAAAAAAAAAACAATAATGAAAAACACAAAAAGAAAACGACAAGAAAAAAAAAAGTAGAAAAAGCCAACGAGGTAACTGACTCTATGACTTTGTACATCTTACAAAAGAGAGTGTGCAGCGGAAAAGTCCGCGATCGATCTTATAGTTACCGCAATCAGGGTTGAATCTTGTTGTTTTAGGCCCTAGATATTCATCTAGTTGTAAAAAAAATGCCAAATTTTAATATTTTATTTTTGGTAATTGCAGAGTATTTTAAACAAAATTAAATCTGTATTTAACTGCTGCAGTATCAGTAAAATGAAAGGTTGAAGTCAAAATAACTAATTATTATTTTTTAAGCACTTAAATTGTTTGAAGCCTTTTTAAATGTTTTGTGCCTCTTTCTTTTGAATACACTTTTTTCCGTAGTAAAGCGGTTAAACTTTTTTTTCCGATTTTTTAACGGTCTTGCGCCCACTTTACGGCGGCTTTTTACACTTTTTTTCCAGACTTACGACATTTTTTTCGGCAGTGTGAAATGCATTTTCCAGTGATACTGAACCCTTTTTTCCTGACTTCCCATGCTATTTTCCCCGATATTTTACCTGTATTCTGCGCTTTTTTCCAGTATTCCGAGCATATTTTTCGTGATGTTTTACGCTTTATTCCGCGACTTTCCCTATTTTCCACGGTATTTGAAGATATTTCTTACTCTTCTAAGAGCGCTCTCTTATACGAAAAACAACACAAGTTTGTAAGATGGGAACAGAAACGAGACTAAAAATTACCAAATATGACTAAATTCAACAGCCGCAGACCAAGTGTGAAACAAACCTATTGTCTTTCGTCGGCGATCTTGAAAGTAGAGAGCCCAGGGGCCTATTTCTTTTCAAACTATATCAGCTTCGTACATTCAACTACATTAGCAACTTCTAGCATCGATAGCTGGGTCCAATTTGACCAGACAAAGAACTCTTTGGTGATTGTCTTACTTTCAACAGGGAGTTTTTATTGATTTTGGATGTAGTTGGCATAGTAAATGAAGTTGATGTAACTTTTGTAGTTAAATTAGAAACAAGCCCTTGGGAACTTTGTAATGAAATTTTTGGAATGCTCATTAACACGAATGTATTTACAGTACATGTATATAGGTCTTTAACATTTGGTATTTCTACAAGGTCATCTCCAAGACATGTTGTATCCTCTGTAGTCAAAGTTGTTTGGGATGGTAAAATTTGTTTCGCTGATGGAATACGATGAAGTCATAAGGGTAAGCATTTTTGCTTGTCACACCTGAGTTACTTTTGTTGCTTGGTTGTTCAAAAAGTATTTTTTGACTTTCTTTTTGAGGTTAGACTTCTTCGATGTTGTAGTGCGTGGTGTTATCTTGGTTATGACTTTATGAGTTCGATTGGAAGTCCGGAAGCACCCAGAAGTCTTCTGAAACTGTTTTATAGGCGCAAACATAGCTTATATGACACAATAAAACAGTTTCAGAAGACTTCTGGATGCTTCCGGACTCTTTGAGATGCTTCCGGAATTTTCTTCAGTCACTACACAGTACACTCGTTCAAGAGCTTTCTTCTGTGATTTGTTGAAAGATTTATTCTGAGGTATGTATATTTCCAAACAATTGAATATAAAAAGCAGAACAATTATGGCTACCTTGAGGGTAGGTCTTGGTACTGTGCTGTAGGCAACATGTCTTCTATCAAAAGAATAAAAATTGAGGAATATATGCAGCGCTGTGGGATTCAAAAATTTATATTGAGGATCTTAGACTAACAACCATCAGGGAAGCGACTTAAAAGATTCTTCTATTAAATACGGACCTGGTTTAAGTCAGATGTTTCGTTACATCTATGAGTACAGCTTCAACTGTTCTGTATCGTGCCGAGGCCGAACAAAATAATAATAAAAAAAGAATGACTTTTAAATGGATCTATCGGTGAAATATATATTTTTTTTTTCTATTTTCATTTTCAGTGAATGAGTTTAGTAGATACTGGAACTTCGGAAAAATAGAAAGAGGAGAATATACAAAGACAAGATTCGTGTAGAAAGTGTATAATGGAAATGCGCGCAGATGAAAAAATGATTAATGATCAAGCGGAGATGGTGGCAGGCAGCAGAAAACAACGCGATCTGTGCCGCCAACAGAAATGATGGAGAATCATTTAATCGACCGATCGACTTTGGAGCTAGAGACACAAAAGCGGATCGTTTAGCATTGCCTCAAGATTGTCTGGGCAACTTTTTTGTTTCCATTTCTATCTATTATTCACTTTTTGTACCTACCTATTACCAGCAAGTATTCACAGTACTGCTATAGGCTGCATCTGAAGGTTTTCTTCTATGTCTTCAGATGATACTCGCATTTCTATTAAATGCAGCATAGTTATGCGATTTGTTAAGTTTAGTTTTTTGTTGTTGTTGTTGTCTTCAAACAATGTTGTGTGAGTGGTGAGCGAATGAGTGAGTGCAGAGGAAAATGTGAATGCGACCACAGTTTATTTCTTGGAACTTTGCAAGAGTAATCGCATCCTACAGAGTGGATATTAATTTTTCTAATTGAATTTAAGGTCGCACATTAAGAGTGGGGAGTATGAGCTAAATGAAAGGGGGGAAATATAAGGCTACATGGCTTTGTGTTGTTTGTCGTTTGCAACAAAAAAAAACAAAATGCAATATTTATGAAGCATTGTTGCAATTCTATGTTGGGTATTTACAACTAGGAAGTGTATAGTTTTGAGAGATGAGCGTGACGTATGGTTTCCTAATTCATTCCGGCATCGAGATGAGGCATACAAATGAGTATAGTTTTATATTAGAAGATATTTTCAAGGTTTTTTAATTTATTAAAGGCGTAACAGAGGACGATAAAAGACATTGTTGTCACAAACAAAAAATGTGCTGGTAAAAATTGCTTGACTTTTAACTTCGAATAATTTAGAATATTTATCTTTTAATACAAAAGGATGCTTGTAACTCTATTTCAATCTATCTATGTATCTATGGAATAACCCACCGGGCCTAGTTTTGTTTTGTTTATTCTTATTAAAATACTCGTCTAGGTATGCAAAGATTAAGCCAGTTTAGGATCTTTGAGCGCTCAGTAATATCAGCAACCTGAATAGGATTCCTCAGTTGCCATCAGTCAATTTCCTGTCAAAAACGGAGCAGAAAAAATTTTGGACTCAGAACAGCACATGTGCTTGAAAGCTTCATGTTTTATAAAATTGACGTTGACAATTCAAATTCAAAAATTATTTCTAGTAATGATTTTTCATTCGAATGCGACTGACAGTACTGAAAAACTTCATGGAACACAAAGTGACAAATTGTCGAACAGTTTGGGACAAGGTTTTTCCTCATGAAACAGAAAAACCTGTACTTTTGTGATCTTTTTTTGTTCTTCTCTGTTCGGAACAGATTCATTAAACACACTTAATGAAATGCAAATGAATTTTACAAAAAATTATTTTATGTTTTAAAATGCTTTTAATTTTTTTTTTAAATAACTGTATTTTATCAACTTTATTATAAAAAAACAATTAAATAGTTAATATTATTTTCTTTTATTTTTCAGAGCTCTAACCAACGCAAGAGGAGCTAATTAAGTGGTATGTAAAATGCAATTCTTTAAATAAAAGACACTCGTTGTCTGTTTACAATACTTTTGTTGAGTTTTCTCACCTTGTCCCATGTCTATGTCCATGTCCATTTCCAAGGAATATGTGTATGCACAATGTAAATTTGTCTCACAACATGACAAGTAAAAATGAAAGTCGTCCAAATAAAATAAAGAAAAAAACAAACATATACTTTTGGTTGTGTCTCTAAGAGCAGACAGGATAGTCCGAAGATGCATTTTGAATCTAAAATAACCATTTACGGGGTAACTGTGACTATAACCCAAAAGCCAAAACCAACCAGCATCCACTGAGCATAAGCATAGCTAATGGCTCGAAGTTTACTGTTGTTGTTGTATTTATATGCGTGGTCGTATAGGTAAGTAACCTTTTCGTTTTTTCCAGATGTAATCATCTGAACAAGATCACATAATTCGTCTTGTGAACTCTCCATTTTTTGTTGTTGTTGTTTTTAGTTTTTTTTTTTTTTTTTGTAAATTATCATATTCAGCTTTTAAGCAAAAAAAAATGTAATTTACTTACAAATTGTTGCGAAGATGTTTTTGTATTCACGAAAGCGCCATCGAGTAAGCACGATGTGACTCACGAAGCCTTCTCATAAATTACCTTTAGAGAAGACAGGTCGGAAATTAATTTTGATTTTTTTTTTGTTTGGTTTTGTTTTTTTTTTTTTAGGACAAAGAAAAGTGAAATTTACATTCAGATCGAGAGAAGCGCGCTTGTTGACAAGAAGCAAATAAACATGCATATAATAAGGCAGACGATACACAAACAATATGAAATCGAGAGATGATGATTATGCATTTTCTGGTTATTTTTAATTTAAGTTACGACTTTTGTATCAGTTGATCCATCAATTTGATCATCAATTAAAATGAGGAACAGAAAAAAGAAAAGAAAACACAAAATTAATTTAAAGGTCATTGAATTTCAAGAGTAAAAATAATTTTTAAAAAATCATATGCATGTGCTTGTGCGTTTGTTGTTTTCTAAATAATATTTTTCTTCCATTAAACAAGTTATGGTGCGTTTAGCTTCAGATTAATTTTTATTCTGTCAAATATTGAAACAGAGTTAGTTTTTGTTTTATTCGATCTAACATAATCGAAAAATCATTCCGGGAACGCTTCCATACCTAAAAACCTGAAATTCTAGTGGCCAAAAAAATACACTAAAATCAATTATATTTACCTACCTGTACTCTTTGCATTACTAATACAAAATTTTCTTAAAGAATTATCATATGCCTTAAAAAAAAACTGAAAAGAATCGTAGTTTCTATTTAAATAAAAGTTGTCCGAAGAAATATGTCTCAATGTAGTTACAGTGACAAAATATCAAATTTGTATTTATTTCTCGTTCAGATGGCGCTACATATAGTCTTTCCGGAATGGTATGGAATTGGTTTCATTAATAATCTTTTGCATGAATACATTAGATTAAAGTGGTAATTGAAGTTCAATTTGATATAATATATGGAGCGTACATTAATTAAAAGTCATTCCGGGAACACCTGTTTTGGGATGAAAAGGGATTAAAATTATAATTTTGTGTCAGTATTATGATGTTAAATTGAGAACACTACAGCAAAATCTCAAAATTTTTTTTTGATTTTGTTAGAAAGATAAACGATAATAATGATCAAAATCTCATTTTCGGGAACGTCATTTCCGGGAACGCTTTTTAAAAGTAGGAAAAATTATGCATTTCGTAGGTATTTTCAAATAGCAGAAAACCGTGTTTTTTTAAGGAATAAAACATAGACAAACTGAAAGGAAGTCATATTTGCTCAACAAAGGTATATAATATTGCAAAATTCAGATTGACATAGTTTTAAGACCACCAAAGTCGTGGGTGTGAACTTAAGTGCCGATTTGCTTAAATTGTTATTTAACATAAGATGGTCCCCATTTGTTTGTGAGAACTGACCAACAACATGCAAAATCACTGCAACTGCACTCGTAATAGTAGAGTTTAGATGCGTAAAAAATGTTTAGCTTTTTAAAAAAGAGAGTGCACTTGATACGAAAAATATTTTATCTCATCAACTCATATGTATATTATTTGCATACTGCGGACAGTTTGAAACAAGTCACAAGTCACACTTTAACCACCAAACGCCCCACCTAAGGACTGCAAGAACCCCACATACAATAATAAAGACCTTTCGGAAAATACCTATAATTTTATGCTATCACTCATGCTCAAAATCTGCTGTGGACTCTTAGTCTAGTCTTCAAAGCTTATTTGTTTTCTTATGTATACGTTAAAACAGTGTTTTTGGGGAGTTTAAAATTCGATTTCTCAAAAACTTTGCATGGTAGAGCGTTTTTGATAAGAATCTTTTGCAAAAGTTAAGTTTGGTTTCTATGAGCACTCTTCGCTGGCTGTTATTAATATGCCATTAGGTACAGAAAAATCGATCTTTTTTTAATTCTGATTTTCTCAATCAATTTCAATCATTTTTTTTTATATGAAAGCTTTTAAGTTGCCGAAAATTATTTTTTTGGATTTAAAAAAAAAATTTAAAATTTTTTTTGAAAAATCATTTTATCGAAAACTATTCAATATTTTTTTTCAAAATTCAGTTTTTAGATGTTGATAAATAATATCATAAAAATGTCGTTACATTTTTTTTTATAAAAGTCCTTGCAGTTTTTTTTATATAGGAAAAGTAGTATTTTTAAAAACGACTCTAACGATTTTCTGTTTTCTGTTTTAGTCATTTGAAAATCTAATTTAATGCTTTTTTATATTTTTTTTAAAGTGCATTTACAAATTTTTAATTAAAAATACTTAGCAAATATAGTCATTTTATCTATAAGAGCAAGTACGTGCGATCCAGTCGTGCAGTTTATTTTATCAAAAGAATGTAAATGAATTAATACAGTTTTTCGAATTAACAAATTTGCTTTAAAATGGCACTCAATCCTTAGCGCATATTTTAGTATTTTGCATATTTCGGCTGAATGCATATTTTGGCTTATCGAGCATATTTTAACGATAAATGCATATTTTTCTTGCATATTCAAACAAAAATAAACTTTAAACATTTAAAAAAATGATTTAACCGAAATGCAAATAAACCTTTAAAATCTGCTTTTCATTTGGAAAAAATCTAATAAAACATACATATTGTATTAATATTATTTATTTTTCGTATGCTAATTTTATTTACCTTTTGCTGTCTAAACTTTGTAAGATTTTTTAAAGATGTTTTTCATTGACTGTTTAAATATTTTTCTTGCATTTTTTGGTAAAAGGCATGTTTTCGAATTTTTGGGGCATATTTAAGAATTTTAACTGCATATTTAAGGCGTGTATTTTGGGTTTTTTAGGACATACAAATCCGAGCCCAGGTTATGACTTATGAGGGTCTCCAAAATGTTGCCAAAACAGTAACATAAGTGCATATTTATAAATATGTTTGAACCGGACAACATTCTATAAATTATAAAAATCTATATTTTTAGAAAGAACAGAAATTTTTGCGCTCAAATTGTTGATCTACAAATATTTGATAAATTTATAATCATACAAAAAATAATATATATTTGATAAAAGCATAATTATTATCAAAAATCAAATAAACCTTATATTCCTATTCGTAAGTGGTAATCTAAAGTTCAAAGGAAAAGGCAATATACTCTTGTATAATCCAAGTGTGCAAAATCATTTCACATGACTTACCACAACGGAAAGTTATATACCTACCATAACCACAATAAAATGAACAAGTCAAATTCGAGGAGGTGGTGTATGGCATTAATTCGTTCTCTGCGCCCGCACCCTATCCAAAGTAAATCTTTTAATGCCGATAGCGATGAATCGCTTGCATTTGGACTTTTCATTTAACCACACGTGGACTTTGGAACCCGCAATGAGACAACAGCCATACACGTAATATTCATATCCACATAAATCATTCTGGAACTGGACCCAAAAAAATAACAAAACAAAACAAAACATAAAGACCTGAATGATAATAATGTTGCATGTGCATGCAACACATGATTGTGGGAACTGGTGTCTGGTTGTGAGTCATATTATGGTGGGTGACATAGCCATAACAGCAGGCTAAATAACCAACCAAGCAACCGGCTCCTTGAATAGGCAATGTATATGCGATGTGGAGATGTAAGTGGAATTGGTAGCCAATGGCTGAATACTTTTGCAACCGTTTTGCTTACCGAATTTTGTTAACCTTTTGCTGTGCAAGACTTGTTTTCAAAGAAAAAAGATATAAACTTATTTTATTTTTGTTTAATAAATTTTGTATTGTGTTCAAAAATTGATACAGTTCAATCTATTAATGTGTGCAATGTTTATTGCTACGCCTTGATGGTTGATTCGTATTACTATTTTTTAAAAAGGTCAGCATTTGTGAAATATTGTAATTGCTGATTAATTTTTCAAATTATTTTTTTTCTTTTAAACGCAATGACGAGCTTACTAGAGAGAGATTTGGCCTTAAAACGAATGAACATACACCTGTTGTCTAGTTCCCACGTTAGAACTACCCAACTACCTACCGATGAACTTAACATCACAATACAGGACCTAAATATCGGGTGACTGGTGAAGATGAATATTAAAAAGTAATGGAAGGCCATGTTTGTTTAATTAACATGCTTATAGCATAATAATGTCATCCTTAAAATTTACTGACGCATTTAAATGATTAACATAAATACATTAAAATATCGAACAAATTGTTCAAGAAAAATTTCTAAGATGGTGAAATAAATCGTAAATTAACAAGAGTAAACTCTTTTTTTATCCAATAAGATCTTACAAATGTAGGTGTAGTTGTTTTAAATTAAATTAAGAAATCTTAAGTCCATATCTTTGGCAAAGATCAATCGTTCTCAAGTCAATAACCCATTTGGTTGGTTTTATTTTCACACCATTTCACCATTTAATACCAACGCCCTCAATCGATGACAACCAACGAGACGGACGTGACGACTTAAGTTGAAAAGTTATTAAAATTCATGTATACTGATAGTAGTTAAGTATCAACATGTTTTTCATTGCTTCTTTTTTAATTGGTGTTTTTATGATGACATAAATAAGAATAAATCCTAAATTCAGAATAAACAAAGATGACTGATACACTCGACTAATATATCCAAACATATAAATATAAGAATGGATGTTAAAGACAATCAATTAACATCGAAGAGGTAGGTACCTATACCTACCGATAAATAAATTGATTGATCAGTTAAATAAACTAACTTAAATTTATTTAACACGTAAGAACATTAATTCAATACCAGTTCTTGATTCAAGAGTGATTTTAATCCAAGCTTATAAAGTAAATTCGAAATTTAATTATTCGATGACTGATCACTTTTTCAAGTTAATTATTTATGCATAAGGGAATTAAGTAAATACTAAAAATAATAATAAAAATAAATGTTATGCATAATTGAAAACAAAGATAAGTTCTCTTTCTTATATCAAAGCAATTTATTTTTTTAATATTACAAAATTTACCAATAAAATTTGAGAGAAGATTGATGCAATAGTATTTGCATCTTAATGGAGAACATTAAGATTTGAGAAACTGAGATATTTGATATTCCACAAATTTCATATTTCCACCCCCATATGTCAAGCTTCAATAAATGACTTGATTACATAATTTTAAAGACAAAAAAAATAATTTTGTTGCATGATTTTGTCTCAAAAAAAAGTACAAGACGGTTTTTATTCAAAATGGCTAAATTTCGAATTACACCAAAGTTTGCAACACTAATTATTTTGATTCCAACGCCAACGACGACAACAGCAAGGGCGCATATAAAAATGTCTCGAAAACGTGTTTTCTTTACGTATCATGATTTTTCATGATAAAATAGATGAATTCTGATCGCTATACTTATACTATACACTACGTGCACGGAAAAGAAATAGAATAGTTGATACGATTATTAGAAGTAGGCTTAAAATGATTTGAGGTATTTTGACCCCCCAATGGCCATCGTCCCTGGGTCCACACCGCCAAAATATTGTGTTGTCATCCGAACTAAATTATATGCACAAAGTTTCAGTTCGATACGATAAAGGCTGAAATTGATTTGTTGTGTTTAGACCCCCATGCTCCTCCCCAGGGTCCGCACTACCAAAATATTGTGTTGCCATCCGAACTACATATATGTAATAAGTTTTACTTTGATACGATAATTATAAGCAGCCAAAACCGGTTTGGGGTGTTTCGACGCCCATCAATGCCCCTCCCCAGGTTCTGCACAGCCAAAATATTGTGTTGTCATCCAAACGTCACATATGTATAAAGTTCCACTTCGATACGATAATTATTGTAAGTAGGCTAAAATCGATTTGGGGTGTTCTGACATTTTTGGAAGGTTTTTGTATGAAGTACCTACAAGAAGGTTTTATTCAAAATCGCTCAGTTGCGAATTTAACCTAAGTTTTACTTCTGGCGTTTACAGATTCCAATTATCTTAAACAACGCCGACACCGACGCGAAACAGACGACGCAAGCATATACAATTGTCTGGAAAGCATGTTTTCTGTACGTTTAATCGTATTTTACGATGAAGTAGAGAAAAATATTACGTATACGTCACAGTGACCATTTAATTTCAAATTTAAGAAATGGATAAAAATAGCTATAATGCTACAATGAAATAAATATTTGTCGATCATCTTTAATCTTCCCGATTCTATAATTAATTTTTTGTTCGAAAAAACTTTGGGTGCTGCTCATTTGGTTTTCGCACCGAAATCTAATTGAAATCTGCTAGATTTCCCATACATTCTCAGTTTTCATAATATTGTTTGTAATCAAGATAACTAAATATAAAATCACTACAGAATGGTGGATGTTAAGTTGCCAAGAACAATATCGTATTTCGGGCACTAATCATTCGTTTTCTTGAGAAGGTCATAAAATGACCTTGGTCGGGTCATCTTTCTTCACTGTACTGACGTGGACAAAGATAAGTGTAATATTTTTAAACAAGTAACGACAAAAAGTTCATAGATCGGATAGCGATCGGTTTTCACACCGAACCATAATTTATATTTCGTTCAAAAAGTACGAAATCTAATCGAAATCTAATAGATTCCCAATACATTTTCAGTTTTTATAATCTTGTTTGTAATCTAGATTACGACGGAATCTCCAAAAAATCCACTTGGTTTTCTTAGCGAAGACACATTTATAACACATTGTTCTCCTTTGTATAACAGTTTGATCATCTTTTAGCACCGAGAAGAGGGGAAATGTCAAACAAAATTTAGTATAGGTTATTCGGGCTCGGGCTAAATTGAACAAAAAAGAACGCACTCGGTTCTAAGCAATTTACATGTTAAGTACAACAACAACTTAGCCTCTCAGGCTTAGGTACTAAGCTCAGAGAATTCTCGGTTCCAAACTCTTTGAAGGGGTTCATATCTGTGCTATCAACTCATTTGCTGTTAAATCATCGATAAATTTATATGAAAATACCAAACTTATTAATTAATTGTATGAAAATGAAATCCAAAAATGGCGATTGGTGTAGAAAATATTTATTAAAAGGTTTTTTTTGTTCTAGCTCGTCATATAGGGCTTCTTAGCAAAAAGCAACACATCGCTCTCTCAAACGTTAAATTCTTCACTTTGACGAAGTTGGTATCTGTTTATTTTTCGAAATTATAGTATAAAAATTTACATTTACATCAAATTTACTCCGAAGAAAAATCTTACTAACAAGAAACACTGCAGCACTGAAAACTAAGACCATTATTGTGTGTGTGTTTTTATCTGACTCTGGTGTTCTGTGTAATCCAAGGCAGCGTCTAAGACACTGCCTCTCAAACACCCAAATATTTTCCATTTGAGATGGGGCAACGTTGAACCATACCGGGCACCCATAGACAATCATGCCAAGGTACTTTACTACACTTTTACTCTTAAGTGGCTGTCCATATGGCCCTGCGGTCACCAGCGCCAGTTCTTTCTCGTATCCCTTGAGGCCCTAGCCAAAGGGGTCCTAAACAGAATTGTTTCTAGTTTTTGATCGTTGAGTTTTTTTAATTAAAAAAATATTAAAAAAATTATTAAATATCCGTCCCACAAAAAGGGATCTCTGAGGGCTCAGAGATTTTTCAAGTGGGACAAAAAATCTCAGCTGTCAGCTTCCTGTATTTTGGGGACATCTCTGAGACAAATAATGTTTGGATTCAATTTCTCAGAGATTATAGTTGGTGGGAGGGGCCTAATGGTTCTTGTTGCGAAATCTTGTTGGTGTGAAATGGCTATTAAAGTCAGAAGGTGTCGACTTTTGAAAGTAACAATGCTGAGAGCTTCTAAGATTTGAATTTTGAATGATTCTGGAAAAAATTATAGTGGCATTTTTCCTCTTAAGTTGGCACCAACTTTAAGTCTGTTCTAGATTTCTCCTTTCTCCTTTTAGTTTGGTTTTATATTGAAAATCTCATATAGTAAATCTTTATTCCATTATATTATAAAGGTAGTAATCTATTTCCAATAAAAAAAAAAAAATAAGAACATCTAAATTAAGACGCTGTTGACTGCGGCGGCGGCATGTGCAAAAAATGAAACAAACCGAAATGACGTAACTCACGCTTGCGTCATGGTTCATGAAATGTTATTATTTTTTTTAACATACATAGAATAAAACCAAAAAAAAAAAAAACAACAACAACAAAAAAGTATTAAATCCAATGCTCTTGTACAAAACGTGACGGTCTGCCATTGTATCTATAACGCCGAAGACGCGCAGCCGCACCGCCACCGACATGCCGAGTCTTAACCGACCAACCGAAGCGACACGTCTGCTCTTCAAGTAACAACACACGTATAGAGTACATATTCTTATTAATATTTCAGCTTTCTGCTATTATTTTTTTCTGCTGCACTATAATTGTTGCAATATTACTCCAATGTCTGCAACATGAGAAACGTTGCGCGATGATGGCCCTCATTCTTCATATGGCTTTGTACTCAAATCTCAAGCTTGTTTTTTTTGTTCTTATTATTATTTTTTTGTTTTTTTTTTATTTTTATGGAAATTATAATGAGAAGGAAGCCTAAACAATTCCCCCTAGTAGAAGCCTGGCTTGATTATTATTTATTTTTTTTTATAAAAATAATGATTTGTTATTGTTTGGGATTCCTTGAGGCGCACACATACAAGTAGTTGAGGTTTCGAGATTTTTCATGATTGTTGAGTCATAAACGGATTACAGCAGAAAAAAATATTGTTTTCAATGAGCACAGGAATGATTTCATTGTAGACCACACAACATTTATAGAAATAAAATGAACTCACTCTTTGGCGTGTTGTCAATAAATTAACGTGGGCTTGAAATATATTTATTTCTTAAACGGGTTCACAACTTTTTTTTTCAATTATTACCGGTCTGAGGTGTAATATAGAATTTATTAAATTTATTAGATAATTAACTATAAAGTTGACCTGATCACATTAGATTCTGAGAACATATTGAATGATTCATATCTATAACTGTTACAAGACTACCTTCTCCATGAATGGCTTACATCAGTCTAAGCTTATAAATGCAGGTAATGTGCTGAATCAGCATCGACTTGTCATCACAATCAATGAAACAATCCGTTTAAATTGGAGAATGTAGCTGGAAAGTCAAGTCATATACGTATTCATGCCTAATGGTATTCGAAATACTTTACTCCCGGGGAGTCAGCTTGATTCGCAGGGTTTGCGTTCACATTTAAAGCAATTATGAACTTTCCAGGTGCACTACATTATCACTTCGAGGAACTACCTTACCATTTTCATTGATAAACGTGGAAAACCAAAAAAAATATGTGTATTTCATTTCACTGCCTTTAAAGTTATTTAATGGAAGTTAGCAACAAATATGTTAAATATTTATCATGTCAGTTAATGATCAATAAATATCAACTGCTTTCATAAATTTTTGAATTTATGTTACCTCTGGGTCACTGGGGCGTATGTGTAATACTTTGTTTTTTTTTTAATGACAATTTTGAAGGTTAATAGCTGCGTTTTATTGGAAGATGGGTAGAAAGCTCGGCAATCGAATGCCAATAAAACGATTTTACCCGTTCGAACATTCAATGTTTGAATGTTGGTACCATGTTGATGTTTTTTGGTGCAATTTATGAGGAAAAAAAAGGTCTGTTTGGATACTTCTGTGGGCTAAAATTCGCAATCTGAAAATTATTGAGGAGTGGGGATGAAATACTCTCAGAGCGAGAGAAAATGCACAAAAGTACCCAAACGCTTTAAACAAAATTTCCTGACACTTTTTAAATGTAAACAAAATAAAACTTATAAAGCGTTGATGATTTCTTCAAAAGCTGCATTAAACCTCCAATAAGACAAATAATTGTAGAAAAGAAATAATTTTCCCTTAACTAGGGAATTAAATATAAAACTACGCATTTGGGTTTTATCTGAAAAATATTTATTTAGTTTTTTTTTCTGCGATATTATGCCGAACTCTGCATTTAAATTTAATTCTTCGTTCTGAGCGATGCAGACATTTAATTGAAGAAACCGCATTATACTGGAGCTTTCGATTCTATGTATATAAGATTTATCAATATCTTGAAATAGATTTAAGATATATAAAAAAAAAAAAGTTAAAAGGTTTCCATTGAATTGAAATCCATTTCAGTTATCCTATCCTGGGGAGTCAATTTCCATTGTATGAAGCTGTGAAGCGATCAAAACCTCTTTTTGACTTATTTAATGTTCAAAATTCGAAAAAGTTATGGCAAATTGGAGGAAGTTTAAAGTTTTAATACTTGCCCGTGGCTTTTAGACCATTATCTCATGTGGTTCTTGATCTCCCAACATTATGCTTAATCTCCCAACATTTCTTCTCGTACTTAATACGGACTCCGTTTCAGAGTTTATATGACTGTGTAGTATCTGATTATGTGATACAGCGTGTTTTCTTACAACTCCTGTAACCATTTTTTTTTGTATGTCACGATGTAAATCGCTATTTCTTGTATACGCTCTATGGCATTTACTAGTTTCTGCTGCCTTGACGACGCATTTGTCGGGTACCAAAATTAAAATATCATCTGCAAACGTAGCCATAATGGCGTTATTATCCACTGGAATATCCCTTGTATATAACAAATATACGTCCTAGGACACTTCCTTGTGGAACACTGGCTTCTTTTTTTATTTCTGAATATGACTTAAATGACAAATTTCCAAAGATATAGATGGGGTCGTTTACTTTTTAAGATATAGATAAGGGGATAAAACTGGCTGAGAGGCTATTAAATGCGACCTCCTGAGATGTAGCGCCATCATATTATATGGATAAATTAAGTATGTGATTAGTTTTTCTATCATTTCCTCTTTTACTTAGTGAGTTGAAAATGATTTACCTGATTCTCACCAATCTAACAAGGTTAAGGTATCTACACTAGCTGTATAAATGCACTGGACTTTAATCTGATGTTCTCAGCTAAATTTGTACCTAGCCGATCTGCTAAAAAATAAAGATAGATCCAGTTGACATTTCAAGAATTTTTGTTTCCTAACGTTGTGGGAACAAATGTTATGTTTCTGTTCCATCACATATCCGTAACCAAGCAGCCTATTAGTCAAAATTATATTCCTGATCAATTAAATAAAATTATAAAACCTTCCATCTCCATTCTTATTTCTTTTTTAACTTTCACGGATAAATCTTCAATGGTGGTGCTGCATCTAAATTAACTAATACCTACTCTTGCCGCAAGTCATTCAAAATGAAAGAAGAAAGTTGTACAAACAACCAGGCATGCTAACTCTACATTATTATCCAGCAAACTTATTACATTAAATACCCATCATCATCTGTCTAAATCATTATTGCATACCAAACATTTTCAGCGCCACTATACTGCATGATGTCGTCTTTGCTTTGATGTTCTGTTGAGCATCTGTTGATGATGCGGAACCGCATCTTCAATCATATATGTACATAAACCAAATGCAATCAATTTTCAAAAACAAATCTTTTGCATATGTTTACGTACGGTATACGTAAAAATGATCCCTGCTTAAGGGTCTTATACTCGTAAGTCATTAAGCGTTTTACTTTCCTTAACAAATCGCAAATAAATAACATTTTCACTTCACACATGTCTGAGGTTCATTCAAAAGATAAATTATGTTAACAATAAATTATTTTCGGTTTCCTAATGATGACATGCTACTGCGCGCCGTGGATGACGACGCCTCCACCGATAAAGTCAGCCATAGAGAGGGAGAGATTGGAATCTTATATCTTTTAGGTTCTTTAGCAAGATCCATCTCAAATCTCACGGGAAACTAAAGAGTCTTCAATCTTTTCCGCTTGGAAGCGTGCTGTGTCTTGCATTTTTAACGCCTAGCGCCTCACCACAATAGAAACAGAAACAACAAAGTGAAAATCCAATTTCCACCCACAAGACAAACAGCCCCCAAATGACCCCATTCGTTGGCCATATTTATGAGCTACTGTAGCTGATGCAGCACCATAATGCTAGAAAAACTATTCAGGAAAACAAAGATAGGTACTCAACTCGTATAAGCATTACAAGACACTTCCTTCCACATCTATGTCGAATGCGCATTACATGCCGCGCCAGCAGAGATTAATATCTTTTGCCAACAGATGGCGGTGGCGATGAGCAACCACTGAATCAAACAAACATAATTTGTTATTATCACACACACAAACCAACACAAGAAGTATCTAGATACTTTATTAATAGTTTCCAAGGAAATTACATAGAATTAAGAATTAACATAAATTTCACTTTCAACTAATTTACGCTTATTCCACTTGACTCTTTATATTAATTACCGTTGCCGGTTGCCATCAATCTGTAAAAACGTTTGTTTTGTTTGTTGTTTTTTTTTTTGATTTTGAATTGTCTAGCACTAAATATGCAAATTAACCTCAAACACAGCATAACATTTTCTTTCTTTTTCATTTATTTTATTTTTTTTTTGTTTTTATTATTTGTGATCAACAATAAACTCATCGGACCGAAAAAACCGAGATATCGCACCAAATGTTTTGTTGGTCCGAATTCGGTCCGATTCGAACCGATCTGGATAGTAATTCAATGCATCAACACTAGACCCACGACGAGTACAACTATCATTTTACCTCCACTACTACCTCTTAACTCTTTTGTGTTCATGCTCTGAAAATTATTTAAATTACATTAAAAAGTGAAAAAAGAAACATAAATTCGGGAATCTATTTATCGGTCTTTGACGCATCATGACATGGTAGTGCATTGGTGGAACGAACATTTTTTTCGCATTGGTGCTACTTGTGTTAGAAAACCTTTTTACTTGCTCTTTCGGTATTAATGGCTCATATTTTCTTTATGTTTGTCTTTGATAAACTAAGAGAAAATTCAAGTGTATTCATAAGCAATTTAAACCCTTTTTCTTAACAATAGACTGGAGTTTTTAAATAAAAACGACCGTTTAAGCTGGTTTTATGTCAGTGTTTGTACATACTTTTGCAACTTTTTGACTTTTTTCATTACATACTTTTCAATCTTACTGATTTCTAACATATTCACAAACTGGTACATCAGCTTTATATGCAGCATTTTGTTGTCAGTGATTTTATGTCGTGCTCATTTGCCCAAACTTTTACTCTTTTTGGAGAAAATCCTGTAGAGTTGCAATTAGATGGAGAATAAAAAGAACTTTGGGTTCATTAGATCCATCAAGAACAGATTAGTTCGAAGATATCGTTCTTAAGAACCAGAGTTAGGGCCTCATATACCGGATTAGAAAGGAACATCTATTGAGATGAAACATTAAACAGCCTCAGATAAACTGATATTGTTGGCGAACTTTTTGAAATAACTTCTTGTAGCAACAAATTTTGTAATAACATCAAACCTATAGGTTCAGTATGTTTTTTTTTTAATCCGCGTTCCGACACAAAATCGTTAC
This sequence comes from Meliscaeva auricollis, assembly GCA_948107695.1. Taxonomy (NCBI): domain Eukaryota; kingdom Metazoa; phylum Arthropoda; class Insecta; order Diptera; family Syrphidae; genus Meliscaeva; species Meliscaeva auricollis. The sequence goes on along the minus strand of OX403616.1, from coordinate 75,300,228 downwards.
ACTCAGAAAAAAGATCATTGTTATTCCAAAAACTTTCCATTTTTGTAAGATTGTGAATTAAAAATTGTTGACTCAACAAAAAGTTCTTGAAATAGCAACTAATTCTTAATTTTTAACAATCAAGTTCTTGTTAGAACAATTTTTACATTCCTAATCATTTTCAAGAACGGAAAATTGTTAGCCCAACAATAAAATTGTTGTGTTAACTACTTTTGCTGTCAAAAATACTTTCTAGAATGACATTTTTGGCCCAACAACTAGTTCTTGAAGTAACAATTACTACCAAGAATAACAATTGGTTTTGGATATCAATGAAATTCTTTATTCCTGTACGTTCGATGCCATTATGTATGGAACTCGATTTCTTTTGCATGGCCACCACGGGCACGTTTGCAGAAGTCCAGACGCTGAACCCAATTTTCGACGGTTTTCAAGTATAAATCGGCCAATACTGCTGCAATTTCACGTTCGATATTCGTACGAAGTTCATCAATCGTCGTAACGTGCCGGTCTTGATCATCACGGAAGAAGTACGGTCCAATGACGCCACCGGCCCATAAACCACACCAAACCGTAATTTCCTCCGCTCCTAACGTTGAGGCCACTGACTCCGAATTTCGGTAGTAAATTTTAATAATTTCAACTAGTTGTTGGCTCGTATATCTTTCCATCATGAAATGGCAAACCTTACTGAAGATAAATGTCAAAAGAGCGGCAAAAATGTATATATTTTTTTGTGGAAACAAAAATCATTTTGACAGCATTCTAAAATTTTAAAAGTTTAAGTTGTTGAGTTAAGAATCTCAAGTTATTGGGTTCATTTTAACTACGAAAGTTGTTGACCCAAAGCATAAAATTCTTAACAAATGCAAAATATGCTGATAAAAAGAAAAGTGAACATGGCAGTGGATGTAGATTTAATAGCATGATAATTTGTAATTCTTTATCTTTTTCGAATTTAAGATAAAACGAACCTGTTAGGTACTACTACAGGAAAGATAGTAAACAAAATATCCATTTTATGGAACGAAATACAGGTACGCAGTTTTTTTCTTCAAATATTGAAGAAAGGTATTAGAAAAACTTAAGCTGTGGAAACTGTCCAAACAAGACCTGTTAAAAAACACTTTTTAGAAATGTTGCAATTATAAATGGAGAACTATATCTCCCCTAGTTTTGGAGAGGGATGAAAATTTACGAAATTCATTACTTTTTATAAAAAAAACGTTTAAAAATAAACGCAACGACTTATGATCTTGTGCCATAATTTTTAAAGCAAAGCAGTAATTGAATCAATTTGTTTAAGTGAATGGTATTTCAAAAATCAGATTTCAAGGTTAAAAAATATTTTTTTTTTTTTCAAAATCAAAATGAGTTAACAAATATTTCGTGTGAGAAGTATAACAGAATTGATTGTGAATATTCAACTTTATACCTACAAAATTTCATGTCAATGAAAAACAAAAAAGTTATAAAATTTCTACCCCTGGATTTGGGGTTTGGTCATTCTTAAAACGATCAAATCGCGAAGTGGCATATCACAAAATGACCAAATTGAAATGGGACTCGATGGAGACCACCAGCTTTCAATTCCAAAAAAAACATCAAAATCGATCCACTAGTCAAAAGTTCTGAGGTAAGAAACACAAAAAAAAACATACAAACGAATTGATAACCTCCTCTTTTTTTGAAGTCGGTTAAAAATTGAATCTTAATTACGACTTTTATTTAGTTTATTAATCCAGAAAACTAATTATGCAACAATAAACGAATTGCAGGAGATACCAAAAAACCATTTGTAGCGCCAATGCAGTTGGTGAATACAATTTCCCATCAACCGGGAATAAAAACTTCCGGGGAATTTTTGTTTGAGAAAAGGACTCTCAATCAAAAACTTTCTGGGAAATATTAACGAAGATTTTTTAAATTTGTTTTATGAGGCAAGTAAGAATTCTTAAAGTGAGTGCTAGTCTAGTGCCTAGGTAGAGTTAAGAATACAGTTAACTAAATTCAGCTGCTTTTAGTATATTTTTTGATCACTTTGGATTTCCGTTTTTAAACAATGGAAGCGTTCCCGGAATGATTTTTGGGGTATATTAGATTGATTGATTGGCACATCAAAAGTTAATTTCAATTTAATGTAAATTTGATTTAAAAGCCTGAACATCAAATCTCCAGCTCCATAATTTTGCCCAATCACTAAAAAGTCTTCTGTAATAGATTTTGTTTATAAAATATAGGTAGCCAAAAATGGTAGTGGCTTTTCTAAATATGCTGGCCTAAGCCATGATTTTGTTGGAACTGTTCATAAGGCTACTATTTTATACATTTCCAAAAAGTTTTCTTTACAGGCCAAAAACCAATCCAAAACCTTAATATATCAATATGAATAATAATGCTCAAAGAGCCTGAGATACATTGCTATTGGAATGGATAGCATAGTTGGCCTACAGAAACAATGTGCTGAAATTGCATCAAATTAAGGTATAGCTGCTGTGAAAATATACTTACTCAATTATTATAATTAAATACTTTAATTTCCGGGGTATATATATCTACAAAGAATGGCCAAATATTTTTCGGTTAAGGCAATGCTGTTTTCAGCGTATCATCATAAACAACTCATTAAAATATCAGAACTACCCAACCTCACGCAAGACCTGATGTACCTGCAGCTGAACGTACATACTATGGTTAATAGACTATTTGTAGGTACTTTATAAATAACTTATCCATATGAACCAAAACCTAAATAGCATTTTGATTATATCATAACCTAACATTGAAATAAATATGAAACAAGAATTAGGTTAATTTGCTGCTTTTCATAATGACACCTTGACCGATTATAATTCCTTTAGTAACAAAAAAAAAAAAAAAGCGACAAGGCATAGCCTAACGAAATAGTCTTTCCACCTTAAATTTAAAATACGATTTAATTTTTTTGATTGCATCTAATTAAATTTTGATTTTGAAAATATTATAATTATTATAAAAAGAATGGTTTGCAAGGCGCTAATTGTGGCAATTAGAAGGCAGAAGCACCACTTGAAAACAAAAAAAAACTTAATTAGATAGCCATGGGAAAATGTGAGACCTCTTTTCGGAGGCGAATAAAATAAGACATTAATCATTTTAAAAGGTTTGAAACATAAAAGTTGATTTATAAATTTGATATGCTTTTACGCCATGTAGGTATATTTTGTTGTATCAGTTGCATCTATGTGTGCCTTGTCACATCTGACATACTACAACAAAAATGAGAAAGTGTGTTTTTTTTTAAACAATTTTGACCCCTTACCCTTTTGTAATATGCTATGAAAAGTTCAAATCAAAGTGCAAACAATGTTGATTCTTAGAATATACAACAAAGAAATAAATAAAAAAAAAACGGAAGTATATTTGGTATAGGAATGATTGATTGGAGTTTTTAGTTCCATTATTTCAGCTCACTGATGCAGGTTTGTTGAATTTGAAAGTTAAGAAGAAAAACACCGTTTTGCATTCATCAAACGATGAAGAATATTTGAAATTTGAGGCACTTTCTATTTTATTTCTGATTTGATGATAACACACACACTTTAAGATTTACATCTCTGGTATTTAAAGTGCAGTTCATTACGTTGTCTTGTCAACAATTATTAATTTTATTGTATGTATAAGATAAGCAGAACTAGGTCGAATAAACTTATAAGCATCATATCGTTCAAAAAAATATATTTACAATAGTGTAATAAGTATGCATGCACTGATTGTTAGCTCTTTTACAATAAGCTCTTGATTTCTTTATTATTTTGGGCCAGTTTTTCAATAGTCAGTTAAACAGTCAGTTATTCATTAGGTAGAGCAAAAATCTATTTTTTAAGAGTCAGATATTACATATTCTTTGGAATAATTATTTCAATAGTCGAATAAACTGGACGAATTAATTAGTTCACATATAAGAGCTTCCATTTGAACTTAAAACTATTTTAAATCTTTTAAACCACAAATAAATATCTAAACAAAAACCTGTCCAGAATCTAGATTCGCAATTTTGATTTTATATAAAAAAAATTAATCAATTTATTTTTCTGTCCAAATCGAAGGCAAAATAAATAGATTTTTTTACCAAACGAAAACCCCGTAAGAGTCTGATAAATATATTCCTCTGGCAGTTAACTGTTTGTTTATTCGATGATTGAAAAATAGGGTTTACTTAATTTTCAAAAATTGAAAACGAAAAAGGTAACTTCTCCAGTTTTAATTATTTCAATTTTTAAAATTTTTGGAATACTAACATTTGAAAGAAAAAACATCATTAAAATCGGAGTTACTTGGATTGCTGCCGATATAATTTGCTATAGTTACTCCACTTCACGTCAGAAGTTCTTTCCCGTTTTAACTTTAAAAACAAATTTTTGATTTTTGAAAAATGTTCAGATAAAATTTAAACCTAAAAAAACTTATTAATAATTTTGGTGGTGTCAAAAACTAGTTAATTATTCAATAATTTTTTTAAATTTATTTAGGGCCAGATGATGAGTAACAAACTAGATTTGACGAAGTTAAAAGTTGCATTTAGTTTTGAAAAAAATGGCAAGAGTAACTGAAGTTAGCTTAAGATTTCGATTACTAGTGTCAAAAATTTCGATAATAATCCTAATTTGTAAGAATTTGTAACGTTAAACCTTGAAGGGTGAACTTCTTCATAAAGTTGTACGTTAGAAGAACTTCACTCTGATTTGTGTTGAAAATTATACTCTTTAAGTAGGATGGTCGAAATAAAAGAAGATTAGTTTTAAGTTGACTTATCTTTATTAAGGTTAATTCAAGAAGAAGGAAAGGATATGAAATAAGGTTACAAGTAAACCAAATGTATGGTTCATATAATAATATGTTGACTTGAAAGATGGAGCAGCAATCAGAATACCCTCTCTTAAAGTTTTATTTAGTTATCGATGAAGCTTATTCCCAAAGATGAGCTGCATGTTGCATGTTTAATCTGAAGTAGTGATTTTTTTAGTATATCAGCTGGCATTTCGCTTGTTGACATATACTCCAAGTGACCAAATCCTTGATGACAAATTACGAATAAAGTGAAATTGTCCTTTTATGATAAGCTGAATTCTTGGCCAATTTTTTAGCTCCTTGATTATTGTTGTAGATTGTTATTGATTCTAAAGGTGGTCCAAACTCTGATATAAGTCGCAGTTTTTTGTTTTCGTTCCTCCCAACTAAAAACAGACCCTGCCATCATAAAAGCAAATCCGGTGTAGAATTTTCGGTCATCCAAGGATGCACCCTAGTCAGCGTCTGTAAAACACACAGGTTTTCTTCCTGATTTGCGAAAAACTAGTAAAAAATTATATATTCCTCGAAGATACCTTAGAACCCGCTTGGCTGCGTTCCAATGATAGTTTGAATAGCCAGTATGAAATTGACTTAGCACTCTTACTATAAATGCGAGGTCCGGGTGAGTTGAAACTGCCAAGTACATAAGAGAACCGATTAGATTTTGATAAGGTTGCTTACCATGTTGATTGTTTGTATCTAATGAACGCTGTAGTTTAATAATTGCATCAAGAGGTGTTGCATGGGGCTTGCAGTTCGTCATCCCGAAACGTTTTAGTATTTCCAGTGCATATCTAGGTTGTAATATTGAAATTTTTGTTGTGTCATCGCTTTGCTAAAATTTCAATCCCAAACAGTAGTGTATTTTCCCGAGGTCCTTAATTTCAAAAAGTTGCATTAAGTTCTGCTTTATCTCGTTTATCTGTTGGCGATTGTTGGATGCAATAATCAAGTCATCCACATAGATCGCTATAACAAGTGTCGTCTTCTCAGTAAACATCACAAAGAAACACCATACCATGCCCGTCCTGATTGGCGAAGCCCATAAAGAGCCTTCTTTAAGAAGCAAGTTTTAGGTTTACCATCATACAGAATCGTAGTCCTGATTTCCAAACTTAAATGATCTGAATTTATTTCATCCATTCATTTAACTCTCCATTTTAGTGAAAATGGATACCTTCTATCTGGGCAAAAACTTTTCCCACAAGCCTACATTTTCTTCTGTCGATTTTTCCATTGATTTAAATTTTGTCGTAAATACAAATTTGCTGTTAATAACCTTTTCATCTTTTGGTCTATTCATTATCTGAAGGCTTTTAACTGGATTTCTTATTAAAACCAAAATTTGACCATCTGTGGTAGCTCGTATAATGAGAAAGAAAAGAACAGAAAAAATAAGTTCAAAATTCTCTTAAAGTCCATCTATTTGCGGTTAGACAGTGTTTATATACACAGCAAATATATCGAATAATACTGCCCCGTTTACTCTTCGAATCAATTGCCATTAATTTCCATTCTTCACGTTCCACTTCTGGTTCAATAGAGAGGTGTCTAGCAGCACTTTTGCAAAATCCTACACCTCAACTTAAGTATTGTGTTCGCTAAGAGCAATTTAATTTGTTTATACAGAATAAAAACCCAAGCCCGCAAATAAATAAAAAACACAACTTTAGCTGCGCACACTCACAAAAGAATATTCACTTTATATCAAAGCCAGTAGACCTACATAGGTTGATATAATTTATTAGCAACTTTAATGATAGTCCATACGGCGGCGGCGGCGGCGCGATTCACTGGAGGATTACTATTTAAGCATTCTAAGTACCGGTACAAGCCGATTTCATTAAGCCCCCCACATTACAGTATTGCATTGTGGCATAATCTTTGCAGGCCATCGATTTTTGGTTTGTAAGAATAATAATAATGCTCGTAAGATTTAGTTTCAAAGTCTCAGCTTAGAGTCTATCCCGCGATCGACCAAAACCAAACGAAACCAAACGACAACCACGTAAACTCAACTTCATTCATTCTCATCTAGAATCAAATAAATGGATCACAGTGTGGTTAAAGACTTGGTTTTGGCTAGCTTGAATCATTGGTAATACCTTTAGCTGCATGTACCTAACGAACAAACGCAACGACAACAAAGACGAAAACGAAGACAACGTTCGACGAGGCTTCAATTTCCAGGGGCTTCCGGAAAAATGTTCGTTTTGTGGTTGTCACAGTGGATTGCGCAGTTCATGTTATCGTATTTTGCCTTACAAAAAGCTAAATCTGATCGAGCTTTCAATTACCAAAGAGCAATGTCAGTGGGAAAAAATATTCTCGATTTTCTAAATATAGTTTCCGCACAGACAGTACACAGGCTATCATGGTGCTGGGCTGGGAGTGAGCAGCTGTGTGATGGGTGTAGGACTATTATTTGTGTTGTAAACAAAGTTGCGCACCAGTGACATTAAAATTACGTCCAACGTAATTTTCATTCATTGCCATTAATAGATAGACCTGTGCTGGGTCCAATTTATATGTGTTTTGTTAAAACATTTAACATTGAGAAACAAGGTGTTTTTTATATTCAAAGAAAAATAGTTTGACAAATAGTTTCGAGTTGTGGTATGGTTGGGCATTTATTTGGGGGCACTTCGGTTTTACTTTTTATTAAAACCCGATCAAATTACTTGTTTGCGATATGAAAAATTTACTTTTTGCTTCTTGATTGAGCTCCTTACGCATGAAGGGATCCTATAACTGAAACAAGGCAGCTTTTAATGGTTGACATTCCCTAGTGTGCTGCCCTTAGCTGGCTAAACCAAGAGCTCTAGCATTGCTATTGCTTGATATTTGAAAGATAGATTCCGTCTTCTTTTCTATCGTCTCGAACCTAGTTGCTGAATCGAACATTCCTCGATTTGAATGAGCCAATGCAGGATTTTAGCTTCACATTTTTGAACCCTTTTTTGCGAAACCAGAGTCCGTAGTGTGTCATACGCGGAGTTTAATCCGACTTTGACTAATTTGAAATTCCTGCTATCAACGCTCAAGATAAGGTCCATTTCACACGAAGCTGGAGCGGTGATCGGCTAAACGGACCGCTTAGCTGGTTGCTGGGAACACATTTTTATGGGCGAAACCGAAACCACGTCTATCCAATTTCGACTCCGGGGCACAAACCATCACACCAACGCGTACTTCGAAATTGTTCAGATGAGCTATTTTCGAATTTCACGTTGTGCTGCGTTAACATTAATTCCATGCGATCAGGTTTTCTAGGATCCCGTGTTAAACCATGGTTATAAAAAGCTCCTGACGATGTATTCTAAAATGCGCAGCTTTGAAGCCGATGATTGTGGATGATAGGGGGGAGGGGGCTCATGCTTCTCAGCTCGCTCTAAATCTCTAAGATTTACGAAAAAGTTTCAGTTAATCATGTGAATAATAATGAAATCACCTTATAAACAACATAATTTTGGAGGCTTAGGGGGGTTTGAGCCCCCCCTCAGTACCTCCCCCCGCCCCTACAAAACGCTACAATTTGTGGGTGGGTTTCAGTTTTAAATTCGTCGTTTTATTCTAGGTTCGGATTTTGACATTGAACTCCAGGTACGTTCCATAGGCTCGGTCCAAAAGGACATGAAAAACCCCACCTTGATAAATTTTTCAGTCCCATCGGTAATGCCAAAATATTAAACTTCTGCCCTGAGATATGAGAAATTTGTGCTTAAGACAAGTTCTCACAACAACAATGTAAATATCGACTATATGGTTTAACAAAGGAACACCCTGTAAAAACAGTGGACACTTAGACATACACCCACATAGGAACTATCTTGTGCAACAATTTTTGTATCACTTTTGCTTTGCGTGATGCAGTTTCTCACCAAATGGCCTCCGCAAACAACAGAATTGTTAGCGTGTAAGAAATTGTGTAAAAGTTTGGGAACCCGGTAAGCATGAACTAATTTTTCCAGTATTTAATTTTTTTTTTTTTTTTTTCATGGGTAATGAAGGGGGTATCTTAAGATTTGTTTCTTTTAAAACAATAGATAACGTGCAGATCTTCAGAGGGGGAAATAACACAAACGCGTTCCATATTTGTTACTTATAATACGACAACAATGGTTATTTGTCTGGTTTCAATTTAAAAAAAAAAAAAAAATGAAGAAAAACTTTACGCGCCAAAATGTTGGATATCTTAAGGTCATTTTGTTTGTCAGTCGACTTTAGTTTGTTTTTTTGTTTATTCTTGACTGCAAATCTTATTGCTTTGTTTTAATAAGGAAAACATCATTAATAATAATTATTTGTATGGAAGATTGTAGGTACCAATAGATATGATTTAGTTAACAAATGTAGGATTTAACTGTGCAGAACTTCAATTGCTTCCGCAATAAAACAAAATTATTTTATTATATTATTTGAAGAACATCTTTTACAACTACAACAACATTATTATTTTTATACAACAAAGGCTGCCACAAGATGTGATTACATCACATTACTTCATTCAGAGAAATAATATTTTTTTTCGTTTGCAGCTAATGAAATAAACAAATTAAATGAAAATCATTTGCTGGAAAGCTAATACAATCCCCGCAATATTATTTCATTCGTAGCAACAGTATTACATATTTGAACCAAATTTTAATTCTATTACAGCACACATAATGCAAAACAACCCATTCCTTTGGAACTTATTTTCATGAATTGAAAACGAAAATGCTTCCTACATCTAAACACCTTTTCGCTTATTACTAAATTCTATCGATTGCAGCAAACGAATGAATGAATTGTTTGCTACAGAAAGTTGTTTGTGCCAAAGAATTTCACTTTAAGTGTAAATATACAAATCATTTACAACACATGATTGCTGAAAAAAAATTCTTAATAATTTACTCCATATTTGGGGTGTTCATATGCGTTCTATGCCAAACGAAAATCATTTAGTTCGTGGCGCAATGGCAACAGACTAGCTTCAGAAGTGATTGGTCGCAGGTTCAATCACTGGTCTTACGCTAAACATTTTTGTTTTTATTTAGTCGTTCGCATAAAGTGTTTGACCCAAACGAATTTAAGAGTTTGCTGCAAACGAATTGAAATGGAATCGAAAAACTTCTTTCACATGCATTCTGCACTAACCATTAATTATACAGTCCGTAGCGGAATGATAATGTACATTAACTTTCAAACGCCCTAGCTATGGACTGCAAGAACTCGACATCTTAATCAAAAGATCTTTCCAAAAAGACCAATCATTTAATGTTTTCAATCACACGCAAAATATGCTGCTGCGTTTTTTTGAAAGTTTAGAATAGATCAGCGGCAGGATAACTTCGCCTCACAGTACTGTAGAGGTAGCAGAATATAATTGGAAGTGACCCTGCAATATGTAACTTTTCAAAAGAAAAAATCCGTTTTATTTATTTTAATGTTTAGAGGTTGAAAATGTTTTTCATATATATATATTTTTTTTACAATAAATATCTGAAAAACTTGCCTTTTTTTTGCAAGACCTCTAAACATTAAAAAAAAACGATTTCTTTTCCCTTGAAAAGTTCCATATTCCTTTGTTTTTTCTAACCATATCCAATTTTTGAAACATATCAATCAAGCAATCAAGCAATTTAAAATTTTATTTTTTTTTGGGTAAGGTGGTCCGAAACTCAAAATATTTTGAAAGCTTTCTTCTTGCTCATTTCCGTTTTTGGACGGCATTTAGAGCTTTTGATGATTATTCCTCCATACCATATATAGGACTTCCTGTCAGTAAACCGTACACAGAAACTAAAAATGCAAGGGTAAGTACAAAATGCTATTTTACCCGGGTGTCAAAGGGGCAATTTTGCCCGTTTAGGGTATTTTTTTTATTTAACTTTTAACACCGAAAAAACAAGAATAGTTCTAGGAAAACTAATTGCAGTAAGTGAAAAAGAAAATTACCGCCTTTTTCTAAAATGCAATTTTTATGTTGAGTTTTTTATTCAATACATTTTTCACAAAATGTATTAGAACTAGTTTTAGAGATAGGAAAACTGGTTTTGACCTTTTAAATTTCAAATAATAACTTGAAATTGCTAACATTTAGTATTTGTCGGTGAAGCCAAATAAACTTAAGATTTGTGTTCACAAAATCTTTTAATTCTGTTCGATTCTACGATTTTTAGCTTTTAGAATTATTTGCAAATAGTTTTTTTACGCTAGAGTTTGATCCCCAAAAAAAAAATCGAATAACGAGCGGTCTATTAAACATATGATTATAACATTCGTTTTACGGTTTTACACAAATATTCAATCACTTTCGAACTTGTTATCAAAATTACTTTTCTTTTTTACTAGTTCCATATTTATTTTTTGTAATAAACATTACCTACCTAAGCTAAGAAAAGAAAACTTTTTTAACTTAACCAATTTGCATTAACCAAGTACCAGAAAATAACATTATTATGATGTGGGTAGAGAATATTATCATTGCAAAATCTGTTATTTATTTCTTTATGTTCAATCCCCTTATTGGAGTGTTTTATTGTATGTTTTTAATTTTTTCTTACAAACAAAATATAAAGTAAAGATGTTTACCAAATACTTAATGTTTGCGAGTCTCAAAATGATTCCATTAATTTTTTTTTTTGTGTTTTTAAACCTCATTACAATGCTCATCAGCCGTGAATATTCGTTAGCTGAATTGAACTACATAAATTGAAATTGCGAGCAAAGTATGTTGTTACACATTATTCAGACAACCAGGTGTGAAATAATAAAATAACCACGCATGCAGTGGTGCAATAAACTGTAAACTATTGCGAAATAAGTTGCTTTGTAAAAAAAAAAAAAAACCAAACCAAAGCAATTACCTCAGCACAAAATGCGTTAGAATGTCCGAATAACCCAGTAGAAGAAAAACAATATTGTATCTTCTTTTCGGGAAGGTCATTCTTCTGATACACTTACTGCGTAAGATAGCTGATCTATACATGTAGCTTGTGGCCTTAATTTGTGTTTTTTTTTTTTTTTTCTTTAATTAGAGTGGACAATTATAAGAAAAAAAAAGAATGGATTGCAGGCAGAAACACAGAAATGTATTATTGGGTCAAACTTTTCTATGTTCTTTAAATAACTTTGTGTTTCCAATACACAAAATACATTCATCATAGTCAAATTCAGTAATTTTCTTCAGTAAAGAATGATTTTTACATTTTTTTTTTTTAATAATTCTTAAAATTACACTTTTTTACTCTGTGGTACAATTTTTGTTTTAAACTAAAATATATCTATTTTTCTTCTTTCAGATTTTCTCCTTGAGATCACAAATCAATACTAGACTCTAAAACATACCCATATACGAAAAAATACATACAAAATGTCGTCTTCAGACCGTTCCATACCTCATCTCCGTGATATCTTTGGAATCAACAACTATACCACATATGCAACACCAACAACAACCACAACAAACAACAATGGCATCACAACCTACAATAACACCGAAGCGTATGTCCACAATCCCGTTGTCGATCTAACCAAAAAACATTCCAAGAAAAAGCGTGATAATAATAAAACCCTTACAAGTGGCGATGTAAAGACCCTAGAACGACATCTTAGTATGAAGAAGACAATCCGTAAGAAGATCATGCGAGATCTACAACAAGCATTTGTCGAGGATCCAAATGAATTCAAAATCGAAAATTCCAATCATGAACATTTAAAATCAGAAATTCGAGCGGACGCGTTCCGTTTTGGTGAAAAACCAACACGGAAATCAGATAATTTCCTTGATATGCTGCGAGGTGAAAAACCATCGAATGGCAGTAGCCATGATAATAATAGCTACAACAATGCCAATTCCATCCAAAGTAGAGATTATGATTTCGATAGTTCCGGTGGTGGTGGCGCTGGACAAGCAAATGGCGAGAAGCAAAGCTTCTGGCGACGACTCACGATGAAGGGCAAATCAAAGCGATAGAAGTGAAGTGGGAGAGCTCTTCAAATAGCAGCAGTAGCTCACAAGCACAAATATTAGAATTCTAAACAAAAATAAAACCCTTTCTCAAGTTTCCTCAGTTCAATGTTTTCCATTACTATTTTATTGGTGATAATTATTATTTTATTTTATTTTTTTTTAACAATGTGTTGATGGATCACGTGCGAATGCAAAATGATAATTAAATATAATTAATTTTTTAATTACTATTATGTAAGTTTAAGGAAATTAAAAAATGTATATGGAAAATCTATTTTACTAATTTAATTTATAGATTTAACAAGTTTTTTTTTGTATGAGTATCTTTAATATGATGATCGATTGAAATGATCATAAAAATGTTTGTTAGTATTTTTAAGTAAAATGCGTAGATTTAAGGTAAAATTGTTAACTTTTTGTTCTCAGTAAGTTTTGTACCATTTTATTATAATGTAATTTGCTTATTGGTATGGTCCATGATAAAAATAAAATTGGATGAATTATCTTTAAAAAAATATAATAACCAGTTACTTTTGAATAGTTTAAAAGGCATTTCTACCGTCAAATCAGTTTAATATAATTTTGTTAAAATATTTTTTAATTATTCTGGAATAAGAGATTTATTATTGTTTCCAAATAACTTTTTCAATGGTCACAACCAACGTTTCAGAAAAAAATTTGTTTGCTGAGAAACTTGAAGTGTTAACTTAGAGACCCAAAGCACATAGGTATTTGGGGCATTTAGGAACAGTAACTTTACTTAACAAATGAATAAACAGGTGATGCAGACACTGAGGTCCAGTTTTCTAAGGTCCAAAGTCCAAACCAAATCTCCTACATAAAAAAAAAATTATTAGTTTGTTGGCTCTTCATGGATGTTTTCATACTCCACATTCTTTACTTTAGAACTTACAAAATTAAACTGTCTTGAGTTCCCTATACGGACTCGTATGCCAACCATTGTATCAAAATAATATTAAAAATAATGTTCGAGTTTTGTTAAGTTCTCGACTCTTTTCAAATATTCATATGGAATTTTCGTTTTAAAAAAATTACCTGCGGGTGCACTGTGGCGTATACGTACTTTTTTTTAGAGAAAAATAAAATTAAATACAAATTTTCTTATATAAATTATGTTTTATGACATGACACATATTAAAGTAGCAGCATTTTATTTAAGTTGATTAAGTTCATGACTCATGAGTCAAAAGAAGTCTTTAAATAAAATTTCATAATGAAAAAATTGAAACATTGTCTAATATTTAATCCTAAAACTGAAAATGTCAATTTCATGAATTCATACATACATACATACATATATATTTCACTCAAAAAAAAGTAAACAATTTAATCATACTTACAAAAAGTTAAAACTAAATAAAACATAAGTCAAATGCTTTTTATTAAAGGTACTTAAATATCTGTGAGCTTAGATCTGCCTTAAAAATTATATACTGTATACTAAACTTAGAATTACATTCTAGATACGATTACACCTACATACATATATATGTAACAGTTTAGTTTATATTTGTAAATTATTAAAAAAAATAAGTAAATATTTGTATGTGTATGCATAGAATTAGGGGAGTTATTTAATTGTTTTATTATAATTAATTTTATAAAATTTAACTATTTTATTAAAATATAAATTCATAAATCAAACGAAATCCAAATAAATAATATTGAAAAAATATAATATCATTTTTGTGTTTTAGTCATTGTTTTATTATGGAACCACTTTTCATTTAAGTTTGCACACATCAATGGTGAGTCATATTGTTTACAAAAAAAAAATAATAGATTGTTAGAATTTATCAACAATTATATGCAGAACTTTGGAAAATGTCATAAAAAGATGGTATATTTTACCATCTTTTTATGACATTTTCCAAAGTTCTGCATTTGTTTTTCTTTTAACTGCGAGAAGCCTAAATCTCTACGTATAAATCGTCACTTACGTAGTTTTTGTTCGATACTCCGGGATAGCTCTACGATTCTGGACTTCAATAAAACAGCTAAGCACTACATGATTGATATTCAAGAACATTCAGTTCAGTTGGTACATAGGCTTTGATTGACCAAATGTCACAAAAAATCTGAAAAAAATTAGATTTTTTGTGATGTTTTTATTTTTTTTTTTATTTTTTGAAAACAACGTACAATTCATTTTAAATAAAGTTCAAACTATTTTATGGTGAATTAACATCTGTTTAGTCATTTCACACATTAAAACGGTCATATCTCAGGTCGTAGATTTTTCACATTTTTTTTTGTGGGTGTAACTTTCATGTATTCAAAAAATCTATCCACTCCCATGTCCACTACGCCTCTATCATTTTTTATTAAAATAAAATAAGATCTAAGACGACCCCAATTTACATTACGAATATCTAAAAATCCCGTAATTCCAAATTTTTAAATTGAATATTCTTTAATATTACATTTTTTTTATATCTGTAAGGCTTGCCGTATAGGTGGCGGGTCAGGTTATTGAATAAAAATAAAATTTAAACTTTAAGGCATGGCAACCCTATGTCTTGACAGGCCATCGCTGAGAAAACTTGCGCAAATTTTATTTTTTAACACCACCTAAATAATTTTGTACCTCTTATGTGGTTTGTCGATTCTGGTGGGTAACCCTATGGCTGGATCTTAGACTAAAATAATTTTAAAACAGAAATCGCGCAGTTCTTAAAAAATCAGTGACTCAAAACCAAAGCTTAAATTAAAAATTTGGCGTATAACTGTCAAATAATTTAAAATTTTCTTTTTAACAACATAAAATTTATTTAACAATTGATACCCCAATTTTTGGTAAATTTTTTTCAAGCATCTATTTGTTGAAAAACGTTAGGTTTTTACTTTTAAACGTCCGTATCTCAGATTGTGGATTTCTCACATTTGTATTTGTATGAGTGACTTTTATGTACATATTTATTATCGCATCTAGTTAAGAAAACAGCTTTTCGACCTTTTACTAAGTTCACCCTTATTTACCCTACTGGAATTCCAAATTTTAAATTTTCTTTAATAAAATATTTTTTTCACACCTCTATATGATTGGTAGTAAAAATAGGCTGGTTAGGGTATTTGTAAAAAAACGAAAACTGAACTTTAACACGTGGCAACCCTATGCCTCGACATGATATTGCTAGGCAACCCATGGGCAAACTGTTTCTTGAGACACTACCACTATATGAATAAATAATCTTATTTGAAAAGTACAGGCAGCCTTCCTCCTACAATTATATTTTTATATAAATAATTCTGCGGTAAAATGTTGACCTCTCGACGGTACTAATATTATAAAAAGAAAGCAACTGTCAAAACGGTTTTCAACCATTCGGCGATTATACACCCAACAATGCCAACTTAACCATTTTAGAATTAGCTTTGGCAAAAAGATTGACATATGTTCATGCAACTGCGTAAAACACTAGATAAGTTTATCTTTTAGAGAAATTTATCTTTTGATAAATTAACTGTAAAATTTTCTATGGAAATAGTTTACACAAATTGGATAAACTTATCCAAGGATTATGCTGCGTAAAATTATCAAATTTATTTGTAAAAACTTATCTAAAGGTCTTGTGACTTTTTTAGAATATGGCGTGTTCAGACATATGATTATAGTAAATATATAAATAATATTTTATTTTTTTCTGTAATTATTTTTAGACAAAAAAAATTCAATGTATTTATCGATCATAATAAATTATCCAAAAGAAAATGTTTACGGATGGCTTTTTACTGATCGCTATAGCTGGCCTCTAAGATCCAGTTTCTGGATAACTTAATTAAAAATGCTCAGGGTTATCTTGAGCGAACAAGCGTTGTATCCATTCCTGGAAATGATTGATGAAAAAATCAAACACAATATTTTATGTTGATATTCTGTTTATTTAATATTTCTTATTTTTTGTTGATTTTTTTTTTTCATTCAGCCAATGTTTATCATCTAGTCATATTAATAAACAAAAATTACACACTAGTTAATACAGTAGTTGTTTTTTTTTTTATTCATTTTTTTATATTTTGTTTTTTTTTTAAATTATTTTACTAAGGTTTTGTTATGGCGTAACTAACTATATAGATCACCGAATACAATAATAATATTATGTTGATTGCAAAAAGAGTTTTTTTTTTTGTTTTTATTTAGTTATAGAAAAATGTTTTATTATTGTTTTGTATTCAGATTTGGGTATATTTTTTTTTTTTTTATTTATTATAATTATTATTAGTCTAGCATTAACAATATAACAATATGTATTAAATTAATTTGCGTTCTTTTTAATTTTTTTTTTTAATGAGATAGTTATTTTTTATGTAGATAGCTCTATAAACAAAAATCAAACTATTTTTAGTATATATATTTTATTTTTTTTTGTGCCTCTTGTATGAATTTTATTACTTTGCATAGTAAGAAAAAAAAACTCGTACAAATTTATAAATATGTTAAGAGATTGATAATTTTCCTTTTCTATATAGATTTGCTAGAGAGTGAATTCTGATTTTAATTATTGAGTTTTTGTTTTTTTTTATCATATTCGTTTGCGAAGAAAGTTTACTAGATTTATGCTAATTATTTTTTTTTTCTTTGTTTTGTTTATTTTCCGTGTTTTCTATGCGTTCGTATAAAATAAAAATTTTTGCATTACTTATAGTTATCTAATACATGTATAAATATTTGTTTTTTTTTTCTATTTTTTCTATGACTAGATTCTATCAAAATAAAGGAACAAAAAATGTTAAAAATATTTAACAATTTCACATTTAAAAATGCGTATGCATAGAATTTTCTTTTGTTTTGTAGTTTTACGTATTCTGCGATTATATTGTTGTATAATTTAAAAAATAAAGGGTACCATTCTTTTAAGAGAATATCAGAGCACATTTTAATATAAATCAAGGCGGATAAAAATCTGAAATGCTAAATACCTAGGGCAAGCGAATTAAATAATGATTTATTTAACCTCAGGCAAGTAGGTACCGCTGGCTGTAAGGTTATTCCTATGTAAGTGGCTGTTATACAGACAAAAAATAACGGGAAGAAAACACGAAGGCAAAAGCATTTTGTATATTAATCTTTACAGATTTGTAAAAAATGGAAGATTTGTTGTTCAATTTTATGCAATGCCGATTTAAAAGAAAATTCTCTGCAATGCACTCTTAAACAAATTTTTAATTAAAAAAGCTGCATTATTTAAAAAAAAAAATAAAATAAAACAAAAAACGTAAAATTCAGTATAACATCATTTATGAATTCTTATGTTAAAATATTTTCTAAAATAAATAATAAAAAATATACATGTATACATTTAAAATTCACCGTCAAATGGTATTTTAACTTAAACAAATAAAAATAGAGGATATACATAACTAAGTGGCAAGTTTCCCCATATTTTCTATTGTTTTATGAAAAATCATGTTTTCTTTGTATGTACTACATAAGATTATGTATGTATGTTGTTAATGTATGTTTAATAAATATAATTTAATGTCTATGATAGAATTAACTAATATTTGGTTTACAAAAAAAAATATATTAATGTAAACTGCTCTAGCAGTTCACAGTAACTAAAAAAAAAAAACAGAAAACAAAAAAGTCAACAACTAAAAATGTATTATTTTTTTCTAACTTTTTGTTCTCTCACAAAAATTCAAATTATTTTGTGGGAAAGTCGGGCCAATAATTTACATAGTACCTATGTGTGGTTCCCTCAAACAAACGATCCAACCAATTACTCAGATTATCGAGTAAGTTTTCTTCGAGCAGTATCTTGGGTTCGTATTCGCTAGTTTCGGATTCATCTGATCCACTTTCCATGCCAAGGAATGCACCGGCTTCAGGATCGTCATTGCGACGCACTAGTTGACGGGTCATTTTCAGCATTCTCTGTTAAGATCAATAAATATATATAATATTAATTAATGTAATAAGAGTATATTAACTCAAAAATAGTTGAAATAATGCAAGAATTCAAAATAAATAAAAAGCAATAATAAAATCCCAAAATTGAGGTCTTTCGCGAACTAAAAACAAAAACATTCGAAGGCGGTTGAATACCAATAAACCAAGATTTTTGTATCACTACACATTGACGGTTGGGTGTTGTAGAAATCGAGTAGGCACTGACCGGGATCAATTTAGAGTTACTTAGTGAACCACAACCTTTTCTGCACATTAATTGTGCTTATTTTACCACCTCGTGGGATTCTGGTCTTGGCCAATTGGACTTGAATTCCAAAACTTATAAATGTAATTGTTAAACAAAAGAAAATAAGAACATTATAATACCCTTTTTGGGAGGTTACAATTTTTCGTAACTGAAACTCGTCCGCTAATGAAACTGACACAACCGCCTAAGGACGTTGATAAATTTGGGTTATTGTACGCGGACAAAGATTGATTTTTAGAATGTAATAACTCTTCTCGACAAATGCAGAGAAAGGAACCAAAACGCCGTATTCCTTTAACAATAACGCGAGCTCATGTGATACATCTACTCCGGAAAAGCGTCAGGCGTTGCGCTTCTACTTAACAAAACTGTCCTCAATAGCCTGATTTCGTGGGAGCCTCTAGGAAACCGGAGTCTGAAAGTAAAATTTCAGACTAAAGTGTAAGTCCATTATACGGTGTTACGTAGCAACCCATCCTTCTATGAGAAAACATGGCGTTGGCAGTTGTATTTGGTGGCACTATGATCAAACACAAGGATATGGAGCACTTTTTTATTAGGAGTAGTAAAGGTGTTATGCCCCTTAAGAGGATCACCACGGATCTGATAATGCCTGAGGACCTAAGAAACTAAGTGAATTAGTAATCGAACGGATGATTTGAATAAAAAATCAATATGTACACGAAACCCTCACGAGATTGAACAAGATGGAAGTTTTAAACCAACATTCAACCCGCCTGACCTACATTAAGTTTAAAAAAGACAACAACAAAAAACTTGAAAATATGATGGCTTAGCTGCCGAGTATTTAAGACGTATAACAAAGTGATGATAATTATGAACATTTATAAAGAATGATTAAAAAACCAACAAACAAAAAAAACTTACCTTTGCACCACGATTGGTTTCGGGATGCTTAGCATGATACATGCAAAAATATTTTCTATGCCCATTAAGAGCAATTACCGTGCCCACACAATTGCGTGGATTTATTCTCAAGTCACGCGATTCCGAAAGAGACAAACGCAGCAATTCCGAATACCAGCTAAGACCCTTTTCGATTAACATATGACCAAACATAAGAGTTTTACTCTTTCTGTACGGCCAAACAGCTTTATGAAAGCCCGGTATGAGCTTGGGACGTGTTTGCAAATCGGTTATCAAAATTATCGTACGGCAGCCAGGCTTCAAAAGACGTACCAATCCGTTATACTTCTCAGCCCTAAGTTCGTGAAGTTTAAGTTCCGGAACATAGGCGCCTGGCTTTTGAGAAGCTGTAAGAATATATGCTGCAGAAATTCAAAAAATATACACAATTTATTCAAATTAGGTACGACTTACTTCCGTTGCTGTTTAACTGACCCTTAGCTTTAAGGGTTTCTTCCTCGGCTCGGACTAAATAGACCATGACATAGCCTACGGCAAACATAAATGCAATTGTTCCCAAAAGAGAAAGAGTTGCGAGGACATGTTCCTGTTCGATATTGTCAATCATGTATTCGGTGAAATACAGTAGGCGTGTCATTACTTTTCCAAGTATACCTTGAGCATGCTCATCCAGAAGGTCCTAAAGTGATTTTTTTTTTTCAAATGAATTACATACACGTACATAAATAAGATCAAAATATCCTCTTACCTTAACATAAGCTTCATAACTTAGAGCTTCTGATGCTCGCAACAGACGTTGGATAGCATCGTCTAGCTTTTGTTTTGTGTGATTGAGAGTGTGCTCATCAGATTCGTTTTCCTTGCGTTCGATGCCTAAGCGAGTTCCACTAACCCATTCATATTTAATGTGCGATGTATCACGGCGCCAAATGATGACCAATCTTAGAAGAGTATCGTCCGAAGAGCCCTTTGACATGGCATTGACAAAATCAGTTTGTTTATCCTATAAAATACAAAAATTTCTTGTTAGAAATGTGTTCTAATTCAAAACTGCAAGTAGAAGAAGAACCTGGAAAATATAGGCAAAGCGAACACGTTCCGAACTGTAACCACTTTGTAGAGCGATTTGCCTAAGAGCATTTCTGGCATAATTGTGGGCATCTGTGTTTTCAGTTACAAGTATAACACAAAGACGTTTTCTCGGACGATTCCATTCTGCAGGGCAAACTCCTTTAAACAAAAAATTGAAAAAATATGTATCAAGTAGAATAACAACTTAAATAAGGCATGTATTCTACCTTCTAACATTTCCTGCGAGGATAATCGTGGCAGCGCTAAATATTGATTCGCCGAAATAATATTATTTAATGTTTGTGTCGGAATATCAGACATTGAAACACTTGCAACTGGACGGGTGGGGTCTTCATTGAATATAAGCAAAGTATCTAGGCTCGGATGGACCTTGTGACGCTCTTGTATGCCTTTGGTGTCTTTGGAGCTTAATTGTACAAAACTAGAAATAACAAAACAAAATAACATTTAATTATTCAAATCACAAGAAAAATTTGTTTTTCATTTTACCCAAATGCAACGCGATGTCGAAAAGCAAAGGCAGTGATAAGATATCTCAAGCGCGGTTGTTGTCGTGGTTCCATTACAACTGCTCGCACACGATTATCCATCCAACCATTTAGAAAGTTGTCTATTGTATCGTCTTTGATATTTTGAACCAGCTTGTATGGCACTTTCTTTCGTATAAATTCTTTAAAAGAGGATTATGTGTATGAATTTATTAAGAAGTATTGTTTTATGTTTGTATATAAAAAGTCTGAAACACTTTCGAAAAACAACGAGTGTGTTGCACGTACTTAGAAAAATTTTAAAAATATCGGTTTTAGGAACCGTTATTAGAATTTTTAAAAACATTTCTTTCATTTAAAAAGTATGACCTTAATAATTAAAGTATGTAGTCTCAAAAATTAAAAAAAAAAAAAATCGTTAGAGCCGTGTTTGAAAAAAATCAACTTTTCCTAAAGGTTTATATGGCAGGTATGTACTGTTAGTTGTGGTCCTAAAAAAATTCAATTTCTCCTATAGGGAATCACCAAAGATGCTTAACCACCAAATCAAAAGAAAATCGGTTCAGCGATTAAGGCTGTAGCTCGAGGTATACACAGACACAGAGAGACAGACAGACGGACAGACAGAATTGCGAGACCCACTTTTTCGCATTCTCTATCATCGTAATGACATGTCTGATTGTTATCTGGAGTTCGATTTTTTTACGAATCTTAAATTTGCCCATTAGTACCTACGTATATCGCAAATGAATTTCCTTCTTTGATATATCATTGGATCTCTCCTCCTTTCGTCAAGATTTTCACAATTTAAAGAGTTTTCGAAAATGCTTGTATTTATTATATTTATTGTGTACCCTGAGATGACATTCATGAAGGTAAGCTAAGCTTATCCAAAATTGATTGGTTTGAAATTGAAGAAACTGAAATGCAGCTGAACGAACTCCGGTTTAGCTAGATATGGTATCAAAAATTCATAGAAACAAGTAGAGTTTAGAATCAAAGCGTGCAAACATGCCGTGAATTTAAAATAATAATAAAACTGCTTGAAAAAGTTGGCGTTTCATATCTTAATAATATTTTCATCTACCTATGGTATGCATGTGAGTTCTTAATTTCAAAAAAAAATATTATAATTGGCTTAAAACTGAGATTCAACTGTGCCTTCATTTAAACTATTAAACTATCATAACGGATTTTACTCCGTTGCATTCAACGAGAATAGAATATTGAAATTGAATTTGTTTTTGCATTTCCATACAATTGTTTTGTGTAACTTAAAAAAATATCAACCATGACTATGGAAATGTGGTCATTCAACTTACCGACAATTTTCTGAACACTATAAGCGCTCTCCCTGTAGATGTAGCTATGTCCGTTGAGAACAAGCACAAGATTTGGCACTTCATCGACGCCCACCTTGCGCAGAAGCATTTGTTCGTGTGCGGCATTGATTGTGGCAAATGTAATCCCTAAATTGAAGGTGAACAAAACAAATCATTAACGCTGACGCAACTATACAAAAAAATTAAAAGAAAAAAAAAACCACTAACCCAATGGCTCCAGAGCATCAATCATCTTTTTGAACACCCCAACCGCTCGTATACACCGGAAACACCAATCATTATAAAACATCAAAATGTGCGGCACTGTTGCACTCTTGGGAACGATTGTCTGTTCAAAGTATTTGGTTGTCACCGAGAGTTTGTGATACAAGCTGATGTCTTGGTCGAAGTGGAAACGTTGCCCGAAGAACTCCTCGAAGGGATCGGGAGCAAAGCGACCATAATGACTGTAGTCATGTTGTTGCCGGAACATGTGGGAATCTTCATTGGTGATGCCATGCTGGTCGTAGACACGTCGTCGGTCTGCGTCACTCAACAATTCATAGGCTTGTTTAATTTCCACAAACTTTTGCTCTGCTCCAGGGTCACTAGATTTATCTGGATGCCTATGAGAATAAATCATCATGGGAGATGATTCAATATTTTTTTTTTCTCATCATCACTTACCACTCCTTTGCTAGTTGTTTATAGGCACGTCGAATCTCTGGGGTGGTGGCATGGCGATTGACACCAAGAATTTTATATGGGTCACCTAGATTTGCTGTGGCCGTGCAGCTCGAGATGAATAATATCACGAGAAGAACAATGGCAAGAATGATGTATTTTCGTAGCCCTGCTGCAGCTCCATTGTGCATTTTTTTCTGTAGTTCGTCGCTTCGATTTGCTCTGGACTTTGAATGCTCTGTGGTTAATTAAATCAGTCCACTTTGCAGCGAATCAGTGATTTCTTGAAGTCTTCTGATTTGCCACGATTGTTGGAATTGCTTAGACTGGTTGAAATATAATTTTTTTATTTGTTAATTGTAGAAATACTTTGTTGGAAAGATTTTTGTTTTTGATTCAGAAGTAAGATTTTTTCGCAGGGTATCGATCTTTTTTCATCCACTTAAAACAACTGACAGATGACAAGGGATGCAAGAAGATGAATTTTCATTTGACAGAAATGCACATAATCAGGGATGGCTGCCAAAAATATAGGATGAATTATTGGTGGGTTCTTAAATGAATGATGATGTTCTTTACCATGTCGTTTCAATCCTTTTTTTAATTTTTTTAATTTGTTCTTAACGAAGGTGTAGTGATCGATAGTTGGTTGGTCCAAGTATTGTTACGTTCTGCTTTATACTTTCTTTGTTCTTTCGCCCAAAAAACTTTTTTACGTAAAATCTGATGACCAGCCTATGAACTTGATGGTAACACACACAGGTTGTTGTTGTTTTATTCAAAAACCTTTAAAGTTAAAATATTTTTGTTCCCCCGGAATTGGAGAAGATAGTATACGCTTCGGTTGAGTGAAATTATATATAAAAATAGTTCAAAATAAATGGAATTCTCGAAAAGTGAATAACTTTCCGGCAGGAATATTCGCAATATTGGAAAAGTAAAATGCAAGGGATTTTGGGAATGAACTACATAGTCCATTTTTGCCGAAAATAAGATTATGGTGCCATCTTTTAGGCCTCAAAGAAATGAATCACATTAGATAAAAATTATAACGGGAAGGGTCAAGAAACTTAGAGAAATCATAAGCAAAATTTAGCTAAAAACGACCAGAGCCCAAAAACTTTAACCAAGCATTTATTTTTAACGTGGAACTAAAATCATAGTGATTGGTGACTCCCTATAGGAGAAATTGATTTCTTTTTTAGGACCGCAACTAACGTTACCTGCCATATAACCATTAAGGAAAAGTTAACTTTTTTCAAAAATGGCTCTAACGATTTAGGTGAGTTTTTTTGTACGCCTGGGCTAAGTTGGGCGAAAAAAATGCATCGGGGCTTAACGAAAACAGTTGGCAGCATTGCGAATGAAATGACATAAGAAAAAAAAATGAAAAATTTGTTCTCAATATGCAAAATGAAATAAACAAAAAATAAATAACATAAACCTTTTTATGATTTGTTGAATTGTTTGCATTTTGTGTTTTAATAAATTCAATTAAATAATTATAAGGAAATTTCACAGCATTAAATGCACATATTTTAAAATTTAAATGAAATATTTTGTAAGAGTTAAGAAAAATAAACAATTTAATTTTTTTTCTATACCAAACGCCATCTTTGTTTATAAAATTAATCTATAATTTTGGTGTTTTCATTCAATTTATCGATGATTTAACAGAAAATGAGTTGGTAGCACAGATTTTAACCCCTTCAAAGAGTTTAGCCCCGAGAATTCTCCGCGGCTTAGGACAAAGTATTTAACACGTAAAGGGCTTAGACCCGAGAATTGGAAAATAATAATGGACATCTACAGCCAAAATTTAAAAAAAAAAAAAAATAATAACACGTTTTCGAAAAAATTAACAAAAAAATAATTTTAAAATCGCTGGCATATTTTTTGTGTAAAAATGTTCATCGAAATCCGTTGAGTAGTTTACGAGATGATCAGAAAGAAGGAAAACGGGTCTATGGGAGGTACCATTTGAAACCCGTTCAAAAGTACGACCTTATGGTACACACAAAAAAAAAATAATTTAAATCGTTAGTCGTTTTTGCAAAAAAATAAGTTTTTCCATTTTCGTCAGGTAACATTAATTTTGGTCCAAAAAAAAAACAACTTCCCCTCCAATGTTGTCCATTGACATAAGCACACCTAAACCATAATATTGCAGCTTTGCAACAAATCCCAGACACCACCACGACCACCGTTCATCTAGACAAAACATTAATATTTCCTCTTTAAAAAAAAATCATATAGCATAAAAGTTATAAGCACTATTCACCAAGGAATATTAGTGACTTATGAGTGGTACCAAGTACCGACCACTCATAAAGTTGAGAGCGCTGACTCCGAAAACTCCGATATGAGCGCTTATTACTTATGAGACCTTATCTAAACTAACCAACTTGTAGTTTCTTCAATTATTTGAATTTATCATAAATTCCATTAGTATCGTAGATTTGTTACGAACCCCGAAAAAGCAATCATAGAAATCGATAGTGATGCGATTTGTCACTGCGATGGATTTTGTGAAGGTTTTTTTCGGGATTCGTAGAAAATCTTCAATACGAAAATAGAATCCATGATAAGGCAGATACATTCTGTATATTTTTCTTCTATTTATTATATTCTTTAAATTTCTTATCTTATCACACCCAAAAATAATTTGTTACCTATCATATTTAACTGCCATATGATCTTGTTCCTCGGTGCTATACATTCCGGACAGTATAAGTTCATTTATATTGTTACCTGTGAAAATAATAGATAAATACATAAATTTCCCCTCTGGGAACCCACTGAAAACTCTTTAAAACCAAGTTTGAAGAAAATAGATTCACCGGTTTAGGCTGTAGCTTGAGATATGGACACGACAGACAGAATTTCCGGAACAAATTTTTTCGCATTCTCTATCATTTTTTTTTTACATATCTAAAGTTCAATTTTTCTAACGAATCCCAAACTTGCCTATACGCAAGTAAAAAAAATTTACTACTACATTATTGAAATCGCAATCTGTTACTTTTTTTGCTATTTTGCATTTTTCTCATTCATCTCCCAGGTTTCTCTCATCAGACAATCTGTACACTTTTCCTCATTAATGCGGTAGGTTAAGGCAAAACTCATGTACCGCTACTGATATGAATTCACTTCTATGGTCGTTATATGGAAAAGATTCGAAAAGATGACAAAAACGGGTCCGCCAAAAGTTAGTTCACTTATTCATTAACTTCAAAGTACATGTCAAAAATATCATCAGACGTTTGTTTTTAACCGACTTCCAAAAAGGAGGAGGTTATCAACCTGTAGGTTTTTTTTTTATTTTTGTATGTTTGTTAGCTCAGAAATTTTTTCTGGGCGGATCGATTTGTATGATTTTTTTTTGTATTTGAAAAGCTGGTGGTCTCCATTCGGTCCCATTTCAATTTGGTCCATTCTTGATAATTACATCCATTAGAAAATATCAAGTCTTAAATTTGAAGTCTTTTGTTTTTTCTTTTGAAAGGTATTACTATCCAATACTAAGCTACTAATTTTTCTTAGTAAACGCAAAACAAAAAGGCGCTACAGCAATGACTGCCATCAATCAAAAATGTTAAGAGCAGTATATAACCAAAGTTTTCTATTTAAAAAGCGAAACTATCAATTCTACCAAAAAAAATTATAAAGAAGATAAAAGATTTTTAGAATAAAAATATTATTTTATTGGGGCATATAAGATGTTCTATGCCAGTTTTTTTTTCTATAAAAAAATCACTTTTAAGAGGCCCAGATTTAACTGTAAATCTCACGTTGAACCTTCTCCCAGGCGGCCATTGGTCCGTGCATTGGCCTGTACTTGACTTGGCAACCATCAGGAGCCAAACGACCTTCATCACGGAGTTCCTCATAACGCTCACGGTCGTATTTGGTGAATCCCCATCTCTTTGAGACGTAGATCTGTAATAATAAAAAAAGGATGTGAAAATATTAGTTTTTACTTAAAATTTCATTCAAAAACAAAGAAAAAAGTTAATTTATAAAAAAGTGTCGTTTATTTCATTGAGTATGGTCTCGATGTCAGGCGAGCCACCTCACCCATAAAATATACATTTTCTTCTACCTCAGTAAGTAAATTTTGATACACACAACAATCAATGTCGAAATACCACGGTTTTAAGAACTAAGGGGGTAGTTAGTCAATTTATTTATCTTTAAAAGATAATGCACATAAATGAATTTAAATGTTTGAAAAAACACGTTCAATATATGAATGATATTAAGTACATAAATGTCATACATAAAATTGAGTATGGTCTCGATGTCGGGCGAGCCACCTCACCCATTTATATATATTTTCTCTTTCCAAGTCTATACTATTTAATACTGAAAATTGTTCATGTACAAATTGAAGAAAAATCTTGGAAAACTTTGAACTAAAACAAATTATAAAACTTTAAAAAAATCGCTTATTGAAATAACGATTTAAAAATTTTATTTTCGAAACAATTCTCTCACTCTTAAACAAACAAATGTGTATCTTGATACTCATATCAGATTATTTATTTGAAAAGGAAAGACCAATTTTTGGGCTTGAAGTTGAAATTGATAGCAGGAAGGTGGCCTCAAACTAATGCATCGGTGGATAAATGACCCTTATTCGGCAAGGCGTTTATGCTAAAACACGCCACGATTATCTAGAAACGATAACTGACATTTCTGGGAATTGAAATCACTAATATTTGGACAGAGATACGAATCGAAGGGAACTGTAGTTTTATTTTTACTTGGACACGAAGTATGGCTTGTAGAGCGTGGTGTTTTGGAACAAACGCCTTTCGGAATAGGGATAAATGTATCAAGAGGAACCTGTTCAATTCATGCGAGTTAACTAGCCTACTTTGATGAGTTAATTCGCGTTTATTTTTATTATTTAAAATGGATAATAAACATAAATAATAATAAATTAAATAGATTAAATAATTGTCACACATAAAATTGAGTATGGTCTCGATGTCGGGCGAGCCACCTCACCCATTTATATGTATTTTGTCTTCCCAAGATCGTATTTAATACAAAAAACTTGTTTAAGTACCAAATAAAACTAGATTCTTGGGTTATTCTACAACTAAAACACGCATTGCTCCCTCCCTATCAGAAATATCCAGGGGAATTTTGTTTTTCGGGAGATAATTTATTTCCCCTGGAACTTTTTAATCATCGTGAACCTCCGCTGCATATTTTCCAGAGAAAAAAACATATTAAATGAAAGAAAAAATTTCGCGAAAAATTCGTTTTACGATATCAATAATTTCCTAGGGAACATTTACTGCTCATATATATTCACCCCTATCGGGAAGGAAATTTCCCTGTGCATTTTGTTTTGGAGATTTTGTTCCGTTTTTGCTTGTAATTTGTCCCTCTGGTATTAAGAATAACGGAACGGTGAAAAGGGTACGACTTTCCTAGCAACTTCGATTGAGAGCCTTTCTGCCTAAAAAAAATTTACCGGGACATTTCATTCCAGATAGGGGTGATAATTTTTTTTGTATTGCTGAACCTATTGAACTCTATGAAAAAAGGTAAGTTAAACATAATTTTCTCGTCATTTACGTTCCCACATTTCAAAGGCGCTAAACATCTCTTGGGAATTATTCATTCTTCCTCGATAGTATAGGAATCAGTTTCTCCAAAATTTATGATAAGTATTATCGCCAAGTAATTTTTACTTTAATATTTTTAGAAAAAACAACACAACTTAAAAAAATTGAATACCCTTATGCCGTATGTGAATTGCGTTAAAATGTTGGTTAAAATTTCTAGCTTTGTCAAATTTTGACACTAGCGTGTTTAAAATATAAGATAATGTTTTTTTGTATTTTATATTTTTTTTTTCTTTCAATCAAAAAGTTGAACCAAAGTTCTGCAAAAAGAAATGCAGAAAACAATCTTATACATACGACTTTTTTTATCATACGACTTTTTTTATTTTTCATGCTGTTAGGAAAATTTGTGTACTTTTCTTTTTCTTCTAAAAAGCAGTGTTCAGGTGAAATTAACAGTTTAAACAAGTTTTCAATTTTATTAATGGCTCGTAAAGAAATTTCAATTGATGTCAGAAATTTGGTTTTGATGCTAATGCTACTCATCTTTTAGTTAAATAGCAAAGCTTTTGAATTTAAGCAAGTCTACAGTTCAAACGATCTTTAATAACTTCGAAAACCATGGCACTGTTGAAAACAAGCTTCGTAGTGACCGTCCATAGAAGCTTAATCGAAATCAACAAAGATTCAAAAGTAGATGTAACAAAATTGGCCAAAGAACTCGCAACAAGATCAGAAATAATGGTACACCCAAAAATTTGTAGTAAAAAAAATGCAAAAATTTGTAAACATTTATCGAGTTATAATGACCCCAAAAAAACGACATTTTCGCATTTTAAATGGTTGCATATTTATTTTTATCAGCCGGAGTGACAAGTCTCACAATTTTTTTTGTAGAAAACTGTATGATTTACAATATTTGCATGCAATATTTGTCATAGCTTTGTAGATTGTTAAATATTCGAAAAAAGAAACAAAAATTTCCGACATTTGGAAAACGACTTTATTTATAGAAAAATTGCAATTTTTGGCAAAATATTACAGAGGAAGTGATTATGATACAAAGTAACCGTTGTAACGTTTTTATTATGTCTAGAAATCGCAGAGAATTTCCTCCGAAAGAAATGATTGGAATTTAATTTTTAATATTCCTTTTAATTTTATAAATAAAATGAAACTAAATGAATCAGACTCATAACTCTATAATTGGGTGTCCCAACAAGAATTCCACCGTCATCGGAATTGTATTAGCTCAAATACGAACTCACATTTTAAAGACTAAAAGCGTTTGAATGCATTTTTCAATTGAGGTCTTACAGATTTGTTTGATTGGGGAGAAAAACCTTCAATAGATTTTAAAATAATTATCAAGTTAATGTTTCTGAGACATCAAAGCGCTTAGTAATCTCAGCAACCTTAACAGGATTCCTCAGTAAATTGCCTTTCAAAAACTCAGCATAAAAAAATTGGATTTGCATTCTCAGTGCCTGCCAAGAAGTCTCCGAGATCTTAAGAAACCGGGAATCCAGAACGCAAATTGTAACGAATAGATTTTGATTTAATAACATTCGATTGAACTAAAATAGATTCTGGCAACGCTCGATTGTATCAACTATCGTTCCTTTTACACAGTTGGCCTTATCAAGAATTCTACGGTACTTGCGATCAATTTCAAATTCCACCAAGTTAAGCAGCCTGTCTTATGTTAATACCTACTTCAACTTACGACTTGTTTTTAAAACAAAAATAAATAAAATAAATTTCCATCAACATACCTTTTGCCTTCCTGGGAACTTGAACTTGGCACGACGCAGAGCCTCAATAACTTGTGCCTTGTAACGATCGCTAGAACGCACAGACATAATTGGCTGTCCGATGTGGACACGAGCAACAGTACCTTGTGGTTTACCGAAGGCACCTCTCATTCCAGTTTGGAGCCTGTGAAAAAATAAACAAAGAAACACACACACGGACAGTTTTAGTACATTTGTTTGAAGAAAAGGCAAAAGTTGTTAACATAAAATTCCTCAACAACTTCAGTACGAATGTCAAAAAGAATGTAATCATCGATATGAATCATAACCCAGTGCTCGGAGCAATTTCATCACAGTAAAGGAATTTTTCAACGAAATAATAAAACAGAACAAAAAAAAAACGACAACTCACCTATCAGCTCCGGCACACGACAACATCTTGTTGATGCGGATAACGTGGAATGGATGAAGACGCATACGGATGTGGAATTGATCCTTACCACAGTGCTTTACAAGGTATTTGTTGCAGCAAATACGTCCAGCTTCAAGGGCTTCACTACTAAGCTGTTCATATTCGTCAGAAACCAAATGCACACATAGCGGGAAGTCCTCTACGGTAGCCTTCTTCCTGCCCAAATCGAAGATACGGATCTTGGAGTCTGGGACACCACGACAGAACCGTGACTTGGGGTAAGGCTTGTTCTTACAATAACGATAACTGCAGAAGAAAGTTTTTTTAGAAAATATTTCTTGAAGTGCAAAGTGCGAGTCGAAAAATTTTCTATTCGCCGAAACTACAAACTTACCATCTTGCGGGACGACGACCCATCTTTGGATCTGAAATCACAGAATATTTTCACTTAATAACTTGATTCACAAATAGTTTATTATAGAGTGTTTTAATTGCAAGCATTATTTATACAGAGTATCTGTGTTAAATGATGGATGCTTGCGGATAAAATCAACTTTACGTACCTTCTGTTCAATGGCCTACAAGAAAAAGAACGGAGTGGAACGATGACAGCCGGAAGCTGTCCCTGTCCTATAGATTGTAGCGCCGGCAATATCCGTATCGGTGAGATTAGAAACTTTTTTTCAGATATAGTGTGTTCAGAAAATTAAGTGCCACTAATAAGATAAGTAACCACACACACTAGCATCGAAAATGTATGTTTTTTTTTTTTAATTCTAGAGAATATTATCATGCTTATTATGGATTTCGCAATATTCTACTCCCGGGAAGTCAGCTTGATTCGTTAGTACTCGTATTCACCATTAAAGCAATTTATGGTTAATTTCCACCTCATTTGCATGTAATTAGCTCGGAAATTAACCCAAATATTTATGAACACATTCCACAAATTTCTTTTGTATACGAGAGAAGGAAACAAACAGGATCCCACTTACAAAGAGGTGTGTAACAAAGAAGAGTCGGATATAGAAATCAGCAAATCAGCTGTCAAACGAAATGAGATAATTTGTGATGGAAGCACTTTTTATCAGATTTTCTAAATTATCTCATTTGGGCTCTAGTCGAAGAAGGCTATTAGGGGCTCTCATTGAACAAACATGCTAAAGCTTTACTATTTTACCAGATGGAAAGTTTACCAGGTTGCACGAATACCCCT
The DNA here is from genome assembly GCA_948107695.1 of Meliscaeva auricollis. Classification (NCBI taxonomy): domain Eukaryota; kingdom Metazoa; phylum Arthropoda; class Insecta; order Diptera; family Syrphidae; genus Meliscaeva; species Meliscaeva auricollis. Next base: position 75,267,818 of record OX403616.1, on the reverse strand, counting down.
ATTGCATGTATGTAATATGTATTAAACACATATCACATAAAATGGGAAAGTTTACCACACATATGTTTCATGAACGCCCCCTAAATAAATTTGGGTAAATGTTTGTAAATTAAATATTGATTCTTGAATTTATTTTAGAAAATTATGGTTCGTTCCTTGTCTTCGTTAACTTGAAACCAAAATGAAACGTTAAATGTTTTCCACAATTGTCACTTCCAGATGGTAAACTTTTATCAAAGAAATTTGGATGGAAAAGCTTACCGTATTCTGGTAAAGATTTCCTATAGAAAATTTGATGGTTCAGTTACCAGATCTACCATTTTACCATGTTTACCAGGCTTACCAGGTTTCATGTAAACTCCTAATAAGTATACAAAAATGAAGGGTATTCAGACAGAGACCTGGTTAACTCTTGGTAAACGTGGTAAAGTGCAAAATCTGGTAATCAAACTGTCATTTCGATACAAATTTTGACATTTTTTCCACATTTACCAAGTTTACTAGTGTTGCATGAATACCCCTATAACTTCAAAACATAAAAGGTCTTGTGCATTATTTTCTTTTCAGAATTTGACACTATCGTTGAACATATCCTCTGACTTTCAATCATTACTGTACCATAAGATCTCTCCATTCACCACTGCAGTTTCTCCTCCATAAACTCTCCAACTAGTTGTCAAGTTGTGGTGTGGCAAAAGAAAACCCGTGTACAAGTAATTTGTGCATTAATTTTGTTTAATTTTATCGCTAAATCGGCCGAACAAAAGCATACAAATCGTAAAATCATCTATAATGTCCATTAAACTAACTGCAAATGTTAATAATCCACCCATAAGTAAGTCCAAGAACTTTCCAAAACTCGAAATTGATCCGCACGTTTTAAGGTTATGTTATATTTTTCGAGACTTCGTCATCTAATTTTAGCTCCCAAAAAAAGGAAGTGAAAATTAAAAAAATACTTGAATATTTACATCATTCTTTTTGTGCATAGGTGGTCTAGCAACAGCGCATTTAATCAACGAAACAACACCTGTTGAGATAACATGGGGCAACGAAACTGCGCTACTGTTTCCCGACAATCGGCGTTTGGTGTGCCATTCGAATAACGATGTTTTACGTGCTCTAGCCCGTTCAGCTCCTCAATATAAGCTGTATGGTGAAACAGCCATCGAACGCACTCAAATCGATCACTGGTTGTCGTTCAGTCTGACCTGCGATGATGACATCTCATGGGCTATGTCCTTTCTGGATAAATCCATTGCCCCTGTCACGTTCTTGGTTGCCAATAAGCTAACAATTGCTGATTTCGCTCTTTTCAATGAAATGCACTCTCGCTACGAGCTGCTGGCTGCCAAAGGTATCCCATCTCATGTGCAACGTTGGTATGATCTCATCAACGCTCAGCCTTTGATCCAGAAAGTCCTGCAGACTTTACCCGATGAGGCGCGCGTTAAGTCAAAGAGAATCAATAAGTCTTCTTCGAAGGAAAAGGATCAGGTCACTACTAAACCTGACGAACGGAAACAAGAAGGCAAGTTCGTCGATTTGCCAGGCGCTGAGATGGGCAAGGTCATTGTGCGCTTCCCTCCAGAGGCTTCCGGCTACCTCCACATCGGACATGCTAAAGCGGCACTTCTTAATCAGTACTATCAGCAAGCATTCAATGGCAAACTGATCATGCGATTCGACGACACAAATCCAGCTAAGGAAACTGTAGAATTCGAAAACGTGATTCTGGGAGATTTGGAGATGCTGCAAATCAAGCCAGATCTCTTTACTCATACCTCCAACTATTTCGACTTGATGTTGGAATACTGTGAGACTATGCTTAAGGAGGGCAAAGCCTATGTGGATGACACAGATCCAGCAACAATGAAGATCGAAAGAGAACAGATGGTCGAGTCGAAGAACCGGAGTAATGGTAATGTCTACACCACTACACCACTTGTTTGAGTATCTAAATCATTTTATTCAATTTTACTTTAGGTGTTGATACAAATATGGCAATGTGGAAGCAAATGTTACTCGGATCCGAAGCCGGGCAGAAGTGCTGTGTTCGTGCGAAAATCGATATGTCATCGCCCAATGGTTGCCTTCGTGATCCAACTATCTATCGTTGCAAGAACGAACCACATCCAAGGACAGGCACAAAGTACAAGTAAGTGCATATTTAGGTAGTTAAATTATTTTAATTTCACAAGGCTGTATTCAAGTGCGTTAAAATTGTTTACCTCTTTGGTTCCACTATTTTTTAGCACTTAAACTAATGGAACAAGATAATTAGATAAGATAGAAAAATTCAGACCTGTCAATAGGTAGTCGTGTTCTATACAAATATGCCTTTGGTGAGAACCATCTAGTTGAGAAAAAAATATAGGTATTTTGCTAAATTCTCACTTAATATTTGTAAAATCCCCAGTAGTGTATTTGATGAGCTGGATCAGCACCAACTGCTGTGTTCAATGTTTATGATTTCGTATAGATTGGTTGGTATGATAAATCGAAAGTACTTAAAAAAAATGCCTGTGGTCTGGTGTTGATTTTGATTTGCCACTATTTGCGTTTTTCAGTCAAATTTGGTCACGGGGTTTTTCCACCGAAGTTGGTTACCTAATCACGGGATTTAAAAAGGAAGCAAATGCAAGTGCAAAATATATCGAATTGAAAAAAAAACACTGAAAATTACCCTTTCATTATGGAAAACATGTGGCGCTCTAGAGAAATTTCTTTTTTTATGTTATAGCCATCTGTGTATTCGAAGCTATTTCGATGTTCGAAAATGATTTCCTATCAACTTGTAGTCCAATACAAAAAAAAGTCGTAAGTTTTCGAGAAAACTGAAGAATACAAGATCTAGATGACTATTTACAGGCCAAAAACTTTGTTGCTTGTAAGTTGAGTGCCTTGCCTGTAAATAGTGATCTAGACGTAGTCATTTTCAGTTTTCTCGAAAACTAAAAGACTTTTTCGCATCTGGTTTTCAGTCAAGGACTACAAATCGATATGAACATTTAAAACTTAAAACAAAAAGGGTACAAGGTTTAATGTGATGGGCAATGTAATGGGTAACATTCAGAATCTCTTAATATACTTTTAATTTCTACTACTTTCTGTTGTACATTTTTTATTGCTATATTTTGAAAAGCTGTGTCTTGGGAACTTTTGATTCTACAGAAATGGTATTAGGCTCAAAAATATTTTGTAAAGGTGAAACCGTAGAACATAGTTTATAATCAAAAACTAACCCTTCATAGCTAGAAATGCCGTTTACTAAAAACAACCAATGTTGCGTTCGGCGGTCGAGGTCCAAAAATTGGATTTAACATCATAAACAACTCAGCAAAAAATTAGAACTACCGGATTTGACGCAATGTCTCCTTTCTACGAAACGACAAGGTTACTGGACTAATATCAGTAAAAAGAAAAATTCGTTTGGAATTCCAGAGTATATGATACACAACGGTTGGACTGCCAATAATTTGAAACAAATTTGTAATATGTTTGCTTCTTATTTTCAATCAAACTTCATAAATGAGGCCCTGAATTATCCACTAATTTCTAATACTTCGTATGTTGACGTCGGTACTCTTTCGGTTACTGATGATGAAATCCTTTCCTCTTTGGATTCATGTTTGAAAAAAGCACCTGACAACTTAGCACCCATTCTTTTTAAGTCATATAAAATGAGCTTAGTTACACCTCTATGTATTATTTTTAATAAGTCTTTCACTAGTGGTAAATGCTTGAATTGTTGGATTACTTCTCTAATAACCCCTATTCATAAAGCTGGATTTAAAAAGCAAGTTGATAACTATAAGCTGATTGTAAAGCTTCAACTATTACTGAAAATATTTGAAGCCACGGTTAAAAATAAGTTGTTTGCAATTGTTAACTCAAGAGTCATATTTTGGAATATCAGCATGGCTTTGTGAATAGGAGGCCCACCACTTCTAGTTTGACAATTTTTACAAATTTTTGCTTTAAAACTATGGAAAAGCAATAATACGTATAAAATTCATATTTTTACCACTCAAGTGGATCTTGATTACCTGGAATATTTTGCCAAAAAACAGATGAGGGGTGGTGTAGTCGACATATCTTGAACTTAAAGGCGAATGGCAGTGCTCGAGCGAGTTTTTGACTGTATAAACGAAGGAGGTAAGGTTAAGCAAACTGTTCAAGGTAGCGGAAGATATCGATTTGGGAGCTCCGCTGATAGTCATGCACCCAGATATTAGTACATTGCTACATTTGTACATGATAAATTTCTTTATCTAAAGCAATCCACCATACTGCAACTGTGTGTTTCTAAAGCACTTACATGTAAACAATGTCAAGTGAAATCTTGAACTCTCATAACTACTTACTTAAACATTTTCAAATCAAGTCTACTGCACAAAATTTTATTATATACAAAAAGATAACTATTTTAACCTATCGACAACAGATGACCCTTCTGCGGAAACGTGTTCCGCGATCGCATAATCTAAGTCTTATAGTAGTAGATACCGTAAGCCACTCCACCACGTCATACCCATGTTGTAAACTATCTTCTAAATTTATTTCAAACTTGTTTGTTTTTTTATTTTTTAAGGGTCTACCCAACTTACGACTTCGCTTGTCCAATTGTTGATGCCATTGAAAATGTAACTCACACTCTACGTACAACGGAATACCATGACCGTGATGACCAATTCTACTGGTTCATTGATGCTTTAAAACTTCGCAAGCCCTACATTTGGGAGTACAGCCGATTGAACATGACAAACACAGTTTTATCCAAACGAAAACTAACTTGGTTCGTCGAAGAAGGACTCGTTGATGGATGGTGAGTCAAATTAAAGTTTTACCACTTTTCAACACAAAATAATACATTTTTATCTTGTTCTCTATTTCAGGGATGATCCTCGTTTCCCCACAGTTCGTGGTATTCTTCGTCGTGGTATGACCGTTGAAGGTCTGAAAGAATTCATTATTGCCCAGGGTTCAAGTAAATCAGTTGTTTTCATGCACTGGGACAAAATATGGGCTTTTAACAAAAAAGTTATCGATCCAATTGCTCCAAGATATACCGCATTGGAGGCAGACAATCATGTTGTCGTTAATGTAGCCGGTGCTAAAAACGAAACAATCGAAGTACCAGCCCATCCTAAAAACGAATCAGTTGGTACAAAATCAATTCAACTAAGCAATCAAATTCTGGTCGACTATGCTGATGCTGAGTTGTTGAAGGAAGGCGAGAATGCAACTTTTATCCATTGGGGCAATTTAATGATTAAGAAAATCCATAAAACCAATGGTAAGATAACCTCAGTTGATGCTGAATTAAACTTGGACAACAAGGACTTTAAAAAGACTACCAAACTGACTTGGCTGGCTAAGTTAGAGGATTCAGAATTTCCACCCACATGGTGTGTCTATTTTGATAACATCATTAGCAAACCTGTGCTTGGAAAGGACGAAGATTTTAAGCAATATATTGGCCATCAAACTAGAGTAAGTTTTTTTTGTTTTGTTAAAATTACTTGTGCGAAAAATATTATAAAATGTTTGTTATTTCAGCATGAAGTTAAAATGCTTGGTGATCCAGAACTCAAGAAATTGAAAAAAGGAGATATTATTCAGCTGCAGAGACGTGGTTATTTCAAGGTAGACGTTGCTTATGCTCCAGCCAATCCTATTTCTGGTGTAACGCGTCCGGTTGTTCTGTTTTCAATTCCCGATGGTCATACTAAAGATATGCCATCTTCCGGTTTGAAGATTAATAACCTTCAGGAGGTCAATAAGAAGGTAAGTTATATGATTTGTTTCTTATAGAATTGTGTTTTATTTTAAAAATTAATTTCACCTTGAAAACAAATAGATAAAATATGAAAAAGTCTGTTGGCTGAAACAAGTAGTAACAATGTATTATTATAGATAAAACATAATATGTTTTATTTTAATTAATTTAAATGTACCGCTAAAACGTATTTCCTCAAAATGAAGTTGATTGAATAGTTAAAATGCTGTTATATTGACATTTTTAGGCTTGTCGATTTTAAATGAAATATTCCCTATACAAATCTAAATCTAAACGTAAGGTACACAATTCATGAATAAGTATATGAATGACAATTGTATATTAGCTTTTGTGTTAATCTTTCTATGATTTCAAATACACAGCTGCGTTTAAGAAAACATTTGTTTAATATTATAATAAATGTTTTACCAAAGCTGTAAGATCAATCAAAAAGTTTGAGGCTTGTCGATTCCTAGTGAAAAATATAACATTTTGCAATCTAAACTCCCTCAAATACATTTTAAAACACCAACAGCCTAAAATCATTCCGTAAATCAAAAGGTATCAACTATTGCTTACAAATATTTATTATGAGGCGAACTATGTTCCTTATTGCGAGTATCGAATTTTACATTATGTGACTTAGGTTATTAATTGATTCAGAAATTTTATTGTTAGATATAAAATAAAAGATTTAAAAACCTTCGTTCTTATTTTACAGCTGACCATAAATCACTCTCCCATGTTTGAATTGATTGAGTAATTGATTAAGCTGTTACAGTAAAGAAATATCTTAGGCTTGTCGATTTCAAATGCAAATCATCATTTGATAGTCTAAACTCCCTAAAATACAAAAAAAAAAAACAATTATTTTTCATCAGTTAAAATACTAACCAGATTTTAAAAATTTCCGCGCTTCTTAGATGTGAGAAACATTTAAAAATAAGATTTAAAACTGACTGATATGAATGCTTTTTATCGTACAAAGTATACAGCTCTTAATAAAAATAATTAATTTATGTTTTCAATTAAATGGACTAAAAAAATAGCTGTTGCAACAACCATTGATTACAGACTTTTCGTTTTAAGCAAAAAAAAAAAATCATTTGCTTATCTCAATTCCCTTTAATACATTATATCATTTGTTTAAGTATTACAGCCTTAAATAAATTATTCAATCATAATTTAATTAGTTTTTGTCTAAATTTTTCTTTGATTTAAAATACACAGCTGCGTTTAAGAAAATATTTGTTTAATATCATAATAAATGTTTTACCAAAGCTGTAAGATCAATCAAAAAGTTTGAGGCTTGTCGATTCCTAGTGAAAAATATAACATTTTGTAATCTAAACTCCCTCAAACACATTTAAAAACACGAGCATAAAACTTCTTTTGTACATCAAAATGCATCAACTGTTGCTTAAATATTTTATTCTAAGGCGAAATCTATGTCTCTTATTGCGAGTATCGAATTTTACATTAAGGGATTTAAAAACCTTCGTACTTATTTAACAGCTGAGCATAAATCACTCTCTCATGTTTGAATTGATTGAGTTTTTGATTAAACTGTTACAGTAAACAAAAATCTTAGGCTTGTCGATTTCAAATGAAAATCATCATTTGATAGTCTAAACTCCCTACGATACACAAAAATCAATTACTTTTCACAAGGTTTTCAAAATCTTTCATTTGCGTTTCTTAGATGAGAGAAACACTTAAAAATGATATTTGAAATTGAGATTAGCTTTTTCTATAGCAGTTATTTGCGTAAAAATGTATGTATCGTGTCGTTACAGCCTTAAATAAATTATTCAATCATAGTTTAATTAGTTTTTGTCTATATTTTTCTTTGATTTAAAATACACAGCTGCGTTTAAGAAAACATTTGTTTAATATCATAATAAATGTTTTACCAAAGCTGTAAGATCAATCAAAAAGTTTGAGGCTTGTCGATTCCTAGTGAAAAATATAACATTTTGTAATCTAAACTCCCTCAAATACATTTTGAAACACCAACAGCCTAAAATTATTATTTGTAAATTAAAAGGTATCAACTATTGCTTACAAATATTTATTATGAGGCGAACTATGTTCCTTATTGCGATTATCGAATTTTACATTATGTGACTTATGTTATTAATTGATTCAGAAATTTTATTGTTGATATAAAATAAAAGATTTAAAAACCTTCGTTCTTATTTTACAGCTGACCATAAATCACTCTCCCATGTTTGAATTGATTGAGTAATTGATTAAGCTGTTACAGTAAAGAAAAATCTTAGGCTTGTCGATTTCAAATGCAAATCATCATTTGATAGTCTAAACTCCCTACGATACAAAAAAAAGCAATTATTTTCATCACTAACCAGATTTTCAATTTTTTCGCGCTTAAATGAGAGAAACATTTAAAAAAGAGATTTAAAAGTGACTGATATGAATGCTTTTTATCGTACAAAGTATACAGCTCTTAATAAAAATAATTCATTTATGTTTTCAATTAAATGGACAAAAAAAAAAAGGTGTTGCAACAACAATTGATTATAGACTTGTCGATTTTAAACGAAAAAAACCTCATTTGCTTATCTAAACTCCCTTTAAATTATTATATCATTTGTTTAAGTATTACAGCCTTAAATAAATTATTCAATCATAATTTAATTAGTTTTTGTCTATATTTTTCTTTGATTTAATATGCACAGCTGCGTTTAAGAAAATATTTGTTTAATATTATAATAAATGTTTTACCAAAGCTGTAAGATCAATCAAAAAGTTTGAGGCTTGTCGATTCCTAGTGAAAAATATAACATTTTGTAATCTAAACGCCCTCAAATACATTTTGAAACACCAACAGCCTAAAATTATTATTTTTAAATTAAAAGGTATCAACTATTGCTTACAAATATTTATTATGAGGCGAACTATGTTCCTTATTGCGATTATCGAATTTTACATTATGTGACTTATGTTATTAATTGATTCAGAAATTTTATTGTTGATATAAAATAAAAGATTTAAAAACCTTCGTTCTTATTTTACAGCTGACCATAAATCACTCTCCCATGTTTGAATTGATTGAGTAATTGATTAAGCTGTTACAGTAAAGAAAAATCTTAGGCTTGTCGATTTCAAATGCAAATCATCATTTGATAGTCTAAACTCCCTAAAATACAAAAAAAAAAAAAACAATTATTTTTCATCAGTTAAAATACTAACCAGATTTTAAAAATTTCCGCGCTTCTTAGATGTGAGAAACATTTAAAAATAAGATTTAGAACTGACTGATATGAGACTGATATGAAGCTGTATACTACAAAGTATACAGCTCTTAATAAAAATAATTCATTTATGTTTTCAATTAAATGAACTAAAAAAAATAGCTGTTGCAACAACCATTGATTACTTACTTTTCGATTTTAAACAAAAAAAAAAACTCATTTGCTTATCTCAATTCCCTATAATACATTATATCATTTGTTTAAGTATTACAACCTTAAATAAATTATTCAATCATAATTTATTAAGTTTTTATCTATATTTTTCTATGATTTCAAATACACAGCTGCGTTTAAGAAAACATTTGTTTAATATCATAATAAATGTTTTACCAAAGCTGTAAGATCAATCAAAAAGTTTGAGGCTTGTCGATTCCTAGTGAAAAATATAACATTTTGTAATCTAAACTCCCTCAAATACATTTTAAAACACCAACAGCCTAAAATCATTCCGTAAATCAAAAGGGCTACTTTTTCCTCTGCGTAAACTGTCACATACGACTTTATGTTGAACATAAATGCTTAGGTTTTGTTTCAGCAAACAGCTCTAAGGCTAGTAATTAATTCAGTAATTTTATTGTTAGATATAAAATAAGGGATTAAAAAACCTTCGTACTTATTTAACAGCTGACCATAAATCACTTCCATGTTTGAATTGATTGAGTAATTGATTAAGCTGTTACAGTAAAGAAAAATCTTAGACTTGTCGATTTCAAATGCAAATCATCATTTGATAGTCTAAACTCCCTAAAATACAAAAAAAAAAAAACAATTATTTTTCATCAGTTAAAATACTAACCTGATTTTCAAATGTTTTTTATTGGCGAGAGAAACACTTAAATATGTAATTTGAAACAGAGACAAGCTTTTTCTATAATAGGAGCCATTAATGCTTTTTTATCGTATTAAGTATAAAAATAATTAATTTATGTTTTAAAAAAATAGCTGTTACAATAATTATTGATTATAGGCTTGTCGATTTAAACGAAAAAAAACCTATAATACATTATCTCATTTGATTAAATATTACATACAGCCTTAAATAAATTAATCAATCATGATTTAATTGAGTAAATGTACAAAAAAGCTGTTATATTAAAAAGACTAGGCTTGTAGATTAAAAATGAAAATCATCATTTGAAAATCTAAACTCCCTTAGATAATTTTTGATAAAATAGTTTTTAGTGCATACAAATTAAATGAATAAAAATGAATTTATAGTTAATTTATTGCCCGTTTTACAAAAAATCGGTAAAAAAAACATTTTGAATATTAATTTTTTAAAACTTTCAACAGTGCCTGTATTTGTCATGTTTTTTTTTTTCATAAAAAATCGCTTATTCTTGTTGATTTCTTGACTATTTAAGTTTTTTCATCCACACACTAACTCTTAGGCTTGTATTACACAATTCGCGTAAACACCAAAATGTGTGCACAAATTTGTGTATTTTAGTCACTAAAATGCATAAAACAATCTGAATCACAAGTTGGATTACAGCAAATGACATACAAACACATTAGAAGAACTAAAATGCACGACTCGCACATACTTGCTCCTAGGAAGTTGCTGTGTATGCTAATGCTTCTTATATAAAGTTTTTAAAAGTAAATAATTTTATAGGAAATTACAAAAAAAAAACAACATAAAATTCATTACTCAAATGACTAAATACTTTTTTAAATTGTATGGAGCTTCAAACAAAGTATGCCATTTGGTTTCTCAAAAAAGATAAGTTTTTAGAAAAAAAATTTTGAAAATTGTTAGAGGCGTTTTTTTGTTTTTTTTTAAATATTTTTTTTATATATAAAAATACTCAAGCCATGTTGGAAAAAAGTTAATATGCCATTTTCAAGAAAATGTTAATAATCACCTGAACCAAAATTTCAAAAATTATCCTTCTAAATTTAATTTTTTTTTTAAATTAAAAAAAAAAAAAAAATAGTTTGAAAATTTTGGAATGAAATAATTTAAAATATGCTAAGAACCCTTTGTGTAAAAATTGACATCGGAATCTGATAAGTCGTTTACAAGAAAATCAGCAAAAAAGCAAAGAGGTCTAAAGGAGTAAAATTACCGTTGCATGGGTCCCGTAAAGGTTAAAGTAATGTTTGTTTTATTCCGTATTAATTTATGTTTTAGCTGACTTTTTTCTTCGCATTGCCACATTGAATACGAGAAGGTTAATCAAGATCTAAAATGTAATTCGAATGCGCCTAACCAAGTGAATTAAAGTAGAAATATAATAGACGGAAGCCTATGGAAGTAAATGCCAAAACCCAGCCAAATTCAGATTTCCACAGCGTCTAACACACACGTTGTCAATAATGAAACAACAATTCCAACCAGCTGTTACTTTTTGACGTAAAAGGAGCTTGTACAATGTACATTAAAACTTTTGTCAAAGTTAAAATGGACGTATGTAAAACATACAAATCTATGTAGGTATTCAGAAGTAATATTCAGTCAATTTTGCTTAAGAAACAACAATAAAACTAAATTTCAATTCATCAACGCTTCTAGTCTCAAGTCTTAACACACTACTAGGTCACTACTACATTACTGGATCAATGCTACCTAAATTCACCCCCTTAACAAATTTTCTTCCACCATTATAAGAATAGCAAACAAACAAACAAAAAAAACTTAAGCTTACGTAATTATATAATCAGTTGAATCAAACATGTGCTTACGAATCATTCTTCATTGTCTATTCCGAGGAGCCCCTAGTATGTTTATTTTTTTAACTCCACTAACTGTTGTGTTGTGAGTGTATTGTACACATTTTTAAGTGAAAGTAAAAGTTATTTATTTCACTCTCTTGGCTTGCCACATCAGCCAGTGAAGCACGCACGATAGCAATACAAAGAAATTATGGCTAAAGCGGTAGTGGCATAAAAGATACACACACCGCACCCACCGCACACTTTACCATTAAGCTGGCATTAACCGAGTACGAGTTCACTGTACAGCAACATAGATTTTGTTTCAGTCAGTTTCGTTGATTCGTCACATTAACTACCGCCTTTATTTATTCGCTCAGGTGAGGTTACATTTAGGTTTATTCGTGTATGTTATTTTCGAAATAAAATTATGATGACGACTGCACTTGACCTACCCAAATGTTAATTAGTAATTGACTAATTGTATGTTTTTTTTTGCAACCATAAACTCCTTACCGTACAGTTTAAATAAAAAGGCAGAGTAAACGTAATGAAAAGTTTAATTACTATTGAATGTAATATAATTGTTTGAATTATATTCGTGGTATATCAACGTGTGCATTTTGTTAGTTGTTCCATTTAATTTTTAAAATACACGCAAAACTCTTGTTGGGTAATTTTAAAAGATTAGCAATATTTCCTAGTTTTAAAGTAGAAGAATAATCTGAAGAATTTTATGGTATCGAGCTGAACCCTTTTCCGACATTGAGTCCTATCATCCTATGCATTAAACAAATGATCGCAATATCTATGTTATGGTCTAGTTTTAAAATATCGTATAGTTTTGCTGATTGAATAATTAAGATGATGCTGGTGAGCCTTTCAGTAACGAATCAGTTGCTCTCTTTATAATTTTTTTCGTCGAGTCTTAACGTTTTTGTTTCGTATCTTTTAAAATTGCTTTCTCTTGCTCGTGAAGGTTTCATTGTTAAATGACCGGTCTATTCAAATGTGTAGAACCTGAGCCTTCTGACCGTGCTCATTCTTTTATTGTTAATTAATGCGTTAGATTTTATTTTTTTTTTTTTTTCGATTTACAAATCTTGATAACGATTCACATTTGCCTTGGCACGAAATAAAGAGTTGGGTAGGGAATTCCACTATCGGGTCGTATCGAGGAAATTATTCAAAATAAACTACACAACTGCCTATTTCAATAGAGCACTGTTTAAATATTTAATTAACGTTCAAACACTGAGAGGCAAGAGAAAATTCAACGATGTTCTAAAATCTAAAGAAACAATGTATCAGTGTATCCAAAAATTGATCTATCAACTATCAAGTTCAAAGTACTTTACTGATGATTTAGAATATATGCACTTAATCCATCCATTATTTTGCTTTAACTTCAGAAAATACCTTTGAGTTTTTGAAGTTCCAAAAGATTTTTGATATCCCATTTAAAATGTTGCCGCAGTTCCTCATTCAAAGAAAGAGAGGTGGAAGTGAAAGTTAGTTTGAAAGGCTTAGGGTGCTGCACGGGATAAGAATTGCTGTATATTACAACGCGCTGTGTGTGCCAAGGCCTCAGTTCTAATTTTTAATTTGATCTCTCACTGTTCTGACGATCAAAAACCCAGTTTGAAGATTGGTAAAATACGAGTAGGAACAGATGTTTGCTAGTTTGAGTTTGATTTTTGGCTGTTAAAACAGCAGACTCGGTTTGGGCCAGTTAAAACAAACCTATGGTTTTGGCTGGAAATCTGACTGATCACCAATGCAACTGTCTGTAGGAACACATGCGTTTGCCGCCGGTTTTAATATAATAAAAGCGACTGAAGTTAGCATTCCCCTTCCATGCGCACATATACGTGTATGATCTGAACACCTTTCTCGTTCCCATAATCTCTGTAATGAAACATTGACTTACCTTTACCAAGGAAATCTTTGTATGTTTTCCCACAATTTGTTAAAAACCAAAAAAAAAATTATAATTTTTTTTTTTTAGACATCGCCTCCACCTTCCTCAAATGTTGATGCAATCGACCAGCAGATAGTCAGCCAAGGCATTGTTGTTCGTGACCTCAAAGCTAAAAAAGCCGAAAAAACTCAAATTGATGTTGAAGTTAAAAAACTGCTTACACTAAAAGCCGACTACAAAACAGCAACAGGTAACGACTGGAAACCAAAGCCTGCAACAGCACCTCCAGCTGCAACAAAACCAACTGCCCCAAGTCCATCATCTGGTGCTGATGCTAATTCAATAAACAAACGCATTGTAGAACAAGGCGATTTGATTAGAGATCTCAAAACAAAGAAAGCTCCCAAAACTGACATAGAGCCCCAAGTAAAAGTCCTCCTATCGCTCAAAGCGCAATACAAAGAGGTAACTGGGAAAGATTGGAAACCTGATGCTGTTGTACCAGTAACTGCAGCTGCAACACAAAGTAGTGCCATCCCAAAAGCATCCGAAACCGAAGCAATTTTAGCTAAAATTAACGATCAAGGTGGCAAGATCCGCCAACTGAAATCGGAAAAGGCTGCCAAGCCCACCATTGATGTCGAAGTGAAGGTTTTGCTTACACTCAAAGCCGAATACAAGAAACTGACTGGTTCTGATTGGACTCCAGCCTGTGCTTCTGCTGTAGTTGTTAAAAAAGAATTATCTCCAGCCCCAGTTGGTGCAGACAATAACTCCGCTGTATCAGTTTTACTTGACAAAATTGCAAAGCAAGGCGAGAAAGTACGTGACTTGAAGTCTCAAAAAGCAGCAAAACCAGAAATTGATGCTGAAGTAAAGTTGTTATTAGCTCTAAAAACTGACTACAAGAGTCTTACGGGGTCAGATTGGAAACCTGGTACCACAGCGCCTGCATCAGCACCACCACAAGCAACTGCCGCTGCTAAAGAAGCATCACCAGTGAAGGGCGACCTTTCAAGCATAAATGACAGAATCAAAGAACAAGGAGACAAAATTCGTAAACTGAAATCAGAAAAGGCCCCCAAAGCAGCAATCGATCCAGAAGTGAAAGCATTACTGTCTCTAAAAGCTGACTTCAAAAGCATTAGTGGAAAAGATTGGACTCCCGACACTAAAGTTGAATCACCAAAAGAAGTTGCAACAATGACAGACGAAAAGACACAGCTGACGAAACAAATTAATGAGCAAGGTGACAAAGTGAGAGCGGCCAAGGGAAGCCACGCAGCTAAAGAAGTAATCGATTCTGAAGTTAAGTTGCTATTGGATCTCAAAGCCAAGTATAAGGAGGTAACTGGAACTGACTTCCCCGTTGCAGCTCGTGGGAGCAGTAAAAAGTCTGGCGAAAAGAAGGAATCTACACCAAAACCAGCCAAGCCTTCCAAGAAAGAATCTCCCAAGCCTGAAAGTGCAACTGGAGCTGTAAAAAAGCAGACTCGTTTAGGCTTGGAGGCCACAAAGGAGGATAACCTTCCCGATTGGTATTCACAAGTCATCACGAAAGGAGAATTAATTGAGTACTACGATGTTTCCGGATGCTACATTCTTCGACACTGGTCGTTTGCAATTTGGAAGTTCATTCGCACATGGTTCGATAATGAAATCACAAAAATGGGAGTCAAAGAATGTTACTTCCCAATGTTTGTGTCCAAAGCTGCTTTGGAAACAGAAAAGGATCATATAGCTGATTTTGCACCAGAAGTCGCGTGGGTAACAAAATCTGGTGAGACTGATTTAGCCGAACCAATTGCTATTCGTCCCACCTCCGAAACAGTTATGTACCCTTCATATGCGAAATGGATTCAGTCCTACAGAGACTTGCCAATTCGATTGAATCAATGGAACAGTGTTGTCGTAAGTTATTAAACAAATTCTTCTTTTTTATGATTGGATTTTGAGATTTTTCATTTCATTATAGAGATGGGAATTCAAACACCCACAGCCGTTCCTTCGGACAAGAGAATTCTTATGGCAAGAAGGTCACACTGCCTTTGCAACCAAAGAGGAAGCCGACAAAGAGGTGCAAGAAATCCTCGATTTGTATGCTCATGTATACACAACTCTGCTGGCTATTCCAGTGGTAAAGGGACGCAAGACCGAAAAGGAGAAGTTCGCCGGTGGAGATTACACCACCACTGTGGAGGCATTCATTTCAGCTAGTGGTCGTGCCATTCAAGGTGCAACCAGCCATCATTTGGGACAAAACTTCTCTAAAATGTTTGACATTGTCTATGAAGATCCTGAAACACAAAAGAAACAATTCGTGTTCCAGAATTCCTGGGGTATCACAACAAGAACGATTGGAGTGATGATCATGGTTCATGCTGATAATCAAGGACTTGTCCTTCCTCCTCATGTGGCGTGTATTCAAGCTATAATCGTTCCATGTGGAATCACAGTGAATACAAAAGATGATGAACGTGAACAGCTACTGCAAAGTTGCAAGAGCTTGGAAGCTCTGTTAAATTCCAATGGAATCCGTTGTGAGGGTGATTATAGGGATAATTACTCGCCCGGGTGGAAATTCAATCATTGGGAACTTAAGGGTGTTCCAATCCGCATTGAAATTGGTCCAAAAGACATGAAATCCAATCAATTGGTAGCGGTGCGTCGTGACACTGGTGAAAAATTGATACTGTCTTGTGAAAATGCCGAACAGAAAATTAGCCAATTGCTTGAAACCATCCATGAGAGTATGTTGGCCAAGGCGAAAACCGATCTCACCCAGCACACTAAGTTGACGAAGAACTGGGGCGATTTCTGTAAGTTCTTGGATCAGAAGAACATCCTACTTACACCTTTCTGTGGAGACACGAGTTGTGAGGATCAGATTAAGGCTGATAGTGCGAGGTAAGTTAAACAAAAGCAATCACAGAACATTGTTTTGATTTATAATTTTTTAAATTATTTTTTAAGGGACGAAGAAGCTGAACCTGGTGCACCGGCTATGGGGGCGAAATCACTTTGCATACCATTCGATCAACCTGCGGCTATAACATCTGCAGACAAATGCATCCATCCAAGTTGTAGCAAGAATCCTAAATATTATTGTTTATTCGGAAGAAGTTATTAATAGAAGCATACACAGCCACATACGTTGCGTTTGACCGATTTTTTTTAGTTTTTACGATCTTAAATGAGATTCTATTGCTTTTTAATTGTTACAAAGTTTTTATTTTGGTTCTTTTTTTTAAATTATTAAAACTCAAATAAATTTGTTAGTTTTTAAATTCTAAAGCATTTTCCTGAAGTAAAACTATGTTTCATTTAACACTAAAACAAGAATATAATACGAGTAGATTTCATCTCAATTGATTACAAGACCGCTTACCTTGCTATGCCATCAATGGAGATTTTTTCTTCTATCATTAAATCGTAGAAATAATGGTTTTCGAAGTGAAGCACGCACAGCAAGGGCAGCGATGTGTAAGCATGAGAGCTGCGTAAGTGCGTACACTATCTACCCACGCGTCTCAACCATCTTCAACGCAGCTTCTCAGACTCGCTATACAGCCTTCATACTCCTTCGATACACAGCACCAAAAATTGCTCGCAGAATTTTTCTCTCAAAGCAAGCAAGCAAAGATTCATCCGAATCTTTTAACGCAAATGCTTCTGCCCTATGCTGCAGGACTGGGATGATAAAGGTCTTGTATAGCGTTTCCTTGGTTCTATGAAAGATGTCTTTACTATTTACGTACATAACTCGCTATTGCCCTATTTTATAATTAGTCGCATAGGAGTTGCTGGTACGACTTTGATATGTGATATCAATCAATACTTACAAACATAATCGTATATTGAATCGCACGTTATTTAAACAATTTTTTTTACACCAAATAAAAATAAATCTCTGCTTTTTCTGATAGCTATTGCCGGCCTCTTACTCAAATTGGTTTGGTTTTTAACGATCAACGTAATTCGTTATACGAGCTCAGACTGGAGCTGTATACGCGTGACGATTGAAGGATAACAAAATATTGAATTTTGTGGCAAAACCAAGTTTTCTTTAATGTTTAATGTAAATTAAAAACAATTTTTAAATCGAATATCGAAATCAGTGTAGTAATGTAGTAATCGAAATCAGTGCGTAGATCAAATAACGTAGAATCACCCTTTCCAACTTTTCTCTCTTTGTGTTTAGAAAGTATTCTCAAAGTGTCGAGTGTTTTTAAATATCAACATCATAATTTAGTAAAACGAATCCAAATCAGCAACAAAGAGAAAAATAAATGTAAAAGAACTTAATTTTTAATGTTGTCATCTTTTTTTTTTTTTGTATTCTTGAGCTTATCAAATTTTTTTTTTGGTATTCTTGAGCTTATCGAATTTTTAATTCGTCTATTCAGTGTCTCTATTTCCAAGTAAATGCGTATCGCATTTTTACTTCTGGATGGCACCCAAGACCTTTTGCAAAATTACTTAATTCTCTTTGTTGAATTATTTGAAGATACACATTAATAAGACATCAAGTGACTCATCGTCTTTGGGGATGGCTATAAGGAACCAATGCCTTTAACTATTGATCCTTTTTCGTTTGCGATATGTTTTTTTAGCTTTTGGCATATCTGTACTTTCTTCCACAAGTTTGGGGCTATGGATCTCGTTCATTTCTTCTTCGCCTTCGCTGATACAAATGGTTTCCTCTGGCCCAAAAATATTTTTGAATACTGAAGCTAAACAACATAATGAAATAATAAACAACATTATTTTCTTTGTATAAAGCAATATGTTTAAACTTTTAACCTGTTAGTGGTCCTTGCACAACTGAAGTATCGTCGCCATCAGGAGAAATAGCAATCTTGTTGGTTCCTATAATGTGACATCTCAATCTGGAGACGAATTCGTCTGGATTTGGAAGCTTTTGGAGTCCTCCCATTGTACCCAACACGTCAAGAGTATTATCCAAGGGATCTTTATGCAATCTGCTTGTTAGCAAGCACTTGCACCCAAATCTTTGATATAATTCCTCGAATAAAAGCCTTAACGCCACACTCGAATGAATAATTCCTATGAAATCGCTTGCAAAATAATTTTTTTTTTTATTTATTAAATGGTTGATGGTTACCTGTTTGAAATGGAAGCGCAGTTGTTTTTCCAATGACTCTCATGCTTTCCATCAACTTCGACATATTATTCAGAATTTTGTTTTGAGCCCTGAGGGCAAGACCATATGCTAGAATACTTCCTTCCGAAGTAGGTTTTGGTGTACTGACATTCATGATGTCAAACCAATCGTTCGTCTATATTAAATGAAACTGAAATTGAAACAAGGAGGCACGTTTGTTCAGTACTAATTTTCTTACCAGTTTAAACAGCTTGCAACATTCTTCCCAATTCGCCTCTTTGAGCAGACCTAAACTTGCTGCTCTGCTTATGACCTTAGCAATAGATTGAGAAAAATGTTTTGCCGCCTTTTTATGCTCGACCCCAGAAATGTCGGAATCATCACTGTTTGTTTCTTGGGCGGTATTTTGATCTGAAGGGGTGCAAGAAAGTAACTCCGAAACTATTTTCTTCTTAACTTCCTTTCCATTGATCAAAAACCCATGATCAAAGAAAGCTTTTACTAAGAGTTGCAAAAGATTAGGAACATCGGGAAAGACGAAGATTTTTGTATCTTTGCGCATAAACCTAACGAAATTCAAAGGATTTTTTTAAAAATAAAATCAATAAACTGTAATCAGTACATTACCATGGCTTTTCCGGAGATAATTTAAGGTCATTAAATAGCCTGCTGTTTTCTCCGCCTAGATCACTAACTACAGCCACAATAGTATATCCACATTCGTCAACTGTTGTTAAAATATCATTTAATAATTCGTAGTTCATTTTACGATTAAATGCATACAAAATTGGTTGTTCCCATTTGCTTATAAGACCTGAAAATAAAAATGTAAATGTTTAAATGAATTATTTAAAAGAAAAAAAAGATTTTTTTTACCCGTAAGCATTGCTACTAGCACGAAATCGGTTGGTACTAATGTTGCAACTTTCATTTCGTCAAAGCTTAATATACAAACTTTTTTTTCTTCTTTGTTCATATCTGTCATTGTATTAAGAATTTGTACAACAGGTCTTAAAACTCCAGGTGTTAATTTAATTGATCGTGCCCAGCTCTTTAGACTACTGACTGATGGAAGCGGGAAATTGTTTTTCTTGAGGAATTTATATGCTTCAGGACTAACTGAATACAAATGAATGGATTTAATTATATCGATTTCTAACCAACGTTGTTGTGGAATAGTCGTCGACGACTGTAGCTTTTCTATTTGTCGTTGGCTAAAAAAACTGCCCAGTTTCATGTTCATATTTGTTGCTTGTGTATTAATATCTTTCATATCCGACTCCAGGGAATGTATTTTCTCTCTAAGTTCAGTTTCAATTTTATTCCTATTTTTGTATAAAAAGATTAATACGGTTTCTTTTTCTGTTTTTGGTAATTTGTAAAATAACATACTTTTCCAACCTAAGTGCATCTATTTCTTTCTGTAAGGCAACACATTTTGCACAGCCAATGGGATCTTCGATATCTTCTGTAGGCTTATAATTATCATTATAATCGTCTTCAGATTCCGTCATATCATTTCCTTCAGATAAAAACTCTCCGGAGATCGATGGTGATGCACTATTTTTAAGGATCTCTGTAAAAACAAATTATTAAATGAATTTTGCGTTATAGAAGAGCCCAATGAGTGAAACCACGCTTACAAAACAGGAAAATCTACAGGAAGGAAGTGGATAGGCGAATCGGTGGTAAAATACTATAAAATGGTTCCAGAAACTAGTCTGGCGGTCTTTCTTCATACACAAGAACACAAGACTGGGTAAAACTAGATGTCTTGAGATGTGCGACTAAGAGCCTTTCATTTCCTGCATTAACTTGAGTACGAATAACCTTAGAATACGCGTTGTAGTGGCAGAAAATTTTGAAAAGTGGGTCAAACCAAATTATATTTTATCTCGTCGTGCATCGTATTAACCTATTCAACTGAAATCTGAAATGCACTTGTTTATAAGATATCACATATTGGTCTTTCCACAAGGTTCAATAAAGGGATCAGAGAAGATAACACAGACACGAAGGCAGCTGTTTGGAACGGAGTAGACTGCGAAGTGGTTTAGTACCAGTACAGGAATTAAAGAAGTATATCTACCAAGTGCCCTCCTGTTCTCTGTGCTTATAAATTACATACTATGGAAGAATAAGAGTTTCCATCACCGTTGGTGTAGTATTATGTGTCGATTGATTATTCGTACTCTCAGAATCACCAGAAAATTTGAAATTAATTTTATTAATCGGTTAACGACCTACTGCAGAATAACTAGCTATGACCACTGAAAAATCCAAAAGCCAGGTTGCGTGATTTCCAATTATTGAAAAGCCATTTATTTCAACAAAAAAAGATTTCGCACAATCTTATCCCAATGAATGTTTCCAGAATCTACGGTGATTACTTGTTAAATTAAAAAAGTTTTGAAAATTGTACTGCTGTTTGCTTTTTAAAACAATTTTTTTGAGATATAAAGATCTGGGGTGGAATCGGCTAAGGTGATATTTGACTGTTGATAGTCAAAAAAGACATTTGTTCCATGTAAGGTGAATATCAAAACTATGGCACAGTCGTTTTGCGGCCGACACCTATCATGTGTAGTTTTCGATTTTTCTTGGATTTTTAATTACATTCAGGCTCAATTTTTTAGAAATCACGTTTTGCGGTTGAAAATGTGTTAAAAGTAAACAAAAATTGTAGTGAAAATTCAAAATTTTATCATTTGAAGATTCAAATGATCGATTTACACAGAGCAAATAGTATTTGAAAATCAAAAACGGCTATCAATAAGAGCGACAATTAACTATCATCTTAGCCGATTCCACCCCTGATGGTTTAAGTTATTAATGTTTCGCACAGCACTGTAGTTGTTCCACTTAGAGCCGATTTTTCCATCATCAGATAAACTAACAGTTAGCTGCCAGAGGAATATATTAACATCGAATTTTTCAATCACTCAGTTATTTATTCTATAGAATAGCAAAATTGAAAAGCAAAATTGAAAATTTTTGAACTTAAAAGTCATTTTCATAATCAATTTTTTGATTGTTGTTTGTTTTTATTTGTTGTAAAGCTGGATTTTTGAACAGGTATGACAAATAATTTTTGGTGACATTTGAAAATTTATTTCTAGGAATATTTTTTAACAAGCTCCGAAATGAGCAGATAAGTTTATTCGACTATTGAAATAATTATTCCCAAAAATACGTATTATATGACTTTCGAAAAATAGATTTTTGCTCTATCTTATGAATAAGTACTTACTGACTGTTCATCTGACTATTGAAAAACTGGGCCTAAATCAAAACATTCAGTCACAAGTACAGCACAAAAATTGAAAAGCATACTGATGTGGTAAACGAGCTCAAGGTGAAAAGTGTGGATATTTCTCCAATAATTCTATCTGCCACAGGACTGATACCAAAAAACCTTATTGTCCAGTTAAAGATGCACTAGTGATTATGCAGAAATCTGTGATCCTTAATGCATGCAACATAGTTCGACGATTTTTGAAATAAACCAATGGGCTATAATAATAACAATAATAAAATTCTAATAACCAAAACTGTTATATGGAAGGTACACGTTCGAAACGAGTTACTCAAAAAACAAACAAAATTCAATGGATAAAGTTGCTGTGGACGCTAAAGGCTCTTACATATATAAAAAAAAAAAAGAATTACCTCAACAAAAAATTTTAATTTCCCCTCCCCAAAACCCTTAACTACCAAGTTTGAAAAAAATCATTTCACCGGTTTAGGCTGTAGCACGCTATAGAGACAGTCTGACAAACAGAATTGCGGGTTATCCCAAGTACATAGTACATATACCGTAATTAAAAAATACCAACCTTGAAAACTAGAAACAAGTGATGTGTACAAAACTCTTCCGTGCCCATTGAGCAAATCACATATTTTGTTTAAACTATTGCCCTAAAATTACTTCAAAATAGAACATCCAAATTAAAAATAAATCTAAACTTTGCACTGGCAACCAAAACAATTTTACATTGTCTGAATGATATTATGTAGATGAATTCGATAAAATACAGTCGCCGAATAAGGCTTATAGCGAGGGGTTATATAATATTGAAAATTATTTAATTACAAACCTTCGTCATTGTTGTTGCAAACTTCGTCCAGTATTATTACTTCATTTTCTTGAAATGAAAAGAAAACAAATAAGTATTATGGTAAAAAATATATAGAACAAATGCATTCTGCATTTACAAACCTTCGTCATTCTTTGCAACAACTTTTTCGAATGTTAGTTCTTGATCATCTTCCCCAGTTTCTTTAAACAAAAAGAACAAATAGAAATATTAAGTTAAGCATTATGATGAAAACATACTAATGTATGTACCTTTCAGGAAAATGGTTGGAATTGCGTCCTTATTCAAATTCAAGCAATTGTTTTGAATTTTCCAGATATCCTCAAAGTGATCACTGCAGATGAGAGTATCTTTGTCGGGAACGAAATTCTTCATATTTATGTTTTCCAACCACAACTTCAAAAGTTCAGGTTGATTTAGTGGAAAACTGAAACATCAATAAACATTTGTATTATGGAATATAGTCTTATGCATGTTAATTTAAATATTTTTAATACTTATGAAGGGTAATGCTTGGTTTTGTGCATTCTGTGGCATTACAATAAAAGCAACTCGATTTTAGCTTTGGGAAAATCTCAGGTACACTTCCGGAAAGTAATACTCTACCAGTTTTACTCAATTTAAAACATTTCTTTGAGAAATGGTCAGAACATACTCTTGTGTGTTTCTTTGGATTAAACGAGGCATGAAGGTTCAGTCTTTTTTTCCAAATTTGCATCAGGCGACTATTATTCAATGGAAATCTGTAAGAATATTTTATTAGAAATTGTATTTTCCAACTATGAGGTTTTAGTTGTAAATAAAATAAAAAAAATGTAACTCACACATGAAGTGTTCTGTCCCCACTTTGAAATCTTTTGCACATTATGCATAGTCGTACCATTTTGAAAAACAAATCTTCGCTTGAAAAGAAGAAAAAATATTTTGAATTTGTTTTGCAGAATAAATGTTTACATTATAATCATGCTTATTATTGAATTCTCTATATTTTCCTCCCGGTATTCAGCTTGATTCGCAGTACTCGCATTCGCATTTGGAGCAATTATGGAACTTGATAGGAGACGAAATATGTAGTTAAGTAGTTCCTCGTTGCGGTAATATAGTTTAACGGCAAGTTCCTTAATTGCTTTAAATGCGAATGGGAGTATTGCAAATAAAGCTGACTCCCCGAGATTGAACATTGCAAATGCCATAATGGGCATGAATATTTATATTAAGCTCACTAATTTATCCATTATTTTGTCTATTATAAAAAAAATAAATGGAAGGGAAATAAAATTTTCCACCGCTGAGATGCAATTTTCATGACAACCAGGGACCTACAACACAATACATAGTCCCTGTTGAACGAGTTAATTTTTTAAACTTGTTGAGAAATTTCTGTAACACAGAAAAAAGTATCCACGGACACTGCGGCGCGATACCTTTCAACAAGTGGGAAATTTCAAACTCCAATGTTTCCTTATCTGGAACAACAGCCTGTAAACCAGAACAACAGGTTCTTTTAACAAGTAAAATCCATTTCTGTAACACATTAAGAACCTAAACAATTGTAGAAAAACAAAATTTCCACTAGACTTGTTGAACAGCGATAACTAAATAAAAGGTAGGTATAATCACCCCTATCGGAGATTAAATATCCCGGAGAATTTTTGTTTTATGAATCGGGCCCCCAATCGAAAAAAAATTCTGCAAAAGTCGTCCCTATTTCACTTTTCGCTATTCTTAACACCAGAGGAACAAATTACAAGCGCAAACGGAACAAAATTCCAGAAATATTTCGATTGGTAGCCCTTTTCCCAAGATAAAATTCCCCCAGAAATGCGAATAAGTTATAAATTGCAATTTTTTTTATTAAGGGTGAGTTTTTAGTACTAAATGTGTTAATTTTGAATTAGTTAAGGCTGGAACGTAAAATAAATAAAAGTAAACAATATAATAAATTATAGCCAATTTGCTCATTTTTGGGGAAACAAAAATAAATATCTTTCATTGCCCGCTATTTTACATAGAACAAAAAAAAAAACAAAATTGGTTATTCTAAAGCGACAATCGTGTCTTCTAAAACGGCAATCGCAGCACATTTCTCCGTCTTAGAGTATCTTATACTGAATCCATATGGCGTTCTTAAGTCAATATTGTGCAATCAATATATATTTTGTGCAATCAATTTTTGTTTTTTTTTTTATGAACTTTTGTTTTATTTTCGACAATAGTTTAAAATCATATAAATGTTTTTCTTGCAGTACAAAATAACGACATTTTATGAAGGACGATAAGACTTATGTGTGGCTGATAAACCTGCAAAAATTTCTTAAATTTATTAATTATCTAACTATTGACATCAATTACAAGAGAATAACGCTTCTTTGATGTCGAGAAAGCGTTTGTTCATAAACTCAATATACACTGGGCTTTCCTTCAGCACTAATAAAAATAATATTTTCTTTTCTTTCTTCCAGAAACTTCTTTGTGGAACTGGAAAGCTACAAATCAACATTAAAGTGTATCAGAGCTCTGGAGTTGCTAAAGGCTCAAAACTTGGACCATTCCTCTACAGCATCCTTACCTCTGACCAACCGACTGCAAGTGGATTTGAAAACCTGCTCTACGCCGATGATTCACTTACATACTCTAAATCATCATTGCCAACGACAGCTATTCGAAAAGTTGAGGTGCATATCCGGAAACTATTTGAGTTCTACAACAAATGGCGTATCCGAATAAACTCATCGAAATCGGAACTATTGTGCATAACACTCACGCTCCCAGATGGAACTAGATGCGAGCCAAACGCAACGCTAAGTATCTAGCCATCAGCTTCAACGAGCTTCTGAGAATAAACCAGCCCTTAAGGGATGTGCTGAGAATTAAACCTGACATTCCATCGCGTGTACACCTCGATGAAAAGAAAAACCGGACTGAGCCAGCTTACAAAACTTTTAATATACAAGCAGCTCTTTAGACCAGTTATCAGCTATAGCTTTCCAGGGTGGTATACTATCTCAAAAACAGCCATGAAGGACCTCCAACTGTTTTAAAGGAAAATCGTGAGGCTCTGCACCGGACTTTTCTTCAACCGACAGAGGCAGAAACATTACAGCAATCAACGACTCTACGATGAAGCCAAAATCATCCCACTGGACAAGCAAAGAAACAACCAACTGATGAGAAGGATGACCACTCAACCAAGACAATCCGAACCAAGGTACCTGTCCGCAATTGAAATGGATAAACGAGGATATTTTTCCGGCAATCAACGACGATGAAGCACTTAACTTCTACTCTGCCCCTGAGTCAGCCCACTATCGTGGCTAAGCCCATCCCAACCATCGCTAAGCAGCAGTGTCATTTGACAACCGGGAAGGAACACCCCGAGATGAACCAAGTCAAACGACTTTAAATATTAAGATTTTTTTTTCTTTTACATGTAAAATATGACTATATATTAATTTTAACCTCAGCCACTTTATAACGTTAGGCCCCCTATGTGCCAACAATTTTAACAGTTTTTCACTGTATTATATTATTTGTAAGTTTATCTTAAGTCAAATTGTAAACATTATGTTCAATAAAACAAAATTGATTGATTGACTGCATATTCTTATTTTTTGATTTTTTTGGTTTGAATAAATTGTATGGACTGAAAAAAAATATTTTTTTCCATTAAATTCTTGTTCATGTTTAAAATAGTATATCGTCCCGTTTCTGCGTTAACCTCGTAACTACATTTTCTTAAAAGGTTTTGCTGAACATAAGACATTGCTGGAAAACTACGAGTAAGGAAGATGAAAAAGTATAAATGGTGAAATAACCTCAATTAATGTTTTACAGTTAATTCGATTTCTTTTTATACAATCCATTTATTCAATTTCGAGAAAAGCTAAAATTTCTTAAAAAAACTAAACAAAATTTGCATTGTAGATACGTGGTTCAGGCAGAAACGGGACGATATATTTATTCTAACATCCTTATTACGGTTGTCAATGAATAAATTGATCATGGATTAAAAGTCGATATCTAAAAAATAGTTTCAGTTTGAAGTAGGTAAATTGAAATTTTAGCTACATAATTTCAATGTTTATCAATGATCAATTTGATCGTTGTCAACCATAGTAGGGTTGTAAGTAAGTAAGTAAGTTTCCCGGTACTATCATTTAATGAGCATCTAGAACAATGGTTAATTTTTAACTTGTTGAATTTGAAGTCAAAGAAGGTCAATTGGAATTTATCATTTGTTTAACAAATTTTTCCTCTTTTTTTCAACTCTTTTTGTTTTGAGTTACAAAAACAGCGAATTTATAAAATATCCCATTTAGTTTTTGGTACAAAAATGATCTTCTCTTGTTGAACAAGCATAGTTGAAATACGACTAGTTTACTTGTTGTTTTGTGTTTTAGGACCCAGTACTCTTGGATCTTTTATCAATTCCTAGAGCTTGCTGGCTATCCGAACTAGCAGCCTAATGCAATTTAAGCTTGGATATCGCTGTTCTAACCTTTTCTAGGTAGGGAGGACGTATGTTTTGGTCATTATCGGCCACGTTGAATGATTTGTTCTGCATAAAATCGATTGGTATTTGTCTTTGTCGTAAAGCAGTTCGACAGGCCTCTATTCTGGGCTGATATTCGTGGATAGATCGTTTCACCCTTCGATAAAACTTTCGAGAATTACCGGTGTCGTAACATTACTCAATAGAATCGATCATTTGCTTTTCGTGCTTCTCTCTTCTCTCTCTCTCCAGTTCTGGTCGTAGCGTGTTGCATGGACTATATGCCGCAAGGTACATGCATTGCAGCACTATTCATTGAACCAGGGGTTTTGCTTTGGTTGTCTTCTGAAACCCAGCACATTAGAGGAGGCATTTCTCATTGCAAGTTGTTAATGATTCCTCTGCGGGTGTTCAGTTGGTTGTTATTGGTGGGTTTTCAAAAAGAGATTCAGGGAGGCGGCAAAGTTTTGGCAGTCTTTTGCTGCCAAAGACTGACGATGCCAAATCTTTTATCAATATCCGCTCTTCTCCGAGGTGCATGGATATCCGTATCCGAACATAAGATACTAAGAATTCTTTACTAGAATCAACTCTAGCCTCTCTAAGTCTGGTGGAACTACTTAGTGAACTCTGAGGTTAACTCAGCTCCCCCTTCTTATAGTTATTATTATAAAACTGGTGCACCAGGTAGAGGGTTGAGTATCGGTGAAATTTCTCTACAACGGAAGTGTTATGACAAAACAAGGACCCTCATCTAAATCTAAATGAAACGTGGCTAACATGGGTTGGGTATGGGATATCCATGGTATGGGCAAAGGTCCGACATTGTGAGATACTTCGACGTCAACCAGCTTTATCGCAAAAGACCGCCAGAACGTATTTTGACCACGTTTACCTCAATTTCCCAGAAGCCTGCCGTTATGAGAATGGAAATAAGGTAGGATGCACGCACTACCCATTTTCAAACTGCTAACGAAAGAAGAATATCAACAAACAATACTACAAGAAAATGGATTAGTGATATCCAAACTTAAGTCGCATTTTGGTTTAGGTGTGAATGGCCTGCCGACCGAAATTTTTAAGGTGGCGATATATGAACATTCACCAGTACAATTCAGTCGAAAGAAAGTATGCTCCATGAAAGCAATGCAAAGGACGTCAATCATAATGGTTCTGCTGAATTGAACCAAGGCATGAATATTATAAACATTGGAGGAAAATCTCGGTTTCTTGAGAAGAAAGATTAGGCGGTGAAATTTGGTTCACTGCTAATCTATAGAGTGAAGGAAGAGAATAAACTGATGTGGTTGGGGTTACAGGGAGTCTCTCCAATATAATCCTATAAGCCCCTGGGTCGCCAAGGTGTTTAAATTACCTATAGATTTCCTCAACAAATTCATAAAGTTCAATCAATATTTTGTGTTTTTTAAATTCATTAAACCAAATTTGTAATAATTGTTTCTACTTACTTGGGATTTTAATATTTGTTATAAAGTAGGGAAATATTTATTTTGTCCGTCATATAAAAAATGATTTGTTGTTATTTTTATTTTTTTTTTTTATCAGAACGTGAAGCGTGAAATGTCTAATTTTTTAAAACAACGTTTATGCAATCTGTCTCTTTTTTCTTTGAGAGGGAGAAGATGGTGCGATATAATGAGGTTTGTTCGATATAATTTGTCCCAATGGTCCCAATTGGTCTTTTACCCCAGACGTCAGGAAAAAATAAAAAAAAAAATTGATGGCAAAAACAAAAATGGCAGCTCTCTAGATAGAAGAAAGTAAAGTTAGTAGATTAAACATTGAAATTAAAGAATATTTTGTGCTAAATCAGTTGGCTATCAACAAAAAGTTAACATTATAATAAATTTAAACTGGTAATATAAAGAAAATATACACTTTTTTTGCAAAAATACTGAATATGGTATGCGTTGTTTGTTTACAATCTTCCAACAAGATTTACCATTTTCTTTTTTTTTCTATTTTTTTGTGAAAGAGAATCTTCAAAGACAAATGCGCGTAAAGCCCACATTGATGCTACGTTTCCACCAGAGCTAAATCTAGTTTTAAGGCTTGTCGAAACCAAAGTGCAACATTGCGTCACGACATGTGCGACACGATTTTTATATGAAAAACGTTTTGCGATTAATCGCATTTGGTGTGGGTACTCATATATAAAGTCTTGCGCAAACCAAAGTGCGACAGTGCGACACGATAAGGCCAAAATGTATGTACACAGCGTCATATGAGAGTACCCACACCAAATGCGATTAATCGCAAAACTTTTTCATATAAAAATCGCATCGCACATGGTAATATAAAGAAAATATACACTTTTTTTTGCAAAAATACTGAATATGGTATGCGTTGTTTGTTTACAATCTTGCAACAAGATTTACCATTTTCTTTTTTTTTCTATTTTTTTGTGAAAGAGAATCTTCAAAGACAAATGCGCGTAAAGCCCACATTGATGCTACGTTTCCACCAGAGCTAAATCTAGTTTTAAGGCTTGTCGAAACCAAAGTGCAACATTGCGTCACGACATGTGCGACACGATTTTTATATGAAAAACGTTTTGCGATTAATCGCATTTGGTGTGGGTACTCATATATAAAGTCTTGCGCAAACCAAAGTGCGACAGTGCGACACGATAAGGCCAAAATGTATGTACACAGCGTCATATGAGAGTACCCACACCAAATGCGATTAATCGCAAAACTTTTTCATATAAAAATCGCATCGCACATGTCGTGACGCACTGTCACACTTTGGTTTGGGCAAGCCTTAACGCTGTGTAATAAATTTTGGCGTTGTCGTGTCACGCTGTCTCACTTTGGTTTGGGCAGGGCAAGCCTTTAGTGGTAATTCAAAAACTAATACTTTTGTTGTGTGATTTTTGTATAGGATTTTTCGTTTCGCCTCAGCAGCGTACCTGCTGGGCTTGACATTGACACTTGACACTCAATTAGTTTTATAGTGAGCGTCAAAGGCTTGCCCAAACCAAAGTGCGACAGTGCGTCACGACATGTACCATGCGATTTTTATATGAAAAGGTTTTGCGATTAATCGCATTTTGTGTGGGTACACTCATATGACGCTGTGTAGATAAATTTTTGCGTTATCGTGTCGCACTGTCGCACTTTGGTTTGGTGTAAATAAATGTTGCCGTTGTCGTGTGCGTCACGACATGTACGACGTGATTTTTATATGAAAAAGTTTTGCGATTAATCGCATTTGGTGTGGGTACACTCATATGACGCTGTGTAGATAAATTTTTGCGTTATCGTGTCGCACTGTCGCACTTTGGTTTGGGCAAGCCTTAAAGCTTGCCCAAAGCAAAGTCGAACAGTGCGTCGCGACATGTGTGACACGATTTTTATATGAAAAAAGTTTCGCCCTTAATCGCGTTTGGTGTGGATACTCTCATATGACGCTGTGTAAATAAATGTTGCCGTTGTCGTGTGCGTCACGACATGTACGAGGTGATTTTTATATGAAAAAGTTTTGCGATTAATCGCATTTGGTGTGGGTACACTCATATGACGCTGTGTAGATAAATTTTTGCGTTATCGTGTCGCACTGTCGCACTTTGGTTTGGGCAAGCCTTAAAGCTTGCCCAAAGCAAAGTCGAACAGTGCGTCGCGACATGTGTGACACGATTTTTATATGAAAAAAGTTTCGCCCTTAATCGCGTTTGGTGTGGATACTCTCATATGACGCTGTGTAAATAAATGTTGCCGTTGTCGTGTGCGTCACGACATGTACGACGTGATTTTTATATGAAAAAGTTTTGCGATTAATCGCATTTGGTGTGGGTACACTCATATGACGCTGTGTAAATAAATGTTTGCGTTATCGTGTCGCACTGTTTTGTTTGGGCAAGCGTTTAATTTGGGAACGTATTCTTAGGCCTCGTTCGCACGGAGATATTCTTCCCGCATACCGTACATTGCTATTTACCGTATGCCGGATGGTAATATGTTTGAATTGAGTTATTCACATGGAGTCCATGCGGTAAAAAATCGTATACGAGAACTTTTTTTCCCGTATACTGTATAGATTAAAGGCTTGCAAAAACCAAACTGTCGCACTGCGACAGGGAAGTGCGACAAGAACTTTAACATGAAAAACTCAATGCGCTTTGTTGCATTTGGTGTGGGTACTCTCATATGACGCTGTGTAAATAAATGTTGCCGTTGTCGTGTCGCACTGTCGCACTTTGGAAAACAAAGTGTATACAATGAGCTCATAATGACGCTGTGTAAATCATTTTTTTTGTCGTGTCGAACTGTCGCATGCAAGAGTAACACTTTGGTTTTTTGAAAACCTTAAAACTTAATAGCTGTTCCTGAAAAATTGCGCTGTTTCGGGAAATCACGGATTAGTTATATTAGAAATGGACTAATTTAATTTTATCACAAATGTGTGAGCTCACCATTAGTTATTATATATACACAACACTATCAAAGAGCACATCGCCAAGAAAAGAAAAATAAACAAACGAGTAACGAGTATTTGCCCGCCATCAAAGTGTGGAACCAAAAATAAACTTTGTTTCTGTGGAAGCTATCTTTAGACACTTGAGTTCCACACGCGATTTCTCCCTCAATAATTTGTGTTTTAACTTGCTGAAAAGAAAATTTAGAAAAAAGCATTTAAATTCAATTTTCTTCAAATAAATTAAAATCAAAACATATTTATTTATATAGTCTAATAAATTAATAAGAATTATACACTCGCAATAGTCATGGGAAAGAAAGATAAAAGCTTCAACATTGGTGATTTGGTTTTTGCCAAAGTCAAGGGATATCCACCATGGCCGGCCAAAATAACAAAAACCAACAATAAAAAATACAGCGTGTATTTCTACGGTACTGGCGAAACAGCCAACATAAAAATCGAAGATCTTTTCAATTATAAAGACAGCAAGAATAAGTTCGCCACCGATAAGAATTTAAAACGTGCTCACTTCCGCGAAGCAATTGCACAAATAGAAGCCGCACTCGAAGGCGAGGACTCGGCGCCAATCAATTTGGAAGAATTCGATGCCAGCGTCGTTGCTCCATCAGACGCCGGGGGTAATGACACAACAATTGCTACCGATTTGGATGAGACGAATGTTTTGGATGAAACAGTTGCCGAAGAGGCAGATGAGGTGTCATCGGCTGCAACAACAGCCCCCCAAGCCGCTGCCGATGAGACAATTGATGAAGTTGCCGCCGAAGTTGTCGAAGAACCTCGTGCTGCTGTCGATGTAAAACCAGCTGTGGAAGAAATTGTTTCATCGTCCACCTCTCCTGCATCGGACGCCGCCAAGGTGGCAACTGAAACTGAGATTGTGAGTCGGAGTGGCCGAAAAATTAAACCCAAACGCTATATGGATGAGGAGGAGGTGCCACAAAATCCCTCTAAGCGCATTAAAGCTGAAAGTAAGTGATTATTATTACTATTATTTTTAATAGAAAGTAGGTATTTTTTATGAAGGTTTTAGTGTTGATGGATTTGGGCTTTGGGGTTACAGATTGAAGTAGGTATTAGTGTTTGACTGTAACACATGGAACTGCTGCAAAAATGTGTACCGATTTGTGCAGTTGAGGATAAGGATTCTCAGTTCTCAGAGAATTTTCTCGAATAAAAGTGGGGAAGTGAATCCACATTTTTCTTTTCTCAATCGATGTGATAGATTCTGCTGCGAATGGAGAATCCTGCTGAGAATTATGAAATATCTGAAACCTGAATTGGCTGATTTCCTTGGTCAAGTACACAGCGCCTTCTGTCAAAAGTTGACTTTTGTCTGAAATGTTCATTGAAACAAATATTCAGTGAAGGGGAGGACATTGTAGCTTTCTGTTGATAAATCGATGATTCCCCTTCCAGACGTCTTTTGATTGTAAATATGTATGAGATGTCAAGTTTTTGCAGTCCGTAGCTGGAGCGTTTTAAAGTGCAATAATAATGCAGTTACCTAAATAATTCTGGTACCAATCAATATTATTGCCTCTAAGATAGATCTTCCTTGTATGTTACAAAAATGATTTGTTTCAATTCAGTTTACACATTCCCTGTAAAATCTACCCAAAATTCATAATTTGTCTCATAACCGTCTTGAACAAACTTTTGGTAATATAGGTACAAGGAACATCCATCTAAGTGTCACCGATTTTTGTAGATATCATCATCATCATTATATTAATACGTAAACACGATTTTATTAACCGATTTTAATAATTTTGGTCTTATTTGAGAGGTGCAGCCTTGCACCTATAATTTAGTTTTTATATCATGATTCTACGGTAACATTTTTACCGCTCATAGTCATAATTATTTAATAACTACTCAGAAAACTGCAAGTTTATTGCACTGTAACTCTCGACATCTGCAAGAACTCGACATCTTACACATACAATCAAAAGAACTTACCAAAAATACCATATTATTTTATGCTCACACCCAAAATATTTTCTCAGATAGCCAGACTTTAAATCTCTCTGTTCTGTTTCCACCAACTCCATGTCTCCCAAAACTGTTGATCGTCTGTCATCAAGATGGCACAACAGTTCAACATTCACCTTTAATCCCCTAAAAATCATGCAGGAAAGTATTATTTTTAATGGGACAAAGTAAGATATCGCTTTTAAGAATCAACTTTGCTATTATCTCGTTTTATGTGACGGTCTTTTAACCGGCATTGACCCATAGTAGCCTTTAATAGACGAACAGTTACATAAATAAATAATGAAGTCTTGAATGCCTAGTTTATCCAACCTAGTTTAGCGATTGGACTATACGTAGGCCGCATTTTACGTACATCAAGTTTCTGGGAAATGACTTCACTGTTATGGGAAGAGAGATACGGAAGGAAGAGAACTGTAAAGTTTTATTTTATCTTTTACGCGAATTATGGCTTCTAGAGCGCGGCGTTTTTGAGCAAACGCCTTCCGTAAAAACGGTGATTACAGCAATAGACCCAAAGCGTTTTTTTCGAGCTTATGATTATGAGCACGTTGAATTGAGAATGATCGATTTTTTATGAAAATGGAATAATATACTGCAATCATGATCCGAGAACTAAAGCAAGACGAAAGGCTAACATGTTTTATGTTCAATATTGTTCTTGAAAAGGACAATGATAAGTATACAAATATATTTATTTCTAACAAATTGACACAATATTGACACTGAGGCGGCATGTTGGTTGAGGCTGTATTCCATCCTGGATTGTAAGCGCCATCTAAAGTAAGTAAGTAAGTGGTAACGATAGTAAGAAAAACATCTGGCAACAACATATGTACATCACATCAATGTCGACTAAACCTACAAAATTGCAAACAACAAACCATGAGATAATAATAAGCAAAATAGCGAAAGATACATATTATAATGTTTAGCACATCGTTATATCGAAACATATATTTTCCATGAAATTTGTTTGTTGAACTGCGTTAAACCCGATGACTATTGAATTAAATTGTCTCAATATGATTTTACTTAGTTAATTAACGTTGTTTAAATAATAACCTTGAATGCAGTTCGAAACTCATTCGTTTAATCTTCAACATTGCAATACTGAAGCTGCGTCTTTGGCTGTTGATTCTAGCGCGAGATAAGCATAATCGATGAAAATCAAACGCAAAACCAAGGACATAACGAAAGTAGTGATTTATTGCATTTTTGAATTTTTAATACCACTAGAAAGAAGTTTGAGTTATTTTATCTTTATAAGGTCAAGAATATCGACAGTGGAGGCACGTCCACCTTTGATTTTTGAGAAATAATAAATGATGAAAATTACATAGAAGAGACCTTAGTGCTTGTTCATTATGAATTCCTTTAAAAATATTTAAAATTCAAGATGGCTGCTACAAAATGGCGAGACACAGAAAAAACTGAAAAATGGAATTTGTGCTGTTTTTTATGTACATATTTATTTATTGGGCTTAATACAAGCGATTTAGAACTAAAATTATACATTTAAAATAATACACTTAAACAATCTGTTGGTCTGTTGGAGACAAAAATGTTTTAAATGCCATTTTACACCATATTAGATAGACAGTTAACTTTTTTTTATTTTATTAAAAAAAAGCTATTTCCCGCTCCTTAGATGGAGGCACGCCCATCAACTGCCGATATGTTACAAAAAATATTGTTGACCTTAAAAAAATATTCCAAAAGGTTTCAAATTTCTAACTACTGGTAGTAACCACTCAGAACTTTGAACTGTTTTCTGCAATTAATGACTGCTAAAAGTGCATTTTCACATTCTTGTGAAATGATAAGACTTAATATTGCCGTTATCTTGATTTAAGAGGTGATTGTCCTTTTGAATGTACAGTTGTGTAACCACTCTTGATACCAAAAACCTTTCAGTGGGATTTGTTGCAATATATATGTTGAATTGGTTACATAAAAAAGTATTATACGGTTGTTATATGATTATAAGTTATGTCAAAAAAGGTTTGCTTTGGTATAAAATAAAAACGATGGACAGAAAAGATAGAAAACCGTTTTGTAAATTATTTTATCTTTTGCTCGCAGAACTATAAGCTAGGCTTAGTTAAAAAAAATAAAAAAAATGGATATGAATATTTTATAATGCATATAATAATAATTTTACTGTAAGACCTTGGTTCTTTTAAATGCGACTTGCACGACACTTGTGAGAAAGATAGAAACGAATTTTTGCTGGTACTGTTGATTTAAAACTAAGCCCTGATGAACGTAAATGGATATATTTAATGGGCTCTGACATACCAACCTAAACATCTGGATTACACACAGACAACAAATGCTTACTATCTCATAAGATCATTGATCTCCATCATATGAAACAAGAGTGGAGGGGGAAGCAGAATTACGGGGGCTAAAAATTAACACGGCAAAAACAAACAAAATTTAAGCATCGTTGAAGTCAATATTTCTGAACAACCGACGCAACAACCATCGATAGCAGTATTAAGAAGGCATATGCTGCGTTCGGATTGCTGTCAAAAATACGGAGAAATAATCCTCCAATGTAGAATTTGTGCATCTTTATGACTGTAGCACATGAAAAATCTTAACTTCTCAAGAAAGCTGCAAACGTTAGTAAATAGTTGTCTACCAAACATTTTAATGATTTTCTGGCCCAATCGTATATCGAATGATGAATTTCATAGAACAACGGGTCAAGAATCTATAGATAGTACTAAACGCTTCAAAAAGGCAACGAAAGCATTGCAAGCCAAGTGATGCAGTGGAACCAAGCAGGTAGAGCGGTAGAGGAGTGGGTTTGCCCAGAAGCACATGGCGCAGGACAGTTGAAAGGGATTCTGCACAGCTAGAACTTTTAGAAAACTGACGTAGATTTCCCGAAACCGTGCACGATGGCGCGTATAAGTACTGGAGGCCCTATGCACCCTAAAAAGATCTGAACGGGCTCAATAAGATCTCAGGACTTAAGTTAAAAGAGAAGTAATAGTAATGCGTTTATGAATAATAACGTCGTGAAAAATTCCATAATTGTCATTACTGCCTAAAATGTCATTCTTGTGCAATAAAGGTGCATTAAAGGCGCATTAATTAGAAACACACGACAAATGCCAATCGAGGGCGAGTAAAATAGATTCATTATAAGGCGGGGATTAGACAAGATACGTAAGTTTTCCTAACGTACATAAGTAATGTACGAATATTGTAGTTTTTGCTCGTTTTGGCAATAATGTAAACATTACTGTAAGATACTTTGTTTGTCTTACATCAGGGGTGATTTAGAAAAAAAAAGAAATTTGAAGAATCGAGATCAAAGCATTTGTTGTGCTCTCACTTTACACTCAAGTTACACTCAAACCGGGTAATAGACTTTGTTGCTATGTAAAACTGGGACGAAGGTTTTGAAAATTACAAAAGCAAAACACCTTTTTAGTAAATCTAGTCTATAACCAAATTGAGGGATTGAGAATAACATTGGCGTTAACCCACAATCAACAATTAAGATTATTGCTATTAAAAAAAATTTAGAATAATGTTTGTATCGATTCAATACAAAACCCAATGAGGCTTAGATCACAACAATACTGCTCCCAATGTCTCAATTTTCTTCATTATAAGTCACCACATTATAAGCTTAAATCTGATATGCATAATGTATAGAAATGGTCAGGTAATAACTTTTTATCAGAACAGAGTAGTGTACCAGAGCTTATTTAGGCCCTAAGATGTCTTAGCACTTACATATAAATATGAAGAAACCAGTCGTAAAACATTTATATGCTTTAAATCTTTTGAAGTACAAGTAACAACACTTATCGTTTCTATTAAACAACTGCAAGCATTGCAAACTCTTTCAATGTATTTGACAACAATTAAGATTTCTAGATGCTCAAATTTGAAACATTTTACATAACGATCGCTCTGCAAATACATTTATTTATCTTATTATCTTGGCTAAATTTTATTCACGTTTTGTTAGAAAATAAAATTTTAATCTTGCTTTGAATTATATACTATACATATTATGTCGCAATATAAAACTCAATTATTTCCAAAACATAATTAAAACATCAGAGGGATGTGTGACTTTCTGCGCTCGCATGGTACCTGACTGAAACAAATATTTTTTTTATTTGTTTCAGCCGAGGAGAAGCGTATGACGGACAACGAGATTTCTAAAGAAAAAACAGCTCCAATTCAAAGCACAATACAAACGGATGGCATCAATAACCCCATCGATGGTGATAATCAATCTAAATTACATAACGAAGACGACATTGAATCTAGAGTTGATGGTAGTGATGCAGAACAATCCTCATCCATGCCAATAAATCCAAGTGCAATCGAAAATGATGATGTCATAAATGTCGAAGATGACGATTTGCTTTGCATAACAGATATTGCAACCATTCCGGTAGTTAATATTAATGAAATAGAAGTTAATCGAACGCCATCCAGAAAGTCCACTCCTAGACAAAGTAGACGCAGCAACAAGCCATCTCAAGATAATGCATACATAGCTATCATGCGAGAAAAAACAAAAGTATTAAAAGAGCTTGCAAGCACATCGACTGTTCTAAATGCGGCTTACAATCTGGAGTCACCGGAAAAAACAATCACACAGCAATATTTTGATGTTTACTCAGCAGAAATCGAATTACTTCCTAGCGATTTGCAATTAAAATGCCAGCGCGAAGTGCATCAATCTGTGACGGACATAATACACAAATACCAAGATCAGGCAGAAGCAATGAAAAAGACACGTGCTTGTCGAAAACTTTTATAATAATAACAAAAGATTTTATATTAAAAATATTCAAACGAAATGATATCCAATGTCTTTGGCCTTTGAGCGAAAATTTAAAAAAATATATTGTGTGCGGATGTAGACTTAATTCGTTACATCATTGAAATTTTTAGTTATTTTATTCGTTAAATTTTAAAATATCATAAAGACATTTTCATAGATACATAAATCTGATTTTAGAGGAAGGTTTTAAAAAAAATAAATAAATAAATACTTGCATGTAATGCAAGTTCTTCATCAACAAAGAAAAATTATTATTAGCCAATAGAAGTGTTATAAAATGTGCACACTGTACATATTCTCATGCATGTTGACCATACATGCATGAGAATATGTACACGAAGCATATGCATTTAGAGTCATCAATTGATCCCGCGTGTATTTATGTACAGCCACCGTCAACAAAATTGAAAATTCATTATAAAAATGGAAATTTTCTTCATTTGTTGGTCCACTAAACTATTTTATGAAGGTTGTTTAAATTGTTTTCTAATATATTATTAAGTTCCTTGAACGACTTTAAATCGAAAAAAAAACAGTACTTAAACAAAAAAAAAAAAAAAAATTAAAGGAACATATGTATTTTCATCAAAATATATTTTTTAATGTGGTTTCAAACGGTGGGTGTATTTCAAATTAACAAATTTATGCATATATATGGGGTGTAAATATTCTGAATGATGCCTTCAATCTATACAAACTAGGTAAGTAAAATTAGAATTTGACTTAGCGAATATTTTAAATATCAACTTTAACATGAAGCAAAAAGTTTGAAAGAATTTGAATCTTAGGTCTTTTAAATACAATTTACACGGCAGTATTCAAACTCTTCATTCACTATAGCTGTTATATTAGTTAAAATACTATGTTTACTTCCTTACTTACTTACTTTAGATGGCGCTTACAATCCAGGATGGATTGCGGCCTCAACCAACATGCCTCTCCAGTCAACTCTGTCCTAAACTAGCCGTCCCCAGTTACGCACGCCAAGTTGGTTAAGGTCGTTATCCACTGGTGCGTTACTGTGAGTCGTCGATGTTAAGATTCCCTTCTCGTTGATAGCATATACTTCGTTTTGTCTTCATTAACAGCTAATCCCATATATTAAATAGGTTGCATGATAACGCGTTGCCTTGTCTCAGACCTTTCTCAACATCAAACGACTTTGAAGGAGCAGCGAGATTTCTCCATTGTCATCCTGCACAAGCGGACGAGTTTGGCAGGGATGCTGAGATATCACATGGCTCTGTATAACTCGTCTCTATTCCCGCTATCATACGCGACTTTAAAATCGATGAAGAGGTGAAGTGTATCGGGAATTCCCATTTTTTTCCAAAGTCTGTTGGAGTGTGAACATTCCATCGACTATTGACTTGCTTGGCCTAAAACCACACTGATAGGGGCCAATCAGATCGTTGAAAAGAGGTTTTAGGCGATCGCACAGTATCGACGACAGGATTTTGTATGCGACGTTTAGGAGGCTTATTCCTCTGTAGTTGGTAAATGTCAGAGCGTCTCCTTTTTTGTGGATAAGGCACACTATGCCAAGGTTCCCTTAATCGGGCATTCTATCATCCAACCGATTTTACAAATGAGTTGGTGCATACTTCCTGCTAACCCATCTCCTGCTGCTTTGAACAATACGGCTGGTAAGCACGAGTAGCCTTATACGACTTAAGTTTGGAAAGCGCTTAGCGCACTTCATCTAGGTCAGGTGGACGGAATTGTTGGCCATCGTCCAAATTAAATGGAATGGAATTCTGGCTATCTTCTTCGTTCAGGAGTCTAGGCGTTTCTCACTTCTTTTTTGCCCGTAGAGCTCTCGGGCTGCTCTCAGTGGTTCTTGTTTGCAGCATTGGCTGATAGGCCTCGTTCCGTTATATCTATATTTCATCGTTCATCTTGAGACCCCAGAGGCCTATCTTAATGATTTTACAGCAAGGGTTCTTATTTCACAAATAAATTTTGTACTATACTATGACCACGAGATAATTACTTTTATCATACATACAACAAAAAAAACTCGATAGATAGTTTGCTAGAAAAATAGTAAGTTAGTCAATATTAATATAACTTAAATTATCATGTTATGACTCTTAAACAGGTGCAGAAGATCCTGCTCTAAACTGTTCCAGACATACTCATTAAACCCCAAAAAAGTTAGCTCGGAACAGAAATTTTTTCATTAACCACAAAAAAGTTGTACTTTTCTGTTCCGAACAGAAAAACAAATTTTTGTGATAGAAAAAAAATGTATGTAAATTTTGCACCTGTTCGGTTTTATAAAATTAAGTTTTTACTCATAAAAAAATCAATTAATAATTGTGCACACATTGTAGAAAATCTTACTTTAAATATTCTAGTCAAATACATTATTCTCGTTGAAGAAACCTTCTATATTCACTTTATTTATGTGTTTTTAGTTTTTAGCTATAATTAACAGAAAAGTGAAAATGAAGCGATTTTCCCAACGATTTTTCGATTGAGCGCCCTTTTCCCAACAAAAAAAACAAATTCCCCGGGAAATTTCATTCCAGATAGGGGTGATTTTTTTCTTTTTGCACAACAGTAAGAGCATCTTTTAGCACCGAAAAAATGGAAAATGTCAAACAAATTCAAGTTGTATGTGTGGTATGAACGGTTAAACGAGGGTTCGTAGTCGTTTTGCGAAATATTGTTTCATATCACGATTTCAATAATACAAAATTAAATCAAAATTTATTTCAATGTTAACGCTAACCAATGGAACGAATACTTATTTAATATTTCTTATAATCAGAAATTCTTTTAATTGTATTTATTAATAATTAAAAATTAATTTCAGTTTCAGTTAAAGACTCACCACCCAACGATGCCAAATCAAAGTCGGCGCACAAAAAATCCAACAAAACTACCCCGAAATCGGATATTCAAAATAATTTGCTCTTGGCCTACACCACATCCAATAAATGTGTCGGCATTAAGC
Source organism: Meliscaeva auricollis (assembly GCA_948107695.1). NCBI lineage: Eukaryota > Metazoa > Arthropoda > Insecta > Diptera > Syrphidae > Meliscaeva > Meliscaeva auricollis. The sequence continues at coordinate 75,226,225 of OX403616.1, read as the reverse complement.
TTGATTTTATGAAACCTGAAGCGTTTGACGATGAGGCTGCCAAAAAACAATGGGAAGAGAATATGCGAAAAGAGTGCTACGTTTTGAAAGAGAAAATCGAACATGGTATTGTAAAGGTCGATTCAATAAAGGAACGTCTCGTTTTAAATCCCAATCGTTCACGTATTCACAAAGAAGAAGCCGAACGCTTTACAAATGAAATGATAGACCAAGAAGACGCTCTATTTACAGAACGAGACTTCATTAGACTTTCACAAGAATTACGCGAAAGCCTTGGACTCAAACGGGCCAATATCGATAGGTGTTTATCGCTATTAGATCAATTCAAGGATCTAGAACTCAATCAATTGATGTTGAAACGCAACGCAGATTGCGTAGACACAATTCGACGACTCCGTAAATATGTTGGCAATCTTAAACAATGGAATCTCTCCAATGAGGAGCGAGATGATTTTAACAAAAAAGCCGGAATAATTCGTGAAAGAGCTGCCAAAATCTATCAGAATTTCAAAAAAATGTTTATCGTCAAAGAGGATCAACATTTTTGGGAACAATTTTGCGAAATGGTGGACGAATTCCGTCGGGTGACAAAGCACATTTCCGAATCAAATCGGTTTTTGATCACCGAAAAGTCTTATCAGAACATCCTTTCCGATAAGGAAGCTATCAAGAAGGAGGAAGATGAAAAGAAATCAAATAACTTGAAGGAGGTCAAGACAAAAAAAGATAGCCAAGATCAGGGCATCGAAGGTGATGTCACGTCAATGGACGAATTGAAGGAAGATGAAGACAAAACACCATTGGGTATTGCAATAGAAACAGCATAAGGTTATTTTTCTTTTTTTTTTTGAATACATTTAAAAATATTTTAAATTCTGTAAATTAAAATGAAGTATAAGAGTATTCATCGCGTCATTTTCTATATCTTCCTTAAGTAAAACCCACAGGCATAGATAAAATGGAAATGGGCAATTGACTTTCCGAAATTTGTCCTCATTTTTTACAAAAAAAAATAAACGCCAACATATTTTTTTTTATTAGTATTGAATTGTAATAGTGGTTACAATATCATAATTTACTTAATTAAAATATATATAAACTATTTTTGTTTTTTATTTTTGGTTGAATGCCTAATTGGTGTTAAGCGAAATTCTTTAGAATGGTAGATATATGCAGGTATAATTAGTGTATATTCTATTAAACAAAATATTTAAAATTAGAGACTTTTTTGTAACATTGATTTTGAAATTATGATAAAATATTATTGGAAATAATATGTGGTTTGAATCCGCAGTGTTTTTTTGTATTTAGAAAACATCAATAAAACTGCTTCATTTAAAAAAAAAAATCACCAGTTACGCCTAAGCTAAAATTTGTATTATTAATTTTGTTTCAAAGACCTTTGATTTTCTAAAGCCACATTCTAAATTGGGCACAAAAATCAGAACTTCGACTATTTGCACGGAGAACAATCGTTGGAGGGAGCAAACAAATGAATAGTCGTCAAGTTATAAGGCGGCGATTACACTACACATGTAAGTTTAATCACAACAAAAACACAAGTGTAAAAAGAAAGCCAAGTTCTCCTATGAATAAAAATGTATCCATTAAGTCTTGCGCAAAAAATTGTGATATATAAAAGGCTACCATGTTCTTATTTCCCTGAAAATTAATTTATTTTGTTTGTCGAAAATGGCCTGAGTGTGTTCCTGTAAACAAGGGTGTAGTGCCAAAGTTACTAGAACTTGACTAGGCACTACCGTGCCCTTTGATTATTTACAAAATTGACTTCCTCCTATACTTAAAAGCACGAAAAATAAACTTATCCTAAGTTGTACACTTATACATTACTTGATTCTGTTATCTATCGGGTAAACTGCAGTACTATTAGTCCATTTGGAGTTTACGCAATATTGAAACTGCCATTGACTGTTGAAATCTTGTGAATTATTTTTTTTTTTCTTACTTTTATTTAAACACCGTAGTAAGGTGTTCAGTATTAAATAAGGCGAAAATCAAAGTTGGTCCGTTTTTTGTTGAGGTTTTGGAGTTTTTAAAAGTTTTTTGTCTCGTTGAATTCTTGCTTCTTCTTGCTAAAATTGGAAGGTTCAAAAGCTGAAAGAAATTTTAAAATTGCTAGAAGGACTAGGCTGATACATGTATTTTCTAATCTAAGAAATTTTTTGTTGATGAAAAATTTCAGAGTTTTGGTGTAAAAATCTAAAAACCTAATTCAAAAAATTAATTTTTTTATTTTAGCTTGTAATTTATTACAATTTTGTGATCTTTTTTTTTTTTAATATTGCAAAATTTGAATATTTTCGGTAAGCTGTTTTTGACTTTGAGTTGAGTTACAAAATTTCCCATAAAAGTCCATGAAACATTTATTAAGAAAATCAGCTGCCACTTTTTGTATTTTTAAGTTTTAGAGAGATTTTTATTAAAGAAGGTTTATATTATTCATTTAAGGCTGAAACTCGAATTTTTTTTTTGTATCCTTAAAAATGCAAGTGGTGGTAAAATTATTATTTTTACGTTTAAAATGTATTTTTACTACATATAATAAATATTTTGTGATCCAAAATTAAGCGTACAACCAATATAGAAAAACTTAATTTTCTTAAGAACGGCTTAGACGATTTTCATTAAAATTCTTATGTGTATTAGAAAACCCATACTTTTGAAATAAAATGAATATTTTTAATCGGTCAATAACGGTGTTTCCCATAGAACCATTTACCTTTTTTCTGATTTTCTCGAAAGCCACTCAATAAAAGGATCTCAACAGTCTTAAAATTATTTTTTTTAAACAAAATTGCAACTTATCAATTTTGTTTTTTGAAAAATCAATTTTTAAAAAAAGAACAACCGATTTTTTCGAAGTTTTGGTGTTTGATGGCACGCCAACTTTTTTTTAAACACGGTTTGAAAAGTTTTATATGTAGTGGTGGTCATAAAATTAGAAACGACAATCTCATATTAATAATGTAAGAGTGGCTAACTTTTTCTAAAGAAATTTCTTGAGATTGATAAGTGGTTTGACTAAAAACTCATTATCTAGAGTACATTTTGAATAGTTATTAAAAAAATAAGCATTAATATGTTAGCTAGAAAAAAATAAATATGCAACAGACTCAAATTTAGCCTGGCCATAAAATTAGAAACGCAAACGAAAAGTCGGCATTTCATTAAAAATCTACGATATATTATAATGTAAATATTAATATATTATAACGAACCCTTTATTTTATATAACTGCACCTAGTTTTTGTTGCAAACTTTCGACCAAGGCGTGAAATATTGATCGCTGTTTACCCTTGATTACTCTTCGAATCAGTATTTAAAACAAAAATTTGCATGGATACATTCAAAGACAAATGAGAATTATTTTGGTTTATCGCTGTATAACACTAAGAAAAATGAAATATTTTTGTTTTGTATTTGTATTGCACTGGAATCAAGAATTGCTTTTCAAAATTTTTTTTTTCAAAATAAGAAATTCAGTGTGATTTATGGGACTATTTTCTATAATCTCTTTCTTTCATTGAAATTACTTAAGCTGGCAAGTAGAAAAAAGGTAAACATTTTGTGTTAGCTTGAAATTAGGAAAAAGTTTGACTTATAATACAGTAGGAATTTGATAAAAACAGTCATAATCTTTCGAATCTTTCGTTCATGTAAACAACAAGCTCCCCAAAAGAATGATAATTAAAAAAGCAAAATTTCCTCATCAAAATCCCAAAAATGTAATTTTTTGACTTGTCGCTCTTTTGCACTGAGGGTGCGATATGTTCGCTTAAATTATAGTTTAACATTATTTTATGTTGTTTTTTTTCAAACAAATGTTTTATTTCAATTAACATCCACAAAAAAAATATCTTGCTTATCGAAAGTTCAATCCGCCAAATAAAAGCAGTCGAAAATAAATCCGCCAAAAAAAACCCAAATTGTTTTCATTCTTATAGTAGTTTTTAATTCTGTTTACTTTTTTAACAAATACTTTGTAAGCTAAAAAAACACACAACGTTTAGTTTTCCTTTTTCTCAACTTGATTGGATTGTGCAGGATTATCAACAGATTCACCCATTCCTTCAATGCCGGCCAAATCCAAGTCATTGTCATCGGCATCGTCAGCACCACCACTCTTGTTGTAAACTGCAGGATATTTTGTGAAACAATCCTGCATCGTTTTAAATGCATCATAACAATCTGATCCTTTAGGTTCTGCCTCACTGCATAATACAAAGGAAAAAGAGGTTCGGTTATTGATATACCTACATTCTTCATTAAGTAATTTCAATTTACCTGTAATGAAAACATGAGAATGCATCACGGAACTCAACACCACAAGGTCCTGTCGCCATTCCACCTAAACACGGACATCCCCAATTAATTTCTCCAGCTGGGGTGATTAAACCCTGCTGAGGTTGAGGAGGTGGTAACTCAACAGTGCTGGGAATTGCATGGTCTTCTTTGGTTGCAAAAATAACTTTGTCCTTACCAAATGACTTACACAGCGACATTATGGGATTATTTTAAAATTCTATATTTGATGAAAGGAGTTGCAATAGAATTGGAGATGCCTTTTTCACTTGAAAATGGCAACGAATATCTTGGAAGTTAGAGATCAATGTGATTGCTGCACGCGTCTTAACGTAGTAATCTTCAGGAACACGTACAATTGCTCGCCGGCTCTGCGAATCAAATTTGAAGATATCAACTTCAGTTAAGCCACCGATTTCACCAAAAACACTACGCAAAGAATGATCAATGCTACCTTTAAAGTAGGCTGGGGTGAGAACTAGATCGTCTTCTTCGTTCTGGAATCTCCTAAAAACATGAAATCATTTCAATAATGAATTATGAAGCAGCATGAAGAAATAGTGTTTTATCTGATTACCTACAATGCAATATCTAAATAATAATAACCGGACATAATATAATCAAGCAAGAGTTAGGTTTGTTATTTATTTTCTCAATATTTTATAATTTTCATTCAACTTTTGCAGTAAATAAATAGTATGTGAAATATTACACAAATTTTATGTAATAATTTTGTAGGTTATGAATTGTGACAGATGACATTAGCGAAAACATATGCCGAACCAAAGCACGAAGTGCACCAAAAAAGGACTGTTTGCTTACTGCTGGTTGCGAACTGCGAATTAAAGTAGCCGCTGCAGCCAACTTGGTGTGATTTAAAAAAAAAATCGTCTCTGACGCCGTCAGCCGGTGAGTATTTACCACTGGATGGCAAAGTTAAATTCTTGCCTAAACCAAAGTGTCAAACTGTAGAGTAATAGTGCGACAAGGGGTTTCATAAGCAAAATGCTTTGTCGCTTTTGGTGTGCTTAAATCAATTTATTCGTTGTCGTGTCGTACTGTCACGTGACAAAGATGATCTTGTTATTATGTCATGTCACTCTTGTCGTGTTGCTTAGGCCCAATTTGTTCACATTTGATCCTCTTTAATTTACTGTTGTCTATAATCATTAAAGTCTTGTCCAAACCAAAGTGCGACAGTGCGTCAAGAACTTTTAAAGGCTTGTCCAAACAGTGCGACAAGAACTTTTGTATTGAAAACGCATTGCGCTTTGTCGCATTGGGTGTGGGTACTTCCATATGACGCAAATGACCCACTTCTGACAAATGTCGCATTTGGTATGAGTACTCTCATATGACGCTGTGTAAATAAATTTTGTTGTTGGAAAGCCTTAAGACTTGCCTAAACCAAAGTGTGACAGTGCGACAAGACAGTGCGGCAAAATTTATTTACACAGCATCATATGCGAGTACTCATACCAAATGCGACATTTGTCAGAAAAAAGTTCTTGTCGCACTGTCGCACTTGGGTGTGGGCAGGCCTTAAAAGAAGATCAAAGGTGTACAAATTAAGGCTTGCCCAAACTAAAGTGCGACAGTGCGACACGACAGTGCCACACGATAAAGCAAAAATTTATTCACACAGCGTCATATGAGAGTACCCACACCAAATGCGATTAATCGCAAAACTTTTTCATATAAAAATCGTGTCGCACATGTCGTGACGCACTGTCGCACTTTGGTTTGGGCAAGCCTTTAGCCCTTAGTCTATTATTACCAAGATATATACAATATAATGGTATAACATCATTGTATATATATTCTTAGCTTTTATATACAATGATGACATTCTGAACATTCTGCACCAACATCCTCACACATGCTTACGTCACTTGTATTGGGAAACTTGACGTTTGCTTTGATTATTTGGATGTCTGAATCGATCATATGAACACACCTAATAAATTTGACAATCAATTTTCGAAATTTCGAAGATGAAAATTTTCTAAGTGCGTGATGTGTCTTGTTCAACTTTAAATTTAAAAACTGTTTTCAAAAAGAATTTTTGTTTCATTTTTTCCAAAAACATTTCCATTTTTCATTAAAAAAAATATAAACTTTAGCACTTTTATCTAATAAAACATGGAGCGCTCTTTAGCAACAATAACAACTGCTGATAATGACGAAGTGGATGAAGAATGCGGACATCAATCAATTAAAAGTTTAGAAGTAATTTTCAAGACAAATTATGCGTTTTTCATTTGAAAACTTTTATAAACAAATTGATTATTCTCTAGGGAAATGGAATAACTAGCAGTGATATAAAGAAACTCGAGGAAGCTGGATATTTTACAGTCGAATCAATAGCATTTACCCCCAAAAAGGCACTCATCTGTATTAAAGGTATTTCCGAAGCAAAAGCTGATAAGCTCCTCACCGAAGCCTCCAAACTAGTTCCCATGGGATTCACAACAGCTACGGTTTACTTTCAAAAACGATCGGAAATCATTATGCTAACAACAGGTTCAAAAGAGCTGGACAAACTTCTTGGGGGTGGCATTGAAACCGGTTCGATTACTGAAATGTTTGGCGAGTTCCGTTCGGGAAAGACTCAACTATGCCATACTCTGGCTGTTACTTGTCAGCTGCCGGTAAGTCAAAGTGGTGGGGAAGGCAAGTGCTTGTATATCGACACAGAGGGAACATTTAGACCCGAACGTCTGGCTGCAGTGGCTGAACGTTATAAGTTGGTCCGCGATGAAGTATTCGACAATGTGGCTTGTGCTCGAGCCTACAACTCAGATCATCAAACAAATTTACTACAGGTAGCGGCAGCTATGATGGTGGAGTCCAGATATGCTCTATTAATTGTTGACAGTGCTACAGCATTGTACAGAACCGACTATGTCGGCAGAGGGGAGTTGGCTAACAGACAAATGCATTTAGGAAGATTTCTAAGATTGCTTCTTCGACTCGCAGATGAAGTAAGTTAAAAACAAACAAAAATACATGAAAGATAAAGCTTATTCTCAACTTCTCCATATTATAGTTTGGAGTTGCAGTAGTTATAACAAATCAAGTTGTAGCCCAGGTCGATGGTGGAACTTCAATGTTTGCTGCCGATCCAAAGAAGCCAATTGGGGGGAATATAATTGCACACGCTTCTACGACTCGTTTATATCTGCGCAAAGGACGTGGAGATACCAGAATATGCAAAATATACGATTCACCATGTTTGCCCGAGTCTGAGGCAATGTTTACCATTCAGGGTGATGGCATTGGTGATGTCCAAGAATGAAAATCTGAGCACAGCTTCATAAGTTATAAGAATAGCTGTGGATATTGTCATCTTGTTCATGAATAAGACATTTTATTTAACATTTAAGTTTATTTAATTCATTATTCAGTTATGCCGAATAAATTATACTCGATAAGTTATTTAAATTGCATTATTGTTTTCCTTATACAAAACACATTCCTACGGGCAATTTCTTCACATAAGCCTAGGCGAGTCTAAAACTCAGTCTAGATGGTTCAGTAGGTTGTGGGCTGATTCCTAAAAGCACCTTGGATCGAAGTGAAAGCGATAACATTGATTCGAAAACTTTTGGTCTGGGTTATAACAAAAAAACGAATGTGGACGACAATGATGAGAATATGAATACACAATTTGACAACAAAAGCAATACGAATCTCCTCTGGGAAACGGCTAGCTTATGGCACACTTTATATTCGCTGTACTTGGCGGTACGTCCAAAGTTTGGCTTAAGGGTAAGTTGATAATCATTTCCTCGAAGTGCGAGTATTACGGTTGAATTCTGTTCATTCCACAAAAGGTGGTTTGTGAAAGAAAAACTGTTTGGTCTCCTCGATGCAAAGGCACTCATTGATAGCTGCCTGAGGGGGTTGGGCGTTGGGGTGGATAGGTATCCGCTCTAAGGATAGAATTGTTTTTTCAAAGAATTGAATTCTACGCAGTTTATGATTCGTCCCCAGGAATTTAATGAGCTTAGCATAATGCCGCCGAAAAATGAAGTGCAAAAACATTACTCTCTACAAAACGATGCAAAGACTTGTTACGCTTCCACTGCTCAGTGAGGTGTGCTATCCGACCATTAATACGAAAGTCATAATGCCGGTCAAGTAGCTTTCGTTCCTCGAGACATTTCTGAAAATTGTTCAAGGCTTCTATGAGCTTGGACAGAAGGGACGTACCTAATTGCAATCGAATGATTTAATTGGATGGCGAGGAAGATTCGACTTTTTTGGCGACTAAAATTGAGTACTGAGGGGCTTCTGTCGTTGATACAAAAATGCTTTGGTTTGGAACATAAATTTATAAGTCCAATGCCTCCGTTCTGTAACTATCGCGTAGAAATAAATAATTGTCGAGAAAAATGCTGAATCGGAAATTCATGCAAAAAAAAAAAATAACATTTGTGCCAATTCACAAGTTTTTCGACAACTTTGTGTTCATGCGAGAGCTCCAGAACGAAGGCACTGATACTACAGAGTGTATTAAGTATATACCTATGTATGTAGATTATTTCTGTTTTGATCACATTTTCACACATCACATTTTTTGTTTTCGATCAAATTTTAAATAAATCATAAAATAACCTTTTGTTTTATTTTTGTAATAATTCCCAATAAATTTCCCACAAGTCATCGAACACTAGACTAGAAAAAAATGCATTCAACTCCCAAACACCAAATTAGTGGGTACAAGAAAGACAAAACGAAAACAAACCACATCTGCTATCACGCTCTAACAATTCCGCCATGATGAAAATCATGTTCATCCATTTTCTTCATTTCATATCTCTTTCTGTTCTTTCAACACAAACCACAAGAAAAAAATAGACAGAAGAACAAAAAAAACGAAATCTCTACGAAAATACAAACCCAAATGAAATCAAAATATTATCAAAAAAGAGCGAGACCATCACCATGTCATTATCATGAAATTCAATTTGCTGGAATGAGACTGCAGTGCTCTACTGCTAGACTAGTTATATGTAATCTCCCCGTGTCTTTCATATGAGTCGTAAAAAAGAATTTTATAATCTGATTTGAGCACAAATATTTTCAACAAAAAAAAAAAATATCTTAAAATCTCGTGTTAAATTTTCCAGCCATAAAAAAAAAAACAAAAAAAAAAATAACAACAACTAATTTCGATTCAACGTGGACGTCGCAGATCGGTTCAGTTTTTTGTATGCATTTAGCAAAAATGCATTCAAAATATAGCTCACATCCGTGTATGATAATAACACGGTTCGCGATAACTTAGTAAAAGGAAAGTTTCGGACTTCGGAGACAGAGATTTCTTCAAGTTTCGATAGTGTCCTGTCGATGTCATAATTACCCAACCATCCCCCTAATAAATAATTAATTACCCACTGTGTCTGAAGAAAAAAACAATAAAAATTCTTGTATTGAATTCAACAGAAAAAATAAGTGTTGTTATTATTTTCTGTTGTTTGAAAATTCCATTTTAATTGAATTCCCTTTTGTTTTTTTTAGTTTTCCACCTCGGAAATCAGTGAGAAAGAGTTTTGTTTAAAATTTACAAAGGGAATCCACGTACATACGTCATTAGAACGGAATACCCCTCGATTAAAAATATACTAAAATTGTTAATATCTACTCCTCCCTACACCATCTGGAAATTGATAAAAGAAAATTTATATATTCTTGTGAATTATTGTATATGTGTCAAATCACAATTAAGTTCATGTGTAAAAGAAAAATACAAATTACATCCAAAGTGAAGTGAAATTAAAAAAAAAAAAAAAAAAAAACTAAGTGAAAATAAAATAAATACAAAAATTGAAAAATATTTTATTTTTTTATTTGAATTTATAAGAATTTCGTCATCAAATTGTAGATCAAAATTGAATCAAAATGACCACGGATAAAAACAATGCGGCTGACACGGTTGCTGCCACAAAAACAAAAACAACAACGCAACAAACGAATGGAAAGCCAAAGGAAAAGAGAAGGTGGGTTTGGTTTTGACTTTAAAAGTTTGTTATTAAAAAATAGTTCAATTTTTCTTTTCTTAATTGTTTTAAATTTTTTCATGAATAAATCATTCATCAAAAGTATTGAAAAAATATTTTTTTTGTTGTTTTTATGTATCTGGGTACTAATTTTTGTAATTAATAAATTGATTTAACTTAAGGCAGGTACCTACCTAGACAAAAAGCTGTTTTCTTGTTTTAATATTAGCGTTTGATAGTCTCTTTATTCTTACATTAAAATATCAGCTTTCTCTCACATTTAATGGCTGATGATTAGCAGATTTTGCTTAGAATTTTCCAACCATTGAATATACCTTCCTACCTTATTGCCATACGTTAAAGTTGCAGCAGTTTTCAGAGCTTCCCACGTGGCAATTCTAGTGGTTTTTATATAAGCTTTGGACATTATGGAATGATTTTGAGTTTAATTAGATTTACCTATGTTTTAGGGGGCAATAGTACCTACTTACTGTGGGTATTTTTCTGCAATTATAACTTTAAGTTAACTTTATTTTCTGTAGATAACCTTAATCATGGGTACCTAAATACCTATTATTTGACAGTTCGCCTAGTGCTAGTTATGGTCATACTTATGAAGTGAAAGAAATGTTTGTAAAAATTTTAATAACGGTACCTCCCATAGGTAAAACCGTATTTATCATATTTGTTTTACTCTTAAACGACTGAACCAATTTTGATGAATGTTTTATACAGAAGCTTCTTAAAACCTTAAGGTTATTTTGTATAACAATTTTCAAATCATAACTTACTCTCGAATCACGACCGATCCTTAAAAATTTTCATGTATATAGGGATGTTGCCGAATCTGTCAAAGGCAAAAATGAAAACCACCACTTTGCCCAAACCAACAGTTGTGAGGTTAAGAGCTGAACAGAATGCATCGCTCGTCGCTGAGCGACGTCGCCGACATATGAAATTTGTATGGACATCGCCCATCGGTAACAGAATGAAGTCGTTTATCGCTCAGCTAATCGCCTATAAGTTCAAATGATGCATTTAACTTGTTGTTCAGCTCTTTAGAATGAAAATAAAATCGGGTGTTTTTATAATTTTTCTTATAAAACTATGATCTCACAGTGGCCAGCTGTTTAAAAAAATATGATTAAATTAATTTGTGTTCATAATAAAACACTAAAAACCATTTCTGTACTATGATTTCGAATCATAAACAGATGTCAGTGTCGTCAAAGTGTGATTTTGACGTTTACATTTTGTTTGCTAAAAAGTCCTATTAAACACATGTCAAATGTTCGGTAAAGTATTCTCATATTCTGTACAGCGTTGCCACTGTTCGAAAAAAAAATCCGAACTAAATTTACAAAAAAAAAAAAAAAAATGCAGTAGATCCATTTTATTTGCAGAAGAATTGTATGTTAAACAGACATTGTTAAGTGAAAACATAAAATAGTAATTTAATTCTTTAAAAAAAAATAAAAAAAAACAATAGAAGGTATGTAGGTAATAAAAGGTACATTCTTATATTTATAAGAGATTATTTGGCGTTTTTCTTTTTTAGCTCTGAGCAGATCACGGAACTGTCAAAAAAAAATCTGTGTTTCATTTTTCAGACATATTGGACCACAAAAAGTCTGTTTAATTTTTACATCTGAGCTAGCTCTGACCTTACTCAGAATTAAATGACCGAACAAATTGAGCGAAATGCTGAGCATATTGGTTTTAGTGATGTAAAAGACGAAAAAAAAAAAAAAAATCAAAAATGAGTTCACAGGACAGTCGCCGTCTACTTGTTAACAAAAATTTATTATTAGTGAACAAATAATGTTGCTGAGTGCGAACAAATTACGGGTGGAATTAATTCAGCGATCAAGTGGGTTTATTAATTAAATCTGAGGGCTTGGACATAATCTGCTCAGAGTTCTGCTCTGATCGCTCAGCCTCTGCTCAGAGATTTCCTCAGAGCCAAAAAAGAAAAACGCCAATTGACATCAATTTTTAATTTTATATTCACGATATGTATATTAAAGAAAACTGAATGGTATCATAATTATCCACAAAACTGCTTTCTTATTGCAACATAACTTATATAAAATTATATTAAAAATGGATTTAATTATATTTTTAAATAAAACCGTTAAGTTTACATAAATTTTTTAAATTCATTTTTGAATTCTATATTCATTAAAATCGGTTAGAACGGAACTGAGCATTAGACGAAACAAAAACAATTTGAATTTTCCATATAAATTGTATGGAAAAATTGGCTCCCTCTGTTAAATTAAAATCCAAAAAATTTGTTTAAAAAAAAAGCAGTCTAATGTATACAATTTTTGAAGAGCTTTTTAAATCCTGAAAATTAGCAAAAACTTTACTGTACAACGTAAAGTTCGTGAGTTAAAGCATTTAGAGTGAAATAAAACAAAATCCAACTGCAAAAGAAAAAGCGAAAAGATCATTTTTTAACCAAAACAAAACTTTTGAGCTTGGTGCCATATTATAACAGCGGGCTGTTCACGTTGTAGAAGCGACACATGTCGAAGCAGCTGCTGCGGTACAAGTTGAGTCATATCAACCTTAAATTCAAGTTGCAGCAGAAATAATTTTTGACATTTTTCATGAAGTTTAAAAAAAAATAAATTGCACACAGGAGTTTTTTTTTTAACGAGAAAAAAACTCTTTGCGTACCTTTTAATTTATTTTTCATTTTTTTTTAAGTTTTGGTTTGAAAGCACAGTCTGCTATATATTGAAGCGTATTCAAAGTTGTTTTCAAATTTAGTTTGAACAACGTCTATGAAATTGGACCATTGTGTTGCTCTTTTTGCGTTTTATTTGACATCTTGTAATAAGGCTAACTTCCGTGCTTCGGGTATTTTGCATTCTATTCCACCAGTGACTCTGTAGATTAATTGTACTAATTTGAATAGTGACAGTTGAATAAATAAATCGAAACAAATTAATCGAATCAAATAAAGACAAGTTTTCAAAATTCTACCTCAAATTACATTATTATTGTAATTCCCATACCTTTTCAGTTATCTACAAAATCCAGTGTCTATTCTTAAGTAATTAACTGCATTCACAAGCAAACAAAATTGTCACGGCGCCGAAGTAATTAATAGTATGTTTAAAAAAAAACTTGAATCCCCTAATCCCATGGCCACCATACGTCATTACCACACCCAAATTGAACCACATTTTCATGATCTATAAGGTAATATTTAAAGTGCAGGAAACATGACGATTTACCCAAAAGCCATTAAAACTGTAAACCACACTTTATAAACAGTAACCAAGTACCTGTCATTTGGTTAAATGTTGCTTTAATATGTCAATTTTATCATTGTCATAAAAGACCCATTTTGGTAGACACAAGTCATTTATCTTAAATGCAACAAGATCGGCGATCGAAACCCCTCTACCATAATGAAGCATTGCTCTTTTTTAATTGTATGGAAATACCTGTTGGTAAACAAAATTAATAGTCATTTCAACGCGAAAGTAATTCAATTCTAGAAAATAAGAAAAACAAATAAAACTATCACGAGTCGAGTCGGAAAGAAGCATCCAAAGTGAAGGAGGTATACATAAACTAAACATACTTAAGAAACAAAAAAATAGAATAGAAAAAACTCTGCTCAAGCTAATGTCAAGTGGAGAAATTAGATAATAACTGCTTTATGAAATTTCTATTTGAATTGATGAAATGGCATTCAACAGTTGTTGTTGAAGTTTTTGTTGTTGTCGGAAATTAGCAATTTATTGGATACAAAGTTCGATAAAATGACTCAGGCGCCTTAAATTCAATAACGAATTTCTCTTTTGAAGGTTATCTTTTCTTACTATCGATGACCTCTTTGTTTTTAAGTGTGATAATTTACTGAATGGGCTGCAGGTTATGTTTTGAAATATCAGATTTTATGGTGAATAAATCATTACCGATTTTTTTTTGTTAATTGCTGTATGAACCTATGTACTCTAAAGGCTTGTTATAGGTTTATTAAAAAGAACTGATGTCAGAATTTACATAAATGAAATACGGCTACATAACGGACGTTTTCTAAATATAGTCATCCTATTACCGATATCGTTTATACTTAAACGACCAGAAAACAACTGGCTCAAGAAGCCACATTTGACGGCTCAGTAAAAAATGTATCAGTAAAATGGGAAGAATAGTTAAAGTGAATAGAATGCTGAAGTTCAATTTGTACTTAAACACCAATGGTCGCTACTAGAAACTAGAGCGTAAAGTTTTTTTCGCTGATATCGGTAATAGAGGTGAGTAATAGTTATATTTAGTACCAACTAATTCAGAAAATCTTCAGCAATCTCAAAATATGAAGTGGGTCACGTAATTTTGTCTGCCTGTGTATCTTAAGCCTAAATCACAATATCGTGCTGCAGCCTAAGCCACTGATTCATATTTCGTAGTTCAGAGTTTCTTATGATTCCGAAAGGAGAATGATACTATTCATTTGCAGCTTTTTTTCGCTAGCCCCAAATATGGCTAGTATCAAACAAGGCATCTGTTAAGATCAGTTTCAAGTAATACGCAGCTCAGAATCAGAAATAATTTGTTCGACGTCATTTGTAGTTAAGACAAAGATAAGAGGTCCAAGGTGGCTTCCTTGTGGGACACCTGATGATCTGAAAATGACTTTATAGATGGTTGGAAAGCTAAGATTGAATCCATGAGATAAATACAGGCTGGGCTTCCCAGCTGATTAAGCTTCAAAGGGATAAGTTTATGCGAAAACTTATCCAAGGATTTACTTTCCTTCTTCTAAAGCGCACAAAGCAAAAGATGCAAATTCGACTAGATTTGTGGTTTTGTGGATTTGTAGACCTACCCTTAAGTAACCAGTATTGTTAGTAACTAGTATTGTCAGCGGGTGTTAGGGATGAAAATTAAATGATTCTTTTTGAATTATTTGGAAATAATTAGCGAGATTGAGGTCCTTACAAGCAATATTTTTCTATTTCCAAGCAATCATGGTGATAATTTGATAAAAACGAAGGAATCTTAATATTTGTTCACTAAGAAAACGGCAAGTTCTGATTTTAAAGTGAGTTTGTACGACCGAACAGTAGCAGTTATTATCGGATAGAAAATGTCTGCACCTATATTTAAATGAAAGTTGTTTACTTTAAGAAATGCAAAAGGAACAGCTGAAATTAGTTTGCAATATCTTAATACTAATTAGTTTGATTTTATGGGGGTAAGTAAACCAAGATTGTATAAACTTAATTGATTTTGATACTATAATACACATGTGTATACAGACAAATGAAGTATGGATTTATGGTGCATTAACAGCCCGATCAAACATTATCATATCATTTTAAATATATTAAGATAGGCTACAAGATTAAGATTTAGATTACAAAAAAAACTTATTGCAGTTTTAAAAAAAAATTCAAATGGACATCTAAACGATTACAGCTTGTTGAACTACTTGCAAAATAAGAGTTACATAAAGTAGATAATAAAAATATATTATGGAAAAGTTTAAAATAAAATTAACGGTAACTAAATGACTTTTAATTTATAATCATTTATTATGAAATACATGTAATGAAATACGAGTAGATGGTGAATTTCAATATGAGTAATCAAGATTTTAAAAGTTGATTGGGTTTTGCTTTCTAATTAATATTTTAAAGTTGACTTTTGTTATAAAAGAGAAAGAAACATATTTTATTCGAATTCAATCACTTTTTAAGGGCCTGGCCGCCGGGTGTTATATTTCAGTTTTACAATAGCAGGTTTTATATAACGAAAATCCATTAGTATCAAGTTAATGAACTTTTGAAACTCAACAAAAAATTAAACTGGTTTGGAGAAGAGATGTTCCTTTTATTACAAAATGAAAAAAAGAATACAGTATTTTTTGTTAATGTTCTGTTAATGCCAAGTTATAAATTAAATGTTAGGTATTTAATATGAACAAAATATATTATGTATTTAAACTGGTCGCTGACGCCATAGTTAGGGAGTTGGTGTTCGTTCGTTTTATAACACAGGTAGATGACCCGTAATGTGCAATTTTACGTGGTGAATGCAATATTCCATTGTTTATGTAACAATTACATAATCAATTTGTAATAAACTTAATACTATGCCATTTGATGTCAGTTCTAGGATTATTGAACTAGCTCCGTGAAGCCAGGACCGTGAACTCAATATTTTTGACCGAAAATGGTTTAAATCGTCCATCATTTATCCACGTTTATCCACCCAAAATTTTCGTTTGTCCACCCTCAGTTCAACAATTATTCAACATTCTTTTTTATAGGAAGTGTGAAATCGTCTTCCCCCCAAATCTTAACTTTTCGAAACGAAACAAACGGCATTCGTTTTTCAACCCTGAGTTCTTGCCACCCACAAAAATGGACGTTTGTCCAACCCCCGAGAAATTAAAAAAATAAAATTTGCTCTGAAAATTTCAAAGTCCCATAATTTTCCACTCTTTTATAGGAATTCTGATTAACGAATACCCTTAGTTTCGATAAGTTGAGATTTAGGGGTATTAGACGATTTACCAGTTTTTCATACTTCCTTTAAAAGTGATGGGACTTAGAAAATATTCAGAGCAAATTTATTTTTTTGAATTTCTCGATAACGGAGGGTGGACAAACCATAAATGGTTATATTACATCACAAATTGTTTAAAAAAAACTTTTTTTTTATAAAATTTATCCTTTAAGAGTTCAATGCGAAAAACCTTTATTTTCGTCTTTTTGAAGTTGCAATATTTTATAATTGATCCTCCATAGGGAAAAAATGCCAACACTCTCAGCAGACAAAGGGATTTATCTATTATTTGAGCATAAATTATTTTATTTTTGACAACTTGGTTCAAGACGTCAAGGGACAATCAGTTATAGCAAATTTATAGCAAAAAAGCAAACAAACAAATTTTTCATATGGTAGATGTTGCGCTATTTATAAAATATAGGCGCATTAAATTATTTTATGGCTTAACTTTCTAAAAATGTTGAGTTTCAATTGATTATAGCAAAATTTACATCCAAAAAGCTAAAACAAGAAAAATTTAAGATAATAAGATAGTGTCGATAGTCATTTTTCCGTTGAGGGGACGTTGTTTATTAAGTAAAAGCGTGACAAATTATTTTATAATATACGTCCAGCGACAGTAATTGTTCAAAACAAATTTATAGCAAAAAAGTAAACAAAACAAACTATTTTCATATTGTACTGGTCGGTATATAAAATTCTTATAATGGCCGTCATTTCTAAAATTAATTAAAATTTTTGTACGGTATAGCTTGTTATGAATTATCGGAGATAAATCCATTATAGCAAAAAATATAGGAAATTGGTAATTTAAAGAAGAATTGTACCTTTGGTAGTACTAGTTTTAGATGATGCAGATAAGGGGACGTTGTTTCCAAAATATATACCTATGACCAAATTTTTGATAGTGTCATCCATTTACTACAAAATCAGGACAATTAGTGAAATAATCTTTTTTCTTATTATTGCATATTTCGAGGCGTGGTAGTGTTAACTTGTGTGTTAGAACGACCAGGAGTTATTTAACAAAAAAAAAAAAAAAGGAAAACAAAATTAGAATTATAGTAAGTAGGTATGCCACATTTCAACAGCAATTTCACCACAATCAATTGCATACCCATTTTTTTTTAATTAATGGTCGGTTAATCACTTTTCGATCAGTGGTAAATTTAACTTGTGTTCTTAAGTTATCAAAAAACTATCAATTTTACAGTAGAAATGTGGGCACATTAAGCACCTAGTTCGATGGAATCGCCTCATACAAAAAAAGATAATTTTTTGAATTTTTGTTTTTTTAATAAAAATTGAAATTGAAATTTTAACTCTAACCTAAAATAAAACATTTTATTGATCAAACAAACTTGAAAAGTTATACACCAGTTTTGAGGTAAAAATTGAGCTAAACATTATTATTCTCCCATAAAATCATATTCATATCGCTGTGATTGCATTCGTACATTGGCATAGCGACTCCGAGTGAGCGAAATTAATTAAGTTTCCATTTTCTTATCGCTTCCGGATTTAAGTTGCATTTGCGGCACTAGAAATAATTTTTCCAAACAGCAAAACTTTAATCGAATTTATTAGACGGGGCTCATCCAAATATGATTTGTTGTTGTTGTTTTAATAACACATTTTAAGTGCATTCACCCACACATATACATCAATTGGCCATGATGAAAAGCGAAAATAATATAATAGAACCTTGAAGGCGTCACATCTACGCCCTCCCTCTTCTACCCACCAAACCAAACTTAAAACTATAGTTGTCAAATCAAAGCCATGCGCATTGTGTTAGTGTAAATAAAATGATAAGAATTATTTTATTTGTGTAACCCAAACATCTAAATTTCGAATATTTTATCAGTAAAATAAATTTATAACAAAATAATTGTTGCCATTGTAATGTCTAGTTTAGTTTTTTTTTTTTTTTTTTTAATTATACAGGCCAAACAAACTTGTTTCTATTAGAAAAATTAACAGTGGGGCAACAGACTTTTGTAGCTGACTAAATAAAGACAATAACATGAAGTTGATATTCCATTTTAAAATGTGATTTGCAATAGATGTGACAAAAAGCTGGAGCATGTAGTCGGAGTGAAAATAATTTTTTTTTGTTTTTACATAATATAGCCCTATTCGATCTTAAATTTCGATTTACGTGAGTTTAAATTTTCTTTCTTTAGAGGGCAAACCATTAACACTTTCTTATTTGAAACTTTATAGACCTTCTAACTTGATTCAAGTCCAATCGTATCACAAAGTACACCCACTTTATTTGGTCTTATAACATTTTATTTCTATTCCTCTCCGACTTCTATTTTTCTCAGAACATGGGTTTTGTTATTGCATCCATAAGTGCTAATTGTTTGCTAATTAAGTACCAATTAAGTGCTACCTAAGTCCCCACAAATTAAATTATGTGCTGCAGTATACTTATGGTAAAATTGTTAAAGTCAGCAGAACAATTACCGGAATGTGCCTCAAACGTTTATTTTGAAAATCGAAGTTGGTGTTATAATAATGTGCTGCTTGAGTGCTCTACAAATGAAAAAAAGTTATTTTTTCGACTTTTCACTTTTCCCTTTTTTGGCTTAAATTTTTTTTATATTAACAAGTGCACGACTATAATTAAAAAAAAAATGACTCCATTTTCCGACATCTATCCCAAAAACAAACATTATGTTATTTCCATACATTTTTAAAACGAAATTCAAGTCAATAGAGCATAATTTTCAATATTAAAAATTTCAATGAAGTGTATTTGTCATGTCTATCTCAGATGAATTGGAATAATCGCGTTTTTAACCCTTCTAAAACCACAAAAGGCTGAAAAATAAACCTACCAGACTTTCGAATATAAAATCAGGACGCGTATACCTATAAAACTAAATACTTAGATTTTGGTTTCACCTGCACTCCCAAAATTTGCTGCCGGGTCTTGGACTAATACAAGAAACATAAAACTGTTTTCGGGTGTTATGCATTTTTCGGTTCTAGTACAAAAAAAAAAATGTTTTTAGTAGCGCTTGAAATGGAAATGTTTCTAAAACTGGGTACAGAGCCGAGTTAATGCAGACAAGTTACTCTAAGAAACTAAAAAGTAAGACATTGTATTCACATTAAAACAATCGCTTTTACAAAAATAAAAAAAAATAATAAAACCAACCAACTTTGTAATCATTTTGCCCCACTGTTGTCTATGGTCCGGTCCTTTTGATTCATGTGTTTGTGTATTTCTGTATAGTGCGTATTGAATCCGCTAAGTAGGTCGACTTATTTAAATGAACATGAAAACAAAATGAAAAAAAAAAAAAAAAATAGAAATAAAAATAAAAATTAAATAACAGAGAATAATAAATTTATTAAAGTGATGGCCATGCATTTTAGGCTGAACTCGTATCTCTTTAGGTTTCAGACTTCAGACACAAAAGAAAGATAAGAAAATGAGAAAAAAAGAAGAACACAAAAAAACAACAAGAAAAAGAAAACCAGAAGAATCAAATGAAAAACAAGAAATGCGGTTTTTCTTTATTTTTTGTTAGTTTACTTGGGTAGGGTAGCCTGTGCTGTGCATCCAAATGAAATGATATAAGGCGAATGGGGAGTCGAAGCGTCGCATATACAAAAATGCTTTCGTTGATTCCGATTGAACTCGAAATGCGTTAAAGTTTCTTGATCCCTGTCGTGACAGAATCATTTCACCATCTTTTCACTGCAATCTTATTCATTTTGATGATCTGGATTGAGAACTGAGAAGATGTTGGAGAAGGCATTTCGAAATATTTTTTTTTGAATAACATAAATAAAATTGATTGATTATAAAGAAAGAAGATTTTGTTCCCTTCTTCTAGTTTTCTTTGCAAGAGTTGGGAAGAAGAGAGGAAATCTCAATTTTTAGTATCAGTGAAATTAATGTCAAATTAAAATTTTTAATCATAGAATTATTTAATAATGAAACTAAATTTAGCTTCAAATAAACAAAAAAAAAGTACGTTAAAATATATTCTTTTAGACTTTATCTCCCGATTTGTATGTTTTTTTTTGTATCGCCATATGAACAAGGGAATTAATATAATTTTTTTGTTTTTAATAGTTAACCGAAATTTACAAAGAGAAATCTTAATCTTACAATCAGATCGAAGGGTTTTTGTCGAGTAGCTTTATCATTGTTGCATGCTAGCTACCTTATACAATACAGTCCCTACATAACTCTTAGGCTTTGGTTTCTTTTTGTGTAATTAATAGAAATCAGTTATTTGATACATGCATGATTGAGATTGATAATAGAACTAGTTTTATCTTAATTAATTTTATTGTGTCTTTCTGAAAAGGACATTGATTTTGTAAGGGACATTGATGACAGTGAAGTCAATCCTGGTTCTGTTCTGATTTGGATGCGAAAGAATGAATGGTTGATTTTTGTTTTGTGTTGGTAAACTAAGTATTCGTAGTATTTCCAACAAAATAAAATGTTAAGGCCTTGGGTAAATATGCGATAGCAATTTAATTGATTTTATATGTGATTTTAAAGAAACCAATAAGAGTACCTATAAAAAATGATGGCGGTGCTTACCTATGTTGAATGTTCATTCACTAATCTGCAGAGGCGGCATTGGGGGATGGCAAGACGGGCATCTAACGTGCTGATCTCAAATGAACCTCTAGTATTCAACACCGGTAAAATGTCCAGAAACTAATTCACTTTTTGAAAGTTTTGAAGTTTTGTTAAACGCACAAAAGAAAGCAAAAATGCATGCATTATTAATTAAAACTATTACTGTGTAATAGTTTTAATAGTGTTTTCTTAAAGTTTTAACTATCCATTCCCCGACAACTGAAGGCAAATATTTGCCTTTAAAAGTAGGTTATTATAAAAATGTTTATTCGCATCTAAAGTTATCAGCTTAGTGATGGAAAAGTAAGAAATCAGTAACTTTTACTAGTAACTGGTTACTTGGTTACTTGAGGTTACAAGATTTTACTATTATTAGCAACAAAAAATATGAATTACTGTGGTAATCATGGTAATGGTAATGATTTGTTGAGGTGCCCCCACTCCATGCATTGATTGAATCGCGGACCATCGCTGACCTTTACACAAAATTCAAATGATACAGAATAAGACTGGGCCATTGCTCTTTTGTTCGAGTCAATTAATATCCAAGTCCCCCAGTAACAAAAACAAAACGTTCAACTTAAAGCCTATCGCATTCTAACAATGACAAAATGATTGTCAATCATATTTTTTTATTTTTTTTCATAATGTCACTCAGGTTACATTTAGAATTGAGTTGGATGCATTCAAAATAAATTATGCCTTGTTTTTGTGCATTCACTAAGCATCAATTTGTATTTTTTACCAATGTCATTTTTATTCATGTTGTCTACACATTAAGTAGCTCATCATTGAGAGTTGTTTTGTAAGTCGATCTTTTTTTATCAAATTAAAGAATGCAATCATTTAACATAACTAAGCATCCCAGCTTTTGAAATGAGATTGTAATTATCAATAAGAAAAAGTCAAAGTTATTTGCCAAATGTTTGTATTGATTGTATAACAAATGTTTGCTTTTAATTATGATTAAAATCAATTAAATATTTATTATATTATTAATTAAATTGCTTGGATCAACAAGTTCAATTAGGGAATAATATTACATGGATGAAAGCGAAAGATAAAGATTGTTGTTTGAGGTTGTTTACTGATTTATTCTGAATAGGTTCTACGAAGTGGAATCGGAACGATCAAACGTGTACGTTTTGACGATTTCTGTCAATATAATCTAAGGAAAAAGATGCAGGGAATAAATCGTCAACACATTTGTTCGAATTTTTTAGTATGATGGTACTGATTGATTAAAAAGTATAATATCTTACAACAATAGTAATTTTAATTGATACAATTATTTACTAAACAGATGTGCATGAATAAAATATAATTATTGAGTGTATATCAGACCGTTTTTGGGGATCAATCATTTATTTGCATATGCATATACATATTTAATAGATTTTGTAGATAAATGGTTTTCCAATGGGGGACTTGACAACTTTGGATTTAATTTGTGAACGCATCCTTTCACAAGTCGTCGAACTGTCATTGTCAATTTAATGAGTAAACTCAACATTTTCATCATGACTAAAATCACGGTTGAGCAACGTGTGCAAATTATAAAAATTTTCTAGTAGACAGGCAATAACAAGTTTAGTGTCCAAATTTGAGTCTACATATTCGTTGTGTGATGTTGCAGTGCTAGTGAGACAACGGGTTGGTCGAAGTGTCGAAAATATCCCTGCCGTTCAGGCGTCCATAGAACAGCCAATTCCAATTGAAAATACAGGGTTTTTGTGTATTTCAGAGTATTATTTTTCCATATGCTCAGTGTACTGGGAAAAAATTTTTATGGTTTCAAATGACTCAAAAATATGTCATTTTTTATCTACACTTATTTTTAAGTATTTATTTTTTTCAGTTCTTAAGAAAAGAGCTTGTTGAAAGGTTAAAGCAGACAAGCAAATTTGAAAAATTCCCGATTTCGTGGATGTTTTTGCATGGGAGCCATCCTTATATGGAATTCGACAGTTTATCGCCTAACAAATAAAGAACAAAATATATTTTTAAGTAAATAAAATATTTTGATTGAAAAGTCACTATAAAAACATCTAAAATTGCAGGAGCAAAAAATTAAATATTAAAAATTCCGGAGTTTTACGAAGGTTTTAAGATCGATTGATCATCCTTCATTCGCACACGACAGTAAACCATATTTTGAAGTTCGTAAAATACATATTTTGTTCATAATGTCCTTGAATCCATTTGGTTTTAACTCTCTAGCTAAAGTACGCTGCTGAATCGTAAATGTAAAAGCAAAAAAAAAACAAGTGCATGGGCAGAATACGAACTTGTGTACCTTGAGTTAACCGATCAGTACCTTACCCGTCATGCTATCTCTGTGTTGGAAATTACTTGTATGTTTTGGTGCATTGAAAATAATTTTTAAATTAATGCTGAAAAACTTGCAAATTAGGTGGATTATACTTTGAAACTACTTTTTTGTCCATAATAAAATATTTCACTTTGAAACTCCGTGAAGTTCACTTTGATACTAATTTAAGTGCACTTTGAATTTGAAAATAATTAATTCCAACACAAAATTTATAAATAACGCTTAAATACGGTTACCAAATTTAAAATGATAACACATATTTCAATAAAAAAAAAGTTTCAAGTCTCTGTCGGAAATAACTTGTGTTTTTCACCTCAAGGTGAAAATAACATTAACGAAACATGTTTGAATTTAGTTAGAGCCCTTTACTTTTTATGTTGCGTTTTTTCCCTAAGTGTGGTTCAGACACTAAATGTAAGTACAAAATAAAAATCACTGTGCAGGGCAGGACAACGTCTGTCGGAACAGCTATAATGTACAAAAATTAACTTAATGAATGTAAGTCCTAAAGTCTTTCAAATGCAACGGCTTTCCTTTATCTTTAAAGTGTCAAAAATCTATTAAAATCAGGGAAATATCACCCTCTCTATCAAACATGGAATGGAAATCTCGAGTATAAGCCACCTTGATTTCAATAGTAAAAAATAGATTTTCATTATACCTCACTTCAATTTGATAGATTTCGCGCATGCATCTGTACAAAATGTTCATATATTTTATCACATAGTAAACTCAACAAACTTATTGACTAATTCTGGGATTAAATTTGGCTGAAAACTATGTTTGTGAGGTTTACTAAGGGTTAACCATGAAGCCAGGATGATTTCCAGCTGAAAAACTGAAAATAACTTAGCAGTCAAGCACTACATCCACTGAACCATTGCCTTTATTGAGAATTGAATATAAAAAAAGAACTAATAGTCAACGCTATTATGTAATACTTATAGTAATAACAAATACAGATTGTATTGGCGAAAGATGATAAATTGTATCGAACTAAAGCAAATTGTACTTTTATACTCGAGCAAAGTTATTTGTATGGAATTTGATACATTCATTTTTCTTCTTAAAAAAATTGAGGTCAAACTCTAACAGCTGTCTGTTTTGGAACGACAAAAATAAAATTTTGGCAAAGAATTAAATTTGATGTCGTGTCGAAAAGCTGCTATGGATGGAAAATGCTGGGACAATAGGAAATGATTCTGCTGGGTCTGGCGTCATCCAGACTGACTTTCTGTCACGAGATAAAAATAATAATTAAAAAAAAAAACGATCAAGTGATTATGTTTTAAGACAAAGTTTTTATTTATTTGCATGACTAGTGTCTCCGTCTTAAATAGAACACATACCTTCTTTCTACCGTGGATATAAAACATAAATATTTAAATTTTCAATCTGAAAAAAACAAACAAACAAACAAACAAATTTGAATGTAATTCAAAACCTACAGCCATTGATACACAATATTTGACTATTAACCCTCTTTCCCATAGAATTGGTATTCATTAAAAAAAAATATACAAATATCCATTAATATTTAATAGACAAATTTGATCACTTGACCGACAATTTCAATGCCAAAAATACATTCAAACAACAATTTATCATGTTACGGTGATGCTTTTGTCTAGCTCAAGGGTAACTAACACATGACTCAACGCAAAAGACCAAATAATATTTAGTCTACCAAAATACTCTTCAGCTGAGAAAGAAAATTAGAAAATTACTTATAACAAAAAAAAAATTAAATTAAAACAAATAATTTGAAAACTTTAAAAGAAATATAAATCCCATGTGACTTTGTGTTGGGGATGACTTTTGCAGACTTCGTAGGTGGGTAGGCTAAATTATCACGGGGTTCGCAATTCTTCTTTTTTTTTTATTCTTCTGAAAAATCTATTTTTATTTTGACATTTTATGACGATACTGCACTGCTCCGGTTGTACCTGATCAAACCTAGACCATAATATGATTTTTATTGAATTCATAAACTTATACCTACTCGTCGAAATAGTTGATTAGTGCAGTAAGACAGTATTTTATTTTATAATTTACGTATTACATTTTAAGTTGTATTATAAAAATTAAAACATTTTTATGAGGAATTAATCAAAGAATAAATATGCCAATGATTCACCAAAGATTGAAGCTGTTAAATACAATGAAACCTTTAAAATAAATTAAAAAGTAAATAAACAAATCGCTTTACTCTTCTTTGCAATGATTTCAAATGTTATCAGAAAACAAACATTTTATTTACTAAAATGGTACATATTTCAAAAATTTGTGTCAACTCTTCAAACTGACAGTTATGTATCTACGAGATAAGGACATATTTATTATTTTAACAAACATGTACAGTTTCCACTACATAATTTAACCTTTCCTTACCAAAGGATGGCAGATGATGTATGAAATTATGCATGTGTGTGCATCAGTGACTAGCCTTGTCAAAAACATTCTTTTCAAATCAATAATTTCTCAGGTAAATAAGGGTTATGAGAGGGTTTGATTGAATAATCCTGGTACATACTTGTATGTGATTAATTTTCATCCAGGTATATGTTTCGATTGATGTTTGTAATTGACTCTTACTGAATTTTGGTTTGGAAAGAACCTTTTTCCGGATTAAATCGGGAAGGTAGAGGTTATACGCACATCAACGAATTTTTGACCTATAAAAGATATCCCTTTAGTTTATGAAATTTGAGCATTGAAAGAGGTCTTAGAATTAAAAGGAATGCATAGTTACTTTTTTGGATTTATAAAGATGGTGGTTGTTTGATTGATTTGTAGGCAAGGATTTATTTAACATAAAAAATAAACAAAATCGCATAAAATATATAACATTTACTTCTTGAGTGAAGTAGTAAAAAGTTTTTTGGTTGATTGATTTTAAGTAGTCTGGTTAAAGCAGGCACAGTTATCCAATTACCACTCAGGTCCAAAATTCAGATCAGCTAACTGTGTGCATAAAAAAAATATGCATTTTGATAGTAACATTTCCAGGGCAATGGGAAGTGTGCACCCCAATGTGCGATTTTTTTTTTAAAGTTCGATTGCCCAACGTTAGCCCACTTTTTTTCGTTGGCGCAACCTTACTTTTGAAGTTAAAACGAAAACAAATCAAAAAAATATTTGTTTCCTTTCTAGGTAACAATTGATAATTTTACATTAACGTTGGTTTTCCCAAGATTAGCCCAAAATTTATTTTCGATAGCCGATCCTTAGTTTAAAAGTTAGGCGAAGACAAACTTTTTCACTTCAGAAAATATTAAATTTAAATTGTTTTTTTTTAGTGTAGCCCAAAATAAACCACTATTATTTGTTTGTTGCATTATTTTAAGTAACGACGAAAATATTTTTTTCACATCAAAAATAACAAAAAGTACATATTTTTTTTAAATTGAAAGTATCTTAATTCAAAATTAGTAATGCGTTTGCAAAGAAAATCCCCAATATTATATTTCGTTAACCAACGCACCACTTAAAAATAAAACCAAGAAAACTTTATCCAGAACAGCATCGAAATTTCTTTTTTTCAGTGTACATTTTGTCATTTTTTGACTTTCATCCAACTTGTACAAACTAAACTGAGAAAATACCCACCTCGTTTCTCGTTAGCCCAAGCTAGGTTCAAAAGTTGTGAGAAAAAAAAATTTTTCAGAACATCCAACACTTAAAAATCGAAATTTCTTTTTTTCAGTGTACATTTTGTCATTTTTTGACTTTCATCCAATTAAACAAACTTAACTGAAGAAATCCCAACCTCGTTTTCGTAAGCCCAAGCTAGGTTCAATAGTTGTAAGAAAAAAACATTTTTCAGAACACCCAACACTTAAAGATTGGCATTTCTTTTTTCAGTGTACACTTTGTCATTTTTTGACTTTCATTCAGTTAAACAAACTAAACTGAAGAAATCCCAAACTCAGTTTTTGTTGGTTCAAAAGATGTAACTAAACAACATTTTTTAGAACACCAAACACTTAAAAATCGAATTTTTTTTTTAAGTGTACATTTAGTCATTTTTTAACTTCCAACCAATTAAGCTAACTAAACTGAAGAAATCCTAACCTCATTTTTGTTAGCCCAAGCTGGGTTAAAAAGTTGTACTAAAAAACTAATTTTTGAAACAATTACAGATTGCACTACTCAGCTAAAAATTACGATGTCAACATTTTAATCTGAGAATTTTTACTGAATTTTTAGTTCAGTGTACCTGAAATACTAAGGCATTATGTTGAAAAAAAAAGAATATTTTTTTTAACGGTTTCTTATAAAATTAAAAGTTTTTATAAAATAAGGGTGGGAATCGTCCGTGGACCTTTCGGCGTGAGCGTGATAGTCTATCGCACTAACCATAACGCCATTGGGTACTACGTCTATCATGGTAATGACATGTTCGATTGTTATGTTAAGTTTAAATTTTTCGAATACATAACTTAACAGAAAACCTACATTATGTACTTTATCGCAAGTAAAAATTGAAAAAAAAGACATATCGCTGCCTATCATTATATTTTTGAGAAATCCCTGGAGTTATTCAAGAAAACCCAGAAACTCAGAAGCGATTCGATTTGTTGTTTACATGAGCATGAAAGTGGCGTGGTTTGTGTATGTCCTTTCATATGAACACGTGTAGTTATTCAATATATATTTTACATAATATCGAGTTACAGTTGTTGTCATATCTGTCAGGTGAATTGTATATTTGTACATTATTTTCCAATCACGTGTCGGAATCATATGAATTGGTGTAATGTTAATATGTACATATTTGTAAACGAAACATTATTTTCTTACCATTTACTTGCCTAGAGTTGAAATAATTGTTAATAATATTAATCAGTCAAGTAGAAGACCTATAGATTGCAACAAGTATTGACGGTTTCAAGTTAAACTAATTAAACTAATGAGGAATGAAACCTTTACTCTTAGGTTGTCAAAACATTTCTTGAACTTAGAAAAAGAATTTTAACAATCCAATCGAAATGTGAAAAACTCGTCCTGGAACGGGTCAAGACTCATGTGAGTGTAAATTAAGAATTGTGACGGATAATACTTTGCATGAAACCCAACCTCGCACCTTCACCAAATTTTATAGTGATCCCAAGCAGGGAGAATGCAAAGGGCAGCTGGCCCCCTACTCCCCCTACTCCACATGCTATACCCAGCCCCCCACCCCATTTACTAAACCTAGAATTGCAATATTAATGCATGGTATTCGTTGGGAATTTTAGAATATGAGTATGAGTAAGGGCACTACTTCCAACAATTTGCATCAATTGACAGCTGTGAAGTATTTTTTAAGGTCACAACCTAATAGTCCTGAGCTGTATTTATTGTTATACGAAAATTATACATACGAATATTAAAATGATTATTAATTTAACTTCTTTTTTCGTTACAGGTAAGCAATGGTATAAGCCTGCTAATTTGTAAGTACCAAATCCATATCGAAGTGTAAAGTTTACTCATTGAGGGTGATTTGGAGATTGGTTCAAAACAAACGGTATAAAAAACTGCGTAACTGCGTAACACCCCCAAAATCTGGAGGAAGGTTCAAAAAACGTTTTTTTCGACCTTCATCCATTGTAAAAAATCTAGCTTTGTCAAATTTGTACCCATTTTAGATTTTTTTTGCTGTTTGAACCACATGTTTTTTTTACATTGCTAAAAAGGTCTAAACGTCTACTTTCAAAAACAGCAAAAAAATCAAATTTGGCGAAGCTAGATTTTTTACAATGGATGAAGGTCGAAAAAACTGTTTTTTGCTATTAACTCCAGATTTTGGGGGTGTTACGGAGGTTTTTCATACCGTTTTGTAATCAGTGCAACCAGCTCTACAAATCGTGATAGGTCTCCAAATAAATATATTTTTTTTCCTTGTTTTTGTCACATTGTGTTATTTTACGCTTTTTATCGCGGTAGTAAGTTCTTTTTTACGACTTTTTATGAGGTATTTCGCGATTATTCATGTGGTGTTCAAAAGTCTGCTGGCATTTTCCAACACAGCATTCCGTGTTCTGTTTCTATTGTGTATCAGAGTTGGTGTTGGATAGGGATTTTTTTTTTGTGTTTTTTTTTTAATACATGAGAAAACTCCTCGAGAATAATAGTTTCAAGATTAAAGCGTTTCTTCCGAATGCACATATTGTCCCTCTTCTCACGAACTGATGTACCTTTTTTTTTTACAACGGTTTTGGTATTTTTTTTAGCCATACATTTTTTAGGGAATCTATTGATGTAGAATTATATAATGAAGTTTATCTGATCCATAAATTGTTTAAATCTCAAAAACGATAATTTGAAAGTTACGTCACTTCGTGAGAAGAGGGACGATATGCAACATTCTATTGAAAGATTAAACACTAGTTGACTTATTGGGATATTCCAAAAGTTGGAAATAAAATATCGGCTTATATCTAAAAACCTGTATCATACGTAGTTCGACTGTGGTGATTCGAGGAAAAAAAAGCTTACTGCTGATTTCGATACATTTAACTTAAAATACTTCTTTTGCAAGAACGTTTCTATCACAAGTTCCCAATGCACCGACGACGCCAGTCGTCATATGTGTGGTTCACCAGATTGATCACAGAAACTGTCGTCTATATAACTTTACTGGTTTTGAATGACTACGCCCTTGAATCTTAAGTGTTTGGTTTTCATGATTATTTCAGAGAAGATATATTGATACACATGTCAAGTTTTTATTTATTTGGATATTACCTTTCAACGCCATTGGTTTCTTTTAGCTACTCATTGTATTATTTGGTTATTGACTGTTATTGGATCGTCCAATACAAGTCGTATTGGATGGATTCAAGTCTAACCTTAAAAATAAATGCTGGTGTGCCCCGTCTTGTCTCCGACTCTCTTCCTTATTCTTATTCAAATGATCTCCTGTCTGAAAAATCTAATCCACTCAATTGTTTCGCTGATGATATTACACTCAGCCTTTCCCATTTCATTTATTGATGTGGAACTTCAACGGCGAAATATGGTAGGCTCATTAAATTCTGACCTCGATAGTATTGTCGACTGGGGAGTAAGAAACCGCATAGAATTTAATGCTTCTAAAACACAATGCTGCTTACTTTCCTTAAACAGGAACCTATCCCTCATGCCACTATCCATGAGTGGCACCTGCTCCTGCATCGAGGAAACCTAACAGCTTTCCATTCTTGGCATGTGCGTTACGAGCCACCTTTTGTGGAACGAACACATATTCGATTTTGCCAAAAAATGCGGCGAAATGCTTAGGTTTTCTCCGGAAAGCAAGAAATTTGTCTCCCCTTCTGATCTAGCTACTATATACAATTCTCACATCTGGGCAGGTGCTCCTATAACCCATTTGAGCTTCTTGGACAGAATTCAAAATAGAGCTCTGAAAATGATATGTGACGGTTCGATAACATACACCAATTACGCCTCTCGACCACCGACGTAATGTATCATGTCTGTCCTTATTTTAACGCTATTTTCACAAAAAGTGTTCTGAAGAAATAGCTAGTTGCCTTCCTCCCCTCAAACAATTCCACAGTAATTCTCGCACTTCGAGGTATGCTCATCAGTACACCCTTGAGCCAAATTTCGGACGTACCGACAAATATAGAGATTCTTTCATTAGCCGTACTAAGCGAATGTGGAATGCAAATCCTGCCTCTGTTTTTTCCTCCCATTTCAATATTCAGAATTTCAAAACTAATGTTATTGTGTACATCATATTAAGGGTAGTCTAACCCCTTTTAAGGCCGAAAGGCATTAGTATTAAGATCATGAATTAATTTAGAGCGCCCGTATGGGGCCAGCAAGTTAGATATAAGTTATGGATACGAAGGCTTTTTTATGAATTTTTGTCTAGCTTTAAGATAGTTATAAGTTGAAGAAAAAATGAATTACAAAAAAAAAAAAAAAGTCTAACCCCTTTATAAAAATAAAATAAAAATTGTGTTTGGTAAAAAGTATTTTGCGAACAGGAAAACTTTTCATTTCAAGAAATATCCTCTTTGCAAATTGGCGTTCGGTGCAACGAAATTTGCAAAGTAAAAGTGAAAAGTATTTCGTGAAATAGGCCCCACGTCAACCGAATCTAAGAAATCTCTTTTCTACAAAAAAAATCACATTGCACATCACTGTACGCGAAAGAATTTTTCTGAAACCAGATTTAGATTCAGTAAATTCTTTTTTGACACAGTTTTTAAAAATTATATGAAATACAAAAAAAAAAACATTATTTTTGTAGACCAGTGATATCCAAATCAAGAACAATCCAATGAAATAAATTGAAATGTAAATAAAAGAACATTATGTCCGTGAATTTACCCTATTTAATTTTAAAAAAGCTCAACAAAAAGCTCCAAAGCCCAAAGAAGATCTGTTTGATTTGTTAAACGTTTTAAAACAAACAAATCACAATTTATTTATCTCTTAACTACGATCATATTTAAAGCCTTTTCTTTTTGTATACATGTACTCTAGTTCTTCAACGATAATGGAGGAAATATTGAAAGTATTTGTTCATCACTGATAATGATAATGCTACTTCTAAAAACAAATCTTTTTCCTTAATGATAACTGATTTATGAAAAAAAAAAAAAAGAACACATTGCGGCATTTACATGTACCTAGTATGTATTTGTATATAATTTGCACTTGTAATTCTGCTACCACTTGTTATTATCATAAATTTTGTTTATTTATTTAGTAACTTAAACACATGCAAAAGCATTTTTTAATTCATATCTTATCTTTTCATTTTTGAGGCCTTATCTAATTTTTAGTCCCACTATTATACCATTATGGTTAATATGTATAATAATTATATTCTTATTATTTTCGGAATCAAAGTCAATTTGCTATAAGTCTTGGCATCAAAAATTCAATTGTTCACCTTCGTTCGAAACAAGCGAAACTGTCAAAAGATTGGCTCGTTGTCGTCGGTTTAACATCACGGTAAACAGTCCGTAAAAGCGTGCTTTATCATTGACAAGCTATAAGACGGAGTGGTTTAGTTTCGTGTTAAATTGAAAATGTGCCTCTGTCATATTGATATTGATAGGTATTTAAAAAATAAGCCCCTCTTCGATAAGTTTGAAACAGCCCGGTGTAAAGTATTTGATTTCGAAAAAAATATATTAAAATTTTTATTTTATACCAATACTACAGCAAAAAAGCTGCAGCTTTCTAACACCGTCACCGATACTTGATTAGCCATCACACCAAGTTGAAGCCTCTTTAGTTTATAACATTGAAGGCGTTGAAGTGGAACGGTTGTTGTCTAGACGTTTTCGTATAGTTTTCTTTGTTCTTTTTAGTTTAAAATCAAGTTTTGTTGATTTTCGTTTCGAATTTTCGGCAACAAAAAATAATGTACAACAACGGTAATGTCTGGGAGTCGTGTCGATTCGATCAGCAAACCCAAGAGCTAATGTTCTATGAAGATGGTGAACAGTTTTCTCCGTATAATTCGAAAATCGCTATGCTTTCGAATTCGAATCTTTGTGTCAATGTTCCAGTTGTTGATCAACAAATTGGTACTGCCCAATTTTTGACAACTCCCAACGAGCACTGTGTGAATTTCAACTCGCCATATAATCAACTGCCTGTTGCTCCTGTAGCATATACACCACCCTTAACAATGCTGCCAAATCAACTGCCACTTGCTCCTGTAGCTTTTAGCCAACCCTTACCAATGCTGCCAAATCATCAGTTTATCTCATCTCAAACCCCACCAACACCACCACGACCGCCAGTGCAACAATTTGGTTGTGATGGAGCTATGTCTGTTGCCCGGCAAGTGATTACAGCAGCTCCTTACTACAACATTGATTGCAGGGAGGCGACATTCGCGCCCTGTCAAAATGCCCAACCTTGGACATATGCCTATTGCTATGGATATGTTAATCAACAGCCTTGTCAATTCACAGAGTTTGTTGATATTGAGGATTTTATGTGAGTTTGTTTTTTGTGTAACAGTAAATAAAGAAAATGTATGTCAAAACAGCTGGATAATATGCTAAACTTTTTGACATGTTATTTATGGTCTGCTAAGTTATTTTGGTATAAGGTTTCGTTAAAATGTTCGTTAAGAACTTCGTCAAAATTTCCAAGAAAACTAACAATGCGAAGCTTTCGCCTGCCGGTCTGCCGTCAGCGGCATTTGTGTGGGTAACAACTATGTATATGAAGTTGACAGCTAACAGTCCATCAATAATATGTCAATGGTTACATGTGTTGATAAATAACTATTGATACAACACAATTAAATAGCCTAGCACGTTTGTTTATTTTTTGGATTAGCAAGCTTAAGACAGAAGAGTGCAGTCATTAAAAACTTATTATGTTCAATAATGCAATTTAAAAAGACAATGCTTCTGTTTATATTTTGAACAAAGTCCAGTTATATGTCATATAATATATAAAAGTGACATGGTAGCCCTAGAATTGTCAACATTTTTTCACCTGTTTTTTTTTTTTTGATTTAATTGAAGAATGATTTTAATCAATACGAACGCACAAGTGATTAGTCGCACTTAACTTTAAAAATCGAAGTCATTTTTTTTATTATTAAAAAAAAAAAAAAAAAACTGATTACAATAAATATAATTATTATTGATGATGATGGAAAGTGCTTGAATACAATTAAAATTAACATAAGTACATAATTTGTTTGATAATAAAGATAAATCGTGCGATTTCTCTTTTATCATTTATACGTGAGTTTTTCTTAAAAGTACAATTAGGAGAACGATTTTGTGTTGATTATAAATGAAGGATTTACATTTGGGGATCAAAGTTTTTTTTTGTTTAGAAATTCATAAACTTGAAGAATGATTTACACTTGGTTTTTTGATAAAAGTGATTTTATGCAACTTTATATACACCACTACTCAGCCGTAATATAATTACTTATTAGGGGTTTTCATGCAACCTGGTAAACTTATCCTTCGGGTAAAATGGGAAAGCTTACCATCATGTTTCATGAAGGACCCTCAAATCAACTTGGGTAAATGTGTGTAAATTGTGTATTTATACTTGAATAATTTGTAGAAAATAATGGTTCTTTCTTTGTCTTCGTCAACTAGCTTCATATTATGGGCTGGTAATATCTAAATTGGCAAAAATTAAACGTTAAATCGTTAAACAAAT
Organism: Meliscaeva auricollis; assembly: GCA_948107695.1. Taxonomy (NCBI): domain Eukaryota; kingdom Metazoa; phylum Arthropoda; class Insecta; order Diptera; family Syrphidae; genus Meliscaeva; species Meliscaeva auricollis. Next base: position 75,191,253 of record OX403616.1, on the reverse strand, counting down.
TTTTGTTGATTTGTATTTTGGTAAAGATTTCCTATAGAAAATTTGACAGTTCAATTACCAGATTTACCAGTTTTAACAAGTAGTTTGCATGAATACCCCTATTAATTATAGAGTTTACATCATTTTCTGTTAATAATTTAGCTAGCCTTGTTCTTTAACGTATTTAATTTTTAAAGTACATATTAACAAGTGACATTTTAGATTCTTTTAATAGAAAGTTTAGTTTACAGAACAGGGTTTACCATTTTCTCAACCAACAAGCTTCTCTGGTTTGCTGGGACCATGTCTATTGCTGTATTTTAGCAGGTCTCATCCTCATATTTACTTTCAAAGCCCGGGCCTAAAAATATCTATGTCCCTGTCCCTTACAGCAGAACCGGGATAGTTAATACTTCTTCAGGATCTCCTTGGGACTTTCTACTTAAAAGTCTGCTTAGCCGAAAGAAGCAGCGAATGCTGCGTTTTATAATTGCTCCGATGTCATTCTGCAATATAATGGGCCAAAGAGAAAAGAGTCTCTGCTTACTTAAAAGTTTTGTCTTTTTATCGTGCCATTTTGTGTGAGAATCGAAGATGTTCGGCTCATCTTTTCCCTGGAAGTATTTGCGATTAATGAAATGGAAGAGGCGAAAATCGTTAATAAGAGAAAGTATGCTGGCGCATAACTCGGTTTAAAACCTATTTCTACATCGGAGGGCAACATTGATGATGCGGAGAGATTCATCTATCGTTATCCTGTATAAGGAGAAAAAATTGTCTTGGTAGAGTTTATCGATTTCTTAGAATCTATCGGAGTTTACAAAATTAATCAATTCGCACTGATAGCAACCCCTATCAGGTTGTTTACAAAATTTCTACGCGGTCACACGTTACTCAAAAAAATTGGAAACATGTTATATAGGAGATGCTGAGGAGTATTATACCTTTGTAGTTGGCGTACTTCATAAAGTTTCACTTCGAGACAAAGTCAACTCGTGCCGCCTTAAACAGTTCGTCTAGCAGACCATCCGCAGCAGAAGTCTTATGTATTTGAATTTCAGTGTTCGATTCGATGAATATTTTGCACATAATCTTCAATGTAGAATGGATTGTTCTACTTACAGCGAATAGTTGGCTGTCTGTCGATATGCTTCTGTTTGTGCTGGTATCTTTGGGTATGGATATATTTACTTCTTCATAGAACTTTTTAGAGTTTCCTCTTCTTCCGTCTGAAGAACCAGTGTTCCTCCCTTCTTTTGCAAGTAAAGCTAAGGGGTCTGGTTGTAGTGTGCAGCATTAACATTAGCTGGAAGGGTTCGAACTTTCTCACAATTCCCGATCTTCCTTGAGGCCACATCAATGTTTGAATGCGAACTTCAGCTGCTACCGAGTCTATGTTGGCTCGTCAAACTGTTCGGACAGCTGTTACGCTGTATGTCTGTCATTTATCATCAATTTGGTTGTTTCGAATCTGTTTCTGTGAAAAAGTGTAACGAAAAGATTTCACTCTTAGGCCAATTTAACACATAGCAGGCAACCGGCTTAACGGCCCGGTTAGTCGGTTGCTGGAGCACTTTGTTATAGATGCTTTCACTGACAAAACTTTCACTGACAAAACTTTCACTGACAAAACTATCACTGACTTCGCCTTAAACGCGAATTTCGGTTCTTGAAAAAAATGACACTAAGGGCCTTTTACTTTCCCTTTAGGCCATTATTACTGTAGATAGGTAAGTCTTCTAAGGAAGGTCGTAGACTTTTGTCTTCTTGGTTGAGAAAAATTCTACTTCATGGGGGGGCCGGGTCACAGCTTTATGATTAAAAATTTTTCACAATACAGGCATTTTGAAAACTTATAAATTTGTACCCTTATCACGAAACAACACCCTGTTCTTCATGGCACTCGCGCTAGTAAATATCATAAGTATTTACCTTGGTAAAATTAACTATAAGGAAATGTTCTATGTTTTACCGAAAATAGCCGCTACGCACAGTACCTTATCGTTGGAGACTGAGATATAGGATCATTTCAAAGAAAAATTTTTAGCATGAAGACAGTTAAAAAAAGGTGTTAAGAATTTCGCAAGCTTTGTTCTTTTATCTTTAGCTTTGTTTTCGGATCGATAATGTTTTGACAACATTGATTGACAGCTTCTTATCAGTGTGCAAAGAATTTGCATAGGTTCTTAGCGGGTTTGTTTTAATTTGGAATATAAAAGTGCTCATAACAATGTACGCGCACATTGTCCTTGATACTTTGATATAAAATTACTTAATACCAATCTAAATTTTATGGGAAATATCATATACAGACATCTGCTTGATTGGTACCAAATGTGATTCTTGACTGATATAAATGCTATATTTTCGATTATTATTAGTTCAAATGTTGAAGATAGATCGTTCCAAAGTCGAGCTGCATATCTTAGTAAATAAACGCAAACAGTGACATCAGAACTTGGCTAGAAGTTTGAGAGGGTTTAAAGTTTATGTTGAGTTTGATTGCTGTATATTTAATTTTGTCCATGAAATAGATGAACCAAGTATTGAAGATTATGAATATTCAATATTTGTCTTCGTTGCATTGTCTTTCATCAAAAAATCATCACAAATCATAATATTCTTGATAATTAAGTTTTTGCGCTCATGTGTTGAGTTTATTTATCATTTATTAGATCATAAATTTATATTTAATTTATAGCAAAATATTGAAGTTTGAGTGTAGATTCACTTAAAAAAGAGATAAATTCCATTAAAGAAGCCAAAATCAGTATCACTCGTTAAAATTCAATTAAATAAAGTTCTTAAATAAATACAAATATCGTTCGGATATTTATTTCTAATTTTTTCGTTTTTTTTTATCGTGCTTGTTTACAAAAAAAAAGATGGGAATTTCTGATAAAGATTGTATTAATTAGTGTTCAATTTTTATATTATTTATTTTATACGTGTAGCATTTAGCATTACTGGCACATTGATAAACATGTTGAATAACTTCGTAAAATTTTAAAATTTAGCTTTTAAGAATACAACATTCCCGAAAATGATGAAGCCATCAGAAAATGATGAATGTTTTGAAATCGACTGTGGTGTTTTCAAAATAATGTTATTATTATATACTTAGTTAACCAAATATGACTTCATTTTTGTTTTTCTTAGGATATAATCCTGAAAGTATCTGATTTTCTACTGTTCCAGAATACCTACGAAATAGATAACTTTTTCAAGGTTTTTTTTTTTTACAAATTTTATGATATAACTCCATATGCAAGCCATATTTCTATTAAATTCTGACTTGAAATACCAAAAAAATGCAAATTTGTTTCGAGAATAATAAATAACTCATTCAGAGCCCAAAAGCGTTCCCGGAAATGACGTTCCCGAAAATGACGTTTTGATCATTATTATCGTTTATTTTCTTTCTAACAAAAGCAAACGAAATATTTTTATTTTAGTGATCTTGATTTTTCATCGTCAAGAAATTAAAATCTTTAATCTTTATTGATACCAAAACCGGCGTTCCCAAAATGACGCTTAATTGATGTACGCTCCTTATAAATATATCAAATTTAATTTCAATTACCACTTTAATTTTATTTATTCATTTAGAAATCTCTTTTTTTTAACGATAAACTAATTCAAGGCCATACCATAAAGACCATTTTATAGAGCCATCTGTACGTTTGATGAATAAAAATTTTTTATTTTGTCATTGTTACTACATTAAGACAAATTCCTTCGGATAACTTTTATTTAAATATAAATGATGAATCTTCTCATATTTTTTGTATGGCACACAAGAATTCTTGAAGAAAATTTTGCCTTAGTAATGTTAAGAAAAGAGGTAGATAAATTTAATTGACTTTAGTGTATTTTTTGTCACCTGAATTACAGTTTTTGAGTTATGGAAGCGTTCCCGGAATGTTTTTTCGGTTATGTTAGATGGAATTAAACAAAAACTCTTTTTTAAACAAAGTTAATAACTTCGGAGATTCAGCTCAATTATTTTACCCGGTACGTTAGAAATAAATTTTAATATAATGTAATTTTGATTTAAAAAAAGCCTGTACATCAATTTTTCCACTTCCATGATTTTGGCCCAGAAATTAATCTTAAATATGTCTTTTTTCCGGGAGAAAAATTAAATTTGCTGTCTTAATGTTTAGAGGTCATTACCTCGATATTAACAATAATATGAAAGTTTTTTTTATTTTGTTAAAAAATTCTAAACATATTTTTTTTTCTAAAAAAAAATTAATGAAAATATTTTTGAGCTGAAAAGTCCCATATTTGAGATTGATTTCCAACCATATCAATTTTTTTCAAGGGCCAAAATAAAAATCTGAAAAAATTAGTGGTTTTTTTTGAATCATTTGCAAATTGTGTTGCCTCTTTAGTACTTGATCCTAAAAAAAACTCGAACACCAAATAGCCATAATTAAATTTGTATTCTTATCAAATCTGTATTCAAATTTTAAATTGATTCTTAATTACTTTCTCTCTCACATGTACCTTGAAAGTTCTATGCCTTTATGTTTGTTTACGTAATATTTTTTTTTTTAATCAAAAATGACCTTGAGCTAGATTATAACCTGTATACTAATTTTTGATGTAAACAATAACAATAAATTATGTTATTTAATTTTATTTTTTTTTTTCATTCGTTTTACTTTAATAAATTTATTCGCAGATAAAATTGTTTCTTGTGTTTTATCTTTGTATCCAAGTGTGGTATTGGAATTTCTTTTTCAAGCATTTTTTTTTTAAATCAAATAATTTTTTCAATTTCTTGTCATCAATCAAAGCGAATTGTTTCTTGCCATGACATAATTAATTATTTAATTATTTTTTTTTGATTTTTTTGTTTCATAGAAATTTGATAAAAAAAACTGCTCACACAATGAATGAGGAAACACAAGCTGTCAACTAAAAAATATATTACATCAAATGCATAAACTGCGATAGGTCAAAAGTGATTGTACTGAATTTCTTCGAATAATTTGTGTGTAAAATTTAATCAAAACTGCCATTAAGATGAAACATTCATTAATGTTAAATTTCTTTTCTTATCATTTTTGAAAAAAAAACAAAAAACCATTTTCTTTGATGAATATTTTAAATTTGAATATTTTTATATTTACTATCAATTTGCTTTTTTGGTTTTGATCCATACACAAATTTAGGGCACTTATATGAATTAATGTATTCAGATTTAACAAGTTATGTTAAAACGAGTAAAACTACTTCTGGTTTTTTTGTTTTTGTACACATTGCAGGATTTTGTTTTATTGATTTTTAAAAGGTAAGTCGAGAAATTACTTAGTATTGAGGCATTCTAATTTAGGCATAACCATTAATGTGATGTTTGCACTATTTTCATGACACACCAAAGAAGAGGAGTTTTCAATAATTTAGGGCAGATGTTGAAATGGAATTAACAACCTGTTTGTGAGATATGAACGAAATTCTTATTTTATTTGTAAGGCCTAGCCCATGTATTCCATTATTTACGGAAAGTGGCATAAATCTCGTGACATAAAGTCGTTCTCCCGTAAAAAAATCTGCTGGGAATTTTATTTTCAATTCGATTGCGAATTGTATTCTTCGGATTTTGAAAAATAAAATTTGTGTTCGCAAACCAATAAATTTTTTTTTGGGATTTTAAAAATTGAATTATCTCACGAATTTATTGCGAAAACTCCATAAAAAAAATCCATTCAAGAACCATTTATAATATCAATATGTGGCTGTTTTGGTTTTACCCAACTATTATTTTTTGGATACAAATGCAAACCCTCACTGTGTTACTAAGATCTTTTCGGATCAAAATCCAAATCATTTAGAATCTTTTCAATTCTTTTTCATGAATTTTATTTTTCCGAACGAACGAACGAAAAAATAAAATGCACGACTGCATCGCATGAACTTGCTCATGTAGTCCAAGGCTATTATGTATTAACTTAGATTGAAATTTTAAGCTTTTGTTTTTTTTGAAAAATTATTTTTGTCGATTCTGGATCAGTGATTTGTTTCAAAATTTAGCTATTAGATGTTCATAAGTAAAAATGGCATACCCAATTTTTTTTTTTGAAAATAGTTTGAAAATCTTGTATTATAAAAATAGAAAAAAAATGGCTCCAACGATTTTTCAAAAAAAAAATCTGAAATTTTATCTTTATAGGAAAAATCTAATGAAAAAGTTTGATCGAGAAAACGCGAATAACTGAAAAATGTTGTAAGGGAGGTACTCGTTCTAGACGAGATATGAGAGGCATTGGTTCTAGACGAGAAATTCAAAAAAAAAAAAAAAAACAACTTTCGTAATTACGTAAAAACAGATAGGCGCACAGCCGCACGGATGCACAGATGCAAAACCGATCTTGTTGAGGATCTATCTGTTGCAGTTTTGTGGAAATTTTGCTGAACTCCGTACTTTTTGTTGTTGGAGTCGAATGGGCTTAGCTTAGTTGTGGAGATGAACTTTTTATGACAGGTTCATCTGACATTTCACTAGTGTATATGTTTTCTATGACCCAACGAAGAGTAAATAAATTTGTTTCGCTGATCAGTTTTTTGCGCTCTGTAACAATGACGACTTTGACTGCTATGACATGACATATCAGGCCCCCAGCGGTATGACGCCCTTAATGACCATAGTTTTCAAAATAATGTATGTCCGACACTGTTAGTTCAACATTACTGTTTTTTTTTCATTTTGTGTGTAGGTTGGTAGATAGTTTATATCAAGAAGTAAGATGTTTTTTTTTGATAAGAAAGATAAATAAATAATCATACGATCATCGGTCGTTAACCTCGATAATAATTACAAAATAAAACTAAAAATCATGATATTATTGCATGTTTCTCTGTTTGTCATTTTTTACTACGACTTAAGTGAAAGACCTAAGATTATGATTTTAATAGAAAAATGAACAATTCAAATTGAAAATAGATTCAGAAAAAAAAACCTTCTTAGCCTAGTTTTATTCAATCTTTGTTACATTTAAAAGCGCCATTAAAAATGGTAAATATATGAAATCTCATACAAATTTTGAATACAAACAAATTAAACCCAGTTTTTGATTATTTTAAATTCTTTAATTTAGTGGGATAATCGAAAAAAAAAATAATTCTAGTTTAATTTACGTCTTTGAGGGCATGAATAGAGAAGGTTAGAGATGATTTCCTCTTCCTCCTCGTCCGTGCATATTCTGCAGAAATAATTTGAGAACATGCCGAGTCTTCAGGCGAGTATACCTATTAGGCAATGTCTGAAATGACACCTATTGTATAGCTAATATTCATGGGGTTGATGAATCCGAATATGAGATTTGCCACCAAAACTTCGTGGCGCAACATGGTCAAAAATGCAAAAAAAAAACGAGATTTTAAACGATTTTTCTGTTTTTGTTAAATTTTAAAATATTACAGAAACATTGTATCGTATAACCAAAAACTTATCCTTCATAATAAAATGTATCAAAAACTGCAAAATCGTTGAAAATTTCGCGTTTCCTTTGCATTTCTGACCCTCTTGCGTCACGAAATTTTGTTAGCAAGCCTAATATTCAGATTCAGCACCCCCAAAAACATAAAGTATGAAAGAAAAACTACCCCAAAACTTTCCTTCTAGGAAAAAAAAATCCCAAAAAATAAACTTTAACGCGTGGCAACCCTATGCCTTGACAGGATAGTGCTAGGCAACCCATGTTCAAACTGTATCTTAAGACACTGCCTTCATATATAAAAATATAGTTATCAACTGGTAAAGCGATGAAAATGTCCCCCATTTTGCTTACCCACATTACCACAAATAAGTGACAAGTCAAGAAAAAGTGTGGAGTACCTGAGAAGGAACATGTGAGATCGTGAAAGTAACTGGTTTGGGGTTTAAAAGTTCATTTACCAGTATTCCGCGCTTTTATCCATTGTATTCCGTGATTTTTACCACGCTAGTATTTGGTTTTTCGCATATTTTTCCATGAGGTTTTACGCAGTATTCCGAGCTTTTTTTCATGGTATTCCTTTTTTTTACCACAGCATGTCTCATATTTTTCCGCGAATAATATAATTTACACAGGCCTGGAAATTCAACTTTTTTTTCGAGAACAATTTTTATCTGAAATCTGAGTATGTTAAATTAAAATATTATTGCATTTCTACTAGGGCGAGAATTACGACCGAATATTGTAGTCGCTGTCACCGACTCCGAATTTCGGATGAAAATGTTGAATAATGACAATGACAGCTCGATGATTTGTGAAAGGGTGCGTTCAGAAATTAAATCTTAAGTTGTCAAGTTCCCATTGGAAAACCCTTTACTAAGCAAAATAAGAATGCGATAATTTTATTCTTTATTGCTTAGTACTTACCTATAAGACCTATCCAAATTACGAATTAGATTCTTAGGGGGAAAGTCATCGCAGGCCTGATTTATCACTTGTTAGCAAATTTGTTTTTGATTAAAATGATATCTACATATGCGAAAAAAAAAATAAAAATTGGGTTTGATAAAACATTGCGAAAAACCCGTAATTTGCACAAAAATTGTAGATCAAAGTAAAACAGTTATAAATTCTTGATAAAACAAATTCTTTTGAATCCGATGTTGTTTGGCAAAGATAAGGCCAGTTAAAGGAAAACAGAGCTTAAATCATAAAAAAACGTTATAACCCTAAAAAACGAGATTTTCGCATTAGAATGACTTCAGACATCCTGTATTTCGAAGGCTGGAGGTTAAGCAACATGTCTAATGCAGTTCCGCTGACATAAATGCCAGCTGATAGTTTGTAACGTCCTAATCTTATAATGATAAAATACATTTTTTGTAAAATGTGTCACACCCGTTACAATAGAAATATCCTTAGCAAGATATGCAGGGAATTTTCGGCCGCAAAAGTGTTTTGCGAAAAAATTGTGTCTTTTGTCTTACGGCACTATGCAGATGGATATCAATGTATAGTACATGTATTACTCTCTTTCTTTTAGTAACCCTTTCTTCTTAGTATTTTATCACAATTTTTTAGAATCACCCTGCAAAGCTAGCGCTCATCTATAGAATAAATTATTTCATTTTCTAATGCTTGTAACTTTTGTTTTTTTTTTTTTATAACTGTATGCAAATAGCGAAGATATACTGGAGTTTGAATATCTAATTTAATGACTCAGTCATAAATCGATATCATGGCCAGGGTCACGTTAAAGATAATGTTATCAGTATTGAACTAGTATTATATTTTTAACTTAAAACCTAAAATTTTAATTTCGAAGATTGTGAAATAGATTGGGAAATTTCTAAATTGTTTTAGAAATAATTCTTGAACACGCAATGAATACATGGACCAACTGATACTGAATTGATTCGATTGAATGTCATCCTATGGCTATTCCTAAACATAAACTTACAGGAGCCTAATGGAAAAGTGAATATATTCGTACTATATTTAGTATAAACCTAAATAAGAAAGTCCCATACAAAAGGAAGTTCCTGGGTTGAATGTATTTACTAAAATATTAGTGTTACTATAAGAATTTCTTTAAGACCAAAAATTTCATTTTCTTCTTAACGCGATGATATCTTTATGAATGAAGGGTTAGATAGTTAAAAAAAAAACTTTATTTATCAATTGCTACTTGTGAATAAAATATTCATTGACAAAAAATTTGGCTCAAAAATAAGATTGAAGTAAGATAAAACATATAATTGCCTTACAGTCAATCTATCCAGTGTTATCTCATAATGATAATAACTATAAAAATGGGTAACAAAGTAAATTAGTTTTTAAAAGTAGAATCTCTCATGTTTCAGACGCATGATTGAACAAAATTATTAATTAGGAAAAACCATTTTTAAAGTTTATCGCTGTAAAACGAAAAAAAATGGTAATCTTCATTCATTGATTTGGAATCTGAAAACTGACATAGTTACGTTAAGTTTTAGGGTGGAGTTCATAGTCGTTACTCGACTCTCGTAAGTTGAGGCAAAGCTTCAGCAAATACTCAAGCGAAATCCGTATTCATAAACAAAATTAGTTTAAGATCCGTAGAAGAAATATCTACCTTCATCTGTTATTTGAAAATAGTGTTACCGTTGGATATTTTCGAAAAGTTGCAAAAAGAGTAGAGAAAAAGGTGGCACTTAAAAATAATAATAAAGGAACACCATATTTGTATGGAAATTGAGTTCTGTGAGCCAAAATTTCACACAAATGGCACCAAAATCATAAAAAATTGAAAGAAAAACAAATATTTTATAGTTCATTGGAAATTGGAACAAAAAAACGTAATAAAGACATGAAAAGTGTGGTCAATTACTTGTTTTTTCTATCGTTTTAGGGAATTCTAAAAAAAGTGGTAGCACGGTGGCACATCACAATATAAGCTAGCAAATTGACACTAAAGTGGCACAGCGGTAACGCTGTTAGAAAATTACCAAAATTATACTCGTATGAAAGATTATTTTTACGATGATAACATCTTAACCTCGTAAATGCTGGCAATCTTGGATGGTGCCAACTTGTAATTAGGCAACCCTATGTTTTTGGATAGGAGATTGACAACCCTGTCATCTTAAATCAAAATTGATTAAATAACAGATGAGGGTAAACTATCCAAAAAATGCAATCATAACTTTTATTATTAACCACCTTAGGGCCAGGTTTTAGCTTGCCATGTGTAATTCTAATATAATCTTTCATATAATTTTGGTCATTTTCAAATAACCGACGAGGGTAAATATTTCTTCTACGGATCTTGTACTTCATACATGGAAATTCTATTACTTGAGTAATGTATAACTTGACTTGAGTAAATTATTTCTTAATTTGAGATAACTGTCAATAAAAAATTAATATTTTTTGTTTTAAATTTCTAATTTGTTTAAATTTCAGGTGTTCTTTTTGTTTTCCTTGATACCGTTTTTTAAAAATTATAAAGTTTGTAGTGAAAATAGTGCATTTTAGTGATAAAAAGAGAGAGCTCGGGTTAGTAAAAACGAACAAGAATTGACATTTTTAACCTATCAAGGAAATGCTTAAGGTAGCTTCTGACCTCACCTGAGTTTCGATTTCACCTGTGTTTCGATTTCATTGAAGAAATCCTCAAGTGAAAACTTTAATATTTCCCCACAATTTCGATTATGAATAGCTCAGCGCCCAAAAGTCTCCTCAACACAAATGAATACCACCCTTAATCTAGTTTTGCAGAGCCAGTTGTTAACTTTTTCAATTTGACTTTGCATTAAACTTTTACATCACTGAAATCATCTCCCCCAACGAAAATCAGGATATCGTCTGCGAAAAATGATATTTCAACATCAGATATATTTTTTACCGATATCGTTTGTAGATAAAAGAAATAGGATTACATCCAAATTTGATCCTTGGAGCTCACCAAGAATCAACCATTATTTTGCTTTGATTTTCAAATCCCTAATTTCATTTAGTTCTTTATTTCATGACTTTTAAAAATTTAACTAAATTTAAAAACTTGTAAAACTGCTGGTTGAATAAGACTCTTAAGGTTGGTGTGTCACTTCCGGTGTAATGTTTGATCATTGACTTAATTTTCAATGGCTTAGTTAATCAAGTGATTCTGGTTCCGAATCATAATCAAAATTAACAAATAACATCAAGCTCCTCATTTCCAATCCATTCTAAAATATTAAAACTAAACAAACCACACACATTAACAACTTTAATCAGGAAATTGGTATTCTGAAACAATCTCATCATATAGACAAAAAAAAAAAAAAAAACAACAACAAAATAAAAAAATAAAAATCAAAAAAACAATTCCAGAAAACGTCAATTAGCCATTGTTGGAGTCTGACTTGAACGTCATTCAAACTCGAAACAAAAAAATTGATACTAAATAAAACAAAATAAAAAAAAATGTAAACGCTTTTGAATCTAACCAAAGTTTAAACATGCATTGAATATTAATTATAATTTGAGGAATCAAATTGAATTTAAAGCATTGTTTGTGGCCCATAATCGTGTGCACCACAATGCCTCAGTCCAAAACTATATTGTTTTGGTATCATAAAACCGCAAAATTTGCATAAGTATTTTTTACACTGTAACAAAACGAAGAACAAAAATTGAATTAACTTTTTGAGACTTTTTTTTCGTTGGCGATTTTATCTAAAAGTACTCAAATGCCTGATGCGCGTTAAATGAAACTTCTCTTGGTTGCCACTTCCGAATTCAATCGTGCATGGTAGGCATTGTTTTTTTTTGTTTTTTTTTTTTAAATTTGTTTTTCTGGTTTTTCCACTTATTCAGCTTTAGGACTTTCCCAGATTTAAAATAATCTCAAAAAGTCAATGCACTTTCGACCATGATGTGCAGTCCGTTTTATGCGGAGAGTAAAAAAAAAAAAAAACGTGGGTACAAACAAAAAAATTCTTCCAACAGGCACGTTTTTTTGTTGTGATCTTGTCTTCTTAAGATGCTAATAAACTGGGGGTATAAATAGCTTTAATTTAGTTGCTTATCGCAGCCGGGGGCTTGCCATAACGCAATAGAAAACTAAAGCACAAAAAGAAATAATGTTAATCCAGTCATAGCGTGCCTCGTGAAAAAGAGCCCAACTTTGACAGTGCCTTTGTCAGTTTAAACCAAATTTACTTCCATTCCCCAAAATTTGACGAAACTAGGTCCCTACGGCTAATAGTAGCCGAGATAGCCATGAATTAACATAGGCAACATAGTTGTAGCGAAAACGGAACCAAAATTTAATATTTTGTTAACAGTTCGTGTTGAATGGGCATACAATTTTTGTTTTTTATAACATTTTCTGTAATTGGAGTGCATTTGCTTTTTGTTTAAATAAATAAATTTTAATTAACAGTTATTTTTAAAGCCAGTTTTTTGCTTCTCTTTTGTTCGTTACTATGTTGAAAATGACACACCTAATGGTTATAAAATTCGCAGTTTTGGCTAAAAGAAATTTAATTAGCCATTAAATTTCTTTTGCCCAATGAAATAGGCCAAATTGGAACTTTCCACAATTTTAATAAATCCAACCGTTTCATTGCCCGCAGGATTAGAACTGATCTAACGTTTGCTTACCGCAATCTTACAGAATATAAGAGCTTTTAAAATAATATCAAAGGAGGAGTCAACAAAGCCACAACATGTCTGAAATGACTCGAAAAAGTCAGAAATGCTTAGCATTTTAAACTTTTTATGAAAAAATCAAGACTTTATTTATCGTTCCTGAGTGTAATATTCTATGGTTTTGCTTGAAAAACTATCGCTGATTATCAAATACATATTTTAGAAAGCTTAGGAAAAGTTTATTCTAGTTTAGATTTCTTAGCAATAAAAATCTCACTGAGAAATTAATCCAAAAGGTTAGGTCTGTTCGAGTACTTTTTTAGGCTAAAATTCGCAATCTGAAAAAAAAAATGAGGAGTGAGGATGAAATGCTCTCATAGAGAAAAAAAAAAATGCACAAAAGTACCCAAACGCTTTGAACAAAATTTCCTTCCACTTTTTAAATGTAAACAAAAGAAAACTTATAAAGCTTTGATGATTTCTATCAAATGCTGCATTAAATTAAAAAAAAATAAATTTCCCTTAACTTGGGAATTAAATAAAAAAACTACCCAATTGGGTTTTTTGTTCTTTTTACCTACAATTATGCCAAATACCGTATTCAAATTTAATTCTTCTTTTATAAAACAATTTACTGAACGAGGTAGACATTTAATTAAAGAAACTCTAAAAAAAAAAAAAAATAAACTATACGCAATTTATAATTTGACAACTGTTTGTAAGCAAATAGTTTCGTTATTTTGTTTTTGTACTTTAGCTTTTGTTAGAACTCACATTTCTGCCGATAGAAATTCTATTCGCTAAAATTCGCAGGAAGGGGAAATGATTTACCCCCTCAAGAGCGCTCTCTTTTTTCGCCAGCTACAATTTTTTTAAATACCCAAACAGGATTCTTACGAATTCTTACGAATTTTCTATTTTCGTCAGTACCCAAACAGACCTATTTTTGTTTCAAAAATCTCGAGGATTTGGGGTAGGTCCGCGGTTGGGTGTATCCAAAGTTTCTTTCCCATAAAAAGAATCAAAGTTAAAATCAAGATTTTGTAAATTCAAAAGAAACTATGCATACACCCAACACACCCAACCTCGCACCTACCCCAAATCCTATAGTGACCCCAAGCAGGGGGTTGCAGGGGGCAGCATGCCCCCCAAACATACCTCACTGTTTACACGCTCATGAGTGGGGGCCCTGGGTTAAAAAAAATTAATGTATTTAAAAAAAAATCGCTGTGTATTAAAAAAATTCACTATTGTTCCCCACTTTAATTGTGAGTATTTTCCCACTCAAAAGTGAAAGAATATCTTTCTCACTCAAATTTCCGTGGAGTAATTTCCCTGTACCGGTTTTAACAATATAGCAAAAAATATAAACTTATGTCCCATATTATTGAAAAAATATTATGGATTTATGTCCCAATATTTTTAAAATAACAAAATTTCCAGATGCTTTTGAATCTTTTTAAATAAATAAAAAACACAAAAACGAAATAAAGCCAAATTGGCCTCATTTCGTTTTCAAAACCGAAATAAAGCCAAATCGAAAATTTGGCGTTATTTCCATATTCAAAACGAAATGAGGCCAATTTCGTTGGGCCTTATTTCACGTCACCTCAGAGTTCTCAAGGGATGCGCCTAATTTTTGCAAAATGTCAAATAAGAGTGCTGACAGCTCTAATAAAAGTGATAGCTAAGGGAACAGGGTGCCAACACAAACCCCATTTATAAATTTGGGTGATACCATAAGCTGTTCTACATGAGGCATAAAGTTCTGTAGTCTACCAGAAAATAAAATGCACGCCTAGGTAGCACGTACTTGTTCTTAGGGCTAAAATTGCTGTGGTCGTAATAGCTTCTTACATAAAGTTTTTAAAAATGAATAATTTTATAAGAAATACAAAAAAATTAAATTTATAACTAAAATTACATAAACAACTTCTTAAATTATTTTTAACTCGAAACATAGTATGCCATTTAATTTGATTAAGGATGATAAATTTTTAGAAAATAAAAATTGAAAATCGTTAGATGCGTTTAAAAAAAAATAATTTTGTATATATGAAAATTCTCAAACCTTGTTTAAAAATAAAATTGGTATGCCAATTTCAAGATAATATTATTGCACATATAAAACCAAAATTTCAAAAATATACAATGATCCGTTTTCGAAAAATTGATTTTTCAAAAAAAAAATTTAATTTTAAAATTGTTAAGGAGCTTCCGTATAAATTGATTGAAATTGATCAAAATTGGTTGAGTGATTTCAGTGAAATTAAAAATAAATAAAAACGGTTCTATGAGAGGTACCGTAAGTACCTTTTTACAAACATTTCACTCAAAAGTATGACCCTACTTACAAAAGTTGACACAAAAACTTTAATAAAAATCGTTAGAGCCGTTTTTAAAAAAAGTAAATTTTTCCTTATTGGTTATATGACGCAATTAAAAAGTGATTGCTTTGATTTCGAGTTATTTATCTGGATAGAAAAGTAAATATTTTGAAAATTATAAGAAGTTTCGTTACAGTGGAGGTGTATTGTTTGGGTGTCGGCGAAGCATGGATTTAAGGATGAATGCAAGTTGAGTAGGTGAATTGTAGGAAGATTGAAATATATAATTCATAATTCCTATTTACTTGAATTGCAACAACTAGGAGTGGGATTTTGAAAAACTAAGTGACACTCTGCAGGAGATTGATTCAACGATATTGTTCAAGGTGGAAGTAAACGTATTGACGATATGTGACTCTTTCTTTTTCTACAGATAAAATAGAGACATCAACCTTCAATACGATTACGTTCGTTCGTTTTCGTATACGGCAATACGAAAACAAGAAGTCTTAAACGCTATTGCGATTGTCAACTATCAATTGAATTCCAAATTCAACTTATCTTACGAGTATAATATAACAACCTTAACCAAGTGCTTTAAATTTCTCTATTATTGAGTTGGAGAAGTTGAATGCAGAATTTAGCATTAATATTGGTGCATCCGTTTTAGGAGATGTTGAAAAAAAAAAAAACAGAAAAACATAAGTATTTCTGTGAAAATGAAATCTGCAGGTTCCCGAGTATTTTTGCAATCCCGGTTACTCAATGATAAAACATCACTTTTGTTATGTTTTTGATTGTGTCGAGGGCATTTAACCAGTTTCATAACTAAATGCAAAGAAATGCACAGTTGTTAGATCAAGACTTTAGGCTTTATTAATGTTCGAAAATGCAGCAAGATGAACGTAACTGTATTAGTTCTTATATTAGTCTACAACTTCTTTTGAAAGTTTATTAGTTGAGCCCCCAAGCAAACGTTTTTATTTATAGATCCGCCCGTCAAAGATTGCGTTTGCAGTGGTCCGACTAGGAAGTATTGATAAAATGCTTTAGATTGGATTAAAAATCATAAACAGGAAAAACAAAACTGTTAAAATCAACCCCAAACAGAGAATTATACACAGCAACTTCTTTGACTCATTAATCATTACATCTACATATATGTGACTATTTTTATAGGAAAATCACTTTTAAATAATTATCGCTGAGATTAAGATAAGGTTGATTCAAAAATCAAACCAAAAAAGTAATGTACAATAATTTATAGTCATTTGTACCCATGAATTAATAGTGATCAAAACAAAAGATACAAAAAAAAAACCCAAACATACCCATAGATAAAATGTATCCTGATAAGTGATAATTTTGTTTATTTTTTTTTTTTACTGAACTGCCAGTTACATTCCATCGCCGTTGGACATCTTCTCTTTAAGGCCATAATGGTGGAAATATTTGCCACCAAATTTTCTTTCTGCTTGGATTCATGGGGAGATAAACATTGTCTCAAGAGAATGACCCGTAGAATCCATTAAATCCGCGTCGATGTTTTTATGAAAACTTTTCAATGCAATGTTTAACTTTTCTCTCCGGCAGAACTAACTCTGTTCGATGTTTCTTAAATAGAGAATATCTGGATCAATTTCCGCAACTCTTACATTGTAATACGTGGCTAAAAACCATCATTGTGAATTGGAACGAAATTGAATTTTGTTTCTATGAATTTCATTCCGGTTCAAAATATTTCTCGAGAACTTACATATCTCGATGCGAAAGTCAATGGGCGAACAAAATAGGCCCGTCCAACTAACTAAAAAAAAAAACTCTGACAAATTCAATCTTCCATTTTTTGTCTTAGAGATCTCCGCAAAGTACGGGAAGCCGACTGATATTTTTTGTCCCACCTAATCACACCTTACCGTTGATTTTGACAACTGCCAAAAGTATGCGAGAGCGTTGTTTGACATACGTAAGGACACGTAACAAGGCACACTCGCTCTCTTTGACATATTTCTTGTCAATTCGAAACAGGGATGAGATTTCAATTTTAATTGAAAAAATAAATTGGTTTATGCTTAAAAAAAAGGTTTTATATGAAACACAACTGTAAATATCTTTAAAACACTATTCCAAAATAATTAATTCTTTTTTTTCATTTGTCAGTATTTTTTAAAATTTCAAATAGCTGTTGAGTCACAATGCGTTGAGGATTTTCTAACTTAACGCGACGAAATCTTTCGCAAAGCATTATTTTGTTTTCTCTTTAAGTGATTCTTTAAGGGTTTTAATTAAGATACCTAAGAGAATTTTAAATTAAGGAATGAGGATTTCGAAAACTATGTACATAAGTTTTCTTTTTGTTAGAATAAGGCTTGTCCAAACCAAAGTTTCGCACTATCGCGCGACAAAGCGACAAGGGCTTTCATATCAAAAACACTTTGTCGCCTTGTCGCGTTAGGTGATGGTACTC
This sequence comes from Meliscaeva auricollis, assembly GCA_948107695.1. Lineage (NCBI taxonomy): Eukaryota > Metazoa > Arthropoda > Insecta > Diptera > Syrphidae > Meliscaeva > Meliscaeva auricollis. Next base: position 75,173,419 of record OX403616.1, on the reverse strand, counting down.
TTATATATTACGCTATGTAAATAATTTTGTTCGTCGTCGTGTCGAGAGAAACACTTTGATTTGGGCAAGGTTTTATGCTTTTAGTGCATAAACAATTGCCCAAATAAACGTTAATAATTCAAAATTGTAAAGATCCGTGAAAAAAAGGACGCGAACATTCACTAGCGTTACTTGAATGATGAATGAGGGAAAGAAGAACAAACCTAGGTTTTTGAAATGTTTTTGATGTGTGCTGTCAAAAACAACTCTTCAAAACAAAGTATCGTATGAGTTTATATCAAACGATCCGTTCCTACAACGCATTTAACAGATTTTATGATATCTGTCCATTATGTTTACGAGTGATTTTCTTTTCTTTTTTTTTTTATCAAAAATCGTAAATTTTAATCTATTGAAAGGATGCCTCCCAAAAAAAAAATGTTATGAAAGTACAAATCTGATAACTGATTTGATTTTTTCATCAACTTCTGTTGACAAAAAACTTTCAAATTTTAAGAGTTTGTTCTTTGTATAATCTCATTATAAGCTTTCTTAAACTATTTATAAATCAAATTTAATAATCTAGGATGTTATGTAACGTAGGTACTTGAAATTCATTGCTCTTCTTGGCACGTCTTAAGATAAAATCAGAGTTTCTTTGATGTTATGGCTTTGTTTCTACACATAAATGATTTGTTAAACTAAAAAAATAGAAGTGGGACAAGTCAGATTTCTAATTGGCAGGCAGAAAACTTTATCTCTCAATTTTATTTTTTTTCTTTGAATTTTGGGGTGGAGCTATGTATATGTCAAATGGAACATATGGCCAAGGTTGCATTGGTTTCGTATTATGAGTTCATTGCGAATTCAGTCTCCAAGTTGGCTGCGTACACTATTCAATGAGTTTTGTTGACAAAAAAAAAAAAAAAACATTCTGCAAACTTGATTATGTGAAAAATGCTTTAAAAATATCAAAATTGTTTTACCAATCAGTTTGTTCTGTAGAATTCGTGCGACTTATGACGAATAAACTGTTTGCATTGGAACAGTTTTCATGACAAGCATATATTAGAAGATGTAAGAGCCTCTTTCGGCATTTGCTTCAAGATTGGACCGTTTCGGAGTAAAGAAAATAAAAATGTTTAAAATGTAGCTCAGCACCACAAAAAGGAGACTGATGAGTGCATAAGTGGCAAAGCACGAAATAGCTATATCTCCAGCCAAACAAGAGTGGTAGTGCCTTTAAGTTGTTGTTGTTGTTCAAACATTCAATAAAATTGACGGAATAAAGAATGGTCAAGTCTAACAAGCTGACATTCTAGTACGAATAGTACAATAATAACAACAATAATAAAAATGTTTAACATTTAGAATAAAAACAAAAGTTTGAAAATTTAACTCTACGCTTTAAAACCAAAGATTTAAATTTCTGTCTTTAATCCGTTGTTAAAGTTTTTTTCAGTAATCAAAAAGAAAAGGAGAGGGATAAGAAAAATCGTATTGGAAAAATTGTTGGGTGTGTCGTGTCTGTGTTCGTTTCCGCCGACAGCTTTGGTTGTAAATAATGATCTTTTCTACATTACTTGGTTTCTGGCAAAAAAAAAACGTTTTTAGTTTATTATTGATTATGGCGAGTGAAAATTCGAGGCCATTATTTGAAGAAGAAAGAATTACAATATATAAGAAGTCTAGTTGCTGACATCGTATCGTCATGATTCGGTCTTATTTGGTTCAAGGTCAGAAGAGCTTGATAAAAGACTAGGATGACCTCCCTGAGACAATTTTTCTTATATAACAGATCCAAATGACAAACGGTAGTTGTTGAGGCTTTTCGGATACAGGAACCGCTATTGTTGTGGACAATTTCACTAGTTTCCTCCTGGTAAATATTTAGCCTCTTATAATTGGGCTCAACTTAGTTGACATTGTCAATTTTTTGTTGTTGAGAAAAATGTAAGACCACATTTAACTTGTTGCACTGACACAATTAACAACACAACATATATTATTATTTCTGATTCCAACAAAATCCATTCGTTTGTCCAACTCGAGTTCTTGTTGCACACCAAAAATGGCAGTTTCTATTTTTGGTTAATATAACATTTGAAGTTCATATCAATAATTAAAATGCCTTCTAAAGCAAGAACACATCCTGATTTTTTGTCTGAAATAATAATTTTTGTGGAAATTATGGGACTCTGAAATTTTCAGAGCAAATCTTATTTATTGATTTCCTCGATAATGGAGGGTGGAAAATGACAATTTTTGGTAAGTGGCAAGAATTCGAGGTGGACAAACGAATGCCGTTTGTTTCGTTTCGATAGTTTAAGATTTGGGGTGTTAAACGATTTTTTTAATTTTTCACACTTCCTATAAAAAAAAGAATGTTGAATAATTTTTGAACTGAGGGTGGACAAACGACAAACGATTAAAACCATTTCCGGTCAAAAATATTGAGTTCGTGGTTCTGGCTTCACGGAGCTACACAATAGGACGTACTGAATGCTATTTGAAATATTTTATGTCATACTTTGTCTTTATTTGAACTGTTTTTTGTTCGATATAAAATAAAGATCGCAACCTGCAGCAGCTTTCATATATATTTTGACAGTTTAACGAAAGGACAATATTCATTTCGATAATCATGCTCCTTAAAAAGTCGGAAAGTGATACCATTATTTGAACTATTAACATGGCATTTTTACTTACAAAAAAAAAAATTAACTTAGTGAACTTAAACCACTAATATCGCATTATTACATATAAACAAATTAAAAACTCATTTTTCTGTATGCAATGTTTCTATGTCATGAATGCGACGACGAAACTTTCGTTTTAATATCATGAAATAAAGTTTATTTCGAATTTAATAAATTTCCGTCATTATATTATTCTCCTGAAACTTTTATCAATTTTACACCTACATTAATTTTTTATTATCATCTTCTAAGAACATCTTTTAAGAACAATCAAAATTTTCCAAATCACCTATTTAACTCAACGGTCATATGACTTGTAGATTTGAATGTCTTTATAGGTGTTTTCATCAACACACACAGTCACACAATATATTTTAAAATGACAAAAATTCAGCAATATTAATCACACACTGTCAGCAAGCACAGCCGCGAATGCCCCAGTTTATTTCTTCAACTAACACGTGGGCTCGGCCATTGACTTCATGCAATGCTTCGAGTGTAGATAGATAGATACATCAGCTACGTAATTTGCTATACAAAATGTTAGATCAGATGTTATGCGATGCTAATTTATTTTTGAAAAGCGCGGTTCTTTTCTGATGGGCTCGTTTTATAAAATAAGAAAAAAAAAAGAAAACAAAAACAGTCACACACGAATATGTTGATGCACTATAATAATAATTATAGTGCATTTTTAAGTTGATAATTTTGCGAGACTTTTAGCACGTAGACCTTGAGTAATTTGATATGCTGGGCATTTAGTGTCGATCATAGTAATGAACGCTTTTTGAGTGCTGTTTTGTAAACAAATTAAAACGTTACTCAGATAGCTGACGTACTTAAATCATTTATTTGAATATTGTTTTAACTATGCTAATTATTTCTAGTTTATTAAATTTTGTTTTCATACAGATCTAGCGGACTAGATATACTCGTAGTAACGAAACATAAAAGATAACTTGATTCGTTTATTTTTAATTACATGTTGTCACTGACAGGACAGCATTTTGTGGTTAAAAAGTGACAGAGTTGTATTATCTTTGCGATACAAAAGTAATAGTTAATTGGGGTTCTGGCTGAATTGAAAATAATTCACACAGTGCTTGTTTTAGGAAAACTTGAAAGTATTCAATAGTGAACAACAGTGGACTTGAAAGGAGAATGGGAAAAAAATGTATGGGGTTTTGTCCAAATGTCCATCACGAAGAAAAGTTGTTGTTATGTCGTCTTCTATTTACCAAAAGAGAGTGGATTTTGTGAATCTGACAGCTAAACTAGGGGATAATACTGGTTTAATACTAGTAAAAGTGAGATTTCATATCCCATTTGCCACTCTCAGAGTCAAAAGAGCCTTCTACAAATTTTTTTGCGACTCTCGATCTTTAGCAAGATTCACACCTACTTGCCCACGCACTTTCACACACACTTCTCTATTTGACATTTATGAACAATTGTTGTTGTTAATTTTTGAAAAAGTTTTCTTTTTTAATGTGAAAAAGTGTTGCACGCAATGACAAAATCAGATTTTATCTTCCATTTGCCACCGAAAATCTGGAAATTACAGATTTATCTGGCATTTGTGAATGGAAAACGACATTAATCACACAAATGTATAAGTAAATATGGATGTGAAGGAAGATGGATTTGTTAAAATGGAGTAGGTCTAACTTCCAAAGCACGTAGGTGCACAAGAGCACACATTTATATTTGTCCAAAACTTTTGACACCCCTTGTTTTCTTTCTTGATACGATAAAACAAATACACCATATCCGACAATATATCGCTCGTTTACTTGAATACTGTCATAACTTAAAAAAAAACGGTTACAGTGCCTTAAAACACCCAGATAAGTTTATTTTTTGATAAATGAGCTGTCAAATTTTGTGTGGAAATAGCTTACATAAATTGGATTTACTTATCCAACTATTTCGCTGCGAAAAACTACCGAATTTATTTGTTTAAATAGTTTTGCGTTAGTACGGAAGAGGATATAACTTAGAAATCTGAACGCGTCTAATATTTGACGTTTATGACACAGCATTTATTCAAATGAATAAAAAGGTCGTTCATGCAAACTTTTGCGTAAACTTATCTTTTTACACAAAAAATAAACTTATCTCGTTGCCTGAATACCCTTATTGTGAAAAAAAAAAAATTCTAGCAATAAGCTTGTCTACCTTCACTGTTCAAAGCGCGAATATGCCGTTACTTCATTGATAATGTACCAATTTGGAAACTTTAAACTCGTTTTTTTCAAAATCGAGTTTTTTGAATTTATGACAATCTTCAAGTAAATGAGCAATTTGTAGGTTTCGTTTGTGATAGACACCTGGTTTAATTTTTCCCTCCTTGAAACAAAACAAAAAATATTTGGTTAAGTAATTCTTGCGGAGCTGAGAACGAGATTAGAAGGAACATTTTTTTTATTCTTCGAAAAAAATTTAAACACTTGCATCCATATCTATAATCTATACGCAACCTCTAACCATCTCTTGAGTAAACATTTCGTATCTATAAAGAATTTTCACATTTAAGCAACGTTCATTAAAGCCTACTTAAGTTAAACACCATTTACTTATTACTTATTAACTATTTAAAGCTTAAAGTTTCATTTAAAAAAAATACTTTTTTTTCTGAAAATTTCAATATTTTGTATTGACTCAAAGCACAAGGTGTCGTATTCATAGTCGTTTTTATTCTTGGTTATTGTTTATCCAATATATTCGGCTAGGATAAACTCCGTGTTTTTCTTAGAAAACGCTTAAACAACTTTTATGAGTATGGTTGTTGCTCCAAGTTGTTTTCGTCGGATACTGTTAAATATTGTATTTCATTTTAAAATAATAAATATTCTACTTATATACCATAGTTAGGTTTTATATTCCTACAAACATATGCAACATTGCATAAGCTCATCGTCTGTAAGCGAATTCAAATAATAAAAAGCAACAACAAAAAATGGCAAGAAAAAAAAAAAAATAGCGCGCGAATTGAATAATTGCAATCAATTGAGCATTCTCACGCAAGAAGAAATTCATGAATGCTAGTTGTTCAGCCATTGCAGACGAGCCATTGTGCACGTAGATGTTCTCATTGATTTGCACAATAAATGCCTTTTATTTCATCTTGATATGGGCGTTTAACAAAAAAATAAGAAAAAAAGGGAGGAACAGTTCACAATAAATTGAGATTGTTTTCTTTTTTTTAATTTTACGAAAAATCACAAAAAACGAGAGAAAGTTAAAATATTATTATTGGCATCCAATAAATGTCTTTTCATTAAAAAAAAAGAAAGAAAAAAAAAAATATATTTGTAATAAATTATTGGATGGTATCTTTTAAATATTACACATCTCGAACGCGGTCAGAGAGCATTTAAATATGAATTTTAATGATGCCAACCTTATTTTACACGAATTTATAGCAAGTTAAGATGGCACCCAACACACTACAAACTTATTCGTATTAATGTAACTTTAAAAAAATCGTACAAATTGAGAAATCAGTTGAGCAATTTATTATAATTACCGAATGTGTAAGAAATTTAATTTAAAAACCTTTATGTAGCTTGCAGCAATGAAAATCTTTACTTAATAATGAATGACTCGAAGGATTTAAAGGGGTTAACATATTGAAGTTATTGTAAGGTTTGTTGATCTTTTGAACATAAACAGCCAAAGTATCAAAGTTTTTGGGAAACAAAAAACACTTCAGTAGTGCTTACAATTCAGGATAACCAATAACCTTCTCAAATAATTCCGATTCCTAGTTATGTAAATCAGTAGGTTTTTTCTAAAACTTGGTCACTTAATTAATTTTCACCGTTTAAAAGCAAAAGTTACCTCAGCTTTGGATGATGCTCTAGCTCTAGTTATTCTTATGCCAATTGAAACGTAAAAAATCTGCGCTAGTACAATCGAAATTCTTTTATCATGCATTTTTGAAAGCCCTCATAACGTAGTGCAGTCAAGATAAAACTATAATTTGACTGTTGGTACAGGGTGTCCCAAAATTCAACGTCGACAAAAAAAAAAAAACGGTCGATAGGGTAGGTGGTGACAATTATCAGAAAAATAATAAAAAATAAAATACACGACTGGGTCGCAAGTACTTGCTCTTAGGGTCACAGTACTTATACTTCTTTATAAAGTTTTTAAAAATGAATAATTTTATAAAAAAAAATTAATTAAAAATAAATTCATTTCTTAACTGAAATAAACAACTTTTTATATTGTTTTCAGCTCCAAACAAAGTATGCCATTTAATTTGATTAAGAAAGATACATTTTTAGAAAAAAAATTGAAAATCATTAGAGCCGTTTAAACAAATTTTTAATATATAAAAATTCTCAAACCTTGATTAAAAATAAAGTTGGTATGCCATTTTTAAGATAATATTATTGTACATCTAAGATCAAAATTTCAAAAAAATACAGTGACCCGTCTTCGAAAAATTGATTTTTCAAAAAAAATTGAAAGATTTTTTAAAAATCCAAAAATTGTTTTTTTGTAAATTTTTGTATCAAATAATTTTAAAATTTTTAATTGTTAAATTGGAGCTTCCGTATATAAAAAATCATCAAAATTGGTTCAGTCGTTTAAGTGAAAGTCAAAAACGAAAAAAAACGGTTCTATGGGAGGTACCTTAGTAGAATTTTTACAAATATTACATTCATTTCAAAAGTATGATCCTACTAACAAAAGCAGACACAAAAATTTTAATCAAAATCGTTAGAGCCGTTTTTGAGAAAAGTTACTTTTCCTTAATGCTTATATGACAGGTTCCGTTAAGTTTGGTCGTAATAGAAAAGATCAATTTCCCCTCTAGCACAATATTTTGTGTGTGTTACCAACCAGTTCATAGGCTAGAATTAAAGCTATTTCACAGGCTGCCACACCCGATCATCAGATTCCTTCCTTTTTGTGGTACTATAAGTCGATGTATGTTCAATTTATTTGACAAACTGATACCCGAGCTAGACTTAAACCATCAACCTAGCGATCGCCGAGCACATACCCAAGTTCACTACATTCATGCAAAAGATGAGGACATGCAAACTTTTTTTTAGCACTTTTGAATACAATCAAAAACAATAATTGTTCACTAATTGAAAATATTATTTTCTCCAATTATTTTTTTAAAGTAATGTCGAGGTCGATTTTTTTTGGCTCGACAAGATGATTTTTTTTTTGTTCCAGCTGTGTTTTATTTTGCCTTAAATATGTATAACAAGACCAACACCCCTTTCCTTAGAGGTAGAAAGACACTAAAAGTTGAATTCAAAGCTGTGTCCTGACCACTTTAGTACCTCTAAGTTAAAGTATCAGATCGTAAGCCCAACCGACTTGTGGTGTAAATCTTAATCTTTTTCTAGCCAAGATCTATCCCGATCCATTTTACTTATTTTTATTTAACTTTGTTTTTCAATTTTTTTTTCATTTTTTTAAAATAAAAAATAAAACTATCAAAACAATTAATAAAAATCGTTATTTTTCATTTTCTACAGGAGCAATGAAAAGCGCAAAGAAAAATCTCGTGATGCGGCCCGTTGCCGACGATCGCGTGAAACGGAAATTTTTACGGATTTGGCACAGGTCCTACCATTGCCAAAGGACAATGTCGATCAACTGGACAAGGCATCAATTATGCGTGTTGCAATTGCCTATCTGAAAATTCGCGATATGCTTCATTTATGTAAGTATCTAATATACAATTTATATTCCAAACTAATTTTCTATATTTTTGTAGTTCCGAAAATCAAAGATATTCCCAAAGAAGTATCTGAAACATCAGATACCACCACAACCATCAACAACAAAATAACCAACAACGATGAAGAATATTCCCAAACAAGTAGCGATGACAAAGAACCTAAACCATTTGATTTGTGGAAAGCAGCTGAAACAAATAAAATTTTGTCTCAAGCCTTGGATGGATTTATGATTATTCTATCAAATGATGGAGACGTCACATATGTTTCGGAGAACATTAATGAATATTTGGGCATTTCGAAGGTATAGCAAATCAATAGATTAATTGAATATTTGATTTTCTAAATTTGTGTATATCTTTCAGATTGATATGTTGGGTCAACAAATCTGGGAATATAGCCATCAATGTGATCACGATGAGCTAAAAGAAGCACTCAATATTAAGAAAAGTATTTTGTCTGAGAAAGTTAAAGATGAAAATCTCATTGAAGAGGGTATCACTACAGATCATCGTGATTTGTTTATAAGATTAAAGTGTACATTGACAAGTCGCGGACGTAGTGTCAATATTAAGAGTGCTTCTTATAAGGTAAGAAGATTCGGGAAATGCATTATACGGTGTAGAATTAGCTTTTGTTTAGATTTTGATTTTCAATTTTGTTTAGATATTTGTATGAAAGTTCTTCCCATACCCCTTTTTGGGTATGCTCTAACTGTCAATTTTGTAAACTTTGAACTCGAATGATGTAATTATGTTATATATAGTAAAGTATGGTTAAAGTAATAAGCTGACAATTGGTTTGTTGCTGTCACATTTCGTTAAAGATCCATAATGAATTCCATACATGAAAACCGACTCTATGTTATTCAAGGGATTGTGACCTCTATTGGATTGATTTCATTGGCGTGTTCTTTTCTTTTTTTTCTTTCTGGAGCTATCTTTCCGTTCGCAGGGTTGTAAATGCATGTGGCGCCATTGCAAGGTCTGATGTTTAATTAACTTGCTGAAGAAACTATCCCTTTCCTTAAAAGGTTTTTATTATTCTGAGAGGCAGGTATCTCATCAAATCACAGATGTCCATTCTCCATTACATGCTGCTTCTACAGGGAAACACGTGGGTTGTGCTGTCGTTTTCGTACGTTCTGTCATTGTTGCCCCGAAATCTTTTACCGATCTTTGTGATTACAGGTTCGGATATGGGACACCACTCTGACCAGGAACCCAACAAAGCCTAATGTTATGTTGCGTACCAAGAAACTCTTAGGTCTTCGCAACAATTTTTACTGCCGCTTAACTATCAATGAAAAAGAGTTTATATCAGCTTGTAGTATTGCCATCTTTGGGCCTTTTCTAGCAGCTTTTATTTTTTGTCAGTACCTCAGTTTGCAAAACAGTTCTGTAGGTAAGAAGTTTTAATAAACTGGTTGGTCTGAATGATCTTCTGAGCTGTTTTCAGCCTACAGTCTGGCAAAGCCGAAGAGCGCTGTCGATTCTTGTACAAAGAGATCTTGGGGTCTTAATTTGAGTACAGCTGCCAAATCGACTTTAAAATGAATGAAATTGTGCGATAACTTCTGAACAAATTCTTTTGTTATACAAACCAAACCGTTCGCAAATACGAAATCGTTTGTTCATTTTTACCATAGAAAATATCACCCACAATTTCTGTGAATATCTACTTGGCAATTTTTGGACTTGACCCCCCAAATTTAACCAAATATCAAGTTACAACTAATTAGAGACACAAATTGTGTACACTCGCAAACCAGTTTCTCGTATCAATTAATTAATTAATTAGTAATTTTGTTTCCACAAAAACATTTATTTGTTTTCAACTTTATATTTCTATAACTTTTTTTTTCAACAAATTAATACTTATTTTATTATATCAAATAAAGAAGCTTTTTTTTTTGGTGAACAACTAATTCAGTTTCAAAGCTAATAATTTCAAAACTATTAGTTTCAAAGCCTTATGCATAAGAACCTCTAGCCATCTCTGCTCCATAGGTTCCATAAAACGCTTACACAGTTCCGCGGGTGCAGCCTTCCAAGCGGCCTTGACATTCGAGTAAACAACATCAAGATTGGTGTTATTTTTCAGTTAAACAGCTTATTCCACTTTCCGATCAACATGTTCAATAGAAATAAAGTCTATCCTTGACGATGCCCATTCAAATACCATACGTGTTTTTTTGGGACGTAGCTTTGCAGAAACTTCCATATGATTTGACTTATTTTTATCGACCTAATCTAGTAGTCCTTCCTTTAGATTAAGGATGCATTTTTAAGTTGTCAGCAGCGTCCCGTTGATTCGATGAATTCGAATACCTTCGAATACCGAATACGAATACGTACCTTTTGGCCGTCGAACATATCGGACATCATCTAAGTCCATCTGAGTTATCTCTCCACACAATGTTCTTCCATTGGTTTGTTGTCCAGATGACGTGTGACGTCGCGAAGTGTACCATTAGCTTTCGTTACCTAGGGGCTACGTTTGGCTTCTTGCGAGAAACTCTGAAATGGAACCCATCTTCAACTAATTGTCTTCTAATTGTGAGATTATGTCTCGTAGCTTATATTTTGTTTTTTTCCTGACAGTTTAATCACATTAAATCATAGTTGAATGAGAATAGTCAAGTTTAGACATTTATCCTATTCAGGATGTAAGATGAATGTCGAGGCCGCTTGAAAGGCGGAACTCTGCAAGTGTTTTATTGAACCTATGGAGAGGGGATGGCGAGAGGTTCTAATGCATAAGGCTTTGAAACTAATTTTACTATCGAATTTTTGAGCATTGGTATCTTAAAACAAACAAAAATTAAGATTAGATATGAGTTTTTACTTTGTTTCTAATTAGTTGTCTACCACAAAAAGATTCTTTCTTTTATAAACCCGTTTTAAGAAAATAAATATTAATTATTTAAAAAAAAAGTTATAGAAATGTAAGGTTGAAAAACAAATTAATGTTTTTGTGTAAAAAATCTTATGAAGTGAGAGAATAGTTTCAATCATAATTAAGTTTTTTTTAGTAAACTATTTCTATAGGTTATAAGTTTCATTTTAATTTCAATAACTATTTGCCGAAATGTCTTAAAACTTGAAATGAAAATTTCCAATGATAAATTTCAATGGTAGCTATAACTGGCCCCTAAGAACGGAATAAATCCAGGATTTATTCCGTTCAGTAGTACAAACTTTGACATAAAAACAAAAAAATCTATTTTAGTGTGACCTTTGTTGTTGCAAACTCGATCCCAAAGAGTCTATATCAGTCCTGTGCTCACACGCATAATTATGAACATAGGTTAGTGAAAAATGTTGGGATTTTGAATTTCAAGTATCCATTGAAATTGGCATTCTTCGTTGTATTGCCTGACACGCTGTTCTATTCCAACTCTTTCCTTTTTTTGACGAATTTTTGATTCCATAAGAAACTAGACCACCGATAATTATATTCAAGTTTGGTAAATACTTGTAGTTTTCAACCCTACTTTCATCAAGACATGGTTTTCGGTGCGTTTAACTACCACAGGTACTTCCCTTAGCTTTGCTAGCCAGAGACGCTAAAAAGGGAATTTAAAAATTCCAGAACATCGTATACGATCGAATAAAAGAACAAAGACCGGAAAACAGAAGGAAAACTTTACTTGAAGATGACAGCTGATGTTGTCGCTCGAAGGCGCAATCGGATTTGTCGCGTGCCCTTGGTTCGCTATCGCTGGTGTAGGTGATTCTGTTCCATTGGGTGTCCTTGTGGTTTATTTCGACAGTATGCAACTTTGCCCATGGGTAATATAGAGCGGTGCTTGCCAAACAAGTTTTTAAGTTTTTTCTCCAATTTCTCAAAAAAACAAGCTTTAAAGAAAACTTGTTTTGTTTCGAGTTTTAAGAAATGTTTTTGATGCCTTAATCTAAAATACATCTTAAAACTACTATGAGCTACTGAAGGTTTTCGAAATTTCCGAAACTCCACAGGTAATGGCAAAAATGTATGTGTTAAAATTAATAAAATTCTTCAAAACTCGAAATGATAAAAAAATTCTTGGACCTGACTTAAGTTCAGGGAGTCAAAAATCATTAAATAGAAAACTAATGTAAAGATAGAGAATAAGAAAAAAATGGATTTCATAACCAAATACACAGTAAGATGTATGCTGCGATTTTTTTTCTTTTTATTTCTTACTTTCTATTTGAATAATCCAATTTATAAGTGTGATCTTTTTTTATTTTGTTTAGGTAATACATATTACTGGACATTTAGTGGTAAACGCCAAAGGCGATCGTGTGCTCATCGCAGTCGGTCGTCCCATTCCACATCCATCAAACATTGAAATTCCTTTGGGAAGTACAACATTTTTAACCAAACATTCGCTGGATATGAAATTCACCTACGTCGATGACAAGTAAGAGTTATTTTACAATATTTGTTATAATTTGTTTGCTAAAAATGATTTTTTTTTGTTTTGTTTTATAGAATGGATGATTTATTCGGCTATAAGCCTGAAGATTTATTAGATAAATCATTATATGAGTGTCATCATGGAGGTGATTCAGATAGCCTCATTGGAACTTTTAAGTGCGGTAAGTTTGGAATAATTTTTATAATAATTTATAAGTTTGAAAGTAAATAATTGCGGTTGAGTTAAGTTTAATTTAGTGTAATCAAATAAATAGTCCAAAATAAATAAACAATACCTGTTGATGCGAACGGGACGAAAAATTACAACTCAGTTCATAAACGTAAATAAAGTTGTCTTCGTTAGTTCTTCTATTGGTCTATGAACGTTTACGAGAATACTGAACAGTTTAACTCATCCCCATCCCAATGTTCATCGTTTAGGCTTCGATACAACATATACACAGTCTATTGTTTTCTATGGAATCAATATTCGATTAATTGTATTTAAATTGAACAAAATATTCTTTATTTAAAAATGAACGACAGTAAAAAAGATTTGAATCGAGAATAATAAATTTTCTAAAAACAAGTTTTGATATAAACATAAAAACATTCTCAGTTTAAACAAACATAAGTAAATTAGAAAGTATGTTAAAGTATAAATTAACATTAAAGATAATTATTAATTGTCTTCAACACTTTCCCTTGTTAAGTGATTTTTAACATTTCAAAACAAACCCATTTCGCTGCATAACAGTTTCAGTCTTGGACATGGAAGGGGTTTAGTCATGATATCTGCAACTTGTTTTTCGGTTGAAATCTGTTGGATTTCGATTTTTCCTTCGGTTACTTTTTCTCTGATGAAAAAGTGTTTCGTGGCGATGTGCTTAGTTCTTCTGTGGAATTCTGGGTTTTGAGCCAATCTTACAGCTGCAGAATTGTCCACTTGAAGAACTGGAATTTCTTTTAATTTGACTATTCCTTCGAATAATCTGCATAGCCAAATTATTTCTTTCGCTGCTTCATTCGCTGCAACGATCTCAGCTTCAGTTGTTGATGTTGTAACCATGGCCTGTCTTTGGCTAAGCCAGGAAATAGCACCACCTGCGTGAGTTATAACAACACCAGAAGTTGAACGCCCAGTGCTTTGGCATCCACCAAAATCAGCATCACTATAACATTTTAGAATTCTGGTTTTGTCATCTTTCTTGTATTCAATCCCTAAATCCAAAGTTCCAGCTATGTACCTGAACACTCTTTTGACTCTAGATACATCTTCTTTGGATGGATTCTCTAAGGTTCTTGACAAATATCCTACTGTGTATGCTAGATCTGGTCTGGTTCCTAGCATTAAATACATCAGTGCACCAACTGCTTGTCTATAGGGAAAATTGTGGTTTTCATCATCTACTTTCCCTGTTTTTGAAGTTTCTGTAGTTTTCACTATTGGTGTAGAAATTGGCTTGCATTCAGAAAACTGAAAACGATCGAGGATTTTTCTTGCGTGTGCTTTTTGGCTGACTTTTATTCTTTCTTCATTCTGTTCTATTTCTAGTCCCAAAAAGAACGTCGCTTTCTTCGAGGTGATCTTAAATTCGGTTTTCAGTTCTTCGATGAATTTCTCTAATTCATATTGATCAGTTGAACCAACCAGCCCATCATCTACATACAGCACAAGAACAAGTTTCTTTCCGTTTCTTTCCCTCATATATAAACAAGGATCAGCGTCACTAACTCTGAATCCTAGTTTAGATATGAAATTACCGAAACGCTTGTTCCAACACCTAGAGGACTGTTTAAGACCATATAAACTTTTCATTAGTCTGCATACCTTATCGGTTCCATCTTCGTATCCAGCTGGCTGTTTCATGTAGATGACTTCTTCTAAATCACCGTACAAGAAAGCTGTTGAAACATCAAACTGAATAAGGTGCATCTTTTCACTAGCAGCTATACTCAAAATTGATCTTATAGTCCCCATCTTGGCTACTGGGCTGAAAGTCTGACAATAATCGATACCTTCTCGTTGGCTAAATCCCTTGGCCACTAGTCTTGCTTTGTATTTGTCAATGGAGCCATCTGGATTTTTCTTTAGACAATATACCCACTTGCAAGGTATTGCCTTTGCTCCTCTTGGCAAAGTTGTCAACTTCCAGGTTTGATTTTGTTGCAATGATGTCATCTCTCTTTCCATAGCTTTCACCCACTCTGATTTTTCTTTGCTGTTGATAGCTTCTTGGAATGTTTCAGGAATTGAAGAAAAATTGACATAATCTTCCGCTGCCATGACATAATCATCCAGATTTTTAGGTCTTCTTAAAGCTGTTCTATTTCTTAGATTTCTCTGGTTTTGTTGGTCTTTTTGGTTTTGTTGGTTTTGTTGATTTTGTTGATTTTGTTGGTCTTCTTGGTCTTGTTGGATTACATCTTCATCAAGTTCTTGATTTTCACAATAGTTGTCACTCGCAGTTTCGTACTCATCCGAATATATGCTACTCTCTGCATTTTGTTCTTCATTTTGCTCTTCCCCGGTTGGGTCAACATCTTTGAAGGGTAACTTTTTTGCATTTTCACATATTATTGGATTTTCCTGAAATTTAACGTCTTTTGACAGGATAACTTTGTTCTGTTCCTTGATGTAAATTCTGTATCGTTCATCACCATCATATCCAACGATATAGCCTTTAACTGCTTTTCTGTCCATTTTCTTTCTCTTTTGAACTGGAATATGGGTGTAGCAAGTTGAACCAATTATTCTTAAGTGCTTGATTCTCGGCTTCTTTCCAATCCACAATTCGTATGGGCTAACTCCATCTACTGATGACTTCCCAGTTCGGTTCAGGATGTAAACCGAGGTGTTTACAAGCTCCGCCCAAATTGATTCTGGATACTCAGCTTCTCTACTTGAATACTTAAAAGTTCTTGCCATTTCAATTAAAGTTCGGTTCTCACGTTCACTGCCGCCATTCTGCTCTGGAGTGTATGGCGCTGTCAGTCTTTGGGTGATTCCATTTAATCGAAGAATCTCTTTGACTTCTCTGTTGTCAAATTCACCGCCATTGTCACTCAATAATTCTTTAATCGGATGACCCAAGATATTGGCATTAGCTATCACTTCTTTTACGACATTCTTGACGTCAGATTTGTGTTCTATTGCAAAACCGTACCGGAATTTAGAGAAACTATCTTTAAAAACAACTAGATACTTTTTCTTCTTAAAAGAATCGCTAAAGGGTCCGCATACATCGGTGGACATGAGCTCTCCTGGCATAGTCGCTTTTCTTCTCGTTCCGAAAGGTAATCTATGTGCTTTGCCATATATGCACGGCTCACACAAATTCTGGTCAATCTTAACTATGATGCCTAGTTCTTTTTCTATGATCTTTTTGACGTGTCTCTTGTCTTGATGTCCAAACCGCTCATGATACAGTTGTAGTGTTGTATCATCTCCAACCACTACATTGAACTGCATATCTGACTTCACTTTCGAAACTATTGGTGTGATCGCGGCCTTGTACAAAGATCCGTTCACATGACGATATCCACGTAACACTATCTTGCCATTAACATCAAGCCAACACTGTGTAGTTGTGGACTTGAAAACACTGTTTCGATTTCGGTCTTGAGCGGCTAGAACAGAAAATAAATTTCTCGAAATAGAAGGTACATACCAAACATCATTCAAGGTCACTTCTTCATTGTTGTGAGTTGATTGAACTTTGATTTTCCCTTTTCCAATAGCTGTAAGAGTTTCTTTTCCAGCAGCTTGAATTTGACATGAACTCTCAAATACTTCAAAATCTATCAACCAGTCTCGACAGTTGGTGACATGTCTTGTAGCACCATTATCAATCCACCAATCCATTGAATTTAGTTCAGTTGCATAGGCTTTATTGCAAACAGACACTAAGGATGCATTTGTATCAACAATGTTGCTTGGATTTCTACTAAAATTCATGTCTTTTGCTGGTTTTCCTTCAGATAACCACTTCTTGCAGTCTCGAACCCAATGACCTCTCTTCTTACAAAAATTACAAATGTCTTCTCTCTTGTTTCTTGAATAATTTTGTTTTGGTCGAACTTCTTGCTTCTTTTTGTCGAATCTTGATGCAATTAGCGCCTCTTGAGCTAAATTATCGTTTTCTTCTGTTTTCTTGAAATTTCTTTCATACATGCAAAGCTGTGTGGTCAACTCATCAAATGTCTTGGCTTCATCTTTTGTGAGTAACATCCAACTTGATCTGAAAGTCTCAAATCTTGATGGTAAAATATGCAGGACTTTGCATACCAACATCAAGTCTGGTAACGTGTTCTCTTTCTTAGCTTTGAGACCACTATTCAGATCATTCCACAAACCTCTGAGCTTCGCAATGTGTGTGGAAACATCTTGAGAAGGATTCCAACTGAATGCAAAGAGATCAGTGCATATCTTGAACAGTTGATCCTTGGATGTTGCTTCAAATCATGTGCAGTCTCTTTATCCATTATTTTCTGATAAACTTCTTCTGTGACCGAGCTTGTTATCATCGATTTAGCGTAGCTATTCGCTTTTCGATATAAGTTGCTCTTTTCTTTATGTTGGATTATTTCTTCTGCTTTAGCTGTCTCTGATAAAGGATCTGGCTTCTTCAGAATTCCATCTATAGCATCTAGCGCTCTCTCATGGTAGTCAAGTAAGTCTCGAATTTTTCTTTTCCATATCGGCCAATCTGTCTCACCAGCCAAAAGCTTGATATGCTTTGCTAAGTCCATCTTCAAATACGACTATATGTATATCTCAGTTCACAAATAACGAAAATTAAATTCAAATCAAAACAAATTAATCAATATTGCATACTAGACCCATAACCTATTGTTTTCTATGGAATCAATATTCGATTAATTGTATTTAAATTGAACAAAATATTCTTTATTTAAAAATGAACGACAGTAAAAAAGATTTGAATCGAGAATAATAAATTTTCTAAAAACAAGTTTTGATATAAACATAAAAACATTCTCAGTTTAAACAAACATAAGTAAATTAGAAAGTATGTTAAAGTATAAATTAACATTAAAGATAATTATTAATTGTCTTCAACACAGTCAAGGAACCGTAGAACAGTTTGGCTGGTTCAATTTCTTAGTTGGGAACGTTTGTTGACCGAGTTGATCAACATAGTGTGGGTCGGACTTACGAAAGAATGCAAAGATTAAACTTTCTATAAGTTATCGGGATAATTTGAGATGTGAGGTTGTGAGTAGTACGTTTTAAAGTAAGCCCTTTAGTGATAGACCAAATGATGTTTTTTACTGTAGAGAGAAAGTTTATCTACCTGAAATTTACTTTATTTCGTCTTAGCATACTGTTGTGAAGTTTATAATTCCGTAACTTCAATCAGAATAATTGAAGAGGAAAGCTTTAAAAAATAAACTAGCGTATCGTCTTGGGTTGCCCTCTTAATAAACCTAGTGGTTTGTCTGAGTTTTTTTCCATTGGAATCAAGAACCTAATATAATAAGTTCATAAAATTATATTGGGTGAAGGGTTGTTTTCTTGAGAATGAGGGAAATTGCCAAAAAGTATAATAACTTTGGCACTGCAAAATAATAACGGTTTCCTGTAGAGGGACTAAATACAAGCATTTTTTACGCATGATGGGCACTATTCAAAAATACGAGTTTAAATGTAAATAAAATAATTCCATAAAACTTTAATAATGAATAAATGTATAATTTCTGAAAGCCTATAATTTGACCTTTATTTTAGTATTAAACATAGTCGTGAATGATTTTTGAAAAAAAAAAAAAAAAAAAAAATCCAAACTTAAATTTAGGAAAAAAAATCAGTCCTTAGCTGGGGCGTTTAGAAGTTGCAGTCCAACAATATTGCAGTTTTCTAAATAATAATGATACTAACAAAAATTTGTGGCACTAAAATAAATCTTCCTTTTATGTTATCAAAAAGTTTGTTTCAAGGTGGTTGACTTGTTTCCATATGTCCGAAATATGCACACAAAGTATGCATTTAGAGTGCATCTTGCCCGTAAGATGGAAATATGTAAACTGACTTTCAAAAGAACTTTTTTGTCTACAAGTAATGTCTACTAAAGTACATTCATAATGTTTGTTCCCATCATAATTATTAAAAAAAACAGCAATGTAGTTGCACTTTAACTACCAAACGCCCTAGCTGCGGATTGCAAGAACTCATCATCTCATACTTACAATCAAAAGACTTTTCCAAAAAGACCCATCATTTTATTCCATAACTCACACTCAAAATCTGCTACGGGCTCTTAGGCCAGTTTTTTTTTTCACTCGAAGTTGAACATAACTTGAGGATTTGTATTTTCAACTTGTGAATTTTCGTTTATTCACTACAAGTTGAAGTTATCAACTTTCGATTTTTAGCTCTCGAGTTATTCAACTTTAGATTCTCTCAACTCTCGGAAAAAGTAGAAAAGCAAACTTAAGAGTTGACACAAAAATTTAATTTTTTCTGTACAAAATACACAAGCATTTTGTTTTAAAAGTTTGTTCGCTTCAGTTATAAGAAAAAATAAAGCTTTATTGTTTTGAAACAATTACTTTGGGTATAAACAAATATTGAAAGTAAAGATGATATAACTAACGAGTTAAAATACTTTGAAATGAAACAGTACAAAATGTTTCCTAGCATTGGAATAAGAAAGTAGGACGACTGTGAATACGTTTACCACTTTCGTCCTTCAATGCCGACATTAATGATGAAGCTTGACTTGAGGATTCACTTTATAATTGTCCTTTACTGTTTCACCATTTCACTGATATCACAAAATATCAAAAATATTTGTATGTTTTTTTGGCCCAGGGATATTTTTCAGATCCGAAGTTGGCTAACTTTAGATTTTTAACTGGGGAGTTGAGTTGAGTTGAGTAGTGAAAAAAAAAAGAAATTGCAAATTGAATTTCAAATCACTAGTTGAAGTTGCCCAACTTGAGAGTTTGCCTGAAGTTGAGCAATAGTGAAAAAACGGCCTTTTAGTCTACGTACAAGTATTTATCTATTTCAGATGTAAGAATCTGGTCTAGGGAATTCATTGCAACGTGCCCGTTGTCCGTTATATTCTATTTCGAAAAATATTTATAAAATCTAAATAATTTTTGTGTAATAATTTGTACCAACAGTGTATTGAAGCGACGACAACACATTTGTTTTACTATTGTTTTCACAAGCAACACAATAGTGGATTAAGTTCCATTTCAGTAAAACTTTAAAATTGGAAATGCACAAAAAAGGATAAATAGGTCTTTTCAAAACGTTTATCATAGTTAGATTTTATAAATGTGCTTCGTTTAATAAACTTTTTTTTACCGATTTTTATGGAATGTCCCTCTGTATCTGTCATATTATGTAGCGTTTACTTCCGATACCTTATTGTATAGTATGGATGGTTATAATTATAAAGAACCAATCAAATCAGTTTTCTTTATTGCATAAGATCAAAATCTAAACACTCAAACATTTTACCCAAAATATTCTAAGAACCAATTAAAAGAAGTGTTATGTTAAAAAAAGGTAAAAATAACTCAATTCCATTCACTATTAGATTTTCGCTGTTGAATAATAAAATATTTAATGAAATTACAATTAAAACAAAACTAAAACTCATTAACAAGAACGAATGGTGAAATTAATTCTCTTAACACGCAAACTTCCTTTTAGAGCTACAAACTTTAGTTCAATTTTCAGAAAATGCAATATTCAACGTACTGTCCAGTTCATTCCCTTTTTCCCAGTACTTTATCAGTCCGTGATTTTGCCCTAATCGCACATAATAAGTTCTTTGGTAATTGCATTACCGTATTAATTAGCTTTTAAGGGACGACAATAGTGTGGGGTATAGGAAAAAAAAAATGAAATAAAACAAAAACATGAAAAGTTCACCTTCATCCAGTAAAAGAGAGAGCATGTCGTTTTCATTCCTGGAAGTGAGATATCAACTCAAAGTGACAGTGTCCTACCAATAAACGTAATGACGCTAGCACTTTTAGTTGGAAGGATTTTGTGTCCCTATTTACGCTTGGTTGTCTATAGTTCTTCATCCGCAAAACCACAAAATGACATTCAGAAATATATTTTGTACCGGTACTGAAGTACTGGAGGGGCAGGAGAAATATATTAAATCTGTCGACCATGATACCAAAAGGACAACAAAAAGAAAAAAAAAAATTAAGCGACTTATTTCGTAGACAGTTTTATTACATTGGCTGCTGGCATTATGCACACCCTTTTATTGACAATGGACACTGTACCTACAATGTACACACATCTAAGTAACTCCCTTGGGGCAGATTTTAGGGATATTATGGAATCTTAAGGAAAAATTATGTTGTGGACTAGTATTTGCCATGCTTGCTCTTTTGCATATATTGGGGAATTGTGTTTTTTTTTGTTGTTGTCTTTAGTTTTTAAGGGCGTCTCTATTTTTCGGAAGATTATAGAGTTAATGTCGCGTTAGTTTTTGTAGCTGCTTAAGTTAATGTGTTTTGGTCTGATTACTTAGGTGATGTTGTTTGTGGGGAACCTTAAAGACATGACATTTTTAAATTTTGCAAAGAAAAAAAAAACGAAAAAAACAACTGCTACATGCTGCTTCAGTGAAAACCTGGTTTATTGAATAAAGACATTTTTAGTAAATGAAATCAGTTTTCAAACAGTATAAATATTTTTTTGGTTTAAATTATTCTAGTCTCAATGAGATATCACAATCATAGCTCAATGATGTCTGTTTGCTTATAAACCCTGACAAGTATATTTTTGGACCAGTCTTTGTCAATTTACATTCGGATTCTTCAGTCATGAAACACTTCTTTAGTGTGATTCCTAATGTTTCGTAAAACTCTGCCGTTGATGTTCAAAATAGACTTCTTATTCCAAGAGTAAATTCAATTTAGAGGTACGAAGGATTTTAGAAATTAGTTTTCACACAATTTAGTGCAAACATGTAATGTAATTTTGTTTTTAGTTTGGGAATCTCAATAAAATTACTTTTAAATTACAATGAGTGTATTTTTCAGAAATAAAAAAACAAATTTTGAAAAAAATGAGTTGCACCACTTTTGCGCCCACGGCCGATACGGCCCAAATAAAGATTTATTAGGCTAAGATTCCGCCATACAGAACATTTCCGTCTTCGAGTTCCACGCTACCAAATTGGTGTGCAATATAATATGCTCACGGAGAATCATTATGAAAAATTATGAAGTTTTGATAGAATCATCTGATTATCATGGAATTTTAGGTGGGGCAGGTGCGGTTTATAAAAACGAAAGTTCGATTCTTAATCAATCGCTGTCAATTCTATTTTTAAAAGTAATAATGTTAGGGCAAACTGATTTTTTTTTCAATTTTAAGGGCTACATATTTTTCAAAGCCAAAAACCGTATTTTTCCGATAATAATATAATAACATATCTACGAATATTTTTCCTCATAATGTACAACGAAATGTTGGCTTATGAAACGAGTATAGAAAAAAACCGAAAGAAACCGAACAACAAACAACTAGTCGGATAAACAATGAAACTCGCTCTGGGCTTAGATTTATCATGTGCCAGCTTAGCGTTATGCGTAGTTCATGTGCTTTCCAATCGCAAGGTTGATGGTTTGAGCCGTTCGGGCATCAGTTTTTCAAATAATTCGAACATACCACTTATGGAAATCTCATACAAATTTTGAAATTTTCTTATATGGTGATTTTAAATTTAACGGAGAGTCAAAAAAATGGGCCTTAATATATTTTGAAGATCTTTTATAAACGAGAGTCTTACAGTATGGGTAAGTTCTGCCTAACTAAGTACTAACTAAGTAATCGTACTAACCTAGGCCGACTGCAGAAACTTCTGTTCATAATCGTCTTTCTTTCGTCAGTATCGGGCAGAATCCGCAGCCAAATTTGTTTGGCTGCAAGATTCAAGAATACATTTATTACAGCCCTATATTGACCGGAGTTGAATAAAATTTTTATGTTGCTAATGTAAATAAATTCTAATGTTGAGAAACAATTATTTTGGAACAAAAAATTAATAAGGGTGGTGGAATTAAAAAAAAAAAAAAAAAAAATATACGTGGTTAAGATAACAAATATTTTCAGTTGGAGTGGTGTAATCTTTTTTTACACTTTACGAAAAAATCGTATTTAAATCACACAAAAAGTTTGTAAGGCATGTTTATTGGTATAAAAATGTTAAATTGAGTATTTTCGCATTAAGGTGGTTAAAATAAATGCTATCTTCTGTATTTACTTGTTAACTTAAAGAAAAATCGACGTGGTTAATATTGAGATAAATTATCGAAGAAAAAAAAAAGGATTTTAATGACACCAAAAGTTTATGAAGCATAAGGCTGGCTCTAAGAAAACAATTTTATAATTTTAATGACGGAATTGAAAAAATCATCATGGTAAGTATTTGAAACAAATTAACGAAGAGAAAATTTGTTGCTCAGTAAAAGTTGTTCGGAAAGAGCAAAAAAAAAAAAAAAGAATTTGCCCCACCGTTATTGAATTTTTTTTCTTCGATAATTGTTTCAAATATTAACCACGTAGATTTTTTTTTTGAATTTCACAAGTAAACGTAGAAAATACCTTTTTTTTGGGCTGTATTGTGAAAATACTCAATTTTACATTATCATCTAAAAAAAACAGCATTCAAAAACTTTTTATGTGATTTAAATCCAATTTTTCGTAATATTTTAAAAAAACGCACCATCCTAACTTAAAATATTTTTTTTCCGATAATTTATTTCAAATTTTAACCACGTACCTAGAATTATTTTTGAATTTCACAAGTAAATGTAGAAAATAGCATTTATTTTTGAGCCACCCTAATGCGAAAATACTCATTTTAACTTTTGTATCTCAATAAATACGTCTAACAAACTTTCCGTGTAATTTAAATCCAAGTTTTTTGAAATCTGAATAAAAAAACATATTTTTACACCACCCTAATTAAATAACATTTTACAAAATTGGACGTTTATGAACGCATTTTACATGAAAATTGTACTAAGTTAGGCCTGCATTCTGCACTGTAAGTGCATTTATAAATGCATAAGAAAAGAATTGCAGTTCTAGCGTTAATACGTAATTGTCACAAAATTGGTCCCAGTACTCTCCCTTGTTGGACCCCAGCAACAATTTCTTTAAAGTCTGAGTAATTGTTTACCGTGTCTTACGCAAACAGTTCTATTGTTTAGGTATTCCCTATCGAAAAGTGCAATATTTTTCGTACGAAGATGCATTAAAAGCATTTCACCAAATATCTTGATGACAGATAATTTTATACAAAAAAATATATACTTGATAAAACTTTTAGAGGATACAATTGTTGTTTTATGTTGTTTTCTCAATTAAATATTTTGTCTACGTCCAGCAGGAACCGCGTTTACGTCTATCTTTATTCAAATCCATTAAGCCAAATTATGTTGTTATTAACAATATACCTAGTACTGCCTCTGATACAAACAAAATACTTCACTTTTTGAGACCATTCGATAATACAAAACCACCCATCCTTTTTTCATCTAAACATTTTGTTCCTCAGAGTTTCAGATTTAGAATGTTGAATCCTTAAACTTTTTCTTCAATAATGTTCTGTTTGTTCTTCTTTCAATTCAACATCAAATCTGACCTTTTTAAAATGGTTTTGTGTCTCCTTTTTTAGGGAAACAATAACCAAAAAAAAAAAAAAAACAATTTACCCACTGCCTTCAACAACATCCGCCTTAATTACATTAATTTAATCCAGAGGAAAAGCATAAAAAACTTCTGTTTAAATAACCTCCTTAAATTTAAAATTTTGTCGTCCGTTTAATTAAATTTGTATTGAAGGGTTTAATTAGAAAAATACACATCTACTCGCACATTATAACCGTTCAACCCACAACAAGGGAGCTGAGAGTGTTTCATGTCTCTTGGTAGGCATCTTTGGTAGGTATATAGCTTTTTATCCAACCTATTGAGGCTGGAAATAGAATAAAAGTCCAAAGTTAACTCAATTTTATGTCTGAAACCACACTTCCATCATAATTCGACCGTTAATCTCAGAGCAATCTGATATATTTTTTTTTTATTTTTTTTTTTTATTTTCGCCTTAGAAAGTCACCCTTAGCTTGCGTTTACAGTTGCAGCAATGATTTCTTCGCTTTTATGACCTCTTGACCATAAAAAAATATTATTTCGAAAGCTAATTCTTTGGCAATGTAGAATTTTAACAACTTCTTTGAGATGCATTCAAGTTCGTCATTCTTAAGAAAAAAGATTTTATGTGGTCTACACTTGCTACTTCGGACAAACAGATGGACATGAACTACGTATACACTGCTCGTAGTTTGAAATCATAAAGCCATCCTGTGTCCGACTTCATTGCATTATGTGAAGTCTTGTTACAAGTTACTGGGTCCAGGACTATAATGGCTTTTGACCGTTTGTCGTTTGAAGGAAACTTTAATAGCTCCTCAAAGGAAGAAAGCCATTTAGGGGAGTTTTATTTCTTGTGCCACTGCTGCTGCATTTGAAGTGATTGCGCTAGCAAAGTTTTATTGTCGCATGGAGAATATGAGACATGGTGTGTAAATTTTTTTTATTTCTTTAGTTTTTTTTGGAGACCCTATGAAGCTTCTTTGAGATATTTTAAGTTATGGTATCACAGGGCAGAATAAAACTTGGACGAATTTTTAGGGGTTCAATATTTTTTTATGGCTTCACTCCTCTTGTTTGTTTGTTGGTTTTTGTTTTACGATTTAAGGTCTTTAGCCTTTAAAAATCATATTTTTCTAAGCAATGAATTTTGAATAAACATCATTTGCATAGCAAAGTTAAGGTTTTATAAATATTGATTAGGTATTTTTTGTTACATTTTGTTTTCGCATAAAAAAAAAAAAACTGAAATCCTATAAAAAAGACAATGAAGGCTTTTTTTTATTTTATGACTTTTAATTTATATATAAATATTATGTGAGCCATTAACATACATCAAATTGACTTTGACTTTAGGAGTGTCAGCTGACTAATGCATAGAAATTTTCGCATGATGATGACAAAACTTTTGAAAGCTTTATTTTATAAAAATATTTCTGTGGGAAGAAAATGTTTTAAAGATAATGCAAGTCTTCGAAGCTTTGTGCAAGTATATAATTCTTGTTTGGAGATAGTTTGATAGTCATATTTTTCCATCAGAAATGAGTAATTCCTTGATTTTTCAATGGTAAATCTTAAGTTCCGAACTATTATCTAACAACATTTCGTTATGAAGTGGTAATTTCTTTGTACACATTTACCAAAGTGTCTAGTTTGGATGTTTCTTTCAGTTCGAATAAATCGAGAATTTTATATAAGGTTCTTAACCAAGCTTACCTATTAGACAACACTCCATCCATAACTTCTGGCATCAATAGTTGTATCTCATTGCTTCTTGTGTAGTAAACTTTTTGCTACAACTGGCCTATTTCGACCACAAACAGTACTTCGCAAGTTTGAGTGGTGGGGTCCGGTCCTATTGATTTCAGATGAAGTTCATGTAGTAAATGTAGTTTTAATTCGAATTAAAGAACACTTTGTGAGGAGGAAAAGGTGGAACATTGTTTATAGTAAAAAACTAGCCCTTCACAGCTAATCCGACAGCTTTACATCAAAAAAAAAAAAACAAAGAACAATTAAAAATTTATTTGAAAATGACTTTTGAGCTCAAAAATTTTCAATTTTGATTTCAATTTTGCTATTCTATAATATAAATAAAAGAGTGATTGAAAAATTCGATGTGACTTTTATTAAAAGTTTGAAAAATCGGCTCTAAATCGAATCTAGTATCAGAATTGTCCTATCATGCAAAATTTTTGAGATATCGAATTTTGAACTTCCCAAAAACACTGTGATGGGTTGGGTAAAGAGAGAAACAAGAACATGATGCAACAATTTAATTTATCAAAAATTGATAAATTACAACTTTGACAGCTAAGCAAAATTTTATAAAAAAAAAAATACTACGGTTTTCTGGTTTTCCAACTTGATACAATGTACATACTCGTAATTTATTTTGAGTTTTAAAAATAAATTTTCCAAATTATTATTTTCATCAGAAAGATCTATTAATATTGTGTTAAAATTCTGCAATATTAAATCATCTTCAAAAGTATGTATTATGTAGGTATGTAAAATTTTTGGAATTTTTTTTATTTTATATAAAATATTATATTAGTATCTACTTATTCATTATATTGAGCTAAAATGAACAAAGAAACAAAAGAATGCATCGAAATATTTTGGTTCAAAAGGTGTTTTTTTTTTTAATGGAAGTTGTGCAACGAGTACCAAAATACCCTGGGAAATTAATTATAGATTTAAAAGAATTGGTAGTTTTATTCCGATGTTCATTGGAAACAAAAATACAATAACACTACATAGTGGCCAAACCCCAAATGAGATTTGTCTTTTGGGATATGAGTAGGGGTATTGCTCCCAACAATTTCCACCAATAAAAAGCTGCAAATTATTTTGCCCGGGTCAGGCTTATTTTTTGTTTAATTTCCCCGGTCTAATATTTTTTGGAATAATTATTTCAATATTCGAATAAACTTATCTGCTCAACAATAATTAGAATAATATTCAAACGAATTAATTCACGCTTCCAAGCGTCACCTATTGCACATATTTTTTTTGTTTAATATTCTTATAAATGTTTTCCACTTATATGTCGCCCAAAAAACATTAAATAGGAATAAGTTTTTCATCAAGTATTCATAATCCTGCAAAACTGAATACAAAATTTAAATTTGGATATAGTTTTGTTTAAATTGTCTGTCTTTCCTTTAGAGATCTTAAGTAAATTCTTTTTTTATAAATAAAGACAGCATTAAGATAATCAATCTTTCTAAAAGACAGATTTACTTGAATATTGGAAAATGTTCTCCTGAATAGGAAATCAAATAAAAAAAAAGTAATAAATGTTTTAAAAATTTGTATTAATAAATCTATCATAATTGCAGTCACAGCACAATTTTCGTGTACACCTGAAAATGACTGAGTTCAAAAAAATCATTAAAAAATCGGTTCTAAGACAAATTACGAAACTTCCTTCGAGAAAAAAAAAGTTAACTTTAAAATATTTAAAAACAAGTAACATACAAACATTTCAAATAATTATATTTCAACTAAACTGGTATTTTACTTTTCCGTCCACGTAATGTAAAGGATAAATACATCGATTGGCACAATTTTTTTTTTCAGAATTAGTCTAATTCATCATGAAACATCATAAAACGTAAACGTTTTCGAGACATTTTTATGTGCATGTGCCGTTGTTGCCTTAGTCGTTGGCGTTGGAAATTTGTTAACACGATAACTTTTGTTAGAATCAAGATAATTGGAATCTGTAAACGAAAAAAATTAAAGATTGCCTAAACTTTGGTTTAATTTTTGATAAAATCTTCTTGTACTTTTTATACGAAAACCTTCCGAAAATTTCATTTTTTTATGTGAAAATTTGAATTTTTTTTTATTATTTCCAAACAATATGGTACTGATTTCCAAAATAATGAAGTTATCCAAAAACCTGAACACTTAATTCATAAAAGTTTTGTTAAAAGTCAATATTTTACACTTTTTTGTAAGAAAATTGTTGTAAGGCAACGGTGCGATATTTAGTACTCTCAACATTGTAACCGATTTCAACTTGCTAAAAAAATTACTCAAAATTTAACGATCTACAAAAATGCTTACTTCGACGTAACTGTAAATTATAGATATCGGTGAGTCAGTACTCGCCACTAAAGTCAATTTTGTCATATTTTTTTTCGCTATCTATTGTTGCAGTTACAAGAAAAGTGTAAATCAAAATGTTGAAATTGATTAGAAAAATCGTTTTTTAAGAAAAGAATATGAAACACCCTGTAAAACCATTTTTCAATACTCAGAAAATCGATGGACAAAGTGACGAAGTGAAGACCACCTCAAACTTGGTATGGTTAACTGAAGCATTCTAGCTAGTTAATGAGCTAGAGAAGTATGTTTTGGTTGATGCACCCTGAATTATAATTGCCATCTCAAGTAATTTAATTTATGATACATTGGTTGTGAATAGTAACTGCTTTCATTTGATCAATTATTCTTTAAAATCGAAAAAGAATTGTCAAAGTTACATCAGATAATATAAGCTATTATCGAATTGGGCCACTGTGGCGTATGCGCAACATTTTTTATTATCTATATTGAAAAGTTATAACGGTTAATACATACAAGATTTTGTGTCGCTAAATCAATAAATGAACCTGATCTTTAAAGACTTTCATTGTTTCATTTCTTTTTTGTTATGATCATTTGAAATTTTGAGAAAACTTAAGTTCTGAAATTGCCTATTCTCTACTTAAGTACCTTTCATTAATACTAATGGTTAGGCAATTATTCGTCTTGTTGTATCCAAAAATTAGTTTCGAGTTGTTTTCTCTTTTAAGAATACTTCAAAGTATATACGATCTCATTCGTTATACTTTTTGCCATTAAAAGTAAGTCCCGGTGTTAAGTTAAGGTTTTCATCATTATTTCAGCAACAAGAAAAACAAAAAAAAAAAAAAAAACTATACGTAATCAAACACCCCAACTAGTTATCTCAAGCTCCCCAAACACATTATACCTTTATCCAAAGTTTCAAAGCATATATACCCACTACCCACCTACAACATATAACTTGCCACGAAAGTCGAGTCTTCCGTTAATCCGATGGAAATGCATAAAGTTCCTATATATTCCCGGTCTCGTGCCATGAATAAGTAAGGAAAGGATACAATATTATACGAGTGAGTAGTAGTGAGTAGCTCGTTTTGAAGTCTGCATCAAAAGCGCTAAAGAGCTGGGTAAGGGACAAGAAGAAGGGCAATGGTGGTAAAACGGGCGACGAAATTATCTTCATATTATCAACCCTGGTGCAATGACGAAAAATGCCAAATAGTGGCGCACAGTAATCAGCCTCACAAGTCGATGCACTCGTCATTGCCGGGTGTAAGCTTTTGCCAAATGAGAGTTACGTGGGAAAGTCCTGTCTGTCTGTGAAAGGAGGGAAGTTGACTTTATTATGCATAATTTCAATGTTGCTATATACATATCGCCGCCATATACTCGAGACTAACTAAAGAGAATATCATCAGTCGGAATGGAAGGAATGGGGGAAACACAACGTCAAGCATATTCCTATAAAATACCAAACCATTGGAACCGACCCCCTTTAGAAGCTAAATATTTCTATCTTCGTTTATTTTGACGGTTAGGATAGGATCTGTATACCCCACTGTTTCTCACTCCAACCATCAGGACTAGGAATTCCAACCGCTTTTACAGTAAACTAACGTTGAGTCATTATTTCATGTGAAACATCGTCGTCGTCGTTGCTGTTGAGCTGACGAAGACTAGCTAGCTTGCTGTAGCACTCACCGCGCATACCTTGCATTCCCGAGTGTAAAACATTTAGGAGGAATGGCACGTTCTCACACGATATACAGTTGGTACCTACGCTACGAGTATAAATGAATGAGTGAATGAATGCATTTCTGTCTTCAAAATTTAAGTGAAGTGAAGTGAAATGTTGAAGGCAATTGACAGGACGAATTCCATTCATTTTGTCTTGGAGAGTTCAGCACTAAGTCAGACGCTGAAATGGACTTCCCCAGTCTTAATGGTTATAATTTACAATTTTGCGTAGGGTCTTCTCAATTTTTTAATGAAAGAATATTTAAAGACTCTTTGTTTGTTTACTTCTAAGCATTTAATGTCTATTTGCACTTTCCTCCCAAACCCCTTTGGTCCTTTTACCAGCAAATTACTATTTTTTTTTTCTTCAAAACAAATCTAATATTCAGCAACCTCAAAATACAAAAATCCTTTAAGTTAAGTCAAAGTAAAGCAAACCAAAAAAAAAAAAAAAACAGGATATAAAAGGAGTTCGTGTTGGAAAAAGTTGAAAGTTGAATGCCTCAGCGGGATGCAACAAATATCTTTTTCTATAATTCTGATTTGCGCGCCAAGGAGCTGTATTCCTTTTTATAAGCCACACCAACTCCAACAACACCCTTAGCTGCAACACATAAAGTTGTGGATTTTGTTCATTTTGGTTGTCTTTCTATTTCGTGTAAATTTATTGTTCTTTTGGTGTGTGTTCTTCGGGTCCCTCTCACTCCATAAGAAAACTTTTACGATTTGTATTTTGAAAATTGTGTTCCTTTCTTTTTTTTTCGTTTAAGGACGAGTGTTTTATATATAAAAATGCAGTCAATCGGATGATGGTATCGTGTGGCAGAGCCATAATTTATTGCATTTAACTGGAGGAGTTTCTTTTTTTTTTTTGCATGATCTGCAAGAAACCAATGCATTTTAATAATGTCCTGAAATAACTGTGTGGTTTTGAACATTCAACAGCCACAGGCTTAAATCTTCTTTTTCTTTTGATAAACGTTATTCTTTTGGTAGTTCTTGTGCGGAATGACTTTTCCCCCACAATCTATACGAGTATAAGGATTGCAAGGACGTTTATTTTCTTCACTAAATTATCAGAAATAGTGTAATAGTGCTGATAAATATTATTTGTTTTCTTTGCGATGTTAAGCTATCATGAAGTCATTGGGAGAAGCCAATAGAATTGGAATTTATGTTTGTCAACGGGCAAAAGGGTATCGAGGAGAATGTTTCCTTTCCTTTTTTTAGCATTTTTTCAGAGTAAAGATATATTGGTTTATGTTGTATTTTTTTTTTTTTTATCAAAAACAAGAAGAGAAAAAAAGATAAACACATATTTCAGGGAGGGAAGAAATATTTTGAAAAACTGAAAAAAAAAATTGGATTTAGTTTGAATCCAAAGTGTAACACCGTATCTACCCTTTTAAGTTTGAGGGTTTTCGATAAGATTGCTAAAAGTAAGTGCTTCGGTTTGGAATATAAATTGGATCAGTGAATAAATCCTTGTAGATATTCAAATGAGCTTAGAGTAAAAGAAGTAGTGTAACTTAAAGTGATCAAACTTTTTGATAGATGAGATGATTGGAAGATAATTTTATGTTTTACATTGTTTTTCGTGTTAAGCCATGTGAAAAATTTTGAATAGCTACTAGTAATACAATTTGACTTTAGAAGCGAGAATTAGCCAAATTTTCTTTCTTAAATATAAATTGAATCTTGAAAAACAGAATTTTGACAGACAGAAATAAAAATAAGCAGAATTTTGAATAGTAGACTTTTTGGAATTATATTATTATGAAAAGCAGAGTTTTAAAACCAGAATTTTGACTTGTTCCTCCCCCCCCCCCCCAATGATCTTAGTACGCTCTTCCCAATGAAATTGTGCAAAAAAAAATAGTAAATATATTATTAAGTTTATATAGTATTTTTGTTCTTGAAGAAGAATTGTCAATTTTGGCTTGATAATAGCCATTTTTTTTGTGAATATCGAAGAATATCGAAAATGTGAAGAATATCGAAGGGAAAGAGTGCTTGATATGATGACTTTTTTTCCTACCACCACAGAATCTATCAGTCTGAGTCCGTTCCTGGAGTTGTTGATATTGTCACCAGGCTCCGACCATCAAACGTTTAAACGTCAAAATGACTGCGGTCGATTAAACACTCAAGAGTGTTGACTTAGATCAGCTTATGGACATACATACGACATAAATCAACTAGTTGAACTGAGGTACAGTCATGTCCGCATGAAGTTTTTTTGTGGTCTTAAACGGAAATCAATGGTTGTTTATCAAGAAATAAAGGAACCCAGGAGACCAAGTATGAAGCATCAGTAAAGAAGAAACCCGACATCGTCACTATTCGCTTGGGGTCAGATCATTGTTCTTGAAGTGACCAAATATACTATTGCTGTGTACAACGGCAAATATTTCCAACAGTTTGAATTCAAACTAGAAATGATTTTACTCTACTTGTAAGAGTTCTCATTCACATACAAACCTGTCGACGATGGTAGAACCGTTATTTGTGTCACCCACAGCTCTAGAATTATGCCAATACTGAAAAAAATGCATGGATATATTTTGATATATTAACATAACATGGGAAGAAAGTCGCCAAGGATAAACTTGACGTCGAACTTCGAGTAACTGTCCATACGTCTTCTCGATAAGGTCTTGGAATGCTTCCTTGGCTAGGAAAATTATTTCCATCTGTTGGGGAGTGGCCCGTTTGCTGAATTTCATCTTCGTTGTACCTACCATCTCATCCCATCGCACTGTAGTATCTTATTCGTTCTTGTCCATTAATTTTTTGGTTGGACGTAGTCTGTTTAAGATCCAGATATTCCACTGTTGGACCCGAAATAAGCTGCAAAAGTTCCGATTGCTCGGGTCTTCAATATTTGGATAAAGGATATCCCAAGCTCGTTGTAAAAAATCAAGAAAAAAAAACAAGTAACCCCATTGCACAGCCTTAATATATGTTACTACAAAGACGAGGCTCCGGATTAAAAGTTCTTTATAATAAGCCTGTGCTCTGAACTGAATAGCCGTAATAGTCCATATAAAGTAGTTCGACTTGACTGGCTCCGTTAAAACCATATATGTATGTACAAACCTAAAGAATTAATCCGCTACAGAAAATTGTTTTGTTGGATAGTTTTTTGTAAATTAAATTTTCTACAAAAAAAGAGCTTTTGAAATTTTTTTTTCAACCAAAGTTGTCACAATATAGCGTTTTTAATAAAATACAATTATCCTTAGACGAAAATATTTTTTTTCAACCAAAGTTGTCACAATATAGCGTTTTTAATAAAATACAATTATCCTTAGACGAAAATATTGATGAATGACATATACCTTACCTATACATAACAAAAGTCTCGCAAAAAAAAGCAAAGAAAAGAAAACTCCAAATCAATTAATTCCAACAGTTTCTCTCGACGTGAAAATCAAAAGAAAACTTTTTCCTTTCCTTAGGAACGTGTTACTTGTCAATAACGCCCAATGCACACTCCAACTCAATACAACGTGCAATTTTGTTTTTTATATATTTTTTTTGTTGTTTTGACAGCCAACACCTTTTTAATTGTTGTTCACACTGGGATTTATTTCAAGCAAAAGTTTTGAACTAATTTAACACAAAACGCCAATTCAGATTGTTAAAGTTTTCTTCCAATCGGTTTTCCACAAAAGAAAAATAACCAAAACAATTACAAACTTCTTTCCCCTTTAACATTTATGTATCTGCACTTTTTGAAATAAATAAAACTTCTTTAGTTTGCCAATTTCTTTTAGAACCAAACTGATGGAAGAAATTTTTATATTACATACAAAACACATAGTTTGTTTGGCAGTCAAACATGAAAAAGACAAATTGACTATCGTTTGGCTTCTTTCTAGTTGTTGGATAGGAAGAAAATGAGCTGTAGTGGATATTTTTACGAGATCGTAAAAATCTACCAGACACGCCATTAAAGTTTACTTTCCCTGATGGAAAACTATTGATTTTTAGACGGGAATTTTTTTTTTATTATTAATATTTTTGAACATAATTTAGGTTTTGAATAAATTAATAAGGTTCAAAAACTAATATAAAAACTTGGAACATGAATATTAAATTGTTTGTTAACAATATTCTAGGAAATGTTAACCAAATTCAACATGCAAACCGTCAATTATATTGGTTTAAAAAAAGAAAAAAAAAAAAAAAAAAAATACAAATAACAGAAAATTAAGAAACTTCAAAGGGTTCTGTTTATTGCTGACCATTAAAAAACGATTTGGTAAAAGATGCGTTAATTAGACCCTTTCATCGTTATACTTGTTTGGGAACAGTTGAAATATTATTTGAAAAATCGACATAAAGCTTTTTAGGGACCAAAAGTTTACATACACAACCAAGAGGGTTGTTTTCTTTGTCATTAGGAAAACACCTAAGTGCTTTAATATTTAAGCATGATTTGATGTATGAACTAAAGCATAAGAATATAGAATATTAGCTGAGTTCTCCTTTGGAAAATGTAGGTAACGAACACTTGGAAAAAAACTTTGTGTTTCATTGGCTGCAAGTGATTTTGTTCTACATGCTTTACAAGGTGCTCATATTAACCTCTAATACGAAAGTTATCGTTACCATAGGGCAAGTTAAGGATTTGTAAAAAAAATCGTACTCAAGACAACAATTAGACATGACCAGGGATGGGATTTCGTTGACATACAAATTTGAAAAAAGGCAAAATAAAATGTCTATATAGGAAAATAGCAAAAAAAAAGAAGAAATTTATTCAAACAAAAGGCAAACAAATGAAAAATTAATTAAAAACGAGGAGAAAATAACGGAAATATTTCTAAATAATAGCTCAAGATAGTAGCTTTGAACAACCATGAGATTTTTAAATTTTTCCGAGAATAACGACCTGCGATGGTTCCTTAACAACGCCTGACAAAAGCTTTTCAGTAAAAGTGAGTGGCGACCAATTGAAAAATTCGATATAGGTATTTTGTCAACTTCAATATTTTCAGGTATATCACGGTTTGCGTCACCTTTACTTGGTCTAGTCTCAGATTTTATTTGCCACCAGAGATCATTTTTGTTTTGACCGAGATCAATATTTTCAAATCTTGATTTTTAGCAAGAACTACACCTATTTGCACACGGAAACACCAATGTGGTTTACATTTTAATGTTTTTTTTTTACAGAAATTTTGGTTCCCATACAATTGGACAACAAAGATCAATCGGTTTTTCGTGTCCATTTGCCAAGAAAAATAAGTAAATATCAGAACAACATTTTATAAGGTCGAGAATTAACGATACCGGCCATATAATGAATATGGAAAAATTGAATTTTCTCAAAAACAACTCCAACGATTTGGATAGAAAAATTGTGTTTACTTTTTTTTTTTGGCCTTACTAAAAAAAAAAAGTGAACACAAATTCTTTATCCAAATCGTTGAAGCTGTTTTTGAGAACATTTGAAATAAAAAAATGTTTTTAGAAATGTTATTAACGGTACCTACAATACCGTTTTTTTTTCATTTGGGTTCCTCTTAAACGACTGCACCGATTTTGATGATTTTTTTTGCACGGAGCTTCTTAATAACCTAAAATTTCAAAAAAAATATTTTTTTGGATTTAAAAAAAAATATCATTTTCAAATCAACTTTTCGAAAACAGGTGACTGTATTTTTCTGAAATTCTGGTTTTAGATGAGCATTAATATTTTCTTGAAAACGGCATACCAAGTTTTCTTTGAGAATTTTTATACATAAAAAAATTATTTTTTTTTTTAAAACGACTCCAACGTTTTTCAAATTTTTTTCTAAAAATTTATCTTTCTTAATCAAATGGCATACTTAGTTTGGAGCCCAAAACAATTTAAGATGAATTTTATTTTTTCTTACACTTTTTTTTAAGGATTTTTCGTATAAAATTATTTATTTTTTGAACTTTAAAAAGCTTTAACGCACACCTGTGAGCAAGTGCGACTCAGCTGTGCATTTTACTTTTGTTAGGAATTAGTGAACGAATTTTAAAAACCCTTTTCAAGAATAACTTAGCTTAACAATTTATTTGTTAATGATCATAATCGATATCAAGTGACCATGTGTTTATGTATCTTCAGTAACATTCTCTTTTTCTTAGTCGATGTTATTGGAATTAGGTAAATAAGGATTTCAGTTAAAAAAAAATAAAAAAAATCGATAGCAAAAGCACCATTTTTCAAATATTAGATAATATAGTGATTTTGTGTTTTATATACAAATCGGTGCAATCATTAATTAGTTTAATAATTTGTCTGTCTTATTTTTCAAAGATTGTCCACAATCCAAAAGATAAATTAAATCTTTGAATTTGTGTGACGTCATTTCATTTCTAGATAAACAAGGTTGTATTAAATTATTATACCTACACCTCGTAAAGTGTCACCCGTAACGATCAAAACACCCCTATCAAACCTTCTCGCCACATAAGTTACTAATCTTCAAAATTTTGCAGCTTTGAGTCATGACAATTTGAGTTAGTATCTCCCAGCGGTCAAAATTCGACCGCTGCACTCAATCACTGATAACGGCAGCACATAGTAATAATAATAATTGTATTGATGCGCTGATAGGAAGAAGGCGCTAAGTGACATTTTCAAACATTTGAGTAATCAAGGTTTAAAGTTTTTCATCTCCATACAAACAATATGAAACCCCTAGCCCCTGACTTAACGTCATCTAAAAAAAAAAATCTAGAAGTGTGAGAGAAATTATACTGATTAGACAGAAATGTAAGTTAACAAAAAATCCATAGCCTTCGACATCACATAAGATACTGTTAATATTTTAAGCTCATTTCATCATCGAAATATTTAATATACCTCATAGAAATATTTAACCGATAAATTTCTTGTACTTTTTAATTTATTTTAGACGGAATGAATAAAAAAAAAGGTCTTAATAAAATTACTTGCCTCTAGATTTGCTATTAATTTTTTTCCTTCGATATAAGAATGTTGCAAGATACCCTTACTTAATGAACTCTTACATCAAGATCCATTACTTATTGAAAAATAAGTAAAAATTCTCAAACCCTCATTCTAATTTTGCGTTTGATTTAACACAAACATTCTTTCTCGCAGTGTGGGAAGGAAATACTTAGTTCTTGTTTTTGTTAAAAAAAACAACATGTTGTGTGTGGGTTTCTATAAAGGATACTAAAAGCTAAGCACATAATTTTGTAAAAATGGAGAAAATGAACTTCACGCTATGTTTTTAAGGGTGTTCCGTCATAAGAACACACAAAAGCCTAAATGTGTGATGTTGTTTTTTGTTGTTGTTTCCTTCTTTTTATTTATATGTGTACAGAATGAATGGACCAATTTTGCTTTGTATTAAATTATTTTCACACATTGTGGTATGTTTTTTTTTTAGTAGACTATACCCACATACATAAATGGAAAAAGTGTTGACAAAAGTTAGACGAGGAGCTGTTGTAAATCTTAATGGATTCATTTAATATAGATGCCAAAAGAAAAAGACGTCGTCGGTGCTGATTTTTAAACAAAAAGAATTCTTTTCAAGGAGTTTTGCATTTAAAGATTAAATTCGTCACAGGAGCAGCAGGATTTTGGCTTTTAGTTTTTCAATAAATCATAAATGACTAAACTTTAATCCGAATATAGACAAAAACTCCTCAAGATTGAGGATATCTGTGGTGGTTTGCATGACTACCCAAAAATGCTGAGTTAACCAATGACATTTAAATAATGATTTTTTTTTCTTTAGTAATTAAAAAAAAAAAAAAAACTTATGAATACGTCTTAACAAAAATATAAATTTTCAAAGCCAAATGTAGTGAGAAAAATAAATTGCAATGTAAATTTCTCATTTGCCATATCATGCAAACTCAAATCTTCTTATCAACTCATCACAAAAGAGCACACACACATTCCGTTGCATATCTTTGAGCGCTAAATTCATTCCGTTTGCAAATGTAATGTCCTGCGATTTCTGTAGCAAATCATGCATTTTCTACGGAATTGACAATTTTCGAATAAATGTATTATGTGAATTCACGAATGTGTGTGCATCGCAGAAATATTGTGTGAATGGTGACTGTAAATTTCAGTTCACCACATCTACCAGTAGAAAGCTTAAAGTCTCAGACTGGCAAATTGCAATTGCATTCATTTTAGTTTTTTTTTTTTTTTTCTGTCACAAAATAGAAATGTGAAATGAAAACAATAAGAGGACCAAGGAATATATATTATATAGTTTCTTTTTTTTAACTCTAGATACTTTGTTCTGTCTTATTTTCCTTTGAAAGTTCTTTGCCTTCCCTCCCTCTCTTGATAAAAACGCATCTCTAATTTAATGAAAATTTTCCACTTCACTAAGAAATGAAAATTGTCTTGAATTTGAATATTTTGGCACAATATATGCAGAAGAAAAATGGTGAGGAAAATGCGAATAAATATTTAAAGTTTCAGCAGAAAACTATCGTTTTTGTTTAAAATTCTACCAATTTTTTAAATTTATTTAAAAGAATTACATTTTTTTTTATGCTGTGTTTATACGAGTGACAAATTTCATTATTTTTGTGAGAGAACTTCTAAAAAGTGGGATTCGTCATGCCGTCCGTCGGTCTGTTCGTCTGTTTGTCTGTGAGTCTATCTGTACAAATAAGTTACATAATAATTTTAACTACAAGAGCAAGCTCGTACGATCCAGTCTTGCATTTTATTTTTTATAACGACAAAAGCGCGTTTGCCAATATAACATTCGTATCTGACAAGGGTAGGTTGATC
Source organism: Meliscaeva auricollis (assembly GCA_948107695.1). Lineage (NCBI taxonomy): Eukaryota > Metazoa > Arthropoda > Insecta > Diptera > Syrphidae > Meliscaeva > Meliscaeva auricollis. The sequence goes on along the minus strand of OX403616.1, from coordinate 75,134,368 downwards.
CCACAGATCAGTGATCAGGTGACACAGTTTTTTTCTTCTTTGGCCAGAAGCAGAGTTAACCATGGGTTAAATATATTAAAATCTGTCTCTTTATTTTTCTCTTTTTTCCCCATTTAGCTTTCATTTTCCCATTTTTTCTCATTTTTCAAAAAAAAACATATTCAGGTTATTAATCATCTCAGGTTTTTTGATATCACCTCAATTTCTGAGTAAAGAAGAATTGGAATTTGCTTTTTCACTTTTTTTCTGATAAAAAATTCTCTGAGATATCAGTAATTTGAAGTGGCTAATTAGTTATTACAACATACATACTACAGTATGTCCACAAATAGACAGGAGCTTTTTCGAAGATTTCTATAAAAACACTTCTCACTGGTTCTCTCAACTAGTTGATGAGTTGAGTGATAACCAAAATTTGAGTATGCAGTTTCATAGATATAAGCGCCCTGATTTAAAATTCATCTGGGAAAGATAAATCCACTTCAAATGATGCTCGGTCATTTTTCCTAAGTCTGATACCCTCAATCCTGGTGATCCGATTGTTAGAACTGAAGATGTAAGCTTTTTAAGAGAAGCTTTCTTTGTAGAAAATCAATCAAAAAATCAAACAGAAATGTTTCAAAAATGGTTCGCTTAAATGCATTATATCTTGAGTTTAATCGGTTCGTCAAGATTGAAGTTTTTTGACTTAAGAAAAATTACCGAACATCAGTTCCAATTTGAATAATGCCAATTGAAGTAGATGTACCTTTCTTTGATGAATTGAAATTATGGCGTTTTTCAACCCCCTGCAAATCATAGAATGCTTTGAAAGAAAGCTGCCACACTTTTGAATTTTGAATCAAGATGCTTGTACCTATAAAACTGCAGACTCAAATTTTGGTTATCACTCTACTCCCAAAATTTGCATTCGGCTCTCGGTGTAGTTTGTGAATTGAAAAGTATCTAAAAAATAATTAAGTACAGATTGTAAGTACCAAGGTAATTAATTCTTCAAGTTTAAGTATTTTTTTTTAAAGTTATAAGTACAATTACTAGTACCGGTACCTGGGCTCAAAATTTGTTGAGAATAATTAATTATTCTTGTGTTTCAAGTAATAATAATTGTATTTGAATGTATGCTTTGAGTGTACAGAAATACACTGGGATTTTGTTGACCTTAAAATTAAAAAAAAGGCAAAATAAAACATCCGAATAAGCAAAATAACCAAAAAAGGAAATTTATTCGAACAAGAGACAAAAAAAATGATAATTTAATTTAAAAACGAAGAGAAAATAACAGAAAAGTATTAAAATAATAACTCAATTATAGTAGCATTGAACAACCGTAAGATTTTTAAAATTTTCAAGTAGTAACTATCAGCGATGGTCCCTAACAGCACCTTAAAAAAATCTTTTTTACTTCAGTAGAAGCGAATGGAGCCCTATTGAAAAATTCGACATGGTGAGCTTCAATATTTTCAGGTATCTCACGGCTTGCGTCACCTTTGGTTATTCAATTGACTTGATTCAAAGTTTGTTTGTTTGTAACCGAAGGTAAGTTTTGTTTTGATCCAAGAGAATTTTTTTTAAATCTTCAACAAGCAAACACCAATGTGTTTAACATTTAAGTGAGCATTTGTTTTTGTTAATTTTGATCTTTGCAAACAAAGATCAGTATGTTTCCATTCGACGTGAACCGAGTTTGTTTAAAACCAAAAATTTATAGCTCGCATGGTTTTTGAGTTATTGAATTTTCCGCTAAAATAAAACTGAAGTGAATTTTTGTTGTTCAATTTGGCATTCTATTAGATTTTAAAAGTTCACATTCATAAATTATCAGAATTTTCACAGGAGACCATTAGCATAAACCATATGGGTTTCACGGATAAGAATGAAGTCAGTTTAGATGGGTATTCCTGAACTGAACGATTTCACTTTTTGTGAAAGACTTTTTTTTTCGGTTCCTTCCCATTTCCCCACATACGAAGACAAAAAAATTATCAAAAATAGTTCAGAAAATCACTACGCATAAACTATGAGTTGCATGCAGTGATTTGAAAGAAAACTCCAAAAACGTTCCACCCTAATGGTCACATAAGTACATGTGGGAACACTCACCTTACAACTTAAGGCATATGATGGTAGACTTCCTCTTGAATTAAAGACTTTCTCTGAGCATATGCTGACAGTATTTAATATCTTTAATATTATCTTCTTAAGTCCCAGTAGTACTTTTGCAAATCCCAGAAAAAAAAAATAATCCATACCCACAGCACCCACTAAGTCCACCTTAACTAACAATCAACAAAGAAGTCGTCTTTTTATCAGGTTTAAAACCCAAAGAAATTAACTTAGCCACATCAACACAAACAACAACAACAACAAAAAACTGCAATTGTCAGCAGAACGAAAAAAATTCTTTTAAGTAAATCTTTTAACTCGATCTAACTTACACAATCAACGAACTTAAAAGAAGAAAAAAAAAAAAAAAAACTAAATTGCTTCCATAAAGACGGAAAATTCTAAAAATAAAAAAAATAATAATATATTTCACTTGGTTGCGTCTTATGAAGACAAAAACAAAAAAAATACCAACCCAAGAAGAAAATTGTGGAAAAATCTTTCAGAAGACCGTGAAACTATTATGCGTTTATTTGCCTCAAACTTCCTCCAACAAAAGTCCTTTCGTTTGCTACAATCTTTAGCCTCAGTCACATGATAGGTGCTGCCACCTACAAACGTACATTATACATATACTGGTACCGAAATGAATCCTTCCATAATAGGATTAAGGCAAACATGTTTAAAGAAATCGCGAGCGCTTTTCTACTTGACTGGTAAAATGCAAAAAGAGCCGTCAATTCGTGCCAGTCAAGAGTCGAGCCAAGACCAAGAGACAGCTATATGGAGGTACTGAGCCAGTCAGAAAGCAAATCCCAGTCAGGCATCCAAATCCTTTCTTCTCTTCCTTCGTTGCTTCCTTCCGACCAAAAGCGAAATGGTCGTAAAATATATAAAAAAAAAAAGAAAAAAAAAAAAAAAAAAAATGGAAACCATCCGCCAAATGAAGACTGCCAGGATATAATATGTAGAATGAAACTGCAGCATACCTTCCTTTCGCAACTTAGATGTTTGGTAATAGTTTGATGTGATGATGGTTTCTGGATTTTTTTTTCTTCTTCTATTCTTCGGTGCTGGAAAATACCATGACGGCAGCAATGGGTGCATTCACCTATGGCATGTGTGTTTGTGTATGTGGGCAGATTGTGTGATGTAAGAACAAAACCAAAATTTGCACCAAACTAAGTAGGATTCCATTTTTTGTTTGCTGGCTTTTTTCTTTTCTTTTGTTATTTCTAAATGACAGAATGATATCTGCAAATGAAATGTATATTCTCCCGAAAGGAATCTTTTGACATTTTCATTGAGTTCTTGGAGTGAGGAGCGCATGCAGTTTTCTATTTTCGTCATATTGTCTTACGTACCAGCAGCCGTTATGCTTTCATTTTTATGATCAAACTCGTAGTCATTCTATTTCAACGGTGTGGAAAAATGTTATATATAGCTTCGAAGATTTTGTGGCCCTAATAAGTTGAAGGTTTAAATGATCGAATAAATTGAGTGGAATTGTCACAGTCGAACAGAATTTTCAATAAATTGTATGTTTAATTGACGCGTTGTGTGTTTAAGAGAATGGTCACACTAGTCTTTGGGAAATGCAAATTCGACGGGCAGAACCAAATGTTTAGATGTGGTTTCAAGGTCAAAATAAGTCGAATAGAAAACTCTGGTGGTTTTTTAATGCGACAATTATGACGAACTGTATCAGGGCGAAATACCACTATTAAAGGCTTGTTTACTTACTTAGGCTCTCAGACCTTGATGAGTCTGTTGTGATCACTTTGATCCTACGCGCCATCTTGTACGGTTTCTGGATATACCGCAGTTCTCCCCAACTCTTCCCTAGATGTGCATGTTTCCTTTCGACTGTCCTGCGCCATGTCCTTCTCGGCCGACCCAATCCTCTACCCACCTGTGTGAGTGGCTTCCTCTGCATCACTTGGCCAGCAATGCAATTGTTGCTATCCAATCCACTGCCAGTTACGTCTTCGTACAGTACTGTCTATGGATTTTTGACCCGTTCTCCTATGAACTTCTTCATTTGATATACGATTGGGTAAAAAAATCCTTAAGATGTTTCGTAGACATCTTTTCACGAATGGTTGCAGCTTACTTGTGACAGTAGTTGAGATTTTCCACAAGCTACAGCCATAAAGAAGCATGGATTCAAACGAAGAAGGTCTTAAAGCTGATATTTCTCCATATATTTAGGACACTCTTCCGAAAGCAACCTTTGCCTTTTTGATACGGCTGTCGACGTCTTTTTCGGTTCCGCCTTCGGAAGAGACAAAACTTTCAAGATACTGAAAATCTTCTACTTTCTCTACCTGCTGTCCAGAAATATTGACTTAAATGGATGAGTTACTTCCGAGGCTGATAATTTTTGTTTTTAACGTGTTAATTTTCAAATCCATTTGTTTCTCAATCCACTCTATAAGACAGTAAGAAAACGTCTTCAGATATTTTAGTTGGGATGCCAGACTCCAATGAATTTCTCCATTTCCTCTCAACAGGGCTGTGTGCAGCATATCAATTAAAAGACACAACCTGAACGGCATCACTTCCGAAAACGGATATGTTTTCCTCATCCGAACTCGAATTCGAACTCGAACTCGAACTCGAAAAAACAGATTGTTTAGCTAAAATAAAAAAAAAAAACAACATGAATATCGTGAAATAGAAAAGATACAGATATGGTCAAGCTGAAATCATCTGAAAAATGGTAATACGGAGATCAGCCAGCGAGCACGCATAGAAAGCCAACTTAGAGCTTTTTAAAACAAGCTGGAAAGACCAACTTGTAAATTTTGTATGTTCGACCAGTAAAGTCTCAGTTCTATCTGCCCGATTAACAAATCTTCAACAGTTAAAGAGAGCTTTCGAACATTGTTATGCAGTCCTTTCAAACATTGGGGGCAAAGCAACTGATACTTTCTCCTGTTGCTGCTGCTATATTGTTCTTACATAGGCCAAGAAAGTTCTAAAAATCTAAAATGAACAATATGTTGATAAAAGAAGAAATAAGCGAACTGTAACGTGTTACCGAACTCTATCAATGATTTGATCAGAAAGTTTATATAAGTACGCTGAAATCTGGCGTAATTTGATTGTTAATAACAGTTTCCTTGGCAATAAACCCGTGTTAAAACGTTATAAAGAAAGGTTTGTCCATATGCAAAACAACATCTGGAAACATTACGAAGTGAGGCCCACCGTTTAGTGATGACATAACAAACACTTTCTTCATAGAGTCTTCATTCTAGTAGCAGAACTAATTCTTAAGACAGATGTCCATTTGAAAGTAAAAATGCTGCGAAATTGTTCAAGATTCCCGATAGTTGAATTGTATCCAATATTATTCTACACTCAGGAAGCTGCAAGACTGTTCGCAGTATTTTTTCTCTCAAGTGGAGATTATTATGAAGGTTCTTTGAGAAATTAACTCTAAAAATTCTACATGAAATCTTTCAGAAATAATATCTCAAATGGACAGCTACCCGAAGGTAACTTTCGAATGTTTACTAGCAACAGTGCTTAAAAATGAACAGGCACCTTTAGAGCTAGTTTCGATTCTAGTGTGAAGGATTGTGAAATTTGTTGTAACTAGTTAAAGAATTTTTTGTTGTCAAATAGTGGCTTCACTACTTCGTTATGGTCCTACTGAGCGATTAATTTATCACAAATTGAAGAAATTTGAAGAGACGCATATTCGGTAAGAGATATTGGGAAGCCTCCAGCATAAAACTGGCTGCTGCGCTAGTTTTATAAGAGATAGAAGTGAATTTTTCAAACTTTTGATCAGTTAATGTTCAAAAATATTCAAGTCAAGGCTGAGGTTGCCGAAAAAATAATTTCGACAAGAAATTGAGTCCCGCAAACAAGACCCCTGGACGAAATTGAATAGTAATAAATCAACGATTATGGAAATAGAGCAGGCATAATAAAACAAACAGCTCGCTGAAATCTTTAATTTTAGTTTGTAGTTCGAATGTAGGCCCTTGTAGTTTCTGATGAAGAAAATAGATAGCCTTGTATGTATGTATTTCATATCTGATTCCGTTGGTTACTCTTGTCATTATTTATTATGTTGTCCAATTTGTTTTCTCTCAGAAATAAAAAGACAAAATCTACCTGCTTATAAATAAAATGTTCAGTTCACAAAGAAAACACATCGTCCCTACCTTTATACGTAAGTATCCTTATACATCCCAGTATAATACAGTATAATAATAATAACTATAGAATCCATTCACGTTATCACGCAAAATGCATTAATCATCATAAGTCATCGCACCAAATGAAAAATACATTTGCCAAGGATTAAATTATCTTTCCTCAAACTATAATATCGGACGGTGGTGTAGGTACAAAAGGACTTGAATTTACTGCTTTGAAATACTAAAACTACTGACTCTACAAGAATGTTTCTTCTACAATCCTATCACAAATACAAATAAATACAGCTACGTTAGAATATTTCATTTGCTACCATCTTATTCCATAGTGTCTCAACATTGTATTATATATGGTTGCGTATCTTCTTCTTCTTCTGTGTATATTATAGTTGAATTGAATTAATGAAATAAAATGAATGAGGAACGACTTAGTCCTTGCAATTTTATTTATATACTATGTTGTCTACATGAGCTAATGCCTTATCTCTTTTTCGCTAAGAAAGTCAAATGAAAAATGCATTCACGTTTTAAAGGAAGATTTTAAGAAGGATGAGGGCATTTTGTATATTTCAATAAACTGCACATTTTTGTTTTAGGAATATGTATTGGTATGGTGACAATTTATTTTCTTTGCAAGTAACGTTCAGCTTCTTTATTGTTTGAGTTATTCCTCGTATTTCCTTTACACCTTATCTTTGCTTTAATTGAGAATATTGCTGTTTTTCAAAAAATTATCTTTCATTTCACACCCATATTGATTGTTTAAATCTATTTATTATTTAGTCGAACAACTTGATGCATTGTTTATAGTTTTTGGAAAAAATACCCAAAGATAATAAAGTTAGTTTTGAAAAAAAAAAAATATAATTTTTTTATGTAGGTACAAATTTTGGTTTATTTTTCAAACACTTAAACATCTTTAGTTTTTGCATTTTTACTAAGAATTAATTAATGCATTTAGTATTAAAAACAAAAATAGTACTTTGTTACGCAAATTTTTGGAAAAAAAATAACAAAGTAAAAAGGCAGATTTGCGTTTATTTTTCCGATTTTTTAGTTTAACTTTTATTTTTTTTTAAAATCTGGTGGTGATAGCATTTTTAAATATAAATAGGTATCTGGTTTTTAAGAAGTTATAATTTTGTATTGCATTTCCTTTGTTTTTTAATGATCCGTTTCAAGTAAAACGAGGGCAAATCGGCCACCACTTCCGTACTGTTTATTTTTCAGTTTTTGAGGCAAGTTACACGCTCTAGCCTTTTGTTCTATCTTTTGCTCACATCTTTTGCATTTTCTAAGAGCTAGGGCAAAAAAATTAGATTTGTTTTTTACCTTACAGAAAATTGTACATGTTTAATTTGCAAAGTAGTATAAGTAGGCAGACATTTTTTCGATCTAGACTTCTAAATGTTCTTTTTTTTACACTAACGGCCAATTTCCTGACAAAGTTTTAGCTCTTAAAACTATATAAAGGAATAATTAGAACTCAAATTGTTTCATTTTTATTTGTTTTCTTAAGAAAAACTGAGAGATAAAAATAATAGTTTTAAACTGATTTTGTCAAAACTGAACTTTGTCAAAAAATTGGCCGTAAGTCTAAAATTTTAATAATAATTTCTTGCATAAATTCTGAGTTCTTCTTTGGGAGGGGGTGGGGTGGGGGTAATGACCCTGTGACCCCCCACGTTGCATACGCCACATTTTATTTTAGTTTTGGAGAAATTTAAAATATTTAAAAAAAAAATACAAAACTGAGTGGAACTTATTTGTATTTAATATTTTCTATAAAAAGTTTAATTTTTTTAAGACATATTAATAAAGCCATTGAATTTTGAAAAAACAAAAAATATACTTTGTGAAGTAAAATTTTGAAAAAAAAATCAGTTGCAAATTTTGATGGAATTTTTTTTTTCATAGTTTTTGAAAATCATATATTCTTTAACTTTAACTTTATTAAAATTTAACTTATTTAAAATGTACATAAAAGAAGGTTTTTCTCGCTATAACGAACATATAATTTGATGTTTAATATTGTTCATTTTAGACAATTTTAAACAATTTTTGTTCAGTAAAAAAATGTTTGTTAACAAAAATCTTACTGTTAAGTTAAAAAAATAAAATTAGAGTGGTAATTTTTAACCGGTAACTGTTAAAGTATTTTTGAATACCAACATTTCAAAAAAAAATCATCCAAATCGGATGCTTTATTTTGAGCTTTAGTTACTCCACTTATAAGATAGTTAAGTGTTATTATTCCTTAATTAAAAAAATAATTTTGTTACTATCTAAAGTAGGCACTTGTAGGGAAGATAAGCGCCCATTATTGATTTTCGTTTATTGTTATGCTCTTAAAAGTAAATTACACAAATAAATGGATACAAGACTGTAAATATTAATCACGTTGGGCTCTAAGACGTTGACTGTAACTAAGAAAATCCGTTCAAAAATCTACAAAAAGTTTTTAGAAGCTAAGGAGTTAGTGCGAAGGCCAAGATTTAGAAGTCACCGGTGCCGAAACTAGCATCGAATAGCATATCGTGAAGGGATTTTTAAGTTCTTAGTCGTGATTAAAAATTACTATTGGTTTAACATAACGCAAGATAAGCGTAGACGTATTAAAAATTCTAGAACATATTCGCATTTTACATTTCCGTATTTCGTCGCTACAATGAAGAACTTAGCCTATGTCACAAAAACATAGTTTTGCAGGAGAGCAATTTGAAATCTTTAAATTGGTACTACTCCAAGGCAAATTATAATTTTATACTTACCTTACCGACAAAAGTATTGTACTTAGGAAGACCGTTTGAACACTGGGACAGGTGGCATAAAACTCGCATTCACCAAATAAGCTGACACAAAGAAGGCGTTTTGAACAGAGCGTTGTCAAACGCAGTAAATATTAATCAAAGAAAGAAGCTGGAAAACAAATTGATTCTGTTTTTCGAGAAATTTTATAATCTTACATATTAATGGCTACTTTTTGTTGCTTTAGTTTGTTTGTTTTTTTATGGAGTGCTTTGTAAAGCAGAAGTGCGTAAGAGTTAGAGTAGAAAAAAGGCAGAGTTGGGAAAATAAATAATAATAATATTCGCAGCATGTGCAGGTATGCTTTAATAAGATTCATGTTATTAAATTTAATAGTTGTTTTGTTGAAAATGAGATTTTTTAAAGGTATCTAAGTCGGAAAAAATCGACTTATATGGACGCCACGCCACTGTGTGATAATATACTTTTTAGGAGTGGAAATGCTTTTTTTTAGTGTTGTGATCCATATTATATTTTATAGCCAACGCTGTTAAAAGATTATTTTTTTTTTGTGATTTCCTTAACCTTCCTCTTAAACCATTTTATGTATTAAATTTTGTACTCAATTTTTGTTCCATAAGTTTGCTGATAAAATTTATTTTAGATTTTATATAGATCTACTCCCTACTTTCAGTAAAACTATGCGACTCTTATAGCAATTTTAAAAGGTTCTCAAATCCACAAGAAAAATAAATATGAGTATATATTAAGACACAAACCAACCTAAGGAAGTCAGTAAAAATATGAAAAATGAATTCTTTACTTTGGTCCCTCATGAAAACACGCTGACGAAGCGACGACGACGCGACGCAGAGGAAGGAAAAAGGAAAGAAAATATTTTCATTAGAAAATGCTAAACAAACTTCATAGCTACCTTTGTATACCGCTATACATACAAACATAAATACCAACCAACTTGTTAGTAGAATTTACACCTAATTAATGGCAAAATGCTTTTAGCTATTCTCTCTGTCTAAAGTTCCATGAACTCAAGATGGTTGCAACAACTTGCAACTAATATTTCCAAAGGCAAGAATTTCATTTTTCCTCAACGTTGCTAGCAAAAATATTAAACATAAATCTTGCATGCAATCGCAGAGACAAGCACATAAAAGGACGACTTGTAAAAATGAAATAAATAAAAATTTAATCTTCTATTTAACATCTTGTGTTGCATATGTTGCATGTTTACGATCTTACTTAAGCAACAATTCAGCAAACCAAAAAATATATATAAAAAAAAAAACTTAAAATTCATCGCATGCATGCATGTCCTGCCATATGTGTTGCAGAGCAGCTTTTATCTATATGTGAAAACCACCAAAAACTGCACAAAAGATACTTAAATAGATGAAAAGGATTTTTATTCCAAAAAGAGAAGTTGCAGTTGAGCATCCACTATAGCAAAGATTATACGTGCCTTAGATCCTTGTCACGTTGGCCAAGAGTCACAATTGCTCTGTACAACACCCTCACACTATACAAAATGAACGCATTCAATCGGTTTATATCCAGGATGTGCATCTTTTATCGGTTCGCAGGAGTTGCGCAAGGAAATTGACTTAATCATAAAATTCAATCATTCTATTGACCTTTTTTTTCTTCTTCTTCGTTTCTTGATGGGAATCGTCATTGTCGAAGTCCTTACTGGGAGGAGATACCCTTAACCGGTGTTATATTGGTCCACAGTGTACAATTGAAAATATCGTAAAAATTAACGAGAGTCTTTTTTTCGTTTTTTGAAAAAGATTCGTTAGTACTCAAATATTTTGCTGTGTTAGCAGAGGAGTTTCAGTTTCTATAGTCAAAAAATGCCAAATGAAGTTTTCCATTGTGTGTCGTCTTCGAATTGCATTTCTTCCGATATAGGGAATGAAAAGATATAAAAATCTAATGAAGTCGAAGTGTTGATTTTTTTTTCTTTCTTTCTGTTAGTTTATTTTACTTTGAGATATTTAACTGGAGTTAAAGATCTATCTGGAGAAGTCATCTGCGATGTAAGTGAATAAAGACGTTGTAAAATCTTACGATGAATATTAAGTACTTTTGAAAGAGTTTATAAAAGGGTAAGAAAATTACCGAGATGACTTTGTAAGCTTTTTTCTTTGTGGCGTTGCATAGTTTTTCTGGGCGGATCGAATTATACGATTTACGTTTCTAATCATGCGATTTGTCTTTTTCGGTAAGCCATTTCGGAAACAAGAAAGAAAAAACACAATTTTTAATTATCAAGATGTCTTCTTATTTTCATAGGAGTCATATTTGGAAATAACACTAGTTATATTATAATTATGACCTTTCTGGCTGCTTTTTACTGTAGTTATAATTGCAAGCATTTTATTTTACGACTTCAATAGTCTAGTTTTTTTTAAATAATAATAATATTGCAACAACCACTGAAGTCAAATCAGAATTATTTTAAACCAATGCAATAGAAAAGTTTTTTAAATTGACATTGACTTAAGAAGAAAAGTTACTAAAGCAATCAGCGATTTTACCGAAGCAGTCCTTTATTTTAGTGAGGTCTTTATTTTTATCCATGATTTTATCAGGGCAACTCGTAATTCTACTTATGGGGATTGTGAATTAACCGGACCCAATTGTGATTTGACTGGAGCGATACCCGGGGTTTATCAGGGCGATTCGTGATTAAACCACGCAACCCCTAATTTTATCATTAAAACTTAAGATTTAACAGAAGCCATGCATGATTTTACTGTGATTTTACAGACGCTACTCGTAATTTTACTGCTCAAATCCAAATTCCGCTCATTTTACCAGAAAAACCGGGTTAACTGGGACACTGAATGATTTTATCTAGGAGTTTACCATGAATGTTTCACTTGTCACTAGAACCCATAATTTAGAGAGTTCAGTAAAATTTTATCACTGTACCATTACTTAAGACGGGTTTTCAGTAAAAAATGTAATAATTGCACTAAAACACAAGCTGTAGATAAAAAGGGTCATTACTTTTAGAGACATCATACAATCTTGATTTTGGTCTCATTCAATTCAGTACATAACATAGCTTTCATTAATATATGGCCTGACTCTGGGATAATTGTGTCCAAACCCGTAGTCAAAAAATTTCAATTTTCATAAGAACTAATAGCCAAACAACATGCTAAAAGCATTGGTTCTACATGATCTATTGTAGGACGAAATTCCCCATTGACAATTATTCAATTCAATTCAATTTTATATTTTTTGAATGTGTGTGAGTCTTTGCATGATTGATCTCTTTGTGAGTGAACTATGTCTCTTATTATTTGTCATTTAGTTGAAATGAATAATCACATCACGTTTAGGGCAATAACAGATTATGTTTGGTTGGTTCACTGGTAATAATAATATGATTTTGTATTCACAGAATAAAAATCAAAAGTCGAAACGAGTGTTTTTAGGTTTTTTTCGCATTTGAACAGAAATACTTTAACTTTTTAGAGCATATTTTAAGTATCTTTCAACATTTTAGGATATGTTTCGAAATGTAAAGTAAAAATAACTTAACCGATTGATATATAAAGGGTTCTCCAATAGGGACGGGTTGATTTTGACAGCTCGTGGCGGCCACATTGTTTCATTTACTTTCTGTCAAAATATCATCTTTTAATCAGTTACTGAAGACAAATCATCATTTTTTGATAAATGAATTAGCAAAATTGCCGGATTTGGTATAACACCAATGTACGCGAGATTCAAGAAGTGCCAATGCATCCAAGTAAAGCTACTGTTTGGTGTAGATTTTGGGCTGGAGTCGTCATCGGTCCGTACTTATTCAAAAACGATTCTGGCCAGGCTATCACCGTCAACGGCGATCGCTATAGGTCGATTATCACGAACTTCTTGCAGGTGTATGCTCTCACATTAAGATAAAACCTTATTGACATCTCATACACAACTTATTTTATTCAATTTTAAAATCGACCTGCCCTTAATGGAAAACCCTTTATATATATATTTTAGAGCCCTTTCAAGAATAAGAACCTTTAAAAATGTATATTCTTAATAAGTATGAGAAATACGCGTAATATGACATTCCATAAGCTTTTGGATAAGTACTCAAAAAAATTTTTATCAGCGAAATATTACCCTTTGTATTTTTCACGAATTTATTTGAAAAAAAAAACACAAATAATTTTGTTTTTTTTTAATTTTAACATGGCTTATTTTTGGTTAATACCTCTTTTTTTTTTTAAATTGTGTAAAAAATAAACAAACTTATTGTGTAAAATATTGTCAAAATTGAAAAAAAAACGCAGGAGAATTTGACCCACTGAATCTAGTATCAAAATTACTCAAACATAAACATTTTTAGCATATCAAATTTTGAACTTGCAAAAAATCACTGTTTCCGTGATGTTTTGGGTAACGATAGATTTAATTTTCAGAAACAAGACCGTATTTTTGGCAAAACTTTCGATGCGCTGAACCTAGTCTATTAAAAATTCTTTTTTTTTTATTTCACACGGTTTGTTTTTTTGTTTGGCTCTCAGAAAAAAAAGAAGAATGTAATTTTATCAAAGTGAGAAACCGACTTTAAAACCATTAAAAATGTTTTTAATAAAAAATTGCGGTAAAACCGTTGTACGCACATAAAAATTTTTTATTCAAACTAAAACACCTTTAAAATCTTGATTGATTAAAAGTCAAATTTTACAAATCGGAGGTCGTCGTTTGGCAAGATAAGGCTAGTTTAAGAAAAATCGTTTTAACTTGAAAACGACTTAGAATGGTCTCAAGGACGCATCATTTTCCTCTGCGGCGGTGACTGTGAAGAATTCTGTATAGAAACATCATCTGAATAAAAATTTTACATCTTTTTACCACCTTCAACTCTTGTATTAGACTTTTTTCGATATAACAGGTCAACTTTTGATCCTACTTTTTAGCCCTACCACGCCTTTTGTCTCCCAATCTGTTGGTAGCCACTTTATTTTTCCCCTGTTACATACTATTTATTCTAATTTTTCACACCATCCGTATCCTGCTTATAATTATTTTTTTCAAAAAATGTTTGGCATTGGTAAATAGTATGGAGCTTTTCTAAATCAATACAACACAGGCTATTGAAAATCATTCACAAATCTATCATTTAAATAAAATTCAATACAAACTGCTTTCACCAACGACTTGGCAAAAGATTGGATATTTTTCCAGCGTGATTGAATTTTTTAATTTAATTTTCCTACCATTATATTATTTTGTTTGCACTCACAACACAAATCCCTGTTCAGATCGTATCATAATTTGATTCATTTCCGAATTAAAATTTGTCTACCATTTCAATTTGCTCATTTTGTATTCAAAAACTCACTTCACAAAATTCCTTCTAATTGAATTTGAATTCATTTTAAAACAAACAATTTATTCAAACAATAAACCATAACCGATCTGTCACACACAAAGTTGTGCCCAAGTGCATGAGTTGAGTATAAAGGACTCAAAAGTCAAACTAAACCCATCATTTTCAAAGTTGATATATTTCTTTTCTATAAAAAATCTTACGATGAGATGAATTTCCAACATCTCCATACATAAATCCTTCTTGCATTCTTGCAAATGCAAAGTAGCATATCTTGCAGAACAAGGAGGATTGGAGTAGTATTTTGCTGCACAAAGGATGCCAGATTAAACCGAATAGCAGGAGTCATGTATTCGTTATGAGATACAATAAAGACAACTGGCATCAGTATCCACAAATGAAAGCAAACATTTACTCAAGATGTTTATTTTGAGTTTGTCTTGTTTTTTTTTTTTTTTTGTCCACAAATCGACCACGAAACTTTGTCTATTTCGATTCCCATTCCCTATCTCAACAGGAAGGAAAAGGAGTTTTTCCTTCCGCTGCCGACGGAAGGAACCATCCAACCAACCAACCGAGGAACGAACGAGACCAATATGAAAGTTAAAAAGGAGTCAGGGGTCATTGGACATGGAGAGTGGTGGTATCCTGTGCACGTATGCATAGAGAGGTATAGGTACACTTTTCCAGTTGGTTTGTCCTTTATTCAAGGACGATGCCGGCATCTTTCAAGTTTAAGTTTTCGTTTTTTTTTTTGTTTCTACTTTTTGATTGGGTAACAAGAATTTATGAATGCTGGAAGAATTTGAAGATCCTGGGAAAAGGATACACTACTCCTTGCAGAGAAAAAGAGGAAATCCTTTTTGTCTTAAAGCTTGGGAATAATAATTCAAATATAGATTCGCTCAGCTTGATAGAGTATTCTTACCTCGCTTACAAATCACACATCGTTTGATTTTGGCAAATCCTTTAAATCCCACACAAGCTTATACCGCCCAGACAGTCGAGACAGATAGACAGAGGCAAACAGACAAACAGACAGGAAGATGTACTGTGTAGTGTAGAGTAGATGGTCGAATATAAAAGAGAAATCGACATCCCAAGAAAGGACATTAAACGAATCATATAAATCAAGGATTTGTATGGCATCCTTGAGGTAAAGGACGACTGCACCAAGGATGATAGCGAGCGCACCACAAAAGCAGGAAAGTGTAGATTGTTTTGATTTTTTTTTTCTGGTCGTAGTTTGTGTGGATTTGTTTGGAAGGGTTATTCAGATAAACAATGAAACAGGAGTGTGTACTGTGTAACACACTTAAGCGATATCTGTCATCTTTTGGTATAAAATGTGTCTTTGTCGTCATCGTACAGTCGATGCAAAGAAAATTGGCTTTCACATGCATCCTTGCATTTTATTGCAAATTGCATTTGAAGTTTCTTTCTTTGGTTATTGTTAGATTTGCTGGCGATATATGGAAATTTTCCACAACATATACATTTCCAGGTGAGCAGAGGTATAACGAAATGACGCATGATTGATGTGAATGTTTATTTCCATAACCAACAAGCAGTCCCAAAAAGTCCTTATTGAAAAATAAATGAAAAACTAAAAGAATGTCACAATTGTTTTATGGAAATGTAGAGAATTCTTCTGAATTTAAATGTTATCCTTTACATTCACATCCGTTGCTTCGCTAAGATAAAATCACGGCACTCTTTCTATCACTAAAGTAAGTTTTTTGGGATAAGTTTTAAGTCGTTTATGGATCCTGAATCAGGCTGCGTTAACCTAGCGGATAGTGTTGTTTTTTTTTTATTCTTTTTCGTTATTCCTCTTAACTTAACCATCGATATAGTTTTTGTCACTTATATATAAACAAGGAGTTGGTGAGATTGGTATTATGACAATGTGCTTGAACGTGATTCGCATAAAAAGGGATGCCGAAAGGACTAACTTGGTGAAATAGATGCTAAAGATGGAATATATGATTGTGATTTCCACGTTTATGGCTTTTATTAGGTTTTAATAGCATAAAAGTAGAAGAAGAAAAGAAGAAGCTTGAATTTGGCTTTAGAAAGTTTTGGTTTTTTTTTTTTTTGTGATTTTTATTAAGTGCGGGAAGGAAGTTTGAAGTATTTCTACAAAACAAAAACAAACAAAGTAAAAAAATAACATTTGGGGCAGTATTAAATTATTTGGAATTCAAAGAGAAACTAATGAATATGTGTATCCTAAAAATATTGAATAGGAACCTTTGATGCAGTTATTTTTTTCACTTAATTTGCTTAAATAATATCAAGTACTACTAACTAATATGAAATTCTTACCTACTCAAGTCAAGGTAGAGCGACATATTAATATTAGTTGAAAAAGAAGACGGTTGTCCAACTTCTATCCCGCTGGCCCACTTAAAACAAAACGAGGAAATAGTTCGCTGGAAATGTATTTTTTTGCCCATTTTGAAGAACTTTTGGAATCGATTATCGTGTTTTCTTGCAATCTCTTTGCCCTGAGGGTGAAAATAGCTTTTCGGGTTTAGCTTGCATTCAAAGCTCAAAGGTTTTGGATACATATGGGCCAAAGTCATGGAGTTTTCTGCATTAATAAATTAAATTAAAGTGTTAATTGAAATTAAATTTGATATATTTATAAGAAGCTCAGCCAATTTCACATAAAAGCGACTCGCAAAACGATAAGATCTGTGTTCTTTTGTCCCAAAATGAACCACGCCATACTAACATGGAAAAGAAACTGCAATGCATGTCAAATAGAAAAAGGGCAAAGACACATAAAATCACTATTCGAACGCATAGCAATTTCTCCTAGTTGAATCCAAAACAAACATATGGAAAAAGTAGTTCAACTTCCATGTTCAAGCCTTCAAACAATTATAAATATTTACTAAAGATCGTTGATAGATTCTCTAAATGGCCAGATGCCTATCCCGTTCGAGATATTAATGCGAAAACGATTATCAGATCATACGTCCATGAATATGTCTCTAGGTTTGAACTTCTGGTAACGGAGTACCAAAGGGTTCCGTTCTCTGTCCTACACTCTTTCAAATATTTAATTTCTGAAACTTTTAATCCATAAAATTGTTATATGCCAACGACAGAAGCCTCAGCGTTTCATAATCGTTTTAAACTCTTTGGAAGTACATTTTCAGTGACTTCGGAGATTCGTTCAATAAATTCCGAATTCATAAGCACTTTTCGAATGGGAAATCAAAAACTGAGTGACGCTTGCATGGGGTAAACTAAATTTACAATAACGCTCGTACTGTGTTTAACATGTTAAAAAAATTACTGAAGCTGGCTAAGTTACGGTAACCTAACATAATCTTATTTATCATCTTCTGCAATGTTTCGCTTTGTTCACACTCAGAATTTGAAAAATCAATAAATATTTTGTAATAATGAAAAAAAGATAACGTTTCTACGAATTCGACTAATCGCTTTCTCTTGAGAGTGATGAAAAATTCTTTTGCCAACAACTGACAAAATGAATTAATTATGTAAAACTCTTTTCACAGATTGCACAAATATGTCTCACCTCGACCCTGCTAAAAAAAACGACAGTACCTCCGGTGTATAATCTTTTCCGTCTTTAAATTTGTCTACCTCTCGTTATATTGTGTTTGATTAAAATCCGCAATTTAAATGATTGCTTTCTGCTTAAAGCAAAATGGAATAAAAACAAAAAAGTAGGTACTCGAATAAATTTGTTTTATTCAAACCGCATAGAACATCCATTAATTCATTGTTTTTATTTCAATTGTAACCATTAGATTGAATTTTATTTCGAATTTTTCTTTCGCTTGAGGGATAAATGGAAATTTAAACAATCTTACCCCCCCCCCACCAACATTCCTTGCCACATGTACAAGTCGTTGACATTTTTGTCTTCGATTTTTCTTTTTGGCGGAAAAGCCTTAAATTTACATTTCCAAATGAATTATTCGTTTAAGGCGAATATAAGTTAATGGTAGCTTTTATGGAGATGCGAAATTAAACTTTTCTTCTTCGAGGCTCAATTTATTAACAAAATTGTTTTGTCCTAGAGAATATTATATGTAGTTGGCCGCACCCAAAATCAGGAAAAACTTCTATAGAAACATTATGACCAAGAAATAGGAAAAAAAAAACAAGAACAGCAAGACTTTTTGTTTTCATCCATTACACATTTTGGGTCATAAAACGTCGTCGTCGTAGTCCTAGTCGTTCGTTTTCCTATACTACATCTAGTAATTCGTAATCCAACGAGTATCTGTGGGAATTAAGAAGTCCTAACAAATAGAAAAATCAGTATCTGTTCAGCGAACGTGAAATTGTTGGCAATAGATAAATTACACACAATCTGGAATTAAAGGAAGAGGAAGGGCCATATCAGACTTCGTCAGCAAAGAAAGTTGTGTCAGGATATGTGAGCCCGTGCAATGCAGCAGCACATCGCATGTGATATGTGACTGGTGTACAAGGATATCCTCTCGTTAAGCGCCAAGGGATTTATTCTTAGCATTTAATCTGACTGGGAATGACTCTTTCGCGATAGTTATTTCGCATTTCTTTTAATTTAAGGATTTTTTCTTCTTGTTCGAGGAATGAAGAAGATTCAAGTCTTGAAATTCCAGCATAGAATTAGATATTTTATTTATTTTTTTCTTGTTCGTGGGAATGTGAGTTTATGTACAAGAAATCAGCTAAACTACACGAACTTTTATGAAGAATAAAATAAACTGAAATTGTTTCCTTCATAATTCTAACTGCCTGTTAAGAGTATCATAAAGTCAGAGTGTGTGTTTCTTTAAGGACATTTCAATTAGTTGAATATTTCAGCCGACAGTGGGGTAGAATTTTGAATAAATCTACTTAATCTCTTTATACAAAACTTTTCATGACCGATACCTATAGCCTTTTAATATAAAGATAGGAACCATAAATCTTCCTTATAACTTTGCATTTTCTTACCAGCTGCTAAGCTCAAAGTCTAGAAGATGACAAATTTCAACGTGAGCGTAAGCGCTGTAGAAGCCATTGAATTTAGACTTCCTTTCAGCTATACAAAAGAAGAAGTGAGTCTTATAAAAAAGCAAAAAATAATGTCTACCAGTACGAAGAAATCAGTCAGTTATCGCTTCTAGATTAAAGATAAGTAAGAAAAACAAACGATTTAAAATCTGAACACCTCCCTCAGCTGGACTTAAAATTTTAAATGAAGTGTAGGGAATTCATCTACCGTAGTTTTTCGTTGACTTGAAAGAATTATGATACATTAATATTCTTCGTCGTACCAAAGTCAGTTGAGTCAGTTCAGTCAGTTCAGTCAGTTCAGTCAGTTCAGTCAGTTCAGTCAGTTCAGTCAGTTCAGTCAGTTCAGTCAGTTCAGTCAGTTCAGTCAGTTCAGTCAGTTCAGTCAGTTCAGTCAGTTCAGTCAGTTCAGTCAGTTCAGTCAGTTCAGTCAGTTCAGTCAGTTCAGTCAGTTCAGTCAGTTTAGTCAGTTCAGGCAGTTCAGTCAGTTCAGTCAGTTCAGTCAGTTCAGGCAGTTCAGTCAGTTCAGTCAGTTCAGTCAGTTCAGTCAGTTCAGTCAGTTCAGTCAGTTCAGTCAGTTCAGTCAGTTCAGTCAGTTCAGTCAGTTCAGTCAGTTCAGTCAGTTCAGTCAGTTCAGTCAGTTCAGTCAGTTCAGTCAGTTCAGTCAGTTCAGTCAGTTCAGTCAGTTCAGTCAGTTCAGTCAGTTCAGGCAGTTCAGTCAGTTCAGTCAGTTCAGTCAGTTCAGTCAGTTCAGTCAGTTCAGTCAGTTCAGTCAGTTCAGTCAGTTCAGTGAGTTCAGTGGGTTCAGTGAGTTCAGTGAATTCAGTGAATTCAGTGAGTTCAGTGAGTTCAGTCAGTTCAGTCAGTTCAGTCAGTTCAGCCAGTTCAGTCAGTTCAGTCAGTTCAGTCAGTTCAGTCAGTTCAGTCAGGTCAGTCAGTTCAGTGAGTTAAGTCAGTTCAGTCAGTTCAGTCAGTTCAGTCAGGTCAGTCAGTTCAGTCAGTTCAGTCAGTTCAGTCAGTTCAGTCAGTTCAGTCAGTTCAGTCAGTTCAGTCAGTTCAGTGGGTTCAGTGGGTTCAGTGAATTCAGTGAGTTCAGTGAGTTCAGTCAGTTCAGTCAGTTCAGTGAGTTAAGTCAGTTCAGTCAGTTCAGTCAGTTCAGTCAGGTCAGTCAGTTCAGTCAGTTCAGTCAGTTCAGTCAGTTCAGTCAGTTCAGTCAGTTCAGTCAGTTCAGTCAGTTCAGTCAGTTCAGTCAGTTCAGTCAGTTCAGTCAGTTCAGTCAGTTCAGTCAGTTCAGTCAGTTCAGTCAGTTCAGTCAGTTCAGTCAGTTCAGTCAGTTCAGTCAGTTCAGTCAGTTCAGTCAGTTCAGTCAGTTCAGTCAGTTCAGTCAGTTCAGTCAGTTCAGTCAGTTCAGTGGGTTCAGTGAGTTCAGTGAATTCAGTGAGTTCAGTCAGTTCAGTCAGTTCAGTCAGTTAAGTCAGTTCAGTCAGTTCAGTCAGGTCAGTCAGGTCAGTCAGGTCAGTCAGTTCAGTCAGTTCAGTCAGTTCAGTCAGTTCAGTCAGTTCAGGCAGTTCAGTCAGTTCAGTCAGTTCAGTCAGATCAGTCAGTTCAGCTACAAGGTGTAAAATATCCAAACATAACATCAGCTTGGTTTTTAGTTAATTTATTTGTGCTATTGGTTCACTGTCGAACACATCAGCATGAAAATAGCACGATATTCTTTTAGCACGATATTCTTTAGATATATTCTCTCAGCCGCTTCGTTCCTTTAATTGTACTACATGTCTAGTAATAAAAAGTTTTCACAAAAAAAAGCAAGTGTCAATAGCTTGATATTTATTATTTGTGCTGATAAAAATATAATTTGACCTCTATCATCATATCAAAGACAAAATCTATCAAAATAAAGCAAATAATTGGTTCACTGTTGAACATCTTAAGTTGATTTGCGTTACCCGTTTAAGGCTAAGCAGTGAAATACTCCACAGTATTAAAAGAAGCAATTGGTTCACTGTTAACCACTTTAGTCTAACGTTTTTAATATAATGTTCTGTTTGTCTACTTTGTAAGTGAAACTTTGGCAAAAAGATTTGACCTCACAGCTGTTACGAATCAAGTCAACAGAAATTACTTTACAAATGTTTAGGAAAATTAATTTAAATCAGAACAAAATTTAGAAATCTAATTTTGAATTTGTTTTTAGAACGAGTAAAATATGTACTTTAGTTGTCAGTTTATTTAATCAACTTGAAGTTATTAAAACGTGATTCGTGACAGATGTGAGCCCTTTATGCATATTTTTCTAGAAGAATTTTATTAAACTCAGTAGTCTAGATATCTTTAGTTTTAGTTAAAATTACATAACAGAAAATTGGCCTTTTTGAACGTTAAAAAAAACATGAAATCTTATGTTTAAAAATGTAAAAACATCATAAAATTTACATTCTTGGAAAAAAAACAACTAAACTTTACCACCTGCGAGTCATTTGTTTTGTTTCCACTGTTTCCTTTTAATTAATAAAAAGTCCTTCAATTTTATATGTTGACAACACGCCTAGGAATTCGCATAAAAATCTTCCTACAACATCTTGTTTTTCAACCCTTAAGTGTTGATGTTTATGGATCATTATTGTTTGGGGAAAGTAATTTCTACTTTTGTTGTAAGAAATGTCTGATCTTTTACTTCTGCTTTAGACGTAAATATATAATCTTATGAAGAAATTTGAGTGTTTTCTTAATTAAAAAAAATAACAATTTAATGTTTGTTTCTTTTGTGTCAAATGTTGTAAATAATTAAGATATTTACGATATGCTTTTTTCTTTGTATTTGTTTCCCCTCTTGAACTGTGTCATAAAATTGACATTTACGAGAACCATTTGGTTTGTTGTTTTGTTAGAAATCAAATACTAAAATGTCCAACCTGTTGACAATATTTCAAAATGTCTTTCAATTGTTGTAAGAAAAAAATTACAATGTTATTAGTTGTACGTTTTATTATTTTTAAATCGTTCTTTTAAGATGTTTTGTTTTTATTTTTTAAAATATCTTATCTGTTTTTTGTTTTTTTTTTTTTAATTTCCTACTGCGTATTAAGGACACAAATTTGAAAAATACTTTCTATTGTAAAAAATTAATAAAAATTACATTTTACCTAATTTTAAATGGTTGTTTGTCTGAACCCTAAATGTTTTATACATTGTTTGTCTGATATTTTTCCTTTCCAAAAGTGCAAAACAAATTTTTTATCAGTTGCAGGTTTCAACGAAAGGCTATGTTAGTACCTATACCATTTTCAATCAACAAAAATCTTTTGCAACTTGGCTTCTGTACGAAAAGGACCTGGTCCTGAGCCGGTAAAAATAATGAAATTAAAAAAAAAAAAACCTACTAACCAGACACTAAACACTATTAAAAATAGACTTCCACCCCCACCAGCAGTAGGTGACGGTTGTTATTGATTTGATTTACCACTTTCGGGTGTGATTTATTAGTTTCGGTTGTGGTTTACTAGTTACGGCTGTGATTTACAAGTTTCGGCTGTGATTTACAAGTTTCGGCTGTGATTTACCAGTTTCGGCTATGATTTATCAGTTACGGTTTTGATTTGCTAGTTCCGGCTGCGATTTATCAGTTAAGGTTACAGAGACTACGAATTGCCAATAACGTACATAATTTTAAAGTTCATTTAATGTTTCAAAAAGTCAACTAGTTCCATTATTTGGTGAGTTTTAGCAATTTCGAATAGATTATGCTTCAACGGTCAGTGTGGCGTAGCATACATTTAATGGCTGATAAAATTTATGTCTTTCGCTGACCATATATTGAAACGAATTGACCTCAGGCTACCAAATAAATTACTTAAAAAAACTTAATTGACTCAATATTTAACAAACATTTCAGCTTCGTTAAAAAAGTTTGTAAAAATGCTCGTATAATATTTGTAAAAAAGCATAAGCGAATACTACTAAAAAACTTTATTCAATTTGTGAGTTTTGGCACATAGATGATTTAAGGGGAACAGGTCAAAATTCTGGTTTCAAAATACTGCTTATCATAAATCTCCTCTTTTGAAAAAAAAAAATAATCTGTTTTTCAAAATGCTGTTTATTTTTATTTCTGACTGCCAAAATTTTGTTTTTAAATTTCTGTCAATTTATATTTAAGAAAAACAATTCTTCTAGTTCTGGTATTCGTTAATATTACCATTTAATAATAACAAAAATAACCAAGAAATTTCATAACAACATATACAAAAATTTGAAAAAGTTGTAGCTTTTTTTTGACAAAATTGACAATTCTTCCACAAGTATAAAATTTTATATAAACTACATTCTTTTTGGACATTTTTAGCTGAAAGGACATATAAACATTAATACGTAACGAATTGTTGGAATAAGAAAAAAGACTTCAAAACGAAAACACATTCATGCCTATTGCCTTTTACCAAAGCCACAATTTACTCTTTGCTTATAAAATTTCTATTACTGAATCGGTGAATGAACTGCTTTATCGATTTACGAAACACTATTGAAAATGCCCCACGACTAATTCATTGTTTACATTTATCAACCCTAAACCATCCATAAAACTATTGAATTATGTGCTGCAGATCAATTGTGAATTCTTAAATCGAAGTGATTATGTTCTTTCCTCATAAGTTTTGACACCAAAATCAAGTCAATCGATTAATAATTCTGGGAGTAGTCGGGATCACAACTCTAAGAATTTTAAGAAATCAAAGTTTTTCCTCCCAGAACGGCTAAATCTAATCTTAGATCATTCGGAGACGATTTTGGGGTAATAACCATTAAAATACAAAAAAGAAAAAAAATAACAGCCAATCTAATGTACATTAGGATGGGTCCACAAGCTTTTTTTTTCAAATTATGGGTTCTAATAGCGAAAACATGTTATCAATTATTGGGACTGATAATACGTGTATAAAAAATTATTGCCATCGGTATGGTAAATATAACTGTCTCCAATAATATTTTGAAATAAGGAAGTAACGTCAAATTTTGACCTATGGTGCAACACATTATGACATACATCAAATAAAAGGTCTCGATGAGTGTGGTATTTTTTGTATGGGCAAAAGTCTGTATCTCGTGCATTGCGGGTTTTATGTGAAAAAAATGTTTGTAATGAAACTGAGAAAATTTAATTTTAAATAAAAATTAAATTTACTGAAAAACACTACCCAACTCAGTTGAAAGTTGAATTGGACTATCCCATCACCCTTTTCATTTGCAAAACAATACATTTTTCCATTGAATGAAAAGTGGTCCAGTGCGGTACCAGAATTTTCAGAATTTCAGGGGCAAATTAGACACAAAAGGTAGCATCTGATTTCTAAACAAGTTTTTGCTACCATGTGGCATATTTTAATTGCTATCAGAAATAAAAAAAAAAAAAACAAAAAAAAAAATTCCCATACAAAAGTGACCAACCCTAATATACAGCTGTTTTATACAAGACATTCCCAATACAAAAATTTCTGCCTTGTATTACTTTTTTAAATAAGTAACGAATTGTTGGAATAAGAAAAAAGATTTAAAAAACGAAAACACATTCATGCTTATTGCCTCTTACCAAAGAAACAATTTACTCTTTCCTTATAAAATTTCCATCACTGAATCGGTGGATGAACTGCTTTATCGATCTACGAAACACTATTGAAAATGCCCCACGACTAATTCATTGTTGACATTTATCAACCCTAAACCTTCCATAAAATTACTGAATTATGTGCTGCAGATCAATAGTGGATTCTTAAATCGAAGTGATTATGTTCTTTCCTCATAAGTTTTGACACCAAAATCAAGTCAATCGGTTAATAATTCTGGGAGTAGTCGGGATCACAACTCTAAGAATTTTAAGAAATCAAAGTTTTTCCTCCCAGAACGGCTAAATCTAATTTTAGATCATTCGGAGACGATTTTGGGGTAATAACCATTAAAATACAAAAAAAAAAAAAAAATAACAGCCAATCTAATGTACATTAGGATGGGTCCACAAGCTTTTTTTTTCAAATTATGGGTTCTAATAGCGAAAACATGTTATCAATTATTGGGACTGATAATACGTGTATAAAAAATTATTGCCATCGGTATGGTAAATATAACTGTCTCCAATAATATTTTGAAATAAGGAAGTAACGTCAAATTTTGACCTATGGTGCAACACATTATGACATACATCAAATAAAAGGTCTCGATGAGTGTGGTATTTTTTGTATGGGCAAAAGTCTGTATCTCGTGCATTGCGGGTTTTATGTGAAAAAAATGTTTGTAATGAAACTGAGAAAATTTAATTTTAAATAAAAATTAAATTTACTGAAAAACACTACCCAACTCAGTTGAAAGTTGAATTGGACTATCCCATCACCCTTTTCATTTGCAAAACAATACATTTTTCCATTGAATGAAAAGTGGTCCAGTGCGGTACCAGAATTTTCAGAATTTCAGGGGCAAATTAGACACAAAAGGTAGCATCTGATTTCTAAACAAGTTTCTGCTACCATGTGGCATATTTTAATTGCTATCAGAAATAAAAAAAAAAAAAACAAAAAAAAAAATTCCCATACAAAAGTGACCAACCCTAATATACAGCTGTTTTATACAAGACATTCCCAATACAAAAATTTCTGCCTTGTATTACTTTTTTAAGCTCACTTACCGAATTTTAGTAAAACGTTTTTTCAATATCTTTAATCAACATTAATGAAGAGGTTAACTAAGATATGACTTGGATTTAAAACTTTATAGAATTTTGTATCCTGTGATAATTTAACTGTAAGTACCATAGCCAACGATAATGTTTTATTAGCTGTGTATTCAGTTTTTAATACTCAAACATAAACGATGATAAGATTTTAGTTTGTGTTGAAGCTTTTTGTTAATTATTATTTTATTTCTTAATATATTTTTTTCTATGTCCATTTTATTTTAACTAATTTAATTTAAACTACGAAGTTGATTGTGGTGTTTATTTGCTAATTTAATACTGATTTCTGGCGCCCAGCTACACTTACCGCAATCGAAATCCGATACACTTAACATCAACTTAACTCAACCGCATCTTTTCACATTATGGTCTTAGTACTCGTTAAGCTTTATTTTCAAATTTTGATTTTCATTTTATTATTATTTTTTTTTTACAGCACTCAGTAAGGGACAAGGTGAGACATGTCGTTATCGATTCTTGGGAAAATGTGGTGGTTATTGTTGGATTGTTACACAAGCCACAATTGTCTATGACAAACAAAAACCACAAAGTGTTGTTTGTGTTAACTATGTTATAAGGTAAGTGATTTTGAATTAGAAAAATAAAAATAAAATATATTTATGTATTTTAATTGAGGTATAAATAAATATGAGTAATGAGCCTCATTTCAAAAGAATTTAAATAAATTGTTCATTCCAATATATGAATTTAGATTGTTAATAACTTTAGAGAAACTTTTCTTTAATGTTTGATAAATAAACAGAAAAAAACTATAAGATTATTTCATAACATATAACTCCAATATTTGTAGTACCACCCATTGAGAGGCTTGCTGTTTTCAATTTAGCCACATCAATGTGAGCCTAAACAAAAAACTGACAATTGAAAACGGAATCTGAAAATCCGATTTTACCAGAAATGGTATGGTTTGTGTCAGATCTACCTTCTACAGTGTTTTTCTAGCTATCTGCGTTGGTGTCCCTCAAGGCAGTTTCTTAAGTCCTCTTCTTTTTAAGCTCACAACGAACGTATCTAGCTTTTCTTTCGATATTCAATCACAAAAACATTGTTTGAAACATAAAATAGCCAACGTGGAGCATTGTTTTTCAACCGTAAAAGTTATGAAAGGGAGAAGAAAAAAAAGCTAGTTATTGCAGATGGTGTTTCGAAGAGAAAATGTTTCTTTCCATAGAGAGCATCCAATGATGACACAAATTTTGAATTTTAGCACCGGCTGCATTGTCCTTTGTTGGGAGGACAGTGATTTCGCTGCATAGGCTAAAGATCCTTCTGAGCATCACTTCTTTCATTAAATTGTATGTTAATGTTTGTTAAGCCTGTTGCTATAAATTAAACTCTTTAAGCCTTTCTTCGTGATTGGCACAATATTAACGATTTTCATTTCTTAAAGAAAATTTTACATTGAAATCTCTGCCTGACGAAAAAAAAAACAACATGATAACAAGGTACATTGCTCCCTATTCGACTCGTCAACAAAACACAACCAGTATTTCATTGGATTCTCTTTCGAATATCTTGAAAATTTTATTTAATCCCAGCACGAATTTAATTTAATTTTTCCATGTGATATACTTCAAATTTTTCCGTATTTCTTAAATTGATTTTGAGGAGCTTCTTCCATGGAAAAAAAATGAGGCAATTCTGTACCCCATATACGACCTAACGACACAGAACTTGAAACCACATATCAAGTTATTTTCTTTCTTTTATTTTTTGGTTAAAACAAAAATATGTTTTTTGCACTGAGAAAATAAATATTCGAGATTCGTTGATATTGTTTTAATTCAAATCCACAATACAATGTAAAGCAACGTTAGTAACAAGTGTAGTTTTATAGCCATTTTTCCCTAAATTGTTTAAAGAGTACGGGACCAAGAACACTTCCTTGCGAAACACCAAAAATCGTTTCAATCAATTAAAGTTTACAATTTAAATTATAGAAACTGATAATGAAACTTCAAAACTATTCTGTTCTCAAATTTGTGTAAAGACTACGGCACCAAGAACACTGCCTTGTAGAACACCAACATTTATTTCTTCAAACTTCTAACATTGTGGTGAGTGAGAGATTCCAAAAATGTTAAATCTGTTCTAGAAATACACATTTTTCTCTGTGTACGAGTACCATTACCCCACACCAAAAGTGTGATGGAGGCTTCAAATTTAAAAGCTACTGGGGTAGATCTATCATCGTGTTAAGAGTTCTTGTTTTTTTTTTTTTGTTTTTTGTTGGTGCGTGTAGAATTGAAATTGAGAATAATGGTGGTGAGGAATACCATAAACCTAAAATCCTTCGTTTCCAATTTCAGTCATAATGTTTTTTTTTTCCTTGTGCCTTCTGTGATGGTGATGATGATGATGATCCTTAGCCATCTTAAAATATTTCCACACCTTTTGTGGTGAGAATTCTTGAAGGAGAGGCCTTTTGGTTAAAATTTATGGTATTTTTCGTCCCACAAAAAGAATGCTAAATATTTCAACCTCCTGTTTTTCGTATAAATATGCTAGGTGATTAAAATTATGGTCAACTAGATTGTGGGGATCCCTAAACAAACATACCTCACTTTACCTTTTACCAACAATTGGTGCGCTATTAAATCCGGTATTCATACATTAATTTGTATATTTTTTTTTTATATGAAGGCGTAAATCACGCCAAATAACTACTATCCTTGGTCAAGATTTAACCATTGTTTAGCTCGCCCCTTATTTTGTTGATTTTT
Organism: Meliscaeva auricollis; assembly: GCA_948107695.1. NCBI lineage: Eukaryota > Metazoa > Arthropoda > Insecta > Diptera > Syrphidae > Meliscaeva > Meliscaeva auricollis. The sequence continues at coordinate 75,105,475 of OX403616.1, read as the reverse complement.
CTTGTGGATGAGGAGGCTGTTGTAAAATTTATAGCTTCATATATGGTTTTAGGCTTTTGTGAAACATAAAACTTTTATGCCAAAAGGTATTAAACTAACCTGCCCCGATATATACATATTTATGTGTATTAAAGCTCAGATTTAGATTGTTAGCGGTAGGGTACTTCTGTCTTTGTTTTTGTGTGGTTGACCATAAAATCACAAACATTAGAATTGAATACCAGTTAGGGACTGTATAAAAGTTCGTATGAAACAAAAGTGGTCGAAATATCTTTTTACCATTACGATTAGAATCAATTTAGAGGTTTTCAGTGTGCGTTTTTTTGGGTTAGTAGTTTATGAGGCTTTTAGTACAAGTTAGAAAAGATTTGTATTTTGATTAATATGAGAAGTGTTTCTCGGAAGTAAAATACTAGTTTGATTATGAATAGTTTTTTTTTTATGTTTATGACATTTGTGCAATTAAACGTCAAAACACCGAGATATAGTCAGCAATATATTGATTTTAACAGGCGCACAAGGTGGTGAAATAAAAATATTAAAAAAAGTTAACAGAACCGTTGTTAACTAATTTTTAAGTTTAAATATTTACGAAAAATTTTATCAAAATTCAATGCAAAATCGAATTGAAAATTTCTCTTTTATATTTTGGAAAAAAGTTTTTCTTTTGTTTTGGAGTCATTATTTTTGCATACATATGCAACTAATTTAAATTTAAATTAATCTTTCGATAGGTTTTGCAGTCAAAAACAGTTTTCTAATCATACTTTTTCGAAATTTGTATGTTCAGTCGGTACAAACAGTCGAAATCTTCTCATGAAATAATAAATAAAAATACTTTTGTTGAGTATTCCAAAAACGCTACTCAATTGGAATGATATTTTGAGATTTGTTTGGGTTATCCAAGATGGGAATCACGATTAAACAAAAAAAAAAAAACAATTTTAATAATTTCTTTCTTGTTTTCAGAGCGGGTAAGTAATATTCTTTATATAAAATTTATAACAGATAAATGTATATGGAATGAACAATTTATTTTCAAATATATTTTTTTTTAAATTTAAATTTAAACCTTTTCTCAAAACATATTTTCTGTTAAAAAAAAAAGAATTTGAAGTGAATATTTAAATATTATTTTGAAATGAGGCCATCATAAAAATTTAAATGTATAATTTGTCAGCTGAAATTATTTAAAATAATAGTTCAAATTCTTATCTTGCTATAAAAATGTGAACTTTTTTACTTTTAATAGTTCAGAAATACTTGCTATGTGTAGGTTTACGTTTTTTTTTTTTAAATCGTGTTCTTCAAGATAAAATGTACCAGTTATTTGCAAAAAAAAAATCAATACCTATTAAAAGAAATTTTGAAAATTTTTGAATTTGAAAATGTTAACAGCTCAAAAGTTTCTAAATAAATGCAAAAAAAAAAAAAAACATTCACACACTTTGAAATCCCTATCGTGCCGATTTTTTTAAAGTTCTCCGCAATTCAATATTTTTCTTTGATATACGCTCTATATATTAAGTTTCGAATCCGACATAAGGATGATAGAGAATTCGAAAAAAGTGGGTCTGAAAATTCTGTTTTACTTTTCCGTACACGTAGTGTAAAGGATAAGTATGGCGATTGGCACCATTTTTTTTTTCAAAATTAGTCTTTTTCATAGTCAAACACCATGAAACGTATAGAAAACACGTTTTCGAGACATTTCTAAGTGCCTGTGCCATTGTCGGCGTCGTCGTCGTTGGCGTTGAAAATTTGTAAACACAGTAACTTTTGTTAGCATCAAGATTAATGGAATCTGTACACGCCAAAAGTTGGGGAGTAGCTACCCTAGGTTAAGTTCGAAATTCAGCCATTTTGAATAAAACCTTCTTGTACCTACTTTTCATACAAAACCCTTCCAAAAATGTGACTTTTTAATGAGGAATACTACAAAGGAGAATGGGCGGTTCCGTCTCATTGGTGTAACACAGAGTGCCCGCATATATTTTGAGTGTCACACAGTGTTATTTAACTTTAAATATTATATAAAAAGAGAAAGTAGTGCGATCCATTCGTGTATTTTATTTTGGTTTGTTTCCGGGTTATTCGTTTTTCCACTCGATTTCAACGGAAGCTTTTATCGCAACGAAGTTTACTGTTTGAAGCTGTTTTTTCCTCCGAAATACTTTAAGTGGTGGTTAACCACTTATGGTTAACCATGGTGGTTAACCATAAGTTATAAAAAAATTTGTCTGAATTTAAAAAAATGCCAGTAATCTGCGTTCAAAGTTTCTTGTTTCTTAATATACTCACGTATAGCTATCTGAATATAAATAGAATTCCGAAGATAATAGGAATGTAAAGATGAGACATACATTTAAATTTTAAAATACAACACTATTTTCTTTATCTTTGAGATAAAAAAAAAAAATTTCTTAAACTTTACACTTCTTAAAGGTTTCAATTGTTAAACTTTTAGCTTGGCAAAACCATTTTCTTATTAGTTTTTTTCTTTAAACCTTACAAAAACTGAATGTTATTGTTTTAGTAATTTTTTTTGTTTCTTTTGTATCAATTGCCTTGGTTTCTGCTTTGCTTGATAAATATTATTCTTAGTGCATAAAAGAAACAGTAAGTACCATCGTTGTAGCACACTTCCTCATCATTCGAACAAATTGCCTAACTTGCAGCAGATATTTACTTCACAAACAAAAGTACCAAAAAATTGATTCTGTTACATCTGCAACTGTCCCTTTTCTATTATGTAAATAAGGTTACCTGCCTACCTTTTACCTGCCTTTCAAAAGTTATTTACTTTTTGTTTCAAAACCGTCTAATATCTTATCAAACCCTTTTTCGGTTGTAAATAAGCATGGGTTTTGTGAAATAAAAAGTATATATCATATTCTTTGAAGAAAAGATAATGTAAAGCCCTTAAGCAGATACCGATATGCTCCAATTTAACTTCTTAATTTCCGTTTTCATGATGTTCATAAAGTTGACATGCAAAAAATCTTTATAAGTCATCATTCAAACTTTTTACCAACTTCTTCAGTTCACAAGCCACAAGCGTATGTAATTCAGCATGTGTCATTTCTACTGCTACAAATTTGAACCAAAATATGTATGAGATAAAGAAACCGTTTTTGACTTCGGGCTTCAGAATATTGACAAATTTAAATGTGAGCAACGACTAGGCTATCGAAAAATATAAACGAAGTTCATCACTCTATCCCTTAAAGAAAAAAACAAGAAACTTTATTTTTGTTATGAATAATCGCTACCGTAATGACTTGTGCGTCGGACTATTAAGCCGGAGGTGTGGGTTCAAACCGCGCCTATATATCTATAAAGTTTTTATGTAATATAAATCTTTGATGCCTCACAGATTATCAAAACAAAAAAACCACTTGTAGCTAGAAACCTCCCTTTTCACATTCTTCTGGCATTTTTTCACAGTTTGTCTGCTGACTGCTTATAAATCAAATGGCAAGAATTACTTAAAATTCATTACAAGAGAAAGTTTTTTTTTTTTTTATTTAAAATTTAATTTTATGACGTATTATTCTTTCACTAAAAATAAATTTAAAAAAATATAATTGCATTTTTACTATGCGCCATTTATTTAAGTTTTAAAATAATTTTTTGTTAATAGCCTTGAATCCACTTGACCTGCATTACAAACAATTGTTAGACTCGTAGTTTAAAAAGCTGTAAAAGGAAGATGGGTGGGTGGATGGTTGGTTGGTTTGCATTTTACATAAAGGCAATTTAAAAATACATTTTCGATTTATTTTCTCAAAAAAAAAAAGAAAAAAAATAATCAACAAAAATAAAAATATAGAGCGCACTATACTAGAAATAAGTGCGACAAAGCAGCTCAAGGCAAGTGTGCTCTCAAAATAAAAAATAAAAAAAAAACTGAATTGTATTTAAAGTCAAGGCTGTCATGCATGCTGTGCGATGTTGTATACTTTTGGGCCAAATAAATGTAAATAAAATAAAAATTTATTTATTTTTTTTTTCTTTCTAATAACATTTTTGAGTATAAATATTTATAATTCATATATGTCATCTACACCATCTGTGGCATAGAAATAATAAATATACTCTGCTTCTAGACAAGAAAGAAGTCATTTGCATAACAAATCGATATATTTTCCTTAAAGAACACAAGAAAAAAAAATTAAATCTATTTTTAGGCGCCATACGTAAACAAACTCACATTTTATTAAAACAAAAAAAAAAAAAACAACAACAAACAAAAGATATTTTTTGTGCAAATATTTATCTTAATTGAACAAAGGCATCCAAAATGGCCAAGTTTACGTAACAGTCCCCGTTCAAACATTGTACAGAGATACATACACTAAGTTGCAATTTGCAGGTAAATTAAAACATTGCATTGGCCGACAAAATTCATTCGAAAACGGAAAGCAGAAATGCATTCCGTGCTATAAATTTCATTTGTTGTGGCTGCTTCGGGCGGGTGGTATGGGGCGACGAGTGATAATTATTTTACATCTACGAGATTTGTTTTTTTTTTTTTATTTATATCTCTCGTTGCTCTAACCATGACCTATCTCATTGTATGTACGGTTAAACTGAAAATTGTGATAGAAAGAAGTATTTTACATACAAAGGGTGTATCGTTTGTTTAAACATTTGATACAATAGAAGCATATAGCATATAGGATAGCAGCGTATTTAATATTACTGGCACATTTATGAAATGTTGAATTACTTCATAAAAATTTAAGATTTCGCTTTTAAAAATACATTAAATTGCGTTCCGGGAAATGATGTAGCCATCAGGAAATTATAGAATGAATAAAAACTTGTTTCTTAAATTGCAATTTCTGAGTTAGGGAAGCGTTCCCGGAATGATTTTTCGGTTATATTATAGATAGAACAAAACATAAAGTTACTCTGTTTCAAACAAAATTAATACGTTCGGAAGTTCACCTCGTTTGTTTTAACAGGTACGTCAGAAGTAAAATTTAATTTAATGTAAGTTTGATTTAAAAAAAAAGACTGGACATCAAATTTTCCATTTCCATGATTTTGGTCCATAAAACCTATGTATGTCATCGTCACAGACCCTCTTGATTAACTGTTATAATTAAAGGTGAGATTTTGAAGGTCGTTGTCGTTTAGTCGATTTGGAGGTTTTGATAAATGTTAATGGATGTTGGAATGGATGTTGGAATATCGCTTTGCTATAAAATAGATGCTATTAGCTTTTGATATTCTTGTCATGGAGACTTGTCTAGCAGACTTAATAACTGGCAAGACCTCCGCTTGAAAGGCACTGTTGTAATTATTATAAAAAAAATCTGAATTGAAAATAAGATTCGGGTAGAAGATCTAGAAGATGTTTTGTAGGCATTCCTATTAACGGATATTTGTATCTTCCTAATATGATATTTTTTGTATGATACGTAAAAGAATTGTTTTTTGATATTTTGGAAATCATTCTGAACTCAAGAATTGCCTTGGTTTTGAAGAAATGTTCTTCCACATTGGCTAAACCACTGCGTGAGCGTTTTTACCTATCTTATTCTTCTGGTCTTTTCCCTAATAGGTGGAAGAATGGAATTGTACATCCCGTCCCTAAAAAAGTAAATCTTCCTCCCTCTCAAATTATAGACCTATTGCACTTACATCCCTGAAACTCTATTGTATCAACAAATCATTAAATATCTTGAAGAACGCAAACTCCTCAATGATCGTCAATATGGATTTCGAAACAAAAAGGCTACCGGGGATATGGCTTATCCAACTGAAAGGTGGATAAAGTTTTGGTGAAGGTAAAATTATTGCGCTGGATATTTCTAAAGCATTCGATCGAGTTCGGTATGAAGCTCTTTTATCAAAAATTAGTGCATTCGGTTTTAAAGATTCTTTGATTTAATGGATTGAAAATTACCTTTCAAACCGTTCAATACAAGTTGTATTGGACGTGTTCTAGTCTGACATACTTAAAATAAATACTGGTGTGCCTCAGGGTTCTGTCCTATCTCCGACCATTTTCCTTATTTTTATTAACGATCTCTTAGATAAAACTTCTAATCCTCTTCATTGTTTTGCTGATGACAGCACACTAATTTTCTCATACATGTTTTCAAACTCACCTCCCCACTCGATAGATGTGGAACTTTAAGCACGTCAGCACATGATAAATTCCTTAAATTCCGATCTTAGTAGAATAGTTCAATGGGGTATCATAAACCGCGTTGAATTTAAACCTTCCAAAACCCAATTCTGCCTTCTATCGCTTAAACGAAACTTACCACCGTTGACCTTATCTATCGGTATGTGTTTATTAGGTCATTTATTATGGAATGATCACATACTTGAAATCACCAAAAATGCTGCAAAGTGCTTAGGTTTTCTTGGACGTTGCAAAAAATTCTTCTATCCTTCTGATCTGGCTTCAATCTACAAGGCATACATCCACCCAAAGCTCAAGTACAACTCCCAAATTAGGTCAGGGGCTTCTCAAACTTCCTTACATCTACTGGGTCGGATCCAAAACAAATTTTTAAATTTCATAGGGAATGGCGCTATCAACGAGACCATAGACACTCTTAAGCATCTTTCTTGTGAAGTCACCAGCTACATTCCTTCTCTGAAACATTTTCCACGAAATACTTTCGGACGCTTGGTATGTGGAATATTTTACCAAGCTCGATATTTCACACTCATTACGGTTACTCCTTTCAAATCCTCTTAACCGCTCCTTACTGCTCGCACTTAGCGTCCTATCACTTACCTGTAGGAACCCTCAGTTTTAAAATCTTTCAACTCTCCCATTTATAAGTTCGCAACTGAAAACATAATATATTCGAAACCAGTATTCAGCGGTTATCACTTCGAAATGATATCATAGAAATGTATAGAAAAACTAGCAGTTAATTAGCTCATTCCGATTAGTGCTTATTCCATTCCATCATTATAACGAAATGGTAGCCCAGTTCGGGCATCAGTTTTTCAAATAATTTGAACATACATCGGCTTAGCACCACGAGTAGAAGGAATCTGATGATCGGGTGTGACAGTCTGTGAAATAGCTATAATTCCAGCTTATGAACTTTGTGGTTACACACACAGGTTGTTGTTATTTCATTCAAACCTTTAATGCTAAATGACGGAAAAAGTAGCATAACTGCGAGTATTACAATCCATACAAAAACCCCTTTATTTGCTAGATATGTCATTTTATCAGTCATCTAAGTTTTCGTACAAAACTTACTTTCAGTACTGTGAATTAATCAGTCCGCTTTCTTTTTTTTGTTTCAAGAAAAAAAATCGTTCGTTAAATGTATCACAAAATAAACACCCTGTATTGTAAAAGATGCATTCCATAAATTAATGAGACTGAGACGACATGAAATCGAATAGAATTTCGAGACAAATTTGTTTGTAATAAAAAAAAATATTTATTTAGTATCTGCTGAAACTATATTTTGCGGGTAATGTTAGGGGTTATCTGATGACAGATGGTAACATATTATTTATTTTCAAAAACTAAAAAAAAAAAAGAAATCAATTTTATTGCTTGTGTTCTTATTATCTCTTAGTGTGTTTTTATTAATCTGAACAACAAACTAATTTTATTGACGTTTCAGTTTATTTATAAACTTTATACTAACGTCATTTGGGCATTACTGAATTTGTTTGTACAAATAAGATGATTGTTTTTGTTTTGTTTGCCAGTGAATATGCAATATGCATAGATAGGTATGTTGAAATGTATTTCACTTATCAATATGTGCTAAATACATGCAAGACTTTGAATATAGCTCGAACAACAGTTTGTAAAAGCTTGGGCAACGTTTACCATACATTGTGGTTGACAAAAATTAGAACATTTGATTCAAATACTTCAAATAATTGCGCTTAGCATTGTTCTGTTAAAACTAAACAGGGGCTGTCTATTGGAGGACTTACTGAAGGTGTGCTTACCTAAAATATTTCTTCTAACGTAGTCGTTAAGAGATTCTTCAACTTAGTTCAAAAATGCCATATCTGGAGGAAGAATGGGTTTAAAAAATCTTTCAAAGTAACACCATTTTTTCATCAGTTCATTCTTACTTAAATTTTTCTTACTTAAATTTTTCTTACTCCAATATTTCTTACTTTAGTATTTTTACCGATGGTATAAATTCGAGAACGTGTGAATTCATTGAACGATTCTATCGAGGTTCTTGAAGGCATCAGATCCGGGCCAGTAAGGGACAACAACAGTACCTATTGGAAATATAAGTAATACTTTTTATAAATAAACTTGTACAAGCTTATCATTCCTTCATTAAAGTGTTGACTGCGATACTGGATCTAATAGAATTTTATGGAGTAAAGTGTAAACGGTCGCGTGTAAAATAAATTCTTTACTTCCAAATTGAAATACTTGAACAAATTAAGAAATACACCTCACTTTTCAAGTTGAAAATATCTGACACAGACTTTCAAATATACAAAAAATAAATTATGGAAAACATCTGCCCCATTAAACAACCCCACAAAGCATTAATTTTAGCTGAAGCCTACGAAAATAAATCAATCTTTCGTCCAGCCTTAAATATCTATCAGTCATTGGTGAAAAAATCCGAAATATCACTTCGAGTCAAAATAAATTTGGGTAATGTACATTTCAAACTTCAAAACTATCCGTTGGCAATTAAATTCTATAAAATGGCATTGGATCAAGTTGGACAAAATAAAAAGGAAATTTACTCAAAAATCATGCATAATATTGGTTTGGCATTGGTTCAGCAGAAACTGTATTCAGAAGCTGCTTTTGTATTTGCCTACATTGTAAAGGAGAATCCTGACTTGAAAGCTTATTTGCATCTAATTCTATGTTGGGTTGCATTGAGGAAGATATCGAAGATTCGTCGTTATTTCACTGATATCTTTAGTCTTCCCAAGCTTGATCAAATTGATGAAATTGAAAAATTGATATTTCTAATTTCGCCTCTGTTAGACGACATCGAAGAAAATGGTTTTGATTGGTGCCTGGATGTTATTCGAATAACAGATTATGCTTGGATGGCGGATAATTTAGAAATCTCTCGAATAGTTAAACTCATGAGAAATGGAAATTTGAAAGAATCTTTCAAATATTTTAACAAATTCGAACTCAATTCTAAAAATCTGACAGAAATTTCAAAAATCAATTTGAGTTTTGTTTATTTGTATTTGAAAAAGTATCAACTAGTCGAAGATCTTCTGAAGGGTTGTAGAAAACCAAAAGCATACAACAACTATGGAGTTTTAAAGTTTTTACAACAAGATTACGATGCAGCCAAGAAAGCTTTTGAAACAGCTTCTAAATCGAGTGAGAAGATTTATGAGTCAACGTACAATCTAATATTAGTTGGAAGAAAATTGAATGATTTGAAGAAATCTCAGGAATTATGTGAAATTTTGCAAAAGCAATATCCATTTCCTTACAATTTGATGATAAAGTATCAAATGTTGATTGTCAATGAAGAATCTAAATCAATTTATCAAAATTTAATGTCAAGTCTAGAGATTTTCGGACTCTCAAATGTAAATGATCCAGGAATTTTATTAAAAATTGCAAAATTCTATAAAAATCTTTCGAACTATAAAATGGCGACGTGGTTTACTGAAGAAGCTTTTGCTGTCAATCCGATGTCATAGTTTATTTTGGGAAAATGTTTTTATTGAAAGTAAGTGTCACTTAAACTTGACAGAAATTGTTGGCCAGGGACAAGTGTTAGAACTAAAAAATTAATAAAAATTAAACCTCGTTTTCGAAAATCATACAATTTTATTTTCTTAAATTCGAAACTGTCAAGGCATGTTATGAAACGTTGCACTGCTCCCATTCTTAGTCCATGTTATACATTGACAGGAAGTTTTTGCATAAAAGTGCTTCTTGGATTGGGTTTGAGTTATTCTCAACTATCGTCAGCAGAATCTGTCTTTTCAAATGAAGGGTGAAACATGAAAGAAATTTCATTCGATTCTAGAATTGATAACATCTTCCAATTCGTCTATTCAATTAATAGTTTTACTTTATATGATTCTTTTCATGCAAATAAAACAAAAAATAAAACCAATCATAAATATTCGTTTTGCTAAAAAGTCAATTATTCTATTTTAATAGGAGAGTGTCCTTCTCTTCTTTGAATTATGCATTTTGATTGAGCATGCAAGATACGCTTTTATAGCGTTCCCCAATTAAATTGTCGACACAAAGTTATCATTCATTTTGATAAAATTGAGTTAATTAAAACACGCAAGATTGCGTTCGAAGTAATTGGAGTAATTGAGTTGGCAAACATCAACAGTAATAAAAAATGTAGGTATAATATTATTGTCATCACGAAATAGAAATGATATAAAAATGGCTTACATTAGGACAACTCTAAACGTACCTTAAAATAGTTGTTGAGATGCTTATTTCTTCATATTGACCAACAGTTTATTTTGATTCAAATTCTTATTAATTTGTTATGAATAAAGGAATGCATTCGAAACCTACTGCTTTCAAGGCTAAACGTAACATTTTTATCACACAAAACAAAATGCACTTTTCTTAAGTTTTTGAGTGTTTCAAATTCGAAACTGAGTTTTTAACACGTCAATATTTTGATATATCTAATTCTGAAATTACAAAAGAACGTGTTTTCCAGTATTTAGCAACTAAAAACAAATCAGACCAGCTTTAACACATACGCATGATTGTGTTTTTCGAAAAAAAATTCTTGCAGCGTTTCGCATTTGAATTTCCTCCATTGCTGAAAACTGTTTAAAAGAAGAAAAGATTTCAATTAAATTCATCAATTTTAGAAATAATTGGAAAAAACGATCATTAGAAGCCTCTTCCATAGGAGTGCATCTTCAATAGTTGTCTCTTCCGGTATTGGGACTTCTCATGTTTTCTTTTGTTTTAACTGTTGAATTTATTTACAAAACGATTCCATTGGTTGCAAAGAAGCTGTAAATCGGAAAATAAAATTCGGAGACTGAATAATTTCGATTTGAAATCTTGAACCAGCACGTAGGGGTCATTTATCAAATATATTGGAAGGACGCTCTTTTCCTAACAGCCTTAGACTAGACATTAAAAATGTTTTGTTTTCTGCAACATAATACATAAAATAAGCACGTTTATCAGCTGTTAGTATGTAACTAGAAGCGACAAAAATATTTATCATATTTATCATATGTATGAACACTTCCAAAGTAGGAAGCTCTTTTAAAGAATCTTTTTGGTATCAAAATAGACCTTACAATGGGTAAAGTATCAATTATTTTTCTTTGACAGCTTATGCTCTGACATGCTCTGACGTCTGACATCTCAAGTACTTCCTCGTTCTTTTTTATTTTCAGAGTTTGGTTTCATTTAGCTTATTTGTGGCTTTATAACGAATACTTTCCTTCTATGATAATTTCTTCTGATACATTTAAGCGGCTTTACAGTCTTGTCGAATGCAAGTTTTGATAGACAATCTTTTGAATCTTCTAGCATTAATTGATGGTATTGCTCATCAATGAGTCTTAAAGTAAACAAGTCCATGTGTGAACTTGATTAAAATTTGTTTCAAAAAATATATAAAAGGTACTCTGTCGTATACAGAAAGGTATCAACGTCTGTATTTTAATGAAACTTCAATATAGATAAGGCAAACTACCATCTTTAAATGAAAAAAAAACCTTGGTGGAAATTCTCCTTAAATTTGTTTGTTTAGTCTTTCTCCCTTCAATATAATGTTTAGAAATTCAAAACACATGAAAGTAGGTTCCTTTCGGAATCAGCACATCCTTTCAAGCTATAAACAAAATACAAATACAAAACAAAAAAAAAAAAAACATTAGGTAATTTATATGCGGTCACCAATAGAGCTACACACAATTCTGTCAACTTCTGAAACTTGCTATCCCAAATTTTATGACCTACAAATACATAAATTCTTATAAATAAACTTCCTTTTTGCTCTCTTTGCAATACAATTGTTTAGTTTTGCTGATTCTCTTTGCTAAAGGTGCGTATGTGGTTTGAATTCGATTAGGTCAGCTCAGAAGTAAATCTATCAAAAATCTGCTAACAAATACAAAAAAATGAAGAAGACCAAGCAAAATGAAATTTACGTCAACCATCATGACTCATATAAGACATAAAATCAACTTTTTCTATTCATGAAGTGAAAATGATGTAATGTGTCACCGGGTTTCCTATATGTTTTTTTCCTTTTGCAAAAAAAAAAGTAGTAAAAATTTAGTGGAGGTCTGTAAGTGCGTAAAAAAAAATATATAAAAAAAAGTTGCCATTTAGTCCAACAAAAAAGTCAGTCTTTGAATTAAAAAAGATTATGTATGTTAAAATTTATTAAAATGTACTAAAAAGTTTAAATTTTTAATAAATATGTGTTTTTAAATTTTTTTTTTTTAGAAATCGACAGTTAATTTCAACTCTTTTGATTCTTAATTTGTACGAATAGTAAAATATTTTTTACAAGTTTCATAAAGGTAACACTTTTTCACAAGAGTGGCTGTGGCTTAAATCAATCTTTTTGTTCTTAATTTTGAAATACAAGTTTGTTTCAAGAACAAAATTCTTAAATTAAGAATGAAAGGTGTCCCTTTCAGGATAACAAAAATAAGAATAAAATTCAAGTTTTTGTTGTTGTTCTAAGATTAATAGAAAACTGACGGAAGACTGCAGCCTAACTGCAAGTATGAAAACATACGAAATTTAAATAAAAAATGTATAAAATTCATCTTGACCAGCGTCAAAAATCTTTCAGAATACAATTTTGTCCTCCTTTGAGAATGCAACGAATTGTTGGTTTACAAAGGCAGTATGGAGAAAAACATGAAAGAGACGAATAACAATAGCATATGTACTTGTAGGAACTTCTAAAAATGCAAGTCTATTCAATGCAATGGATAAACAATAATCTTACAATTTTTCTGAAGCTTGCATGGGTTCTACCGGCCTAAAGGAGGCAAGTTTTTCGATTAAAATGAATAACTTTAAGGCTAAGCACCACAAACAGAATGGAATTGACAAAAAAAGGAGTCTGATGAGAGGATTGGAACCCTTAAAATAGCTATAACTCTAGGCATGTTGGTGGTAGTACCTTCAAGTTGTTTTTGTTGTTCAAAGATTAATAAAAATAAGAAAATACAAATCTTAAAAGAAGCTTGCTCGTTTTTGAATTCAACCTGAATTTTTTCCCTCAGTGTAATTTCAACGTTAATTTCGTTAATTTCTATAGTTTCGGATATTTCTATTTGTATTTCTGAAAAAGAATGTGAATAATTTTGATGCATTGAGCGGTACCGAGTTGAACGTTCTATTTTGTAATTCTGTTTTTGCAAAATCTTATTTTATTTCCTTGAAGTTCGTGTTTTTTGACAGATGTTTTTGTTGCAATGCTCAAACTTACATAATTTTAATTTTAATTAAAAATAAAATAAGATTCAGATATGCCTATATAACCTATAAAATAAATTCAACTTTGTAATAAAAATCTTTAATATTCAAAGTGCGTTTTTTTGTATTTGTTTTCCATTAAAAAAGCATTAAACATCTGGTATTCGCATAAAAAAATCATAATAAAATAGCAAATATACAATTTTATGACAAATTTTCGTCAACGAAAAAAAAAAATGCAAGCTGTTCCATTAAATCTAAATCAGCAGATTTTCACGAAGATAAAACCATAAATATACAAATAGCTAATCCAATTGTTAGCATTTTATCTTACTTCCCAATAAAAAAGAATCCATAAAATGACTTCGAACAGAAGGTTCCTTATTTTATTCATCTCTCAACATTATAAGGTATTAATCTAAGAGGCCAAGAAGAAAAAAAAAACTAAAATCCCCGATAAATACTTTTTCGTAGATATTAAAGATATTTCATTGACCTATTTACACTTCCTAGCTTACCGTCCCCAATGCCCCTCTTTCGTTTCTTAAAGAAAAAAAGGCCTCAAAATTCAATAGGAAACCATTGAAAAGTCGAATAAGTATGCCCAAAGAAAAACCAATGACTAAAGTGATTAAATCGAAGAAGAGATTAGAGTCTTTTTTTATTGATATATCCTGGGTGATAGCAAGTCCAAAATGTGTAAATAAAATGGTTAATAAAAGTAAGAACTATAAATAGAATACTTATCGCATCTGGCTTGTGGTCGATTTTCTAATGAAATTAGATTGCTGATAATGTTACTTTGGTTTCGGAACATGATTGGTGTTTTTCATTGATTTTTTTTTGTCTGTATTGTCAGCTTATATCTCAGATTCAATCGTTCAATTCTTTTAAATGTCTTTAAGAAAAGTTACCTCCACTCAAGCTGTCAATTTAAAACTAAAAAAAAAGAGATAATAGACAATTTTCTCTAACAGCTATATTAAGATTGGATTTTTTCAGATTTTTGAGCTTAGATTACAAAAACAAATTAATAAAGTTGCTTCTCTGGCTGCGATAAGTACTGCACAGTTTGGACATTGTACCCTTCACTACAGAGTCAAATGCATTTGATTATCAGCTTGGGCTCCATTTGTTTCAAATTCAGAGCACGGTGTTATTTCCAGATTAATAATCTATACAGGGTGCCCCACAGTCGTTGCCGCAGACAAAAATCATGGGTTTCTGCGGTCATTCTAAGTCGAAAAAGTTAAGAAGCAATTTTCTCGTTATCGCTTCATTTTTGAGCTATGAGGGTTTTTATGAATTTGACTCTATTTTCCTTTCTGACCTTATCTTCCGATTTTTAATTTTTTTCTTTTATTCAATCAAGAAGAATAACTGTTTTACCGCAATGTTAATGGTTTTTTAAAGTCGTTTTCTCAGTTTTCTCTTTTTTTTTTGAAAATCTGAAGAACTTAAAGTTTTTTAAATCGGATTTGTAAACCACTTTATTCAGAACCCAAATACAGAAGCTCTAACTTAGAACCAAATGTTTACAAAACATCACCTTGATCTGCTAACTTCAAGGCCATGCAAATGTTCAAGACACGGAGCACAAGAGATCGTTTTTTTTTTTACATCAAATCAAAGAAAGACATTACCAAAAGGCTTGCTAATTTCAAAAAAACCTTTTCCAAATAAATTGTTTGTTAGGAAATAAACTCTAACGTCTCCCTATTTTCTTGCTAAAAACCTCAAACCGACCTATTTCACTCAAATATTTGCACATCCTTGATGATAGTTCCTTACACACCTTGGATAGCTTCCCTTTCAGCAACATCTCATAAAAACATAAAAAAAAAAATGAACAAAACAAAACTAATGTCAATTTCTGTTAACTCTTGGCATTATAAACAAACATTTCTTCAAGTGTCATCTCGCCTTGAATGTGTATTTTATTCAAAATCGCCTACTTCACTCAAGTTCTTCTACAATCCCTATGGGAATAGAATTTTCAACTACCACCAAAATTCACCAAACCTCCTGTCTCGCAGTAAGCTAAACTATTATCAATGAGAATGACTCGCCTAAGGACATTTCTTCATTATCTTCTATTTAAAAAGATACAAAACTGGTAATCTTTTTGTGCGAAATAAGGCAATTTTTCGATTCTCATTCGCTTAATGTGGATATTAAAGGGATTCGCTGCCGCGCCGTATATAAATGCTCCCGAAATGGTGACTTTGTTTTTAAAAATGTTTACATTGAAACGCAGTTTTTCTTTCGTTTTTTTTTATTGCAAATTCCTTTGGGGGAACACACACAAATACAAACACCCACCAACTAAAACCACTAAAAAAAAAAGCTTTTGAGTTAGGTATCCAAAACCCAAGACGAAAAGATGACGATGAGAACGACGAAAACACGATAATGTCTACCACCTACCTCAACACATTCACAATGCGGTGGTGTTATGTAAGCCTGAAATGAAAAATATTGTGGTGGGCCTTTTTCTTCTTTTATTTTTTGAAAATATCTGATCAGCTGATTTTGTTTTTATGTACACATTCCCAGAGAAATGGTATTTTCTCTCTCTGTATTTGCTTTTCAATAGATATACGCACTATGAAAGCTACAATTATAGCTTAGGAGGTAAAGTTGTAAATTTTATGTAAAATGTTTACACAGATTTCCTTGAAGAACAGAAAAGGAACCAGTACCTACACGAACTGCACCGAGAGTTATTTAGTCGCCATTTTGTTTATTAGGTAAATTTAGACAAATAGAACAGATTTCTGGCTTTCCACAGCAAAAGTCTAAGTTCCGCTTTTAAATTAGATCAAAATATATTTGGGGTAAATTGTATTAATTTGCAAGCTGCCTCAGGGATCCATTCTTGTTCATTATTCTTTTAATCTTGATAAGCGTTTTTTGATATTTAAGTCTATATTCCTCGTAGCTTTGAACTTCTTAAAGAACTTTCTTTTTGGTTTGTTGTAAAAACATGAGCAATATTTTTGTTAGTGTTCCGGAGACAGTAGAAATTAAATAGATTCATATATTTACTCTGCTATTGGCCACTATTGCGTAGATAGTACCTAGCATTTGTTCAGGGGTACTGCTTCTTGCGGGGAGTTAACACAGTGGTTTTGTTCTTCATGAGTTTATTATACCATATATGTATGTTTTTACTTATTTTTCCTTTAATTAAAACAATGCAAATTAATCTCGGAAAATAACTTAATTTTCAGTAGCACAATTGTAGTTCTTTTTTCTTGCGAGAAATTTAATCCTAAAACACACAACCTAAACAATTTTTTACTTTTTAATTTTTTTCATGGAGCATTCTGCCATGTAGACTAAATAATGGTTATACAGTATGATTATAATTATTGGTTTACAGAATCCCTAAAGATTGCTAATAAGATTTATGAAAAATGCACCGAGTATAAACAAATTTGCTTATTCACAATTGAAAGTCAAGTGACACTCGATTACTGTAAAATAAATTAATATTATCCTTTAAAAAAAAAAAACACCCTTTCATTCAAAATAATTAAAAAGACTCTTTTCATTCTTGATAAATTGATACCTTCATACAAAATTTCATCAGTGTAAAGTTATTTTAGAGAGTTTTTCGATAATTTTATGTTATTTCTTATTTTTTTTTTTCGGACTTACCTATGTTGGCCTTTACTTTTTTGGTTACTCAGGATGAAGCTACAGCACTGCAAGAACCGTCCTCTTTCAGAGAGCTCAATCTTCAGCTAGCTGTCTCCAACTTTGCGTTCTTCCATTCTTCATTTCCGAATCATTCGAAATTATAAATACCTTGCTTCCTGCCTATTGAAACGTAAAGCTCATCTCTTTGTTGTATTTCCTTCATCAATTTTGTACGTGTTGCAAAATAAACTGTTACCCAGAACAGCTTTGAAGCGTAGGGTCGTCTTCCGCTAGAGCGTTGTTTCTCCATTTTTGTCGACATCTTTCAAAGTTCATTAAGTTCCCCACTGTATCTTTTAATCCATTTGCCTTCATCGAATTCAACACTTGGACAGAAGTCGAAGAATAATACTTTCGAAAAACTTTACCTCTTCAGCTTATCGCTTGGTAAAATTTTCTCTGCCAAACCAATCTAAAGTGGTTTTCTAAATAATATTTCTTCATTGGATCTTGCTAAAATCTCATACTTATAATTCGTATTTTTTATGAAGTAATTGAAGCACTTGAACCCTCTGAAGTGTTTAGCCGAAAAAGTGGGATTGGTGTTAAAATCGTGGGTTTTAACGATCTTAAGTAGACCTCGTACCGAAAAGGGTTCAATGCAAGAGTTGTATAGGTGGTAAAAATATCTAAAACTTTTGTTCACATAATTTTTCTATATAACCTCAAAAAATATTGTAAAAATTGGGAAAGACTATTTTTTTTATTTTTATGTTTATCTTTTTTAAAAATAGTTAGATTTTTATGAAAACTCGTTTAAACGTACATTCATATTTTATTTTAATTAAACAAGTTTTTTCAGCAAAATATTATTTTTTTGTGTTTATGACGAATTTACTTTGAAAAAACAGCTTAATTTCAATCAAAAAACGTAGATAATAGGCTTGTTTTTTAGGCAAAGCTATCGACAGTACAGTAGCATCTAACACGTATTACAAAAAACAACATCTTACTGCTGATAAAAGGAAAAGTAAAACCCTACTGCCTATAGATTATTTAGATTTTTCTAATAAATTTCAAAAATCTATTGGCGGCTGGATTCAATTTTTTCTTTTATCAGCAGTTCGTTGTTGTTTGTGTAGTACGTGTTAGATCCTACTTTACTGCGGAAAGCATTTCAAAAAAAAAAATATCAGCCAGCGAGAGCCAGGAGGATCATAGAAACCAAATTAAACTTTTGTAAAAGATTTTAAGTTTCTTAACTCGAATCTAGTATCAGAATTGTTCTACCATGCAAAGTTTTTGAGATATCGAATTTTGAACTTCATGAAAATACTGTTTCATTTTAAGTAACAAGACCAATTTTTGGGCAAAACTTTCGATGTGCTTTAGACTAGTCTGAATTTTTTAAATGCAATTCTGATACTAACTTTGAGTTAAGAGACTCAAAATCTTTTGCAAAAGTTTAATTTAGTTTCTATGACCACTGAGCGCTGGTTAATATTACTGTCTTTTTTCCTTATAACAGAGAATTAAACCAAAAAGAATCCATCTCAAAAAAAAAAAAAAAAAAAATTATAAATTTTTTCGTCAACTTTTTTGATTGAAAATTTGGCTACTGTTTCAAATTAAATTCGTCATAAACACCAAAATTAATATTTAGCTGAAAAAAAATTTAAGTATAAAAATATACCAACGTACGTTAAAATGATTTTTTATAAAAATCTAACTATTTTTGAAAAAGATTGAAATAAAAATAAAAAAAATTTGTTTTTGACATTTTCCACCATATTTTCGAGGTTATATAGAAAAAATTATGTGAACAAAAGTTGTAGATCTTTTTACAACCCACTCTTTTCCGCCCACTCACCCCCTTCCCCCAATATTTGGTGAGCAATTTATTTTTCCCCTTTCATATACCATTTAACTTAATGTTCCTCCTAATTATTTATTTTTTTTTTAATTATTGGAAATAGTCTATATTGGCGATATAAACTAAACAAAATAAAATCGGTAATTTTCTACACACCAAGCACTGACTGTAGTCTTTGCGTGTATGCGTGCTCTGCCTCTCAATAAAACCATCCCTACGATCCTACATCAAAACCAACCCTCCATCAGCACCACAATAGTAAGCTTCCACACAGTCAGTTTTGTATACCACACACAACAAAAACCCAAGAAACCTACTGAATTCAGTTGATAACATAGTTGAATCCTGGCAACATGATTCTTGTGCGTGTATCTGTACTCTGCCTGTTATTATCTTAAAAGTAAATCACCTTCCTATAAATTTTAATCCAATTAAATAAAAGTCCCAAATGCTTAAAATAAAAAAAAAAAATATTAATCGAATGCAATAAAACGTTAAGTGAGTTCTAATAAGAAAATAAAAAAGGACAAAAATCCTTTTTCTCAAAAAAAAAGTGAAAGTGTGTGCTTTTTTTGTTTTGTTGCCTTCCTCTCTCTCTCGTTCTCTTTTTTAAGGTTTACCATAAAAATCGCTTAAATTTAATTAAATTAATAAAAAAAAATTCATCGAATTTATTTGCCGACCCACAGGCCGACCCCAAAGAAATGACATAGAATAATCCGAAATAATTGGGTATTATTATGGTCCTATGACCACCAACAACCACACAACAGCCATACAATATTCGAGGATAAAATCTCATTTTTCATGCATAAAATTTTCGCTGGGAAATTGGAATTTTATAGCCGCTTAGACTTTTTCATCATTTTTTGCTGTGAGTGCGGTTTGGTGTCATATTTTTTTTATATACGAGTATGATGGTACAATTTGTGAATTGTTCTATGCTACTCCTCAAATGTGTCCTTATTTTGTTTTTTTAAACGAAAACGAAAGGATCAAATGCGTATCACATTTTTATTTTCGATTTAATATTAGTCACGATATTTTTTTATTTTTATATTTTTTTTTTGATTTAATAATAAAGATTGTGGTTGACTGATTTTTTTTTTTTTTTTTGGTAGGAAAGGAAAATTGTTGTACGTGACTTGAAGAAATCTAAACAATCCACACCCAAGATCCTTAATTTCGGAAAACCAATAAAAAAGAAACCATCCTGCATTTTATGTTTTTTTTGTTTTTTTTTTGATTTTTCAAACGAATAAGTCCACTTATATGTTTGTATGAGGACTATAATGGACGTGTGGGAAATCCTTAAACTCCATCTCCATTTGAGGATTTTACTTATCCGTACGCCTTAACGGCAGTGTTATCTTTGAGTTTGCAATTTATGTTACGATCCTCTTATATTGGAATAAAATAAATAAATTTAATTGCCACCCCGACCTGACCATAGGCAAAATATTTCCTTCTCATAATCTTCTTCCTCGCCCAAAAAAAGGGTTAAGTCTTTGAAGATTGAAATTATCTTCTATTTGAAATCAATATTGACTCATTGTTGTGAGTAAGGGGTTTGTTTTTTTTTCGGCAAAAATAAAAGAAAACAAAAATGTCTGCCTTTCGTATGTCCTTAGTAGACACATCCAGGTCAGGTGGGGTGGCCCACAACACCTTAAGGGTGAGAAATTCCTCCCAAAAAAAAAAAAAAAATGTTCACTTTCACTTTCCGCACAAAAAGGCCGAAAGCCAAAGAAGTCAATAATCATACTCTTTCTCTTCCCATTTAAGTTTGCAATGAATTCCTGTTCGATGTTCAATCCAACCACCACCAACCCTTGTCAGAGTTTCAACCCCTTAAACAGCTAAAGTGAAAGTAAAAATATTTCTGAGACAGAAGAAAACAGTGAAATTAAATGGAATTTCTTCAACTTTAATAGTCATCAATACTCATTTCGATAACTTTGTAAACTCTACCAGTCACAAGTTAAAAGAGAGCAAGATTAGACTTTATTTTTTTTTAATTTCATAACATCCATTCATATCTTACATTTTATACGAAATATATAAATATAACATGACAAACCTCAATTTCTATAAATAACTTTAAGCATCAAGGACATTTTTGTTGCATACGCACAAACTCACTACAGGACATACCTTCTTTTGCAGTTGTTGCTAAAAATATTCTTCTCGAATTAAAGCATGTTAAAATGAGTAGGTGTCAAAAGAAAAAAAAGTACATATAAAGTCTGATGTAGATTCCTCCTGGAATGTTTTTTTTTTTTTGCAAATTAAATGTGAAGATGTTTTAGTAAAAAGCTATTTTGCTTGACTGTATGTTCATCTGATTCATGAATATTTTTGTGATGGTAGGACTATTGAAAGCTTAGAATTTCAGTTATTGTTAAAAGTTACCAGACATAAATTGTTTGTGTTTTCAATTTTAAAAGTTTTAAAAATTCTTAAACCAGCTTAAACTATTAAAACGTCTTTATGGTTTTCATGTATCCTTAAGGGCCTGTCTTAAGCCTAAAGTTATGAGCAGCTTTCAATATGCATCGCTTGGTTTGCATTGTTATCGTTTCGTTTTCGAAAAATTTGTCCAATTCACTGTAATCTTCTTACAATACTGTTTATGGATCCTGACACGTTCTCCTACAAACTTCGAATAAGTTACAAATTCTTGTGACTTCTTTATGCAGGACGTTACATTTACATCCGTCGTAGGTTGCTATAATATCAGCAATTAATTAATTTGCAATGTCGCCAAATAAGTCAAAATTTAAAAGATGTTGTTATCGACATTCGACACACAATAACGATCCTCAATGTGCACGGCCTTATACAGAAAGATCCAGCGAAGAAATATGCTTGTTCGGTGACAAGTGAGCGTTTTAGTAATTGATGAGGGTTTCCAGGTGCTTTTTCTAAATGGAAAAGTAGAAAGTTGTGGCCACCTAATCAGTGTCTACCCGATTACTACAACGCCGAGTCACTAATTTTGTATATATATACACCCCACTGTTTCACTTTACTGTGAAGCTAGCACTGAAATTGTTAGCTATTCTTTTATCGATTAGGACTTTTTGCAGTTTCTTTCTCAATAAAAGAAACACAAATACTAAAATCCAGCTTTCCGTAGTATTTTTAAATTCATTGACTACTATAAAATGTTTCGTAAATTCCTATCAGCGAAGGTTTCTAGCTTATTTGTGTATACAAGTTTCACCTTCCATGTACTACAACAATATAACTGATACAGATTTTATTTAGGCTTCAATTCAGCTTTTTTTCCTACATGTGGTAAAGTCCATACTTTCAAAATACTAGATTTTCTAGAAGAAAACTTGAATTACAAACCCACGATTCCAGTTTCTATATAGAAACAATAGAAATCCATAATTTTGTCAAAGTCCATATAAAACGCTGACCCGCTTAGTCTAGGAACATATTTCGTGTGATTCCAGATCGCTCTTATTTCTTCCATTTTTTTTTTTCTATCTAAAACACGAACAATGAATTCGCTTAGTGCCATATTAATGATATTTAAACTCTCTTCTGGCAACTCCCTAACAATTCATCTATGTTTGCCCCCTCATCGTTTACTTCGAAATGAAAGTGAAACCATTGCGTGTGGAAAAGAGAGTGACTGTGTATACAATACACAAATGCCTACAAATACTGACTCATTGGAGTAAAAAAGCCTATTCACACACGTATACCCTTGCGTTTTCACTGTAGGTATTATGGAGTTCAAGGTCCTGTCAAGGCCGCATGCTCCAAACCCAAACAGTCATTGAGAATTGTATAACAACAATTTACTCACCCCCCCCCCCCCCATACACAATTGAGAAACAAGAATCATCTGAGAATAAAATAGTGTAGGCCTTGAGAATGTATTATTCTCATTCCCACACACATTAAACAAATGAAACTACTACAATTCCCACAGCCTATACACAGATGCTCAGAAGTACTCGTCAGAGAAATGTACAAGTACCTACATACTTCTTTTGTAGAAGTGTATAACAGTTGTTATCAGTTATCCTACCTACTTGTAAATTCTCACTCCTACGCTTTCAATGAAAGTGAGTGGAGAGCTTTTATTATGCCTCCCTTCATAAATGAGGACTATTCTTTAGTATTAAATGTTGTATTAGTCCTACATGGATGTTAAAAAAGCTAAAGAAGAGAAGAAAGAGCTACAAAAGAGGAATGTCGTATGAAAGAAAAAGGCACAGTGTTAAGGAATTGCCTCCAGAATGTCTATGCTGTTTTATACCAGACTTTCTCTATTATTTTCCCTTCTCTCCTCCTTTTTATTCATTTTAGTGTGTTAAGAAAGAGAAGGCAGACAAAATGAATAAACGTTCAAAATGAAAGAAGGAAAGAAAAGCAGTTTTTTCTTACGTTTTCTGTGATGAATTGTCAACTAGGACTATTTTTGACTGTTACTGGGGGTAGAGAATGAAACATTTTGTGAATTTCTAAGTTTATTATTATTTTTCTGCTTCTTATTTACGATGAGTAAATTTATTGGAAACACGTGGATTCCTCTTTTGTCTCTTTTCGCACTTACTTCCCACGCAAATTTGCTCTTTTTACGATAATGCTTTAATAAACCTGCAAAGTGTCTAGAATTCAGTTCATCAAAGTTTAAAGAACTTAAATTACCAACATTAAAAATAAAAACTTTAAGAAAAGAACGGTGAATTTTGTATTGTGTAGAAAATCTTTTAGGGTAGGTACAAACTTTAAGTCAGGACTTGACATTTATTTACCACTGACTAGGTAGGAGGTGCTCACGAACACTTTGGATATTATAATTAATTAGAATTGTAGTTATATTTTTATGGGTTTTCGGTTATGTTTAATCGATTCACACTATGTTGTCATCAAAAGCGTGATAAGCAAGAGTGAAAATAGGATATTCCAGCTTACTAAATTCACAAGAAAATAAGACAATAGAAACAGTGTCCTGGAAGTGCAGCTTATCAAAAAGAAGTGTTATGACTTTTTGGTTTCGGAACGTTTATTTGTGTCTGAAATTTCCTTTGAAGACTCTTTTCCGTAAAATCCTGCTACCGAATGGGGAGGCTGAACCGCTTTTACAATCCGAAATTAATTCCCCTTGAAAACACAAATACCCAGGTTTTTCGTTGCCAAATGTTCTGAGTCATGTCCAATCTCTGCTAAATCGCTATCCATTCTTAATTCATGTTGGACGAAAACTTTTGAAATTGATGTAAGAATGATTGCTGTTTCGATTAATAAAAGTAATGCAAGACTGTACTTGTGCATTATAGAGCTTTTCAATTCTGCTTCTAAGTTTTCTTGATACTTTATCCAACAGTTGAAAAACTTCCCTGGCATCGGATAGGTCAGCACCGGGGACGTTTATGTGAAAAATGCACACGTACACTTTTTTACCGATCTTCATGATGGATTTCAACTTATCAGTAAACATTTTTAAGGCCTACCATTGGGAACCTTTAAGCCTTTAATGGCATGCAAAGTGCCGTTAGTTTTGGACAGAGTGTATCTAGCTTATTTGGTCACATGTTACATCGTTAAGACTTCGGTAGTTAAAATAAAAAACATCTTTCTTGCTTATAGAAACCACCGGTTGTTTCGCCCAAAGGCTTTTGGAGTTTTCATTCAAACAGTTTTACTCCAATGTTGCTACGATATCTTCAACCCCTCTTTGTCTCATAAACATCAATCTCAATCTGTTTGTTTTTGTCCATCATATTTTGGTCCAACGAGTAGAGAAGAAAGTAGGTCGTTCTGTACAAAGGTTCGCAGAAAAGGCCAGTTCGTTTGGAGGGCCCCAGGTTATCGAATACTCCGTTAGCGACTGAGCTTTTTTTTTTTTAATTTAAGCCAAGCTGATCATGTCGACATGATTTGTACTCGTAGAACACACTGATCCAGCCGAAGTGTAGTTAAGAAGGATGGGGAACAAAAGGAAATGGTAAAATTATAAAACGTCAGGCAGCGTAAAACGTTCCACATTCGATGGGGGAAAAGAACGTTGGGAGAAAAGAATGACAGCCAACGTTATTGTCAACTGCCAGGGGAGGATAACCAGGTAAGGGAAAATCGGTATCCAACAAGCTAAGTGATGAAGGGGAGTCGTTAAAACGGTTCGCCAACCGCAACGGAAATATGAGTAGGGTGCTCTCGTAAAGAAAATTGTATGGGAAATTGGAGCGTCATTTAGTTAACTCTTTAATTTATTTTTAATAAAAAATTACAGTCTTTTCATGCTAAATCAGTTGTTTTTACTGAATACCTCTTGTATTTAATGTTTTGATTAAATTTGACAACAAATTTGTTGCAAATTTATAGGAGCTAATAAGAGTAAACACATACATAAGATCGTAATAAATCGTTATTTCATTCTTTACAAATACATAAATTGGCTCCAATTAACGTATCGCAAATCTTAATGCATTCAGTTAAAATCTAATTTCAGTCTTAAAAACGAAAAGAAGCCATTAAATTGTGTGTTAAAGGCATACAAAGCTGTAAAATTCAACTTAAATATTGATTTGAATAGTTAAACCTTTTCAATAGGGGCGACTTATCTTGATTTAAGTTGAAAAGAATCTTTTTATTTTTGTCCTTTTTTGTTTTTTTTTGTATCTTAATAACTAATTTGAAAAGAATTTCATATTCAACCGACATCCATTCTCACTGTCATCATCATCATCATCAATGAATGAAAAAAAAATAAGAACACAAAAATGGGAAGAGAAAACAAATCCACATTATTATTCCTGTATAAGGATAAAGGACACAAAAAAAAGGTATGTTACAAGCCACACATATACACACTCTGCGAAACACTCTGAAGAATGTATCTTATGGATATGGGATATGGGTCTATAGCACGTTTTTCATTACGTGCTCGCAAAATATCCAACTTACTTTTATGGCTTTTTTTTCATTCCCTTTCTTTCTTTTCTTTCTTTCGTTGTTTGTTAAAATGATAAAGCAACAAAAAAAACTAAACTAGAAATATCAGGAACATGTCAATTAAGTTGACGGTTATTTTGTTCATATATTTTTTTTTTGTTTTTATTAAATTGAAGAAAAAAAGAGCGATCGTGCGTAGGAGTAAGCCTAGTGAAACATTCTACTTACTACAGGTTTTTGTTGTAATAAAAAAATTGTCTATAATAAAAGATTTAATTTTTTTGTATTATTAAGTTTAGGTATTGCTGTTGCCAAATTTATTTTATCTGACGGCTTAATCTTAATGTTTCACGTGTAAAATTAATTCATCATCACATAATCGTTCTATCTTCCTTCTCCCATCACCTTAACCTACGCACATTTTAAACGTTTCAGTATTACCATATAGCTGTCGTTAATGTCTTTACGACAAATCATCAACGAAAGTATCTTCTAAAAGATTTTTTTTGTATCCATAACGAATTTGTATTTAAACTAAATTATCTTTTACGCCAGTTTTATATTGTTCAACAATTTATCTAATCCCATGTTATTTGATTTAATGAATTATATTATTTGATTTAATGAATTATATAAAAATAAGTAATTTATGTTTTTCTGAATTCATTTTAAATACAAAAATTTGATGTGACACAATAAATTTTGGATCAAATCCAATGTAAAAGATTTATGACAAGGTAAGAAATATTTTTCTACAGAAGTGCTACAATAATACATTTTTACATGCTTAATATCTTTAAACTCGCTTAGGGGTCTACATTAACGTAAGCGAATTTAACCTGTTATACCTAATCGGAGATTTTGTTAAAAACAAAATATTTAACTTTTTTGATTGTGATTTCTATCAAAAATATTGCAAAGTGATAAATTATTTCTGTTGTCGTATCAAAGAGGGATTAATTATGCCCGGGAATGTTGCAGCGGAAATTCCCTGAATTATTTTTCATTCGAAATCAAACGGTTTTCTGGATTTTTTTTTTTTTTACCAGTAAAATTCTTGTTTGCCATAATCTAACAAGATATTTCTAATCAAGAAACCTCAGAAGTTATGAAAATAAGATGAATTTTTTTATGCCAGCTAAGAGAATTTTTTTTCGAAAACAAACGTGCACCCAGAGAAATAATATATTTTTGTTTTCGTTTGCGACTAATGAATATCCTTTGAATAAAATGAAAATCATTTGCGGGAAAGTTAATACAATCGCCGCAAAAGTTTTTCAATCGTAGCAACTGTATATTCTATTACAGCAAACATAGTGCAAGAACAACCCATTCGTTTGGAGCTCATTCTTATGAGTTGATAGCGGCAAACGAATATGCTTTCTAAAAACCTTTTCGTTTACTAGAAAATTATATTGATTGCAGCAAACGATTAAATAGTTTGCGAAGAACCACTCCAGAAAGTTGTTTGTTGCAAAGAACTTCACTTGTGGTGTAAATATACAAATATGTTAGACGCATAAAAAAACCATTTAAAGGCTTAAAATGCAAGGTAAAAAAAAGGAAAAAGGAAAATCAATTAATTAATTGATTATTTGACGGCAGCAGTGACTATAATTCAAGTCATTATACCTACAAGCCTATACAAATGTCATTTGTCACGCAAAGTCAAACCATGAAAAATGATTATTTTTTCAAATTTTTCCATTGTACATATGTATATGCCAGACCCACTTAGTCTACCTCTACATTTGACCTAAGGCATTTTTTGTATTTTTTTTTTATTTTTATTAAGGTGATTAATTTCAAATGGTCAATCTTTTGCTTTTGATTAAAATAAGAACCAAATTATGGAGTTGGGGTGTTTGTTTGTTTTTTTTTTTCATTTTTTTCATCACGCAACCCTCGTTATTTTGTTTCTTACGAGTTTACTTTAATGTTTTTGCCTTTGTTTCAATTAAAACTTTCTCTTTGCCGTTAAATAAAACAATACGACTGGATCGCAAATACATTTTGCTGGTTGATTTCAAGGCTGCCTACGCAAATCCTTTGGAGATATAAAAATTAAAAAAAAAAACACAATTTTATCCTTTTCAGACTTATTCGATAGAATTTGAAGAAGGCATTTAAATTTTGTTTACTTTTAAGTAACTAACGTTAAAAATTTAAATCATTTTATATATTTTCACCAAAATTTAAGGGGTCCAATATCTCTTTATCCTGATTAGATGGAGGCAATGTTTGATTTGTAGCCTATAGCGTAGGTACCTATGCAAGTTTTTAACGGTCTTAATTTGGATATCAACAGTAAGTCCTCAGTCCCTGCAAGTTATTAGAAAAAAAAATTAAAAAAAATAAGATCCAACACTTTTGTTGGGGACTTGTACACATTTTGGGCCCTGGATGTTAAAAGAATGTAATGTAGTATCTAGTATTTGGTATTTATATATTTCAAAATCGCTTACAACGTAGGACATACAAAAATCTAAATTTGCCCAACTCTTTGCCCATATAGATTTTCAGTAAATAAAATTGATTTTAACACTTTTTTGCATGGCAAGAGAAATAAAGTCCTTGTTCTCAAAATTTGTTCAGTTCGGTTAAATTTCTCAACTTATACTTTTATACTTACTGAAGATGATGCAGGATGCCAGGATGTATCTTCGCCTCAACCAACAAGCACTTCTAGCCAGTAGGGTCGCTAGCTTGTTGCCTCTATGTTTTCTAACGCCAAATTAATTGGGCATTATCTACTTAAGGTAGCTATAAAAGCCGCAGAGCTTGTCTTTGATTTTTTTTCTCCACTCAGCGACGATACATCTATTACGGAAAACTGGGTTGATAAATGTCTTTTTTTTGAAAGAAGACTCTACTTTTAATATCTTTCCACGATGTAATATTGGATAAATCTGGAGCTGCTTATAATTGCTTCGAGTAAGATGTTAAAGAGAGGTTGCATTCTTGCACATCACCCTGTGTTTAATCTTTTTCTTCGATATCAAAAGCTTCAGCAGTGATGTTCTGGTAAACTTTGAGGACCACGCCGCAAGATATTGAGATTTGGTCCGGTATAGCTCGTCCCTATTAATGCAGCTTTAAAGTCGAACCAAAGATCTCTTGTGATACAAGCTTGTCGACGCCAAATTCAATGTTTTTCCGATCTTGCTGTACCGCCACGAGTATCCGCTACTAATTCTAGCTGCTAGTAGTTAGTAATCTAAGTCTATCTTTGCTCTTCGGAACGTTTAAAACCCAGAGAATATTGAATGGAAGCCTGTATGAAGTGTGTGACAACATTTTGGATGAAAGTTCGTTGATCTGGAGACTGCCAAGTTCCTTTGGAAGAAAATTCTTCTGGATCATATAAAAACTACACTACTAAACATTTTAAAGATCTTAGAAATTTATAAACTTTGAAGGATTGTATCTTGAAAACTAAAATGGCTACGTTAGCAATTTCAGGCTCAAATTTTAGCTTTCCAGTTTTCTTTAACACTCTGGTACAAAAGTAGTTACCAAAAACTAATCCTTCAGGATAAAATTTTCCAAAAACTGCTTAATCGTTGAAAATTTCGCAGTTTTTCGCATTTTTGACCACGTTGCGTCGCGAAATTTAATTGGAAAACATCAGATTCGGATTCAGCACCCTCAAAAACATAAATTATGATAAAAATCAAAACTAACCCAAAACTTTCCCAGTAAAAACACAATTTGACTAGATAACTTCCGCGGTTAGTTCATTGTTTTTTTCTGTTAGGACGTGAGCACAAGATTAGCATCATGTTTTTGAATTTTGCTTTGATATATATGCAGAATTCCAGGCTGCTTAAAGGTTAAGTTCGATTAACTCGAGTTATGTGTTGCTCAAGAAAAACTGCAAATTTTTTTGATGTCAAGTCAAAGCTAAGATAAAGCAATTTGATAGTTGCCCTAGACAGAACCAAAGTTTGTTCAAAATTAGCAAAAAAAATAGGAAAATTTGACAAAATCATACTTGTGGATTAGTGTAGGTACTCATCGAGTACTTTTAAAGTAGATGACAATTGGTAGGTCATCTACTAATAGTAACTTCTCATTTGAAATGTTCTTAAGCTCTATGAGTAAACCATTCTTGGAGTGGTCGTCCGCACTATTATATAACAAAGTCAGGCTAATACTTTTCATTTTGTACTTAAATAAAGGTATCTACATGAGTACACTTCATGTACACTCATTTATTACTTCGTCGCTCTGAGCATTTCGATACAATTCAAAAAGTCCCCATGCTATGATCCAAGAACAACACCTTTTCCAATATTCAAAGTAATTCCCTTCAATTTTATATGCCATAGTCCCAACTCTTTCCTGCAGCTAAAATAAGTTGTTTTCCTTTAAATTTTGAATTGAGTTCATTCGACAAACAAACAAAATACAAACAGCCAAGTTTATGATTCTTAAAAATAAAAAAAATAAACGTTTTTTTTTCGGTCATTGCAACTTTTCGCAAACAAAATGCAAAAAGCTTTTAGTTCTCTAGTTGTTTTGTTTGTTCTTAATTAGTTTAATCAGGTTGAAGAGCATATAGGCTACCCACCTACCTATACTGTGTTAATTTATTTCAACTCATTCAAACACTCAGCTATCTAAATGGCGATGCTGAGAGCTGCATCAGAGCAACAATATAATTAAATAAAATAGAACAAAAATTTATTTATTGTTGAAATACCAAAAAAATAAAAAACTTTGTATGTTTGTAAGTGTTTTTTTGTATATGTGTGTGAGTTATTTGAAGTTTGGCCCCATAGACGTTGGTGTTGGGCCAACGTTAATGATCTTAATCGATTGATCGAATTTGTTTGAATTAAATATAATGACAGTTTTTTTTTTCATTCATTTGTGATGCTGGTCGTTATATTGAGTTTTTTTTTTTTTTTTATAAATTGTTGATTTGACAAAAACCAAAACACAATTTTAATGGAAGAATGAATAAGAAAAAAAAAAAATCACATTTATCTCCATCAAATAGAACTTTACCTTAAATGCTATCTCGCGCTACTGATGATGTGTATACGTATTTGGTTTCATTGAAAATCCAATTAAATTGTGATTGAATCGATTAGGCGATATATTTTTTTATTATCATTGCCATCACCATTATCAGCAACATCATTTGTTGCTATAAGTACATATTTGAGATGCTTGAAACAGTCACACAAGTAGTATCCTCATGATTTGAGGCATATTTAAAATTGTTGTTAATCATAAAGCTTGATGACTTTTGACTTGGGAATACTGGGGAAGTAGTTTTTTAACGAGCTTATGAATATATCTATGATTTTGAAGGACATTGTGTATATCAATGGTGAACATAGGCATTTATTGTATCCATTTCCTGATGAAATAGTGCAACTTCTTTAATATTTCAAAAGGTTTCGATAAATATAACAAAAAGTACAAAATATGGTAAGTTTAAGGAGTATCCTCAAACTTCTTCAGCGTCTTTTGAAATTTTTGAAAAGGGATATTTTTCTTGCAGAGAATTAACAGACTTATTAAAGTATTGAAGTTCTCAAAAGATACAACAAAATATAAATTAAAATTTACAAATTCGAGAAAATTAAAAAAAAATTTGAAAACCTGTATTCAAGAAACTATTGAATCTACGAAAACTGGGTGATTATCATCGAAAAGAAAGGTTGAAAACTACGATTTTTTCTTTTACATTGCATAAATGCCATTAAAAAAAATATATATATGTTTTTTTCTTAACATCCAGATACAAACTGTCCGAATAAGTTATTCTTAATAGTTCAAATCTGCCTCAAGAATCTATTTACTCAAAACTTTTGTTTAACCGTTCTTCAAGATTGCTGACAGAATTTCACTTCATTTCTATAAACAATAATCAATCAAAAGTATTGTTTATCTTTAAAAAAACAAAATGCCACCAACAGACAAGAAAATATCTAATTTTGTGTGTTGACATAATTTTTTGAAAAAGACGTACATCTCTTTCAAATAGGTATATTTTGCCAGTTTGGCTATATTTATTTAGGAATGTTTGCATAAGCATCATTATTAAGGTATATTCACACTACACACAAGAAAGGAAAAATATGAAATGTTTATTTTTTATATTAAGGATTTCCTTGAAGTTGAAGAATAATTTTGGGAATATTTTCTTGTTGTTCTTTAATATTTCTTTATAAAGTTTCTCAATAGAAAACTACCTGCGATATTTTTTTTTATTACTTAATCAAAACAGTATTTATTGATCCAACCAATTTAACAAAAGTAATCGGATAGCGTGTCAAGAGTTGATGTTTAAATTATAAACACGAATGTAATAATTGTGTTGCGTTTAAATAAATATATGCACTGGTAAACAGAGACACCTTAACACTGTCGAGTCGGTGGCGTCGTTAGTTAATTGCAAACCACAAGTTTGTAAGGATTAGAAATTAAATATTTTATTTATATTTTTTTAAATTGATGTTCAAAAAAAAAAAAAAAAAAAATAATAACTTGAGATATGACACTATAATACAAACACTAAAACTGGTATCAAAAAATCGAGTTGAATTAAAGCTTAAGCTATTATCACACGATTTGTGTAAACACGAAAATTTATGTAAAAAATTGTGTTTTTTGGCACGATTTGTATATCATTTGTCATCACCCGAAATTTGATTTATTTCAAAAATACACAAATTTGTGTACACACGTCGTGTGATCTAAGCTTTCGAATAACAAACAACAAACACACAAAAATCTATTTTTTTCTTTAATAAGCTGTTTTGTTACTAATATCATTTTACTAAAAAAAAAAAAAAAAAAACACGTGACAAGTAATAATTGCTTATTATGAAAGCCCAGTTTATTTTCCTTAAAAAAACATATTGGTAGATGGGTAGAAAGCACAGCAATCGAATTCCAATAAAACGATTTTACTCATTCGAACATTCACTGTTTGAATGTTGTTACCACGTCGAGGTTTTTTTGGTGCAATTCATGGCGAAACAAAACCAGCTTACATGTGTGTTCTCAAACTGTATGGAATATCATTTTCGATTTGCAACATGGAGTGATCTCGATTTGCCCTTTTTACTCTTATAAATAAAATGTAAATATTTTTTATTATGCGCGATATAAATTAACTTCCTGATTAAATCAAATTAAGAGTAATTTTCGTCATTTTATTTTTTTCTAGTTAAAACGTGTTTTTTAAAATAAGAAAAATCAGCGAACGCATCTTTCGCAAGCGAAACTGCTAACCTTCAAACAAAAAAAAAAATATTTCTTCAATACGATTCTGGCTCCCTCTTCAATATTTCAAAGCTCTATAGCCAGCATTGCCATCTTGATTTTTACTGCCTTATTTTTCAGCAGCATTCGTTTTGTTTTTGTTTTCCATAGAAAGTTTAACTGCGCTGCTAACCCAACAACCAATAAAACACGGCTATAATAAGCAGTCAAAATTAATACTTATTAGCGTTTTTGTTTTTAATAAAACATTGCGGGACCATTATTAGCACAGAAAAAAATTGTTGACCAAAC
This sequence comes from Meliscaeva auricollis, assembly GCA_948107695.1. Lineage (NCBI taxonomy): Eukaryota > Metazoa > Arthropoda > Insecta > Diptera > Syrphidae > Meliscaeva > Meliscaeva auricollis. The sequence goes on along the minus strand of OX403616.1, from coordinate 75,072,098 downwards.
TAAAACATTCGTAAAAAAATCGTTATTTAATGAAAGAAAAATACCCATTACGATACGGCCAGTAAAAGTAAAATAGATCCAAAATCATAAAAACCGTTATAGCTAACTCGAAAACGAAACAAAAACAAGAAAATTGCCTTATAAGTTTTTCAACTTTGATTTACCTCAGGAACCCATGGATTTCGGCTGCACCGGTAACTGTGGTGGGTTCCCTGTAGCTATACTGGGACCCAAAAAACTAGCCGAACATTACTGATGCATATTAATTTTTTTTTTTTTAATATTATAGGTATGTACCCCAAAATCAAAATTTACGCACAAGGTAGTTCGGTTAGAAAACCACTAAAAAAGAGGTACGGTGTCGGTAGGTACATATGTCATTTCTGTTCCTGTTTTAAATTGCATTTATATATAAAAGAAAGTATCAAAGTATCAGTATTTCTAGGATTTTTTTCACAATTTCCCTACTTAAACGAAGAATTTCTACAACTATTTGTTCAACAACGTTCTAATTCGTTTTATAAATTTGAAAGTTTTTTTTTTAATTGCTGCGCTCAAGAAAGTATAAAAAATTTAAAACAAAGCAAAAAATATTCAAGTTGGGTAGGTTTATCATTTTTAAGAATTCAGAACAAAGCTGAAACAGCGTTTAACTAATGTTTTTCCTACAAAGTTTCGAAAATCTTATTAAACGTTTCATATTCAAGCTTTGGTGAAAAGATATTGCAGATTGAACAGATTAGTAGGAATTAGTAACAAAAACAAACTATTAAAAATAACACATTTTATATTATTTGACATTTGAACACGTTTGATTCTTTGTAGAGAAAGGCATATGTTTAAATTCAAACAGCATAAGATTTAAGTACAGCATATGCTTTTTTTTAATCCTATTGTTCCTACTCTCCGGGACGGTAACTTCAATTAGACAGCTGGGATTCCGATATATTCCACCTTATGTCAGGCACCAATAATAGGCAAGAATACGATCTTGCCAATTCATACTAAAAATACAAAAACAGAAACCAATTTCTCAGTTGTCTGCGTTTATGTGAATTAGGTACTAACAAATTACAGAATTTCTTTTCAGCCACCTTTAGCATAATGCAAACTGCAACCCTCTTATTCAACGTCCACACCCACAATAAAGTGATGGTGTTCATTATGGAAAGAACGATCCAATAAAAACGTAATTTTTTAGCAAGTCCATACCAACCAAAACCAATTTGCATTACCAAGCAAAATGATTTTAATTGGAACAAAAACAAGGAACAAAAACAACAACAACAATATACAAAAAAAAACAACACCTACTTATCACACGGAAACATTTACAAAAACTGAATATTCTAATTAACACAATTACACCCCTCCAATCTGAATTTAAATCCTGAACAAAAAGCGCAATAGATTTGTTTACCCCTACGTTCTGTGCATCTGTAGGTACCTAACATAGTCATCCATATAGACTAGCCAGAGCCACCACTAGTTGCAACTTATTTGTTGGACGTTTCCGTTTTTGGTTTTTTTTTTTTTGCCACTTGTACCTGCATGCATATAAATGTATAGACTTATACGACAACAAGTTTCAAATTAAATTTGCATTTAAATTATATATTTTTTTTTTGTTCATTTCTTGCACTTGGATGCACTTGAGTATCCATTGGTGGTTGGTGGACTATTTAATTACAATCGCAATTCAAGCGTTTTTGAGTATTTTTGTGTTATTTTATTTTCAACTAATACATTCAGTCACTATAAATTATAACCACTTATAGTTTAATTATATAGAAATTGAGTCATGCACCTCTCTATGACGAGCCCCTTTTTTTGTGCCTTAGCTTTAGCACACACAAATACAACCTTAAATAGAGAACACAACTTATACGTCACATAAATTTCAAGTTCATATTTCAGCAAAAACAAACAACAACAACAAGGAAAAAAAAACTCAAGAACACTGATATCTACCTTCTATATAATATAGTATTTGCGCATTAGCTTCGTAGATAGAATTTTTCGTATGCTTTTGTTCTTGTATTTATTTTCGTCATAATGTATCATTGAATGCGATATGATACAAACAAAAAAACAGTAGGACAATCGTTAGAAATCCAGTTTTGTAGTTTTAATGAAAAGTTTATTAGAAAAGTTTTATATTTTTTTTGGCACAAACATCTTTGTTAAAAACTGACTTCGAGTCAGCGTAAAAGAGACCTGGCTCAGTGTACACCAGGGAGATTGTATACTTAGTAGATTACCATCGCTCTGATATAATTAGGATGTCTTAAAATTTGTGTTACACTCAAAAACTGGTCTGTAAAACTGCTTTTGTAATCGTAGCTGACTCAGTCGGTTCTTCTTTTTATGACGGGCTTCAAATAATAGAACGGCGAGATGTCTTTTCTCACCACATTTTGAGTTTCACACCAATATTCAGCTAATCGACCTTCCGTCGCTAAATTGTTGCCACTCGAAGCACATAAATTCTGACTTGGTTCTTTAAATCCCATTTCTTGCAGTGTAGTCTTTTTATGTGCTCTTTTACTTTCTGGAAAGCTATAAATTGGTGATACTGCTGTTGCGTATGTACCTATTTTGTACTTAGATGGGATGCGTTGGTCACTTATCATTGAACTTTAACCGTAGAGAAATGGTCAATGTTATCCTTTTCATTATTTTGGTACCTAAAAGAAAAGAGAACAAATGATTTAGGTAAAGATGGCAAATTCTTAAACTGAATTTTTTTTACAGACAAGAGCCTGTTTCTATAACCTAACGAAAGTTTTCACGTGCCCGACATTTGCAAGAAGAATCGAAAAAAATTTACACCCAGGTTTGAAAAATATTCACTAGCTCAAAGAATTAAAGGAACAAGACTGTTATTTTGAAAATGTTGGTGATTTTCTATAGACTGTAGGTATCTCTGAGAAAAATGATGATCCCTAAGCTTAGATCACACGACTTTGTCAATTTTTGATATAAAAATACACATTACCATCTGAATCAAATTTCGTAAGACACCAATCCCATCCAATATGTCGTTTAGATTGTTTTATCCATTCTTATAACCAAAATACAAACATTTTTACACAAATTTTGGTGTTTACACAAATCGTGTGATATAAGCTTTATTCTTTAAATTTCCAATTTTTTTTGTTTTCGGTTAAATGAACACAAATTTCGGTTAGCTAAGTTTGTCATTTCATTAAGCTTAGTTTTGTTTTTGTTTGTTCGTTTTAATTTTTTTTTTCGGTCAGATATCCGTCTTTTAATGAAAAATGGTATACTATTGTTTTAATGATGCAATAGCTCAGTAATTATTTGTTGTACAAAAATTTCAATCCAAAATTTTTCTGAACATGACACCTACTTGTAATAACTATAAAACTTGAAAAAAGGTATTATTTTGATATTTTTCGCATTTCCGCAATAGATAGGTTCAAACTCACTAAAATTCAGAAAAAAATGTTGTTCTTTTAACTCTTTGAAGAAGTGTGTTTGATTTAATTTCCCTTTAAAGCTGTTTTACAGTTCAACTTGCAAAAAAAAAAAACAAAAATTCAAAGCAAATCTTTTAGTCTATTTTGTGCATCATTTTGTACCTACTATATTTTGAAGTTAATAACTTCAAATCAATTTTTTCGACTTCGTTTGCAGCAAATTGGTAAATTCGTTTGTGTTAAACACTTTTTGCGAACTATAAAAAAGATTTTACGTGACACCTGTGTTATCATTCTGCCACGAACTGTTTAATTAATGATTGGCGTAAAACGCATAAAAACAAAATGAGAGAACGAATTGTTTGCGTCAAACGACTTTTCGTTTGTTGGACAGTCATTTTTCGACATCATCTGTGTTTGCAGAAAACTCTTAAATTTGTTTCAATGAAACAATTTATGAAAACAACTAAATAAAATTACAAAGTTTAGAGTTACACTAATGATTGACATCTCGATCTTAAACCAATGCTGTTTCCGTTGCGCCAAGAACTAAATAACTCTTTGTGTAGCATGGAATACATATTAGCACCACAAAAATACAATCCAATTATTAAGAAAATTTGTTAAATCTTTCAGATAATTGTGTCCAAAAATTTAGCCAAATCATAAATATCGCCAGTTATCGGTTTTTTCACACATTTGCTGGACTATTCCTACATATTTGATCCTAAAATTTTCATAACATAGGCCCCACTGTCTATTTTCTTAATAAATAATTAAGAATTATTAAAACAAGATAAACACTTTTGTGAATAAACAATGTTATGACCGTAGGTTTATGTATTTTTCCCATTAAAAGCAGTTTCAAAAAAATTTTCGTTGAAACCTTTATCATCAGTGTGTGTAATCAAAAACCTATTGCAATAAATTTATCCACTACGAAATTGAAAAAAAAAAATCCATATAGAAATTGCACTCAAAACATATTCATACTCAACATCAGTATTCCTTCAACTCTACATCGAAAAAGCACTCTGAGCTCACGAGCGTATATGGTTGAGTTTGATGAGTTGGTCGTTGATGACTCTACGAAAAGAGTTATGATGAAATAATTTATACTAAAGACGATGACGGTAGCACAACTGGCAACAACCATCGAAAACCAAGAGTTGAATTGGTCTTCGTCATCATATTACGTTAGAATGGTAAGTGATGGTGATAAGAAGCTTTGACTCTACTAAAAAGTGACTACGTGCCTTTGGTCTACGATGGTGTCTGTATTGTTGTTGTTGTTGGTAACTTGGTATTGAGTGTGTGTTTGATTCTTGAGGGAACCCCTTGAATTTGCAAAAAAAAAAAAAAACAAAATTCTTGGGATCTGCTGCGTGTCTGCGTGTTATATTTGACGATAGTTGCTGTGCCACGGACTGGCTTATGTTCGCTTCGTGTGTTTATTCACGTAAGAGCTTCGGATTGGGGTTTCTTTCAATGTTCACAATTTTTGTTGTTGTTGTTGCTTTCTTTAAAGGTTTTAATGCAAATGGAAACAACACTTAAGAGTCATTCATTAATTAATGTGGACTCGATATGATAATTTTTTTGTGGTAAGAGTAAACGAACGTTGGACTTTCTATTAGGTACCCAAATATAAGTATATATTTTTTTTTGTTGCAAATTATGCTTGCGGTTATATTTAGAGAATTAAAATTGAGTAAATGACGAGATTTCTGACAAGTTTTAATAGATTTAAGAATTTTTGACTTTTCAAACCATGAACAGTTTTTTTTCCTCAGAATTCAGATAAGCACAAAAACTTGACCAAATGGTATTAAAATGCTGAAGAACTGTCACACTTAGAAACCTATTGGTGTTCTTCTCTAAAAAATTAATAGTTAAGTGTTAAGACTAATACTTTAACCAAAACCATCTTTTTTTTTTTTTGAACAAATCGACTTTCTATCTTGCAAAACCTTGACCGAAAATTCAAACAATATTTGAAAAAAAAAACTGCTTTTACTAGAATTTTAATGGTTAAACTTCTTTGCAGACCTACGATATCTGTTCAATTTCCTAGAAATCTCTTTGTACGCCAAACAAGTAAAATAAATTAAATACATTTTGTGGCACGACAAGCTCAAGAATTACCAAAACCTAGTGACTTATACTCTTAGCAATTTCCTGTGTTCCGGACGGCTAGCTGAGATGCAATTTTCGTGAAAACTAGTGCCTACACTTGTCAATTCTTAGCAATCAAAATCAATTTCACTTATACACCAGGAAGTACTCCAAGTGACAAACTTTAAAAAAAAATCTATTTTTGTGGGTTCATTGAAAGCTAATAAATAAGTAAGAACTAAGATGTAAGATGTGTAAAAATAATAAGAAAACAAAATGGGACAGCATACGCCTTTTTGTGTGTGACCTGTAAAACATCACGTTTACCAATTCTACCAACAATTATTCATTTAAATCACAAAACCAAAAATAAAAACGCGTGTATCTTATATTTTTTTTTTCACAATTCTTTTTTATTTTCTCTTGTACCGGCTTTTTTCCAGACACTCCCAATCAAAAATAAAACAAAATCACATAAAAATAAATACAACAACAACGGAAAAAAAAAATCGAAAAGATAACCAAAGAAGTGAATTATTTTGCAAAAAGTACCGGCATGACTGGTTTTCTAATTTTGCAAAAAAAAAAAAAAATGTTGAATGAAAAATGGAGAAAGAGAGATATAAAAATAAAAGCCCCAAATAAATGTGGAGATACAAGAAATCACTCAAAAAAGTGGTCTCAAAACTAACAAATTCAGTCAGCCGGTCTCGAAGTAGTTGTTGTTGTCTTTGTAGCCGGTTAACACACATAGCAACATGCATATTGGTTTCCCTGGGCATGCCTCCAAATCGTACGATTTTGTTCTCTTAAGACAATCTAGACGGGCCCTCTTGTAGTTAGGGAGCTAGAGGCAGTTAAATTATTTTTAAAAAAAATTAAAAATTAAAAAAACTTTTAATTTGATTGTTAGAAACTCGAAGCAATAAAATTTACTTCCAACTTCCTGTTGCTCGTGTTCAAATTTTGTGTCAAAAAAGCTGCCTCCAATCTGTCAGCAAGATTTTTAACCAATAAATTTTACGTTTTTTTGTGTATTCCTTACATAAATTGTTGGTACAAAATTAACTGCCAGCAGCTCCTTTCTTAGCAAATATTTGTGTGGAATTCTCTTTACTTTTTCTCTGTTCTGGTTTTGAGCTAAATGCGTTTGCGTACATACAAATAAATATCTTGCAGATAGATCGATACATATGCGTTATATCTGGTGTGCATGTAGAAATAATTATGGAATGACTTTCATTTAATTCGCGTTGGCCTTGTTTTATTTTTATACACAATTTTTTTTCTTTTTTTTTTTTATTACAATTTTCATGCTTTAAAACACTTAGCGATTGTTAACGATTCCTGGAAGTAAGAGCTCCAACCATATCCAGGGATAAGTTCAATGACTTTTATTTAGCAAATAATAAAAAAAAAAAATAAACACATTTTCCGTTACTTTGCAAGGTTTAACCACAAGTTAAGTCTCAAGAAAAAATTTCAACCATTACCATTAGTAGACAGACATATTGAATGACATGACAACGAAGACGAAAACCAAAAAGAAAAAAAAAATGTATTAATGAGCAAATTCTTCGATGATTTAAAATTGGAATGCAGTTGTTCTTGGTGGAAAATATGCACACGCATCAGAATTGTTTGCTGGAAGCAATAAAATACATGCAATACATTCAATAAAGAATTCAATGTAATATTTGTTTACTAATATGCACGCATAGTTTTGGTTTAAAGAATTTTGTGGAATTATTGCAAATATCTACGAGGTTTGTTCCATTTGATCATTATTTCTCAGCAGTAAAACCACACTTTTCAAAAACTTTAACCGTGCAATTTCGAACATTCTTGTATCACAAGTCCTTGGGCTGTCTAATATAAATTTTTTGGTATTGCATTATTTACTCTCACATTTATTGGGTATCTTTGGATAAACATAACTCCGAAACTAAGCCAAATTTTGGGGGACGTTTTGTAGAAATCACAAAAATTCTAAAAATGAATGGTAAAAAGCCTTTAAAAATTGTTTAAAACCAATATACGAGACATAAAAAAAATAATTTTTAAGTTTTTAAACTAAATCGTTCATAGCTTCTTTCCGAAGAAGTAAAGATAATTGGGGAGTGACTTTTCAAAAGAGAATAAAATCAGTTTTCACTTTTTTTTTTAAACTAAATATGCAGTTTTGTCCTCCATACTCCAATGTTTAATTTAGTGGGGTTACGTAGGGTTGTAACAAAAAAAAAAAAAAAAACTAGCCCTATAAATCGGACTCAAACAGGTGAAAACCTGAATTCCTATGGAAAATTACAATGTTTCCTTTTTGCGTTTTTCGATTTTCTGAGGAATGTAATAAACTGTTTTTATCACCTTTTGAAAATTCACTCCTCAACTACATAATATTGTTGGAAGAGGCATTTCGACCAAGTCTTTAAGTGAAAATTTCTGGATTTCTAACTTTTTCTCTCCTGCAAAAATGTTGATACTATTTTTTTCATTCAAGCTTCAAAATTAGCCTAGTCAATCTTTTAGAAATCCGTGAAAACATCTAAAAGCACCTTGTGGGTTGAATATGCACCCAAATGGCAAGTAAAATAGTATGAAACCTTTTGACCAAATTGTTCCTTTTTTCCCCTTTATTTCCCAGTATATTCAATAGGCTAAAAATCCAATTAGAGAAAATTATAATTCATCTGGGATTGTGTCACAGTCACAGAGTACCTATGCCTATACAATATTATGTACATAATATGTATGCGATTATTTGTTTAACATAATTCAATCTTCGAAGTCTTTCATTGAAATTATCCTCGGAGAATTTTTAACATAAGTCCCAAGACGAATGTTAAGAACACTTGAAGATTCCAATAAGAAACCTTTTTTTGTTTTTTTTTTTTTTGTTATACAATTTCTTTTCGACCCTCCTCTCAACAAGAAGTCCAGAATAAAAAGAGAGAAAAAAACATGATATTGAGTAAATAGAAAGAAAAAATATAAATCATAAACATTTTTGTTTATTTAGAACTTGGACAGAAGAGCCTTTGACAATTTGGGTGGCATTTGAAAAACAAAAATATTAAAGATTTCTGATATATTCAAAGAGTGTTCTGAATATTTTAAAAGAGTGTTTCTAAAGGGTTTAAATTTTTAACTCCTAGAAATTCTTCGAATAAATTGTTTGTGTATAATGGAGTTTTTGATTTTTGCTAATTAACACAGAAAAAGATTAAAGCCACTTAGAATAATGAAAGTCTCTGTGCAATAATAAGTACAAGAATAATGTTAATCCCATTTGATTGTCTCAAAAAATCTGGTGAGTAAACTATAAATCAATGGAAAAAATGCGTTTCATGTTCCTGTCAAGTTAGGTCTGCAGGAAAACTACTTCTTGAGTTAACTGCACAGTTAATTAGTACACCACTGTTAAAATTTCTCTTTATTTAAACGAAACAAATACAATCTGCGTTGTCTCAAATATCAATTGTCAATCAATGAAAAAAAAAAAATTTAAAAAAACAAACAAACTTATTATAAAAGTTTTTAAAATTGTGTTGGGAAGAAAAATTTAAATTTAATCAATTGGAAGATTTTAAAACGAAAAATATGTTTTGATAAGAACCTTTTTTTATAAAAAATTAAATAAAAAAAAAATAATTTTGAAGGGGATACGACAAAAGACGAACAGACGAACAGACGAACAGACGCACAGCAGCACAGACTGACGGAAGGCATGACGAAAACCACTTTTTCGGACTTCTCCATCATCGTAATGTTGGTTTTGATGAAAACCTCAAAATTTTTTTTGACTCGAAACCAAAACTTGCCCTATAGAGCAAGTAAAAATAACTATCATATGGCCTTAAGTCCAGTAAATTATGGAATCAGTGTTTTTAGCAATAGGATGCATGCGACAAGCTCTAAAGAACGAAATACACAATTCCATGTCAACCACAATTCGAATGACATGAAATGACATAAAAATCATGTGGGTGTGTCATTTGCTATCATTCAACTTGTTGTTAAGACGTTTTTGTGCATTTGAATGACAAAAATACACAAATTTCTGCAAAAAATTTTGTATTTTCACAAATCCTTTGACCACCTTTAATCGACGTATAATGAAAGAAATTATTTTATCAATCAAATCAAGATTTGTCGAAATGATTTAAGTTAGGATCGATTGACTCAATATTTTTCGATGATCGACTAAATTAATTTGAAATAAAAAAATCAAAAATAAAGGTTTTTTAATCAAGACAATTCTATGAAATCATTGTTACTTATTATAATTTATGATTGTCACTATTTCTATAAAATTATTCAAAGACGTAAATCATTGCACAGCATATATTTTTGTTATCATTTAGATTTTAGTTCAGATTTTGAAGTAATGACGACGTATTTAAAGAAACACTTGACGTAATTATTTCAGTTATCATTTGCTTTAATAACACACCCATTTCTTTTATCTAATCTTAAATGTTTCGTCGAAAGATATCTCGAATGTTGTAGAAGGTAAAGCTAATATTTTACTGTTCTATGAAAAAGATTCCATTAAGTGAGTTGCATAAGATTATTCATTCCAATTTTTTGTTTTTTAAAACTTGACTCACCCAAAACAAATGAATCAGTAATAAGACTCTTTGGACTTGTTGAGCTGTGAATTCCAAAAGCTTTTTGACGGACTTGAGTCCAAAGTAAAAATCATATTATTTTTTGGACATTGTTATGAAAATGTTTGTTTTGAATTGACCAGGAAACAGTCAGGTGGTGCTCTTATCGTTTCATCAATTACAGCCGACTATAGTCTGCATAATAGCAAGGCGATAATACACTGTATGAAACATTTTCAATAGAAGTAGTTCATTAGTTTTAATTTGATTTTGTTTCAATAAAATAACTTTTAAAAATTCTTTGGTGTTTAGAGTTTTTATTTGGAAAACCCCAAAACTTGGTCTACAGGCATACCTTTCCGCTACAATGTGGTTTTTTCTGTTTTGATAATAAATTACTTTTGTCAATAACTAATACTAACTTTTTCGCTCCTGAAATTAATGCAACGGACTAAAGACTACAAAATAAAATGACTCTTGTCTTTTTTTACATTTTCTGATACGGTTTAAAATTAACATTAAAATGTTTTAACCAAATTTAAAAAAAACCGAACGTTTTGGCAGGTTCCGAAATTTTTAAGTCCAAAAAACATTATTCCAAAAACCCCTCTCATTTGGAGTGTGAAAAATTACCCCAGTTACCAAATTTCACATGAATTTTATCCATCCGTTTAGGCTGCAATGTCCTGTCAAAAAAACTCTCCTGTGTTTATGACACAGCAAAAATCACAAGAGTAGTTTCGGAAATTACTCTGTGATAAAATGACGCATAGCTTTGAACTCAACGTTTACATATTTATTTTGAGTCTTTTTAATTATTTTCTGATTTTTTCATCGACCAAAGGGAGAGCAGTTTTATGCGATTCAGTCAGTCGTGTGTTTTATATCAATTTTTATTGTATTTTATTTATTCCGATGACAAACCAAAATGAATTACATCATCGGAATACTAATTGCAGTTGAATTGTCATTTAATTTTTGAATGACTATTGCATCTGCAAATATGTATTATGTTTGTGCTGAAAGAACATGAACGGCTACCAGGACGGACAGGTTAAGTAAGGATTTCCTTCCTTTAACTGATATCTCAAATCTTTTTTTTCTTACGTATAGAATTTAACTTATTTATATGATACTTGTGCACGTGCATCCGTTTTTTATTTTGGTTATAAAGTGTTTTGTAGAATAAATTTCTCCAAACAAAAGATATATTTGAAATGTGAAACTTCCTGACTCTGTGTAGAGTGAAATTAATTCAGAGAATAATTCAAAGGTATACAATGTTGTCTGACATAGTTTTCGTTCAATCACTTACGTCTAACAGGCACGATAGGACGTAAGTATGACTTGGAATGGTTAAGGATTTGTAAGAACGTAAAATTTTGTTTTGCTGGCTAAAGTAGTTTGTTTTGGGTATACTCATTGAAAGAAAGCTTTCATTCATGATAAAAATCAGTCAAAACTTTTTATAAATTTCACATTTTTTTTTTGAGATTTCTTCAAAATGGCTTAACTGGAAAAATGGTTATTAACTCTTTTTTACTTATAATTTTTTGGAGAGATCGACACAAACATCATTTAATGACAAATTCAATTCTGTTCACATCTAAGACTTTAGGTCCTTTAAATCAATAAGTTCATGGAAGATTTTTATATATATTTAAAATTCTTAACAAAAAAATTTCATTTATAAGAAAACTAAAACTTTGGCCTTGATTTTGTTCTTCTTCGCTAAATTTACTCTAATAATGATGAAATTAGCCTTTTCAAAACGATGCTACTTTATAAATGACCAAATTGTGAAACACACTCCATCTTTGAACGCACAGTCATTTCATTCATCCAACAATTTTTGTATACATCTATTCAAACTGAATTTCACAATAAATTGCCTATGTGAATAATTTTGTTTCTTTTCAATTGCATCATATGCTGATCACGTACAACAGTTGAACATTTTTTGTGATGAAATATGTATTATGTTTAGTGGGAAATCCTTAAGGACACAAACACATTATAGCATATTGTATTCACTTGATGAAACATATCCCAAAGGATTGCAATGTGTTTAACTAAACAGAGTATAATTTTTGTTATTTATCAAATATTTTACTTTCGTATTAAAACAAAACAAATAGTCAAGCCTCAAGTACAATCAGTGGTGGGGGTAAAATAGATTTATGTTCTAAAAGAAATAGATCAAAAAAATATTTCAGCTTATAAATGAAAGTTTCCATTGAATTAGATTAGATTTTCACTCTCTTTAAAGGCTTGGAAAAATGTTCGTTTACGAATAAAGTAAAGCATAATACCTAGAAAGGTAATCCATAACTCTACAATTCAATAAAATGTAAATAAAGAGAGATATGTACATAATATTTTTACTAGCCTTATGAGAATTGATGCCAGAATTGATTAATTTACGCAATAAAATTTTAAGTGTCTTCACACTTGTTTATTGAAAGATTTATTCGGCGTTCTACTCTACTTCACTGAAGTAGAATCATAATGACTAGTTACCATTTTTAAAGAATCTGTAAATAGTTAACTACCTCTTATTGCTAAACGGATTTCCTAGAAGTTTTCTTTTTGAATGGTATGAATGGAAGCTTAAATCAACTTTATCCAATGAATAGTTTAAGAAAAAAGTTATTTTAAAACTCAGAATTTCAGTTTGCTGATTCTTTTTTACAAAGTTTTACGTTATAAAATATAATTTTTTTTTACAAAATTTAATGGCCTTATTTATTTTGCAGTAAAAAAGTTTTTATGTATTATAATTTCTTAAAATAACGAAAAATTTACTTAATTGTTAGTTTTCAATAAACACAGTTCTAAGTTTTGTATTTTTTTATAGTTTCTCCGAAATTAGAAGACATATTTACTTTTAGCTGTTTGTGTATTTATTTAAAATAAATAAAACCATAAAGTTTTGGTAGAGAAATGAACATCAAAAAAATAATTGTAATAAAATCAATTTGAATATTTATTTTTTTTTCCCAAACTTCAAGTTTGAAACAATATTTTTCAAAATAAAAAAAAAACAAAATGTTTGTTTTTTATACTTTGCAAAACTGTGATTCAAAGTTGAATCACTTCACTTTTCTTGGATCGGTTGACTTAAAATAAGGCCATATAATTTTAAGAGAAAAATATATTTTAAAACTTAAAACTTTGAAAAAAAATTTGATCTTGTATTTTAACACCGTTGTTTTTCAATATTTTTTTCTGCTTTTAGTCAAATTTTTGAAAAAAAAAATTGTTTCCCATCTTAACGGCTGAAAATAGAATGAGAAAAAAGTAGGTCCGACAATTCTGTCTGTCTGTCTGTCTGTCTGTATGTATCAGAGGGCACAGCCTAAACGATTTATTTCAAACTTGGTATGTGGCGTTTTTTGGAGACTATCCCCAGACGTTTTTTTAGTTTTTTTTTTGACCAAAAATAACGGTACCTGTCATATACCGTTCTTAAAAAAACTCATTTTTCTCAAAAACGGTTCCTACGATTTTGATTAAAAAAAATCATGGTAATTTTTTTGGTTAAAGTCTATCTTTAAATGAAAACCATTTTTTTCAAAAACCGTTATTAACCATACCTGCCATAGAACCGTTTTTTTTAAATTCTGATTTTCACCTTCATTACTCGTAGTAACATTTTATAAAAAAAATTTCGAATTTTGTTTTCATGGATTTTTAAAAAAAGTTTGAATTTTTTAAATCATTTTTTCGAAAACTATTGAATATTTTTTTCGTGCATTTTACTTTTTTACCGATCGTGCTCAAACTCTAAATGAGAACTATTGTGATTTTATGATATGAATAATAAAATTTAGTATTTTGGCGATGTTAAAAATAAACTAAACTCTTGAAAACAACAATCTAAATTTTATCAAAAACGTTATTAATGCTGCCCTACAACCATACTTATTTTCGAGTGAATACAAAACTCAAAAATGTGATTTTGTAGGCATACAAGTCACAAAAAAAACCTTTAGCAACATTCTTTATTTGCTAGTCGTAGACCATGTATCTGCTGCATACATAAATACATTCATAAGTGTGACCCGGTCGTGAATTTTATTTTATTGTTTTTATTCTCAAACTTTGTCACTCATTGTTTTGTTAATTTAACTTAGTATTCTCTTTTATACCTAATTTATTTAACTTCGAACTCCATATTCTATAACTAGAAAATTCGTTTAACATCTAATTCCTCTTTTGTTTCGCTTGAAAAATAAATAGCATATAATTTTTCGTTTATTACTTTCCAATTGGCAGACCAATGAATTTATTGTGCTCCAAACTTTTTCGCTAAATTACGTAATTATTTTGAGACGTTCTATATAGTCTCTATATACCAATCGAATCAAGTCATGTGCATCGGTTGCGCAACAACAACAACAACAAAAATAAAATAAAACAATTTACACAAGAATCCAGTTTTTTCTGTAGCATTTTTTTTTTTGTTTTTTTTTTTTTGTCTAATGTTGTATCTTTGACGCGAGATAAAAATATTCATAATGTATCTGGGAAAATTCCGTACTGCACACGAGTTTTGCTTGCTTTTCAGTTCAGTTCTTGAAGAAGTCATGGGACAAAATAAAATCGAAAAAAAATTGCCTCTTTGGAAAATAAATTTGGGTACATTTTTTTTTAAGGAATTTTAAAATTAAATTCACGTGGGGGATTATGGTTTTTTTCTGCTCCTGTCCTATTTTATATTGATCACAAATGGAATGGAAAACTTTTGAAAATTCTTTTATTTTTTTTCTTTGGTAGGACTTAAATCCTGTGGGTGACACTACACACAACATAAAAACGAATAAACGACAGACTATCAAATCAAAACCTTAGTGGGTTAACATCCTCAAGCTTCTATAAGAATGATACAGTTACAAAAAAAAAACAAGGATACAACTCTGGGTATGGCTTACACAACTTTGGGTTGTGACAGCAAGGGGTTTAACCATACAAACGTTACGATATAATCAATAAATTTGAATCTGCCACAGAGGTGATTACGTTAATGCCGCACATAGCCAAGTCAGTTGTTTCTTTGGTAGTTTGGCTGCTATACCTGCTAGGCAGACAGACATATAAACGTGGTTTTTATTTCCACAGACAAAGTCTTGTTGTTGTTGTTCAAACAGGATGAGGTTTTGTGTGTGGAGAAAGGATTTTATTGGCCATGTAAACGAGTTGGATGTACTTCGTTATTTATTTGTATTTTCAGGATTATCCATATGCAATAAACATACCATTACTTTAGGTACGAAATGTGTGCAGTCCTTGGAGTATGCCACCACGTGTATTTTGGAGGCTTGGCTCCAGTAAACAAAAATAATATTAAAAAGACACGATGATGTACATACATTCGTGCTTTTGTTGTTCAAACATTTAATTTGAAAATCCTTACCATAATTTCATTTTGTACAGAATTTTGTAAAAGAAGTAAAAGTTCCATATTTTCAAATTTATACAAAAAAAAATGTTTCAAATCTAAAATCTGTCAGTTCTAAAAAAAAAACACAAAACTATATTTCAACACCTCGCTTGTATATTTTTACATTCCTCGACTATTTATTATTTAAATGATTGTCTTAAATTTACAACAACAAATAAAAAATAAAACTATAACAGATTCCACGTGGTTTCAAATGATACTTTAGAAAATAACAAAAAAAAAAAAAAAAATAAAAACAAAAACTCGACAAAAACAAACTCAATGCCATATTGATGATTGTAATTTACAACAACAAACTGTGTTGTAGCTATGGATTCCCGTGACAATATCTAAAAATATAATTCAATAATTGTTTTGAATTTTTACGCCCGAGGGCATGCCCTCATAATTTTGTTGTTTTCGTTTCATAAATTGAAGTGAAAAATAGTTCGGTAGTTTTGTATATAATTTTTTTGTAAAAATGTCAACGACTTTTAAATTGAATGTAGCTTTTGTCATTGAAAAGGCCGTAAAAACTATATTAAAATATATTGAGAAAAGTATAGTGTCATCATAAAGTATTATTTTTTTTTCAACGAATACAAAATTACAGAAATTGTGTAACAAACTGATTACTCGTAGATTTTTGAACTGACCGCTGATCTTAAATTTATCTTGAATACAAATTTTCCATCAACTTTACTTTGCACAGCGAGTTTATTTAAAAAAAGGACTGGTACCTTACCTACACTGAAAAAAAAAATCATAATATTTTGTAAAAATAGGTTTTGTAAACCTTAAAAGGACACCAACATTGGCTAAGAGCGAGATAGTAGTTTAGGAAAGCTTAACAAAATTGGTAATGAAACATAATCCAAAAAGATTAACATTCATACAGTATTTCACGTTTTACGTGTTTGAGTTACTTCACTACGGCTAAGAATCTCAAAATTCCAACCAACCTTCTAGCTGACTCTCCATTAAAAATGACTTTTGATTATTTAACGTAAACCGTATTCAAGTCTTAAGCCGTAATAATACCTAAGCATAAGCAATTCAGTTTTGTTCTTTATCACTCCCCATTTAATAAAAGCAGGCTTTAATGGAGCCTTTAAATATAACCGCTTACAAAAATCAGTTTAGCTCTAAAAGATGTTTACTGGACCCCCTCTTTACTAACTTTCAATTTGTGTTTCCAGTATTTGAATCGATGGTTCCTAAAACAACATAAGTGAAATTTGCATTTTTAACGAAAACCCCTATATTTTTAAGGACATGGCCGCGTTATGCGTTATGAATTTAAACTTTAAAATCGCCCACGTAGTCGAAAATAATAAGCGTTTTTAAGTTAAAATTAGTTGCTCCAATTTTTGTTTTTTTTTTTTTTAATTTAAAAGTGGATCAGAATTTAACAGAGAAAAAAAATGAATGTCAGAGCTAACTGAGGGCAAATGAATAAAAAACTTTCTTGAAACTTCAACTTTAAAAGATCTTTTTTTTTGTGTTTTAGCTAAAAACGCTTTTAAATTTATTGCTCAGTAAATCTGTAAAAATTAAGTAAAAGAAACTGAATATTTTTTTGTTTAAGGATTCAATTTCCCATTTTTAATTACTGTTTTAAGTTTAATGACAAGTGAATAAATTATCTCTAAGTTCGAAAATATTGCCTTGTTTACATGTTAAGAAAATGAAATGGCTGTAATGACAGTGCCCATCCAGTTTTCAGAGGGCAAAAGTTGAAAAAATATTAGCAGGATTAGGGCAGTGGGAAAATTTTTTGTTCAAATAATTTTTCTATATAACCTCAAAAATATTTTGAAAAATGCCAAAAAAAAAATTTTGATGAAACTTAGTTTTGAAAAACGTTAATATATTCTTTAATTAGGTACATACTTTTTTCAGCAAAATATTATTTTTTTTAAGAAGTCTAATTTTTAATAAAAAATTTGACGAAAAAATTTATGATTTTTTCAAAATTTTTAGGTGGATTCTTTTTGGTTAATACCTCTTTTTTAAGACTTAGTCCTAAACCAAACCTAATTTCTTTTCATTTAATTATTTACAATATGAATTACTGTTTTGAGTTCCAAACTAAGTATGCCATTTGATTTCGTTCAAAAAAATTATTTTTAGAAAAAAAAAAAAAAAATAGGGAAATCGTTTTATTTATAAAAATAGTCAAGCCATGTTTAAAAAAAACGTTGGTATTTCATTTTCAAGAAAATATTAATGGAAATCAAAAACCAAAATTTCACACGTTTTCAAAAAATCGATTTAAAAAAAAAAATTAAATTTAAAAAAAAAACATTGAATTAATGATAATTTGACCAATTATTTGAACACAAAAATTATTTTAACACAAAAAAAAACATTTTTATGAACATTTTGATATGAGATAATTTTAAAATTAATTTTAACCTTTTACGTGTAAAAAGTATCATCAAAATTCATTCAGTCGTTTACGAGAAAATCAGATAAAACAGAAAACGGGGTTATGGGAGGTACCCTTATTAGCCGGTAAAATATTTTTTAATTTAAAAATTTGACATTTTTAGTTGTAATACACATCAGAATTTTAATCAAAATCGTTAGAATCGTTTTTGAAAAAAAGGTGTTCATTATCGTCATATGGCAAGTACCTTTAATTTTGGTCCTAAAAACAAATTATAATTTCCTTTCTAGATAATCACCCTTAAATACCAAGTTTGAAGAAAATCGCATCAGCGACTTAGGCTGCAACTTGAAATATAGTCAGACAGAATTGCCAGACCCACTTTTTTGTCTATCATCGAAATGACATGTTGATTGTTATCTCGAGTTAAATTTTTTATCGAATCCTAAACTTGCACTATAATAGTACCTACATATATTACAAATATAAATCAATTTATTTGTTTTTATTTATTTTTAATTAAACAACTTTTCATCATCGACCGACCCAATCATTAAACAAACAAATTCAAGTAGTTTATAGGGGTTTATCTAAACATTCATAATATTATTTTAACACATAAATTGAGATACATATAAGTACCTACCTGCATACATATATACATTATAAACTTTTATTTTTCTCTTCTCAATACAAAAATAAATCAAGAACTCATTTTAACAATAAATCTTTTCCTATAAAACATCCAATAAACTCACTTAAATGTTAAAAAAAACTAGCAATGACAGTGGGTGAGTGCCGTGAGTGGGTTCTGGGGGTATAGAAGAGTTTTAATGCACTTATTATCTCTCTATGAGTGTTAAATTTCTAACTCATCTAATTCTCTTCTCTAACTCATACTCTTTTCGTCTGTCTCTCTTTTCATTTCAAATAATAACACAAAAAAAGAAAATAGTTTTTGTTTACATTTACTGCGTCGCTATATTTTCTACCACAATACAACCACAACCACAGCTATCACTGTGTAATTCGAGACTCGCCTCCCTAAATACTTACAAATTGTTGTTGTGTGTTTGCGAAAATGCAAAAAAACAAGTTATTTTGCTTAGATTATATTCTAAATTCTACTCAAATAACATCTGTTTCTAATCAATTTCTCATGCGCAATCTCAAATAAAATATTTTTTTTTTTTTACTCTTAACTCCACTCAAAATACAAGTTCATTAGAAAGCTTTTCACAGCTGAAGCAGAATTTTTTTTTCTTTTCTGATGGAAGAGAAATTCGAGTGAAATCACCTTGTCTCCTTTGAGTTGGAGTATATATCGCCTCCAACACTTGCACTCGAAAATAATCTTCTGATTCTGTTAGCCGCGTTCTATCGGACCGCACACACGTTCCTTGAGTTTATAATTTTCTTAATTTTTCTCTGCTGATTAGAGTCGTCGCTGCTCGCTATAATTCAATAATTTTTATTTTTCGTTTCTTCTGGTTTTTATACATAATTCTCCTACTATCGCGCAAAGCTAAAATGTTTTAAATTAATTAATTCAAATATTGAATAAAATTTAAATTGCAAATTTAAATTTTTTTTTTAACTCGCCGAATTGTTGAGTTTTTTTTTTGTATTTAAAAATCTGTTCTTCTCTGTGCAAATATTACCTTTAATGAGAAGATCTCGGTTTTTTTCCAAATAAGAAAAAAAAAAAAATATATAAAGAGAAAAAAAAGAAACAGTGTGTTGTGCAGAAAATTTTGAATTGAAATCTTTTTTAAAAATGTTTTTCTACGAAATGGAAAAATTTCTAAGATTATGCAGTGCTAGTTTCTGAAAAGGTGAACATATTAAAGAATTAAATTTGAAAATTTACACTTTTCACAATTTTTTCCCTAAAAAAGTTTAAAGTGATTTTTTTTTTATGTAAGAAAGAAAATTATTTTTTTTTTGTTGAAAAATATAAAAGAAAATACACTCTTCTAAACTTGTAATTAAAAAGTTCTGTGATTTCTTAGTTAAAAAAAAAATAAAAATTTAATAATTATCTTGACATAAATTAACTAAAACCCAATTAAATCGCAATAAAATGAGAAAATACAATCCCTGCCTATGGAAAATGAAAAAAATAATCCACTAAATTAGTGATAATTTATAAATTTATTAAAAAAAAGTGATAATTAAAAAAAAAAAATTGTTATACAATTATTTTCAATTCCTTTTTTTTTTTTGGTTCAATTGAAAACGAGAAGAAAAAATTTTTTAAACGTCTGTTACACAATTTATCGTTTTGTGTTTTTGTGCCCCTTCATCCTCGTCGACGTTGTTATTGGTTGCTTTTCTTTCATTCTTTCGTTTGTCTCTTTATTATTATTACAATTTTTGTTTATTATTATTATTTTTTTTTTAGTTTTACAATTGTTCAATGAAAAAGCAGGCATAGTGGTGCATGATTGAGTGTGTATGTAAAACTGCCCTATCCTTTTTTTCTCTGGCTTATTGTGTATTATTCTGTGTGTGTGTGTACAAATATGTGCTGCATTAATTTAAAACAACAAGAAGAAAATTTAAATAAAAAAAGATACATCATCAACAACAAAATAGCATCTAATAAGAGAATGAAGAAATAAAAAAAAAGTGTAGTGAGATGAGAGTACAGAGTGAAAAGCAGCAACAGAAGCAGTAGCAGAGCCAGAAACCAGAGACGACGAGGTAGAGAATCTATAAAACTATGTTAGTAGGGTATGTGCGCCTATTTGGGTGGCTTCAAAAGAAAAAAAATATAAAGAAGAAAGATTGGTAGGGGAAGGGCAACATCATAGACATAGAGGGTGTGTATTTGTGTAATCAACACAGTATTGCCATGCCAATAGTTGTGAGTTATAATAAAAAAAAGTAGATACGTAAAAGGAAGCTCATGGGGATTAAAGGACTTTTTCTTCTTGCAAAAAAAAAAAAGAATAAATAAATAGAAGGCAGAAATGATTGATTACAGTGTTTTTATTGCTTTCTTGGGTTAGAAACTAGACCTTTTCAACTTGATAATATATTAAGTGGGTATGCATTGGCCTGTTATTTTATTTATGAAATATTTGAATTTTTAAAGATAATTCTGGACCTTAGATTGCATAGAGTACTTAAAGGAATTCAATGTTATCGTTATCTACTTGGTGTTTTGCTTTCGATTACCTACTTAGATGTTTTTGAAATTTATTATTTAGACCTGCCATTGAAGAATTATGATATATCTTGGAGGAACTATGAAAGATTAATGTTCAATTCCAATTTTTACTTAATAGGACTCCATATTATTTGGTCCGAAACTGGTGCAAAGCCGGTATAAAATTGTCGAATTTGTTCGAAACTGGTATTAACCAGAGCCGGTACTTAATTTATTTTCTGTATTAAACTAGTTTTTTACTAGGCTCCGTATGAAATAGTGAAAAATGTTTTTGAAATTTGCTTAGAATAAAAAATGGTAGAAAATTAAGGAAACTTTAGAATGAAATTGAACGCATCTACTTTAAAAAATTGTTAAAGAAAAGCAATAAAGAAAATACGTATATTGATTGAAAATATCCCTGTGGACACATTTTGTTTTTAATCTTGACTTGTATTTTTAAACACAAAATTAAATTTCCAAAATTATATTATGAAATCGTTAGTGGTCCATAATAGGAACACTTTATAGATATTTTTAATTTTTTTAATTATTGAATGGAGTAGTTGTATTTTTTTTTTTTAATTTTAATTTTTGTTTAGTAACGAATAATAGAATAAAAAAATTATATTTTAGGGTTCAAAACTAGTTTTGCTTTGGCATTCTTTAATCGCTTAACTCCTTTTTTGTCAAAAAACTTGATTTGAATTTAATTATGTGAATCAAGAATTACTTTTTAGATCAATAAACAATTTTTTTGTTAGTAATTCAAAACTGTGCTATTAAAAAAAAAAAAAAATTATGTAAATTTTAAAAATGCATATAAAAATCTTTTAGTTTTATGATTGTATTTGTTTATTTATTAAATCAAGCTAATATTTTAGCGTACACATTTTGAAGAGCTTATAAGTTATAAAAAAAGATTTTTAAGGCCAACAATTGCTATATTAAAATTTATTAAATAAATTAATTTTACAATAAGAATTTACTAAATAAATTAAATTTAAAATTAAAATTTTGGATTACAACATAAAATACAATTTTAAAAAAAGCGAAGCTTTTCGGAATTACAATTCCATCTTCGGGCTCTTTACTTTCAAATTTCAAATTTTAAAATTATTTAATAAAAAGATTTTTTTACAATCAGAATACTCACTGTAGAAATTTATGAGACCCTATGAGTGCATGGTCCTCAATTAAAAAAAACATAAAAATGGGTTTATTTTTCTTAAAATTCATTTATTTATAGGAAAGCTAGAAATTTGTTTAGCAACATGAACTTTAAAATACCCGCATATAAGAAATGTGTTTTTATTGTTATATTTTCTTAAATAGAATATAAAATTATTCCATTCAATTTATTATATCAAAAAATGAAACAACTGTTTTTCTGTTCTTAATTTTTCGTGCATAACTTTTGCCTATGGCAATCATGTACATTTTTTATAAGCATGTTTAAAAAGAAAAGTCAACATTCTTCAAACAGCACTACCAATCAAACTTTTATCACAGTTCATTCACTTTCTTTAATCAAACGAATTGTATCTTTAACTGATTAATTGATTTATTGGTAACTATTATAAGTGTTGATAAACAATAACATGCACATCTTAAGTATTCTTAATCACGTGATATCTTTAATCGATTGAGTAGCATTTAACTGTGGACTCAACTTAATAGTACTTATAACACATTAAAAATTTCAACTTAAAAATACCCTGTCTAATTGAAAGTTCTTTTGAAATTTAATCTTTTATTAATTTTAAATTAATATTTTTGCTTTGATCTTAAAATACATTTACGTCCAAAAAATTTGTTGTTATTTATTTGAAATGATTGATTGCATCTAAGAACAGAAGAAAAAAACTAGTATTCTGTCTCTGATCCAATGCCAAAATGTATAAAAAAAAATAATATAAAATTTGCTTGCCAACACTGCTCTTAAGTTGTAAATTAAAATGTATACAAAATTTAAAAAAAAAAAACATTTTTATAGATTTGTTTTAAAATGGGATTCACAATAATTCCATAATAATAATTTTGTTTTGTTCACTTATTATACTGGTCAACAAAATTTTTGTCACAGATACCAGAACTTTACTTTTCTGAATATTGCATTTCGAAATATTACAAAAATGTTCACTTCAAATATAGCCAAAATCGAAAAGAAAGACAGAGAAATCGCAACGTAAAATTTACAAATACAAGTTATTTTGATTTGAAACTAGTTTTCCTTTAAAATTTTCTTTTTTTTGGTCCCAAATTATTCAGAGGAAAAGTGAAATATGTAAAAATATTACTAATAGAGAGTGAAAAATGTTAAGTTTTGTATGAAACACATTTCTGTGTATTAAAATTTTCAATACGAACTACAAAAATTAATGGAACATGTTCGTGCATCATTCCAGTTGTCCTAGTTATGTAGATATAATTTTTAAATGGAAACCATTTTTTGTTTACTAAAACAACAAAAGTGTTTCAAACCTCTTTCCAGAAAATTTATTTATAAAATAAATCTAAAAATTTTAACTTAACTATATTAAGGCAATTTGTTTGCATATAAAAGCGATGAAATTGGGTCAGTTGCTAAGGCAGATACCTAAAAATTAAAAACAAAATAAATTAATCTGTTTTATGAAAGATACTGGCAATAGAAAATTTTCAAAAAAAATAGAAAACTGTTTAGAAACTTTGCTTTTTCCATTGAATTACTGAAATCGGTATATGGAAGGTACCACTAGTTTTTGTCCTAAGGAAATCAAAAAAACACCTGAACACATTCCAAACGAACGTAAGGAATTGTTATTGTTTGTATGCACCGAAAATGCATACTTTACGGCGCCTTACTAATATTTCTGAAAGTATAAATCCAATAAATAAAATATTGTGTACAAAATGTTAAGATAATGGTTCGTATTCATAGACGCTGTCTTAGCCGTTACTACGAAAGACTCGGAAAAATCCTATTCAAATAATATTGGATAAACGTCCCCAAAAAACTATCTGAAGAGCTCGAACAAACGTTAAGTCTTTCTCGAGAAATTGATTTAATCGATTTTATAGTCATTAAGAAAGCGCAATATTTTTGTGACGTCCTAGTCTAGACAATTATAAAAAAGCTGTTTTATTGAAATGTGGGCCTGTTCTATTGTTCTGCTGATTGGGCAAATTACCCATGTTATGATACCTTTCAATTCAAGCTGTATTTAAGTCAATAACGACATGTGTCATGCTCATTTATTAACTCTTTGTCAGCATAATTCATGATACAGTTATCGTTTGCTCAGAAAAATTGGAAAGATACTGATACTTTACGTCACAAAATTTTTGTACCTACAACTTACAACAACTTCATTACAAAAACAAAAATAACTAAAAACCAAAATTTTGTTTTTTTTTTGCCATAGTGTTTTTGTAGGTAATTATTTAGTTTTAGTAAAGCCCAAACCGATGGCGGTCAATTAAACAAACCAAATAAAACTATATACACACATATCCAATATTTTATAGCAAATATTATTTAAAGATAATGGACAAACCTACCATATTTTTGATCCACTATCGATCTTTATTCTATTAAAAGCATATCACTTTAATATCCATTTGCCACCAAATGCTAGTTTGACGCTGCTTTATCTAGTTTTTTTCTTTAATTTTAATAAAAAAAAAATTAAAAAAAAAAACATCAACGCAGTCATGTTGCTTATGTAACGGTCATGCAAACATCAAATGCCCCACAATTGATAGTCATAACTTTGCAAAAACAAAAAGTCTAGTGTAGTAAAATTTTTGTTTTTATTAATTTTATTAGTATAATTTTTTTTTTTTTTTCCAAAGCGATAAGATGGATGTTTTGCTTCGAGCATTTAACGACTTAGACTCATGTCTACCCCAAATAAGTACCATTTAAGCTGACAAGCTTACATGCTTCCCAATCTGACTACTTAAATTGGAAAGAGAAGAAAAAAAAATTAGAATAATAAAAAAAAAAAAAAAAAAATAAAAACAATGTTTCGTTCTTGTTATTTTCTTTTCTTCTTTTTAGCAGAAATAAAGAATATTTTTTGTTTTGCTATTGCGAATCGTATCTCGTCGTTACATAATCCTTGTGCTCACATAATAGTCATCTCTTCTTCATCTCACATATATTTTGTATCTTACAGATGCTTTATTTTTTTTGTTTGTTTCTGTTTTTATTTTTGCATAAATTTCTCTGTTAAACCCTTTCATTCGCATATTTCAGTTTTTCTTCTTCTTTTCTACAAATAAACATGAAAAAGATAAAAAGTCATACATATATACACCTAGCCTAGCCATGGATGTGTTTAAATTTTTGTGTTGTGCTGCCATCTTTTGATGTGGAGCTCTATTAATGTTGATTATAAAAGTCACATGTAAGATATGTTAATAGATATGTGTGATAGCGGGAGCCATCATACACTACATTCATTTTTACAGAACAATTTGTATCTAATAGATAATCCGCAATAAAAAAAAATTCATTCAAAAGAGACAAGAGAAAAAGCATGAGGAGGGAAGAGGGGGGAAGCGAGGGAATGTAGTGGAGAGATTATAATAATTTGTGTTTATATTGCGGATGAGAGATGAATAAACCAGAATTTATTATATCGCGTGATGTTTTTTTTTATGTGGCCACAAGTACATATCCAAACATTCAGCTGAGCTGAGGTACAAAATTGTTAATCATCGAGTCTATTTGTTTGAACAAAAATACGAAAAAAAAAAAAAATATTGAAAAAATCTACGTTTGCAAACAGACGTACGAAATGTACTCGTATGTACCCGCATTATAATGTAGAGAACTAAAAGCTGTTGGGTGTTTTATTTCCAATTGCGTAGATGCATTTGGTTTTGGCTTAAAGAACTGCCAGCTGATAAATACGAGTATGTGTATGTTTGTGTTTTTTTTTTTTTTATTTGAAAGGCCTGTACTATTTGCACAAATGTTTGGATCTTTTATTTGGGAAGTATAATTTGTCTGTGTTTATGTGAGTAGTTGTTTTTGTAAACTATTGAGATTGCTTGGTTCTGTTTGTTCAGATCATCGAACTTCTAAAAGGTTTAGGTTTACGATAAACTAAAAATTAAAATGAGTCTGGTTAGGTTTACTACAAATTAAAATAAAATGCACGACTGGGTCGCACTAACTTGCTCTCAGGGACATAGTTGCTGGTGGACGTTAAAGTTTCCTATATAAAGTTGTAAGAAATAAATAATTTTATAAGAAATGTAAAAAAAAAATAAAATTCATTACTAAAATGACATAAACAACTTCTTAAATTATTTTGAGCTCCAAACTAAGTATGCCATATGATTTGATCAAAAAAGATAAATTTTAAGAAAAAAAAATTTTGAAGTCGTTAGAGCCCTTTAAAAAAAATTAATGTAAAAATTCACAAATCTTGTTTAAAAATAAAATTGGTATAACATTTTCAAGAAAATATTAATGCACCAAAATTTCAAATACAGTTGCTCGTTTTCGAAAAATAAATTTTTCAAAAAAAATTTTGAAAGATTTTTTAAAAATCCAAAAATTATTTTTGACATCAAATAATTTTAATTTAGTTAAGGAGCTTCCGGATAAAAAAAAAAAAATCATCAAAATTGGTTGAGTAGTTTAAGAGAAATTCTAAAATGAAAAAAAAAAAACCGTTCTATGGGAGGTACCGATAATAGAATTTTTGCAAACATTTCTTCTATTTCAGAAATATGATCCTACTATCAAAAGTAGACACAATTTTTTTCATCAAAATCGTTGGAACTGTTTTGGGAAAAAATTAGCTTTTCCATAGACCCCGAAATACACATATGGACTTAATTACTTAAAATTTCTTTTAGTGAAATAAATCTATTATTTTCAAGATCCGTAAATGACCTACAAAGATCCTATGATTTCATTATTTGACCAGCTCAACGATAGAAAAAAAGGGTACTCATACGCCACAGTGACTATACATAGAAAAGAATTTCAGCGCTAACCAAATAATAAAATCAGTTCACATTTAACCAACTTTTAAAACGCTATAAAATTTCTCTTTTAAAATTTTATACATGTATAGCGAGTGCCAATAATTCAGAGCCTTTTCATTAACTATTAAATAGTACGGTAGACACCCTTAATGTTGGTACTTAAAATATTCAATTTCTCGTTTTAATTATAAACCATGATTTTCTTCATACCTACTAATGTACTGCTTTTCCAAAACTATATTTTAGTAAGCCTTAAAAAAATAAAAAAAATTGTCTTCTTTGTGTTTTTAGTATGGAAACATAAAAATTTTAAAACGTACCTGATACATACTTCTCAAGTTTTTTTGTAAACAGCTTTCATTTATTGTTTAACCTTAAACGCCAATAAAACGACAGTGGCATTCGCCATTTTATTAAAACTTAAGCTTCGAGGTTCTCGATGGTCTTTACATTTCTTTCTATTACAATGAAAGTTGTTTTACTTAAACGTTAAATGACGTTTTAAGATCGAGTAGTTTTCTTGGCGTTAAAGTTTAAACGATACCATCGACAATAGGTGTGAATATCATGTGTTATTTTCTTTCTTTGCTTATCTATGAAATAATTTAATGACCTTAAACTTGAATGATTATTCATAGATAATAATGAAAGTGTGTCTCTTATCCAAAAGCAAGGCCTATCACAATTATATATTTTTGTTTTTTTGAAGATTTAATTTGATAACGCTTTCATTGCCGCTTATATCATTATGAGATACGTTTTACTATGGAAAGTTTTAAAAATAAAGCCACATTCTTTTTTTTTTTTTTATAATTTGATAAGGTCTCGTTTGCAAATCTTTTTTTTTTTTTTAATCCGTGTCTTAGAAGATATTTATTTAGAATAATTGTAATTGTTTTTTTTTTTTTTTTGTAAAATGTTTAGCGAAATTTTCAAAAAACTTTTATCAGTTTTTAAAAAATTATAATTTTAATGTCAAAGAAAAAAAAGGTTTTTAGATTATTTTGAATTCCGTTTATGGGAAATTCAATTATACAATAAAAGTATAAGTGGGTAGTGGCTGAATTTTTCTTAATTTTGTTTTCACTCTGAAAATTTTAAAATGGTAATTTGGTATATTTTTAAAACATCAAATTTTAAATTGTCCCTCGCTTATTAAAATGAACTCTGAAAATTCTATTTAATGTGTGAGAGTCGATTTTTGCAAATCACTTCTTTAAAAACATTTTTCTAAACCTTCTTTTAAAATTTCTGGTGTCCATAACTGTTATTATTTCAAATATCCATGATTAAATTTAAATGGCTTCTATTCCATACACTTAATATATTAAGCTATTTTTGGCATATTAGCAAATAGGGTTAAAATAAGAAATACCTGCATTTTTCGACTTTTAGTCAATAAAAAGAAAATTCCTGAATAACGTGTCATTTTTTGTTAACATTAATTTGCTAGCACACGTGTTTGTTTTATGAAAACAAAATTGCAGTAAAGGGTAAAACCTTTGTAAGTATTCAGTATTAAATGAAGCAAAAACGAAAGTTTAACCGTTTGTTGTTGAGGTATTTGAGTTTTGAAGAAGTTTTAATATTTTTTTTATACTTTTCTTACAAGTCATATCTGTTGTTACTATATTTTATTTAGAGTCAAAACCACGTTTTTTCTACATTTTTATCCTGATTTTTCATCTAATTTGACTGAAGGTGGTATGTGTCCTTGCTTCAGATTTAACTTGAATTGATTGAGTTCAGTTAAGTCTTCGTTTATAGTCTTCTAAATTAGATATAATAAAATAAAATGTAGCCACAAATAATCTTTTTAATTGATTTGAGTCGCAAACAAGTATTTATTTTGTATACCTAAAATGTCAAAGTCTTTTCTTATTTGAAATAGTTTTTCCAAACAAAGAAATAATATCAACGCACCAAATCGGCTAAAAAACCAAAACAAAGAAAAAAAACATCAAACTTAAATCATTCGAAAAGGCACATTTAAGAATTTAAATCAAATATGTATAGTGTGAATTCGTACAAAAATTACGAATGAAAATATCATTTCTTGTATGATTTTATATATAAAAATCTAGTCATGTTGAAATTTCTAACAAACAAAAGTTAAATGCGTAATAATAGATAGAAAATTCCCCAACCTCATACCTGGTATTTAATAAATTCCAATCAATGATTCTCGATATAGCAATAATTTTCACACCACAGAGTCATTGATACCCATAAAAAGAAAAAAAAAAAACAATTCCTATTAAAAAAAATAATAATAAGTACTGTATGATAAATGAGACAAGAAGAATTGAATTATTACCTATTTTCTGCTGACAATTTATGCATTTATATTTTTTTTTCCTTAAATCATTAACATTTTTAAGTGATTTATTTAATTTATTTATGCAAAACTCTTACAAGCTCATTTGAAAAGTATATTTTTTTTTAAATTTAAATCCGTTAAAACACCTTATAAAAAAATTATATATATTTTTGCACTATAAAAAAGTAAATTAAAATCATTCCAAATAAAAAAAAAAAAAAAAATTAAGTAAGTAAACCAACACACGTGTGGAAAATCTCTAGTATACCTTACCATTAAGTATCAACTACATGTATACGTAGATATAGTTGTTGCACAAAGAGAGAAGAGCAACAAAACAAGAGTGCATTTTATTACAACGCAACGGCAAAAAGTGAATGAAGGAAAAAAAAAATAAAAATAAAAATTAATTTTAAGAGAAAAAAAAGCTATAAAATTTGAGCTTAAATTGAGTGGATTTACTGTGCATTGTCGTCGCGCGCGCTTCGCATTACAATCACACTCAATCACAATTAAAACGTCATTTGTAGTTTTCTTTTAACTATCACTTTTATCGTGCTCTCCATTACTTTTTCTTCGATTTAATGGTGGTATTTGTATTCTCTCATTTTATTCGGTGAACAAAAAAAAAAAAATCAACGAGAATCACGTGCTTTTTTCTTAGAAGAAAATCAAAATTAAAATAAAATAAATAAAATAAGAACAACTGTCAAGAGTGTCAAAAAATTGAGAAAAGTGTGCAACGACATAACAATTAAAAATTATCTCCTAACTTATCGTGTCTTTGGTTTTGAATGAGTCTTATAATTTTTTTTGTTTAAATTGTGATTAAATATTTATACTCGTTCATTACCAAATTGCCGGTTTATTTATTTTTTTTCGAAATGTGAAATTGTATTACAGTAATCTTGAGAACAACAATGAGATTTATTCACTTGCTCAGTACGAAGCAAGTCAACAACAAAAACAACAGCAACTTGATAATATCGATTCGACTGTTAAAACTAGCACATCGTCGTCATCGCCTCAACCACAAATTGTCATTGAACAACAACAAAAAGCACAACAACCAATTGTTGAATTAACAACTGAAAACAAACCCAAACCAATCATTATTCAACAACAAAAACAGCAACAAAAAGATCAAAAAATAAATATCGATCTTGAAAAAACAGATCTTGTGCCTAAATTGTCAAAGAAGACATGCGTAGACGTCGACGAGAAAATATCCACTTCAGCCGCCGAATTACAAAACAATTTAAAACGTGAAAATCCCAACATTAACAACAACAATAATAATAATAATAATATTTCCAACGACAACAATAAATCTCTCAATAAATCATCAATAATAGTAAATTCTGATCCAATTAAATTCGTTCCGTCATTGGTGACTTCGCCGTCGTCGTCGTCATCGTCACAATTTCGAAATCTTCAACATCGTCCTGATTTATTATTTGGACGAAATACACCCCCTTTATCGGTTATTGCAAACCCACCGAAATTCATTGAAGAAAAACGCCCCAAATCTGTTACGGCATCAGTTTTTCGTATTGCAACTGTCGAAAAGTTGCCTGGCAACGCCTTCAATTCTATCACAAATTCAAATACAATTAGTGGTTCGATTGCATTGAATCAATCAAATTACCCACAGCTGAACGTAGCACCGACTGCTCAGTCGGTCACAGCATCGGTGTTTACACCAATTTCAAAGTTGCGTGCATCGCAGCAACATTTTACACCAACAACAACAACATCAACTGGAAATCAACAGCAGCAGTCGTCTTCAACTGGGCAACGTTCTGTTGAAATGAATAAGGGATTCCATTTGTCATTTGCTGAGGATACAACAGGACTTACAAGTGAGTACTTTTAAACATTTGTATCTTTTAAATTTACTATTTTTATAAATTATTTGTGTAAAAGAGGTGTTTCAGTTAGAGAGTCTTTATTTTTTTCTTTTTTCTCGATACTCTTTGATCAATGGATCTGTTCAGTGATGCAATAAAGAGATAGAAATTTTAATTGTGTAGTGTAGTTCACAATAGAAATTTATTTCTAAATTAGTTGATTTTATTTATTTTTTTTTTTTGTTTACGCAAACATAGATTTGTTACGATTACCAATTTATTTTTTTATAAACTAAAAATGCATAACAACTACTTTGAATAAGCACTAAATAACAGTGCAATAGCCTGATAATTCTTGTAGATAACACACAAGGTCATAGTGATAAGGGATCACCATAGAAAATTGTATAATTTTCATGATACAACTACTATAAAAATAATAATAAAAATAAAACAAACAAGTTGATAATCTTTTTCAACTTAATGTACTAACAGTAACGTACGATAATAGATTAGTCAAGAATGATGCCGTATCACGCCAATTGCATGCTTTTCCTATCGACAAAAATCAACTATTTCATTAAGATATTGTTAATCAAACACGACCTCTTACAAAAGAAACCATTAATTTCTATATTGTTGTGCAATCTTAAAATTGTATTGATAACACACTAAATAGTGTAGCGGTTACTGTTGCAAAGAATAAAAAAAAAAGCTAGTGATGTTTAAAAATTAAGGTACTGTCACTGTCGCTGAGGTGAAAAAGCTGAGAAAAAACGGTTATATAGTTTAGGGATCATGAAAATTTATGATAGCCATGTTTTATTTTTAAAATGAGTTTATAGAAGTTATAAAATGTAGGCTTTTCTTTATAAAAACAAATATCAGTGCATTCTAAAACACAAATTTTGCGAGTGGTTGTTTTTCTTTACTACCAACAAAAATGTCTTTTTTGTGTGGGTTTTTTTTTTTTTAAGTATGTACGAACTTTCAAAACAATTCGTCGCTTGATGTGAAACTAGCCTTATGAAAAGATAAGTTTCTTTGAACACATCCTTCAGAAAATAAAGTTTGAGAGCTTTGTCGTTTACCACTCCGAAGCTCAATCGACATCACTTTTATTGGTCGAAATATTGCCAGTACTTGATTTTTATTATTGTTGTCTAAAAGATATTTACATTACTGAGCACTGATTTTACAAATATGAAAAACACAGCTAATGTAATTAGCAGACTTGTGCCGGCACTGTTACAGAAAAAAAAGCTTATTATGTTTATCTCTCGAAAAATATATCCTAAATAAGTTTTACATAAATCAAATTAATCGTCAAATTCAGTAAACTGATTTAGATTTTAGAAAAATTAAGACCGCATCTTTATTTAAACCAGTATTTCAGCAGGTATCAGCAGGTAACTCAAATTTTGGGGGTCGAATTATCTTTTTGAAATCATTAGAATTAAAAAATCATTAATTTTCTAGTATTTTCAAACTTTAGAATTTTCATCAAATTTTATATAAACATTCCCCTCTGGGAAATCACCTAAAACCCATAACTACCAGGTTTGAAGGAAATCGCTTCCGTACATTAGGCTGTAGATCAGACAGACGGATAGACATACTAACAGACTAACAGACTAGCAGACTAATAGACTAACAGACTAATAGATTAACAGACTAACAGACTAATAGGCTAACAGACTAATAGGCTAACAGAATAACAGACTAACAGGCTAACAGATTAACAGACTAACAGACTTATAGACTAACAGGCTCACAAACTAATAGACTAACAGATTAACAGACTAACAGACTAACAGACCAACAGACTAACAGACTAATAGACTAACAGATTAACAGACAAACAGTAATGCGAGAACTACTTCTCTCGCTTTCCCTATCATCGTATTATCATGTCTCATGTTTTTCTCAAGTTCGATTTTTTCTTCTTCCCCTTCTAGTACATTCACTTTAATAAAAAAAAAACTCAAAAAACATCTCCATTTTGTATGTTCGTAAATATTTACGACCGACCATTTTAAATGAGTTATCACCAAAAAATAATCATGCCAGTTATGCAATTGCCATACAACTTATCGATAAAAAAAAATCTAGTCACACATTTTTGCGACCATTAAGATAAAAAAAAAATGAAAATTAGCTTCCTTAATTATTTAAATGAATAGTTGTAATCCAAAAATTTCTTATGACCATGAGAATATCTGGTTAAAATTATCATATGTGTATGTTAAAATTATCATTACTAGAAAATTGAAATGCACATAATGTATATACACATACTCTAAATTTTTTATACGCGATTTTATTTTCTACAAGCTTGTGCTGCAAAAGTCTGAAGGTTGTGTTCTTTTGATTAAATAAGTTTTTGGTAACTTCAACCATCTGCCTACAATAAATATCATTTTTGTTATTTATGTTTATTTTTGTTTTTTTAAATAAAAGTTTCAAGTGAATTTTAATTTGGTTTCATTATTTCTCTCAATAAATTAAAGGACGAAAAGGACTTTGGTTAATTTATTTCTTACCATTTTTCGGAGAAGATACTTTTAAAAATATTCATACATAATTTTGACCCACGCATTTGTGTCATGTTACAAAAAAAAAAAAAAAAACTGCCCGTGTTTACCATCATTGCCTCCTCCTTCAAAGTTCCAATTTGGTCAGCTATTTTTCGTCCTCGCCTAAAAAAAAACCAAACGCAATTGAGGCAAATAAAAAATAAAAAGGAAAATTGGCACTTGAGAGCGGTTTATCCTCCCTCACATAACCAATCTATTCAGATCTAATTCCATTAACAAAACTCATGTCCGACAATGAAGAATATTTTATTGCATCTCGTGAGTAAATTATTTTATTTCTTTGAAAAGAATTTCATTTTTACGATTGTTTTTTTTTTTTTTATTTATTTTTTTTTGCTATTTTGTTTTTAGTTTGGACAAGTATTTTATGAGTATTTTGTTTTTTTCTCTTTTTTTTTTACTAAAATAGCACATTTTATGACTAACGAAGATATGACGTTTACACGCACTTTGGTTAACTTGATAAGAGCCAATAAAAAGTTTGAGTTTGAATAAAGTATCAATCTTAAATTTTGTTCACATATGAAGTATATTTTCTGTTTAAATTAAATTACATTACCGAACTTACATTCAGTTTTGGTAAAACAAAAAATGTAATTTAAAATAAAAAGTGCTAAACCAAATGATTCGCAGTGTAAAAAAAAAACAGTTTATTTCATCAGGATTAAGTGAGAAATTACTGAAACAAAAAGAATTATTATTATTGTTATTATTGTACTATTCGTACTAGAATGTCAGCTTATTAGACTTGACCATTCTTTATTCCGTCAATTTCATTGAATGTTTGAACAACAACAACAACTTTATTTTATTTTTATGCCAAAAAATATATCATGGTGATAAAATTATTATATTCATTAAACGAATTTTTAATAATGATTTTTTGGAAGTAATAATGTTTAAAGTAGAATGATTAACTCTTTTTTGTTTTGTTTTCAAGAAATGCGTGGTGTTTTAAAATATTTATTGCAATCAAATTGACGTCATCATAACTCATGATTTGATAATAAATGTACAAAATTCATTGAAACAAAAAAAATAATCAATTAATTTATTTTTATCTAAATAAAATATTTGCGTGTGACAGGTACACTTGCCTAGTATCTACTTTTGATAAGAATATTGATGACTTATACACAAAATATAAACGAAGATTAATGATTAATTGCATCAAAATAAATTTTTCAGTTTTTATTCAAATTAATAATCTGTAGTTTTGAAAAGAACTTACAAAAGTACAAAAAATCGTTGAGCTTTTTAATATTAATTTTTGCCTAATGTGATCGTCATTGTCATTGCCATTGATTTATGCGGAAAAAAAAAATCGTGGTGAATATAAAATTTTCTAGTTCGATTTTGTTTTGCAGCTCTGATAGATGTGGAGAAATGTAAAATATTTTTTTTGCGCAAAAATTGCTCCTATAAAAAATGCATTTTTTTTTTTTTCGAAGAACTGTATACTTAGCTTAAATGAATGTATTTAAAATAAAAAGGAACAGAAATCCCTACAAATATTTTTTAAATGAAAATATGGGCAATACGTTATTAAACCAGTTTAAGTTTAGTGAAGATTTATTTAAACTTAATTAAACCAAATGTCAAATGTTTGAAAGTTATAGTTAAAATTAAAAATCTAATAGAAAAAGATGTCTAGAACAACCAAATGCATGAACACAAATTAAGTCAACAATCCGAAAACATGAATCGCATTCTGCTGCGAAAAAAAAAGACTAAAATGATTTGAGGTCAGTAATTCATTCATTTGAATGCTTCACTTATTCAACGAGAATGGCTTTATCATTTCTCATACATACACTCCCGTTCAATTGAATAGGTCAACTTTGCTCCAAACTTAGCTAACTAAATGAATCTATGTAAATGGTGTTAGAAAAGGTAATAAATTTAAGAGAGAAATAAATTCCATCTTCAGGTGGTACTGATACTGGTAGTGCACTACTCTAATCTTATTTAATCATAGTCTGCTAGAATGGAAGAGGCCTCACTGTTGTATGCAGTTACCTTACAGAATGCAAAGGAAGTGTGAACTATGCCAAAAAAATGTAAGAAATGTGGGATAATGATAAATGGTTAAAACTTTAAGCTCTTCGTAGACAAATCAAGGCTTTATTTATCGTTCTAGAGTGTATTGTTGCATCGTATGGCCTGAAAGTTTGTCGCTGCCAACCAAATATTACAAAAAAAGCTTATCCTAGTTGAGGAGTGAATTTTCAAAAGGGAATACAATCAGTTTTACTAACTTAGTTTGCAGTTTAGTAATCCATATTTCAATGCAATAAACTTACCCTATAAATCGGAGTTAACAAACAGGTGAATACCTGAAATCCGATGGAAAATTACAGTTTTGATCTTTATTTTTTCAATTTTCTGAGGAATGACAGAAAGTGTATTTATCCCTTTTTGAAAAGTCAATCCTCAGTTAATCTTCGGAGAAATTAAGTCGTCGAACAAAGAATATTATCCCGTTTCTGTCATATTAGGAAAACTTTTACTAGGTGCAATTGAAGATATTTGGCAAAATATTTTTTTTTTTTACAATATTTCGTATCCTGTACTTTTAAATTCTGAAGGTATGAGTGGAGATGAAGATGAAGATAGATGAATTTAACCAAAGTCAAAAATTTTGCAAACATAATTGCATTTGTGGTGAATAAAATTATATTTAATTTTTTAGCACCTCTTTGATAGATTTTAAAATAATTATTAAATCAACTTAGCATTTTTAATGATTTTATCTGTCAAATTTATTTCTATACCAAAAATACGAATCGTTATCTTTTTTTTAACTTTAATTATCTCTTGGAATAAATAAAACCCATTAAAGTAATTAAATAATTGTATTTCCTAAAACCCACACAAAACTCTTGAAGTACCCAGCAGCTAAATATTGACACTAACTACCTACAAGACTCTCAAATTACCAGAGAGTTGAATGTGTTTTTTTTTTTCATTATATTAAAACCTTTATTTAAGAAAAAACAATAAAATGTACTGCGGAATGGTTTTCCTAAGTATCCCCCCATCCGTAGCCATCATTGTGCGTCTTCGAAGAAATAAAAGTAAACATTATTTTTTTATTTGCATTTTTTTTGCTAAGCTTTTGTTATTAAAGTTCATAAAAAGGTGCGGCATACTTAATGCACTACTTAATAACAACAAAGATGTTTCTTATTGCATAACCCAACTTCCCAGAGTGAAGGATATTTATCTCGGTCTTTTTTGTATGGTTGAGTGACCAAAGCTGGCCGATATACAGTGGGGTCATTTTACATGGCAGTGTATAAAAGTATTTGAACAGTAAAATTGTCTTCTAATAGATCGCTTTCATGACCATATAGGCTTTAGCGGTTTTAAAACAAAATTGTGGTCGTGCAACAATCTAACGATTTAGGCTAATGCAAAATTCATTAAAAAACACTTGACTTGTTTAGGTTTAAGTTGGCAACAATTTCTTCTTCTTATTAATATTTTGTGTTTAAACTTGGAATAAATAAATTTGTTATATTTTATTTGTTAAATGTTAACCCTTTTGGTTGATTAATTTTTGATTTGAAAAATGTATGTATGTCCCACTGTAGTTATAAAATCTTTCGCGGAATGTATTATGTACTTACTTCTTTCAAACATCCATCACTTCTCTTGTTTTTTTTTTTTTTTTTTTAATTTTGAAGATGTACCGACTTTTTTCGCATTTTCGCATTTGTTTGCATTTTAAGTAGGTATACCTACTTACTTAGCACATAGAAGTTCATTTATGCAAACAAGTTAAGTTAATTGAAAAAATAATCAATTTTAAAGCTAAGAGTCAAAGGTTAATTACAGAAATTTTAGTTATTGATGAGTACGGATTTATTAACTTTTACAATCAAGTAAATTTGTTTAATTTTGATTATTTTCAATAAAAAAAATTACAAAAATATAAAAGCATGCTCACTGAATTCAAATAAAAAAAAAAAAACGAATTAAGAAAAAAATGAATTGTCCTGAATTGTTTATTCATAAAAGTTAACCGAGGAATGTGACATTCGCGTTTATTGAATCTGGTTTTCAATTGAACTAACCTTACTCAACTAGGGTATTATTTACTGTTGGCATCGTTAAGATCTCACAGAAATATTTATTTGATTTGTTATTCTTCTTGATTTATTCACTGTTTCATTCAGTAATTGTTATGCAGAGAATATAAGTTGTGTATTTGCTTAGATTAAAAATTTTCTTATATGCGATTTTATATCGAGGTTCACTTAGAAGGAGTGTTTAAACATTGATTGCATCTTAAAAAGTGGTTATACTGATAGAAGGCAAAATAGTTATTTTCTAAACGAGTGATACTTTAACGTTTTTTTTTTTAAATTTTTAATAATTTAAAATAATAAATAAAAGACTATCTCAGTAATTTGAAAGCAATTTGGTGATTTTGAAAACGAAATACACTTTTTGCGTTAAAATATAGTTCGTCCCCGATATTTTAAACCATGAATTGTCAAATTCCGTTGGAGGATGGTTACAATGTCGTTGGATACAAAAAATAACACCAACAAACTAAAAATTTTGAATTATTTTGTTTTGCTTCAGAAAATATTTATTTTAAAGCAATGGAGTGACATTTGCAATAAAATGTACTTTTTGCGTCAAAATATATTTCGTCCCCAATTTGTCAAGCCGTGAACTGTCAATTTCCATTAGAGATAGTTTGGATGACATCGATAGATTAAAATAACTCAAAATAAATCCGAAATTTTTAAAATTTTCTTTTCCTAGACCAATTAGATGACATTTTAGAACCAAAAATATTCCTTTGTTAGTTCATCCATGATCATGATCTGTCAAACCTTAAAATGACAAACTCTATTGAAGGATGGCTTCTAATAAACAGTCTGTAGTTAACTGTTAGTTAGTTGGACGAATAAAGTTATAAGACTCATAAACAATCAGATTGTACTCATTTATTTTTGCTCTATCTAATGAATTAGTACTAACTGTCTGTTTAAGTGACTATTGAAAAACTGGCCCTAAGTAAGAAAACCACACAGTTATTGTTAAAAAAAAAACATTGTCAAGAATTGAAAAAAAAAAAACATTTTGATGTTTTTTTTTCCTAAATGACAGCGAAGAGCGGTCAAAATAAACTTTTGCAAAAGATGTTGACTCTTTTAACTCGAATCTAGTACTAAAATTGCTCTACCATGCAAAGTTTTTGGCATATCGTATTTTGAACTTCCCAAAAACACTGTTTTTATGATGTTTTGTCTAAAGAGAAACAAGGCCTTTGAAATAGCTATAATTCCAGCCTATTGGTGGTAAAACACACAGGTTGTTGTTGTTTCATTCAAACCTTTGATGATAGTTTCTTATATGTAGGTATGTACTTGATTTCCCAAAATTGAGAGAAATTTAGCCAATTTTGAAAAGGAATAATTTTTTCTACAACCTGTTTAAAAAAATTTAACTTAATCTCAACATGATTTTGTAAAGAATGTTTTAAACTTTTGCATAAAAATTTTGGTAAAGTATTTTTTTCTAACCTGTCATTTTTGTTTAAAATTTCACTACAAGAAAAATTTTCTTAAAAACTTAAAATTTAATTTCGAAGAAACTTTTGGTTGAATACTTTGAAATGATAAATCCTTTTTGTGTAAAAGAACAATCAGTCTTTATTTAAAAAAAACATAAACGTTGATTTTAATAGAGCCCATTATTACCTGCTTCAATATTAGCATGTTTGATCACTTATTTTTTATTTTATTCATAAGATTTATTTTTTTTTTTTAATAAGAAACAAAATTCCACATCAACTCTACTTTAATAGTTTTCCTCAAATCATAAAAATGCAATGGATTCACTTGGATCATCATCACACTTCAAAAATAATTGCTCTTGATTTCTTACGTCATCGTATAGGAAGAATGAAATCTTGTTGTATGGCCAGTCATCACACATGGCAAATTGCACGTAATGTAGTTCAAAGTAGACGCCGCTTTTTGCTGTCAGTCTATGATAATACAGTACATCAACAGCAATGGCGTCAATAAAATATATAGTACATAAATTGCAATTTTCGACGTAGTTTGTAACTATTTTTACTATTTGTCTCAAGTGAAACACATGAATGCAGTCACGTATACATAAATTAAATTATATTGAGGGAGGTCTAGAAATCTGGCAGTTGATACAATAGTTGTTTACTTTGAAAAATAACAAACAAAAAAAATATTATTTATAGGAACATTTTAAGGAAATTTAAAGAATTTGTCTGCATTTGGTGAAAATGATTGATCAGATGCCATTGGCATGAATAAATGTAGCAAAAAAATAATACAACAGAATTCTCTCAAAAAAGTCTAACAATTTTTTTAAAAGTTAATTTATATATTTCTAACGACCTTTTCCTAAAACCTATTTAGTCTTTTCAATAATTTCAAATTGTGTTCAAAAACTAAATGTAAGTAAGTCTTCTTTAAATGCTGGCTGTACCCAATACAATAAAAAAAAAAAAGTTTAAAAAAACGGAAAAAAAATCATGTCACTTAATGTCATCTTTCTCTCTTTGCAAAAATACTGCATTAATTTATCACTGTAATTAAACATTATCATTTTTAAAACACCAAAATTCTTTGCCTTCGTTTCTATTTGAAAGAAATTTGTTTCATTAAAAATTTGCACCTTCTTTTCTTTTAAAATTAATTACTGAGACAGTTGTTATTGCTTAGCTGTCGTCAGGGGGATGCTCTTCTGGCAATTTTAAGGATCGTAAATCAAATTCCCCATGTGAAAAATTCTTTGTTAATTTTTTTTTTTTAGTTACGATCGAATCTGATGAACAAAATGTTATGCATTCTACAACGAGATTTAATACAAAATAAAAAAAAAAATCGAAAAACAAAAATAGCATTTCAAGTAGCTTTTTTTATTTGTATTGTCAACTGATTAGCAATTTTTTATATTATTCTTGTTAGGTTTTTAGCTTAAAGCTTAACACCATACAACACTGCACAGTGAGAATAGCAGCGGGTAAACGCATAAATCTTTTGTTTTTGTTAGTGTTTTTCTTTTTTTTTTTGTTTGTATTATTATTTTCTGTTGCTGCTGTCATTCAGTATGACGTTAAAGGAAATTGCAGTTTTTAATATAAGGAAAAAATATAAACAAAAAAAAAATAATAAAACTACAAAAACAAATTATCACACTGACTGGTGAGCTGCTTGGAAGGTTCGGCGTCCCGCGCCGCCAATTGATCAAATGGCGTGATATTGACAAAAAGAAAAACGTTTTTACTACAACTACTAGATTCGTATACTGTGTGGGATTGCTTGTTAATTGTTCGTGCGCAGTCAGCTTTATTGAAAAGATTAGGTGTTTTTTTTTTTTATTTCAATTAATGTTACAAAACAAAAATTACGAAAGAGCAAAAAAAAAATTAATTAATTTGATTCCAAATCAAAGATTATCAATTTTTCCAAGTTTATCGCGGTGTATAGGATGATTGTGAGGTCGCTGCTTCTGTTTTGTTTTTAAACGACTTTGGGTTGGTCTTTCTTTAGAACTAAGGAAGTCGAAATTTTGAAAGCGTTCGAAAAATTACTACAAATTTTAAAGAAAATGACTAGACACAGTAGTTTACGAATAATAAGATCAATTAATCTGAATTTTGTAACTAGAATTTATAAAATATCTTGACAAAAACATTTTTCTATTAAAGTTTACAAAATTTTTGGTTGAATATGATTATGTCAAATCAAAATAAAGGATTACTTTTAAAAATAAAACATGAGGAAAAACTACATTTTCACGCGGCATAGAACTTTGTTATGTTTAAAATACAAAATTCGGTTATTTGGTGTGTTTTTTTATCTGTACGGATCTGTATCTAGATCAATTTTACATGTAGAACATAAACGTGATCCTGCTTTCTATCAGGATCTAAGTTTAAGTAAGTAGTAAGTAATTAAGTAATTCATTTATTTACATTCAGTTGTTAACAATTTTATACAATATTTGAATTTATAAGCTATGGCTATGCCGTCAGCCTATCAAAATCTATTTTAATGATCAAAAAATCAGTTCTTATTCTGACACGCAGATGGCTTTTAATGGTCGATTAGGAAAATAATAAGAAATTAAAAATTGTTGCTAGATAAACAAACATTAGGTGATAAGAGACAAATTTACAATATAGCTTCCATTTTGATCCACATCGTTTTTATGATCCACATAGATCATTATGTGGATCATTTGGGATAATAAAACGCAGCTATGAAGTTCTTGCATTTAAGTGGCGGTAATTTCTAAAATAATTTTGCAAAAAATATTTGTTAAAAACTGAAAATTTTCCACCACTTGGTATTATTTTCGATGATTTTTAGCATTGCACGTTGAAAAATCATCATTAATTTTCGTAAATACTACATACTTTTCAAAAAATCAACT
The DNA here is from genome assembly GCA_948107695.1 of Meliscaeva auricollis. Classification (NCBI taxonomy): domain Eukaryota; kingdom Metazoa; phylum Arthropoda; class Insecta; order Diptera; family Syrphidae; genus Meliscaeva; species Meliscaeva auricollis. The sequence continues at coordinate 75,029,738 of OX403616.1, read as the reverse complement.
TTCAACCACAACATAACTGAGGAGTGACTTTTCAAAAGAGGATAAAATAAGTTTTTACTTTTGAACTAAGTATGCTGGTTTGTCCTCCATGTTCCAATGTTTAATTTAGTGCGACTATGTAAGGTTAAAACAAAAACCTACCCCTATAGGCTTTTTGTTTTTCGATTTTCTGAGGAATGACATAAAGTATTTTAATCCCCTTTTGAGAAGTGCCTCCTCAACAATTTTTCCTATAAAATTGTTTTAAAATTAGTCAATCACATGATTCAGTAATGTCATTGCTGCCAAAAATTTCCACCAAAACAAAAAACTTAAATACCCTGGTCTGTTATCGCAAAATCAACAAAACAAAACAAAAACCAATAGAGAATTAAACTGAAATAATCACAAATCTAATAATGTAAGAAACATTTAAAAATTGTATTTAAAATATATATTTCTTGGAAATAGAACTAAAAACACGAAAATAAAACTTCTATTCAAAGACCTTCCCCTTGAACGCACACAACAACTATGAGTTCATTGGCTTTTAAGTCAAACCAAATACTATATAAACAATATTTTATACTTGTATTGTTATAAAATAAATGTGCCTGTCCTTGGCAATCAAATAAATACTGTCTCTTTATTTGTAATAAAAAAAAAAAAAATGTTAGAAAACAAAATTTATTTCAGTTGAAATGCTGAAAATTATATGTCACGTATAAATTTTCCACTCCGCCTACACCACGAATTATTTATAAATTTAACTAGAAAAAAAAAAATAAAACACAAAATTTAACAATTTAATCCAATATAAAAAATATATTTGAAATATCATCTTAAATTTGGTAGCAAAGAAGGTTTTTCGAGAAATTGCAAAAGCAAAAACCAAAAAAACACGAACAATAAATCCTCAAAAATGGAACCTTAAACTTGACAGTTGACTTAGGAGTTTAAATCTCTTATTATTTTTTTTTCCTTCGAATTTATGTATGCAAGCTTTAAATTATACATCAAATATGACACACTCCACGCACAGTAATGATTAATTACATCATTTGGGGAAAAAATCCCTTGTAAGAAAATTCCAGCATAATTTTATCCGGCCTACATTCTATAAATGTTTTTTTGTTTATATTTTTTTTTATAATTTTTATTTTTTTTCAGAAACATTTAATTCCATTCCCTTGCAAATGTTTGCACTTATTTTGTGTTTGGTTTTGCCGTTGAATAAATATTTTTTTTCTTTTCTGAATTAACAAACAAAAGCCAACCACTACACCAACATTTAAAAGAGGGGTGATGTTGTTAATTGTTTACTTAAAAGTCTTTTGTTGCTAATTTCTGGCTGAATTTGCATCCCCAATGTGATTAAAGTTAAGTACACACAATAAAAATGTATTTATCATGATAAGAAGATTTTTTTTTATAAATAAACTGCTTTGAAGGCAGATTGTATATTTATTTTACCTCATTTTTTGTGATTAACTGGGTTGAGGGAATTTTTAAGAGTGATTGAGACTTTTGAAGTGCATAATGCATTTAAGTAAGAAATTAATTTTATTTCTTTTTTTTGAAAATTGCAAAATGATACCAAAATTATTGTCTATTTTAGAAAAACCAAATTACCTATGCAAAATCTTTTGGTCGTGTTAACACTCCTATCGGAAAATATTTACGTAATTTCTGCATGCAGTGACGCATTCACTTTTATTGCGCTCATAATAATACTGAATCAGAAATGATAGATTTTAAACCCCTTAATGCTATAAAAATGAATAACAAATAAAATGTTTGCATGCACTGCAATTTTAAATTATATTTAATACTAACGAAACCAATAACAAAAACATATTAAATTTTGATTAAAAAATTTGTTAATGAAGTTAATCAGCAGATAGAAACAATCTTGTTTACTTCATATTTATTGCAATAATATATTTAGTACTTACCTATGTATTTCGGGTTGCAATAGTTATCATTTAATTGGAATTACATAGTTGTTTTCAATCGATAAAGTTGGAACTAATCTATCACAATAATTATAAATAAGTAACTACAGACTACACGAACAATGTCAGTGTTTCTTTTTGGAATTTAAAAACATTTTTTTTATAATGTAAGTAATTTTTATTATTTCTTAAAATTAAACAAAAAAAATTAAAAAAAAACACTCATACGCCACAGTGTACTATACAATTTTTAAATAACGAAGACATTGTTAAATTGAAAAGTTCAAAAATAGTCTTGAACTTGAATTATAAAAATCTCCATGTGCATCAAGGTAACATATAGTATAGAAATAGATCCAAGGTTTTGTTGTAGAAAAGATTAAAATTTGTTCTCCAATTACTTTGTCTCATATAAAAAACATCACTCAACAATTGAAACACTTTTCAATTCGTGTTCATCACTTTTCACTTCGTTTTCATATATTTTTTCTTATCTAGAATATCGATTGTAAATTGATACATTTAAATCAATCAATTTTTGCAACAACATTTCTTTGAATGTTCTTGAATATCAAAGATATATCTTTCAATTTGTTCAAAAAAAAAAACAAATTCATGCCAATTACTCGTGTTTAAAATGGTTTTTTTTTTAACTGTTTAATAAGAGAAAATCAATTTTTCAGTGTTAAGTGTTTTTTTTTATAACGAATTTTGACGTAAAACTCTTGGACTCGTATAACTTTTCACAAAGTAAACAATAAATTCAATTACTGCACTTGAGAGTGGAAACAAATTATCACTTTAAAACTTAAATAATGAAGTGTTTTTTGTGTTCTCTTAAAATAAATAAATATATTTTTTAAAGCTCATTGAATAAGATATGTATTTTAATTGTTTAGTTTTGACAAAAATATTCTGTTTTAAAAATCTAATGAAAAATTATATTGTTCATACTTTCGTTTGTATTGTTATTAAATATAGTAAAAATATTAAAAATCAGAAAACATTCCCACCTGATTTATAAAATTCTTGATAGTCTTCTATTTAGTCTGTTTTTTTTTTATTTTTTGGGTTTTTGTGCTTTTCAAAAATAATATAAAGGCATCATTGAAAAAAAATCAAAAAGATTGGTTGCTGTGCAATGCATTTCGTATTTAAAAAAAAAAAAAAATCAGGAAAGACGGATGAATTTGAGATATTTTTTTTTTGATAGTTTTTAAATACGAGTGGGATTTCCAATGAAAAAGAAAAAAAAAGAAAATCTTATACATACATATTTTTTTTTAATATTTTCGAACAGTGAATTTGTGTTGAGTGATTTTTATTATGTTACAGCAGTTTTTCGATTTATTTTTTACACAAAATAAAAAAAATCTAAAAGTTTGACATTTATGACAACCAAATCAACTAAAATTTATGTGTGTTTTCTGTTGAGATTTAATTTTTGTATAAACGTTTTATTTTTACTTGCACGGGTTATAAAAACTGAACAAACACTTTTATTATTGTAATAAAAGTATCTGACAGTAAAAAAAAAAATGGAACTATAATGACCATGAAAAACGCTGTAAACTATAAAATTTGGGGAGAATATCAAAAACAAATAAATTAGAAAGAAAGTAAATAAGTATTTTGCTTTTGTAACTTTGCATAAGAAGGATATATTTTTGTTTTAAAAATCAATAGATAGAGGATTTAATAATTATTTTAACTATAGATTTAACCTAAGGACATTTTAAATGCAACTTGCATGACATTAGCCAAAAAAAATTGAAAGATAGGAAAGAACTTTGCTGGTACAGAAGATTGAGAAGGTAAAGATTTTTATTAATTATCTCATAAAATGATAAGCTGGGAATACAGAAAAAAAGGTTGCTAAATTACTTAAATGTACAATTTTTTTTGTTTTTTAAATAAAAAAAACTACGAAAACTTGTAAAATACAATTAATATCTAGAGAAAGGGCAATGGTATTTACTCCAGGCAATTTGTATTCTGCATAAAATGTAGTTTTGATAAATTGTTAGAACTTTTAAAATGATGTGGATTTTTTTATAAATAGCAAAAAAACTGCAAGAAAATACCAAAAATTAACCAAGTATTAATATTCGTTTATTTAGAAAAGTAATCACATCGTTCTGTGATGTTCCTTTTTTTTTATTTAACACTTAATTTTTACTCGGTGTGGGTACAACTTAATTTTTATATTTTTTTCTTTGGAACTAAGGCCTTTCAAACTTCATTAGTAAAAATCAAGCACTGATGTATGGAAATCTGAGTGAAAAATATTCAATTAACGCATTAATAAACACCCTTTTTGGAAAGATTGCATAAATGTGTGCGAATTTGCCCTAATCATTGCATCCTTAAAAAGCTTTTTGTAAAACCTTAAAATTATTAATAAAGCTATTCATTGTTTTCCATAGGGTGAACCTATATTTTATTGACCGGAAGAGTTTTGTATTTAAACAGGGCTGCCATACAAAACCAATTGTACCATATATTTAATGAAAAAAAAAGGTTCCCACGTACAATTTACCGTTTTAAAAGTTTTTATTCTTTGCTTTAGTTTTCACTATCAACTGACCTTTTTTAAAACAATAGTTTTGACGTCTCTTCTCTTTTTCTCTTTTAATTTCTTCTATCTATATTAGGAAACAGATAAAAGTCCAATAATTTTAGCTTGTACACTTTTTCTCTCCAAACAAAAGAAATTGAATTTCAGAACAAATAACGTCCTTGTACTATAGGCAATTAGATGTATGACAAAACATTATTAATTCTTCGAATTCAATATCATATTTTGTTATACTGTACTGTGTACTTCAAGAATTTCTTCTAAAATTCAGTTTAAATTTGTTGTTTTTTATGATGTGATTAAGATGTGCATTGCTGTTCCCCCTGAACCATATAATTCAAGCAATGTAAAAAAAAACTAACAAAACTGGACCACTGGCACACCCTTGAGGAACCACAATAATCTATTGCCTTAGTTCATTGAACCTTTTTTGAAAAACCACATGTATGGAAGCATGATTCCATGTCAATTTCTCTCGCGTTATTCAATCAACAAATATAACCGTCACAACGTGTTTCAAATTCAAAATTAATAAATCTGAAATAAAAAAACCCATTAAACTAAATAAAACAAATTTAAACCAAATATAATTGTGTCTGTTCTTTCTGCACACAAATTCAATTCTCTTCAATTTTTGTTTGTACCCCAAATATATAAAATCATCTTCTAAGTGATATTTCAATTAACTTCAATTGAAGTAAAGAATTAACAGCTTCTTCCCCCATCAGAAACAAAACTACAATAACAACACTAAAACAAAAGCAAAACAAAAATATGAAAACGTCAAAGAAATTTCATGTCTTCGTTCCCCAAAAAAAAATAAAAATAAATTTTATCTCAGTCAAGTGATGTATAACAGCGCAGTAAAAGTAATAATATTGCACTGTATCTTATATAGAACTGCGAAATACTGATACTTCTATGAAACTGAAACCCTATACGGATACTCCTCCATAATTCGTGTTTGTTCAATTTTCATAATAATATCGCTGAAGCTCTTGAAAGCAAAGACAGAAGGAAAACAACAATAAAAAGACGACACCTTAATTATCTTGAGTATCTCTCTGAAGCGGTAGGAGTTAATGAGCAGCAATTTGTATCTGTTATTGTGAGAAGTATCTATATCCATCCATATATTGTATCTTTTTATCTATATTTTGTTGCAAGTTTGTATATGTACGAGTATTTACAAAAATAAATAAAACAAAAACAATGTGCCTGCAACAGCTTGCGCACTTGAAAACCATTTATCATTTTAATTCTAAATAGGTTTGTTACTGCGCTCCGTTTATTCTTTATTTTGTTTTTTGTTTTTCTATATTGCATCTGAACTGAAGCAACCTCGTAATCTTATCAAAATATTTTCTAAAACAAAAAAAAAAAATGAAAAATAAAGTATTTGCTGTTATATAATTTTATTTTTTCTCCTTTTTTAATTCTTTTCAGTGCTTAAAGAAGAACCAGATGATTTGGGACATTTGGCACCAACTGGATTAGATGAAAATACACCATTATTCAACGAAATGCTTGCTGGACTCATGTCTTATAGTGGACTCTTGCCAGATGATATTAATTCATTGGACTCACAAAACAGTGGCAACCAAACATCCAATAATAAAGGACATATTGATCCGTTTATCAATTATCGTGAAGAATCAAATGATACAAATTGTTCACAGCATTTACTATCGCCAGGTGGTGCCTCAAAGGTAAGTTAACAAGAGTCTTAAAAATGACAAAAGCACAAACTGATTTTGACAGGTTTTATTGACGTGAACCAAAATAATAGTAGGTAGAATATCTCCCAAAAGAATTAAGAAGGATTTGTGGTTCAACTGTCATTAGATATGGCTAGGCATCACGTCAAAATGGATAAGCTTTTAACCTCCCTTGTTTGTAGAAATCATAAATATCTCTTCTTAATCATGCTGTCTAGGTTTTGTAGATTCAATTTTTGTATTGCCACGAGTGCTTTTTCATGAAATTTTTGTATGCCAATGACTTTTGATGATAAGGTTCTTCGAAAAAGTTAACTAATTAGTCAGTTAAGACCTTTGTAGTATAAGGTTTCTTAAATCTTAACCAACTCCTTCAATACTGAATGTTTTTCATTAAAAATGGTTTGGATTTATGTTCCCTCAATTTCCCCCTCCTCTCTCATCCACTCTTTCTCATATTCTCTCTTCCTTGCACTCCCTTCTGATTCTTTTTTCGTATCAGTCGACTTTTTGTTCTTTAAAAAACATTACATCACGCCACGTAGCAACTAAGACACTTGAAATCAGAGAATCACTTTCTTCACATGGCGCCTACAATACAGGGTGGATGACTGGCTCAACAAACAAGCCTTTCTAAGCTGCCTGGTAACCAGCAAGCTCCCTTTAATTTCGTACCAGTTGGTTGAGGTCGTCCATCACGCACCCCACCTAAGATGAGGCCTTGGATGCGAAGGCTTGTCGGGCTCGTGTATTCATTCCCTATGCTACATGTGACAAGATCGATATCGCTGTGAAGTCCTTACAGTTCGTCGTTGCAACTTTTCCTCCACTCTCCATCGATGCACGCTGAGAAAATAATAACTCAAAGAATCTTCCATTCAATGCCACCCAGCGGGTTTTCATCTGAACTTGGCCATTTCCATGCTTTTGCCCCATACAGAAGGAATAGGATGATAACGGTCTTATATAGAGTCTCCTTGGTTTTTTGTGAGAAGGCTTTACAATTGGCAACTGAGTCCTGCTAAGCCCGAAGAATCGAACAGGCGAAGGAGGTTGTGTGACACTGGATGCCCATCGTGAAGTTTTGTGTTGGGACTCTTTTTCTCGCTGAAAAAATATACTCTGTTTTCATCTCTTTAACAGCCAAACCCATCTTCGTCACCTCCGCTTCAAAACAGGCATATCCTCCACTGACAGCTCGACTCGTTCTTCTGATGATAAAGAATAAGAAGCAATTGATTTATCAGCTGCGCACAATCGGTTCAAGCACGATGATTATTAGGCTGCTATCATCTCAACGAGCAGCAAAAGCTCTCGGAGAGCGAGTTTTTTCAAGTGTTATTCCGCACAAACGGACAAACTTGGACAGGGATATCGAAATGTAACATGAATCTGTATAGATCGTCCCTTTTAACTTTAAAGTCAATAAAGAGATGGTTTGTATCAATTTTGTATTCTTGGAAGCACAAAATTGTATTCATTCAGAAGACTGATAGCTCTGTAGTCGGCGCAGTTCAAAGCACCTTCTTTCTTGAAGACTGATTACACTTTGTTTATTTTTAATTTATCGGGCATACATTCCTCCACCCAAATTCTATAAATTAGTTGATGTATGCTCCTGACCAAGTCATTTCCAGCTGCCTTTAATAGTTAGGTCTGTACGCCATCCGAGCCCGCAGTCTTATACGACTTAAGTTTGTCTATCGATGTCCTAACTTCTTCTAGGTTGTGTGGACGGTTTTTTTGGTAATCATCGTTAAAATTGATTAAGTTGTTCTGCATAACAGTGGATTGTTGATTGTCTTCATCGTTATGCAGTTTAGAAAATATTTCTTTACAGGTCCTCAACAGTAATTTTGTGACTCATCATGGCAAGTCTCTATTCAGTGCTGATATTCTTGAGTAGATAATTTCATCCTTTGATAGAACTTTCGAGCAATATCTCTTCCGTAGCATTCCTAAGGAGAATCAGCCGTTTGATTTTCCTACTCCCTGAACTTCCTTCTAAGAAGTCGGTGTTCCTCTCTTCTTTTTTGAATTCAAGGGCTGCTTTCTCACTATTTCTGGTCCTAGGGTGCATCATCGCCTCCTAGGCCTCGTCCTCTTTCTTTAATTGGCATCTAAAACCCAGCACATCAGAAGTGCCACTTCTAATGACCAATTTTAAACTATCCCACTGCGGGTCTATATTTCGTGCTGTTAGTTTTTTCCGTAATATTAGGGTGCGGTTATCAAAAGTTCTGTCGGTCTCTGGAACCTTCATTTTTTTGGGCATCGTACATAATTGTTCCTAAAGCTTCAGTATTTTAACTTAACGAAAACTAAATTCGAAACCTTCTATAGTTTTCTTTAAATATATTTGAGTCTTACAAATCTCAATCAATCAATTTTCTTTTCCCTAGCAGAAATCCGAATTTTATTAATTACTGACGATTTTTTTTTGTATTCTTCCAGAGTCCAGAAGCCAGCAGCCTACCATCACTATGTAGTCCGAATTCGCTCAGTCAAGAAGATGATTTCCCATTCATGACAATGAATGTGGACGATGAAATCGATCTGTCAATGCGTGCCCCATATATTCCAATGAACGAACAAGAAGATTTACCCCTACTTACCGATGATTTAATGTGGGGTGTGGGTTTTGCCTCGGAAGACTTGGCCATGCATAAAGACGATGCCATGCAATACAATACACTGAAACAATTGAATTTATCGCCAACAACATCAACTACAACAACAAATAACCGAATTATGTTGAATAACCATCAAAACTGTCATAACTCAACGAATCTATCATATTCTTCACCATCAGCTTCGCCAATGTCGATGTCATCTTCATCGGCAGCATCATCGCCTTCGCCATGTTCGCCGCATTCGTCGATATCATCGATGCACAATCAATCAAACTTTGGCGGAGCAATGTTATGTAATGCAAGAGTTGGAGGAGGTGGTTGTGGAAGTGGTGGCGGTGATGGTGGTGCAGGAGGAGGAGGAGGTGGCCGAGGATGTGGCTCATCGTTGTGTGTGGACGACAGTGACAGTGGCATAAGTAGTATAAATTCAATGTCGCCACAGCACACACACCAACAACAGCATCATCGACAACAGCAACAACACCACCACCACCATCATCACCTAAGCCACCATCAACAACAAACGCATCAACAGCAACAACAACAACACCATTCGCCAATGTCACTTCGAAATGATGGTTTGGGTTTGATTACGTGTAAAAAAGAAATCGATGGAGGCAATTTGTGTGAATCAATTGATGCCTTCGACAGTGTGTATACCAAGGATTGTAAGTATTTTTTTTCTTTTTCTGCTTTCGTTTAAATGTAATCAGAAAAGAGAATTGAAATTATCAATTGGAAGAATGAATGTTCATTTGTTGAAAATGTCTTTTTTTTTCTTTGCCTTTATAAGTTGAAAATTGAGTTGAAATTAACGCTTTTCTTAGCGCTTATCTACTACATTCTACTGATACTTGGATATGTTGGTCTATCAGAGTTTCTATTGTGAATTCCACAATACTACTTTTTGTTTCTTGAAGGTTGCCAGTCAAATTTAAGTTCTCAATCGTTTGTCCTTTTTTATTTCTGTATACAAAAACGGAAATTTGAAAGTTAAAATGGTTCTTCTCAATTTTAACAAACAAATATTTTGGTAGTAGGCTGTGAGAACACAATATTATCAGCGGGAAAATTATAACATTCTTAACCTTCTTTTGTGAACTAAATTGACAGCCAACTGTCAAACTCTTACACACTACAGAATTGCCAACAGATTTGGAAAACATAGATGTAGTGTGTCAAAAATTGACATTTGGCTATCAATATTCGTTCACAATAGAAGGTTTAGCTTATGTTTAAATCTTTTCAAATTGATCTGCAATGGCAGTTTTAATTCAGAACTCATCTGTTGAAAATAAGAAAGTTTTAAGTAGATATTTAAAAGCGGTAATCTCTTTAAAGAGTAATGATAATCAGAACTTAACAAGTGTTGAGTTATAAATGTCTATCAAACACAAGATTGACATAACAAAGTTTTAATCAAAACTTGTTACTTAATTGATCAAAAGATCAATCAAATTGAAAATAAGTTAAACCTTAATTTGACCTCCGATTTATTGCTGAAATCTGATATTATTTTTTTTTTTTAATTATTTGATTTCTATCAGTCTGTGTATAGATTCTTTGATCTTAATTAATATATTTATTAATACATTTGTTGTGAAAACACGTTTAAAAAAAAACTATAAACAATTTTTTGATTGTAAATCCATTATTAAAATCAGAACAATCTGATGCTGAAAATGGGTTATCAACAAGACGAGCTAAGGTTAAAACTTTTAGTATTTTTTTTGTTATTGTGTTTCAGTAATAAAAGCAATTTAATTATAGTATTTTTTTGATTTCAGATATTTGATAGAAAGTATTTTTTATACCTAAAGTTTTTTTTTTCTTGTAGGTAAAACTTTTAGCAACAAAACACTTCGTTCTCTAAATTTAATGTTAAATCTGTCACGCTGGAAGTACTGAGTTGCAAAAAATAAATAAATATAGTTTTCTAGGGTCTATTACGTTTTGTGCGGCTTGTCGAAGTTAAAATCGAGTGGTTTTGTCAATTTACCTCCAAGATCTGGATTTAGAGAGAAAACGTTAAAAACTTAGCTTTATTATGATCATATAATAAAACGGCATACACTACTTTTATGGTAAACTTCACGCCGCCCACACAAACGAAAGCATTTTTTGCACAGATGTGCAGTGGCTATAAATCATTTAAATATTTTGCTCCGAAATTATTTAAAACAATAAATTAAAGTTGAACAAATACGTGGAAAGCAAAAACGATTGGAAATGTCAAATCCACTGACACATAAAATGTCAAATCCATAAACTCAAGACCCAAAACATTAAGGTGGATTCACATTAAGGTTTGTTCACATTACACAAATTCGTCAGAAGTTGATGAACATGTTGTTGAATGTGAATTCCCTAAATGGAGAATCAAATAAAAATATTAGGCGTTTTTTTTAGTTGTTGAGCTCTTACAAAATTATTTTGAAACATTAAGCGTTAACTACACTCGGCATTTTTTGCCAAAAATGAAAAAGAATACACCTATACACTAGCGACATCTGCTGCTGAAAAGAGCGTATAATTTACATACAAATTTTATTTCAGACATATAACGGTTTTTTTATATTAATCAATAATATGTATCTTTAAGATAAAGAATAACAGATCTTTCTAGCAGTGTGTCATTTATTCCTGTATCATTAAATGCCATTGCACGTTGCACGTTTTTCAACTTTAACGAAAAATTTGTACTAAAACTTGTTCAACAAAAACAATTGCTGTGTTTAACGAGCTGTTAAAACTTAAAAGAGATCAAAAACCAACCAAGTTCCACAATACAATTTATCAGAATTTTTCTCGGATTTTTGGTTTTCAACAGATTTTGCTTCATTTTTAAACAAAAAATTTAAATCAAAAAATATCATAAAAAGTCGCAGAAAAATATGGGAAATACATCAGAGTATAGCCTTAAAAATCGCGAAGAAAGTCACAAAATAAAAGTGTGAAAAATCGCGGAAAAATATGCGTAATACCGTAAAAAACAGGACGGAAATCTAGTAAAAGAGACACGATGTTTTTTTCCACGTCTATCTATGCCTTTTTCGCGATGTTACGAATTTTTAATTACGACCTCATACGTTTTTTCAGCACTTTTTTCGCGACTTTTCACGTTTTTTCCCTTGTCATTTCATACTTTTTGCCACGATATTCCGTTAAGTTCCATTTATACATGTGGAATTAGTTTGAACAGAATGAGTTCCGCAAATGATAGGCTGACGCTTTTCAGATGGGCAAAAACAAAAATAAAACAAATTGTTGTTATTGTAAAAGTAAATCGCGTTTGCTAGCTTTGCAATAAATTTTTCTAATTCGAATTGAAAGCAATGTTGCTTATAGTTTGAGACTTTTTCTTAAATTCTTTCTGAGAGTACTCCTAAAAATTAACCAGACTTTCTTATTTCCTTATGTCATTTTGTCTGTCTAGACTAAAGAAAGCCAATTTAAAAGAATGTAAAAAGATCGATGACACCTTTTCACAACTTAAAAAAACTTTAAGTTAAACATTTCTTTATTATTCAATCGCAAACAAAACTTTCAATCATTAAAATGTGACGTATTCAAATTAAATATTCAATTCTAAATGATTATGCAATTTTGTTAATTCACACAATTACCTCGCACTGGCATGTGTGTCATATTTTAATGACGACTAAAATGAATCGCAATATTCATTGTGAATTCAACAATTAAACATTGTCAAAATGATTAGGTCACAATTTTTTATTTTTTTTTTTTTTTTATTTTTTATTATTTTGTATTAAATCACAATGCATTTTTATTATTTTTTTTAACACAAACAAAACTCGGATACATAAAAATATTTTACTAAAATTAACCCATAACAACAAAACAAAATAAATTCGCACGACCAACAGGTTTCGCTAAAATTAATTCTGTTTATTATATTTTTTTTTTGTTTTCGGTTTCAAACTGAGAAAAAAAATGTTCTCGTGATTTGTATATTCATCATCACTCAAGAACGTATTTTTTTTTTGTTTCGTTGTTCTGGTTGTATTGTAGCGAGGTATGTCGTCTTTTTGTTGTACCTCTGTGACGCCTTATTCATAGCCATCACATAGTGTTTGTGTAGGTATACAGTGAAAGGACTAAAAATAGCATCCGTTGGCAATGAATCTGGTGGCGTTAATATCTCTCCAGTTTCTATCTCATTTTTTTTTAATGACTATTTTATTATATCCAACAATATAATCGTAATCACCTAAACCCTAATGATAAAACACACATAAATAACAGAAGAATAAAAATCAAGTTTATTGCGAAGAAATGCAATGTCTTGAGATTTTTATTTATTTTTAGTCTTGATATATTGTGAAACAATAAGAATATAACAAAAATTTTAGTTTAAAACTGATGGAATTTTTTTTTTGTAAGTCCTACAACGAATCGTAAATTACTCCATCACTTTACTGGGAGGTGACACTTAAACACAGGATATGCACATAATGAAACAGTTCCTCCTCTCTTTGTTCCCTCTTCATATTTTTAGCGTCCGTCATGATGCCGACGTAATGCCATCGGCAGACTTTTTTCGTATTGCCTGCCGCTGCCGGCCGGCAATGTCTCTCACTCTTCGTAGTGGAGAATGAGTGTGTTTTAAATAAAACAAATGTCGTAGTCGTTTTAGTCGGGAATAATTGAAAGTGAAGACAGAGGTAAAGAATAAAATTAAATCAAAATCAGTGATGCCATTTCTGCAATATGTACGTTTTTTTTTAATTTCTAAATTGGAGTTGTCCCACAATTTTGTCTTCATATTTTCCTAGATTTTCTTTTTCCTTTTGATGTGTAAACATATTTGTTATATGGAAGGGGATTAACAAATGTTTCGAAGATAACTTTGATTCTAATACTATAGATTTGACGGATCAAAAACAAAAAAAGACTCGTATGTCAAATAAAATCTCTTTGGTCACACAAAATTTTAAGGCAAATCTAACTTTCAAATTGAAGAACAAGTATCTTTTTACAAAACCTAATCAGATAGCTTTTTTGAAAAGAAAACAAATAGCAGTGGCAACACTTTTATAGCTTTATACCTTAAATCTTGTTATTATTTTAAAACTTAGTTGTTGACCATTTTATGAAAAAAAATCAAAAATAACATTAATTTACAAATTATTTAACATACAGCAGCACTTTTAAAAAATCTTCACTAGAGTTAAAAAAATTTATTTATTTTTAATTTATCTTATTCTCACATATGGCAACACCGCCAGATTGCAAAAACAAAGTTCTATAAAATCAGAAAATGTACTTTAACTTTAAGATGGAAAAATACAGAATGAATTCGAGCAGAATAATTAAAACCTACACGGTTGAATGTAGCTAACACTTTCGTATAGATATCTCTGACTAACTACACTCCTTATATACGATATCTGCTATTCTAATGAAGAAGAAAGGGGCTAACGAAAACAAAAACAAAAAAAAAAGTAAAAAAAATACACAGGGATGCATTTTGCCTTGCAAAATATAAACGTTGCAGGATGGAGAAAAATGAAATGTAATGCCTGCTTCAGAAGAGGGTCAAGAAGATAGTTACTCGTTTTAATATAATTATGTTACCAAGCCGACGACGGCGGCTGCGGTTATTAGGTTTAACTTGTACCAAAGTGGTTGGAAGAATAGAAGTTAGTAGTAATAGAAGAAGTTGTGGATGGAGGGATTAAGGCCAAGTTATGACGTGCCCAAGTTCAAGAAATTGATACTTTACGTTATTTTTTGTTGTTGTTGTTGTTGTTGTTATATATGTAAGGAATTGTCTTAGGCGGGAGCATTAATTTGCAATAAAAATGTTATTTAATACTTTAAGTGGTAGAAGTGTTTATTTTTTTGTTTCTTTAGTTGAAGCTTATGTAGTTAGTCATCTGAAGAAAAAAGTATAAGATAGCAGATGAGAATAATATGGATCATGCATTGAGGATTGTGTTAGTCTGTAGGAAAATATACTTACGTTTTTTTGAGTTAAAGAAGGTATCGCTTATAGATGAAAGATTAAAATGAACAAATCAGAAATTCAACGTTGACTTTTTCGAACTTGTGCGTTTGTACTAGTTATTAAGCCACAAATACGCTTCATTGCTGAAGATAGATCTACTTAAAACTTTTATGAAGAAAATGAATGTCTGAACTTTTAAACAGTCACCAAAATAAACTTTTATTGTCTTATTTGTTCGAGTTCCTTATGTTCCTTAGCAGGAATAGGAATTCCTACAAAATTCATAGAACTATTTCTATGCAAAGCAAGAAATTGAATTATTTTTGTATTGGGACGCATTTATAGGTAAAAAACGTATTGCGACCTAAATTTTGCCGTTAAAGACCTTTCATTATTTATGCTGACAGAGAATAGAACTGGGACCCCGCTTCAAATATATCTTGATTGGTTTTTCTTTAAAGCTCTTCAAAACTTTAAATTGTACAAATAGTACTAAAAATTGAAAAGAGGTACTTGCTCACTTGAAAAGGCCCAATAGTACTGAATTCAGTACAATAGTAAGCTTTTTTTGCAACAGTGGTGCACACCCTTATACTACAGGCTTGTGTAAACTACCCGTTAAGATGGCTCCACATGACATTTAGATCAAAACAAATTTGGTACGTAAAATGAATTTGGCAAACAAAAATATTAAATTTTTATATATTTCTTATTTCTTGGTTTTTGCAACACCAAGTCACCTCGGTCTAATGGTGAAATTTCTAATCACTTTTTCCAAGATAGTGTAAGTGTGTAAGCTGTTTTCGTGATAGTAACTGATACAGTAACTATATACATAAGACCTTGCGTCAAATATGATAGTTCTGATTTTTTGTTAACTTGTTTATAATGTTAAGCCGATGTTAAATCCAATTTTATGACCTCGAGTGCCGAACGCAACATTGTAAAAATGAAAAAAACTGTGTTTTTTTGCCTTTTTTTTAGGTTTGAAGGGCTAGTTTTTGACTATAACCTATGGTCTACAGTTTCTCCCAAAATTACAAAATTCTCTTTCATTTGAGGCTAATACCATTTCTGTAGATTTAACAGTTTCCAAGATACAGCTTTACAAAACATAGCAATTAAAAGTGTATAACAGAAAGTACTTAAAACTAAGAGTTGTAAATGTTACGGATAACATTAAAAAAAACTATTAGAACGTATTGATTAGGTAAAAAAAAAAAGAAAAAAGAATGTGAAGGGTGGGGTGTCTATATCCCCTCGATCAGGCATGAGGGATAATTTTCTAAAAATAAATTACTTGACATGCTAAAATAACTATCAAAGACAACGGTAACACCTAGAAAGAAATCCTATAGCTTTTGTAAGAGACAGAAACCTACTCTTGAATTTTGTTTTAAAATAAAAGTATTTCAGCTGATAGTTTGTGAACAACTTATTTTCAAACTCTGCACTATGCTAAAAATATAAGTTTTTTTTGTTTAAACTATTATTTACAAAAATTTTACATAATCTCGTATCCTATTTGTTTTAATTTTTAAATGTTGCTATGAATTTGGTAGTCAAATTTTGAAAACCAGATACCGTTTTTGAAATAATAAATCACTTTTACAAGTAATAGTCTAATAACAAAAAGAAAAATACATTTTTCGCACTTTTTCAATCAATTACGTGAGAAATTTTGTTTCTTTAAAACAAGTAGACTAAAACTTTTCACCTTCAAAGACAATTTAACTGGACTAAGTCTGTGTATTAAGCGACCTATTTTTGTAGCCTATATATACTATAACAAATTCCGCCAACACCATTGTCGTCACACATAGTGGAATTCATTTCTCTTTTAATTTTACAAAATTTATTGCATTTCTTAGTAATTCCAGATGAAATTCAAGGCCACTTCAAGTCCAACCATAATAAAAAAACAATTATTTTCTCCTCAAATCATACCAAATGGTGGTCAATGTCAATCAAAAAGAAAAAAAAATATTTTCTTTTTAACACCCACGTGTTTAAATCAATTTAAAAGAAATATTTGCATTTGCAACAATTTAAACAAATTAACACAAAAAAAAAAAAAATATTGCATAAAAGCCAAGCACGAGCCAAACAAAATTCTTAAAAAAAATTCACACAATGACAATGGTGTCTTCTTCTTTTTTGATCTTGAAATAAAAAAAAAAATAAAAAAACACTAAAGAACAAAAAAAAATGAATGTCATGGTCGAGGGGTATCGTTCTTTTTTTTAATTTAAATTTATTACGTGTTCATGGCTAAATTAATTTTAATTAAGTAAATATATTATATATCTTATGAGATGGTGATCTGACGCATTTCAAGTAATTCTAAGCAACAACGAAAAAAGGCATTTTCAACTGAGTACATACTTGAATTTGATAATAATATTATTTCAAAAAAAA
Source organism: Meliscaeva auricollis (assembly GCA_948107695.1). Classification (NCBI taxonomy): domain Eukaryota; kingdom Metazoa; phylum Arthropoda; class Insecta; order Diptera; family Syrphidae; genus Meliscaeva; species Meliscaeva auricollis. The sequence goes on along the minus strand of OX403616.1, from coordinate 75,012,486 downwards.
CAATTTTACTAACTTTATGTCTTCCCTTCTTTCTTTTTTTTTTTGTTTGTTTGTTTTATATAGCTTCCAATCTAGATTGTTGGACGGTACAAGAATTACTCAACATTAATTCAACTGATTCAAATATCGCCATTGATAATAATTTACAACAACAACAGACGAACAAACAACAACAACAACAAAGCATAATTATAAATACGGCGCAAATGCCGGCCACTACCCTACACGTTCCCCTAATCACAATTCAAAATAATAAAAATCTTTCAATGAATAATCAACAGCAACTAGAACAACGTTCTACGTCATCACCATTAACAGGAGGAACGACGGCGGCTGTTGCAACAACAAATTCAGCTTCAAATTGCCACAATTCAAATATCGGTAGCAGCACTAAGCAACAACAACAATGCGGTGGCAGTTTAATTCTTAGCGAGGAAATTATCCAAAACAATAGAAAACTGTCACCGAAAATACCCACCAGCAATACAGCTGCTACAATTCGAATTACCAACACCAATGGCAACATTGGTCGCCACCAAACGTCACCCAAGACCGCAACCATTCTTCATACGACTAATTTGACAGCTTTGCAGAATAGTAGCAGCAGTGGCGGCAACAACCACAAACGTCATCTCACCACTGGAGGTGCTTCGACGTTGGATTCGAAACGTTTGAAGAATTCCAGCAATGTGGAAATTCAAACGTCACTGCTGCAACAACTGATGGCTACTGCTCCCCAAAAACCAAAGGTAGTGGCCAGAACGGCAGGAGGAGGGGGATATGACAAATCCCAGGCAACGTCACGGTGGAATAATGAAAATGGTGGCGGACTGTCATCACAACAACAACAAATGCTGCGCAATCAGGACCGTAACCACCAATTAAATCAGTCACTGACGTCATCGTCGCCATCGAACTCAGTACTGAAGAATCTTCTCATCAGTGGATGCGATGTAAGTGCTGGTTATTGTATAGTGCCTGTGCGACCTAAAAAGTTAGCAAAGGCATGAACCTTATTACGACATCACCAAACGTTCACATCTTTTATCCCACCCTTAAACCCATCCCGATCACTTCTATCCCATGCGTTGTTGTAAATTATTTTATTATATATATATTTTTTTTATTATTAAAAAAAAGTTATTCATTTTACAATTAAAATTGTAAAATGGATAAATCCACGGATGATTTAGAGCGACATTCGCCACCATTACTAATTTTTTGGTAACGTTTTCTACCAAATAATTATTAAAAAAAAAAAAAAATGGAAGCGAAAAAATCTAATTTAAGTAAAAAATTAATAATTAAAAAAGAAAATTGTAAATTTTTTTTAAACAAATTTTATTGTTATTTGTACAGTGCGTAGCAAAACAAACAAAAAAAAATATTAATCATTTTTAAAAACAATTTTTACATTTTGTAAATGGATCGATTTTATTATTAACTTTTTGTTAGTTAAAAAAAAAGAAAAAACTATATAGATATTATAAATAAATAAAAAAATATATGAAATATTATATTAAATATTAATATTATCACTTTTATCTTTGTTGTTAAGTTAGTTTGTAGCGATAAATAAAACAAAAAAGATAAGAAAACATAAAAGTTGTATGCTTTAATTTTTTTTTTAATTTGTTTTAATTTTGTAAATAATAAACATACACACACACATAAACACTATATTACCGAGAACTCTAGCTAAGTAAATTGTTTTAGCTATTTTTATGTTATTTCATACATCACTGTTAAATTATATTTAAACAAAAAAAAAATAAATAATTAAAAAAAAAAAATCATTGCGACTTTAATTTTTTTTTACTGTGATAGATATTTTCTTTTTATGTTTTTTATTTTTTAAACAAAATAAAATAATAATAAGAAAAAATACATAAGTAAAGTAAAACAATTTTACTTTTACAAAAAAATGTAATTAAACTCAGAACGCGAAACCAAAAGAAAAAAAATTAAAATAAACTTACATAAAAATAACTTTAACAAATAAAATTATATTCTTATCTATCTATAATGAAAAATTAAGAAAGAAAAAAGAACAAAATCGAATAAAATATATATTTTTGTTTAATTTTATGATTTTGTGTTTAATTTTGTTTTTCTTTATTAAAATAAAACTTGACAAACTATTAGAAAGAAAAATTCAATTCGAGCGCTGACGGTACAAAAAAAGACACACTAATCATATAAAATAAATGAAAAATACAAAATAAACATTTTTAAACAATTTTAGACAATTTTTAAAAGAAAAAATATAAAATTATCTATAGCAAAAATTTAACTAAATTAAATAAAACTTTATAAAAACTTGGAAGCAGAGCAGATCACAGCTGATGTAAATAAATTGATAATTAAAACAAAACTAAACAAAAAAATATATTTATCTACAAATTAAATAAATCGAAGAAAAGAAAAAAAAAAAAAAAACTTTTGGATGCCTTCAGTCAAAATACACAATATACCGCCGCCGCCGTCACTTAACACGACCATAATACACGAACAAATAACGAAATGTCGAAAATATGATTTTGGTTTTATTTTATCTTAATTTTTTGTTCTTTTAATTTCTATCTCAGTTGCTATATTTTTTTTCTAAAATCAGGCAGTACAATAAGTAATTTTTTTTATTAAGTTTTGGAGAAAAAATCTTGTTTTATTTTTTAAGTAAAAATATACTTCGTGTTTTTAATTTATTTTTTTTTTAACCATTATAACTATATTTTATTCTCTTCACTTATATTCAAGACAAACTTAAGAATTACAAATGAAAGCAAATTAAAAATAGTAAAATTATTTATATTTATATATAAAAAAAATAAAAAACAAAAAACGAAAAAAAAATAATAAAAAAAACTGATTGTTATTAAAAACACTGCTTTTTTTAAAATTTGTTTTATTTTCTTTGTTGTTGCTTGTTTTTTTGGTTTCTTCAAAAAGAAAAAAATATCTGATTTGTTTTTCTTTTTTACTCTTTTCCTCCGATTTTAAAAATAATTTGCAAATGAGTTTTATTTATTTGCTGTAAAATTTTATTTGCAAATAAATTGTTTAAATTGAATTATTGCTCACCTCAAAACTTTAATTTTATCTTCCTCACAGTGATTCCATTTATTACAAAGCTTAACTTACTTCTATGAGCTTACAGTTAAGTTCAATCTCTAAATTAGACTTTACCTTCAACAAAGGTGTTTTCTAGTAAGTTACATGTCTTTAATTTCATACAGTTTATACATGTCAACAGCCCGATATTTTATTTCTACAAAACTATTCTTTTGTATTACATTTTTCCTCCCTAATTATATGTCCACCAAATCAAATTTTCTGACCAGAGTATACACTTATCAATAAAACACGACTAATAGTTGAAAATCTTTAAACTGGAATTTGTAGACTGTCAGTATAACAGTTTTTAGGTCGCTAGATTTGATTCTTTCCAGTTTATGTTATTGAACCTCATACCAAAATATATTTATTTCGGGCAAAAAGTACGAAATCTCATCGAAATCTACAAGATTTCATATACAATCTAGATTACGGCGAAATCCCCTAAAAAATCTTCTTAATTTTGTTAGCAGAGACAAATTTATAACACATTGTTCTATTTTGTATAACACTTATATCGTCTTTTAGCAGCGAGACAAAGGAAAATGTCAAACAAAATATAGTTTATGTGAGGTTTGAACGGTTCGACGAGATTTCGTAATCTTGTTGCAAAATACTGTTGATGTGAAAAGGCTATTAGAATGTTGCAACTTGTTATCAATACTTGGACTTGGACTTGAAACTTAATACAGCATTAATTAGTTCTTACGATTTTATCATTTTGATGTCAAATGTTAGCCCTTCATTTTGTTTTCCTTTTCCTGGAGTTGTTCGCGATACCCTTTGGCTGCATTGAAATAGCTTAGAGGTCAGTGTTGACCCCTCGAAAATTTCGGAATTCGCTATATTAGAGGATTTTCTTCTATTTCGCCAATTGGATCGTAACAAAGTTTAAGTGTACATTAGTGCCATTATATTTTTACTTGCTCTATAAGGCATGTATTGGTTTCTTGTCAAAAAAAAAAAAAATTCGAGGTTTTTGTAAAAAAAACAACATTATGATGGTGGAGAAGTCCAAAAAAGTGTCTTTCGTCACGACATCCGACGGTATATGCGTCTGTTCATCTGTTCGTTTGTTTCTCCATCTGCACAGAGATCTACAGCCCAAATTGGTTAATGGATTTGCATGAAATTTGGTACAGATTACTTTTTTGTAATTTACAAGATTGTTTTTTTTTTATTTTTGAATATCTCGATTAGAACAAATTCCTCCCATATACCTAACAGTTTCGAGTTATTGGATTTTTCTCGATAACCGCTTTAACAATTTCGAATAAACTTTGAGTATGTTATGAGTTTTTATTTTTTTTTTTTTCAAAAAAATTGAATAACTAAAATAGTATGTACACGCTTTTCGGGAAATTTTCCTTTATTTTTAGTTATTTCCGTATATGTGATTACTGGCTCAACTTATTTCGTTCGGAATTTGTCACTAGGTTGTTCTGCCATACTTAAGACGACTTATTTGCTTCCATCTCCTCCAAATGAGCATGTAAAGTATGAGATGGAAACAAAAAAAAAAACAAAGTTTTTGATAACAGAACAAGGGTTCATAGACATTTAAGAAACAGTTTGCGATTGTACTTAAACATGCAATTGTCCAGGATGAGGGCGACAACGCTTTAACATATAAATCACATAGTCATGATGTAATACTACGTAAGTACATTGTTCTTTATACTGATGGATAGTATTTTTATATAGCAGGCTTCGCTCTAAAATATTTCTTACAAGAGCACCTTTTTCATTCAAGAACCAAACTATTAGCAGAAAGTACAAAACTGAACATGCTTTGCAATTTTTAGTTGGTCTAGCCTTAACTCGTAAAAAATGATTTGAGAAATATTTTTATACAATCTTAGATTGTGTAAAGTTTAATTTAAATTTTAGGTTTAAAAATCACATTGGAAATCCTAAACATTTTCGAACTTTCTGCTAAAAATTCTTCTACTATAGTGTTTTACTAAAAACTGTAGATTTATTAAATACGATTCTGTATTCAAATATTTAAAAAAAAGTGCAAATCTGTGGTACCCCCAAAGAACTCATAGAATGTTTTGTTTTAAGAACTCATATAAACAACAATTAGTGTGTCTCATTTAATTTCTGAGAGAATCCTTGCATTACTCAACACATAAAATATATAGTGACGAAAAATATCCTCATAAAAGTCTGAAAAAAAAATTGCCCTCGTATGTGATGTCTTAGACTCAATTTTCTTTTCTGCTTCAAATTATTAGTTTAATATAAAGCAAACATGTTTTAACAACTAAATCGTCTACCGTTCAAATACGTATTCATCTTTTACAAAAACAAAATACCTCATAGCATTTTCCATTATGACCTAGTGCCTCTCAAATCCTCAAATCCTAGATAAACTTTAAAAACTTTGCCGTAAGCACTTTGGGTACACAATCAAACTTTATTTCAAATAATATCAACAAAAAGTTACAAAGTAACACACTCCTACAAAATTACTGTACACAAAATAAAAAAGAGTTATGTAGGTATGTTTGTCTATGAAAATTAAATGTAGACAATAGGAATCCTTAACAAAAAAAAAAGACTTTCTTTTTCTGTTGCTCTTAGAGAACTTGTTATAAATTCAAATAAAACTTTTAATAAACAGCAAAAAAAAAAAAAAACTAGGTCAGTTATTATGATTATGTAAGCAAGGCACAACAAAGCTTTAAAGCCTTCAAGGCACAACTGAAGCTAATCGAAAACCAACTGACGTCAAAAATCATTTTGCAAACTTATCACGTGTAGGGTCACAAACACTACATACTGGTATGTTGGGTTGGTTCGTTTAAAAAGTTAAAAAGGATACAGGAGTAAACACGTGAGTTAACTTTGCGCGGTTCATTGAGTTTAATCTCTTTGAAAAGTGTTTCACCATATTCGGAAAAATAAAATGAAATTCCTTGTATTTCAAAATTAAGGTGTCTCAATTTTATCTTTATCTTCATTGAAGCAAATAAATGTACACTTTTTTTTCAAAATGGCTGAATTGCACAATTTACATAGATATGGTTATATTTTACCTTACTAATGTTAATTTTATATACATTTTTTCAAGAATTTTGTTTTAATAATTGTATTCGAAGGAAAATTTACTACTAAAAACCTTCATTCAAAGAATGTGTCTCAATTTGTTTTCGAAGAAGTGCGAAATATATTAATTCGTGCTTAGCGCATAAGCATTTTCAGCCTCTCGCCAAAAAGCTGAAACTATCAAATTTCATTTTTATCAACATTTTTAAAAGATCAAATCTGCCAGATATCCGTAAAATGTATCTTGAGAAATTGTACAAGATGCTATTTTCAAGCTCCTAGCACAAACTCTTGTACAGATAGATCTAAACTTCGATCAGTTTCTCGTGTAGAAGATAATTAATACAAAATTTTACAAGAATATGATCATTAAAAAAAACAGATTCACTGTTATGTTTTTAGCTACCGCACCTGGATCACTTCATTTGTGCTTCATCAAAAATGTTTCAATTTACTGTTGCTATTCTTCTAAAGCCGAAGTAGTGATTCGTTCAGAATTTTGAGCGATTTCTACGTTGGTATAGACTGCTTTGAAGTAGCTTTTGGTGTAATAATTGATGCGATGGACTATCATCCCAGAGGTCTTGGTTCGATTCCCTCTATGCCACCATGAAAAGTGCATCTTAACTAGGCGTTCTGAACCGGCAAAAAAATATTAGCAAAATTAATTGTTTAAACAATTAAGTCCGAACGTATCCCCAAATCGGACACCAATTAAACCATCATATCCTACATTTCCAAGTCCGGAGCATACCATATTCTCCACTCCCATAGACCGCAATGTAAAAGAAATAATTCAAATCAGTGCTGTATTTAATACACATTAGAAATCTCCATCAAATTTATATTTCAACTTTTTATAAACAAGTTAAGAAATTTAATTCTTTCACTGCCAGTTCTATTAATAAATATAATTTTTGAATGTCCTTTTTCACGTTTTTCCTTTTTCGAATTTGGTTTCGATTTCAATTTAACCATCTGTATTTTCTCAGTGTATAGGCGAACAAAATACAACTTTACAAGATGACATCGATACCAAACATTGTCCTCATAATTGATTTATGTACATCTTTTTCTTGACAATAATCAGAGAAGAATAAAGGGCTTTATCTCCGTCAAATGAGTATAGTCCATAAGGCTTTTTTAAGTGATATTTCCTTGGACTATCTATCTATGCATCTATTCTATTGGGACAATTCAATTCTATTGAAAATTTTCTCTTTGAATCAGATTACGATTATTATGTAAATCTTTTGAATGTTCAAATTCAAAAGATAAGCCCTAAACCATAAACCAATTCTGTTCCAAATTGTATTATCTATATCGTCCTTAAAATACAATCTATTGGTTGCAAAAGGGATGTCAATTTCATTTTAAGCCGACCAATATGTTAAGATTTCAATAGACATTTATGGATTTTCAACTTAAATTGTGGATTTGCATGTTAAATTCTAAATAAATATTCAAAAACAACCAAAACTATTTTTATGCAAAAGAAATAAAAATAAAAAAGAGAATCCTTTCACTGTGACATTGCACGCAATGAATCGTTACACTTTGTGATTGTTCGGTTAAACACGAACAATACTTTTTTTGGTGTTTTTTTTTTTGCGGATTTTTCGTTTCTAGTGTTAAAATGAAATAATTTTGAGGCTTTGATTTTATTGAGTGAAGTCACAGTTGGTTGTGTGTTTGTATTGCTGTGTCAAGGTGACAGGAAGAGGCTTAAATTTTCACTCAAATTCTAAATGCGACAACTGTAACAACACGAATGTCTATGGTTTTTGTGTAAGGGGATACTTTCTCCATGTTTTATTGCTACTTGTGTGATTTTAAATGCTATTGCCTTTGAACATGACAGGATATGTGTACTACAAAAATCGGCAACAAAAAATACCGCAGATATTACCTTCCCCCCACACATTTTTCTGCAAATCATTTTGTGATCAAGAACTATAAACTGAAATTAACTGATGACTGATGTTTAAAGATAAAAGATTAATTGTTTCAAGAAAAAAATCTAGGCTGAGACAAAAATTAAAATCAATTTTTTTGCCAAAACTTCTTCTATATAGCAAGGATTAACTCAAAAAAAAATTCAATTCAATTGGGTGTTGTCTTACGATTTCTTCAAAACAATACCATTCAATAAATATAAAAACATAAAAAGTCGAAAATTCGTTCCAAAAAATCGAGTTCTTGAACTGATATTTCGCTTCATAATTGTATCGTACTGCTTGAGCTTTACAACCTCAGCAGTCGATGCTCTTTTATAAATTTAACGAGTAAGAGAAACTTATATCTTAACGAAGGAAAGATCTCGTTCACAGAAGAAAAAAGAGAATTATGTTTGAGTCTTAGAAAGATTGGCAGGCGAGAAGGTTCGCAGGAAATTAATTCAATAAAGAAGCAGGATAGTGGTTTTTAATTTTATATTTTCCACTTTCGTTGTTTTGTATTTGGGTTAAATAAATCACAAAAAAAATGTTCTTAGACAATTTTTCAACCGATTTTCATAAAAAATACCCCGTTTAGTTTGGAAAAAAATATTATTTTAGAATATATTTTTAAAACAGCATGTTGTTTTAAGAACATTATGCTATTTGAACATATTAAATTGACATCGAAATTGAGTGAAGGACGACAAAAATGGAATTTTTGAAATTGTTCAGCTTATATAATCTATGTGGTCTAACCAAATCACATTTTAACATTGTTTAAAAGGTCTAAACGTCTACATACTTACCAAATCGGTACAAACCTAAACAAATTTGAGAAAGCTAGATTTTTTTTGCAAGTTATAAAAAAACCTAACTACAGATTTTGGGGATTCTACGGAATTTTTACTTATTGTTTTGTAATCAGTGCAACAAGCTCTACAAAACGTGATAGGTCTCCGCCCGTGTGCATTTTAAGTGTCATACGCAGTGTAATTCTCAAGCCACAGAGAATATTCTTGTCTACACATCTTAATTCAGTTACCAGGATGAGTCTGTTCCCAATTAAAAAAAAAAAATTGCTGAACTACGTTTGTACAATATTGTTCCTAAATGCTGGAAATACCGTGAAGAGCATCGCAAAGCTGAACATGTGAGACCCCAAACAGAGGGTGGTTTGGCACTAAAGTACGGTTTTTGAATCTTTGAACAGTATATTTTGGTTTCTTTTATTTCAATTTATTTTTCACTATTGATTTGTTTGAATGCTAAGTTGTGTTGTCTAGCTCCTCAATCATTTTTTTTTTGTTTTTGCATTGAATTGAAAAGTTTTTTTTTCATAATTTCAAACAAAATTAAACATTTCGAAATATAAAAAAAAACAAAACAATCTACCTCAAAAAAAAAAAAAAAAAAAAAACACAAACCACACACACAAAGCTCTACCTCTTGCATTTAACAAAAAAAGCCCATAATACAACTGAGAAAAAAAAATGATAATAATTCAAAACTATAAATAAATATGCAATAGATAAAACTGAATAAAAAGTAAAAAACAAATAATTAAAATTCATTAATTAATAGAATTAAATAAATAATTGTTGTCGTGCTAAAAAATAATAGATGATAACCATTCCACATTTTAAAATCATTTATACTCGTAATTACATTAAAGCAAGCGTATCGTGTAAAACCAAAAGATATCTTAGAAATGTGTACATACTCGTTGTATATAATTAAAATTAGATGCGTCTTATGAATATTCATAAGTTTATTTATGTATTTAAAAAAAAAAATAAAGAAAAAGTCGTCAATAATTTTACCTTTCCAAAAGATATTTGGGGAAAAACAATCTCTAATCCAGAAAAAATATTTCACACTGCATTTTTATGTGTGGAAGTCGTTGAGAATTATTCCTCTTTTGCTTCTTGAATTCTATGGAAATGAAAATGTCATACAAGTTTTTATCACTGAACCAATATTTGAAGATGATTTTCAAGAAAACAAATTATTAGCTATTATAGGCTTAAAATAAGGACTACATATTTTTAAGAGGGACTTTTAGTTACCACGAGCAGTTTGAGGTATTGATATCATTCTTACTTGCTTTATAGGGCAAGTATTGGTTCCTTGTCAAAACAAAACTTGAAATTTAATCAAAACCAACATTACGATGATGGAGAAGACCAAAAAAGTGGTTTTCGTCCGTGGGTCTGTGAGTTTGTGCGTCCGTGCTTCCATCTGTACACATTTCCACTGCCTAAAATCGTGAACGGATTGTCTTCAAATTTGGTAGAGATGATTTTTATAAAATTTCAAAACTTAGTTATGTTTTGTTTTTGAATATCTCACCTCTCATACAACAATTTTGAGTTATTCGAGCTTTCTCGAAAGCGATTTTAATTAACGATTTTGATTAAATTTGACGTGATTTCTTTTATAAAGATAAATTTTCTGAATTTTTTTCAAAAAATTCAATCGAGCCGTTTTTTAAAAAAATATTTTTTTAGTGCGATACAGTCGTGCATTTTATATTTTTTTTTTTGCAGTTATATTCAAACTTAAAAATGCAATATTACGAAAGTTTTTTCAAACTATTTTGATCATACTCCAAATACGATTTATTTGAGCTTTTCAGATATGAGTATCCCCACCAATATAAAAGCATATTAAGATATTGTCCAGGTCAAAACCTAATTTCCTAAAAGAAATTGTCCCAAATTGAAATAGTCAAAACCTAAGTCATCAATCAGATTTTGATAACTTTTACTTTTCGAAATTTAATAGTTTTCGAATGTTGCAGTTTTATTTTTTTTTAATTTTGACGAAATTTCTTTGACCCAGCCTTTTGCTCACTACATTATAAATTGATTTTTTTTGTCTATTTTACGCCCTTAAATATTGGTTAACAGTTGGAAAAATTCTATTCCATATCATGTTTTGTATTGCTTTTATTATTTTGGTACAAGTTGTAAGTTCTTACAATGTATTTTTTTAGATCATGACAATGGTTTTTAAAAACATATAATAACTACCAAGGACTACCCCCCACATCAAAACCAATTTATTCATTCAATCCCTGCTCAACACAAAGGTAAAACAAAAATATAATCACTGTGGAATGTATAAACAAAATGTAAATAACCAAATTAAACTAAATTTAAATTATAAAAAAAATGATATATAAAAGACTGCGAGCGTACACTCTTAAAAATTAATTAAATAACACAAAAAAATTAATAAATAAATAAATAAACAATTATTAAGATAATTAAAATCTTCAATGTGCGTTATTATTATGTAAAGTGTAAAAAAAAAAATTAATGCTATTTAAAATTTAAAATAAAACAACACCAAAATAAATTCGTGCAAAGTTTTTGGTGTCAATGCTTTAAGCAATTTTAAAATTAACCTAAAAAAAAAAATGGAAAATAAACGTCCCTTAGTAGAAACGACATAGAATTATTATATACAAACAAATCTAAATGGTGTAATTTTAGCGAAGAATTAGCTTTAATTGTAAATTAAATTTTTTTACAAAAAAAAAAAATTATAAAATTTAGATTAATTCTATATGATTTGTCTTCTTGTTTATATGTATGTAATTTTTCATATCCTGGAACATTCCCCACCGGAGTTGTGAAAATGTTATTAAAAAAAAAAAAAAACAGTAAATAGTAAAATTTTATAACAACAAAAATATTATAGTAAAAAAATCAACTTTCATTTTGTTTTATTTTTTTTAACTTAACCAAAACAAAAATATATAAAAATAAAAAATAAACAAATCGCAAACAAATAGTACACTTAAAAAAATACCTCCCTCATAGATGTCGTATACATAACATAGCTATATAAAACTACCTCTTAATGTTATAACATTTTCATAAAGAAAAAAATTCCAATTGATAAAATATTTGTAGTTTTAAAAGCTTGAACAAAATCATATATAACTACGCTATGTTTATTATTTATAAAAACAAAACAAAAATAATCATGAAAATAGTAAAACCAACAAAGATAAAAGGCATAGATAAATAAAAAAAAAAAATAGATAAATTGTATTTACCAAACTCCAAAATAGTCAAATTTTACCCTAATGAAATGAGAAAATAGTTACAAATAATAAATAAAATACCTCAAGGATAGTTAATTCCTCACAAAACCAACAGTTTGATACAAAATATAACATACAAATATTAAAAAAAAAAACAAAAACAATATTAAATAAATAAATTTTAGAAAAATAAGATATACATATCGTTTCAATGTAAAATTTAATATACTAAAACTATAATATAAAAGGCTTATTTTTTTTTTACTGAGTAAAAAAATTGTATATTTATATTTTGGATATATGCAGTTTTTTAATTTAATTTTTAATTCAATAAAAGGTTTGTTCGGAAAATTAAAATCATGGCTTAAATGTTGAATCCTAATAAATATTTAAAAGACTACTCACAAATTGACTTATGTCCTTAGACCTTATGTTCCAACACTTTTCTAAAAGTAATTAATTTATTTCTAAAGTATTTTAGACCTCTTCAAAACGGATTGCATTTATTTAGTTGTGGTATGGATTCGTAGATTTGTACCTTAGGGTGCTTTTTTGGGAATATAATTTTTTTCTACTTCCCAAGCCTAAATTCCACTAAAATATGAGCCCCCAAAATTAATATTTAATACTCGTTTTCAGCTTGTGAAGATTTTCCATATAAAAGAGAGGTAAACTTCAGTTTCTTTTCCAAATGTTTTCAAATCAGCAGCATTTTATGATATTTCAACGCTGTTAAAAGCAAATTAATCGATCTAAATAATGTCCATCCATAAATTACACAGGTGAAAGATTACAGGCCACTGAAATCATAAGAAATGGGTAGTTTTTATCACTTATTCTCTCTTACGTACACACACGAAAATATTTAATACATACATTAAATTCTTAAATTTCAAAATATATGTATTCTCATCTTCAGAACTTCTTCACAATCCACTCGATTTCTCATTAATATACCATAAAATCTGGCTATAAACTAACAAACAAAAAATACGGTCATGCTATTTTGTCATTTACTATAAGATATTCATCCTTTTTATTAATAACTTCTCATCAACTTTCATAAAGTCTATTCAACAAGTTTGTCCATTAATCGTTCAAACAAAACAAAAAAAAAAAAAAACTGACTTTGCTAGAATGGTCTATAATCAAACAATTAATCATCTTGTCAACTTAAAATATCTCATAGTCTTATTATTATTATCATCATCAGACACTTACTTTTTTGTTTGCTGAAGGACTTAGGCAGGATACTCTAGTATTGCAGCGACCGATGGCATGATATAAATCACTAAAAAGAACTTTTCGTCATCAAAAAAAGTTAAATTCTAAATACTGAAGTATAAATTGAAATTTAAGAATTTGTTTGTGTTTGATGAAGAAAAATAAATCAGAACAGAGCAGAACACTGTTGTGACAGTGCTTGAATACTGTCATACCAAAATAAGTACAACTTCGTGCTTTATAGATTTGACCGTTGGCTATTAACTGTAAAATTTAAAATCAAATATTATTTTTCGTTATGATTTTTTGTTTCTCGGATCTTTTCTGTCCAAAACAGATTTTTTTTGTGCCAAAATAACCGAACAAACTATCGAATTGTCAAAACTACGATGACTACGAAGTTTTTTTTTCAATTAAACCCAAAAATCCTTCAGTAAAATTATCAAAAAATTAGCATAGATACACCTATACTAAATTTTTTATCGTTTTGTTGCAGTTTTAAAAATGATTTTACTTTCGAAAAAGATAATAAAAGAAGATAGTTAAAAAATAATTATATATTTTAGTTAACAAAAATTTTAAACAAGCGCTTATATTCAATAAATAATATTTTAAAACAAAATAAAATGAACGAAGCATTATGCTAAGCATAAATTATTAGTTTTTTAAGAGAATGATAAGTAGAAGAACTATAGAATAATATATATTCTACGCATACAATTAAATACATTTTTGAATCTAAATGTCGACATATTTTATAATACACAGAATAACTATTAAATTAAAATTAAGTTAGACTTAAAATTAAAAAAAAAAAAATTAAACAGTAGTTTCAATTTACGAGTATATATATATATATTATATTTATATAAATTTTACATTTAATGTGTAATAAAGCTATAAATATTAAATATAAGATAAACGAATATAAAAATAAAGCAGCATTTTATTATAAATAACGAAAAAAATAAATAAAATAATATTAATAATAAAACAACAATTATATATACACGAATAAATGCAATATTAAATTTAATAATAAATGCGATTTGAAATACAAAATAAAAACCTTTGTTTTATTTCCTTGTTAGGTATACATTTTTTAACTGATAAATAATTTATTTTTTTAAGTCAAAAATTCAATTATTCCATGATTTTCTAATAAACTATAAATTCCTACTTAAAACACTTGTAATAATTTCTATTGGTTGCGCCAAGTAAAGTTGCATAGTTTTGGACTTCAGATTTATAGAAAGTCTCGATTCCTAGCATGCCCTTGAAAGGAATTTCGGTCACTCGGGTTTATTTCACAAAACTAGTATTGCACAAGAAATAATTTTTAACAGATAAATCAAATTTCTCCACACAAAAACTTGATTTAGTTGTTGGTAACAATTTCTTGTATATTTCTTGTAATTTGTAAATTAAAACTTTCAAAGTTAATATCTTAAAGTAAGTGAACCGATTTCATTTGTGTTGAGCATACTCTCAAATACTCCACAAATTTTCAGACAAAATCCATTTCTGTATGTGTCACAAACATTTGTGTTTCATACGATTTTTATATTTTCCGACAAAAAACTTAAATTTTGTTTGTGTATAGCGTGACAAAAAAAAAAATTTGCTGCAAGCGAAGACGAAAAATTGTCCAGCAAACGAAAAAGTCGCTTGGACAATTTTTTTCGTTTGCCGCAATCGATTTGTTCTCTCAGTGAATATATTTGTACTTATGTCAGATTTTGTTTTTTTCGATTTTGTATTGAAATCTATTTGCTAAAATAAAATATTTAAAAAAGTGCTTCAATATTTCTGGGGCTTATTTCTCGTCAAGCTAGAACAGCTATATAAACTACAAAACGACTAACGTCGGGTTTGAAATTCTAGCATTCAGAAAGAATTATTTGGTAACAAAAAATAAAATGTTTATTTACGAAAAGTACGTATACGCCGTGGTGTACACATTTTCTTATACATTTTATATTTACTGAGCACTTGGTCACTTTTTGTTTTTTTTTTTTTGTTGTATTCCTAAGCTTGCACAATGCCAAGTTCAGAGATGGAATAGAGGAATATGAGAAAATAAAACAGAACATGTAAGAACTCATAAGAATTATCATAAGATCAACAAAAATGAATATTGAAAGAAAAATGTATTGTTGATTTTTGCATTTATAAGTAAAACTTTCCTGTTGTAAAGAGGCTCTGCTCTATCTTTGAAATGAACAATTATCTTGCTGTTAGAATTATTACCAAATTCCAATTTGTTTGATTGCATCTTGCAGACAGAATTTCGCATGTGAAACGTCTTGGGCTCTCGTTCCTCTTATAAGAAGAGACCGCTCTATCATTGGACAGAAGAATTATCTTGCTTTTACAATTTTTGCATTTCTTATTGCGTTTTGCAGGCATTCTGTCCAACGCAAAAAGTCTTGGACCCTCGTTTCTGTAATTACACATATGAGAGACCACTCTATCGTTCCAAAGAAGAAAAATGTTATTGTTATCTTATCACACTTATTTCGATAATCCATTTTTTGCATTTTTTGAGTGGGTCTTGCAGGCGAGCAGCGTGGCTTTATGAAAAGGAAAAGTTTTATGTTAAGTTAAATGTTTTTTGTTGTGTCACAATTAATTGAAAAATCATTTTTATGTTCTTTTCTTTAAATCTTTGAACTCCATATTCAGATATTCACATATAAAAATTCAAAATCACTTGTGCATCCGCTCGAAATTTGTGAATGTTTTAATTTTTAGAATTCACAAGTTTTTTGACATACACAAATGATACCCAAATAGTCATAATAAATTTGTGTACCCCATCAGACGGATTGTGTTTGAACACAAATTAGATTTGTGAAGTCTGAACAAAAATGTCATTTGCTGTCATGACATTTGTGGTTCAAACGGTTTGTGTATTTGTGTTACTAAAATTCACAAATGTTTTCAAAAAAAATTGTGTGTATACAAATCGTCCGATACAAGCTTTACAGTTCAATTCTAGTGGCCGATGTTTTCAATATTATTAGTTTACAACAAAAACTTATATTTACAAGAACCAACCATGATCTTATTTCTGCAAGAAGATCTTATATTTCTTCAATAACGGAGTCATCATTCTCCTGTGTACCTGTCCTTTTCTGCTCGTAGCTTTGGTATCGAAATTCGCTTTTCGCCTCCCACACCCGAAAATGTCTGTCCAATTTCACTGTTCTAGCAAAGTTACAATCTATTCCATGTGCAATGTGCTCGTAAAAACTATAGTCTTTGGTTTTAACTTTTGAAACTGAATAGTCAGTGTACCTAAATATTTTCAATACTAAAATCCAACATTGTCTCGTGAGAATAAAACCTATCAAGATGATTTCGAAATCTTCTTTTAAAATTTATTTGAAAACTATTATTTTGTTCATCGATTTTATCTTCTCTTCAAGTAAGCTAACAAAAAAAGTAAGGAATTTCAAAACAAAATACCAGACCCCAACATACCAACCCCCCAAATCTAGAAGACAAAACCATATACATATTGTCAATATCTTTTTTATTACTCAATGCCTCAAAGAAAAACCATTAACATTAATAAAAATCAATTGAACGGCACCACAGCTTATGCTTACGTTCAAAAGCATAAATTACAAAACACATAAAATCACCCTCGAGCTACTTAATTCAAAATTTCTCCCAGGTCAGGGTCATGACAAAAGCTTCTCTAATAAATTGAGAGTATCACAATTCTTCAGTAGGACTATATGTGTGTGTGTGTCTTCACCTTAATTAAATCAGCACATTGACTTTGTCACGTGAGTTTATTACATTTTTTTTTTGTTTTGCTTTTACTTTTGACACTTATTTTTGAATTAACATCATCTGACACATGCTGTCAACAACGAGGGTTATTCTCTAAGGTACCTGACCTACTTCAAAAATTGTAAAATTCGATTTTATGGTTTTTTCCTGGTATATGCAAATTTTCCATTCGATTTAAGAATTTATATTGATTAACCTTTGTTGGTGGTTGGTGTGCCATTTGACTTGCACGGCATGAGAAGAGGTATTTTTATCAATTTAACACAGTTTTTGGTTAAATGCTTCTTTACATTGTTAACCCTTTTCAAATCTGTTCTGTCAAGACAAGACGAAGGAAATTAAATTTTGTAGGAAAACAAATTTCTAAATAGTGTCAAACAGGTATTACATTGTACATAGAAATACTGTTCTTGTGTGCGACTATGAATCACCCAAACCCAAGAACCTAAATTTAATTTCTAAAAATATTCAAATTTTAATTTTAATCATTTAAAGTGCGAAACAAGGTTTCTGAACGCTATTTAATGCACTTAAACTGGATAATCAGTTAGAACCTCAATGTGAGTTTTTGTTGTTTAGTAGGGGCACGTTTCTGTGATATAAACAAAAAATTCCGTCATATTGATATCTCAGGAATATGTCGAAAGAAATTTTTAAGTCTGGAAAGGAACTGAGGAAGCTTTTCAGGACTGTTTGAAACTAGAAAAAGTGCCGGATCTTGAGTGAATAATTTTGTTTTTCAAATTGTTCTGATTTCCATTCAGTGAAATTGAAAAGGGATTTCCTTGCCGGCTATTGCCAAAAATACACTTGAACACACAAGTATTAGAGGTTCTAATCAGTTGATTACATAATTAACAACTAAAACTATGGATTCTCAGAAGAAAATAAAATAGTTAAGTGGCAATATTTTCTTAAAATGTCCTTTTTTTATTTTCTTTCTGGAAAAATAATCGGATATTGTGGTTAAAAGGCAAAACAAAACAAAAAAAAAACTAGACCCCCTTCTGTTACACAGCTGAACGTCTTTTTCGATTTTAAAGTTATTAAAATAATCACGTAATACCCTATGGCGAACTTCCATCTGCTTCCTGAGTAACTGTTCATAATTACTAAAAGTCCAAACAGTTCAGTCAATCGAAGAAACGCTAACCGGTACTTTACAAACACAAACAAAATATTAAATGAGTCGGCATTTTCATTTGAATTTTTAAATCCGCATTAAATGAGAAACATTTGACGCTTTTCCTGTCTCTAATTTTTCTTTAATCAATCTTCTGTTTCCTGCCTCTCTATGAATTCTAGGAAAGAAAACATTTCGACTTAATCCTCCAAAATCACAAAAAATGTGTCCTTTTGAACATAAAAATCCTCGTTTTGCTAAAAAAAATAATTTTCTTAAAGTTGATTAAAACATTAAGAATACAAAATAACACCATTCCGACCCACGCCCATCTCATACCCAAGGAAGTAAGTGTTATGCCACTTCAGCACACTCTGTTTCCTATTATGTTTTTTTTTTTTTTTTGCATTACATCTATACCACCTCTGTGTTGTGTATTTGAGAGTGTATTGTTGCTTTTTGGTCCTTATCAACTTTTATTGGGTACAATATGAAGACATATTTGCGCTTTGTCTGGCTTTGACTTATGCAATAAATTTCTTAAACAAAACAAAGCAAACGGAATATATTTTTTTTTTGGTTAATTTTTTAAAGAATGTCCTTAGTTACTTTTTGTGAGGCCTTATAAAATGACTTTATTTTGAAATTGGGATTGCTTTCGTGTTGTTAAAATCTAAATATAAAAAAATTTAAGAGGAAACAAAATTTGTGGACAGCAAATGTAAGTGTTGAAGCGAGAAGAGATTAACACACAAATAGTAGATATTCTATAAAAAAAAAGAAATTTATTACCTTGGAGAAATGCCTCAAGGTTTGTGTGCAAACGACAAAAAAAAAAACTACAAATAGTTTGGCAAATGAATCTAAAATATTTTCAAAACAATACTGGACCAAAAACGGTTCCTTGCGGTGATTCAATTTTCATGATTTCAAATTGATATGTTCTTTTAGTCTAACTAATCTTCAAGGTAGTATTCCAAGATTAAGCACTCCGATTAAGCATGAGCCATATCTTGCTAGTAGCAGTTAATAACTAGCACTGGTTTGCTTCGAACGCTGGTAGTTGCTGCCTGATAAGTCAAAAGTGTTCTGACGTTTTTCACTTAAGACGCCACCAAATGTGTTAAGTTATACTGTGTCCGACAAAGATTGTCAGACGTTAACATCTCAATTTCGTTGCAGCGTAGTACATAAGTCTATCGCATGTTTAAAGCTTTCCCATAAGATGTGCACTGACAATCTTCGTTGGACTCGTGCCTTACTTTTATTTTACTGGAAAACTTCCCAAAATTATTTGATGCTGTCATCAACAATCCCACAAAATATTGATGCTAGGTATTTCTCCAATGATTAAATCACAATCAACCGAAAATGACATTTCGAATGAGTGCGTCCAGCACACATGGATAATTTTGTTTAAGAACTATTGAAATCGAAATATACAGTAAAATTTAAAATTATTCTTGCTTTCAAGCTTTTAATTAAACATTCTTTTAACTGTGAATTTAGTGAATAAATTTAGCGTCAACTGTTCAAATTTTATTGACAGATGAATGTCAAAAGATCGAAGTGCTAAAGGTACTCGATTCTTATAGTTTTTTGACAATCTCCTGTCACTCACTAAATTCTTTGAACGGATAACTTGAGATTTAAAAGCCTTGGCCTAAGACCTTTAAATACCAAACTGTTACAATGTTGAACCTTAAGTTTCTATTTGAGATATCTTTTTTTTTTTTTAATTAAAAAAGTCATTTACCCATTATTCTCTTTTAAACTTGCATCCCTATGTATATTGACATCCCTGGCTGAATAAGTGAATACGCCTTCAATAATGGTCCTTCACACGTACATATGAATCTTAATTATCTATTCCTCTTTAAGCCGTTTGTCAAGCTGTGACATCTAACGAAACACACAAAAAAATATCAACCACATAATATCTTTGGAATTAATTAAAGATTCTTGTAAAACACAATCAATCAATACACATCCTTTCAATCAATCTGTATAAAAACACAGTTCCTGCATTAGCATTACATAACATCGATAACTGTGTCAAGGAAGAAATTTCAAATTAACTTCCTGTGAATATGCTCGTAAAATCAATATTTGCCTTGTAAAGAAAAAAACAAAAAAAAAAACATTCTTTAAGTTCTCTGAAAACTTCCAAAGTGGGTTTTTTTTTAGAAAAAATAAAGAAATATTAATTTTGTTCTTTTTTTTTCATTTTCCAAGAATACATTATCATTATAAATGGATATTGACCCCAAGAGAACGTGCAAAAATAATATTAAACAAATATTCCCTTAAAATAAAAGGATGCGCAGAGACTAGGCGAGCCTCCGAAACAGAACCAACGTCATACTTTAATTTACTTTCTCTTTCGCTAGAAGGAGTTTAATATCCTCATCGGTATTTTTGTTTTTGTTTTTGCGAAGTCGTATTTGGGTATACCTATATGCTCCTCTGAATTGCTTTTTTTCGATTTTTACACAATTTCACTTTCGAATGAATTTGTTTGTATTCATCCAAAATTTTCGTGACCCAGTTCTTCTTGGTATTCTTTAAATGTCCACTTAACACAGAAGATATGAAAGTCAAACGAAAAAGCTTAATCCTTTAATTTGAACTTAACTACAAGTTATAAGCTTCAAAGCTTGTTATTTTCAGAGGAATGAACTTTTTATAGCAAGTGAAAAGCGAAGCTTTTTCTTACTGTTCTTTTAAGTTGTAGCTGATTGCTCGGAAGAACATAAATATATTATTCACCTTAACTACCTAGAATTGAAGAGAATATAATGCTATATATTTTTATATCGGAACAAACACAATCTGATGGAAGAATAAAAAACTTTGCTATAAAAATTCACGTTTTAGAAAAAGTCAAAGACCTGGAATTATAGTTTCTTGTTAAGGAAAACTGCGTAAGCGTGTTAAACTGGTAAAGTGGTAAATGTGGTAAATGAGACATCAGCAATAAAAATTCAACAAAACCATCTCCGAAGTCAATCTGGTTGAAATGCTTTTTTCTATATGTTCCATAGTTTCAAATTTATTCCAAAGCATCTATCCCAACTCACTTTTACTGGAAGTAAAAAGGTAAAGTTAGTCCCAGAAGGTCTTTGTTTTTGGGTTGTATGCCTGAACTTCGAAGTCGCACAAAAACACGACTAATATTCGTATTGAAAACCAATTTTTTTTACAAAATTTGTTAAATGCATTTTTCGTGTACACTAAGGGTGGTTATCATAGTTGTTGCTCAAGTCAAGATTTTTCTCAACTCCTATAAGTTGAGAAATATCTTAAGCAAATGCTCAAGCGAAATCCGTATTCATAAACATAATCGAAACCCTCTTACTTGAGTGGAGAATAATCTTGAATTGAGTAAAATTATTTGGGATAGGCAAAAATTATTTTTTTTGTTTTAAATTTGTTACATATTTGTTTAAATTTCGGGTATTCTTTGTTCCTGGTGCTGGGTTTTTGAAAATATTATTATGTCCGTAGTTAACATATTAGTAGTGCTTTTCTGTGATAAATAAGAGAGATCGGTCAGGTAAAAACAAGCGTAAAAACAAGCGTTTGACCGTAGTTGAGTTTTGATTTCACTTGAGGAAATCCTCAAGTGAATACTTACGCATATCCACACAATTTAAAACCAGCTGTTAATTCTCTTACGAAAAGAGCGCTCGAGAAGCGCTCTCCTTCCTTCTGAACCAAAACTTATAGAAAACTACAAACGTGAAACGTAGCAAAAGTAATTATTTATACGTTCATGGAATTGCTTGCATTTGATCAGTTGCGCTCCGACTATTTATAGTTAATTCTTACTTGTGAAAAGTGCTATCGAAAAAAATATCGTATTTGCACGAAAAATTGGGAAATAAATAAAAGTAAATCAAGTTTTCGGTTTCTGATTGGTCAGCTGTCAACAAAATTGCTTATAATGTAGTAGTTCTGGCAATTATCTTTCCTACGCCCGTTGCATGATTAGTGGAGACTGGGTACGGTTGAAACAATTTTGCGTATATCGTCTATCTCTATAGTATTGCCATTTGTAAGTCGACTAATGATGAAGTTATTGTTACGAATGTAGAAGCGAACACACCCAGACGAAATGACACATGTAGGTCTTTGGTTATGATGAACGACTAAAGCTCTGAACGCTTTCATCCGAATTTCGAACTTTCGAACTTCTAACGGAACGAAATGGAACGGAACGAAATCTGTCTATATTTTCCTCTATCTGTCTGTGTGTATTTGTCTCTATTGCTTAACGAAACTGGAGATCTCTGGATCCTTTGAGAAGAAATGAGAGGAGTATAAATACGAGGTCGGAGAAGGAGATCGATACAGTTTAATTTTGACAGTGATAAAGATAAGTGATTGTGAAAGTGTAATTTGGAAGTGTTAATTCTTGTAAATTGTAAAGAGTAATAGTGAAACAGTTTGTTATAGATAAAGGTAAATAAATGTACTTATAGTAACAAGTAAAAAAAAGTTTTATTTAGAACCCAGAAAACATTACAGTATGTTTGATGGAAGAGGGTGGTCTTATCTTAAAATGGACAGAGTCAATTTAGTTCCTAGTTTCAAACGTCCCCAAACCAGGGATGGGCGATTGTAAACGGCGATTAGTGTCAATTGAAATACGAAAATAATAATAAATGTGATAAATTAATATGGCATACAAAAGTAATAATAATTACACATTTTGTAGTCCGTACTCTCTTGTTTCAACTGTCCCCAACCAACAAAATGGATGTATGAATGTATCATTAATAACAATCGGTGTGTTTTTTTGGCAAAGCTATCCCCAGTAAAGTAGGATCTAACACATATTACACAAACAACATCGAACTGCCGATGGTAAGTTGAAAAATATAATGTATCTGTATTCGTATTTTTAACTTACAGAACGGAGAACTTTTTTCTGGAACTTGGCAGTATATCTTCATTTTCAGTATCATCTTTGCATTAAACACTTCTTGGAAAGCTGTTTAAAGTTTTTATTTTTTATTTTTTGTTGAATAAACTAATGTAAACACCAAATCATATAATCGAATTATAAAAGTTATAATGAACTTATAAGTAGGTACGTAAAATTATACACTTAAGTTTAGTTTAAAAAAGCACTACACTTACAATTAAAATTTGTAGAAACAATACATATTTTATAAGATTATGTTAATAAACTACCAATATTTTTATAAAAACATGTTACATTTATTAGTTTTAAGAATATATTTAAAAAAAAAAAAAAAAAACTCCACATGTTAAAATTTAATCACATTTATATTTTCCCTAAGCATCGATCCATTTCTTTTGTATGTATATAAAAATAAATAAAATATTTTATGCAACGATTTTAATGTAAAAAGCAATAAATTTTGTCTATCCAAAACCAAATAAATCCATTTCATATTCCTCCTTAAAAAATGATTAATCTTAGTGCAATGCTTAGCAGACTTTAACTATTTTTGACAGTTTTATTACATTCCAAACTGCACACATTATTTTGACAGATTTCAACGATCTACTATCAAATTGACGATCTAAAACATAAATTGTACTAAGATTAAACTTGTTTCTCTTAAAATTTCAGAATTTAATAGAACTTGTGTTGACTTAACTATTTAATTCTTTTTATTTCTTCTATTTACATACTCTCTATAGAATGCAGTTGCCAATAATTTCCCCGAAATTATGATAACAGATGAAGATGCCATTGCTCAACTGTCACCATGTGACAGCCTTAAAACATTAGCTTGTGAGACATCTAGAGCCAAAGTAATGCGAAGCTTACACTCAAATCCGATGATTGGTGGTCCAAGAATTCTTCCCTCACCACCATTTCCGACAGATGTCTCCAGTCCGCCGCCGGCCTTATGCACAATGAGTGACAACGATTGCAGCAGTGACAGTGGCATTGATGACATCACTACTCCAAGAAAACCACCATTATCCATTGGTGCTATCAAAGAAATTAAATCAACTACAACCAATGCAGCTGAGAAATTATTTACGAAATTTGGCATCACTGCTGATGATGCTGTCAAACATGGAGGCCTACTCATTGCTAATTCAAACACTATTCCTGGTGTCATTCAAATTGAAACAACACCGCCACCCGAGGAGTCGCCAAATTCAGTAAATTACAATCGTAAAACATCGATATCCTTTATGGATAGTGGCAATCCCTTGATGACACCTTTCTTGTTAGACCTTAGTAACGATGACTACAACATGACCGAAAGTGAATATCTTGAAGACAACGAGCTGACTCAGGTGTTGAATGAACTGACCAATATTTGATGTGCCGAAAAATAATTAAACTTATCGCGTGCATGAATACAATATTGTATTTTTTTTTTTATCAAATTGACTACTTTTTTCATATTTTTTTTTTCTTCAAAAATTTGATATTTTAAATTTAAACATAAAATATATATTTTTTTAATTTCTTTTTCTTATAATTTTAAATAAAATCAGCATTTATATAAAAATTCGTAAAATTAACATTTTCTCATAGTTTTTTTTTCTCAATATGCTTGTAAAATGGGTACTTATCCATGCAACGGAGGAAACGGTGTGTACAGGTGGTAAATATGAACAAAAAACAGTCAACTTTTGTATGGAAAAGACACTTCGTTAGATTACCACATTTACCACGAGTTTACACCGTTGCACGAATGCCCTTTTGTTTTATTTGTCAAACTTTAATTCGCATTTAATTAAATAAAATTAGCAACAAAATTAAATAAATGCTGATAGTAAAACAATTTCTTAAAAACGTTTCACAATTTTTTAATTGCAAAAATATGTTTCACAACAATAAAAAATAATAAATAATTGTTTAGTTCATTTAAGTACACTTTAACTGCCTAGAGAAAATATAGAAAAACAAATTGTAATCATTAATGTTTAAGTTTTCTAATTTTTGTCAAATTTAATGTTTAATTTAAGATTATACGAAATTTTCATAATATTTTTTTTATATGTAACTTTTTATTTTTTTTTTTAAATAAAATTTTTGGTGTGGGTTCAATAAAATTTTTGACAATATTTTTTTCTTCATATTTAGTAAGGTGCAATCTCTTTGAAATTGTTTTTTTTTTTTTTTTTTATTTTTAACTTTAAATGTTAGTCATGCTTACACACAAAAAATAAAAAAAAAATAGATAAACACAACCATGCGAATGTATACAAAACGAAGTGACATAATAATTTTCTAATAAATATTTTGTTTGTTGAAATATTTAATTATTCAAAATATCTTTTGATTTGTTTCTTTTTTTAAACAAATATTTTGTTAGTAACTTTGTTTCTTTTTTTTTTCTATTCAACATTTTATATAACACTTTAAACTGTATAAAAAATGTTTAAGCTTTATGTTTTTCTCTTACACGAAAAAGAAATAAAATTTATGGATGACAAAATAACAAAAAAAAAAATGATAAAACTACAAAGTTTATTGGAGTAAATGGTTCTTAATTGTAAACAAAAAAATTAAACAGAAATAAAAAGAAGAATAAATATACAAAAGAATATGGATTTTTTTTTACAAAAATGTATAATTTTTATAAGACTATTATATTACAATTATATATAATTGCTTACAACGTGTAAGAGGTACACAAAGGAAAAGAGAAAAAGAGGTAAAGAAAGAAGAAAAATACAGAAATTATGAAACAAAATGTTTAGGATTATTGAAATTATTGTAATATTAAGTTCGATTGGTAAAAATAATAAATACAAAAAAAAAAGCGTAAAACTTATGACAATGTTTTTAATTCATTATGAGAGTTGTTTTTTTCTTCTTTAATTTCAGCACTAAGACAAGGGTAAGCATATTTTTGGTAACCGACATTTTGTATGGAAAAATCAAAACTAAAAATAAATCTTATTTTATTTTGCTGAATCCATTCAGCTTATGGCGTTTTTGATTACCCTCTGAGAATATAAGCTATGTTCTTCATCACTAAATTTCACTTTCACTCGAAATAAAATTTAAATCTATTTATTTTAAACCATATTTCAGTTTCATTTCGATTCAAAGTGAATTGCAGAACCTCGCATTATGCACTTTTTATCATATTTTCCTTTTTTTTTCATTCTCGTGTTTAAAACAAAAGAATATACAGCCTTGGCCAAAAGTATTAGGCACCCTTTATTTTTCGCTTTATTCTCTTAAACATTTTGATTTTTTTTAAATTTTAAAACGGAACATTCGAAAGTACCCAATAACATCAAAAGAGATGCTCAAAAAGGTTTTACAACAAGAATGGGACAAAATAAGTTCAGATGAGTGCCGTAAGCTGGTAAGGTCTATGCGTAAAAGGATAGTAGCTGTCATAAAAATGAAGGGTGGCAGCACTAAATATTATTTTTTCATTTGGCCAAGACTGTAATCTTTAAGGCACCCTTTAAGGTGCAAGAAGTTATATCTCTTCATAAGAATTTTTAGTAAAATTTAAACTACGCAAAAACAACTGCAAACAAATATTTATTCTCATTTTCAGCCAAGAAATCAAGTTAAATCCGGAGGAAATTCTTAGTTTCAATTGGAAAACAACAAAAGGACTACGATTACATAATAAATTATGTAGTTTAATTTGGTACACATGTTTGAAAGCATTATCTACAATATTGTTTTCATGTTTGAAATGAAAAAGTCAAAACTACTCATCTTTTCTTTGGTATAAACACTTCAAGATTAATTTTAAATCTCTTGCTTCAAATCTAGATTACCTATATTTCGGTAGAAACGTAAGCATAGACTTATTTTTTATCTGAGCATACTCAAATAAAGGTTTTGTGAACACAAATATTAAGTTCTTTGGCATCACCGACATACGAAATGTTAGCAAGTTCAAGCTATTATGTAAAATTTGAGTGGCCAAAATGTGTGTTCCTATCTCTAAAACTAGACGTAATGCACCCTATCCCTTATCGTGAATCTTTAGGGGAATTTTGTATCCCTGAAAATGTTTTGTTCTGCGATCGTGAATCTTCCCTGGAATTATTTTCCAGGAAAAAAAAAATTATGAAATGACAGATAAATTTCCCTGGAAATTGTGTTCCCGATACCAACAAATTCGAAGGGAAACATTCCCTCGGTATTTACGTTGCCAAATTTCTTACGAGGGAAACATTTTCAGGGATTTTTGTATTCACGATAGACCCCAATACATTTCTATGGAGAATTAATTGTTAAAAAACTAAAAAAAAAATGCATTTTGAAAAGCTATTTCAGTTTGTTTGGTATTAAAAGTTAAAAAAAAAATACACTACTAATAAAAATACCCTCATACAGATTACCTAGATCATGAGAATAATAAAACCGCAGCTCTTAAAAAAAAAGCTTTGAAACTCTATCTAAAAACGGAAATGGGATGGAAGAATGCTTCCAAAACAAAAAAAATCTTCAAGGATCCACGAATCACCCTACTCAACAAATATAAAATTTTAAATAGCTTACAGATGGGTCTGTCGGAAAAACCAAATGATAAAATGGCAATTTTTATCAGTAGAATGACGTGAGGATGTTTTAAAAATTAAAAATTTTAATTACTTTTTGAAACTTTTAAAACATATAATGCTTAAAACTGTAAGCGTTATTGGTTAAACTATAGGAGGTAATTTAGGCCACTCTTCCCTACAATCTCAGTAAATTGTGTGAAAAGTATCATTTTGACAAAATTTTGTATATCAATTTTGTGACAAATGTAGCTACGGAGAACCGACTGGAAATATTGATGTCTATAATGAAATTCGCAATGTTCTTCTCCCAGCGAGTCAGCTGCATTCGCAGTAGTCGCATTCAAATTTCAAGAAATTATATAATTTGACCGGAGTATAAATGGTAAAGTAGGTCCTCGTAGCGATAATGAAGTTCAACGAAGAGTTCCATAATTGTTTCAAATGCCAATGCGAGTGCTGCAAATCAAGCTGTCTCCCCGGTTGAAAAGTATTGCGAATACCATAAAAGCATGATTATAAAAATGTATGATTCAGTTTATTAGATTCTGATTCTATATTTACTCCGTTTACATGCTTTACATACAAAATAGAGTTGGAATTTGAACATACATTCCCCGTTTTCATGCAAAATCGAGTAGTCGAGTTGAAATTTGAAGACAGAGATAGCAAAATTTGGACTCTACTTCACAGAGCGAGTGGGATCGAGTCGAATCAAACCCATTTGAACTCGATCCAGGTTTACAAAGGGGTATAAAATCTACAAACATACTACGAAATAGCATGAGAACAACTTTTCTTTAATGAAACAAACAGCACTAATCAACAACAGGTTCGGAACTGTACTTAATATAAATCGAAAAGTTGATTTTATACTCTACAACTAGATGTCGCACAAAACTCTAGAAAGAATATATATGAAGAAAACCTAAAAATGTCATCTTTGACGTTTGTTTTGTTTACGTTTATCTTCGTCTACGTGTCGCCGAATTTGTATGAAAACATTTTTCACAATATTTTTTTTTTAATACACATTTAAATTAAAAACAAAATAATGTAATTTCAATTGGATGAAAAAACTAAATCAATGGAATCAAAACTTGAAGCTTACAGACTACGAAAAAGACGACAACAAAAATACGAACAGTTTAAAGGAATTCTCCAGAGAATGGTTTCTTTTGGATCTGGTGCTAGGACGGATAGAGACAAAGAAGACCACATAATTGACGTTCCAGTATAATAAAAAAAATCATCCTACCATTTAATAACAAATAAAATAATAATTAAATATATTTTCTTCAAATTAGGCAAATAAACTCGAAGATATATCACTGGAAAAAGATGGCCAACAACTATCGGACATTTTATCTTCTTCCGATGAAAATGAACCCTCATCTGCTCCAGATTCTGGAATTGAAGAACCAAAAGTTGTTCCTCCTATCGACCACCACAAGGAATACATCAATTACACACTGAAAACCTGCTATTTCCTATTTTGGGCCACTTGCTTTGTTATTGCAATTGAACTGCAGTTTGGAATAGTTTTTCTCCTGTTTTCAGCTTTGTTTGGAATTTACTTTAATACACGGACAGGTCCGAAACCAAAACACGAACCCAGTGCTTATAGTGTGTTTAACAAGAATTGCGAGAGCATAGATGGAACTCTCAAGGCAGAACAGTTCGAAAGGGAAATACGTTATGGGTCTAGCAGTGTTAGGTAAAGTGTTGGCCTCCTCCCAAGTCCAATGGATGACGATGACTGACAAGATGTTTGGTTCTGTTGACTCTCGAATCAATTTACGTTTGATCTGAGAATTTAAACAATATTTACGTCTTTCGATAGAATTAAGTCTTTTTTTAGATGAATTTACAAGTTTTTTTAGAGAATTTGTAAAGTTTTATTTATACACATACACAAAAGTTTATATTGTATTTATTAACTATATAATAGCCGATGAGCCGGAGCAACCATTTATATATGCGTCGAGTTCTTAACGTGAATATGCAAGAATATATCACCCATTTCCAGATATATGCAGTTGCTGGTGGCTGGTGGTGGTATATTCTGGCAAATCCATCAGAACCAAGGAAAATCAAAGAAAAGATATAAAATGTGTCAATAACCAACGAGCTTCAGTTATAAAAAAATTAAAAAATTCAATGCATGTACAATAAATTCATTGATTATAAAATTATTTTTTTCATCTTTTTATTTTTAAACGAGTTCCAGAATATTTTGAGCTCATGTTTAGATCATGAATGAAGGAGAGTTCCTCATTTCTCGTGATTACTAGTTTGAATTTCCAATGGGATCTGAAAAAGTAAGTATTTGAGGATAGACTGAACACGGAAATCCGAAAATGACATTGGTAACAACTCCAATTTGTAAACTTTTGAAAAGTATATTCATGGTGTAGTTTCATTTTTACGATTTTCAACATTTTGAAACCACTGCCATTCTGAGTTCGAAGAGCAACCTAAAGAAATTCAAGAGCTGTCATTAGATCCACACAAAACAACGGTTTGGTGTGTTTTATGGGCCGGTGGAATCATTGGTTCATTATTATTTTTTTTTTTTTTGTTTTCAATAACGAGGTTATCAAATTATCATGGTTTGTGATACAAAATAATAGTTTCCTTAAATTTAAGCCAGTAATCTGCAATTTGATACCAACAAGACGGTGGGTGCCATGAAACTATGGTTGTATTGCGGGAACATTTCGGTGAAAGGTGAATTTTGGTAATTTCCCGCTGCGAACCTGTGAGTTGGCCATCTAGAGCGTGTGTGACATCACACCCCTAGACAATTTCCTATGGCAGGTCCAAAGTCTGTATGGATAGGATGGGTACAGTTGAGGAACTGGAAAAGCAAGGATTACTCGAAAATTGGAACGGGAAACAAAATTTACCACGGTTACGGCCATCATAAAGAAAGAAATAATTTTTAGAAAATAAATGTAAAGATTGTAGAGTAAAGAGCCCACAGCAATTTTTGGTTGTGAGTGATGGCATAAAATCACTGGTACTTTACTTTCTACAATCAAATATCAAGTTCTTCCATATTGTAGCTGGGTCGTTTCTGAGCAATCCTGCATTTAAAATGCGTTTTTTTTGGACACTCCAGATTTATGGGTATAGTAAAATATTATCGTTTAAACAAAAGAGGTAAGCGCTCTTGATATGAATATGGGGTCCAAGACCTTTTGCATGGGGTATTCTGCCTGGAAGATGCACATAAGAAATGCAAACAACTTCTACAAAGTTTCAAAGGTTGAAGACTTGAATTATATGTATAAAAAACCCGAATTTTATTAATTTTTTACTATCACGGGATTCACATAATGAAAATATGGCT
The DNA here is from genome assembly GCA_948107695.1 of Meliscaeva auricollis. NCBI lineage: Eukaryota > Metazoa > Arthropoda > Insecta > Diptera > Syrphidae > Meliscaeva > Meliscaeva auricollis. The sequence goes on along the minus strand of OX403616.1, from coordinate 74,981,338 downwards.
TTTATTAAAAATAATTTGAAAAGTAATGACAATCACCTAGACTTCTATTTTAAAACGAATAAATCAATGTTGTCACTGCATGGTTTAAAGTTAAATAACATCAAATTATGGGTAGTAAATTTTGTGTACTCATTAGTTTACAGGCATCGATTTCAGTTTACACAAAAACACTTGGAATTTTAATGTTTTTTATGAACTTAGGCGAATAATAAGTTCTGAATTCTTGGCGTTAGGCTTACCAAAAAAATAATAAAATGGACAAAATAGAGGATAGTATTTCGATGATAGTTGAAATAGTAGCACGGATATGAACCTTCGAAAATAGCGTATTATACCATCGAAAAAGAGCTCGAAATACTGGTGGAAGATTGCGGGAATCTTATTTTATAAGTATGTATACTTAAGTCTTGATAAAAGAAAAAAATTAAAGCCTCTTGGATCCTCGTTATTGTTATAAAGATGCTCTGCTCTATCATTGAAATAAAGAACTATCTATGCTGTTAGCATCATTTCCAAATTCGAGATTTTGCATTTTTTGAGTGCATCTTGGAGGCATAATGCCGCATATACAGTGTCTGGGGCTCTCGTTCCTCTAATAAGGAGAGACTGTCCTATCATTGGGCAGAAGAATTACGAATGCGTCATGCAGGCAGAATGCCTGCAAAGGGTCTTGGACCCCATATTCATATCTAGGCCGCTTACCTCTTTTTTAAAAAAACTACAATGATTTTGCTATACAAAAAATAACGCAGTTTAAATCCAGCATTGCTCAGAAACGCCCAAGCTGCAGTATACAAGAACTCGATATTTGATTATAGAATGTAAAAATCTATCATAAAATACTAGTGATTTTCTCGGTATATTAATTAGTTCGTTTTCTTTTGTATGATAATAAAAACATAACCAGGTAAAATTGTTTTATTCATTTTTTTTTTAGTTTCGACTCTAAGGCACCCTCTATGAATAGCTTCAAATGGCCCCTTTTATAATTTTTAAAGTCAAGGAAGAAGGAATAATAAATAAAGTTTAACTGATTTCAATATTTATTTGCTTATAAAAACATTTTTTAAAGTTTAAACCATAATATATGGTCGGAAAACAATCAGCTACACTAAAAACTTTTGATTTTTAGTCTTGCGAGACTGAAATTAAGTTTGTGAAGTCTTACAAGCTGATTTGCATAAGATTCTTTAAAAGCCAGAAACCGAAGGAGTAGGATTTGTACGTTTCGAATAGGAAAAAAAAGCTTATAGCAAGCAGAAGGGAGATTTATTTCAAAGTGTTGTCTATAAACATCAAATATCCTTATCAATGTCATTCGACAAAATATTTTCAATGTCGACTCCGCTTTAAATGAAAAAATCGGTTAACTGAAACAAAAAATTTATTACGAGGATTTTTTCAATAGTTTCCATGCAAACTACTTCGGATAGTTGAGCTCTTCGCATAAGTGAAAACTCCTTCTGATTGAAACAAACAATCTTGACTCAAAAGAATATTTTCACCTATTTTCACCTATCACTAAAAGAATTTTCAATTGAACAAATCTTTTCAATTTTAAATCTCAAAATGTTTCTTATTTCTTCATTCTCGAACTTTTTTTTTTTATTAAACTCCGTTTATGTGAAACTAGTTTCAGTTATTCGAAGTTCGTTTAAATGAGAACTCCGCTTACCTGAAACATATTTTTTGCAATTTTAGTGTTCCAGTTAAGCGGAGCCGACTGATCGATGAAACTGATAAAGATTTGTTTTTGAAAAAAAAAAACCGAAGTATTGGTTAAATAGTCTAGGAAAAATTTAGAAAAATAAGTCCAATCTGCCGAAAAAAATCCAAGTTAAGATTTATAAATGTAATTATCTGCATTTTGGTCTAAGCAATACTCACACAAAAGACCATAACATAAATTAATTTATTTCGCCTTCAGATGCTACAAAAAATTGACATTTAGAATGTACCATCATAGGGACATTCCACGTGAAGTGGATGTCTCGTCCCGTTTCTGCATGAACCACGTGTGTACAGTACATAGCAAATTTTGTTTAGCTTTTCTCGAAATGGAATACCCATAATCCAGTTAAAGGCATGCCCAGCCCATACCAAAGTGCGACAGTGCGACAAGGACTTTTATATGAAAAACATTGTTGTTTAGACCCAATTTTCGTTGCCATATCCATCAAATTTTTCTTGATCAGTAGGAAAAGTCATCCATCCTAGAATCAAATATGAGGAGATTTCCATCATCTAAAGTACTCATACACTTCATAACATGATATTCCACATCAATGTTTCACACTTCGGGTCAATTTATTTGGGGTTTTAGCTTTTTTCCATACGCCCACACACAAAATTGATGCACTAATTGAGACCTCTTCAACGTGTTACACCAATGGGTTGGAACCGCCCTTTAAGACTTTAAAATTTTCTAATAGATGCCAACCAAAGAAGACCACCAGCTTTCAAATACAAAAAGAATCATCAAAATCGATCCACCCAGTCAATAGTTCTGAGGTAACAAACATAAAAAAAACATACAGAAGAATTGATAACCTCCTCCTTTTTTGAAGTCGGTTATAAATCAACGAGAAACTTTATTTACACAAGGAATGTGACAAAATTTGACCGTAAGGTCTATTTCACACGTAGCCGGCAGCACGTCAACGGCCCGGTTAACTGGTTGCTGAGAGAACTTTCTTGTAGAAGATTTTACTGTCAAAACTAACAAACCGGACCGGTTAGCCGGTTTCCAGCTACGTGTGAAATGGGTCTAATTTATGCCTAAGCTGTTTTTTTTTTTAATCAATTGACATACCTAAAGAATAAAGGGGGAACAAGTTCATAGGTCAGTTCAGTTTTATTTTGACCCACACAATTTTTTTTTAATCTGAAATTTGCCTTAAATTTTCACAACAATGCCTAGTGATATCTGAATACAACGAACAAACATCTTCCATATGTGATCCACCATCTTAAAAATCCGCCGCCATCTTGTATTTTTCGCATTTTGGATATAACTTGGTAGGTTTTTGTACTACAACATATTAATTTGACACCAGAACATCATGTTCACAACTACATAAATAGAAAATAGAGTATAAATTTACTAAGCGAGTTAAATTGTGCTTAATGTTAGCTTCATAATATTTATATAAATAGAATAAGATATTTGAACTTTTTGGCATTGGTTTATAAAAAATATATCTAAGTAGCTACTTATTTTGTAGTTGAGTGTAGTTTTTGGACCTAAATGTGAAAAACAAAAAAAAAAAAAAATAATACAAAGTTTGTATAAACAAAAAAGTTACATAAACCACAACATGGGGTAATGGGTTTTCCCAATCACCTTTTAATACAGAATAAAGCACCTTTGGTGGTAAAATCTCATTAGCAAATGGTATTTAATTTTTTAAACACATTATAAATGACAAATACAAAAGATAAATAAAAACTATCCGAAGGTTAAATAAGAATACAAATCTTAGGAATCATGTTAACTCTCCGATGAGAGTGACCTAACCTTTTACCAGAGGCGTACATTGAGCTGATGGGGCAAGACTACATTTGGGGGCCCCATTTCCACTTTTTTTTGCTTTATGCTGAGAATTTTGGAAAAAAGAACAACAATTTAATACAATGCGGTTAAAACGAAACCTTTTTTCTTTTTCAAAACTTCTGAGCGAAAGTTTTAATATTAAAACTTAATTTACTCAAAACGAAACAAAAGGTCTTAAGGTGTTTTGCCTATTTGCCACAGATTATTTTCAGTAGGGGACCTGTGGAAGGTCGGGGGCCCCGGGGCAGAGCTCCAGTTGCCCCAATGGTATGTACGCCCCTGCCTTTCACCACCTATTCCAGAAAAATGAGCTAAAAGCTATAAATCGAAATAAAAAGCATATTTTTTTATTTGGTGTACGAAATAACAATATATTTGTTTTGTCATTCTATTTTTTTCTTGTTTTTGTTTTGTTTTTGTTTTTTTTTTTTATTTTTTATTACATCAAAAGTGCAGATTATACATATTTAGGTAATATATTTGCTTATACTAAATACATATACAATAATTTGTGATGTTTTTTGTAGGTGATTTTCCATAAATTATTTAAGTAAAAACAAAAAAAAAACAAAAATAAATCATCATTATAATTTAAAAATATTTAACAGTTTATTATAATTAATTAAATAAAATGATAAATAAAATTTTATTTTTAAATTAAAAAAATAAATAAATAGAAATATTTATGTAGGTATTTTACATAATTATCATATCATATTTTAAAAATAAATCCATTATACTTAACTTATACATTATACTGTCTTAGGAAACTTCATACCATAGGGTTTTTTTGCTGTTGTTGTTGTTGTTTTTCATTTCTTTTTCATTCTTTAATCTTATTTTTTCATTTAATATAACAAAAGAAATTCAAATTAAAAATAGTAGCCTTTTATTAAGTAAATACGCCATTTAACCTTTTTTCATCTCGTGAAACAGTCCCTTAAGTTTAATTACACAAAAACTAATAAAATCATACTTAAACGGTTTTCTGTGATAAAATGAACTATCACGTTGCATAAAGGCAAACCATACTCGTATGTGTTGGCGTAGGTAAATGCATTAAATTATATAAGCCCATTTCGCATGCAATATAATGCGATTATATCAGGTACTCTGTTCCTTTGGGAGTTTATATCCTTATGACAAGAACGCAACTCCTTTACGCTATCGTACACAATAAAGCAACAAAAATATAAACACTATACACACGTGATAAATGGAGTGTTTATAGTACTTAAATTAATCAATTTCCTAGATTGTTATATATGTATATTGTATAGATGATTGATGGATATCGAGTCATTGAGAGCTTCTGTTATTGATGCTTTTCAAAAGGATATTATGTGATATAAGTTTAAGTAAGGGGAAGTTATGTAATAGAATCTAACCAAGAGGAGGCGGGCTTTTTTACGTGATAATATTAAAATATATTAAGTATTCATGTTTCTTTAAGTCCATTAAAAAAAAACAAATTCACTAAAGAACATTGATTTTTAAAACTAAACAAATTTTTAAAGGTGCGTTCAATTAAAATACCTTAATATGATCTAATGTAGTTTAACGTAGGTACCTCTTGTGACCAAAAGTACTAGTAAAATAGTTTTCAAGACATCTTAGTTTGCATGCAGTATTAAAGGCAAATATATACTCTTTATAAACTGGACAATTTTTTGTAATTTTGTGTAGCTCCTGCCACTAACATTTCGAAAACAATTTTCAAGGACTTTTCTGATAAGAAATTAAACTATCATTCTTTTATGATTTTCGTGAAAGTGTTATAATTTTCGAGTTAGGTGCCACAAAGTATGTTTTCTTCAGATTTTACCTCTTCACTTTAACTATTGCCTAAGGAGTATATAAAAAAAAAACACAGAAAAGCAAGTACTTCTTGGTGCTCTTACTCTGAAACTAATAATCTTATAGAAAAAGATGAGTCGTTCTAGAGATATTCACAAAAACGTGTTTTTCAATTATAATGAGAATTAAACGAATTTCAATGGGGCACTCAAACTTAGAAGCATTTAAAGATAGTTTTCAGACTTACCATAAATAATAATCCGTGTTGCCTTTACGATTGTAATAGTTAAAAAAAAAACTCAGAACGGCATGGTTCACTAGGACAATATGCTCATTAACCTTCTATTGTTACAAATGTAGAAGCGAACACACCCAGACGAAATGACACATGTAGGTCTTTGGTTATGATGAATGGCTAAAGCTCTGAGCGCTATCATCCGAACTGCAAACTTTCTAACGGAACGAAATGGAACGGAACGAAATCTGTCTATATCTGTCTCTATCTGTCTGTGTGTATTTGTCTCTTTTGCTTAACGAAACTGGAGATCTCTGGAACCTTCGAGAAGAAATGAGAGGAGTATAAATACGAGGTCAGAGAAGGAGGTCGGGACAGTTTAATTTTGACAGTGATAAGAATAAGTGGTTGTGAAATTGTAACTTTGAAGTGTTTATTCTTAAAAATTGTAAAAGTGAATTAGTAAAAGTAGAAATAAGTTTTATTTTGGACTTCAGAAAAACATTACAATTCAATAGAAAAGCTTATTATCACCTTTATAAGATTGACCATCAGGCTGGCCCAATTAACGATGTGCTGTAGTGTAGACATGGCATCGTAAGGCCGCGGCCACGCAGTAAGCGGCTGAGCGGCAGAGCGGAAAAAAAATATAAAACATATGAAATCACATAGAAGCGGCCACGCAATGAGCGGCTAAGCGGCGCCGCTCAGCAACCAATCCTGTTTTAATTTTTAGTAATTTTCTGAGCGGCAAGAAGTAAAGATGGCGAAAGTAAACATTGAATTATTAATTTCGTGTGTGCAATCTCAACCTGATTTATGGCAAGATAGAAATGCCAATTTTAAAAATAAAAATATTACTCAAAAACTATGGAATGAAGTTGGTGAAATTTGTGGTTTGGTCTGCAGAAATAGCAATTCTTTGTTTTATTAATCTAGGACGCACTTTTTCAAGCAGCAAATCAAAAGATTCGATAGACATCCGTAGATATTGCCAGAATCTATCTGGAAATTTTCGTAGATTCAAAAATAGATGATTGAATTCTCCGAGCTCCGATCTTAATTGGTTAATCGGATGAACACCAAATCGTCTCCTTTTTTGTATACGTTTAAGTAATTTGTACACATACAAATGATTTTCCGACAGTAAAATACGGCGAACTGTTCTTGACAACGGCATTTTAAATACTAATCGCTCAAAAGCAGTCGCTCAGTGCCTGGCCATACGTCGCTTAGAGCTGCCGCTCAGACGCTTGCCGCTCAGCCGCTTAGCCGCTCAGCCGCTTACTGCGTGGCCGCGGCCTAAGACGACCCGGGATGATGTTTCTGTTGGTCTGGGTGGCGTTGATATCGGTTTTAAATGATAGTAGAGCATCAGTGATCAGAATACGTGTACACATAGTAGCCAGAAATAGCGATCAGAATACGTGTACATATAGTAGCCCAGGTACCTAGTTATGGTTGGTTTGCACGGTCTTGCAGAGCCGTATGGAAGGGTCATTAGGATGAATTCACACGAAGCTTATTCGATTCTATGTTTGAGCGAGTACGGAAAAGCACTTCACATGATCGTTTGCGAAATTCGTGCTATGAAACAAAAAAAACTGCGTATAGCTGTGAAATTTTGCAGAGTGAAAATTCTCTTAAAAACGGATCGCTGTTTTATCAATTTGGCAATATTCCCGTGAAACATTAAGGTGTTCTACATAATCTACATGAAACGATGTATTTTGTATTTTCAACTTAACAGTTGTTAGCACTGACAATTATGTAGGTCTAGTTTTCCAGTGCGAGATGATCCTGGTTTCGGGGTCAACCCTGAGTTAACCCCTTAAACCCCCTCGGATTCAATTACTTTTCAAAGACTAGTTATCTCGGGGTTAACAAAGAGTTTATCCAGCAATGTTTTCATTGCTGACCCTAAAAGTATAATTTTCAATAAAACCCCAATCGTTAAAGAGTGTTTTGTAGAATGGGCTTCAGGTCCATTTTGAAGCCCATTCTACTTTTCAAAACGCTTAAAGTTTGCTGTTGCGTAAATGCAGGACATCGCAATCAAGGAGGCTAAATGACGTTTTTATAAAATAATAGGAATTGTAGTATTACCAAAAATAATAAATAAATATACATTACAATTTCCCTTCTTTGATCAAAATCTATATGAAAAACTAAAAAAAAAGTTAAAAAAAAGTAAATAAAAAAACTATGTACAAATTAAAAAATGAAAATTTATTAAAAATACAAATTTAACAATTAAATAAATTCATTTTCAAAGTTTTTAAAACTTTATATCTTAACAAATAAATTAAAATTCATAAAAATATTAAATAAAAAAAAAAACAATAGTAAATGTTTTGTGTACATATTTTTACCTATCTAAATACTAAAAGCTTATCCAAAGCATTTTTTTGTTTAATAATTTTACTTTATAAAAAAAGAAAATAATCCTTAGAAGCGCTCACAAAAAATAAAAAAAAAAAAATATGCTTGTATAAAATAGAGAACACTGTACATAGATATACAATAATTTTTTGTTTTGTTTTGTCTTTTCATTCATCATCTTCATCTCAGTTACAAAAATTTACATTTACAATTTACGAATTTTGGGTGATAGGGGTTTCTTCCTACATAATATATAATATCTATGCCTGCTGTGTTTTTGTTTTTCTTAATTTAAACTCTTGAGCTCTTATTTTTTTTTTTGTTTTTAATTTACACTTTACATTACCAAATTTACACACTAAAATATTTATATAATATTTTTATACTTTATGTTAATTTTTTATTTTGTTTAAAAATTAAAATTTTGTTTGTAGCTTTATTTTATTTATTTTAAATCTCAATTCTAGTAAGGCTCTGTGATTTGTTATTTTTTTTTGTTTTGTTTTTAAGTTTCCTTTGGTTTATACTCAAAAAATATTTGTTTCTCTCTTTTTGTCTTTCTCTTTTCTTCTCAAATCTATCTCATCTTTTTTATATGTATGTATGTATGTACTTAAAAAAATGTGTTGTGTTTAGTTTAGGTCATGTTTTCACTTCTATTAAAGGATGCAGTTCCGTTACTTGCGTAGCCGGATCAGTAGTTATAGTAGTATCATTATGATCTATGAAAGAAGCTTTATTTTGTTTCTTGTGTTTATTTTTTGTTCGCTTAGTTAAAGGTTGTTTTAGCTTGCGCGGCAATAGTGGCATATAAGAAGAAGTGGAGTCTCTGTTGCTGCTACGGCTGGTGCTCCGAAATTCACATATAGAACTCCTGTTCGATGAGTAGAAACTCTCGAGTATAAGCCGAATGCTAGCACTTCGGGATGAATGACTTCCGGCTGGGCAGCAGGCAGAGAATGCTGAGAGCCATGACGATGTGCCATACTGAGTGAACGATGTGGTAGTTTTGTTTGGTTTGCAGGAAAGCATAGCACACCAGGCCCACCATGACGAGAACCGCTCCCAAGGGCATGTAGACGCTAAGGTACTTTTTAGCGGGGAAAAGCTTGCGTGACTTCTGACAGCGCAGACCCCAACTCGCCGATATGATGCAGATACCAGTGAGAGCAGGTGCCAAGAAAACCCAGAGGCTTTGTTTGTTGAGTTCTGTTCCGAAGGCCAGCAAAATGGCGCCCAACATATGCAGTAGTGATACAAATTGCGGCCGAATGTGAGCCATTGCAACGAGTGTCACCCAAATCGCTAGGAGTCCGCAATAGAAGTCACAGAATTGTAGGACGCCGATCTTTACCAGGCAGAAACTGTACTCATCCTCGCCGGAATCACAGGCATGGTAGAATGTCGAGAAGAACATTGCGAAGAAATAAATGACGGACTCCGTGTAGTACTTCCGGCGAACGCCCATGTAGATGCTAGGTATGAAGAGCAAGTTGCTGAGTGTGAGCAGCAACGATGCAACAAGGATCGATATGCTTGAAGGAACCTGTGCATCTTCGGTGCAGTCCCAACCTCGATAGCCCTTCATACAAACACACGTTGAGAAGACAAAACCACCTGACATATAATGATAACACCTTCCGAAGCGACCACATCGACCCGCGACACAGGGACTAGACGATATCGTAAACACCACGGAGGTGTTGCAATTGTCCAGGGCAAAGTGTTGTTCCGTGGCGAATTTGTGGTGGCTTTCGAACTTTTTCGTCATATCAACAAAGTCATCGGAGCATTTGGAGTCCATCATGCATTCTTTGATCTTGAGGGTTTCGGTCTCGTTCATTTGTGCCAGACACTTCCTGTCGTTTATGCAGGTTTGATAGAATTTTGCCGCATTGGCACATGCACAGGGTGTGCGCATCGATTCCAACATACCTACATATTTCTTGACAAACTCTTTGACACTGTCTATGATGGTCACTCGTGCTGCAGTCTCTGCTCCATGGCAATAGAGTCCCATTGTCACATACCACTGACCACTCTCCGGAAAAGGAACATGAATCAGTCCGGTACTGGTGTTTGAGTCGGTGTTGTTAACAATGCTGGAGGCGGGCAGAACTTTCCTTCCATATCGGCACTTGTCAGGCCAAGTTGGTTCCCCGGGCTCTCCCATTCGCATGCAAACGATTATGGTTTGATTGCTACGAGGCAATGCCTGATCGTCCTCCTCTTTGTCATTTCCGCTGGAGGAGTCCTTTCCAACTGGCGGTCGTCCAATTAGTTTCTCAGCTAAAATGCCACTGCGTTCGGTCGATGGGAGAGGTGTACCCTTCAAATCGAGTCCCTTGAGGCCGTGTTTCATGGAAACGGCAAAGCTCAGAGTTCCTCCGATGTCATAAACATCGCCAACCTCGAAACTAAACCCGGCCGGTGTGCCTGCGGTCAGATTTAGCACAAGCGGAACTGTTCCATTGCTGTCCGGTATGAGATCGTAGTCGAACATGAAGAACTCTCTGTAGGTCTGTCGTAAAAGAGGGTAAAACTCCATGTCCCGGTAGATTATTGGTTTCCACGGGACGCTACCAGCCTCGCCCTCCCCCTCTTCCTCCTCATCAGTTGGTAGATTATGGAAATCAATTTGCAGCAAGTACTCCATCTCGTACCAAGTGGTGTTCAGTGTTGTGTGGTTAGAGAGCTCCTCATCAGTTGAAACCGGATTTGGGGTGGCACTATCCACCCACCGCTGGTACTCATCAACAGCGTACAGATGTTGAATTCTCTGATTATTGGTAAAGCCCTCAAGATGCATCGATGATGATGCCCTAGACGACCTGCTGACCAACGATGCTGCGGCGGGGGCAGTATAAACAGAGGCTGTTGACAATGTATCCTCTGAAACGACAGATCCAGCCGTTTCAGCCGATGCTGCTGACATTGATGCAACGGAGGGCTCTTGGAATTGTTCGAATCGGAGCCGGATAAAGTGCCAGGCATTCGAGTGTACATAGAACTCGATGGATATCTCACCAGTTTGGTTGGGCTTTATGATTGTACTTTGGATGTAATTGGTGTCAGTGGGCAGTGCATTTGCCTGGATATAGAAACCAACATCCGGACATGTCAGGCAGCCATTGCCAATTGTTATTCTTGCGGTGGCAACACCAACATTTTCGGGCACATAGAATTTATAAATGATTTCACTGTTTGTGGCGATTGTGGTATTCGTCGTCGTCGACCCCGGCGATGAGCTTGATGTAAAAGCTGATGAGGATGATGACGACGTGGTGGTGGTGGTTGTCGTCGCCGTCGCTGACCTCATCGTTGGGGGTGATGATGATGTTGGTTGTTGTGGCTCGTTGCTCGGAGTTGATGATGACGTTGTTGTGTTTGGTCGATTTAGAGCCGCCTGGTTTGTGAATGTGGCATTGGCCAGCGCCAGTGCCGCAGCCGATGATGTTGCATTGTTTAGGTCCGTACTCGTTAGGGTGCCATTATGTACTTGTCCACTATTTAAAATAATTGGAATAAAACGTGACACGGACATTTCGGCCAACAGGAGTGTCTCACATGAAGCAGCTAAACCTGAAAATGACACAGAGAAGATATACATGGGGTTAAAAACGATTGGAAAACATTTTATATGCATTTTGTAAAGTTTTCTTTTTTTCATTTGTTTTATCAGCAAGGGAAGGCCGAATGTTTTCGAGAGACAAGAGAGGACCAAAATGGTCGTATTGTGTTTTTAAGTGCACTCTCTGTTTTCTGGCGGTGATAGCTGAGGATCTAGTATAGAATTTATTTCACACATTATGTGTCGGGGGGCAATGTTGAGAGTGGGAAAATCAAACAACATTGAATTTCATGTTCGGGAAAGTTGAAGTGGGTTTTTAAATGTATTTGTAAATTATCAAAACATATCGAAATGCATTTACTTTTGAATAGCGGCATCGAGATTTAATTTAGATGAGAGTACTCTCGATGACACTAAAAATGTTTGCACTTGATATCACTTTGTGGGTTTTTTTTCAATAGTGAGAGTTAAGAGGTATTGATATCGAAGGGTGTAAACATGGAATTTATAAAAAAAAATATTCATTTGTTTGGGAATTATGGGAAATGTTGGCTGTTATCTAACTGTTTGCAGATAATCAGAATTGATCCCTAAAAACTTTTCTGTAATGTGCATCAAAATGATCTTAAAGTAACTAATAACTAATTTTTTGCGTCTTCTTATGTTGGAACGAAACTAAAATATAAATGTTAGAAAGTTTTTTTTTTAACATTATTGAGAGGTTATTCGTTCCTTATAAAAACGAAAAACGAAGTTTTGTTTGGAAAAGCATAAAAATTACCATTTATGGTACCCCCATAAAAGAGTGTAATTTTTTGCAATTTGTATATAAAAAGTAGAAACCTACAATAAGGGTTTATTGGAGATGGCTCAAATTTTAATTTGACTTAAGTTTACAAAAATCTGAGCTTTTAGAGTTTACAGCTTTCAACTAAATTAACTCATTTAGAAATTTTTGAATTTATTTTGTACGAATTTGTGATACATTTTGTTTGCGGAACCCTAGTGCATGTTTTCTCCGGCAAGGGAAATTCACTCCTTTCTTACGATCTTTTTTACGCTTTAAGAAGCTATATTCGAAAGAACTTGTTGAGAGATTGATTGATTTTATGGTTTGTACGATGCAGTTTTTAGATGTTTATAAATAATTACTTAAAAATGGCATGGCAATTTTGTTTTTTTTTAATCTGCTCGATGGATTTTTCAAAAAAATTCTAAAAATTTATCGATATAGGAGAAATCGTATCAAAAAGTTCTCAAAATTGTTGTATGGGAGGTATTCGTTCTAGATGAGATATTGAAAAACAAAAGAAAACAATGTTTCAAAATTACATAAAAATCATCTCTTACACGCGTTTGGGCAGTGGAGAAGTGTACAGATGGACGCACAGGCGCACAGACCGCACAGACCGACAGACGGCATGACGAAAACCACTATTTTAGTAGAAACTAATACTTGTCCTGTAGAGCAAGTAAAAATAGTGAAGATTAATTTAAAAAAAAAAAGAAGATACATTCAAATTAGTATCAGCTATGTTTGAATTCAATTGAATAAAGTTCTTATATTAACTTATTTTAACTAAAAAAAACTGTCTATATCTATACAATTTATATGTAATTTGTTAGTGTGTTTGCTTGCTTATTTACAATAATACAGGAATTTTGCATACATTTTGTAAAATAAAGCCAATGAATTACTGTTATATCAATTTTTGAAATTATTCTTTTTTATATGGGTAGTATTTGGTATTAGCGCCACACCAACTGAATGTTGAATTAATTTATAAAAAATAGTGTTTTACAACAATAAATTCATTCGCGTTGACGAGGCTATCAGAAAGCAAAGGAGATTTTTTCGAGTGCTATAGAAATGATGTCAATTTAAAGTATGCTTTATGTAATATGACTATAACCTATAACTTTATTCAGAAATACGACTTAATACATATTCTTATATGTAAAAAAGTTAATTTTCCTGCTAATTAAAAATTCCGACGCTGCACTGTATGCATTATGATAAGATTCCGCATTTGCACATTTGGATTGGATCCTGATTTAAAATACCAAAAATATACAAATTCATAATTATGAACACTGTGTAAATCATTAATAGCTCTAGAGCGTTCCCTGCAATAACATTTTCGCGGAACAAAAAAAAAATTACATTTTTCATTTATTTTTGCAAGAGCAAAAAGACATGTTTTTTGCCGATATCTCGAAAACGCTTCTTTGGAAAAATACATGAATGTCATTTTCTTGTTCAATTACCTAGGTTAGGTTAGGTTAAAGTGGCTGTCATTAAAGCTATCTGACACACTTAGACCAATAGAGGTCCATTGTGATACCACGAACTATAGTGAACAAAAAGTTCTCTACTAGTTAAAACCATTTAGTGCTTCTATTGAAGCGAGTGAGACTTCTAATGTCTGTGTTTGAGAGATCGCTAGGTTCATTAAAGAAGTAGTCTCCTAAATGAAGTTTGAGTCTATAGGAGAGAGCAGGGCATATACAGAGAAGATGTGATATTGTTTCTTCCTCTTCTTCGTCTAAACAGCTCCTGCAGAAATCATTTGATAGTACACCAAGTCTTGCCGCGTGTCTACCAATAATAATTTGAGATCTGCTGAGGGACAGAAGGCAATTTGACCGTTTCAAATCTAGTTTGGGCCAGATTCGTTTGGTCGCTGTACACGTGGTAGTGTTAAGCCATCTTGTATTTGATTGTTCCAAAGCGATTCGTTTCAGCAGTAGTTTAATTGTAGCTATGGGAATACCTATATTTGCCTTGTTGGGCAGGATAGGCATTTCCGTTCCAATTCTGGCGAGTTCATCGGCTTTGCAATTCCCCGGAATGTCCCGGTGTCCCGGAACCCAGATAAGGTGAATATCAAACTGTTTGGCCATCTCCGTTAGAGACGATCGACAGTCTTGGGCTGTGATGGAGTTTGAGGAGACTGATACAAGGGATTTCAAAGCAGCCTGACTATTGGAGAAGATGCGGATATCCGAACTGGATATCACGTTTTCTTTAAGCCAGTTAAGCCTTTAAGTCAATTACCTAAAATTAAACTAAATAAAATACACGAGTGGGTAGCACGTACCTTGTGATACGTCAAGAATAACACTTTGTCGCGTTGAGGGCACTCTCTATGACTTTGTGTAACTAAATTTTTTTGTCGTGTCGCACTGTCGTGCTACAGAGCGACACTTTGGTTTGGACAAGCCTTTTTTAAGAAATTTCTTCAGTTTTTCTAAACGGACAGTTTAATCGTTCATTTACTGAATGATTTCTTGTAAGTACGTATTCAAAATATGAACCTTTTTTAATGTATTTGTATAAAAAAAGGTCGCCTGAATATCTCAAATCCTCACTCTAATTTTTGAGTCCTTGTATATCAAAGAAACTTCAATTATGACAGAAGCTTTAATATTGGCAGTGAAAAAACCTTCGCTTGTAATTTTTGGAAGGTAGTTGTCTTGACTTTCATAAAAAAGGTCAAATAATTTCTTTGGATTAAGTATGACTGAGAAGGTAAAGATACCTAACTGGTAATCTGTTACAGAAAATAAAAAAAAAAAAAAAACATCTAAAACGACATTAGGTACCTGTTTAAGTGATTTAAGTGAAATCAACAAATATCTTGAACAAAAAAACAAGCAAATATAAATTGAATCCAATTACAAACACAAGGACCGACCGTGATAGTCTACTTAGCATTCCTTGAAGTCGTACAAATACCAATTTGTTTTTTTTTTTTTTTGTGTATAAAACCCTCTTTACACATCATCATTGCCCGAGCAAGTATTTTTACATCACAATGAATATTTAAATTCCATCGAATATCTCATTAGATTCCATCGAACATAAGATTATGGGTCTCCTTGAAATGCAAATAAATTTTTCCAACAAAAGAGTCCTTTTCACAAAGGACACACAGCCCACATCATTTATGCACGCACCCTAGACACAGACACAACAAAACCCACATCAAGCTTTAACAAAATGCTATAGAAAGAACAAAAAAAAAAAAAAAATAAATATTCCCAGGATTACGCAATTTGCATATCAAGCACCTGACCATATACCGCAGGATGTTGGTATATAGACTCACAGACTCTGTGTGGAGGGAGATCTAGCCACACACAAAATGAAGAACCTACCACTTATATATCCCTCGAAGGATGAACACTCTCACAACTGTGTATATTGACAAAAATCAATGCAGGTTTTTAAATGTATGTATGTCCAGGATGATGATGACGACGACGACAACGAAGAAGATGACGACGACACGATGGAGAAATGCAAATTACATGCTCATACTTGGTCGTCTAGAGGAGGTGCACTCAGTCAAGCAAATAACCACATCTATTCAGTTCAAGTCGCCTCATCGTGGTTGCAAGGACTAAGGAAACAGGAACCACTCAACACAATAGCGATGTATGTTAGTTGTTAGTTGCTCTCTGCACTATTTGCACTGTTTTTCCTTTATAAAAAGCACACCCCCATTTGCTGATGGATTTAGGTTGTAGCAGAGCAGGGAGGTGGGTTTGCTTCTTATATTATTAAGAGTTATTGCAGATGCTTCTTCATCACACATGTCCCCTTGTCCATCTACTACACCGCCCACCTACTTGCTGTTTGCTCTTGGAGATTGCTCATGTAGCAAGGACATTCATGCAGTGATTTCGTTTTAAAACCTTTGAAAAGAAAAAGACTATATCGTAGGGTTTCGAGATCGAGTTGTCGTGTCTTCTAGAGGTACTTTCTGATTCAAATTGGATTTGGTTAGGTGCTATGCACTTCCCTTTGAGATGTACCAACTATATATGGCACAGGAATTATTCGAATGTCATCGTCGTCGTCGTCGCCGTCTTTGCATCGTTGTATAAGTATCGTCATTCTATAAGTCCAGGCCATAGACATTCCTACTCACTCTCTTTTTCTGGGGGGACTGCTGTACACAAAACAAGATCCTATTTCACCAAAAGAAGGAGAATTCATTTATTCTAAATTGAAATTGGAATTCGCATTTAATGCATCTTGTGAAGGTGTTAATTTGCAAGCAAATTGAATTTGAAATCTAAACGCAAATGCAAAAGGATATTTTCACTTCAAACCATGCCTTGCCCAGCCAGAGATTCGAATTGGAACTTCAGGCTGCAACTGCAAATGTTCCGAAATTGAAGTGAGTCCTTTTGATATATAGAATTCAAGTGGTGTTTAATATGGTTTTTGTTCACACAAAACAAGAGTGCATGAAGAGGCAGTACAAAGTGTATGCAGAACCTCAAGTTATATTGAGAGAGTGTAAAGCAGCATTTTGATGTGCAACAAATTCAATGAAAAGCTTCGGTACATAAATTAGTTTTAATTTCATCAAATAGATATTTGGACCAGAGAAATTTCAAAAGGCAAAGGCATAGTTGGACTAATAAATAAATACATACAAATAAGTGTACATTCTGTACATACATATGCGTAAAAGGTAAAACTTTGATAAAACATCAATTAGACCAGAAATAGGTAAGTCTTTGTCATGGAATATGATATGCTTATGAGATGTATAATTTAATGAAGCTAAATGAAAACTTTGAATTTTGGGTACGGTATTTAAGACCAGAGTAATTTTAAGCAGGCTTACCACATTAAATTAAATTAAAATCGATGATAGGTAAACAAGTACTAAATCTATCTTGGCAGGACTACATACAAAGAAAAGCAGAATTGACACTGGAAAAGTAACACAATTTAATAAATGTTATTGTTAGTTCACCATTGAAAATGAGTATAAGCTCATTTCTTCTACCAAAATCTGAGCTCTTGCCCTAGTAGTCCATTTTTTACCGAGTTTTGGTTAGATAGTACCCGGTAATTATACTTTATGTAGTGTCTTGACTGTTGTTTTCTTAAAAATAGGCAATTGTTGCGTTTTTCTTCATATCACTGGTTGTTTCAAACAGTCAGAACAAACACCAGAAAACAAATATGATCTGAAAGAAAAATGGACGCTTAAACACCAAGCGTGAATAAGAATAAAACTATGTAGTAATTAATATTTCTTAAGGGTAAAGAACTGTTAGTTAAGACACCTACTACAGTATTGTTTAGAACAATAAGATGCACGACTGGGTTGCACGTACTTGCTCTTAGGGTCAGAGTTGCTGCGAATGCTAAAGCTTCTTACACAAAGTTCTTACAAATAAATACTTTTAGATGTTAAAGGCTCTTATATAAAGTTAAAAAAAAAATTAATAATAATGCTAGAAACTAAAAAAATATAGAGTTTTGCTTAAGTTATATATTTATTTACAAGAAAAGTGAAACATGTGCAAAAAGAATAAAACTAATTTTAATTTTTTACCTTTTTTTTAGTTTCTTAATTAATACATATATTTTTTAAAAACTCTTTTTGTCAAAATCCTTGGACTCTCGTCCTATCATAAGACAGAAGAATTATCTTGCTATCGCAATTATCTCGAAAATTGATGTTCTGCATTATTTTGAATGCATCTTGTAGGCAGAATGCCCCATACAAGAGATCTTGGACCCACATTTTGTAATGAGGAGAGACTGCCCTATCATTGTAAAGAAGAATTATCTTTCTATCACAAATAAACCACACGATGTTGTTTATGCATTTTTCGAGTGATTTTACTATTAACTATCTTTCGTACCCCCACTCTGAGTAGCTACTCAGTGTTGAATAAAACACGGCTTATACAGGGTGTTCGGTAAACATTGGATAATCCTGAAAGGGCGTAAAGTACATTTTATTACTGCTCGGTAGCCGGAAATAAAAATGGGGGCATCTCAAAGGCTACTCAAAATAAGTGCATTTTTTCGTGGCAGGATCTCAAAAATGGCGTATTCCCCTCCCCAGTAGCGCTGCCCTCCCATTTGACCCATTTAATTAATCGAATCGATGTATTTCCAATCCAATTGGTCAAAGAAAAAAAAAATGTGCGAAACAAATATCCAGCTTGAGATTTTGAACATTTCATTCAATGGGTTCGACCCTCTGAAGTTAGCGCAAAAAAGGTAGAGGGCAGTACAGTTCCCAACAAATATTTTTACATTTTCACAAAAAAAAAACAAAAACAATTTTGACTTGGTCTATAGGAAAATTAGTATTGGATTCGTGTCGAAAAAAAAGTCGAGGTTTTAATCAAAACATTACGATGAAGTCCAAAAAAGTGTTGACCGATTTGCATGAAATTTGGTACAAATTACTTTTTTGTAAAGGGTTTTCCAATAAGAGGTGTTATTTTGAATAGCCCGCTATTTCAGTAGCTGTCACTTTTGAAGCTGTCATTTTTTGACATTTGACAAGTAGAAACTATTAATAAAAATGGAACGATACACGCTTCAACAACGCATGGAAATTATTAAAATTCACTATAAAAATGGTGAAAATTTGGCAGAGACGGTTCGTAAAACTAAAACATTTTTGGGTCGTCGTGAAGCACCTTGTCGGACCGCAATACAGAAATTGGTGGACAAATTCGAGCTGTTGGGACAAGTTAGTGATGTGAAGAATAAAACCCGTGCACGTCGCTCAAGAACAACTGAGAATATTGCTGTTGTAGCCCAAAGTGTTGAAGAAAACCCAGGTTTGTCCATTCCTCGTCTTTCTTTGGAATTAGGCATTCCACAAACGTCATTACACCGTGTTTTGCATAAAGACTTGGGTCTTAAGGCTTATAAAGTTCAGTTAACACAAGAACTCAAGCCGGCTGATCATCAACAACGTCGTGTCTTTGCTGATTGGGTCCTTGAAATGCATGAAAATGAACCGGAATTTCATCGAAAAATCATCTTGACTGATGAGGCCCATTTCCACCTCGGAGGCTACGTCAACAAGCAAAACTGTCGCACCTGGGGCTCGGAAAACCCAAGAGTTATTGTTGAAAAGACTCTCCATCCTCAACGCGTGACTGTTTGGTGCGGTTTATGGTCCCGCGGGGTCATTGGACCTTACTTTTTCGAAAATGAGGCTGGAGCAACAGTTACGGTCAATGGATTGCGCTATCGAGAGATGATTAATGATTTTTTATGGCCTGAATTGGATGGTATTGATCTGGACAACGTTTACTTTCACCAAGACGGCGCTACGTGCCACACAAGCAATGAAACCATCGATCTTTTACGGGAAAAGTTTCCGGACCGTGTTATCTCTCGAAGAGGTGATCACAATTGGCCACCGAGATCTTGTGATTTAACACCTTGCGACTTCTTCCTTTGGGGCCACGTGAAAGATAAGGTCTACGCCAACAGCCCAGCGTCGATTCAAGACCTCAAAGATGAAATTCGTGAGGCTATCGAGGACATAGGGCAGCCACTTTGCGATTTGGTTATGGAAAATTTCATGAAAAGGATATGGTCCTGTAAGCGTGGTCTTGGCGGCCATTTGGCTGATGTTGTGTTCTATTATTAACGGCATACCTTCCTCTTTATAATGAAATAAACATCCGATCATTTATCTCCAAAAATTCTTTGAATATCAAAATAACACCTCTTATCTTATCTTATTTAATTTCCAATGTTGTTTGTTACTTGCGATATAGGTATGTACTATATATCAAGTTATCCATTCGTACAGCAAAAAAAAGTTGAGATAACAATCAAACATGACATTACGATGATAGAGAATGAGAAAAAAGTGGGTCCGACAATTCTGTCTGTCTGTCTGTCTGTATGTATCAGAGACCACAGCCTAAACGGATGGGTCGATTTACTTCAAACTTGGTATGTGGCGTTTTTTAGAGACTATTCCCAGACGTTTTTTGATTTTTTTTTGACGAAAAATAACGGTACCTGTCATATACCGGTTTTAGAAAAACTCAGTTATCTCAAAAGTGGTTCCTACGATTTTGATTAAAAAAATCGTGGTCATTTTTTTGGATAAGGTCTATCTTTAAATGGAAACCATTTTTTTCAAACGGTACCTTCCTTACCGTTTTTTTTAATTCTGATTTTCTCCTTCATTACTGAATCAATTTCAGCCATTTTTTTGCATGAATGCTTTTAAGTTTCCGCAGTAAAACAAATTTCAAAAATATTTTTTTTTTGATTTTTAAAAAAAGTTTGAAATTTTTTTTTTTTCAAAACCTAGTTTTTAGATGTTGATAAATAATATCTTAAAAATTGCGTACCAATTTTTTTTTTTTTTGCTCTATTTTTTAGTTTTAGCATAAATATCAATAACGGTAATTCTATTTTTTGAATATGTGCTTTTTTGAAAAGAAGTTGTCTGCCTCTTTCCAAAAAATATATCGTTGGAAAAATATATTCGTGTAAACTAGTGTTATAGAAGAAATCAGATTGCATACTTCGTCTTCAGGTTAAGTTCATTTAAGAAGCTGTTTTAGTCATTTGAAGATCGAACTTTATGCTTTTTAAATTTTTGTTCTACAATTTTTTAATTAAAAAGGCTTAGCATAAATAGTAACTTAATCTATAAGAGCAAGTAAGTGCGATCCAGTCGTGCATTTTATTTTTTTTTGTTTTTGAATATATCGATAAGAACGAATACCCCTCATATAACAGTTTCGAGTTATTGGATTTTTCTCGAAAATGGCTCTAACGATTTCGATTAAATTTAGTGCGTGTTAGTAATAAGTGATTGTAACAATATTGCGTTTTTAGTTTTTCTCAAAAATATTATGATTATATTATATTATTTTTTGTTGATTTTTTAATAAATTTCATTAAAAAATCAACAAAAAATGATTTTTTCGATTTTTTTTAAATTTTACAAATACATATAACAACTTTCAATTACAAGAGCAAGTTCATGCGATCCAGTCGTGCATTTCATTTTCTCTCTACCCAAAACATTAAAAAACATCGATTCCAAAAATTAAGTAGTATAGTATAGTTTATAGGGGAATGAGGCGACAGCGCAGCGTTGGGGAGAGGAATACGATATTTTTGTTTTTTTATGTGTAAGACTTCAAGGAACAAAAAAATGCAAACAAACCCCTGTTGTGTGTGTAGGTACCCCTCATTTTTTGTTTAAATTGAATGCAGGTACTACAGTTTATAATGTCTATTTTAATTTATAACTTTTTAACTTTCAATACACAAAAATCAAATAAAACCATGGTATTGCTCAACGGGAAAATAAATAGACCTACATCCCAAACGAAACATGTTTGAATTAAGTAGTGTAGAGTGTACATCCTAAATGTATTGAAAACCCATTTCTAATTCCCTCATAGCTCTGAAGTGAAGTTTTTGGGTAACGCTACTTTGATTGACCAAGTGGCGTAGGTATTAACACCCAAATATCGATATGTGGGTCAGACTTATGCAATAAATTAAATTAGGTATAGCTAATTTATAAATAACCTATCTTTCTTGTACTGAGAATCTTTGGTGGACAGAGTAAATTTATAGCAATTTTATTGATTATTTTTATTTATAAAAATATATAAAAAATAATATATTTAGAAATTAAATTTAATTAGTATGAGTTTTTCCTTAGATAAAAAAAATGATATGTAATAAAAATCTATTTGACAGTGTATTCATTTGTGTGCTCTGATTTCCTACAATCAATTAATTAAGAGTGTCAATCATAACTAAACCAAAGCTAAATATTAAAAAAAAAAAAAAATGAAAATAAATATAATAACTACTTTGACCTGAATTCTGGTATATGAATATCTATGAATCCTAATTTCTTTTAATCAAATCCGACAGATGCAGCAACCAAAAAATATAAAACTTCAAGCTAAAACTCAGTTGTTTTGTATGTTTGCATAAAATATATAATAAAAATGCACTTAGCTAATGACCAAAAGCAAAAAAAAAAAAAAAAAAATAAGAGAAATCTGAAATTCATTTCTATTAAAAGCAAAAAAATTAGGGGAACAAAAAATACTGAGATTAATCACTTAAATGTTGCACAAGGTCGTCTACTTACATTTCTCAATTTAAAATATTCACAAACGTCAAATGTATTTTTTTTTTGTATTTATGAATGTCATTTTTTTTTTCTCTCTCTTAGTGAGGGACACATTTCACTGTAAATATTAAAAAAATAGAAAAAAAAACAGAAAGGAAACAAACAAAATATTATGTATGAGTAGAATGTATACCACAAATGCCATAAGCGATTTTAGTCCTTGGTTCATAATCCAACCCAGGCACTGGCAGCAGTCTCCGACAGAGAATTTAACCCCCCCCCCCCCTCAGTGAAGAACCCAAGAATAGAGCCAGAAAACATAAAATGCAACCAAGCATTGCTTTTGGACTGAACACTGAACTGACTATGCAACAAAATTTCACTTATTTTCCGCTCATGAGTAAATAGAATGTAGAAACTCCAGCCAGGACATAACCACTGACGTTTGCAATAACCGACAGCCTCTTCCTTCCCATTTATATAGAGATCCTGCCACGAGGCCGAAGTGGTTTAGTTTGGGTTCCATATTTCGCATATATTCTTGGCCCAGTACCAATCCAATATCATTCGTTGCCCCTTTCCACCATTATCAACCCACTTTAGCTCATATTTACTCAGGACTTTGGTATTATGTTTTAGGATTATTATTCCAAAAGGACATTTAGAAATACACACAAACACAGAAGACACACATGTGAATATTTTCATGAATTACATGACATACACTACACATGGCTATGATGCACTTGCGGCTGTCGCACCCAACAACAAACCAGATCAGCCAGAGAAGCTATAGTCAGCGCCACTTGCAGTTGCAGCATCCTGCAAAAAGGACATAAACATACAGATAGTTATTCGTATAGGGAGAGACAGGCACATCATGAACGTAACTTCAAGATAAAGTGATGTGGCTTTGCTATTTTGCATAATTGCGTTTATGATGCAGTGTGATGTCAATGGAAATGGATGAGGTATTGAAAACATGAATGCGGTGGGTCAATAGCAAGAGAATTAGGTGGGCTCTATATTTTGTTGACATAAAATGACACACCCGGTAAGTTTGGATCAATATTGAGTGGTCCATATGGTTGCAGGGACTAAGCTGTATCCAAGTGATTACTTTAGGCACGGTAAGGGGCTTATTCCAACACATTGCATCACATAGTTGTTGTTATTGTTGTTCTCCATTTTTGTGTTGGTATGTATTTTGACAAGAGTTTCTCAAGACCGATAGTATTAAGTATAAATTGGGTTATTTTAGGAGCTAAATATTATAACTTAATGAAAGAGCGGAAGACAAAATGTAATTACCACAACATAATTCCTCTTTTGCGAGTACATTACTTGTAGCAAGCTGTGCTGAGGATAGTCTTGTTATTTATCCAGGCTATTTAGAAATAAGGGGTTTAATATTAAATTAGGCGCATTCCTAACTCATTTATTATGGTTTTTAAGGAAGAGATGTTTTATTGTAGAAATTCAGTGAAAGGACACTTTACTTCAATATTTTGTACTTCTGTGTGGTTTTGGACTATTTCAAATTGGTGTCTTCAGGCAGTTTTCTGGGCTGTCCTGATCTTGTCGTAGAATGTGTTTATCGAATTTCTGAATAGGATTATACGAAGCAGGGTTAGAATACCTCTTTGTGTAAACAGCTGGATACAGTATTTGTAAAAGATGAGACCCTGTAAATGTTTTGAATGCAGGACAATTTAGAAGAAAAACTATCAGAACACTGCGAAATTCAACAATTCCGCTGCTTTATACGACTCTATGTCTTTGGGCAAGTTTTCAAATAAGGTTCCGATAATTAGAATTACCTACACTGTCAAGCTGTTTTTGAAACATAAATCATTATGAAAAATGATTGGTTCCGTATCACGTATGTCAAGCAGGATAACTCCAGAAACTATGGTCGTTCGGTACTTAGCCTAGTAAGAATCAAAAATGTAATACCAGATAGCATCGGATACTATTAATTAAAAAAGAAAAAAATATTATATTTGCGGGATTTTTGGTTCATTCCTTTTTTTTGGAATTATTAAAACTTCTTGCAGTCTGGAGAACAAAATGGACGTTTTGACCTGAACCCAAATATTCGGTAGGTACATTATGTATATACAAAATATTTTGATGGTTTCTAAATGAAATAAAATGCACGTTGGTGTGAGGACGTTTAAGCTTCTTAAATCAAGTTTTAAAAAATAAATAATATAATAAAAAAAAATATAAAATTCATTACTTAAATGAAATAAACAAGTTCTTAAATTGTTTTGAACTCCAAGAAAGATATATTTTTAGAAAAAAAAATTGAAAATCGTTGGCGCCGTTTTAGAAAAAAATTATTATTTTGTATATATATGTACCTAAGAATTCTGAAACCTTGTATCCAAAAAAATATAATTGGTTTACTTTTTCAAGAAAATATTAATAGACATCTAAAACCAAAATTTCAAAAAAAAAAAAAAAACACTCTCTCGTTTTCGAAAAATTGATTTATCCAAAAAAAAAAAAAATCAAGATCCTTGGAGCCGTTTTTGAAAAATTGCATTTCACTTATAACATAACTTGGATAAAATTCATTCATTCATTCATAAAATAAATGTTAGTGTAAATCTTCTTAAGCATCGAACAGGAATCGAGATACAGTCAGGCAAACAGCGCGCGGTAACACTCTAAAAACTCTTATTTGTTTAGTATTACACTAAAAAGGAAAAAGTAGACTGAAAAATGGTTTAAATTGATTGCAATAATCTTCTTACTTATATCACCAATTTTCAGTCTGTATTTTGTCCTTATTGCACTGAACTAAATAGAGTTCAACAATTTTTAGGTACACAAAATCATAAAATCCGCAGTTCTAGCGAAAAAATTGTGTGACATATCAAATTAAAAAGTCAAACTTTTGTTTGCTCATATCTATCTAATAGACTCGGAGAGCTTTGAAAATAAAAAAATGCACAAGAAAAGAAGAGTAAAGCCTTATTTTAAATTCAGAGAATTTAAAATTTTAAGCATTTTACTACTTTCGTGCATCATTTCTGATATGTTGTTGATTTTTTATCTTTTCCTTTCCTTTTTTCCAAAGCTCTCAGAGTGTTACAAAAGTTTGACCCTTGCCATTCTTACGGATTTATAAAATTTGCTCGAAGCTCCAATTTGGCCTAATTCCTTCTGAGCCATAAAATTTGTTTTAGCCAAAACTGCGGATTTTTTTTTGGGGCAATGTTCTGAACTAAAGTCCTGCATACCTACAGTTTACATAATTTTACTTGATTTAAAATATGGAAACAGGTAGTCCGCATATCATAAAATAAAACGGCGAACACTATTTTAGTGATATACTTTATGCGTCTCACACAAACCGAAGGGGCATAAATTACATATCAAACGAAATCATTTTTTGCATAGATTGGCAGTGACTATAAATTATTTTAATATTTTACACTGAAATTGTTTAAAACAATAAATTAAAATTGCAATAAAATGAGAGGACAACAAAAACAATTGGAAATATCAAATCCACTGACACATGCAATGTCAAATCCATAAACCCAAGACAAGATTCCAAAACATTAAGATGGATTCACATTAAGGTTTGTTCACATTACACAAATCCGCCAACACTACAGAAATTGATGAACATGTTGTTGTATGTGAAATGAAGAATCAACCCCAAATAATATTAATTTCAGTTCAGACAAACTGTCGATGATTTTCTGTAAAAATAAATTGAATAAAATGCACGACTGGGTCGCACGTACTTGCTCTTATAGATAAAGTTACTATTTATTCTAAGCGTTTTTAATTAAAAAAAATGTAAAAAATTAAAAAAGCATGAAATTCGATTTTCAAATGATTAAACAGCTTCTTAAATGAATTTAACCTAAAAATGAAGTATGCAATCTGATATCTTCTATAATGATACATTTTTAGAAAAAAAATTTGAAAATCGTTAGAGCCGTTTTCTAAAAAAAACTATTTTTTTATATAAAATCTAGCAAGGACTTTTATAAAAATAAATTGGTACGCCATTTTTAAGATATTATTTATCAACATCTAAAAACTAAGTTTTGAAAAAAAAAATATTCAACAGTTTTCGAAAAAAAAAAAAATTTCAAACTTTTTTTAAAAAATCCAAAATTTTTTTTTTTATTAAATATTATTACGGCAACTTAAAAGCATTTATGTAAAAAAAATGGTTGAAATTGATTTAGTCATGAAGGAGAAAATCAGAATAAAAAAAAAACAGTTCTATGGCAGGTACCGTTAATAACGGATTTTGAAAAAAATGGTTGGTTCTCATTTGAAGATAGACCTTACCCAAAACAATGACAATGGTTTTTTTTTAATCAAAATCGTAGGCACCGTTTTTGAGAAAAATTAGTTTTTCTAAAACCGGTATATGACAGGTACCGTTATTTTTGGTCAAAAAAAAAATCAAAAAACTTATGGGGATATTCTCCAAGAAACGCCACATACCAATTTTCAAGTAAATCGACCCATCCATTTAGGCTGTGGTCTCTGATACATACAGACAGACAGACAGAATTGTCGGACCCAATTTTCTCTCATTCTCTATCATCGTAATGTCATGTTTGATTGTTATCTCAACTTTTTTTTTGTACGAATGCATAACTTGATATATCGTACCCATATCGCAAGTAAAAATAAATTGGCACTTGAACTTCGGTAGTTAGTAGTTTAATTTTGCATTTGTTTTCTCCCAGACTAGCAATGTATTTAAAAAAATAGTGTTCGTAACCAAGTATGACAGAGTGAATATCCTTCAGACTGTCATGACATCGAAGCCAAAAAAATTTGGCTGGATTCTGAATATCCCACCATCAGGAGAAACCCGAATATCACAGGATAAGAATCTCTAGAAACTTTGGCACTATACCTTTATATTTACGGGAATCAACTCATTTTCCAACCCCCGCTAAATTATCTTAAAATTAAGCCAGAATCATCAAACCTATGTACATCATCTGTTGAGCGAATCAAAAGTGAATCCAAAATTATATGTACAAAATAATTATGTCTGTATTTGCACTGTATTGTCTATATTGTGTGGACTTTTTTTAGACGTCTAATCACAAACTTATGCCTTACTTTACCAAAAATATGGGGACAAACTTGCTCAGGACTGTTCCAACTCTCCTTGTCTCTGTATGACAAAAGACTATATAATTCAGTAAAGGATTTACGTCAATAAAAGCACAAAAACATTCGAACCAACTACCACAGACATATTAGTATAAAGGACTTAATTTTTCCCTGCTGAGTTTCTGAAATGCAATATAATTTTTTTTATTTTTCTTACCTTGTTGCTCAATACGGTCGTTATTCGGATCTGTCCAACTAAGAAATGCTACCGCAAACCAATTGCCCATTTGTGGTCCATCGACAGTTATACGTTGTTGTTTGCCATCCGATTTGAATTGCAGATCGTATATCTTAAATCTGTGAATACAAAAAAAAAGTTGAATAAAAAACACAGAAATTCGAATGAAATAAGTAAGATTGAATATAAATTACGCAAATGAGGGAATGAAAATAAAATAAAATAAAAAAAAAAAAATAAAACGAAGAGAAAAAAAAAAACAAAGAAAATCAGCTTAAGGACAAATAAAGAAACAAAACACCCTTCAACGGTTCGTTTTTTTGCATTTAACATTTTTATTTTTATTTGTTCGCTCGATAAAAGGACGAAATTCCTTGCCGATTTAGCATTATGTTCTATAGAATAGGAGGCCAAGTTTATATTCTCTTGTTTTTCGATGTATATAAATCCTTGTGTTGGTGGTTGTGGAAGCAGAAGGACTAAGGACAAACTTTTGCGAAGGTAATTTCAATTTTCTCGAATTAAAAATGCATTTGTAGTCCTTCGTTTGTTGTTCGAAGGATATTTTCCTTAAACGGATTTATTTATATTTGATCGTTGCTCTTTGGTATATGTGACTACTGACTACGTTAGCTTTATACAAATAGGGATTTCTCATCTTTTTCAGAAGATAGGCGCAAAGCCTTGAGGACAAGTGTTTGGGGGGAAATGGATGGAAGGTAGCTGTAGAATTCTAAAAAAAAAGGTCCTGCGATGTAGTACGAGTGTATATTCGTACTGAAAAGTTTTTGTCGTACTTTTTTTTTTTAACTTCTTTAGAATTGTTTGAACTTTTATTCTGTTGCTTCATTCAAGGGGTGGTGTGTGTGTGTGTAGAAGCCTTAGAGGGTAGTTTGCGCGTTTTAAAGAAGGTTTTTTATTTTTATTTTCGTATCCGTTCATTCACAGTTTTGACTGTGCGAACACGGCTTAAGGATACTTTGTGACTGTTGGTGTATAGTAAGACGCTTCTTAGTGCGACTATGAAAAGATGAAGAAATCAGGAACATTTTATAAAAAAAAAAATCGTTCTTGGAAAGTGTTGTGAGAAAGTTGCGAGGCGAGAAATGGTTTCAGGCAGTGGCCCCAACCGACCGATTCAACTGAGACTTTGTGTCGACGACGCACGGGAGGAAAAGGAAGTGTATGTTAATGGGAAATACATTTCCTGTGCCTTGGCTTAAGGATATGTTTTTGTCGCACGACACAGATGAGAACGACGACGACAACGACGATGACAAAGCAGGAGCTGTCGATGAATAGCATCGAGGCTTGGGGTGGTGGGTTAAGTATTCTTTGAGTGCAATTGTGTTCAGGCGTTGTAAAAAGGATGCTATCGAATTAGGCACCCAAGGCGGTAATGTTTTTCAAGTATAAATACAACGACGATGACGACAACAACAACAACGATGATAGCAGAGCAGGAGTCAGGAGAAAAAGGTAATTGTAAAGCCCTGGTGTATAATCTGTAATATTATGTATATATTATAGAGGGATGGGTGAACGACAAAGTGAAAAAAAAAAGTTTTTTCCTTCTTTTATTCCGGCGGCAAAATATACGAAGGGTTCAGGCAACTTTGGATTGATGTTAAGCTATTTGGGAATAAAAATGGGTCACGTATTAATGAGTGCTAAGAGGGTAAACATAGTTGGGGTGGAAGATAAGGCCAATAACAAAACACATATACAACAGTGACATAGTGTGATTTGGGGGATGATGGAAATAGATGATATTTGGGATTTTTATTTTAACTCTTTCCTCTCTATACAAGGGTCGATACTAGGATTATCTGGATAATGTTGGGCATTTGTAGTGTTTTGTAGAATAGGTATTTCCTTTTTTTTTTTAACGTTTGGTTTGATTGATAATCCCTTCGTATACAATGTTTCACAAGAAAATAAAAAACAATAGAAAGAGTCGTTACTTTTATGTGGGTTCTTTTATCTTTTATCTTTTATCATGTAGAATTAGTTTTTTAAATGTTTTGAGGGGAAAATATGTTGATGCAAGGAGTTTAATGTATCAGGGGTCAGGCCCATACTGTTTTTTGTTTTTATTCTTAATTAGACTGTAGAATAAAGCTAAATCTATTGAAAATAAAAAAAAGCTTCAATAAACTCTTAATATTATTAAATGTTTGAACAACAACAACAACTTAAAGGCGCTGCCACTCTTGTTTGGCTGGAATCTGTTTTTGGGAATTTTGATAAGGCGTCGCAGAAGAAAATTCGGAGAATTTCCATAGATAGTTTGTTTAAGTGTCAAATTGACATAATAAGTTACCATCTCTACAACATTTTAGAATTTTACTTTTAGAGGTAGAGGTACGATTCTATTTTATGCGGTGGTATTAGGGGTTCAAGTATGTGCAAGTTCAGCCATATTGAATTTTCCGCGCCTTAACTATATCTTGGCAAGTTATCCTGGAGATGTCATTCCAGTCACAGAATATGCTGTTTTAAGTGTTGAAAAATAATGCTAATACCAAGAGCAAATTATCTTTCTCAGCTCCTGCAGAAATCATTTGATAGTACACCGAGTCGTGCCGCGTGTCTACCAATAAGACAGTGTCCCGTTATGACACCTATTACAGAGCTGATTTGAGATCTGCTGAGGGACAGAAGGCAATTTGACCGTTTCAAATCTAGTTTGGGCCAGATTCGTTTGGTCGCTGTACACGTGGTAGTATTAAGCCATCTTGTATTTGATTGTTCCAAAGCGATTCGTTTCAGCAGTAGTTTAATTGTAGCTACGGGAATACCTATATTTGCCTTGTTGGGCAGGATTGGAACGGAAATGGTTCCAATTCTGGCGAGTTCATCGGCTTTGCAATTCCCCGGAATGTCCCGGTGTCCCGGCACCCAGATAAGGTGAATATCAAACTGTTTGGCCATCTCCGTTAGAGACGATCGACAGTCTTGGGCTGTGATGGAGTTTGAGGAGACTGATACATAAGGGATTTCAAAGCAGCCTGACTATCAGAGAAGATGCGGATACCCGAACTGGATATCACGTTTTCTTTAAGCCAGGACAAGACTTCCTTTATCGCTAGAATTTCCGCTTGGAATACGCTACAATGGTTTGAAAGGCGGAAGGAGAGACTATGGTTAAGTCTATCTGAGTACACTCCACCACCCACCCCATTTTCAGTTTTCGATCCATCCGTATAGAAATGAATTGATTCATTTTCTAACAAGGCCCCTTCCTCCCAAGCTGACCTTGTGGGAATGGTGACTTCAAAGTTTTTGTCGAAAGCTAGAGTAGCAGTGATGTAGTCGGAGTGACTTGGGAATGTTCCGAACAAGTTCAGAATTATGGTGTGGCCAATAGAGTTATTGGTCCATTGAGAGATGGCTTTGAGGCGGAAGGCTGTGTTCGCGGCCACTTGTTTGCCATATATATCGAGGGGTGTAAGGTTGAGGAGTATGTCTAACGCAGCGGAAGGTGTCGAGCGTAGGGCTCCACTTATGCACATGCATGCTGAACGCTGCACCAAATTACCTTCCTCAGCAAACAATCCAAGATACCGGCGGGGTTTTCCAAGCCGTGGACCACTTATGGGAGATATTTGTTGGTGTTTTTCAGATATCAGTAAGGACATTGTTTTTTATTTTCGACTTCTTTTCTTTGCAATTTTGACCAAGTTATTATTAGTTGGCAAACCTCAGATTTGGATTCAGCACCTCCAAGAACATTTAGTGTGAAAGAAATCAAAACTACCTCAAAACTTTCCAGCTGGCAAATCTTTTCGATCAAAAATTTACTGTATTAACATGCCATTAGATATATTTGTTATGAAAGAGTTTCCTGAACTCAGACATCTGACCCGAAGAAAATAATCCGAAGAAAACTATAGGAATGATTTAAGCACTCAAAAATATGCCTTTTACAGTGATAGTACATGGAAAGGTTTAAGCTTTCTTTTTTTAAGATAAAAAAGTACTAAAACGAATTGCACCAGCTTACAACAACTCTTCTGTCTTAGATTTCTGTGGAAAATCACCTGGTTTCGGAGTAAAAACATTTTTTAACTTGGGATGAAAATTGACCATATAACCTTTGTATGCTCCTTTTATAAATAAAAAAACAAAACAAACAAAAAAATAATGGAAGGACTGATGGACTACTGTTTAATCATTCAGAGCTGAGAGAGCTGACCCAGAGAAAGTGTTTTCATAAATTTCATAGAAAGGGATTTTTTTGTTCTAAGGCAAAAGATATTTTAATTTTTCCTATGTACCATCACTGGCTTTCGTTCCCTAATCTTCAAAGTGGAAAACTCTTATCTAGAGGATTTTAATTATGGTTTGTATATCGTATCTCCGCATTGGTACCATTTACCAGTTGTAGGAGAAAATATGTATACATTCCAGTGTATGTAAAGTGAAGAGGATGCCTTCTTCAAAAAAAAGGCTAAAAACCATTAAAAGAGGTAAGGGCAATGTTCCATCATCATACATTACTCTTAGGATCAAAATCCCAGGATTCAGTCAGCAGAGATGATGATGGTTGATGATGAAAGACGACAGACCGACGACGCAGGAACATTGCTAAGTGAACGATGATTTTGCCTGGATGCTATAGCGAATGTAATTAAAATCAATTTGTTCTTCTATGAGAAAGAGAAATGTTCAGTTTGGTTTGGTTGATATGCGAGAGGGTGGGCTTTGGGCGCTTATGTTTGCAGTGAAATGAATTCTCTGATGATGTTTTGCTGTTTGCTTGGAAACAGATTAGGTTCTGACTTCTGACTTATTGTTTTGATGGTAATAATTGTTGAGTTTTAAATGGGCAGATGTCTTATGTAGGAATTACAACAGTTTGTTTGAACATTAGATTGAGTTTAACTTAGGGGCAAATGTTAAGAATACAAATCTTTATTAGAAAGGTACTTACCCATTTTTGGAGTTTATATGAATGATTGGAGCACATTGCGTTCTAAAAGCTGTTTGATTTTTTGTTTGACATTGAATTTACCTGCAGACACTTTTTTTTTCTATTTTATTGCACATGTTGATCTTTTATTGGAAGGGAATTGTTTAAACTTTTGATGGTTGTTGTATGGATTGAATTTTTAAAAGGGAACACAGTCAGAAAAGTGGAAGTCAAAATGAGAGCATATCTTAATGACTAACAATCATGGGACAAAAAGCTAGAGATGGATGGTTCTGAACGTGCCAGATAAGGAATGATGGACTGTGACGATTTTTAACTATTGTATAAAGTCAAAGAGTATGGATTATATATCGTTAATACATTTCTTGAAAATGGTAATAAAACCCAAAACTAGAAAGACAGTTCATGTTCAGGTTGGTATTGTACTTCGTGAAGTAATGTATAAACCCCCACCGTAACAATGCAATAGTCACAATTTGGAACTTTCGAAATACATGAACTCAATTACATCAACGCAAAAGTTGAAGAAGAACAGCAGAACTGTATGCAGGATCACCAAAGATGTGCATCAAATACCTGACAAGTCGTCCGAAGTAACAAATACCCGAATATGCAGTGTACCTGCCAGCAAGGAGAGAATCATTTTCGCTATTAAAATACTTAAAAACAACAACGTGTTAGGACACGTAGATTTCTTTAAAGTATACCAACGACTTCGAGTTAGCATCCAATCATAGAGAGAGCTAGGAACTTCAATTGCTTCTCCAAGGTGTAGAAAAGTGGAATGATCATTAAGACCTCGAAGCAAAAAGATATGATGCATTGTGTAAACTAGAGAGATACATGTGTGCTGCCTGTGGTTTCTAAGATAACGACAAAAATTGTTTAGGGTTAGATAAGAATAACATTTAGAAGACACACTTAATGACGAACTAGCATGTTTTCGTGCTGCATCTTCCTACATCGACCACTATATCACTTTGAAAACCATTACTGGGCATTGCGTCGAATAATGACCACTTTACATTGAATGTGAAAAGGCGTTTGATAGTGTAAACAGAGAAATTGTCTGGCTTGCCAGATAAATGAATTGCTATTTTCTTCATAGAGGAAGAATGTCAGATCAGTTTGAAGTTCAAAGTGGATTCAGACAGGGGTGCATACTGTTATCAATACTATTTTTGTTGTTGGTAAGCGATGCTGCAGTGACCCGTTGTCTTAATGGTTAGTGCAATGGACTATCACACCGGAGGTCTAGGTTTGCTTTCCAGCATATGTTGGGCACCCCTTGATTAAGGGGTACTGCCTCTTGCAAGGGTGGGTAAATCGGTGTTCAAGAGCGGGCCTTTCGGTCTAATCGCGAATATTGGAATGTGCAGATCACTACCGTCACGTAGTGCCCGCTGACAAGCGAAATCGATACGTTTAAGTTGAGATAGTTCTTGTCAGAATAAACTCGACTTGATTGCGTATCAGTGGAAACTATGCGAAGTGTGACTGCTAGTCCTGTGAACTTACTTGGGAAGAGATAATAAAATTTTATAATGAAAAGGGTAAACAGCATTCTCTAGCAAGAGGGATCTAAGTTGATTCAGCAAAAAATATCTTTCCTAAGTTGAGCTGGGCAACTATTCAACTGGTCACCTACCAGTTGAATAGTTGCTTCTCTAGATGTTAATCTAGACTAGCCTGCCAGGCTAGTAACTCGACAGATGAGTTGAAACGAATCTAATAATTTCACAGTTCACAAAGCTGTAAAAGGAACCGGAAATTTAATTAACTTGATTTTAGGAAGGAAGCGCAAGCTTCAGGGCGATGATCAATGTGTTCTATGATACTAATTGTGGATATGTCCACCGAGAGCTTATGGCCTAACACTTAGGTACTCTCGTTAAGCATATTTAACTTTCTGCCTCATGCAAGAAATTGACAAAACCGTCAAGAACACTGATTGTCATGAAAAGTGCATGTCAACTAGCCGTTTGGAACCGACAGAAAATTGTTGGCCCTTTCCATTCCTGCTGAATGCACGTAAAAACGGATATAAATGATTGAGAGAGTCAGTTACTAGGCCTTCGGTTCTTCGTGAGCTAGTCGTGTTGAAGGTCCGTTTTAGCCAACTTTGTTTTAATTTGCAATAAATTCCGACAGCTCCTTGGAAGGGGTGACTTTACTATAGCTAACAAGTTAATTCTTTATTCCATGTTATTTTGCAACATCCAATAATTAGTATGGGTGAAAAAAAAACTATTTAATGTGTAGTAAGACGTAGTTCTTATTTTTAAAATATCAAATAAATTCCACAATTTTATATTGATTAAACCAAAACCAATGCTTTTAAAATTGTTTTTCAAAATATTTCATTCTTTTTCAAATAACAAGCAATCTGTCCTCTCTTTTAGTTATAATTTATATTTTCCAGCTAAAATTAACCACAATTAAACTGATATTTTCTATTTACTCGAATTTCTCATGCACAATAAAATATTTTGTAAATGAAAAAGTGATATGTGTTGAAGTATATTCCGGAACGTACACTACAAAAGGATTCTTGTTATCCTATTTTTTTATCACATGAAATCCCTAAACAGAACATATCCTATACGTGGAAGCTGCATCGCCGTACCTCAACCTCAACCCATACTGCAATTGCCAAACAATCATAAACCAACTAACTCAATACATTAACAAGTCAAAGAGTATTTAAAATGAGACAATGTTGGCAGTACGAGTAGATATAAGAGTATTATATATGTAATGTATATTCGACAGGGACCTTTCGTGTTACATGGTCGTAAAACAATGAAACAGCTCCCACCACCATTGCCAGGACATGCTAATAAATTATGAATTCTCTCTACTTTCGTTTCACATTTGGTGCGTGTAGTTAGATGTTCTAGAGAAATTTCAATTCAACGACAACAACAACTATTCTAGAACTCGACAATAGCTGCCATCAGGACTTAGGAGTAACCAAAAATTCTATTAACATTTAGAGAGAAACTTTCTGTCTGTCTACTTTTGTGTACTCCAGTTTATTTGTTTTGAACAATTTATGTTTGTGTTTTTAACTTACTGTCTTATGGCCAAGTATTGGATTTGTTTAGCAAAGTCGAAATCTGAAAATCTGAAATCGAATATCTGCACTGTGACAGCTGAATAAAAGAAACTAAAATGCACGACTGGATTGCACGTACTCATGTAGTAGATTTTTAGATGTTGATAAATAATAGGTATCTTAAAAATGGCATACGATTTTTTTTTTGACATATCGTTTTAAAAATTTGTAATAAAAAAACATTTTTAAAAAAACCACTCGATAGATTTATTTGAAAAAAAATTCTAAAAATTTATCGTTATAGAAGAAATGACGTCAAAAGTTTAAAAAAATCGTTAGAGCCATTTTCGAGAAATCTCGAATAACTCAAAAATGTTGTATGGGAGAAACTCGTTCTAGATGAGATATTCAAAAACAAAGTTTCGAAATTACATAAAAATCATCTTTACTAAATTTGAAGAAAATCCAGACGCACAGACGCATAGACCGACGGACGGCATGACGAAAACCACTTTTTTAGTCTTCTCCATCATCGTAATGTTGGTTTTGATTAAAACCTCAAATTTTTTTTTTCACACGAAAAAATATCAATATGACGTAGAAAAGTAGACAACACGCTGTTCACACTTCTAATAAATCTAATAATGTTTTTTAAAACACCCATCTGGATTGCGTCCACCTAGCTTAGCTTAGAAGATTTAAATACAGAAACTGAAGAAAGGCCTCGCAGGCCACATGGGAGTACCAAACTATATAAATGACTCGAAACACCCTAATATGATTTTTATCATCTTCAAAGCTCAATTGGGGCTTGTTTATCTTAATGGTAGACCGTTCCAGAGTGGTACTGATATGGTATTTATAAAATATGTGACATGGATGGAAATTAAATATCGCAACCTAATTTTAAATGAATTTCCATGAGTAATTCTATTAGATTAAATTTTAGATTTAGATTAGATGCCTAGGTTTTTTTTTTATCAAATTTACAATAAAATAAAAATTCACTTCTGACGTAACGGTTAATATAGTTGAGATGAATCTCCGAATTTATTAGCTTTGTTTGAAACAGAGTTAGTTTTTATTTTATTCGCTGTAATATACACGAAATATTATTCCGGGAACGCTTTCATAACAAAACCTGAAATTCAAATGGCCAAAAAATGCATGACTATGGCAAAATTTTCTCTAAGAATTCTCAAGAGCCTCAGAAAACAAACAGAGAAGAATCGTAATTTCTATTTAAATGAAAGTTGCCCGAAGAAATATGTCTCAATGTAGTTAAAGTTATAAAATATAAATTTTGTATTCATTTAATTTTCAGATGGCGCTACAAATGCCTTTTCGGAATGTCAATTAATTGGTTTATTGTTCCAAAAGTAATTTTCTGCATGAAAAAATTAAATTTAAGTGGTAATTGAAGTTTAATATAATATATTTGGAGCGTTTATCAATTAAGCGTCATTCTGGGAACGCCTATTTTGGGATGAATAAAGATTCAAATTATAATGTAGTGTCAATATTATGATGTACAATCAAAACCACTACAACAAAACCTTAAAAATATTTCGTTTGATTTTGTTAGAAAGAAAGTAAACGATAATAATGATCAAAACGTTACTTTCGGGAACGTCGTTTCTAGGCACGCTTTTGTAATATCTACAAAATAGATTAAGATAATAATATTATTGTTTCTTAAGAGTATCTCTTGGGGTTTATAAAACCGCAAGACTCGAACAACAAACCCTCTGCGTCGCATTCCTTGATTTCTCGGCCGTTATTGGTCGTAGAGGAATTATTTTTGTTTTCTTCAGTTACCAAAAATGTTCTCTAAAGTTTGTGCTAGAGATGACTAGTGGTATCCTGTCAAAACATATTATCTTTGGCGTAACGAAAACTAAGACAACAATCAGATGTTAGCAAAGGAATCTATAACTTTTTGTTACTAGGCTCCACGGTTTACCTTCACAGATACAAACTAAGCATATTTTGTGATTCTCTAGAGGGAAAATTGAAAATTTTTTTTAGGACCAAAACTAACGGTACCTGTTTTATACCAATTAAGGAATAGTTAATTTTTTTGAAAAACGGCTTTAACGATTTTGATTAAAATTTTTGGATCTGCTTTTGTTGGTAGGGTCATAGAAGCGTTTTTTTTTTTATTTTTGACTTTCTCTTAAACGACTCAAGCAATTTTGATGTTTTTATACGGAAGCTCCTTATTAATTCCAAAATTATTTGATATCAAAATTTTCAAAAACGTAATTTTTGTCCACAGCAACTGTGACCCTAAGAGCAAGTACGTGCGACCCAGTCGTTCATTTTATTTTAAGATCAAAACTGCTTTTATAAAGTTGAACTTATAAACCTCATTTTGTTAAGAACACAGTGTAATCGCACGAACTGTGAATATATTGGTCCATTTAGTTTTAGGACGAACAGTGGTTCGAGTTGTATGAAAAATCGGTCTTAAAATATAAAATCTGAAACAGTGATTATAATGAAATTATGATTTCATAAAACTTTTAGATGTGATTAAGAATGATATAAGAAAGCATAATATTAAATTTCCGCCCCCTGCCACTCCTACTTTTTAAAAAAGTTGTCTTTACACAATTTTGTTTGTTAAACAACGGCTACGTTACGAACAAAACTTTTAATCTGTGTGTTTTAACCGACTTCTTAGGTGCGTTTTTTACTACAATTGCAATGTCGAGCATCCTAAAAACTATAAAATAGGCCAGCAAAAATTTACAACTTACCCCCATTTTTCCGACCAAATGATCGGACTATAGTGCGATTGACTATTATGTCCAGCCTGGGAGCTTGTTGCCCCCAAAAAATATATTTCTTCATTTATAAGCAATTACGTGCGACCCCCTGAAATGAATTAAATTTGTTTTTATCAAAACGGGGAATGTTGACCGGTCAGGCAGGTTATGGGGATTCGTAAATTAACAGACTTTGAGGACATTTTTTGTGTGTTTATGCTTTCTTGTCGTCTTTGTCTTATAAATATTATCAAATTGACCCCAACAAAACAAATATACAACACACAAAGGGATAAATTAAAAGGATGTAAGAAAAGTTATAAGCTTTCCCAAAAAAGGACTTGTTTTTGTTTGTGTTATTAATTTTGTGGACAACTTTTATGGATATACAAAGTAGTAGAGGTATGTGCAATCTCTGTGTAAAAGCAAATGAATTGTGAAATTTAATCCAATTGCCAATTAAACATTGCAAGGACATATTTTCGGAATGTCCTGTATTTGAATGTTTGTATGTTCATTGTGAACATCTCCAAAATGGGTTTAGAATGAGATACGAGGATCTGGGTTTTTGTATAATTATGCCATTAATGTTGAAATGTTGTACCAGCAGTAGGGACAGCAACAGAGCCAAGAATTATATTTGAGAGAATACGTTGTTGGTGGATTTGCCAGGATAAAGGAGGAGGTAAAAGAGGTTTCTGATTAACACGCACCCTAGATCCGAACCGATTCCCAATTATACGTCGTACAACAGTTTATCATAATTAAAATCCAAATATATGCATCGTTGTCGGCGTTGTCGTCTTAGTCGTCGCCATGTTCTTAGGAGGATATTGGAAGTCCTTGATAATGTTGGCATTAGACAAGCCGCATATTAATGAAGTACATAAACTTGTTCGGATTCGGAAGCTTGATGTAGATTTGCAATTGCAACGAAGAACCTAAGTTTAGTTGTTTTATACGGATACACACGTGTGTGTTGATACCTTACCTATACACCAAACAACACCTTCATAATAATATATTCCTACCACCAAGGAGTATGCGATATAACAGACTTCAGGGTGTCTTGATCCTGCCGAATACAGCCGACACATAACCCATCTATAATGTGTGAAAATGTTTAAGGCCGCATGTAGTTCGGTTGTAGTATGACGTGTCGGTGATTGCCATATTAATTATGAGGTCTGAGAAATCCTTACAAATGATAGTTGGTTGCTGCTGTGGGAATTCGCATTATGGCAATACACACCAGCAAAGCATCTCGTATGTTCATTTCAACTAAACCATCTTCATCTCTGCATCCATACCTACTCGTATATGGAGTTGTCGTTTAATTTGCA
Organism: Meliscaeva auricollis; assembly: GCA_948107695.1. NCBI lineage: Eukaryota > Metazoa > Arthropoda > Insecta > Diptera > Syrphidae > Meliscaeva > Meliscaeva auricollis. The sequence continues at coordinate 74,941,432 of OX403616.1, read as the reverse complement.
TCTTGGGAATTAATAAATATATGAAGATGGAGATAGGTTTGTGCAAGTTGGTGATATAATTCCTGAATGTGGGATTAGATTATGATTGTAGGGACTTCTGTGTTAATGTGTGTGTGTGTGCATGTGAAGAAGAAAACTCGCACGTAAATTGAATTCAATGTTAAATTAGGTTCATTAGTGGGGAAATCAGGAATTGAATTCTTCGAGAAAATGATGATTGTTTTTGGAAATTATTTTGACAGTGAAAGAGGTATTTCAAAATACAAGCGGTCCATCATTAGAGATTAGAATGTACAATTACAAAAATTAGTTTTGATTTTGTAGAAGGTCCTCATGAACAAGGAACATACCGTGGAATAACAGCATTTAAAAATGTATTGGCCGAGAAGTTGGACAAAAACAGCTAGTGAAAAAAATTGTTAGTAGTTTGTGTTCCTAAGTCGGGCTCATTTCAAATACCAATTTTATTAGTTATTTAATTTATGAAAGAAGAGTTTACCACCATTCTTCCGAGTACGGAAACATTGACAAAGTACAATATTTCGAAGTTTTATCTATCAGGAACAGTAATTTATTATTTTCAGCACTTTACTAACCTAGTATTGAGAATAGAAGTCATGTAGGTAAGCACAGATACAAATTTTGCTATTTTATGTTTTAATTCCGATATGTTTTGCTTTTCGAATGCGGAGTTATACCCAAATAACGTAGACACGTATTTTAATGGTTTTTAAAGAATTTATTTAATGTTAGGGCATTAAAAGTATCTTTTTTTTATAAGGAATTCTTATAAGATTTTTTTTTAATTATAAAAAGTTTTTTGTCACTACAAATTTAAATTTTTTAATTGTTCCAATGAATAATGGTACTGAAATACTTAATTTTGAAATGTTTTGGTAAAAATCAATATTTTTCTGTGCAAAATTTTTGCAACGGCACGGAAAAGTTTGGGATTACTAATGTTATTCGTATTTTTTTATAACAGGAATTTATTTTGAATTTTTGATATTTCGTTGAAGATGATTTTTCAAATTTTGTTTACTTGGTCCAACTAACATCATACACTGGTCCAACTTGTCCTGCTAGTGGGGCAAGTTAGACCACCTCAGGTAGGTATTAGAAATTTTTTTTTTTTTATTCAAATTGCATTGAAAAGCCGAAATGTAATCCTTTCTAATCAACTCGTTGTCTTTGATGTATTATGAATATATTGGAAGTTATGAAACGTTACGCAAAAAGTGTCCCAACTATCCCCGTCCGACCCTGCTTAACTTATGGGACAAATGCAATTACATTTTTCCTTTGCATTTCTACAAGAATGAACACACTGATCAGTTTTCTACGCCGAAATTTATAAAAAAAAAAGTATTTAAAGATACCTTATGCATTGTTTAATAGATTTTTAGAACGAGTGATTTTCTGAGTTGCACCAATAATAGAAGTAACAGTCGTTTACAGAATATTATCTGCCTTCTTGTATCTGGGCTTGCATTCCTGGTGGAAAGAATGGGATGCTCTTTCATACGTTTTATTCAAAATTGTACTCAAAAGAGTGGTGCGAAAGTCCTACCCCAAGGCTAGATGCACAACCAAAGTTGGTAGAACATAACGGTAACGTTGATGTCACTGGCAGTTTCCCAAAAATCCGTTTCTTCAATCACATCCATTCTTTTTGTTTGCTATAAAATTAAAACCGTTCCAATTCAAAATTTTTATCTACTAATGAATCCCACTGCGAACGTTACAACCTATTAGATGGGTTGAACTGGTTGAATATGTGGAACTTTGACATTATTGGCTGATTCTTATCGAGCTGTTTAACAGTCAACCGATATACCGAAATTACCTACAGTAAGTAAATAAATATAAGTTCCACGATTGACAACTTCATTTAAATACGCCCAAGAATTAACCAAGCTAATTACTACTGTTTCGGATGGAAGAAACTAAATGCATTCTAATGTTATCTTCGGAAGATGTGCTGCTTGCTCTGCAAAATACCTTTTCTGCTATTTCACCTAATCACTACGAACACGACTGGAAGTATCACGCCAAGGATCATGAACAATGAAAAACATTTTTATTTTTCTCGGAAATCGGAGGATAACAGATCAGTTTTACTTGCGATATAGGTATTATCGGGCAAGTTTAGGATTCGTAAAAATCTTGAACTCCAGATAACAATCGAAAAGTGGGTCCGTCTTTCTGTCTGTCTGTCTCTATCTCGAGCTACAGGCTACAGCCCAAGTCACTGAAGTGATTTTGTTCAAACTTCGTAGTTAAGGGTATTTGGTGATTCCCTTAATGGGAAATTGAAATTTTTTGGTCCAAAATTAATGGTTTAAATTACTTATAAAATTATTTACTTTCAAAAACTTTCTATAAAAAGTATTAGCATCCACAGCAACATTGACCCTAACAGCAAGTACGTACGACCTAGTCATGCATTTTTTTCTTCTTTCGGATGGATGTACTTTTCCTAGCTTCTGTTAAAAGAATACAAATCTTTTTGAAGAGAAAGAAGTCTATGTATTATTATTTAAAAGCAAATTGGAGGTTTTTACATATGATTTTACTGATGATTTTACACTTGGGCTCGTTCAAGTTTGGCGACTTAGGAGATTCAACTTTGAAGATATTTTTGTAACCGAATTTTAAGGCAACAAAAATGTTTGACTAACTACAATATTGTAAAAGCCTTATGGACATTGTAACAAGAGTTTTGATGATTGGAAATAGAAAAACATTCTCCATCGTTCTCCAAAATAATTTGGTAGATCATAGAAAATCATAGAAATTCTCGAGAACCTTTGATAGATAAAAAAGCCAGACTTATTTCAGAAATAATTCAAAAATCGTCTGCACAATACTTGGTTTTGTTTTTAACTCACTAATTTGATTGTGTGAATATACATTTCTTAAACTCTTTGAATAATAAAAACATATATTTTTTTAAGTTGAAATAGTGAAAACATTATATTAAGATTTTTAACTAAAAAAAAACAATTAAAGTTGTTTAATTTGTCTCGCCGACTTCTTCCTCTTTAAAAATCAATATTTTATTTCACACCAAGAAAAAAAAAACACTTTATATACAATTTATTTACAAAGAATCTTTGCTATACATTATAAGTATGGAAAAAAAAAAAATATATACAACACAAAAGAAAATTCAACAATTTCTTTCGCCATTAATAATCCTAAGTGCCTATCTTAGACACTTTATGTGCGAAACAATCACTCATCTTGCTCCCCATTTTTGCCATATCATCCATGTGAAATCAGACACATGTAAGAAATGCTCATTAATTCATACAGCTCAGTGCTAGTAACTTTCTTTATCGCTCCGACAAAAATTTATATCATGAAAAATCGAACAATGAAGAGCCAAGTTGTGCTATTATCAATCGACATCCATTATTTAGAAGCTCTCATATCTGCACAAAAAGCCAGAAGATAAATAGCCACAGTTTGGGCATGTCGAAGTCTCACTCACTAATTTATCGATGACAAATTGTCAAACCACAGGAAAAAGTATTTGATTTTTACTTTGTTTTTGTTGTTGTTAATCTAATTCAGTCATCGTTCTTGATACTAAACATATTACTTGGAGCAATCGTGGAAGGCATCCTCTGCAACAAGACTTTGAGACTTCCTCATTCATGTTCATTACTACAAAATTTTATAACCCATGTAACTCGACTATCGAAAACAATGCTGTCCTTCAAGGAGAACAAACTCGCAGCAAAAAGGAAACATCCTTACTGTAAAAATCAGGATGTTCTCCACCGAAAGATGTATAGTTTTCTAGAAAATAGAAAAAATGGTACGTATAGAACACTATTTGCTCAACATTTAGTGAACACGGCTTTGGTTTCATAACATATCCTTCGAATAGAACAAAAAAAAAGGATGTTCTGTTTGCTTTTTTTTTGCTTGCTTGCAAGGAAATACCTCCTGTTTCCTTCCTGTGTTCAGTTAAAAGTTATCCCAGTTATTATAGAACAATATTTGGCCAATTTATTATCCGTTCCACCAGGCAAACACACACACGTGCTCGTCTATATATTCACAGCCGGAACAACGATGTAATATGTTCTTGTTTCGTGGAGGGTTGGAAAAGTAGACGAAGGCAACAGGAGTTCAGCTCAAAGGACCAAAAACAACGAAAAGAACATATAACCCACTGCTATATAGCAGAAGGAACATAAGACTAAGTGGATTATTATACAAAATATAACCGTTTTAGGTATTTTTTTCGTCTACTCTACTCTTATGGCTGCGAAGTCGTTGTTTTTTTTTTTTTGCCAACCCACATATATCCTTTTTAGTGGGTGATTCTCATGTGATGTTCCTTTTCACATCGTTATTGCTGTCAATTTACGAGGAAAAATGTTTTTAGTTTCAGTATAACGAAGCCAGTTGGGTCAGTTTATCTTGATGCACTGCTTTAAGACTCTCTAAGCAGTGCAGCCCACGAACACATATAACAACAAAGTACAAAAAAAGGCACAGAGTGGCCCCCCAGAGGGAAGAAGAATATCCTTTGCTGTTGCATTACTAATGGCAAATATGTTTGGCGGGGCCACCATCCACCTTGTGTATACGTTATATGCGATGTAAAGGGTTTCTTTTCTATATGCACATTATCCTTACATTTGATCGGCCTGACTTGGCTAAAACTTGCTAGGAATGCAGTTTACTTTTAAACTTTCAAAATTGGAATATTCCTGCAGGATTGCCGTGCACTTTAGCTGTGACATACTCAGCTCACAGGCAAATGCACAGGCAACAGGACTACCTTGAGCTTATTTTTCGTTTTAGATATTCCTTGTAACATCATAAATTTATAATCGAGGAAAAGAGTATAAGGTTTGCCTTTTGGGAGTTGTGTATGTGAAATACCACGATATTACCTACATAACTTGCGCATATGTGAGTGTAGAAAATTTTAATAATTTATTTTTCAAGATGCTCATAGCCATCATTCTGTTGCAGAGCAAGGATAAAGGATATATACAAATATTATGAAACAAAATACGAGAACATATTGGCGAAGGTATAGGTTTTGAAATGTCTTACAGCGGCATATAAAAAGAAGTGGCAATCATGATGTACTACTTTGTTTGATATTTAACTTTTTATCTTTGGGATCCTTTTTGCTCCTCGGTTAAAGTGTCAATGTTTGATTTGAAAAATCAGAAAAGCACTTATATCAGAAATGAAGAATCTTATTTACCACCTGAAGCATGTTCTTTTTTTCATATTTTTTTTGTTGCATGTACCAGTAGGTGTAAGGAAAATACTGCATGAAATTTGTTATTAGCTGCTAGGTGTCAGAATTTATACAGAAAGAAATAACTGATGTATTTTTTTTTTAATCTTTTGAAGGATATATTTGAAGTTTATATTTGTTAACTAAGGTGCATCTAGGTAGTCCAAAATGTTTCTTTTTTTAAAATGAGAAGAAATTAAATATGTATGTAGCTGTTCAGGCATCTCTGGTACTTTGATTATGTCAGGAAATTTAAGCAATTTAAGTTTTAGCAGTATGCAAAAAAAAAGTGGTCTCGCAATTCTGTCCATCTTTCGGTCTGTCTGTGTAACCTAAAGCTACATACAGCTGAAGCCCCTGAAGCGATTTTCTGTAAATTTGGTGGTTGAGGATCTTTGGTGATTCCCGAGAGGGGAAATAGATTTTTTTTTGGTCAAAATTAACAGTACCTGCCATACAATGAATATGGAAAATTTTAATATTTCTCAAAAACGGCTCCAACGATTTTAATAAAAAAAGATTCTTTTCACTTTTGTTAGTTAGGCCATACTTTGTTTTTTTTTTCATTTTTTAAATTGTCATTGTCAATAAGAATCTGTCGATTTGCATTAAACTTTGTACTTAGTGTTTTTATGTGGACAACTTTTAGAGAGGTTTATTCATATCTTTTTAAACCAGAAATTACGTGTCATAGGTATATGGGCAAGTTTTTTTTTCTAATCAAAATAAAGAGGATGGCTGGATCGCCTGTACCTACCAACTTGCTCTTATAGTTAAAGGCTTTAATGTATGTGCAAGTTAAGAATTTTAATTTTTAAATGTTATTTGGATCAAAAAGAATTTAAACCTTTGAGTGTCAAGCTTACGAATAGAAAGTTGTTCAAGCCATATCCAAATTTCTTCCACTTTCTGTATTGATAAAGTTAAGTACTTTAAACTTTGTCAGCTTAGGTAGTATACAAATTTCAAAACTCATAATTTAATCACTTACTGACAAGTCATTCCAATTATGGATTTATTCTATCCCGTGCCATAGAAAATTGTAATTTTGAACAACAGTATAGACTTTGCAGTAGGTACATGTTAGGGAAACCATTTAAGATGTTCCTTTTAAAAGGCAATACAAAAGAAACTGTTATCGTTGACTTTTGAAATTTGACAAAAGAAAAAATGACAAGCGCGGGCCTTACACTACAAGATATTACTACGCAATGTTGAATGTATAGTATTAAAAACATAAACACACACGGAATTATCAGGGGCACCTTGAAGTTATACTTCTTTACCGGCGATTATAAAAATATAAAACCAGTAAACACATAGATTTTTTCAGCCCATTATTACTGGTTTTTTCACACAGACACTATAAGTAGTTAAAGAGTAACAACACATTTACATTTTATATTGTTCTTTTTTTTTTATTTTTCATTTTGTGTGGAACACAATAAATTTATTAAATTGCAGAAGTCAGCCATTGTTTTGATATTCTGACTGATTAATTCTACACTATAAATGATAGAAAACGGGATACAACGGGATTTTTCGAAATTCTACTCGCAAGTTAGGGTAAAATGGGGCAAAAGACAAAACAAACTTTATGTACATCTCGAAAAGTATAAGGGCTAGAATTATGATATAAATTTTATTGAATAGATAAATTGAAATAATGATGAATGATCAAGGAAAAAATTCTGAAAATTTAACTTTTCAAGTTTAAAATTATTTTCCAATATCAAATATTTTTTTAGACATTTGAAAATGATGTTATTATGGATAAAGTTGATAATTTCTTGAAAAACTAATAATGCACATTAAAAGTTAATAAAAAAAAATTAGGCGTCTAATAAGGAATAAATTTAAAATGCTCCTTAAAGTTTTTTCTTAGCTTTCAGAAACAAATACGTTTTTGAAAGTTTATGTTGGTGTTTTAATTGAGTTTAAAATTCAGGAAATAACGGGAAAAATATTTTGTCAAAACGACTTTTAGACTTATGTGATTCCTATACATAAGTGAACAAATTAGATTTTTTAACTTTTTTTTAACGAATAAACAGTAAAAACAAGATTTTTCAGTCCAAGTTTTTTGACCGCTTCCAATTGTATTTTATTTTTATCTTTTTTATTTTTACATTTTTTTAACTTGAAATTTATACAGCCGTTAGATATTGGATAAATACATTTTTGTACAAACTTCCACAATTTTCTGTAGTCTATGAGCAGACATAACGGTAAAAAGAGGTTTGTTTAAGCGATGCTTAATTTCTATTTACATAAGCCTCATAAAACTATGATTCAACTTTATTGTGCATCACGATCAAATTACCTTAAATTTGATATATCAAACATTACTTTACATGCTATGTAATAAATTCAACAAAATTCAACAAAATTGTCTGCTTTGGTCGTCGGACTCGACCAGCAACCAGTGGAGAACGGTACCGTTGGCTCACAAATGGATCCGAGATGGTTCGCTTATCAAATTTGTTACTTTTTTGTTTATAAAGAATGATGTGTTTAAATTTAGCTGAAATATCAGGCTACAGCATGGTGTAATTTGTTCTATCCAATTACATATAAAAATAATGAGTAAAAGGTGATTAAGAGCAGAATAAGTTTTTGTTTTTGCAATATGGTGTGAAATTTGTTTGAATTTCATGAAACGATGTGCTACAATATTGTTGGTACAAGTGCTCTTGAAAGGCAATACACATTTCTAAACATAAAAATGCATATTTACAGATTTTAGAGAGAAAAATAAAAAAAAAATTAAACACATAAAGAGTTGATTTCATTGGGTATTAAAATCTGTAACTTTAGTTTTAGTTGCAGAATTTTAATAAATTGAACAGATTCTTTTAGATAAAATGTTGGTCTATAATTCTGCATAAAAATATTTGGAGAATTATTTTATTAAACATAGCCACAGGGGTCGTTAAGTGAAAATATGTTTTGAATTTGCACATTTTTTTTAATAACGAACCAATGTTTTTTTTTAAACAATTGTCCCTATAAATCTGCTCAAGTAATCGTAAATCTAAACTAGCTAAACCCTATACAAATCCAAACAATAGTAACGAAGAGTGCAGTTCATTGATATTCATTAAATCAAATTTTACGAAAAATAAAATTTAACGAATGATTTACAAGCTTCTTATTTTTTTAAATTTTAATGCAAACGATTATCAAAAATTATTTCCAAAATTCCATGGGATATATCATCTCGCCTCTACGTAAACCACGTATCTTTATTTTCTTAAAAGATTTTGTTTAACATTAATTGTCAATTAAAATGTTTAACAGTTACTTTAATTTCTTTTTATTCAATCCAAATATTCAATATTGAGAAAATCAAAATTTGCTGTACAAAAATGAGACGATATGTAGGTTGATGCATCCAAATTCACTTAAAGAAATTACTCTCAAATTGCACACCACCAAAAGCTAAGATTTATGTTTTAAACTAAGAATTCATTTTAAAATTTCAGCGTGATTTTTTTAGGTATTGTATTTTATAAAATTAATTAATAATATAGGTATTTGTTATACTTGTCATTTTATCTGCTTGAAACTGTCTCCCTAGTCATAAAAATCAAAAGAAAATTGTTTAAGATACATCCTATCATATATCAAAGTGGGTCACTGTGGCGTATGAGTATTTTTTTGTTGCTAAAATCTAACAGGTAATAAAAACAAAATAATTAAACCAATAAATTTTCTCTCAATATAAATGGATTGGAAAACCATTTCTTGTGATAATATTAGGATTGTAAGGTGAAAATATGGTGCAGTATTTTTATTTTTGAATCTTTTACTTTTTCGTACGCAAAATGCAGGATGGCATTTTTTTTGAGACATTTTCTGTACGTGCGCGGCTGTCGTTGTCACCGTTGGTGTTGGATAATTGTTTGAACCATTCCAGTTTGAACCATTTCCAGTGTACCGTCCTTGAATTTTTGTCATATAAAAACTCCCAAAAATTAAGTTTTAGTACCACAAATTTGCCTGTTTAAACATTTTTACAATGAAGATACGAAATAATTTTTAACTAGATGTTATATTTTTTTTTTTAAAACATAAATTTTCCAAAAAAACGTTACTAAAAACTGAACAAAAAAGTTTGGGATCACAAATGTCATTCCTTTAATTTTAACTAAAGGTTCTTATGTTACAAATTAAAAAAAAAAAAACAAAAACTAAGTAAACCAAGGAATAGGAGTTGTTGGTATCGAATTAAGAATTAAGTTTTAATATTTAAACTTACCTTTGATCGGCATTTAAAAAGTTTCTTGGAAATGTAATGTTTTCTGGACTTATCACAGGATAACTGCCAGCCTTTAAGTGAAGTGTTACATCACGGGGCTTACATACTCTATCTGTAAATGAAAAGGAAAATTGATTATTTGGATTGTTTATAATACAAAAAATTAATGACAGATAATGTAACGGGTGATTTCTTAGCTGGTTTGGTTTTGGCAACACTGGTTTTGACAGCTGACGTGTGTTTAGTACCTTGTGTCACTGTCAAACAGCTTCAGTTTGGTTTGCAATTTAACCATGGATCGTCCTACAAATGAACAGCGCTTGCAAATTATTGAATTTTACTATCAAAATTCGTGCTCGGTTCGAAATGTTCATCGCGCGCTGCTTCCATTTTATGGTTGGCATTCTCGACCTACTGAGCAGTCTATTCGGAAGATTGTGACCAAATTTCGCACCAAATTTACTTTGTTGGACATTAAACCACCAACCGTTTACGTACTGTGCGTAGTGAAGAAAATATTGCGGCCGTATCAGCTAGTGTGACAGAAGACCGCGAAATATCGATTCGGCGCCGTTCCCAGCAGTTAGGCCTTTGTTACAGCACTACGTGGAAAATTTTGTGGAAGGATTTGGGCGTAAAGCCTTTTAAGATACAGCTGGTGCAAGAACTAAAGCCAGCCGACGAATGGGCTCTTGGAAAGCTGGCCGAGGTTCCGCTTTTTTATCGAAGAATTGTGTTCAGCGATGAGGCTCATTTTTGGTTGAATGGGTACGTAAATAAGCAAAATTGCCGCATTTGGAGTGAAAATCAGCCAGAAGCATTGCAACAGCTACCAATGCATCCCCAAGAAGCCACTGTTTGGGGCGGTTTATGGGCCGGCGGCATTATTGGGCCATATTTCTTCAAAGATGATGCGAATCGCAGCGTTACTGTCAATGGTGAACCCTACCGAGCGATGATAACAAACTTTTTTTTGCCCGAAATGAAAGTTCTTGACTTGCATGATATGTGGTTTCAACAAGACGGTGCCACATGCCACACAGCACGCGAAACAATGGCGCAATTGCGAGGCGAGTTTGGTGAAAAGTTAATTTCACGTTTCAGGCCGGTCAATTGGCCGCCTAGATCGTGCGATTTGACACCATTAGATTATTTTTTGTGGGAGTATGTCAAGGCTAATGTCTATAGGGAAAAGCCCACTTCGATTGACGCACTGGAAGCCAACATCCATGCATTCATTCGTGAGATACCGGCCGATATGTGTGAAAGAGTATGCCAAAATTGGACTCAGCGGATGGGCTACCTGAGACGCAGCCGCGGTCAACATTTGCATGAAATTATCTTTGCACATTAAATTGCAAGGTTGAAACTATCGATTCAAATAAATATTTCATTAATTTTTTCGAATTTTTTGTGTTTTTTTTTTTTTTAATTTCTAAACCTCTTAAAAAATCACACTTTATTTATATTATGTATTTACTGCGAGTCATTTTATCAGTGGTTAAAGGTTAAGGGTAAAGGTATGCTATATTGCACTTTGAGAATGAAAAATAAGTCAAAAGCTGTTCATTTTACTAAAATGCAAAACCACAAATCTATAACACGGCACCATGCATGTTTAGCAAAGAGTGTACTTCAATAAGCAAAATTTAAGTACTTCTACTATTCTACTCTTCTACTTCTTCTACACTTTTCCCTGTTCAAAATCATCTTTTCAGATATCATAATTTTGTTAGATTCAAGATTTTCTACAATTTACAAACGATAGTTTTTAAAACAACTAAATTCTCATGAAAACTCTATCATTTCTCTATTGTTCCCCCGTATAGTACCAAAAACACTCCCTCAAATGTCTAAAACTTATCACTTCACTCTATTTTGATGTCTTCTTATCAGAAAACTACTCCCAACTAGGTCAAATCGCCACTCTAGAAAACATTTTTATATGGCATTCAACATTCTATCCACACCTTTTCAAAGTGGCTTTGAAATGTATTTTCATCACTATTGATGTCATCGTCATCAAAATCAACATCAAACCTTCTAAAATTGTCACCTCAACCTGGATGACACGAACTTTGACAACGACAACAATGACAACGACGCGACGGCGACGGCGACGGTGCACTTCATTCAATAGCTTTCTATATAAGATTCACACCGCACCGCAACGTTCACCCACCGACTACATCAACCAAAATCTAAAAAAGAAACAACAACAAAAAGCCGCAGAGAAATTGTATCCCATGGGAGGTAGTATCACATGGCATCTCAAGGAATCAATACCGAATAGCTTTTAGCACATCACGTCATTTTGTTGACAAACAACAAGCTGCCTTCTCTCTTGCTACATTTTTAGGAACCCTCAAATGTAACAGAATGATAGAAGTCATATTTCTTTGACGGTTCGGTTTGGTTCGGTTCGGTTCGGTTCGGGGGTTACAAGCTTCATTGCATTGCTTTGAGTGAATGCTTTGACGGGCTTCATTCATCCTGTATTCTCTTTCCCTACTATCTCATCCATGAGGGCATCTCCAAGGACACCCGAGCCACTGCTGCCGCCACACCACCACGCCGCGCGCCACACCGTATCGCCACCGCAGCTCATTTGTTGGAAGAGCATAACCTATTCCCCGGTATACTCGTAGCTTTTGAGAATATTCCATTAGACTCACCTCACTTGCCACACCACCAGCACCACCGAAACCGTTACCATGCTCTTATTATTGTTAGATTACACCTCACCAGCCAAGTCACCTATACCTAAAAGTAATTTAGATATGATTCCTTTTGCTCTCACAAGGATTGTATGTCCTTTGTAGTGGCGACGAGAGAAAATTGAATTGGTGGGTGGCTGGGTAGGTAAAGGTGGTTCTGCTTCTAAGCCCTGAAGTGTGAGTAAAAGACGACTACTTTATCTTTTTTGTGAAAGGAGTTTACAAAATGAAAGTAAACAAAGTTTTGTTCGTATATACATTAGGGTGGTTCTTATTATGATTTCTTTTTTTTTATTTTTATAGATCTTTTACGTCAATACTGTTTCCAATAGAACACAGAACATACACTTCATTCATATTTTGGAATCCAACTTTGAAGTGCAGTAATTTTATGCATAGAAAATATGAAAACCTTCTGTTATGAGAAGTAACTACCAAATTTTGAATGTTTACTAAAATCATAAAACAAATATATATTTAAAAGAGTCACCCTAATATACGAGTACATTTTGTATGTAGTGCTTGGAATCTGTCGTTCAACTAGCTTAAATTAGGTTACAATGTGAAGACACTTTTCAAGAACATTATGATTTAATTTGCTCAGAGAGTTGCTCCCTTGATGCAGGTATGAAGTTTCTTTTTTTTGTATTTTATCAATTATGATGGTGTGGTAATTTAATTTACTAATTGTCAGTTGAGATGGTTTGTTGAAATTGATTTAGATTGAATTCGCTTTCAGTGAAATGATACGCGAAGAATTCAGAAAAGAATTTATTAAATTATTATTATTGGATTTTTATAGATTTCGTAAAAAAATATCGCATATTAAAATAAAAGGTGGCTTGGTTGAAAAAGGGTAAAAATTGGGTTGCTTTTGTTGAGCATTTCCCGAAATGAGGAAGATGTCTGTAATTTATGGAGATGATTCCGAAATGAAAGTAGTATAATGTGTCAATTTAGTTGTATGTCAATTTAATTTATATTATTAGTAACGTCAAGTTCGGTAAGAAATCCGTTTGCCTTCTTGTCAAAAAAATGCCAATGCAATAGATGATTTCTTCCAATTAGATCACTATATGATTCGACTGATTCGAGACCCCACATTTAAAGCATATTTGCATTGTTGCCATTAATACCAAAAATATATAGATTCGTGTCATTTATAACCCCATAGTGTTCCCAAAAACGACGTAACGAAAATGACGTTTCGAACATTATTAGCGTTTATTGTCTTTCTAACAATGCCAAACGAAATATTTTAAAGGATATATTGTAGTAATATGTCGTTTTGTGTTATAATACCAACAGAAAAGAAATTTTGTTTTTATATTTATCCCAAAACACGATAAACCAATACAACGACATACCGGAAAGACTATTTTTGTAGTGCCATCTTCACGTTAGATGGATACATTGTTGATATTTTGTCACTGTAACCACAATCAAATATATTCGGACAACTTTTATTTAAATGTATGAAGATTTTTTAAAATTTTCTTTTTTAAGGCAAGTAGCAATTCTTGAGGTAAATTGTACCTGAGCGTGTAAAGTTTATTGTTTGGCGACTTGAATTTCAAATTTTAATTTTTGTAAGCGTTCCCGGAATGATTTTTCGGGTTCATAAGATATAATCAAACAGAGCAAATGGGGGAATAGCCATGACCGCATTTGGAACTCTAAATTTGTAAAAAATTGAATTGAAGAAAAAAAATAAAAAAATTTTATTGTAACTAATAATATTATAATAAAATAAAAACTTAATACTTTTAGCAAAGTTATTTTATTTGGAGATTTATATCGATTATTGAAATTTTTAAACAAAAAGGAAACTACATAAAGGGTTTTCCAATAAGAGGTGTTATTTTGATATTCAAAGAAAAATGGCATTTTTGGAGATAAATGATCGGATGTTTATTTCATTATAAAGAAGAAGGTATGCCGTAAATAATGGAACACAACATCAGCCAAATGGTCGCCAATACCACGCTTACAGGACCATATCCTTTTCATGAAATTTTCCATAACCAAATCGCAAAGTGGCTGCCCTATGTCATCGATAGCCTCACGAATTTCATCTTTGAGGTCTTGAATCGACGCTGGGCTGTTGGCGTAGACCTTATCTTTCACGTGGCCCCAAAGGAAGAAGTCGCAAGGTGTTAAATCACAAGATCTCGGTGGCCAATTGTGATCACCTCTTCGAGAGATAACACGGTCCGAAAACTTTTCCCGTAAAAGATCGATGGTTTCATTGCTTGTGTGGCACGTAGCGCCGTCTTGTTGAAAGTAAACGTTGTCCAGATCAATACCATCCAATTCAGGCTATAAAAAATCATTAATCATCCCTCGATAGCGCAATCCATTGACCGTAACTGTTGCTCCAGCCTCATTTTCGAAAAAGTAAGGTCCAATGACCCCGCGGGACCATAAACCGCACCAAACAGTCACGCGTTGAGGATGAAGAGGCTTTTCAACAATAACTCTTGGGTTTTCCGAGCCCCAGATGCGACAGTTTTGCTTGTTGACGTAGCCTCCGAGGTGGAAATGGGCCTCATCAGTCAAGATGATTTTTCGATGAAATTCCGGTTCATTTTCATGCAATTCAAGGACCCAATCAACAAAGACACGACGTTGTTGATGATCAGCCGGCTTGAGTTCTTGTGTTAACTGAACTTTATAAGCCTTAAGACCCAAGTCTTTATGCAAAATACGGTGTAATGACGTTTGTGGAATGCCTAATTCCAAAGAACGACGAGGAATGGACAAACCTGGGTTTTCTTCAACATTTTGGGCTACAACAGCAATATTCTCAGTTGTTCTTGAGCGACGTGCACGGGTTTTATTCTTCACATCACTAACTTGTCCCAACAGCTCGAATTTTTCCACCAATTTCTGTATTGCGGTCCGACAAGGTGCTTCACGACGACCCAAAAATGTTTTAGTTTTACGAACCGTCTCTGCCAAATTTTCACCATTTTTATAGTGAATTTTAATAATTTCAATGCGTTGTTGAAGCGTGTATCGTTCCATTTTTATTAATAGCGTAGTTTTTACTTGTCAAATGTCAAAAAATGACAGCTTCAAAAGTGACAGCTACCGAAATAGCGGGCTATTCAAAATAACACCTCTTATTGGAAAACCCTTTAAAATGTAATGTAACTTTTGTTAACCAAGGGCTTAAACAGGCCAGCAGCAGAAGTTTCTTATTTGTGTTTGTTTATCTTTTATCACAAATTAGCCCACTAGCAAGCTTTTTTTGCCTGCGAGTTGGCTGCTAAGTATACTTCTAGTAATTTGAAGTTATTGATTTTTTTCTCTTTTACACTAGAAGGGTTAATTTATTCACTATCCTTTGTTTTCAAAGGCAGCAATAAAAATGAGAAATTTTCCTTTTTATAATGCCGACTTCATGCACGCAGCCGGGGGGAGGGGGTGTGCTTGAGGGGCTGAATTAAAATAAGGATCTAAGGACGTTACTTTAAATATTAATACACATCATCTACTAAAGACTATTTTAGAGTGTCTACGAGTATTCTTGTTTCTTATCTGTCAGTGTTGTGGATGTTCTTTATATTAGTACAAAATTACTGTCATTCTTGGCTAACAAGTTGAAGCTCTTCTACCCAGTTTTGATACAGATTATTGAATAAATGAAATGGAAAACTTTCCACTTTCAAAAACGTGTCCAAGTTTTGAAGTTCTTATGTTCTTTTTCACAGTATAATTCTACAATCGACATTGACGGTAGTGTAACTCACGTGTCAGCCTGTAGTAGAACTATTTTATAAATAAAACAAAATTCAACAAAACAAAGTTGTTTTATTTTACCATTTTTCATTCATTTATTTCATGTATAGTCTGGCTGCAGATACAATTTTATATTATAAACCCTGTAAAGAGTATTTGTGATTTTTGAAGTTAAAAAAACACTGTCGCAACTAACTTCCTTTGGCATGTAGTGTAACTCACATTTACTTTTAATCAAATATACAAATTTTCGCAACATTGCAACATCGCATATTTACAACATTTATGGATATTTTAAAAATCTTATAAATAATACTAGGTAAGATAAAACTGTTAGCATGGTAGTATTCGTTACATAAGCAAAAAAAGAACGCCAATCATGTCAAATGTAGTGTAACTCACATATGGAACACTGTGGCTATACCACAGAATGGGTATTTAAACAGTGATAAAACTTCGTTTCCACAGTTAAACTGTTATTTCAATTCAATTCAATACATTTTTTCAATGCGTCTGTTCAAAAAATGTACTCAATTACGGAGATAACTCACCAAACTCGTCGAGTATGCCCCGGGATTAAATTTGAGTACAAAAACATACATTTGAAGAGTGAAACCGGCAAACCTAACTTATAAAAACGTTCTATTGCAAAATACTCTTGATATTTGAAACGCGTTGTCGTTTTTGAAATTCATTTGTTAGTGAGACTGTTGATGTTGATGGAAATGAAGTTGAGTATATATGCATATACTGACTTTTCTTAGGCAATTAAGTCTTAAAATAGTTATCTTTAAACTTGAATCTTTTGGTTTTCCATCTATCTTCATAGCTTGGGTAAGATCATACCAAGTCAAATTTAAAAACTGTCTTTCTAATCCTTTCATTTCTCATTCGGGTGTCCCTCAGGGAAGTCATTTGGACCCACTTCTATTCATTCTAGCAATAAATGATGTTGTATCTTGCATAAAATCAAGTGAGATTCTAATTTTTGCTGATGACATGATGACTGCATTCTTCTTCAGTCCGATAATGACAATTTTAGTGTTTGGTGTATTAAAAACGAAATTACATTCTCTCTGGCTTCGGACCTAGGTCATCCGAATTGAGTTTTATTGAGTATTCTATTGCAAAAATACACAAATTGTTGAGAGGATAAGGTCCTTCATTAATTTTTCTTGTCCCGTTCTTGTTTCTTTTTTAAATTGACTAATATTACATACTAAAAGCTGCTAAGATATCTTTTCAATTGATGAATTTATATGAATACTTACGAAAGGCACTTTTTGACTCCTCCAATGCTTTGAATGTAAAATAAGCTGTTCTCGAATCTGGTGGTATGCGAAAATGCAATATCGACACATCCTTGTAGGCTGTATACTTGAGCAGTGTATTCGATGGCAGTCTAACAATTAGTGTTTGATCCTTTGGTATTGGTAACTGATCCATTTTATCGACTGGTATATCATTTGTCACATGTTGTGATGACTGATGATTCACCTGAACACTGGCATAACTGTTACTGGTGATTATAACTAAGAGTATTCCAAAAAAGACTAGAATTTGGCTGTACATAATGTTTCTTTTTTTTGTTTTTTTCTTTTTGTTGTTGTTGGTTTGTTATTTGAGTAAGAGATGAAATCTTAGGTTTTTTGTTAGTTGAATGAAATAAAATAAAGCTGAGAAAAAAAGCAATGATATCCGTTTTTGAGGTTAGGGGTCGGTTCCCTGAAACTTCCAACAACACTATTTCATAACTTTGGTAACATTGGCGTGATGAAGGTGAATCCTCTGGGGTTGAATGGATTTCCTGAAAAAAAAAAACAAAGAGAAAACCAAAATTAAAACTGTGAAATAGGTTTGAATTTCTTAGAAGTAACGAAGTATATAAGACAAAAAAGTAATTCTACAAATTGGTTTGAAATTTCAATTTACATTAATAATTCTACGAACTTAAAATTAAGTTCAAATCCCTGATCAACTTGCGTGTGTTTCAGCTAATTTAATACTACGTCTGGTTTTATAAATAAATCACCGCTCTGTTCATCGTTTATTGCTCCAAAATTGATGGAATTGATTTTAATTAATTCACATCCCAAATCAATGTCGGGTATGAAATGCTATCAACAAGGACACGTATTTGACGACAACCACGTTAGCGTGGTGCTAATGCAAATAAAGTGTTGTGTTTTTTGATTTAATGCTAATTCTAATATCCAATGAGAAAGACAAAATTAGTTTTCGAATTCAAATGGCGATGACATGAAATGAATACGACGATGACGAATTGCCAATAAATGTGTGCTGAACGAGGATAATAATTATTATTTTTTAATTCGGTTGCGGTAAGCCAATCATTTTATTTTTGAAATTGAAATCAGAACGACTGAGAGTGTGTGATAGTATATTTGGTGTGGCATGGAAAAAAGAACACATACACTCGAAACGAGACACGTACAGTGAAATATAAACTTATATAGTAACTACCATTATAGGTGATTGGGCGATGATGTTTTATTGGGAAATGGTATAATAATTTTGAAATTAGAAAATATTCATGGAAATAAAGTTATTTTTGCTTGGTTTTGCAGCGCATGCATAAATAAATATATAAAATGAAATTTTATGATTTTCACCATGAAACTCTTCTCGTTAATCGAAGTTAGGAGGAGGAAGTGAGATTAAAAACTAATTGAGTTCGAGTTGATTTAACTAATTGGATTCTTGTTTAAACATTTTTTGAATAAAACAAATGAATTTATCGGGGGTATATTGGATTTATTTATATTTATTTGGTTTTGTGAAATTTGACAACTGCATTTTTTATATAAAGAGTTGAAAAAGGGATTAGATATCAATTATTGTCTGCAACCAAATTTGCAATTAAAAATGGCAGAAAAAATAACAACTTTCTTCAACAAAAAACTGTTTTTCTTTCGTTCACACTCATGCAGATATTTATTTATTTATTTATTTATTTAATTAACAGGTCAGTGCGAGTACATTGTGATGCAGAAAAAATTTATTAAAAGCTGAAATCTGGGGAAAGAAGTGCTCTTACTGACATCTGAATAATACCAACAGTTTGCAGGTTGAGTAAGGTCCTCAAAGAGGGTTAGTCTTAATGTAAAAGACTGCAGTCAATTGTTAATACAGTCAATTGACTTTAATTTTAATTACAAGTTCTTTAACTGTAAAATATGCAGTTAGCAGTGAGAACTAAAATACTGACTGTACAGTTAATAAAAACAGTTAATTGACTTAAAGTAAATTAACTGCAGTGATTTTTGACTGGTTTTAGTCTCCTTGTCAGTAGAAAGTTTTTTGTGCTGTTCTTCTTTTTGTATTCTCTTAAGTAAGTGTTACTTTCAGAGCTCCTTATTCCTACAAAAAGTGTCATCGAAGTGTGGCAGTATACCTGACTAAAATATTAAACACAACAGTACGAAACACTCTATAGACATGAAGACTAAAAGCAGTCAATAAAAACTGCAGTTAATTAACTTAAAGTCAATTAATTGCTTTTATTAACTGTTCCACCAGTATTTAAGTATTGGCTGCTGCAGTCAAAGTACTTTTGTACGTTAAAACCCTTAAGAAATTTAGCCTTTTTAGTCAATTAACTGCAGTACCGAAAAGACTGCAGTTGTAACAACTCTGCCATCTATGAAACTAAGAGCAGGAGAAGTGCCAAGCATGGTTATCGAAGTAAAGTATTACTATACACTAATAACCACATAAGGTGGATGGAATCAATATTTCCAGTCAGGTCTTGCTACTTGATGCACACATACTTTAATTATCTTTCTCGACATTTCCAGAACTCAATCTTTGATCTGCTTCAGGAAGCATTCTACGACCTATTCAAAAGCACGAATAGTAATAAGTGCCCCAAATACATCATGAATGTTGGTCTTGGCTGCATAAAAGCAAGATCGGAGAAACACAACTTGCCAGGGATCGGAGTGACTGTAGGAAGCTTGTTGGTCTAGGTTGAGTGAGATCCACCCCAATTGTAAGTGCCATTTGAATTAAGTATGTAAAGTGAGAGGAGAGGCTTGACAAGGTTCTCTAAAACATTCATTAGATATTCTTTCACCGAAGTTTAACACATTTTTCGCAATAATAGAGCTTTGTAGCTCCATCATAAGTGACTCACCTTGAAACCATCAGAGGAACTAAATGTTTTCAACGTTGAACTCTCGGAATGACTTCAGAAGCATGTGAAGCTTAAAATTCTGTTTTTTCATCAGTAACAAAAAAATAATTTTGCGAGAATATTTTTGCACGTAGGTACCTATAACGGCCACAAAAAAAAAAATCTAAATTGAAAAATAGTTTCTTTACGAAAGTAACGCCACTTGCTTCAGGAAAAAAGTAAACCGATTGTTTTAAGAACCAAAATCTAAGGGTATGAGCAAATTTTTGAAAGTAATTTTAAGTTTTTCAGTCGGGAAAGTAAGTTTGAAAGTTTTCACTTTTGCACTTTTTACCAAAATTGTACGTTTGTAGTTATGCCTTAAGTATAACGTTTTTATTTTAATGTTTCTGTAAGCAATCGGCCACTTTGTTCATTGTAAATTTGGAGTTATAAATCGCATTAAATTTGCATAATAAAACGTGATTTGGGACTCCGAGTTTACAATACGACAGTTTCTAATTCGCTATTTTAAGTGACATTAAAACATCACATAAATTCCATTTCCACAATGAAACATAAATTTCCATTCCCACAGCTGATTTCAACGAATTTGATTCGTGTTCGCTTTGAGGGCTGTTGATGTTTGGACAATGCACGAACGTATAGATTTCTGATGGTCAATGATTTCACCTGATACGCAAAGTTCCAGGTAAGTTTCAGTAGTGTTTACATTCAAAATGTTTTTGAGAATCAATGAGTTAATTTCGTATTTTCCATTCTTAGACCACAAAAGTCAATTCTTACTTTTTCATCTGCTGTGTTCTGTGTTATAATTAATAAATACGTCTTTTTTCTTAAAAATAAAGCCATCATCCTAAAAGTCTAAATAATTAATTTTTGACTTCAAAGTATGTACATAAATGAAATTCAACTGAATATAAAGAAATCCTAAATTAGATATTTAAAATTCATTGATTTTGAATTCATGGAATCAAAATTGGATTTCAAAAATCTGTATCCTATTTTTAATTCCCTTTGAAGTCATTGATTTGCAATCGTTGACTGCAGAGATAATAAGGACTCATTAATTTGAATTTTCAAATCTTTTTTTTTAATAAATATAATATTGATTCAAGTCTCAAAGTAAAAA
The DNA here is from genome assembly GCA_948107695.1 of Meliscaeva auricollis. Taxonomy (NCBI): domain Eukaryota; kingdom Metazoa; phylum Arthropoda; class Insecta; order Diptera; family Syrphidae; genus Meliscaeva; species Meliscaeva auricollis. The sequence goes on along the minus strand of OX403616.1, from coordinate 74,920,147 downwards.
GGATCAAAATTGATTTTTGCGACTTAAGTATTATCTATTAATAGATTTTGATTTGAAAATATAATAGGTACAAATACTTTTCATATCAACAATTGACGAATCCATTTGAATTTATTTTTACTGAAAAAGACGTAAACGTTTAAACATTTTAGTTAAAGGTAAATGCCATCAATGACCATGAGTAAGTATTGGGTATATCAACTGATAGCTTATTTTTATTTCTTTACCACACTTTTACTCCCAATTCATTGAATTAAATAAAAATAACCAAGAACCATTTACAGAAGCAAACATAAAATGAAAAAAAATATATTCATGACCCACTTACTCCCCTTTTCTCTGGAGCCACCATAATACCTATCGTGTTCCACATGAATTGCCAATTGAAAGTCAAAGCAACTTTATTCATGATGGTTTTCACCAAAAATAATAAAAAAAAAAATTCTTTCCATTTACCAACGACAAATTGAAATTATTACCCAACAACAACAATGACAAAACAACAATCAAAAAAAAAAAAAAAATGAAACCGCCCTCAAGGACAATATTCAACAGAATCGAATCCTGCGTGCAGCTGGTTTCAATTTTTATTTATTTATATATTTCTCGAAAAATAACCTTCGGAAAAATATACAAACTAAAGGAACAAACTGCTCGACAAATAATAAGAAAAAAGAGAAACGAAAATAAAAAAAAAAAAAAAAAATTAAGTGACTTGTAGAGGAGATGTGAAACTGGATTTCGGGAGGGTTGCGGATAGGGTTCACAAAATAAAAACCCTTGTAAAGCCTCTGGGCTGTTTCAATTTTAAAGCAAAGACAAAAACGATATCAAAATCAACTACCGGCAACCAAACCACTGACCAAACAACCCAACTGGCAATAAATTGTAATTTCTCCATTTTCCGAACCGATGAGCTTATGGCAAGCCCCAGCTAGCGGCACTACTCCAACAGAACAGACGCCCACATCCACACCCATCACCATCTCACCCAACCATTCCCATCCACCGCACCGCACCGCACCGCACCAAACTCGTATAACAGAGAGCGATGGAAAATCTGCACGAGGACAGATGGAATCTGATTCTTTGCCAATGAAATTTGAGAGCCACCTATCATCGCCACTTCCCACAATGACTTAACGATGTAGCCAGCGCGAAGGACACTGATTCCAATTTCAATTTAAGTTTTTTTTTTTTTTTTGTATTCTTCTATCGCTCTTGACTTGGCGGGTGGTCTTAGGTCTTAGAGGGCTCCATTTATATTTATATCCACCATCAACCGTTCCATTAGGATAGAAGCACATTGAGAATTGAAGAAGGAAGAACGAAATAAAAAGGGCAAAAGTGCCAAGAAAATGATTTCGTTTACTTATTTTTGAAACAATGGCGCGATGACCTCTTGGTGACGCTGCCGCAGCCGTCGACAACGACAACGACGACGTTGACTATGATGGTGGTGTCAATGCTAAATGGCCAAAATGGTTGGTATGTATTTGTCTATGTTGTACATATACATGGACACCTTAACTTATTCTATAACGGGATCGGTTCAAATGTGGGCAAACAATGTGGGTTTATCGGGCGCAAACAATACTGGTGAAAAAAAAACTCAAAAGCGTAATTTCATGTATTAGGAGAATACTTTAAAGTTTACGAAAGATAATTTATTTATTTTTTAAGGAAGCATACAAATAACCAAAATTGTAGAGCCCAGAGCCCTAGCTTTCCAGTTTTTTGATACGAGTTAGAGAGAAATGCGAGATATCGTCCAGGTTTATTAAGACAAAACCAGAACACTCACGGTTTCTAGTTGTGGTTCCATCGTTAGCTAACTACATTTTTTATTTGCTCTATAGGGCAAGTATTGGTATGTGTCAAAAAAAATTGTTGACAACCGCCTTGTCTCTGATAAAGCATCGGTTCCTGATCGATCACCGAAATCAAGCATCATTGAGCGCCGTTGGTAGGAAGATGGAGGACCATCAAATACAAACTGCGTGCTGTTGTCATGTGTTCTTTCTGTTGTTGTTCTTTCTTTGATTTGTCATGCCGCCCATCGGTCTGTGCGTCCGTGCGTCCATCTATACACATTTCAACTGCCCAAACGCGTATATTGATAGAGATGATTTTTATGTAATTTCTAAACTTCGTTTTTTTTTGAGAACCTCCCATACTTATTTCTACCTTTTCTGATTCTCTTTTTAAACAGATAAAGACAGATATAGACGGATTTCGTTCGGTTCCATTTCGTTCCGTTCGAAGTTCGGATGAAAGCGTTCAGAGCTTTAGTCGTTCATCATAACCAAAGACCTACATGTGTCATTTCGTCTGGGTGTGTTCGCTCCTACATTCGTAACAATAGCTTTGGACTACATGAGCAAGTTCATGCGATCAAATCGTGCTTTTTATTTTAAAAGGGTATAAAAGTCTTCAAAGTTCAAAAAAGGAACGGCTTACTAAAGTTGTTGACCCATTAAAATGAAGTGACCGTGAATTTTCAGCAGTTTTCAAAAAAAAAAAAAAAATGGATAGTGTTTTTGAAGACTTTTTGACAAAAAAAAATTCGCATTTGAAGTAGGCTTTCATTCGTAACAATTAAAAGATAATGATGCCACTTTCTCTGAAACGGTTATAGCTTTTGATTTATCTAGGAATAAATCTTAACTCTTTTCTTAACATCGGGAATGCTACAGAAAAAAAAATCAAAGTATCTACGCAATATTGAAATTAAGAAAACGATAAGGCGCCTTAACTATCTAAAGCTGACCCTGTACCTATTAAATTGGAAAATGTTAAGAGCAAAAACTGAAATTTAAACTGTTATCGTCATAAAGTATTCATGGCTGAGTGTTTTCGTGTAAGCATTGTGCACTTAGGTTCCTCTTTTTATATTATCTACTTTTTTTTTTGGCATAGATCTTAGAATTCTTTAAAATTAAAGATTTCAGAGGTTAGACAATTATGGTAATAAAGAAATGTAGTTTTTTATTTTTATCTAAGGACGGTCACAAAATCACCATCCCAAAAAAAAATTTGTGAATTCGTTAAAAACATATTTTTTTTTGTTTATGTCTGTAACATTCGATTAGTATGATTAATCTTGAATGGATAGCAGACAAAAGCTAGCAAGCTTATGTCATAAAAAAATTGAAGTTCACAAAATACAAAAATGGACGTCTTACACCCCGGTAATTTCGAAGTTTAAGGCTTGTAGTTGTAAAAAAGTTCTCATTCTCCTCATTTCAACAAGGCACATCTAGAAATATTAAAACGTTCATTATTTGGGCCTTTTTTTTTAGGAGTAAGCTCAAAGATGGAAAAACTATTTCCAAAAATAATTCAAAGCAAAATTCTATCAGCCCTATTCTAAACAAAAATTCCCGGGGAAATGTTTTCGGGAGAAGGGCTCCAAATCGAAATATTCCCGGAATTTCATTATGTTTTCGCTTGTTATTTGTTCCCCTTGTGTTCAAAATAACGTAAAAGTGAAAAAAGAACGAAATTGGTTGCAACTTTTCGATTGTGAGCTCTTCTCCCAAAAACATTTCCCCGGGAGTTTTCATTCAGAATAGGGCTGTATATGTTTTTCAGTTTTTTATTTTGTCCCCTAATACAACATGCAGGCGGTTAAGTTTCTTATGGAAAATACATAGAATTTTTTTAATGTTTCAGAATTGTATTCCTCCCCACCATCAGTAAACTCCAAAAAATTAGAGATGGTTAAAAATTACCCTAAAATATGCCATTTTTTGAGGGAAAAACCCGTTCTTTTTTTTAATATTTTCAGATCATCGATTTTATCAAAAAATGGCAAGTTTTTCAGGTATGCATTAATGGTTATTTAAATCTAAACATATTTTTTTTTTGTTCTAAAAACTACAGTTTTTGTATTTCCTCACGAAGGCATGTTTTGACATCAATATTTTATGAAAAAACAATATTAGGTCTATTTTAACATTCTTATGATAAAAACGAGGCTATTTCCTCTAAATATTGAAAAAAAAAATAAAAAGGTTTTATTTTTTTTTTAATTTGACTTAAATTGGAAAACAAAATAACTAAACAAAACGTCAACACTTAAAATAACTTTTATTAAGCCAAAAATCCATTCTATAATTTTATTCTTTTGAAAAAAATTGTTTTCAAATCCAAAATTAAAAGGAACTGCTTACTACGCGTTTGATTCCATAAAATTTTTTCAACTATTTTAGTTTTCTGTCACGCTTCATTTTTAGTATATTTTTGACAAAAGTTTGCCCAAAATAGATCTGTTATCTATTCATAAAAGGGAAGAAGCTAACTTTTTAAAAACTATATTTTTTCTGTTTGAAAATGAGTTTTTTAAGCTCTTTTTTATCATTTGAACAGGGCTTCCAGGTTTTCAACCTTATTTATTTTTTTTTTTTCAATATCATTAACTTTTGCTTGGCATACAAAATATACCCATTCGCGAACAAATACCTTAAATATAATTCATCGTATATTTCGCACCAATTTTCACCTCTTAGCTCTTACCATATGAGCTAAGAGTAATGAGATTGACAGTCACCTCTCTGACTACTTGAAACTTAAAATGCTTTTTTTTTTTTTAATAACCTTTCGAAAATGTATTCTTATTCCTTATGCTTTAGGCTCTCATATGCCTAGTCCACCACCGGTGCTGGGTTACAACCCTTTATAGACCATAATGCATTTTTCACAAAACTCTTCTTAGACTGATGGTAGCCAAAGGATGCACCGGCATCCTTTTGCAAAAGGCCTTTAAACAAAAAAAAAAATATTCACCCGTTGCAGACTTAATGGGTATCTGCTGTATATTTCATAAATTTTCTCCGGAAGTACTAAAAAGTTACAAAAAAATATAAAAAAAACAACACCCCTTTTCCAGTCTCTTTTCCCGTTTTTTTTTTAAGTTAATGGCCATTTCCTTAAGTAGCTAAAAAGTTAAGGACTTTTGAGTATTTTGTTCTTTGGCGCATTCTGTTGTTCTCCAACGAACATCCTGAATTCAACCTTTTCCGTTAGTTTTGACTTGCAAAAAAAAAAGTCGCTTATTGTTGTTGCCCCATGCCGTTACCATTAGGGACACACAAAATGGTCAAGGAAGAAAATGTTGAACAAAAGGTTTAGCCAAATGATAATTAATGCACCAAATGTTTGTGCAGAAAAGGGACGTTCTTTGGTTGGAGACGATTAAGTCTTGCTACACAAAGTAGACAGCTTCGGACCGCACTCCCTAATTTGGCTGACACTATTTTTCATAAGTTCATTCATTCGTTTTTTTTTCTTCGTTTTAACTTTTAGGGATATTTATTGGGGAGAACGGGGACAAAATGGGAGAAAATAAAAACTACTTTAATGGTGTTTTGGTTAAAATGATTCATATTTTGTGCTAAGTAAAGGTTTTAGCTTTGGCATTTTGGAAGCGTTCCAGATTTTAGTAATACCACATTCTTTTCTCCTTACTGCAAATGGTTGCCAGTTAATTTAATTGGTCATTTCTGTTCATATTATTTGTGGATATAGAAAAACTGAAAAATCAATTTCGTTTGCTGCAATAATTTTGAATAATACAAAAATGTGACATGACTATGTGGTGCAATCTTTCTAAGGGAGCCGGTTTTTTAAATCAAATTTCATTTTGCAGCTTTTGACGTATTCTGAATAAAAGAACAGCGTTTTAGTTAATTTTTAAATATTTAGATTCATTTAAAAAGAAATTCCTTTGGATCAATTACCAAAAAAGCTATGTAAAAAATGAAATTTGGGTTAAAAAAAAAGGAAAAATACACTTCAACATTAAATTATTTTATGAAGTCTATTGATCTTTCGACACGAAATTGATTATTATTTTTATGAGTCGAAAAATTGTTTTCTCTTCATGTTTTGGTTGCTGTTGTTTTTTGAGCAAAATAGAATAAAAATAACTTTTTTGAACTTTAGAACTTTGAAGTCTTACCAACACCAAAAGTACATAAAATATATGAGGGAGCAGAGAAACTAGCAGTTTTCCAAAAAATGATCTGGCCTATAGCCAATAGTCGCTTTGGTAAAATCAGGGGTCTTCGCGGTATAACCACGAAACACCTTGGAAAAAATTACTGACTTCTCCTGTAAAATAACGATTTGTTTCGTTAAAATTAGGGATTGCCACGTTAAAATTCGAGATTTCTGCAAGAAAATTACGGGTCTCCCAGGTAACATCTAGTATTTTCCCTGTAAAATCGTGGATCGCTCCGGTAAAATCATGAAAACTATCAGTTTTGTAAATGTTACTGTTAAAAAGAGTTATACGAGAGTTTAATGAGATATTAAACAGCTTGGATCTAAATTGACTGTACAAGCAAAGGTCTTATTCTATGTGACTTGTGAGAAATGTAAATATTTGGGAAAATTGAGTATAAATATTTTTGGAAAGAAACAATGGGCACATTCACTAATCTAGTGACTACGTAGTCAACTCATTTTGATTGGCTGACAACTACAAAAAAATGAGATGAAATTTCCCCTCTGATGTAGTGTAAAAATTCTGGCTTCAAAGATAGTTGAAATTTCAAAATCAGCTGTTAAAAGAAGTTTTGTTTTGGTTTTTGTTTTGTTTTTTGATTTGATTTTGGTGAAAAATTAATTTAAAAATGAAATTGACGGTGGATAATGCAACCATTAGGTACGAAATTGAAGATTCCGATGAAATATTGTAACAAAATTTTATCAGGTAATGTTTTTTTTTATGCAATACGCATTTTATTCAAAGTTCTCATATGTTTACATCTGTCAAATATGACAGTTAGAATTGACTAGCTTTGTATTGCAAATTTTGCATTCCAAAAGCTAGCTGATTTTCGACTACGTAGTCACTAGATTAGTGAATGCGCCCAATCGTCAAAACATAGGTGACAGCTTTGATTACATAAAACCACAAGTAACATTAAGGTTACTGCTGGGTTACAAGAAGAGCGCTGATTACCGACCCAATTTTTGGCTTCAACTATTTTTGTTAGAATTAATAATATTTATAAAAAGTTTTAAGTGTAATTTTGTACACTATATTGCATCAGTAATTTCACATAAGACTTGAAACTCTTGTTCCAATGTGGTTCCACCCAACCACTGGGTGGAGTTTAATAGTTTACTCAGGACTGTCAAAAATTATCTTGGATGTAACAAAGTCACCCTTATGTACGGTAGGTACACATAAGACATTTGTTAGGAATTATACTATTAGGTGAAAACTATTCAATCATAAATAAGCATTTTTCAAAGAGTTTTTCTTCCACGGTAAACTTTTTAACTTTTAAAATTAAAAAAAAAAAATACAGAGGTCAAACTTTTTTTTAAACATTTCTCACTCAAAGTATCCGATTTATAAAATTCAACGTCTAAATTACCTAATTACCAGCGTCGAAAAAAGTCATTTGTCTGGCCATTTTCTTCTACAAGGAACAACAGCGAAGAAAAATAAAAGCAAAAAAAAAGGATCTGAAAAAATAAAACTTTTAAGAAAAAGATTACTCTTTTGCAAACAAACTATCACACTTAGCAACTTCTGACTAAAAGCAAGTGCAATTAATTGAATTTCGTCCAACCAACTTAACTCACTTATCTATGCACGTATAGTTGGGGTTTTTCGGTATGCTTGAAAGAAGCTCGCAGGATCTACAAACAAACAAAACAGCGGTACCAAAAGCGGGCTCACCATCATACTATGTACTTCTTTTGGAGCTGCACTAATTATAGCCAAATGTTTGTAAACAATTGCATAATGGGAACAGCTCTTGCAGCATCAGGACACTTTTTATGCTGGCCTTATTCTTTTTGGTTGTTTTGTTTTTTTTTTTTTGTATTTTCCCACTGGCTTAGCTCTGATTATTCTCAACTGAACCAGTAAGCCATACCACCACACAAACCGCCTGTATCCTTGTTGTCTCTTAAAAGTAGTTGCTTTTCTCAAAAAATGAGAAAAAAGATGGAAGAAAACTGGGATAAGATAAGTAAAAATCAAACACACAGACACAAAAAGTGACCCGCTATGCTTATCCGAGGACAACAACAACGATGCCAAGACAGGAGAGGACAGAAACAGGATGACAACAACACTTCTCGCAAAATGGACGAATGTTTCCCGAGCCCACATAATAAATTGTCAACTATAACGAAAAACTTTTAGCTTTACAATGTCCGCTTCTCCTTGCTTGCCGCTTCAAGATCCCTTGACTGTGTGTTTGAAGTCCTTGTGTACACACAATTATGAGGGAAAACAAAAAGGATGCGCCCGCAAATGCCCTTCTCTCTCTCTCCAACCGCCAGCAGCCCAAATTCGAGATACAAATAGCTTTTTTGTTCATTCAACTTGTTATCTTTAAAAGTATACTTATCATTGTTTTTTTGACCGTTTTTTTTTTTTGCTTTTTTCGTTTTCGATTTTTAAAAGAGCGAATTGTATCTTGTAAGGCAAAAGTGTTGTTGTGAGAGGACGATGTCATGATGTCCTTTGAAGTTTGAACAATATAAAAATTTCTTTTTTAAAACTTTTAACTGATAGTAATTGAGTGAGGCAAAGTAACGGTCATGGACTTGGCAAAGGGAAAGAAAAAAAGTTCAAACTTTTTCTTTACGTTGTTGGATGAATATGGGCAAGATTGCCTAGGAATTACGACAACGTCGATATTCTCTCTCATTTCAAGTTATTTTTGGACGTTTTAATTTTTTTTATCTGTGGTCTGATGGTCTGATGGTAAATCAAAAGCAATTGAGTCGCGACTTCAACTATTTTTTTTATATAACAGCTTTTATGTCGCCAAAGTATAGACGTGCAACAAAATTTAAATAAAATGCGATTTTTGGGTTTTTAAAAATATTTTGATATTTTTTGTTTGAAAAATCGTTTTGTCGAAAACTACTCGATACTTTTTTTCAAAATTCGGAATTAAGTCGTGCATTTTATTAGACAAGCTTGTTAGCCGATGCAGTGGTTTGTTTTTCCAAATAACCAGACATTTTGGTATATCGGTCTAGTCTACAATTTCTAATATGTAATTACTTTTAATAGTATGTATTAAGTTGTTTTGTATTTCATTTTTGGAGTGTTACACCAAAAGATAGGAATTTTTCAAAATCCCCCCGGGAAATTAGGATAAAATGGGGCGAAAGACAAAAAAAAAACTTTTTGTACATCTCGATAATATTTAAGGGTTAGAATTATGAAATAAATTTATTTAAATAGATAAATTAAAATGATTATGAGTTTTCATCAAGAAAAAGAATGCAAAAATTACACTTTTCAAGTTAAAAATTATTTTCCAATGTCAAATATTTTTTTAGGCATTTTTAAATGATGTTATTATGGATAAAGTTGATAATTTCTTGAAAAACTAATAATGCACATTGAAAGATAATACAAATTTAGGAGTCTAATACGGATTATATTCATATTGCTTTAAAATATACGTTTTTGAAAGTTTATGTGGGCTTAACCACCCCCGTTATTTCCTGATTTTGAAATGTCAACCATCTTTGAAGCAGAAATTTTTACACTACGTTGGAGGGGAAATTTCATCTCATTTTTTAGTAGTTGTCAGCCAATAAAAATGAGTTGACTACGTAGTCACTAGATGAGTGAATGCGCCCATTATTATTCAACATTATTAAGCATCACGATCAAATTAAATTTAATTTGAAATATCTGACATAACGACATAACTGTACAACATGCTATAGAATCCTTTACAAATTAAAAAAAAAATTCATCAAAATTCAACAAAATTGTCTGCTTTGGTCGTCCGACTCAACCAGCCACCAGTGGAGAACGGTACCGTTGGCTCAAAAATGGATTCGAGATGGTTCGTTTATAAAATGTGTTCCTTTTTATTTGTAGTCGGATCTTAAAGCTGAAATATCAGCCTACAACATATTGCAATTTTTTTAATACAACTACTTATAAAAATAGTGAGAAAAACGTAAAGGAGGGTAAAATCAATTTTTCTTTTCTTTTCTTTTTACAAAATGGTATAAAATATTTTTCAATTTCATAAAACAATGTATCAAAATATTGTTGGTTCAAGTGTCCTTGATAGTATATAAAGAATTTTAAAAATATAAATGCATATTAATAGATTTTAGAGAGAAAAGTTAAAAAAATAATAATAAAAGTTGATTTATTGGATATTAAAATCTGTAACTCTAGTTTTAGTTGCAGGATTTTAATAAAGTGAATAGATTCTTTTAGTTAAAATGTTGGATTATAATCCTGCAGAAAAATATTGGAAATTTATTTTATTAAAAATTGCCACAGAGGTTGTTAAATGAAAATATGTTTTTAATGAATACGTTTAAATTACAAAATTTTATGAAAGGTTTTATAATTTTGAATATATTTTCAGCTCAATTTTAAGATGTATTTGTTCCCTTAAACAATGCGATACAAAGTTCTTAGAAAAAAAAAAATCGAACAAAATGCACTTTTTATGCTCCTTTGACCAATTGCACAATTCATTACATCTGGTTATGTCTACTTAAACAATTTTAAATTTCTATAAAACTACACCTTAAATGTCAGTTATTATTTTGATACACAATTTGTTTTAAAAAGAAACTGACAAGCTACGCAATATCATTAAATTAAATCAAAAATACTATATATTCGATTTCTCACTTAAATCTGTTTAAAAAAATCAAAATATACTTTACACGTAAACAAAATAGCTTTTAACTTTAATAAAGCCTAAGTAATGTTTGAAGCCTCCGTAAAAATACAAAAGTACAATTTTGTGTATTAAATTGTGTAAATATATGCTCCACAATATAAAAATTATCAATTTTACATTTTTTCATTTTTTATTTATTATTTTGATTTAAATTTAATAGCTTTAAAAAGACTATTTAAGATTGTCCGAAGGCAAAAATAAACCAAATTACAGGTCGATAAAATATCATATTTGAATTAACTTCATAAAAAAGAACATTGGTGCTTCTTTGAAAACCTTTTTTCCTATTCGAACTTTTAATGACATTTCTTAAATAATTTTACATATCCAACTGTAATTTTACATAGATTATAACTGTAGGTAAGTTAAGACAACTTAGTAAATTTTTATTGAGATTTTGAGCCGCCATTCTGCATCACAGTTTTAATGAAATTCTTCGAAAATTGGCCAAGTAAATGATTTTTGTCGCTTATACCTATTCAGTGATCAGGGACTCATTTTGACGGAACCGCATTAAAAGGCTTTTAGATGTAAAAAATATTTCATATCGAAAACTTTGTAAATATTTGTATAGTCAGAAAAAAGCTCATAAAGCTTACAAGATCACCAAGTGTTTGTACCTATCAATTTTTCAAAACGGTCACTGTGGCGTATGAGTAACATTTTCATCTAATGAAACATACAATTGTTGCTATACAATATTTTCTCTCGCTGGCCAAATAATGCAAATTGATGATCTTGGCAGAGATTATCAAAGGATATTTCAAACGATAAAATAAGCTACATGCCTTATTAAAGACTTATATACGATTCTATATTCCATCTGGGATCCCAATTATCAAACCACTTTGTCATATGGTATGTCTCTGGTAGCAGCCAAACTGAAAACCCAGAATATGTTTTTTTACGGATTTCTGATCAAATGTGATATCATTTAAATCTTTTAGATTTTTTTTTCCCGAAGAAATTGTAAGAAGTCGTACCTATTGGGAATAGCTTTTTAAAGTTGTTCAAAAACACTCCGTGTCCAAGTACTCTACATGTCTTATGACTGCTCTATTTGAATTTATTATAAATAGCGATACACAAAATAAAAACTACAAATTGTAGTTTTATCTGTAGCATTCTGTCAGCGCATTCATGAGTGTTCCTCGTACTAAACAAGTTCTAAAATATATAGAAATGTGAATAAATCAAAACCCTCTTGGCTCTTTGTTCTTGTCCATGCTCGTTCTCTTAACGCTGCCACTCATATAATAAACTTGGTTATTCAATTTTTCTGTTGTATTATTTAACACTCGGAATAATCAAATGAAAGTATGGAATTAATTTGCTTGCATTTATGTAAAGTTGTCGAGTCGTAGTCATATAGTTATTCAGATCCACTAATGGACTATCAACCTACTTTAATTCACTCTGCCTCTCTTCCTCTCTCTCTCTCTCTCTCTCTCTTAACTTGGCTTAACCCAACTACAGGCGATACACTTATCCTTTTGCTAGCCCGACACGACAGACGACACAGAACGTTCTGGTCTGCCTGTCCTGCACTACTCTGATGCTATGTCCTTAAAATCCTTAAGCTACTTGAAATTCAGACTGTTAAAAATGTTACCTCACTGAATATACCATATGAATATCATTCGAGAGTTGCAACAACAACAAAAACCAACAGAGACGAGACGACAACACAACAACAAAAAAATCGCTTTATATGGCACTTTTGAAAATTAAGTGCAAATATCTGTGTGCAGTTTTGTTGGTTAGTACAACGAAAATTATCCTTAATTCCCATATGGGCTCTTTTAAACATGAATAATGTATACGACTCGAAAACCTATGTGTGTGCCCAAAATGTATGTAGGTGTGTTGTATACAAAAATACCGACCCAACATACCTACAAAGATAAATGTATGTTTATAGTTTATTTAAATTGAAGATAAAGAGTGAGTTAGAGTTTATAATTTTGTCACTTCTTCGAGTCCGAATAAAACGAATGCGCAAAAGGTAGACAAACATTGATGGCAATAAGGATGATAACTATACCATCACCGACATCGACTATGTAGACGATATTTATATTTGTTGTGAATTTCGTTAGTCAAAATTGAATGAGATCATTTTTCTTTTCGTGTGTGTCGTGTGTCTTCATAAAATGAATGTTTTACGACTTTTGTAAAAATATTCAAATTTATTATACGAATTTTCTTTTTGTTTATTTTCGGTTTTTGCCTATTTAAGCGTTGTCTGTGCACTTATATTTATTTTGAACATCCTGGCAATATTGCTCGTAAAAATTTGATAGAAAAACTAAGCTCGGTATGTTACACTCCGTGTCACACGATTATCATGGTTTTGTTTAACTTTATGTTCGAAATGGACTTAGACCAAGAAAGCATCTCTAGACGGATCAGTCCTTTGCTTCGCTCCAGTTTCAAGTGAAGGCTAAAAGATTCTCAAGAAGAAACATCGTTGTACATGAACTTTCTGTACGTATTTGCGTTAGCGATAAAGGATTTTCCAATAGGGTTGGGCTGATTTTGACAGCTCGAAAATGTTCTGTAATTTTTTGCGATTAGAATTCCACCCACCAGTGGTAAAAGGCCTAGGCTTGAAAAAAATATTGCTGTACTTGTGCAGCTATTACCGTCCATGCTTTTGGCATCATATGCGTGATGCAAATAAACACGCTGATGACTAGAGCTTTTTAACTGCTTTGGTGCGTGCTACCAGAGGATTATGTAGATCCTTAAACCTGCCGATATCACTGAGAATTTGTAAATGGCCGTAAATTAACCTTTCTATCCAGTTTGATATGTTGTGTGCGAACAGTTTCCGTAAATAAGCACTCAGAGAAATAATATATTTTCTTTTCATTTGCGGCTAATAAATATCTTTTGAATTAAATGAAATCATTTGTGAGAAATTTAATACAATCGCCGCAATAGTTTTTCATTCGTAGCAACTGTAAAACATTTGACCAAAATTGTTATTCTATTACTGCAAACATAATGCAAAACAGCTCATTTGAAATGAAAAGTCGTTTGATGCAAACGATTTGTTCTCTCATTTTGTTTTTATGCATTCTACGCTGATCATTAGTAATACAGTTTGTAGCAAAATGACAAGATAATCACTTCGAAAACGAGGGGTCGTAGGTTCAATCACCGGTGTAACTCAAATTTTTTTTTTTTTGCAAAAATGTATTTATCCCAAACGAATTTACCAATTTGCTGCAAACGAAGACGAAAAATCGTTCAGCAAACGAACAAGTCGTTTGGGAATTTTTTTCGTTTTTCGCAAACGATTTGTTCTCTCAGTGAGCCTGCTGTACTGTGAGCCATCAGGGGTCGTAAATTAACCTGCCGATCCACCAGACTTGTCTGTCGTGTTGCCCGCTACCAATGACCTATATTAGATCTGTCTACCCAGCTGAACATTTGTTCATCGTGCTGCGAACCTAGAGTTGTAAATTAACCTGCCGATCCACCAGACCTACCTATAGCCTGCCGTGCTTCGTTCCGTAAATAAAATTACTGATCAGCGTTACAGCTTTTACATGCCATGCTGCATGTCACCATAGGGGCCGTAAATAAACCTGCTGCTTTACTAAATTTATTTGCTGCCGTACGTAATAAACCTACTGATTCACTAGACTTATTTCCTCCCATGCTGCTTTCTGTCAGCAGCCGTAAATAATTTGGTTTATCCACCTGAATATTTCCTTGTCATACTGAGTGCCAAAGGAAGCCGCAGATAAACCTGTCGATCAACCATAGCTTTTGCCTGCCGTCAGAGATGAAAATTGAACCTGAATCGTTAATTTAACGCCATTGACGGTATACAACTATTAAACTGGTTCGGCTTACATACACAACACCCGGCTTTTCAAGATCATCATGACGGGACTTTAGTAATCCGCAAGATTTTAATTAACACTTATCATCTGTAAAAGTTGTTACAAGCTTCTTACACGATATTTACTGCGTTGTTAATATACTCAAATGCCTTTTTTAAAAAAAGAAAAAAATTGATACAAAAATCGATCTCAATCTTTTGATGTGGAGTGTAGGTATATTGCTACACACTCCTCTGTTAGTAGACAACACAATTTCAATGACAGCTTGTTTGAATGGTAAAAACAAAACGGTTCTCAAGTCATACTCATACATAGATGATATTTGGGGTCATGCATGTATCTGTGAACCATTATCCTGATTAAATAAAAAACAAAAAAAAAAAAAAAAAAAACAAAAACCTAAATAAACAAAGAATTGTTTTTAAATATATTATGTGGTTGAGCACTGAAAGCATTCACATACCTATAGGAGCTATTTTATAGTAAATGCAAAAGTGATGTGTGTCTCCCTATCAAAACAGCTTATCATAAATGATAAATTTGTATGATTGTGTCACCATTGTTGGACCAATATCGGAGTAGCACCTTCTATCACCACCAGGGACAAATAAGGGAGATGACTCCGACCGTGCGTCCTCCAGTGTGCCAGTGTGGTTGTGTGATTATGTTTAATGCATAAGACGACATTTGTATGCATTGAAATGGTTTTGTATAATTTTCCGATTTTGTCCCTTCGCTTCGGTTTGTAATCGTAAAAGAAAGAGAATATATGAAGTTTTATCCCAATTCACCCACTTACACCCTATACACTACACATGGTGCATCATGCACTAACTTAACAATGGCAAAATGTTTTTATCTCGACTCGATATATCTAAACCTGGGTAGGTACTATTTATATCTGAGCGCATTTGTTGAGTGAGAGTTGTTAATTTATGCATTGCAATGAATATTTATGTATTTTTGTTGTTGTCGAGTCCTTTAAAGTCCTCAGAGATACACAGATACTTTAGAAAATTTTTGATTCGAAAAGTGTATAACGATGGATGGAGAGATGAACACTTATTCATGCCTTCATCCTGCTCGTATTACGTACGTATGTAGTTTCGCATATATATACAGGAATTCCATCATCATAAGCATGAAAGGATCCTCTACCTACACATTGTTAACATGTTCGAGGATTACTTTCCGGGAATTAGTATTTTCAGGAAAGTACCGTAGGTTTACAAAAAAAAAAAATTAAAATCAGGTCATTCGATGAAATTCTTTAGAATTCTGTTTCCATGATTATTATTATACGAGGTTGAATTTTTTTAATCCTTTTTTTTTTTTTTTTTTGTAGTGATGATGCATTAGTTTAATGAAAAAAAAAAGGATAAAAGAGTTGGGATATTGTGTCGGTGTTTATTTTTTTTATTTTTTTCGTTTCTATGGAACGAAAATAATATGTCTGAGTACCTATCTTGATTTCTGGCCAGCTGTGGTTTTGGGGAGTCAAGTGGAAACTGCATTTAAGGATAAATATTTCATTCGTTTAAATTTGACGTTGAGGCTGTACGTTAACATGAGGATTTGGTAAACAATTTCGAATAAATAGAATTTTTCTTAGTAAAAAAAAAAATATATATATTCACGTTTTATACCGAGGGTCAATAAATAAAATAGGATTCTGAGATTCTGATTCAATAAATAAAATAGGATTCTGAGTCCCTATTAATTTATTTCGAAGCAGCATAAACTTAAGATTTCAATACCAACCATTGTGTCGCGTATACCATTTCTAAGGATTTCATTACCTCCCAAATGCTGGTTTCCGGCTATTGACTGACTGCTTTTCAAAGAAACTGGATTATGTTCAAACAAAAGCTGATTGAAAAATGGAAATTAAAATGTTAAGACTGCTGATAGGCAACGTCAGCCATCTTTAAGACTTGGTTCATGTTTAAAAATGTATAACATGTCGTAAGGTTTTATTTAGTTATTCCTGTTTAAGTTTCTTGAAAGTGATCAGACGTCTTTTAGTAAAGCTCCTCAACAATTTCTTTTTTTACCCTCTTTATCCAGTAAAACAAGTTAAAAAAAGTGATTTTTTATTGATTCTCTTGCATATAAGTTTTCCAAAAAACAAAAAAAAAAAAAAATTATCCTTAATATTTATATTTTGTATAAAAACAAGACCAAAAAACCAGATCGGGATGGTTCGCTGCGGTAATTGTGAAGAAGATCTTCCATCTGAAGGGGAATACGTCAAGTGTAAGTCTTGCGCCCGTAAGCTTCACTTCGAGTGTACCACAATCACTGCAAGAACCTTCAAAGGTATGTCTGCCATCCAGAAAGAGTCTTGGAAGTGTCAATATTGTAGGAAACCCACAAAAGACGGCCAAGTGCCAAAGGATGGCCAACTTCCCAAGGACACGCAAGGACAAACGGACAATCTAGCGGCAAACGGAGATGATACCGGACGAAGTACCAGTAAAACAAGGGGACGCGCCACCTCTACTTCAACCGGTGAAATGGGAAACTGTGAGCTGGAAAATGATGTAAAAGAAATTAAAAAAATGCTGAAGGAATATTCATCAAGTGTAGATTTCATATCTAAGAACTACGACAGCTTTAACACAACTCTAGAGACAAACAACAAGCTCCTCAAACACTTGACAGAGGAAATTACAGACTTGAAACATCAAATCGAAACAAAAGACTCCATTATTAGAAACATGGAAAAGAAAATCAACTTTCTTGAACAACAGGTAATTGATAATAATATTGAAATTAAAAATATTCCAATTAACCCACAAGAAAATACAATTTCACTTGTTAAAAGTTTGGCCGAAGTAGTTGACTTCACAATTCACGACACAGATATTAATAACATATACCGTACAAATACTATAAACAAGCAGCAAGATTCAAAAATAATAGTGTCATTTACGAGTAAATTTCGAAAAAACGATTTTCTATTAAAATTACATAGACATGGACCAATTAGCTTAAATGATTTAAGTAAAAAAATGCCCGGCTCGTGTTCATACAACCCAAATTCATTTATTTTTGTTAATAATCAACTCACGGCAAATACTAAACACATCATGTGGCTGTCAAAAAATAAGGCAAAAGAAAATGGGTGGAAATTTGTTTGGTCGCGGGATGGGAAAATTCTTGCGAGAAAGAACGAGACAAGCAGTGTAATCCGCATTGACACTGTAAATGACGTCTCAAAAATTGCCTAGATTAGTTTCGTTAAACTTTCTTTAAAAAATGTCTACTAAAATGCATGAAAACAATGAAAATGTAATAGATCAATTATTGAATATGGAGCACAGGGTGATACATAATATGAATGAATTGAATAATTATGAATTACCAAAAAATTTAAAATTATCGTGTCTCTATCTTAATATAAGATCCTTAAGAAAAAATTGGAACATTTTCTTATCACAACTGAATACTATTATCAAAGATATTAAAATAATAATACTAGTTGAAATAAATATAAAAGAATTCGAAAATATTTTTTATCAAATAAGCGGTTTTGAAGGAGAGTTTCTTAACAGAATAAAAGAAAGAGGAGGTGGAGTAGCGGTATTTACAAAAAATGTATATTCTATTGAAAGAATTATTGTTAAAACCAGTTTTTATGAAAATGTACAACTAGAAGTTAAAAACAATGATGATGAATTTTCGATTATTGCACTCTACCGACCACCTGGTTTCAATATACCAAACTTTATAGATGAGTTAGAGAAACAAATTGATGGAATTGATAAAAAAAAGAAACTTATTATAATAGGAGATATGAACATAGATCTTAATAAAAGGGAGAGTAATGCAGTCATTAATTACTCTAGTATGTATGCTTCTAAAGGTTTAACAAATGTCATAAAAGCCTATACAAGAGTTGATCTTCGGAAAGGAAGTAAGACGAGAATAGATCACTGTTTGGTAAGAATGAGAAATGAAAAAATATATGCCTCTGTCATTGAAACTGATGTGTCGGATCACTACACATTATTTTGTGGCGTTTTGAGCAGCTCTAATGATAACTCTCACATACAAAAAGAATTATATTACATTAACGATAACCAAGTAAATACATTAATTCAAAGTACAGAATGGAGCAATCTTATGAATAATTGTAACAATACAATAGATTTGTACAGAAACTTTAATAATATCTTCCAATCAATATATGAAAACTCAACATATAAAGTAACAGCAAAAAAGAGAAACGCTATAAATCCTTGGGTAGATTCAGATATTCGTCAACTCTGTAAACAAAGAGATACACTATACAAGCGATGGAAGAACAACAGAAGATGCATTCGATATGAAACAGAATACAAAAACTATCGAAATTTCGTAAATAAACAAATTGATAAGAAGAAGACAAACTTTTACAGACAAAAATTTTCAGAGTTTCGATCGGACCCAAAAAAAACCTGGAACTTAATCAACGAAATACTTGGAAGAAAGAAAAAGAATCTGGATGGAGTGATCGTGAGCAATTTCGATAGTGAAGTCAATTCTAACAGTATAACGAGTCTAGCGAATAAGTTTGCCTCAAGTTTTATAAGCGAAATCGAAAACATTGTTCACAACTGTAACATTAAAACATACCATACTGAAGTATCAAGTTCAGAACAATCTTTTTTCATGCTACCAGTAACAAGGGAGGACATCTTTAATATATTGAAGAAATTGAAAATTAATAAATCTCCAGGAATGGATGGAATAAGAGCGAAAGATCTACAATCGAATGCGGAAATTCTCACACCTATAATCGAACGCATAGTCAATTTGAGCCTCAAGGATTCATGTGTTCCTGATGAACTAAAGGTCGCAATAGTAAGGCCAATATATAAAGCTGGCATTAAGACAGACGTCATGAACTACAGACCCATCTCTATTCTTCCGATCATGGACAAAATACTGGAACAGGTAATGGCGCTACGACTCCAAAATTATATCGGTAAATACCAAATAATCAATAAAAATCAATACGGTTTTACCAGAAATAAGAACACCAGCAAACTTCTAGCGGAATTCGCAAATACAATAAATACAAATCTTAATAAAAGTTACCACAATCTTGTCATTTTCATCGATTTCAAAAAAGCCTTTGACACCCTAAGATTTGAAAAATTGTGTGAAATGTTGGAGAAAATAGGAATACGAGGATATATTTTGGACTGGTTTAAAAGCTATTTAGCAAACAGAACTATGAAAGTGAAGATATCAAGTTCGATAAGCCAAGGCAAAAATATGAAGTATGGAGTTCCTCAAGGATCTATCCTGGGGCCTATTCTATATATTATATATGTAAATCAAATGCTTACAATATTAAAAAACAGTATCGGCTTTGCTTTCGCGGATGATACTGCAATAGTAGTTAGCCATAGAGACTTATCAGCAGCAACCAAGATTATGCAAACGGAATTTGATTTGATCATACGATGGTGTCACGATTTTGGTCTAATAATCAACGTAAAAAAAACAAAATTGATGCATATCAGACCAGCACATGTACTGAAAACTAAAATAAGCATAAAATTCCATGAAGCAAAATGCTTACATCAAAACGCAAACAATGAAAAACTTAGCTACGATGATCGCTGTCAGGAAGTAATTGAAAATGTTCAACATTTTAAGTATTTAGGTGTGTATGTTGACTGCTTTTTTAAATGGGACTTACACATAACTCAAACATGCAAAAGGCTTCGAAAAGCAGTATATGCTCTACATCATTTGAGTAATTACACCCCATATAATGTACTCAAGCAAGCTTATTTTTCATTAGTGGAGTCAATATTAAGATATGGTCTATTAGCATGGGGAAATACAACACCTACATACATACAAGAGCTGCAGAAAATACAAAACCGCAGTGTTAAAATTTTGAGCAGATCAAAATATAGAATAAACTCGCAATTTGATTCAAATCACCAGAGAACATACAAAGAACTAGGACTATTAAACATAAACCAGCTATTTGAGCTTAACATCCTCGAGGAATATTACAATGATCAACATTATAAACAAAAAATTGAGCACCAATTTAACACGAGAAGACGAGCACAAGATTACCTGCAAACACCAAGGTATAAGAACTCTTACGGAAGGCAACAACTATCAGTCATCATTCCGGAAACATTCAACCAGATACCCAGAGATCTTCTCAACATAACCTCAGATGGGTTAAGAAAAAAACTGTTAAGGAATCACTTGCTAAATTAACACCTTCACAAAAAAAAAAAAAAACAAAAAAAAAAAAAAAAAAAAAAAAAAAAAAAAAAACAAAAATAGTATACATATAACAATGTAATTTTATAACTTTCAAGAATACTTAATTAATTATATGAATAATCAAAGCATCTAACCTTCTGCAGAAAAGCCTTTTCAGGCTTCGCAGATTTCTTTTTGTAAACAAATTGTATATAATGAAATAAAACTGAAATTGAAATTGAAATTGTTTCAGGACGTTTAGTTCAATTTTTTGAAATTGTTTCAAATTGCTCCAATTTCTGATGGATAAGCTTCGTGTCGGTTGTGGAGGAAAACGCAAACCAGGTGAGTGTCCGCTACTTGTCGGTCAATAAGTGTATTTCATTGGAAATGCAAAAGTCAAAATTAATGAGTTTTTATCGGAACTCGGAACACAGACATTGACCTGTTTCTCCAACAATATAAGGGCCAAAATCAACGAAGTGGGAAATTTCACTGTCCAAAAAATCAGTTCTGTTTTGTCCCTAGACAAGTGGTGATACTGGTCCATCTATTGTTTGTCAACGTAATGTAAATGTTTTAGCATAAGTTTACATGTAGCGATTGGTATGCCAATATTCACCTTGTTGGGTAAAATTGGACTTATAGTTCCTTCTCTGGCTAGTTCGTCGGCTTTGCTTTATGATTTTCGCCCCTAAGCTCTTCTAGACCTGAACAAAGACCGAATGTTGAATATCAGCGTTGTAAAATAGAATGAGAGGAATTTCGGTAACTACTATATTAGAAGTGTAGGCTTAAAGAAAGCATTCTGGCAATTTCCATTGGAGAGTGAGAGTAGGAAAAATTATACTTTTGCGGTACCGGGGAAATACTTTTTCTTTATCACGTTCTTGCACTTTGGGTTGTGAATTGCAGCGTCAAAGATTAACTTTTAACTGCCAAAGAAAACCAATTATCGCATCAATGATAGTCAATCCAAATTTCAATCCAAGCTTCAAGAAGGTAAGATATTTGAGTTTGAGTGGCCGCAGATTGGAGATCCGGAAGTTTGAAGACGTCACAAAAGACAGAATCGTATGTTCTTATTGTTAGGAGCGTGGTAAAGAAGGATTATTCAGGGCTACTGCTGTTTAAGGGTACCACAAACGGTGTAGTTCAGTCGCCACACAGCGACTAGGTGACTGCCGTCAGCGGTAGGGTTGCTAGATTGATGGCAAGAATGCTATCCGTAATGCTTACCGAAATAACAGCAAGTGTTTCCAAAATAGTTGCAGCAATTGTGCCAGGAATAACCACCAGGTGGTTATTGGAATCATTCCACTCGAAGAAAATGGTGACCGCAATGGTTGCCAAAATTGTGATGGATGGCTACCGGAATGCTACAGGAATCTCGACCGATGAAATGGTAATCACCAAAACAAAAAGCATAATACTGAGCTCTGCTAGTCACATTATCACCAGGAATTTTTCTGCCAAAAGCTTCAGGAGCACGGGTTTTAAACCAAAAGTTCAAGTACGGTTATTTAAAAACTACAAAACTATATCTTCCTATATGTAAGAACACAAAAGTAAATACCAATAGCTGCTAAGAGCTCAAATCATAAAATTATGTTGCACTCACACACACACACTCAGAGATTTGCATTGAAAGAAAAATGATAAAATCCTTTGTTAATGAATCATAAATCAAGTTTCATGCTTAAATCGACTTTCAACTTGATGGCCATTTTCTCGCGTTCTCGTTCATTTCTAAAACCGAAGAGTTAAAACGGATGATGGCAGAATGATAAATTAGCTTCAGTTAAAATCCATTTCTTATGACAGTCAACAAATGCATCATCCAACCCATTCTGTCCTCATCAATCGTTTACTTTCGCGTTCCATTTATTTTTGCTTTTTTTTTTTTTTTTTTGTGATCCTTTTTAGATTCAATATCCATCCTGGCATACTCCAAATACACGTTTGTGTGTGTGTTTGTGTTAGTTTGTTTGTTTGTATCACGAACTCATGAGCTCCACTAATCAGGACATTTGTTTGCACTGCACACTGAACACTCTCCACATTTTTATCCTCGATTAAGTGAGCTCGCGTTTCTAACTTACGTATATAAGTCTCCACCAATGTGATGCCAATGTCGGGAGTTGAGTCGAGACTCTTTGGCTCCTGCAGCTTCGTATAGCTCGTAGGTAGCCGTAACATAGAGAAGCAAGCTAGAGAGTGGGGAACTTGGGTATATACTTTGTGGCATGGGTGAGCCATGGTTGGCGGCATGAGTGGCGGCAGTGCACCATAAATTTTCGCTATTATCTTTTCCTGATTTCCAACTGCCTCATGAGTGCCGGGGTTGTTCCATATATCTCTTTCGCTCTCTATAGATGTGTGTAGGTATAGTGAACTCACTATACTCTACAGTAGTTCTTCCGCCCGAACTATTATTTCTCATTCAAGTTAAATGTTATCCTGAAATTCTTTCTTGCTTCCATAATTCATTCATCCTTCCAGCTCCACAACGTCAGATCCCGTGCTTTCCGCCTCCTTCCCTCTGCGCTAACTTATAGTGAAGAGCTAGCTAAAAACTACTTGTGCAGTTTTATTTTCTTGCCTCTGTCGAAGTGAACCCCGAGTGTTTTCCTTGCCATAAGGAGCTAAGGACTCCACAGGACGAATGGCACTAGGGCATCCTACGAGTATATGGTATATCCTAGAGTGCGAGTGTGGTTCGCTTTATGCTGGGATAGGAAAAAAATCTAACTCATGGGGTTGAATGTCGAAATTAAAAAAGCAAAACCAGAAAAAATGAAACTGAAAAAAAAAAGACAAACATATGTTTCACTCCTTTAAATTCAGTGTTCATTTTTTTTTTAATTTTTTGTTCTTGGAATATATACTCCACACATATACATAACATGCATACGAGTATATCCTTTGCCAGACAGTACCTACCTACTAGCAATTTTGAGAGAATGGTGCGGGTAAGTTAAGTTTCAATGAAATTGCCCGACTGCAAATTCTAGGCGAACACTTGCATGTGAAATATTTACACTGAAAATGGTAAGGTTGAGTTCAGCTTCGGTGTCAGTTGCGTGTGCAGGGTAGGACTTGAAGTAAGTTGTTAATTTTGTTTCAATTTTATTTTTCGAAACATCAATATTTCCTTTATATTTTTTTTTTTGTTATTTCATTATTATCGTCAGTTTTCTCAGAAACACGAAAAAAATCATTGAAATCACGTTTTCAAGTTGATAACATTATTTTAAAAACCAACACTTAAAGAATATAAATGACTTTATGGTAGCACTAAGGCAACAAATTTAAATTGAAATGAAATAAGTTTTCTGGATCTACAGTGAAAAAAATACTTTATTTTTGCTGATACCACTGAATTCACAACATTTTTGTAGCAGATATTTTGCTGAAGTATTTTGTTGTCCTGAAATTGTATATACAGTCGACTTCCTCTAAGCCAAACTCCCTTTTAGTCGAATTTCCCTCTAACTCGAACTTTTTCGTAAAATTTTTCATTCCTCTCAATTTTAAATAACCCATATTCTCAATCCGTTTTACTCGAATTTTCCCAAATGACTCGAAAGAATTCTGATGTGCCGTGAAAATTCGATTTTTTAGGGAGTCGACTGTATGAAGTTTTTTGATGTATTGAATTTTGAATCTTGGTTCAATCGTTTTCTTAGTAAATCCATGAACCCAAATCAACCATGTTGGAATCAAAGCTAACCAGTTTGCTTACATACTGGACACTCTTGGTTGACTCTAAGCTGTGCGTTCTTATTAGACCTTACAAGAATAATATCGACATTAACCTAGACATTAGGGTGGAGCGTTTTTGTACTTTTTTTTTCAAATTTCTGCCTGCAACTCATGGTTTATGATGGATAATGTTTTTTTGAACCAGTTCTTATAATTCTTTATTCGCCTATTTTTCGTCAGTTTTTCTACGAAATATGACATTTTTCTAAATCAGAAAAACTTATTTAAAACTTATAGTTTGCGCTTCATGGTCTCTTGAACAAATTCCGATAATTAATTTTCAGTTACCTTTGGAGAAAAAAGTCGCGATAAGCCAAAAAAATTCGTTTCTGACATAGACTGAGTGTTTCTGTCAAATCTTACTTATTTTTTGTATTCAAAACAATCGTTTAACTAGCAAGAACAATAAATATAAACAGTTCATTATGTTAACCATATACTAACCCTAACTTTTATATACACGTGCAATACTGTTCACTTAAAGCAAAAGAACAAATTCAAGTACTTTTACTTGGAACTTCAATCTTTTTGAGTACAAGAACAATAGTTCTTTGTTTTTTGTACTCAAAAATTCTTAATACATGTACTGTTACTAGTACTTTTACTTAAAACTCTCATAAAAGTACTTACAAATTAACTACTTTAGTACTTTAAATCTGTACTTTAATGATATTTAGTTCCTTTTCAATTCAAAAAAAAAAAAAAAAAAACTAATTCATACTTTCTAGTACTTTTTTAATCTATTTTTGTTCCTGCTTACAGAAAAAATAAAGAGTACTTCTTAAAACAGTCAATAAGTACTTAATGAATTGAATAGCAACTATATATCAATTAAGTTTAGATTTTAAGCACTAAAAAACATTATGTTTTGAACATAAATAAAATGTACGACTGATCCACACGTACTTACCTCTTAAAGTCAAAGTTGCTGTGGATGCTAAAGCTTCTTATATAAAGTTCTTAAAAATAAATATTTTTATAATAAATTAAAAAAAAAATGTACACTTTATTTAAAAAATTTCTTAAATTGTTTTGACCTCCAAACTAAGTATGCCATTTGGTTCGTTAAAAAAGATTAATTTTTGAAAATCGTCGGAGCCTTCTTAAAATTTTTTTTTTTTTTATTTATAAAAATACTCAAGCCTTGTTTGAAAAAAAATTGGTATGGTAATGGACATCCAAAAACAAAATTCTAAAAAAAATTACCATCATGTTTTCGAAAAATTGATTTTTCAAAAAAAAAAAAATTTTGAAACTTTTTGGAAAATTTTAATATGTTGAAAATTGCTAAAAACCTTATGTGTAAAAATTATCATCGAAATTCATTTGTCCGTTTATAAGAAAATCAGAGAAACGGATCTATGGGAGGAACCGTTCTTAGTCGATAATTTTTTTGTTTCAAAAGTAAGACATTAATAGTTGTAGTACACATACAAATTTTAATTTAAATTTTAGAGTCGTTTCCGATAAAATTCATTTTTTTCATATTTGTCATATTCCAGGTACAGTTAATTTTGGTCTTAAAAATAATTTCAACTCCCCCTCTAGAAAATAACCAAAAACACTTGACTACTAAAATCGCTTAAGCGACTTAGCGAAAATAAAAACAATTAAGAGATATTTTCAATTTTCATTTTTGTATTAATGCCAGCAAAAATGAAGTTATTTTTATTTAAATTTCGTATGTTTCCATACTTGCAGTTAGGCTGCTGCCTTCCGTCAGTTTCTATTAATCTCTGAAGTTTTTTTAAACGGATTTTTCTGAACTCAATAAAATTCAATGTTTGCTATTGTAAAAGTTGCTGTTTTTTGTGGTCAAAATTTAAAAAAAAAATGATATTTTGAACCGATCATTGGTGTTGTTATAAATAAAATTAAATCTCGAGGTAGATCTCATTTCACGAATACATGTTACTTTATCATAGGGTCACTCTGGCGTATGTGGAACCCTTGTTTTCGGTTTTCCTTTATGAGCAACATATTATTTTGGGTGTAGGTAATAGCATGAAATAATTGGTAATTTTGGAAAGGTCCTTTTGATTGTATGTACAAAATATCGAGTTCTCTCAGTTCGTAGCTGAGGTGTTTAAAAGTTACAGTGCAATAAAATAATTGTAGTTTTTTTTTTAAAAATATGAAATAATTGTGATACCAACAGAAATTGGTGCCGCTATGATAAATCTTTATCAAAACCAAACCAAACGTTTGTTTCGAGACAGTTGACTTTGTTTCCATCTACCCGGAACATTATACACACTCAGGCTCAGGCCCCCCCCCCCCGTAAGCCTCCAAAATTAGGTTATTTTTTAAGTGATTTCATCATAATGCACATGATTAACTGAAACTTCTTCGTAAGTCTTAGAAATTTTCAAGGAATTTAGATACTCGAAACCCCCAAAACTTTTTCTGATACGTTACGTTACATTTTTCAAATCAAAGTTGTACTTACTCGAATTAAAAAACCACCAAATTTTATTTGTTTATCAGAAAATAACAAATGTCATTTCTTCAGCTGTCTATTTGAAAGCGAATGTAGTAGATCACGTAGTAGAGCAGTAATAAGTAACAGGCGGATTTAATTTGATTATTGGTAAATACACAATTAGACACGGCTTTAAAGTTTAACTTTGAGTCCTTCTAAAGACGTGTTTAGCGATTGATCATTGGTAAGGCCCACTGAATCCAGCCCTGAAATTTAGGCTTCCACAAAATTTAATAGTCTTCTTTTGGTAGGTACACACATAAGTCATTTTTGATGGCTTCTGTTTAACAGCAACGTTGAAAACTGTGATTACTTTAGGAATTCATTTCACTGCAAGATATTTTTTCTTATACATTTCTTTTTTGAGAAATATGTTGTTTTCCCATACCTATTGCTTTAAGTTTCATTTTGCAAACATTTTTTTACGAAATCCTTGTTTGTTTACTTAGGCTTCAAAGCAGAAGGATAATATGCATGTTGCACTCTTGTACCAAATTCCATCTACAGAATTGCGAAAGTGATTTAAATGTCGAAGCATCTGTATGCATGTGTATAAAGTTTGAGTTTGGATGCAGAGAGTGGATGGATGGATGCTTAACATTGAGGTGAGAAGTATTTGGTTGGGATTCTTAACTTTTACGACCTCTTTGTTGAAGTTTAGTTTTTTTTTTATTACAGTTACAGGACTACTTCACTGCTTTTTGAAGAATATTTATACCGTGGTGATGCAGGATATTATTATATCCTTGACGAGGGGATTTAAAAATAAGTATAGGAGAAGGAGAAAAATAAAGAGAAGGTTGTAAAGCCAAGATGCAAGTGGTTATTCATGTTTCTGCTTTTTTGAATTCATAAGTTTGAGAGTGCAGGATGATAAGCGAGGTTAAATTTTTTTGTGTTGGATTTTGTTTCCGATTCTTTTTTTTACTTTGGTGAAACACTTCTTTTTTGGGCTACTAAAAGTAAAGAAGTCTAATTAAAATACAAAAAATAATGGCGACAAGTTTTGTAGTAACAAAAAGTCTAACATGTGTGCGTTTAAATAATATAACAACCTTATAGCAAAATAATTAAAATAGAAACACAATTTTACATGACAAGTGCGAGTGTTTTTATTTTAATAACAAGTAAAAAATTGCGTTAAAGGCATCCATTAGGGATAAACTAGGGGTAAACCCGAAAAAAACGCATTTAAAGTTTTTTCCATTGGTCGGACACCACCCAAAATCTCTGATAGCGCTAAGGACTTTGGCATAAACCTGAATAAGAAAATTAAACTAGGATCTTAACATTTACGACAGAAAGTACATAATTGCACTCGCTTTCTACAGTAGGATATTTCGTAAAATCTGGTCGCTAACTTTTGAAATCGAATTAAGTAACTGTTCAGTGTTAACCTAAAAGTAAGATCTGTACTGACTTCTGGTTACGTTTTCTGGAGGAAGTAAGTCTCTAGTTCTTTTTGAAGAAGAATCATTCATAAGTTATTAGTGCCCTCCAGCTAAAACAAAACTGATAGCTGGAAATATATTTGTCATGCGCAGATTCTGCATATCATAGCACTCCGTTGTCCGTTTAGATTTTCATAAGTCATTCATGACCAACATTCTTAGTAGAGGAAATTGGCAAAGTAAGAAGCTATCATCTTGAGAATCGTTGTGATACATTTTGTTATCTGAGACAAAATTCCTCATACGAGGCAAAGGAACTTTCTGTTGAAACCTGTTGATTTTATTGACCAGACGACAACGAGGTTGAAAATTGTTTTTTTCGATAACAGTCAAAAGTCTGGGGAAAAGGGTTTCCATCGATAATGATAGAACAAATTATCGGTGTACATGCAGAAGTACCGTTTACCGACGGGATATTCCCTTCACCCACTTTAGCAAATCTGAACCTATAAAGCCGGAGTAGGTACTGATCTCATCTGAAGCTAGAAGTTGATCGGAACCAAATGCTCATAGGCACCTAGTATGGGGAGGACATTGAAATAGGGTTGTTTACTTCTTCAAAACTAGGTAATAATGTGTGACCGAAATCTTTTAAATAACTTAAAACTACCTCCTGACATTTTAGACTATAGCTCATTGAAAAATGTTAACCACTCATCATAAACCCTAGTAAAACAGTATTGGACTCGTCATCAGCAAAGTTCTTACAAATACCACTAAGAACATCGATCAGAATATCTGCATCCATTCACAGAGAAAGCTTGTAACAGCAAGTGATTTATCTGAAGAGTAAAAAGACTTTTGTATGAAACATTTTAACACTTTGCATCGAGTGTTGATAACCGACTTTAATTACTATTCTTTTACTTTAACTTTCGAAAAACCAAATGCAATGAAATCAAATTTGACGTTCTGAGTAGAGAAGTATTGTCAGATGAGTTTGGATCTCAAAAATGTTGTTGAAGATAACAGACTGAATAGCGATATGTTGCAAGTAGCCTTGGTGAACAGAACAGATGAACTCAAAAAGATCAGCCACAGAAGAATCTTAACTAAATACTTTTTGGCAACCGTAAGGATATAAAAGGGAACTTCCTACATCTTGAAAGTATTTCCTCTACCAAAAGTAAAACAGAACGATACATTAAAGGCTGTATTCATTCTTGGTAAAAGCCACGAAGATCTGAGCGAATACCGACTGATTGAAGAAAATACTCTTCTGTAGCTCCCATCACTAAGCACAGAAAAAGTGTGTAATCAGTTATATACTTAAAAGTTAGTCAAAGTCAAGTAAACGTGATTAACCCCAAAAACTTTGGAAGAAGAACTAAAATGAAGTTTAGCAGACAAGTAACCTTTGAGCAGAAGAAGTCAAGTGGAAACCTCCAATTGCATTCAAGTCAATAGTTTAAGAAAACTTTCTTGAAAATGATTAGCAATATGACAAGTTTTTTAGGCTGAAATTTAATGTTAAGTTAGGCACTTCGATTGCTTAAACATATTTACTTGTTGGCTCTAGAATGTAAAGCTTTTAAATCAATAGAACAAAATTCATCTATATTTTATTCCTACCAGCTAAACGATAGCTTTTAATAAAATCTCCAATAATACGCCAGCTATTCACATTCGTCTTAACGTCAAGAACCAATAAATAACTTTGATTGAGATGAACTGCCGACTCAAGCCCTCTCAGTTCCAAAACAAATCCTTCAATATTTGAAATAATTTGTTTTGTACCAACTTCCCTTCAACTATAATAACAACAATTTATACACTGCTCCAACTAAGGACACTCATTTATCGCTACAAGGGATTGCCAGAGACCTACCTTTGTGATTACTTTCTCGCCCTCATCGCACTTCTAAAAACAAAGAGAAGAAAAAAAAAAAAAAAATAGTCCTAAAGCTTATAGGAACAAAAAAAAAAAAAAAAAAAATAGGAATAAATAAACAAAATTAAATAGCTTCTTGATTAATGACTGCAATTTGTTATCACAGGCTACTACAACAGACTCTACTATCGCATCTTGCTATAGAAATATCCTAGGTAAAAAGGGACAAGGCAAAAGGACGTGGTAGGTATATTGTTTGCTTTTTCTCTTACTCCATCACCTACTGTCCCTATTAGGATAACAAGCCGTCCTTTGACTAAGGTCCAAGTCCATGACTCAAACATAAAGAATCGCACTGGATAAATACAGACACAAGAAAATACACATAAACAGTCAGCTATGAATTGTATATGTATATAAATTCCGCAATGGAATCATTTGAATAAGAAGGCAAAAAACGGATATGCAATTTAGAATGTCAGTTGGAGAAACATTAAAATGAAATTACGCTTGCTTCCTGACCAATTCTCTTCCGTCCATTCGTTCTTCCATTTGCTAGAATAAAACTGGGCAAAACGCGAAAAGTGAAAAATTACGCGAGCTCTTTGAGGTCCAGACAGACGGAGGTTATTTTTTTTTTTTTTTTTTTTATTAAAACCACAAAGATTTAAAAAAAAAGTGTGGTGGCTAGCAACAACAAATAAACACACAAAATGAAGAAAAAAATCACGTCAGTAGTCGTTGGAATTTCATTATTTTGCTTCTGCAACGGACATTTTTATTTCTCAACTAAAGTGATTATGGCTCTTTAACTATTTGATGTGAGAGATTTAAGTGAAACGAATATAAAGCTATTACTCAAAGTGAATTATTAATCATGGCTTTGGAGGTTTCTTTCTCTTTTCATTTGGGACTTGCATCTGGCAAAAATGAGAAATCACTTTGAATGACGGATTTTTTCATTAAAAAAACAAAAAAAAAAAAAACTAAACGTAGTTTCTCCTTTAGCATTTAAATTTTTAATGCAGAAGATGGAGTTTGAAATAGGTTCTTGAAATTAAATTACTTTTGTCACAAAGTACAAATGATTTTAATTGATAAAGAGATCTCAATAGAGGTGCTGTGACACCACATTCTCTGGTAAATGAAAGCGTCTCAAACACCTGTATTATTATAAATATGTGTATATATAAGAGATAGAAAAAAGGTTCAAAAGCCTGGATGTTCTGGAAGCCTATAATTTTAGGTGATCCTGAAAGCAAAGTGATAAAGAATAGGAGTTTATTTTTGATAAATCGGCTTTGTAATGTTTTAGATAGCACACCACGCAAAAAATCTAATAGTAATGAGAGACCTGTTGTAGGTATTCCAAGTTCGCTACTTGCTATCGAACATTTTATGGACAACAATAAGGCATTGCAACGTGAATCAGTATAGGTGCGAGATTGATAAATACATCTTTGAATTTGCGGCACCATGATTGAACAAAAGGAATGTAATGGAATCTGTAGTTTTTTTTGTTGAGACAAACAAGCAAATCAGCTGACGCGACGTTTGAAATACAGTCTCCCAGAAGTCCAGTATTGAATATGAGCTAATATCGGTTCGAGTCTGGCAGTCAATCATCGTATGTGGTAGAACAGCTGCAGATCCTTGAAGGTAACAAAATAATTTTCAAGTTCACATTGCAATTCACAGCTACTGGAGCAGAAAATTCGTGTCGTAAGATTTTGAAACAGGTAAACCGTTAACCGTACCGTTTAAAAAAACGTGACATCAGTCGTAATTATGATCAATATGGTGACAGTTTGTTGATTTAGAGACCACAAGTCCACCTGCTTAATATCGAGTGGAATCAAGTACTATTTTTTCTCGGTGGAAATCAAAGATTCAACGAACGTGTCAACGAATTAGTCATGCAAGGGTTATGTCTCCATAGCGGAAAGAGTGAACATCCCCCTAGAAATGAAAAAGGGTAAAATGATTGAACACTGTCCATCTTGATCAAACCGAAGGTGAAAAAGCCCGATCATCGCGACAAACACAGGTTTGAGGAACTATTATCTAGATCTAGGTTTGATACATGCATGGTGCGAAATTCGTTGTAACGTAAAATCCCCAGTGTCGTTGCTGCAAGAGGTATTGCCTCTTGCTACCCAAGAGCAAAACACTGTAGCAGTCTGGGCACTAGGCATTTGGTGCTCCATTCGACTATAAAGTTCTCTCTAATAAAAGATATTAAAGATTAACTACTTTTCCTAAACTTAACTCAATTACTTTAAGTTTAGCAAAAGCAATAAAGCCATAATGGCTAGGTTAGGTAAATGGATTGCCCATTTGATTTTTTTACCGTCACACTTAGATCAATTGTACATCCATTGTGATACCCTACCTTGGGATTATGAGTGATGTTCACAGTAACCCTTCTGAATAAAATGTACACATTTGTGGATGAATTCGCTTTAGACACCATGATGAGAACTACCCATCACGTATATGTTTTGTGAGATAATTCACGCCTAGCATCGCACCTTATTTGGAGATTTTAAACCTGTCATGAAGACGGCTGCTATCTTAGACGATGGATACCATTTAGCATAACCATACATATCAGTATGTTATCAACAAACGGCCCAATGACAAATCAAGCAGAAGCAAAAAGGTTAGCAAGCGATGTTTATATCCATCCACCATTATATCCACCATCTTAGGGTCTAAACTGAGTTCGTTCAGCAGATGACCGAATAAGCAAGTCTTTTACTCAAAGTGGCTAATTTGAAAATTACTAGTTTATATAGACTTATTCTCCCATACTTAACAGTAAGCATCTTTAACTGCCTCTGGTGTTGACTTTTGAGTTCCTCAAAGTTATTTAAAAATAGTGTTAATCATCTTGTCTTAAACTAAAATACTTCGGAGATGTTCTTTCTATATGTAGCTTGTCCCTATTTAAGTAACCTTTAAGTTGGTAAAGCAACACTGTGTATCAATCTGGTATTCTAGAATTGTTTCCGGGTTATTTCGGAGTGTGAAAATTCGATCAAACGGTTAAACCACGTACATTGCTACGCCATTAGCAAAACGTATAGGTACGCACATCAAATTTAATATGCAATATTGAGGAATCTACTAGGTGAAATGGGGCCAAAAAGACTGCATGTTTTCTGGGAAAATGGACTTCAATGTACTTATGAAGATGAGGGAGGTGTTCCCAAAATCGGTAATTTGTTATTCCCCATTCATAAAAGGAAGATAAAGTTAGGAAAAAAGTTAAAAAATCGGTTTGGTACTTTTTGACCAACTTTTCATCTCCACTTTATCTGCTCTTGGCGCAGTTCAGAGCATCTCACTTCTTGTAAGCAAGGAAAATTATGCCCATTGCACAGTTTTCATCCTTACTGTCTTATAATGGTACAGGTGGAAGGATTTTGAGAACATTATCGTCCAAGAATAATGGATTGTTCTATCTAACAGTGGATTGTTGACTGTTTTCATCGTTTAACGTTTTGGGATCTCATGGATTGACTACCGAGAACCTACCTACACTTCAACAAAACAAAAAATAAGGCAAATAATGTTTCACCTTCAAAGACCCATTAAAAAATGGAATTGGTTGTAAAAGAACTTAAACTCATTAGTTTAGACATCAAGCTGCATCAATTAAAACTACAAACGAGCAATATTCATTGTTTTTTTTTTTTTTTTTTTTTTTTATAATTAACGCGCACATCAAGGGGTTATGAATACCCTTAAATTGTTATAAAAACACAGTGCGAGCTTTTAGGAAAAGAGGAGAGGATTAAGTAGGAGACACCGATGTACATTGACTTTAAACCTTTGTAGATTGTAATGGGGAGGAAAGACAGAGCCTGGTAAAGCATTCCACATACGAGTTGAACGGCTAAAAAATGAGTCTCTATACTTAACTGTACGGCCGAAGTTGGGTTTCAGGTAGAATTTATGGGCATTCCTAGCAAGCCGGGTATTGCGGTTGAAATTCTTTAGGGGAGGAATGCAACTAACAACTTCACTAGAGCACTGATTATAAAAAAAGCCGTAAAAGAGTGAAAGGCAGGTGACATTACGACGATGTTCAAGAGAATCTATTGATTCAGTAATTGCTCCATCACCAATCAGTTTTAATGCTCTATGTTGTACCCTATCTAGTAGGTGCACCTGACCAAATGTGTGAATTATATTCTAGTTTGGGACGGACGTAGGCTTTATAAATTGATGCCAAATCTGAAGGGGTGAAGAATTTCCTGCACCTTTTAAGAAAACCTAAGCATTTAGCACCATTTTTGGCAACTTGAAATATATGGTCATTCCAGCGTAGATCATCATTAACACACATGCCTAGTACTGACAGCTTTTCGGTTTCATTGATGCAGGTACCACTCATGGATAGTGGCAAAGGCGGTACATTGAATTTCAACGACAAAAGACAGCATTGGGTTTTCGAAGCATTGAATTCTACTCGGTTTTCGTATCCCCATTTTACAATGCTGTCGAGATTAGAATTCAATGAACTAATCATACGCAACCGTCCACGCTCTATATCCGAGGAGCAGGGACGTGAAGTAGGAAATGAATATGAGATGCTAAGGGTTGAGTCGTCGGCGAAACAATTTACTGGATTAGTAGTTTTTGATAAGAGATCATTTATGAATACAAGAAATAGAGTCGGAGACAAAACGGAACCCTGGGGCACACCAGCATTTATGTAGTGAGTGTCAGATTTAAAGATTGGTTCCACTTTTCGGTAAGATATGCCATCAAATCGCCAGTGGATCTTTTGCTGCGAAAGCCGTATTGGCGGTCATTTGCCCATTTTAGCTAAAGACTTCCACATAGGGTCTTCTTTTTGCAGAAAGCTGTAGGCCGTACGATGTGGAATGGAAGGTAGAACCTTAACCAACAGCCCGGCACGTCAATCAAATAGAGGTGACAGTTCCGAAAACCTACTAACTATTGCAATTGGCAGCCCAGGCTACAACTAACTTTTTCAGGCTGACACCTTAGTGTTTCTAAAAGCCTTTCAAGTTCTGGTGAAATGATTCTGAGAGATTTGGGTTACTACGCTGACGGTGCTGAATCAGGGCAACTAACCCGTTGCCAAATATACCATTCAATTGAGATTGAAAATCTATATACGCAATTAAGTGACCAAGTTCGTCTAATGACCTACAGTTTTTCACGACAGTTCGCCTTGGGAAAACAGTGTATTGGTAGGTATTACTTAGCGGCTATTTTCACTTATTTACCTTTCGACCTTTACTAATCTTATGAATGAATATTGACAAATTAAAACAAAAAGCCGAAAAATACCCTCTTTCCCGTGAAAGCCAATTTTCTAACATTTATAACGACCATCATGTAGCCGTGCAAAAAATGTCATGCGATATAAATCGAATTTAAATCTACTTCATCCATCAAATATCCATTCAGTTGAACAGGTACATATTAGATTCAGACACCCAAACAGAGATAAACGTTTGCAGCATCCACACATACAACTCTTTATTGTTCAGATAGGGCACCCAAATTGTGGTAGACAACAGAGACCTATAATAGAGAAAAAAAAACAAAAACATTAAAACCAGCATTAAACTTTAGGACCAAGCACTAAATGCCATACGTATGGACGAATAACGCGCCAAAATTACAAAAAAAAAAAACAGGACTCTCCTGGTTATTCATACTCGTGTGCCACACTCACTTGATCCCTAGCTGGCTTACAACCAAACTCCTGTCGTTGATGGGAAATTTGCATACAAAGCACCTTATGAAAAATTTTCGAAAAATAAGCGGAACTGCTATATACGAACCCTGGCAGGTATAGGTTGGCAAGGGATACCCAGTTTCCCAGTGAGCACATACAAAAGAGGAAACGGGAAATGACAACGGACAGGATATAGGGAGGAGAGGATATAGCAGAATAAAATATACGCTCTTGGGTTCTCTCTACGATTTAACCATTAAATTGGAATTTTTGCCATGATTTATGATGGACGGACATTGACTTTGTCTTCGTATTCATATTAGAAAATATTTTGATTTGTGGGCCCATCAAAGATGCGAGAGCGAGAGAATCCTTGTCCTTGTTGTTGTCGTCGTTAAAGTGGTAGGAAATACTTTAGCTGATGGTGCGAGGCTAGCTTATAGCTCTTATGGGCGGAAGTAGGTACTTCAAACTGAGTTTTTGATATAAATCAACTTCCACTTGGGTGCTTCCTTTCATAAATTGCATTCATCCGTCAGGGCTCTGTGTAACCCAGGAAATCACCGAAATTGAACGGCCATCCTTTACTTCATTGCACACATGAAAACAAAAAAGACAATCTATATTGCCATTTTAGTTTGATCCCTGGATAGCAATTTTTTTGTTTACAAAGTAAAAAACTGCCCGGGTTGTAAGCCTTGACATGACACCAATATTCATTTGACAGTTTGTATGACAAGAATATTGCAGATATTGTTTTTTGTTGTATAAGATCTGCTTGAAACGTGCGTCGCGTAAACCCATCTTCAATGATGATGTTAAAGGCCTTTAAGAGATGATGTTAAAGGCCTTTAAGAGATGTAATGGAATGGACCAGTGAAGAGGATTTGGAAGAACTATGACTAGACTCTGAGGAACGCTTTTCTCTTCCACAATAAAGAACCCCAGGGTTGGTTGCTAATACCCGTCAAGGTATTGCCTCCCAGGTTAGCAAAGTCTTTGCCTATCCTGGCGTTTTGATCGAGTCGATGGTGTCATGTCTCTTTTATCGATTGTTTTCGTCTCGTTAACATTTAAACTAATATCCAAAACCAACTTCGCAACCTCCGTTTTAATACTTGCAAAAGCAAGAAAACGATTTTCAGAAAAAATTACAATATTCTCAATGCCAAAAAATGTGAATCAATAGCAAAATATGTACCGATATGTGACCTGGAGAAAATTATTTACTGTACAGCTAATTTACTATCGAAAAAATCTTCTTTCCAAAAAAAATCTAAGTAGTACGATTTTGAGTGCGAGAATTTTACGAAGAAAATGTTTTGAGCTTTTCAATCGTCTGCGAAAATATGAAGCACAGAGCATAAAAATAGAATGTGTCGAAACCAATAAACAATATAAAACGATATGCAGAGCAAAAAAAGGAAGTTCACTCTGCAAAGATGGGATTCCAGTTAATTCAAAGCATAGATTTGGATAAGTTTCGGTCATAAACAAGAAAATTTTCTGGAAATTACAATCCAAAAGATGATACTGCCATCATTCCAGTAGAAAAATTGCGTGAACAAGTGTTCACGCGCCTCTCTTTTGTACTTGCCGAATCAGAATAATTGGAACAGCCTCTTGTCAAGGACGAAATTCTAGATAAGAATATTAAGCTGGAAAATGTTAAAATGGTTCTAAGACCTCTGAAAGACGGTAAAGCAACAGGGTCAAACGGAATTCCAGCTGAGTTTTTGAAATACAGCTTTGAAAGAAAATTTTTCCAGAAGACTAAACATAATTTTCAATTTTGGAATATTAATTGAACATTTTAATGCAACATCGTTTTTCCCGATATATAAAAAAGGTGATCCGTCTGATCCGACTAACTACAGAGGCTATCATTCTTGAACTTAGCGCTAAAAACGTATATTAAACAAGACACTGATTGTATGGGTAAACGCTAACAAAAAACTCAGTGAGTTTTAGGCTGGATTTCGTGCTGCTTATTCGACAGTTGATAACATCTGCGTACTTACATCTATAGCTTAAATGAAGTTGAACCAAAATCATAAAACTGAGCACGTTGTTGGTATATTTTAGAGCAGCTTTTGATACTATAAACCGAAATGCGATGTTCTTCAAGCTTCATAATTTAAGTTTATACTCAAAGTTTGCCAGATCTCTAGAAAAACTATATCAATAATCTGCGGCATATATTGTCAAAGGAAAGGAACGTTCAGAGAAATTGGAAATAAACCGTGGAGTTACGCAAGGCTGTAATCTTAGCCCTCTACTATTCGCTCTCTTTTTAAATGATCTTGTGGGCTCACTTACATGTGGAGTAGACATTGGCAGCACAAAAGTAAAAATCATCATGTACGCAGACGACTGCAATTGATCAACAACGGGTACGGGTATTGCAAAAAGTGAGGCTTAGAAGTTAAAGTTATTGCTGTTAGCTTGAAATATGGTGTGTTGAACGCAACAGCACTATCGATTCTTCTATTTTGGGTGGTCAGCGATTCGAGGAGGTGGAATGCTTGCTACTTTTTTTTCTCAGGAAATTTATTTATTTGCCAATCAACACACCTAAATATATGTATTATCTTGAGTCAGGGTTACCATCACAGTTTATTTTATCGCTAAGCCTACATGCTGATTATTTATTAAGAGTGGTTAAAATTGATGAAATTCGGCTACCAAAGCAAATTTTGCGGTATGCCGTGCATAAGAATATACTTTTTGCCAAGAATTGGATTAAACTGGCTGTAGTTGTAAAG
The DNA here is from genome assembly GCA_948107695.1 of Meliscaeva auricollis. Taxonomy (NCBI): domain Eukaryota; kingdom Metazoa; phylum Arthropoda; class Insecta; order Diptera; family Syrphidae; genus Meliscaeva; species Meliscaeva auricollis. Next base: position 74,881,343 of record OX403616.1, on the reverse strand, counting down.
TGCTGAATTTATCGGAGGTTAAAATGAACCAATGGAAACAGACGTTTTATAAAGTTATCCGGACAACTGATGAGAATGAGAGATACTCTTTATCGAAAAAGCCCGTGAGTCAACAGAGAGGATTTATTACTCAAAAGTAAACTATTTAAACGAAGCAAATTACTTCAACAGCAGTTTCTCATGCAAATTGATCGGAGCAAATTTAAAAAGTATCTAATTGGCTTAGACTGGAAGCTTCTGTTCAGCTATTATCAAATGGCCAGCGCTTATAGATGAAGAATATAAGCACAGAAAGCTTCTAAAATTGCGACTGTTTAAAATAACTGATTGTGATGTCTTGTCTTAGCTAAAAGAATTGCTCAGAATTTACTTATTTGCAGCAAACTAATGAACAGTTTATGAAGAACCTCTCCAGACAGTAGTTTGTGGCAAGGAACTTCATTTTTGGCGTAAATATACAATTCATGTGCAACAAATGCAATGCAATGGCAACAGCCTTGGTTTGAGATCGAGAGGTCTCAGATTCAATTACCGGTGTTTTACCGAAATGAATTTAAGAGTTTGCTGCAAACGATATTAAAGTCGAAAAATTCCTTCTTCCAAACGTAAAGTCGTTTGAAGCAAACGATTCGTTCTCTACTTTTGTTAATATGCATTCTACGATAATCATAAATTATACAGTCGTAGTGGAATGACAAGATACTCGCTTCGTAAGCGAGAAGTGACCCAAACGAATTTACCAATTTGCTGCAAACGAAGAAGAAAAGTTGTCCAGCAATCGAAAAAGTCGTTTGGGCAAGTTTTTCGTTCTTTCAGTTTATTGTTTTACATTTATTGGGCCTCTTCATACGTGACTAATTCTTCCTGGGGTAAAAGTAATTTTTACATTCGTGGGAGAGAGTCGGCATACGGAATATGCGAGCAGGACCGCACAAAATCTTCTTCCAAGTTTCAAGTGGAAGAACAGAAGAACAAAACTAATACAAACACAACTTTTCGTTTGGGGTTCTAAAAATAATATATTTCTGAACAAATACATTCGAATATGGTTCATGTATACACATTTTTCTTCCGGCATAGTTCATCCCATGTGAAGTCGAACAGAAGAATTAAACCGATTTTCATCCCGGAAGAACTAGTCTCGTTTGAAGAGGCCCATTGACCTACTTTGAATTTGTCAAAAACCTATCTATATTTTTGAAAGCTACTTGACTGCACTGCGAATATTCTCGTTCTATATTTTCTGCACTCAAGACTAAAGCATTTGCAGAATTGTAATTTTCGAAAAGAAAAAAATTCCAATAATGTTTCCAATCAAAGTACATCCATGTTTTATATTAATTCAAATGGAATTTTCTGGGAACCCAAATACATATTACAATTATATGAATTTGAGTACGTAGATACCAACTCATTTTTTCAAAAATTGCAATTTAAAGCAAAATACCACTTCCTACTCAAATGAGAATTCCAAATAAATTTTTAGACAGAATACCAGATTTGATTATAGAAACGTCTCTTCTCTTCTAACTTCCAAAAGCTTTTAAAAGTTTTCCAATGAATGTTTTAAAATATTCAATTTCCATTAGTCAACATAACTTGACAAACACGTTATCAAGGAGTTCTTTTTAAAATGACAAATCTTCTCTTGCAGATTTCAACCACATTTTCAACACATCCTTATAATAAACTCGACTCGTGTACACACACACACACACACACACACACACCTGATACCTCCTGACCCCATTTGAATTCAACGAAGCAACGTATCTCGAATAACCTACAAACAGGATATGTGCAAAATTGAACTTTAAGCAAACACAATTTCCATTTCCTGTCATAAATAAGAAATCAATTTAATTAAGCCCGATTCATCGTCGTGTTTTTAATTGCATCTCTTGACCCAATTCATCATCACGTATAGCCATGAAGCTATGTGTTCCGAAATCCCAAGTAGGTCTACGGGTAGATAGGTATACTGCAGATGATGAATTTAAACCAAATATTTATTTTTGAGGTGTATAGGCCGTTGTAAGTCGATATACTGCAACAGAGATTCATTGAAACTCAGAATTGATGTTTCAACTTCAATTGCAATCAATCTTCAAAAAAAAAAAACGAATACAAAAAAAAAAGAGGATGAAAATGATTCCCCAAAATATACTATCTCTGAAGTTTTACGTTAGCTTTTTTTTTCATCGAACTCAACCAACATCACACCAACATCAACCAAAAAAAAAACCGCCGCCCGCCGAAGGCACGAACTATTATGGAGTTCAATATTGTATAGGAACTATACGAAAGATAAGTTTATTGGCTTCCAAGTGGATAGTCAATGTGATCCAACCCCCCCCCCCCCTTAATGGTGTCTGCTCCAACTTTACACCAAAACGACAAAAATATCAAACAGAAAAAAACAAGCCACAGAAATCCGCACAAATTTCCTGAATTCCCAAAAAATTGAAATGGCTTGGAAAGAGAAGGAAACAAAATAGAAAAAAATTCAATAATACGCTGAGGGTGCACAGGGGGTAACGTGTACCACCAAGTAACTCTGGGGTGGTTGCTCCCTGAGCCCCGGCTGAGTACATATAGTGGTTCAGTATTGTGTGGGACTGGGTCGGTTAGATTTATTGTTTTAGTACCGACACAAAAATATTGGCTTGGTGGGAAAAGAATTCAATTGAAATTCATATACTCAGTATGGAGCCATGTATATATTGGTTTAGGGGTAGTAGGAGGCGATGTAATGTTTACTTTTTTCAACTTCGAGTATACCGTATACTGGTCTGACACGATTTACCATCAGGGTTCCCTGTTGATCCTTTTTTTTTGTACAAAAATCATTCATGAACAAAAGTAAATCAGAACACAAAAAAAAAATACTCGTACATAAAATTGAAAACGACTCAACTCGAAAAATGACGACTATACTATTTGGTGTTAGTGATGATGTGGAATGTAATGCCTCTATGCTATCCACCTTTTTTTTTTCCTTCAATTTTTTAATGTAAGTACACATTCGAGTTTTATAAAGGGTGATTTTTTAAGAAGGTTTAGAAAAAAAACACAAAAAATTCGAAAAATTGAATGAAATATTTATTTGAATCGATAGTTTGAACCTTGCAATTTAATGTTTAAAGATAATTTCATGCTAATGTTGACCGCGGCTGCGTCTCAGGTAGCCCATCCGCTGAGTCCAATTTTGGCATACTCTTTCACACATATCAACCGGTATCTCACGAATGAATGCATGGATGTTGGCTTCCAGTGCGTCAATCGAAGCGGGCTTGTCCCTATAGACATTAAATTTGACATACCCCCACAAAAAATAATGTAATGGTGTCAAATCGCACGATCTAGGCGGCCAATTGACCGGCCCGAAACGTGAAATTAACTTTTCACCAAACTCGCCTCGCAATTGCGCCATTGTTTCGCGTGCTGTGTGGCATGTGGCACCGTCTTGTTGAAACCACATATCATGCAAGTCAAGAACTTCCATTTCGGGCAAAAAAAAGTTTGTTATCATCGCTCGGTAGCGTTCACCATTGACAGTAACGCTGCGATTCGCATCATCTTTGAAGAAATATGGCCCAATAATGCCGCCGGCCCATAAACCGCACCAAACAGTGGCTTTTTCGGGATGCATTGGTAGCTGTTGCAATGCTTCTGGCTGATCTTCACTCCAAATGCGGCAATTTTGCTTATTTACGTACCCATTCAACCAAAAATGAGCCTCATCGCTGAACACAATTTTTCGATAAAAAAGCGGATCCTCGGCCAGCTTTCCAAGAGCCCATTCACCAAAAATTCGGCGTTGTGGTAGGTCGGCTGGCTTTAGTTCTTGCACCAGCCGTATCTTAAAAGGCTTTACGCCCAAATCCTTCCGCAAAATTTTCCACGTAGTGCTGCAACAAAGGCCTAACTGCTGGGAACGGCACCGAATCGACATTTCGCGGTCTTCTGTCACACTAGCTGATACGGCCGCAATATTTTCTTCACTACGCACAGTACGTAAACGTGTTGGTGGTTTAATGTCCAACAAAGTAAATTTGGTGCGAAATTTGGTCACAATCTTCCGAATAGACTGCTCCGAAGGTCGAGAATGCCGACCATAAAATGGAAGCAGCGCGCGATGAACATTTCGAACCGAGCACGAATTTTGATAGTAAAATTCAATAATTTTCAAGCGCTGTTCATTTGTAGGACGATCCATGGTTAAATTGCAAACCAAACTGAAGCTGTTTGACAGTGAAAAAAGGTACTCAACACACGTCAGCTGTCAAAACCAGTGTTGGCAAAACCAAACCAGCTAAAAAATCACCCGTTACAATACATACAAGTGCGGTAGGGATAAATCAAAGATATAAATTTACTGTCATAACTTAAAACAAGGGGAAAAAAAATTGAAACTGACACAATTTTTCTTTCAGCATCCATCATTAGTGCAGGGCGTTGTTGGTGGTTACATTGTACATTAAAAACTTTTATACAATTAGTATATGAGTGAATGAAATGAGGTAAATTGAGTGGGTAGTAATGATTGAATTGGAAGTTTGGTTTTTTTGTGAGGATGGAAAATCATTATTTTTCAATTTTTTTTTTTTTAAAGAAGTTTTGCCTATACCCTGCAAAGCAAGGGGCAAGTAGTTACAGATTCGTAAAAAAGAATTAAACTAACACAAGTAGAAAGGTACAAGCAAACATGACATAACGATGATACAGAATAGATGAAAAGTAAGTGACTTTGGTCTCATTTCAATAATCATGTTCATAAGGACGAACAACCCATACATAACCTTTATTGGATAGCGTTAGATCATGGTGACAAGGAACAAAAACATTGTCAACCAGGAAGGAATTTCAATTCTCTTTATTGAAAAACGTTCTCCGGATCGAACATTTATGTAGACGTTGAAAAAATCAATGGTATCCTCGTTGAATTTGAGAAGAACTCTCGGATTAATTTGTGCGGTATTACCTGATGTTGTTGAACACAAAAGTAAGATATACTATAGTGGTAGGGAGCATGCACCAATCAGTGTTGCCGCTGGGAGACGTTAGTGGATTTTTGCGACCATATTTGAGTCTCTGCTACCAAGCGATCACTTTTTTTTAAAGAACGACCTTTTCATAATAGTGACTTTTTTCATTAATCAAAATTCAAAAACATGTTTTCCGAACTCAACTTTTAAAGTGGAATTTGTTAGAGAAACTATTGTTGCTCTGTTAATTTTGAATTCAACATTCCTCTCAACTTTAATTGCATTACATTACATGTGCGGTATGTGTCTCTTAAACGAAGAGAGATATCGAAAAATTATATTAAATCTTTTTGTTTTTATCTTGAATGGTTCTACAATTTCCCAGTTACAAAAATGTTTTTTTTTTGCAACAATGACGTTACCAAATGGATACCGCAGGTGAAAACTGTTAGATTATGACTTTTTCTGATCAAGTTTAAAAAAAAAGAAGACAAATTGAGTGATTTTTCTATAACAAAATATGTTAATGAAGTTGTGCGACATTTTTTTTTGTCAAAATAGCGACTTTTTCGACAAAAATGCGACTTTTTTCAATTAATTTTCGGACTTATTTTTCTAAAAGCGAAAATTCTCAACGGTAACGCTAGCACCAATTCATCATTAACCTTGGCACAGTGTGCCCCATCTACCCCCCAAGTTTGGCCGTTTGTGAAATGCCATTTCGGTATTTGGTCGTTTTCTTAATAACATAGCGCATATACCGGAAAAGAGTGACAGAATATGCTGATATGAAGATGCTGTAGCGGTCAAAAAATGCAGCAAAAGAAGAATAAAAATACATATTCAAGTCGAAGGCTGAAAGTTTTGATAAAAGAACTAAAAGAACTATCTTCTGGTACAAAGTCTAGACTGCAAACATTGAAGGTTACTTAATAACCCGTGAGAACTGTATAGTAAATGCCTTTAAGGAACATTTTTGAAGTTATACATCCTTACCGAAATTTATAAAAATATTCAACCAGTAATAACACATAGACTATTTTAGCCCATTATTACTGTTTTTTTACACAGACAGAATTTTTTTGAAATTCCACAGGGAATTTAAAGATAAATTCTTTTTTTACACCTCAAAGAATATAAGAGATAGAATTATGAAATAAATTTTATTGAATATATAAATTGAAATAATAATGAGTTTCAAGTTAAAAATTATTTTTCAAAATTAAATATATTTTTAGAACTTTGAAAATGATGCTAATGTGAGGAAAGTTGATGTTTTATCGAAAAACAAATTATGCCCATTAAAAAAAAATAAAAAAAAGAAAATTAAACGTATAGTACGGAAAACATTCAAAATGCTACATAACGGATTTTTTTAGGTTTAAAAAACACAAATGTTTTTGAAAGTTTATTTGGGTAGTTTTATTGATTTTAAAAATCAAAATCAATCAAATCAAAATATTTTATCAAAATGACTTTTAGATTAATGTATTGTCTACAAATGTGTGAAAAAAGTAGATTTTAAAAAAATTTTTTCAAACATTTTTTTATAATAAAAACAAGATATTTCGGTCCAAGTTGTTTGACCATTTTCAATGGCATTTTATTTTTATCTTTCTCATTTTCATATCAGTTTTTAACTTGAAGTTTACACAGCCATTAGATATTAGGTAAATACGTTTTTTTTTACAAAATTTCATAATTTTCTGAAGTATGTGAGCTGAGATAACGGTAAAAAGAGTTGTTTTTACGCCGCGCTTAATTGCTATTAACCCAAGCATCATAAATCCATAACTCAGCTTTATTGAACATCACAATCAAATTATCTTTAATTTGATATATAACACATAACTGTGCATGCTTTAAAAGCTTAACAAACTTGAAAAGAGTTTCATCAAAATTCAACAAGATTCAACAACTTCGGAACTCGACCAGCCACTAGTGGAGAACAGTACCGTTGGCTCACAAATGGATTCGAGATGGTTCGCTTATAAACTTAACTTACTGAAAATATGTTTTAAATGTATGCGTTAAAATTACAAAATTTTATAAAAAAGTTGATAATTTTGATAATATTTTTAGCTCAATTTCAAGATGTGTCTGTTTTGTTAAACAATTCCAAACAAAGTTTATTGATGGGCTACCTGAAAACTCAATGCAAAAAACTTTGTGAACTTCTTCCAGCTAAGAAGAAGTAGATGAACCATAATCCAAATCATCACACGAATTTTATTAACATTGATAACAGCCATTTACATTTCATCAGCCTTTTGTGTCAATATCAACTCCATAAAAGACACTCACCCCACTAAAGGAAATCCGATTAATAATAATTAAAGCGTTTAGAAGATGAAGGTGTTAAGCGACATTTTCAAACCCTTAAGTAATCAGTAACCTTCTTTATACAAAGTGTTTGAAACCTCTGACCTAAACTAAAAGTGACAGGAAAATTACTCTGATAAAACAGAAATTTAAGTTAACTTCATCTCTGAGAAAAGAGTCAAATTTCACAAAAATGTCACTTAACACCTTTATCTTGCAAACGCTTCAATTATCCTAGCAAACCACGGCTACTTCTGTTTGGTAAAACAAATGAGTTCAAATATCCTTGTTTCACTACGTATTCATTTTCATTCAGTCCGTTTTTGACCTATTCGATTTTTTTTTTTTTTAAGAAGAACTTAAAAAAAAATACGAATGAACTCGATTCGTGCTGAATAACAGCTACGCTAACGTATTCAAACCGAACCAAATGAACCCGAATAAGTGTGAGCGAGCAATACTTTGCCAGACGTTAAACACAAAAGATGAAGATGATCATACTGAACTCTTTCGAAAGAACAAATCTTAGACAGAGATTCGGTTCTGTGGGCATAGAGGGCGAGACTGCGAACTTTATGAGCTTTCTAAAGCCGCGGCCAAGTAAAAAACGATTTTTGGATCCCAAACTCCATGTTTAATGAGTCAACAAAGACCCAACCTATACACTTCAAAGACCAAGCTATACCGGATATCAGAGCACCATTGAATATTAATTTACTGAAACTTAAATTCAAAGTTTTAGTAAAATTTAATTCAAAAATTGCTTCTGGGCAAACACGTTTTAACGAATTATTCTTATCAGACCGGTATGCTAAGTTCTTTTATAATATAGTTTTCTCTAACAAAGTGAACCTAACCGTTATAATTTCATAATAAACAAAAAGAAAAAAAAAAAAAACTCCCCTCCCTATAAAATAGCCTATCGCTATCATATGAACAACTAAAACATCTGTTGCTGACAAAATTAAGTTTGTTTTCGTTCCATGGAGATATATATCTTCTCAAAGGCTTTTCTTATAATGCCTATTACTCTCTCTCTCATCCTATCCAATTTCGATCCCTGGGTATAGCAAAGCAAGCAAGACAAACAGCCGTCGGCAGTAGGCAATTTATACCCTTTTAATATTGGTAGCAGTGAATCTTCATTTGGTCCAACAAAACGAACTAATACGACGCGAAACCACTAAACCACCACCCAGCACACCCCAAGTAAGGACTTTAATTTTGGATGTTGCGTCGCATCGCCCGCCGCCGTGTCGTGCGTCGCGTCGGTCGTTCTCCCAGTATCCTGTTTAATATTCCACAACTAGTGTCGATGTTGATGTTTCACCATTATTACCAGAATGCGTCCTACATTTTACCCCAACATATCTAGCGAAAGTAAAAACAAAAACAACCGAGATAATAGATATCCATATCCAAGTTACCATAATTTTGTGTAAAACAAAATACCCAGGCTATGTTAGGGTGTGGAGGCAGGGGGTAGATGGATGGAAAATATTTGTTTATCTCTCGTTTATTGATGGCAAAAGGTGAGCTCAGGCATAAACTCCCAAAAGCACTCCCCCATTCCAACAAATTCCACAAAAAAAAAAAAAAACTGTAACAGTTTTCGTTCATTGTTTTTTGTTTCTTCTTTCTTTTTGCAGAATCCAGGCTTGTTACGCAGTACACAACTACAACAGAGGGGCGAGTGTGTGGGTTAGCTGTGCCCTTGAGGCTCTGTAAAATTGGCTCAATTTCTCCCTGTATGCACTGTATTGGTGTGAAAAATGATCCACTCTCCAAAGGCGAGAGGGGATGATGAGTTGAGTATACTGATGCGGCTGGTGGTTCTCGTTTAGGGGGGTTCTTTATATCACATTTGAATTTCTTTTTTCCTACGGTAAAACGAACACCATGCCGAGCTTAGAACCGGGATGTTGCCGCCATCGCTGTTGCCTGTACCTACTGTTGTCTGTTGTGTATATGTGTACTCGTACAACGTATATTTCGTAGCAAGTGAATATGGAGTGGGTTCGAAGTGGGCGTTTAGTTTCACCTGCTCCTTTAATTAAAGTCACTTAAAATGTTATCCACTTCACATGTTACGTGTTGTATGGACTCTTATATTATGAAGGCATATATTGCTATCTGCCTTCGTATTTATAATATTTTCTTGAATTTTTTTTTTGTTGTCGTCCTTTTGTGTGTGTTTTATTGCCGCATTCAAGGAGTAGGTACGCAATGGCTTAGAAATATCGTAGTTTACGCACCTGTGACGCATGAAGCTCCCGCGCTGGGATTTTATATTTAATTTATGCTTCCCTCTCTCTCTCTGTTTTCAATCTTTTTCACAACCGGAAGAGGTAAAATAAGGGTTTTATTTTTTTGCTCATCATTTATTGCGGTATATGACGTTATATGCGAGACTACCCATCACGACGACGCGACGCACGCTACGACCGACACTACGACGATGACGGGCCATGAAAGGAAGCAAAATACTGAACACTCTTGATGAGGAAATGAGGACACTTTATTATATGATTCTAGGTTGGGTTGAATGTGTAAAAAGTTATGTAGGCGTTCGAAGGAAGGTGATTAATTTGTGTGCGTTGTCGGTTCAGTGAATGAAATAAATGAAATTTCCTATGGAACGTTTTACTGTGAAATGATGTGTTACAAATATATTCTTTTTTTTTTTTTTTCTCTCTCTCCATATTAACATCATGAAGTGGGATGTGTGTGTACTCTTCCTTAGAAATTTAGAAAATTTAAAATATGGATTTTGCTAAGATAGGTATGTCATGGATCTTTACCCTAAAAACGTTAATATCATTTTTATGCAATGATGAATATATTTTTGGTGAACCAAGTAAAATAGTTGCGTGAACATTTCTTAAAATAATGGTTGTGCTGAGAATCCAGAACTAGAAGAGTCCAAAAAGATGTATTTCAATTTCGCAGCTCTGACCCTCTGAAGATACGCAAAATACTTTGATTTGAATGCAGTATTAATCTCATTTTTAAAGAAATGAGGCAGCATTTTTTGATCATTATTATATTCTCATTAAAGACTTGCCCAAACCAAAGTGAGACACGAACTTTATAGGTATATGAAAAACGCTTTGCGCTTTCTTGCATTTGGTGTGGGTACTCTCATATGACGCTGTGTAGATAAATTTTGCCGCATTGTCATTTCGTAACTGTCGCACTTTGGTTTGGGGAAGCCTTAAAACCTAAATCATTCTTTTTTTTTTACTTAAATCAATTTGGAAAATCTTGATTGTTATTTTTATATACGAGTACAATCAGCAGATAAAATTGTAGATCTTGCTTGTAGATTAGGCTAATATCTTGATTCTTGCTTCTGTATATTTTATTGTCTCCATCCTCAGTTTTATAAATAAAATAAATGGATTATCTCTGCTGAGATAAATTTATCTTAAATTTGAAGAAAAAAGAAAAAACAACATGAGATGGGTGTGAAAGATTTGTTTTATCTTCTCAGAATGAAATATAATAGTAACTTGTGCTACTGATTCGTCTGATATCACATGTTTTTATATTTTCAATGGTTTTAAGGTTTTTTCATTGAATTTTTTTATTTGGATTTATTTATTATTACAAATAAATAACTCATATGTATCGTATGGAAGTATGTATTTAATAAGAAGTTTTTCCCAAAAAGTTAAAATAAAATGTTCGAGCGTTTACAAAATTAAAGTAAATTATGTAGTCTAAGAGCCAGTAACAGATTTCTTGCGTGAGAGGTAACTGATCCATATGCATGTTACAGTTAGTTTTGGTCATGGTGATGGATGACAAATACTTTAGTCTGCCTGCATTAATTAGGGGCGTTGTCGAGAAAAACTGCATCAAAAGTACCACTTTTCTAAAAATGGATTTAGTGAGGGTAACCAACGCCACAAACTTACTGATAACAAATATACCAACGGCAGACATTTTAAGTGGTGCCAAGTGGAGTTCAGGGGGCTCAAGCCCCCCCCCCCCCCCAAGCCTCCAAAATCATGCTATTATTTAGGTGATTTCATCATAATGTACATAATTTACTGAATTTCGTAAATCTTAGGGATTTAGATGGGACTCAGGTACTAGAGCTCTACCCCAAAATTTTTTCGACCCCCCCCCCCCCAATATATTTTTCCGGATACACCACTGGACTAAGGTATTCGTCATCACTATAATCAGGACTACTTGTACCATTATTTTGGATCGGTAACGGCTCACGCAAGAAATCTGCATTCGGTTTTCGGTCTAATATATTCAAGAAGAATTCTATATTATCAACAAAAAAAAATTTAAAATAATTAAAAAAAGAATACTTATACGCCACAGTGAACATATGCAATATGCAAAGTGGGGTGGGTGTCTCCAATTGTTGTTATTTACGATTTCTATGTTAAGTAGATCTTGTAGCGAAAGAAGTTCAACGCAAGAGTTGTAAGTGGTAAAAAGATCTACAACTTCTACTTACATAATTTTTATATATAACCTGAAAAATATTGTTAAAAACGATAAAATTGTCTTTGTTTTTATTTTTATATTTTTTGGCAAAACTTTCGATGCTAGTCTGAATTTTTTCAAAGTGTAATCAATTATTCAGGTTTAAAAAACGTCGCAAAAAATGGAATGTCTGTTTTTCCAAAACATCACAAGAACAGTGCTTTTGGGAAGTTCTAAATTCGATATCTCAAAACCTTTGGATGGTGAAGCAATTCTAATACTAGATTCGAGTTTCGAGTTAAGAGACGCAAAAAATAAAAATAAAAACCAAAAAATAATAGTTTTGGTGTCTTTCATTTTACCACTTACAATTCTTGCATTGAACTTTTTTCGCTATGAGCTCTAATTCAGATAGAAATCGTAAAAAACACGATTTTCAACACCCACCCCACTTTTTAGCTCATCCACCCCCTTTTCCTAAATCTGTTGGTTGGCAATGTATGTATATTTTCACTTTCATTTACCATTTATAACAAACTTTTGCCCTCTGAAAACTGGATTGGTCTAAGAAGAGAATGATTTGATGAGAAGAAAACTCCAGATTATACCAAATCATACCCAAGCGGATACATCTGATTTCACAGTTCTAACCTCGGGTTTTAATAAAGGTTGGATGAACACAAAATTTTTTTTAGGAAAAGAAAAAGAAAAAAAAAATGTTGTTCAGAATTAGTCTAATTCATCATGAAATGTAAAAAAACACGTTTTTGAGACATTTTAATGTGCATGCGCCGTTGTCGGCATCATCGTCGTAGGCGTTGGAAATTTGTTAATACGACAACTTTTGTTAGAACCAGGATAGTTGGAAACTGTAAATGCCAAAATTTGAGGACTTACTAAACTAAACTTCGGTTAAGTTTAAATAAATCTTCTTGTATTTTGAATACAAAAACATTCTAAAAATTAACTTTTTTATGGGAAGCACCACAAATTTGAATTTTAATGATCCAATGAACAATGGGTACTGATCTCAAAAATAATGGAGGTATTCATAAACCAGAATACTAAATTCTCAAGAGTCCCTTGAGTGTTATCAAAAAGGAGGTATTTAATGAATACATTTTTTGATTACTTTAATTCACTAATGACTGAAAGAAAACATTTTGGAGCTTTCCTAACTCAACCTTAAGTCTTTGGAGATATATACAGCATTCCAAAAATACGTTAAATAAAGAAAAGGTCAGTTTTTGGCACATTCGTAACTCAAAACTGGTGAATATTACACAAACAAGTTCATACAAAGTAAAGTAATAAAGTTACTGATTTTTACGGTAAAGTCGACAGTTTTTTTTTCACCCCGGGTGGCTAAAAACTTGAATCGGGTCCTGGCAAAGAGTTCCTTCCAATTGATTTCTTTAATACTACCTTGTGGTTTACATATATGAAAATTATCTCCTTCTTATTCAGTTTAAATTTTCGATTATTTGAACAAAAAACAAATACAAATAAAGTTTTTGCAAACAATCCTACAGGCATCAATATTACTCGTTGCATTCAAATCCCCACACTGTTTGTTTTAAAACCTTTTAAAGTGAACTTATTTCATCTATTTCTTCAAAGAAATAGTTAGAAGAAGTCATCTCTTCCCACTATCACTTTAAAAGATGAAGAAATATAGAATGTTAGAAGACAAAATTAAAAAAAAAAAAAAAAAAAAAAAGATTAAAAATATGCGGAGAAAGTCCTTCGTCTCTATAAAGAACACAAATATTTGGGTCTTACTTTTCATTGAGAACAAAAATCTACAAAGTCAACAGTGGTTCAAGTGAAGCATTTACTTTGCATTAATTACAAAACTCACAAGGACCCCGTTGACATGGTCTTGCGCATAATAATCTTCAAAATGAATTATTTCTTGCGGTAGAAAAGTCTGCGGCAAGGGTTAAGTTCTTTCTACCCTTTGAGGACTCTAGAGACGATCCTCCTCAAACCTAACTGTGCAATAATTAATTATATTCCTGTTAAATACTTAACTTCGAGAGTGTATTCACTTCTCTCTCTCTCTCTCTCTGACTCTCTTGTTGGAAGTGTGTTTACTCGAAAATATGCTAAACCTAAAAAAAAAAACTTAAAATATCAATCTTCAAGAGCCACCCACCATCATAATATATATCTTGAAAATACTTTGGGTAAACAAAATTCTATAATGTGAAGAATAAGAAGCATATACAAGAAAATTCATGTGGTGGAAAATTTTGCACAATAGGTGATTTATTATTGAAATTTTCCACACTGAATTTCCGCCTAAAATATTTCCGAACATGCAAAGTTAACGTTCTGGGAAAATTCGGCGCTTTTCTTTACTTATCCCATTTTACGGAGATACTTAAAGAGTTTGAGATTCTTTTTTCTCTCTTAAAATATTATGTGATGTGTGCCCGTAAGGTATGATTTGTGGTGATGGCTGATGGGTGGGTTACTTGAAAAAGTTAAATGGAAATAGAGAGATACATTCTTAAAGTTGGCAAAGCTACCTGTTTCGAAAATATTTTTTTTTTTTGTTTTTTTGGGAATTTTGGAATCTTTTAAACTACCTCTGGGGGAGAAAGTTTTTACTTCGTTTTTTTTTTTTTGGCATAAGTAGCACATTTTGTCTTGATGTTAGGTTTTAAGGTTTATGAGAAGATTGGATCTGCACACGTGTGTGTTAGAATATTCTTTTTTTTAATGTTTAAAATCTTTTCATGTCTTTGGAATTTTTTTGTGGTAAATCATGGAAAAGTGTAAAGTAAAATTTTCATTGTCAAAAGTTGTTCCGGGTTGTTTAAAAATAAAAGCAAATACGATGACACACTTAAGTGTACATAGATTAAGTTTGGAAGTAATAATTATCAATCTAGAAACTTCTTGTGCGTTTTTGAGATTTTAATCAGCTTAGCAAGGTTTGAATAAATTAAATTTATTAAACAACCCTAACCAACTTTAATAAACTTTTCTCAGCAAAACTATTTAGTTTTCTACAAGGTTTTTTAAGACTTTTTAAAGATTAAAGTCTCATGTAAATTAACACATTTGCGGTACAAATTCTGGTGCAGAAACTATGGTGAGCTAATAATCCCAAAAAAATCTGTATTCTCGTTGGAATTGAAGTTTTGGGTTCTGTATAGTACAAATTCCTTACATATGAGACTAATTATCATGACTCTAGTAGTAAAGATAGTATTGCATCAGGAATTGTCACTTTTTAGCGACGCTATTTACTCCTGGAGTAAACCTTTTGGTTAAAACTTGAAATAGGCTGGCCTTGAAACTTCCGCCCAAAAAGTTGAACATCAAAAAGCTCTCGAGAAATGAGCCCGGAACGATAACAAAATTTGGTGGAAGAAATTTTTAAAAAAATTTGGCGAAATCTGAACAGAAAACTGAGGGTGCGTATCGGAAATTACACTGAAACGAAACATTACATCGTTTTTTGGAGAAGGTAATTACGTAGATTGCTGCATTTTCTTTTTAAAAGCTTATTATAGATTCTTGGGGTATTAGATACTTATTTAAAAAGAACATTATCTCAGTTGATTTTATGCCAAGCTTAGAAGTAAAGGCATCTTTAGTAAAATTACAATCAAAAAGTACAGCTTGCGAAACGAATTATTTGGCATTGAATTCAGTGGTGTTGGTATAACGTTGTCATAGATTTTACTCATTTTCCACACCTCAACATTCATAATCAAAGAATGGAGATCTCTTAATCAATCAACCGTCAAAATTGTATCCAATATCATGGATGTCCTGCCCGTACGTTCCGAGGAGTTAATATTAGCTGGAACCTCAATTCTTTTGTAGCCCTCTCTGGTACGCCTTTGCTTTGATGATGAATCTCGAAAAGTGGAAGCTGTTAAATAGCCACTAACTAAAGCTGAAGACGATAGACGAACATCGGCTTCTCAGAAAAATCAGATACTGATTCCGACAGTCCTACCAATCAATAATTACAAATAAACTAATTTCTACAAATTGAACAATCGGGAAGACTAACCAAAAAAATTAAATCATTTTTTTTTAATATTAAATTAAACATCTTACTTTCATACACAAACATACACATATTCAAATTAAGGTAAATCTCTCCTCAAAGGTGCTGTGCATATAAATATATTAATTAAGATTTCATTAAATGTTGTCTTTAAATTAAATATGAATTATAACGCATTAATCAACGCATAATCATACTCTTTCTTGCGTCTTAAACACAAATAAAAAAAGGAAAATAATAAAATAATAATTAAAACATAAAGCAGCCATTTCCACCAAATTCACATACATCCCCACGCCTTACATAAATGAGAAAACCCCATATCATAGCAGAGAAAATATCACACAAACGCTGAAGAAAAAAATAAAGGATTGACATTGGCACAGGTAAATGGTAAACTCAGTTTTGAATACACTGAAACAAAACATCACAAACAATTTGACTAGTTTTTTTTTTTTAATTTTGATAAAGTTCTGATATTTTTTATTTAAAATAATAAAAAGGGAAACGACCAGCGTTACATTTGAATATTTTTGAAAAAAGAGTGACACTGTAGAAAAAAAGGTGGCACTTAACTTAAGTGATGAAAATTTTTACACAAGTCGCACCAAAATCATAAGAACTGAAGGAAAAAATAATCTAAACAAATATTTTGTAGTTCATTGGAACAAAAAATGTAATAAACGAATTTAACGATGGTGAATCACTTGCTTTTGTTCGGCTTTTAGGAAATTCTAAAAAAGTGGCATAGACTTTAAAGTGGTAGCACGATGACACAGTCTGAAAAAAGGTGTCAAATTGACACTAATGTGGCACACCGGTAACGATGTAATGACCGTAAAATCACCTATCTGCTTCATAAAGGCAAAAATAAGTAGTAGAATGTATATAGTTTAACAGAAATGTTTTGTTATGCAAAAATTGCGTCTGAATATGTCTCATACAAATATGTCAAATACAACAAATCTGCTTTATACCGATGATTCACTGACGTACGCAAGATCGATGTCTCCAATCATCACTGCGCAAAGAGTTATAGAACACGTGAGAGGTCTCTGAGAATTTTACGAAAGATGGGGCATATGAGTCAACTCAGCCAAATTCGAACTATCCTGCTTCAGAAGATCAGTTAGACGTCGAAGCACACGCTCTGTCGCAAGCTACCACAACATCATCCTCCGTCTGCCCGATGGAACACAACTGAAACCGAAGTCAAAAGTCAAGAACTTGGGGATAAACTTTGATGAGCGGTTACACTTGAACCTTCACGCAACGGCTGTTCTCAAAAAGGCAAACTTCGCCTTCCACCTGATCCACCCGCTACTTCGGAAAACTAACGGACTCAGCCAAAAGACGGAGCTGTTTCTTTACAAGCAACTTATGAGACCGATAGCGACGTAATGTTTTCCTATCTGGTTTATTATTTCAGAAACTGGCATGAAGGAGCTCGGAATGTTCGAAAGGAAAACAGTCTGAATATGTCAATGTGCACGTACCAGTTTTGAATGCCGACAGTCAGTGGTCCGAAAAAGCTGGCTTTAAGATTCACTCTAGAAATAGCTGCTTTAAATTTTTGGATACCTAATTTTTAGCTAGATTCCTTTTAGGGATACCTTAGAGTATAATTAAGAGTATCGTAAGCGTTTAAAACATATGTATAACTTAGGTTCAGGGTTTTTTTTTAAACTACCTAACCGAAAGACCCTTCCTTTGACTGCCTTCGAGGTCCTCTTTTGATAAAAGTTAGAGTTCCGAAAAGCTCCTTCTTTCTCTGGGTATTGTCCAGGCATAATCAGGGTTTCTTCCACTTACATGCTTCCAAAAAAGTTACCTTTAAGTTCTTCTTCGCCTCTTTGGACATTTGGTGAGTTCCACAGCGTTGTTTCTCCCGAAAAACATTAAAGCCTTCCGTAATGATACCCAATGGTTATTCCTCTTCAAGGGACTCTTTGCACAAAAATATATATGAAATACCTTATTCGGAATTTGAAAACGAACTATTTTTTAAGGTACAAAAAATATATAAACCCAGAAGACTTGAATAAAAACTACCTATAAAAAAAACAAAAACGCAACAAGTGTTTACATTATTTGATAGCTTCTTTGGGAACGATCCTAAACAGGACACCGGCGAGCTTACTTCAGACTTCGAGAAAAACGTTCAAAATTCCAAGACAAAATATGCGTAAAAATTACCACAGATGCTGAATCATTTTAGCTCTATGTGACAATCTTTTGCCTGACCCTCAGATATTCAAAAACAAATCGAAAGTTCATTTAAATAATTTAACCAATCTAACAGAGTAACAGACTAAAACTTTGAACAAGATTGCGAAGTAAAACTTTAAAAGTTTTCTTCTGCACATGTTCAAGGCACTCAAAGCCAGTACCAGAAAAAGTGTGTGACGTAAGGTCCATTTTTTGGTAGAATTTTAGAGATTGATTTTGACAAAACTTATTAATTCAGTTGTTTTTAGTAAATCAAGTTCCTTTACTTAAACAAATCTTCTAAAAAAGAGCTGTGCTAAGCAGTCTTGTTGTTTTCTATTGTAGTCCCCCGGTCTACAGGATACTCTGAATTAGCAACAAATACAGTCATTTTTATAGAAGAATTTACCGCTTTCCCATCTACTCTGAATCTGTATTGTTCAGCTTTTTGCAGTTTTGACTGTTTATTTGCGTCTTTAGTAATATATCAGCATTTTCACTCAGTGTAAGTTTGTGGGCGCAAAATGAATCCACGAAACAATCTCACCTCACCTCACACCGCACTGGCTGAGAGTCCTTTGAAATGGAAATATTCTTGTTTAAACATTCGACAGACATGCGACACGCATAACGCTTGACATAATTTAATAAAGTACATGAGAATAAATACATGCTCCACTCTTGTATACATTTGCATAGAAAATATCCTTCGAAATTTCGCCCCCATCTCGCCTTCGCGTACTTGTTTGTGTATACCTATATTGGAGAGATTGTTGGTTGGATGTGGATATATTAAAGGACATATCACATGTTGTCTCTTCTGTATATCTTTTACTATTACGATGAGTATCTAGAACATATATTTTTATACAACATTATAGTAGACGTATATTCAAGGCGAAGGACTTTTCGTCGTAGGTATAGATATATTCGCACACCCTCACACGTAGTGTTTCGTTTCGTGTATTATATAGCAACGCGACTGACATAATTCCACAGCATGCTGTCAAGTTTAATACAACACAAACGACACATGAAAAATTGTCTTTGACAATTGTCGGAAATTTAAGATAATAATATTTTCTCCATGAAGAAAATGAGTACTGGCACAGCCTGCGATCGGGGTAGGGGCGACGACGACACGGCGGCGGCGACGGATGGTAGACGCTGAGTTGTTAGCAAAACGACCAGAACGAAAAGGAGGAATTTTCGTTTGACTTGATGACATTGGATGATTTTGACATTACCACTCAGCCTTCAAGATTCAGCTAAGTCAGAGGAACATCATTCGAGTACTAAATGTGATGATGGTGTTCATTTTTTTTTTCTTGAAATAACTCTCCTTTCAAGGTTTAATTTTATGTATATTAGACTTCCGCAATCAAAATCAATCTATCTTTGTTTTGACCAGCTTTAATTTTCCACATCAAGGTTGCCAAATAGCCATTAGACTCCGTAAGGCTTAGCAAAGTACTATAGAAGAAGCACTGGAATTCTTCCTTTTTAAAAAAAAACAATGATGGATCCGGGACAGTAGGTACTATACATATCTACTTTGAACACATGATGACGACTGATTTCCGGAGCTGCGTCCTTGCAGCAGTTACTATAAAACAACCAAAATTCTAAGCATGCATTCAGCTCATCCACTGATATTAGGGACATGAACATCAACAAATGTATTCATTGTTCCTAGACGAGAACAGGACTTTCAGCAAAGTCATTACTGAATCCGTTCTAAAATCATCAGTTGACTTTGAGGACTACATCAGGGAATAGATGGTGTCAAACGACAGAAGGTTCCAAGCAACATTAGGTAACCAAGACCATACTTTTCAATGGAAATACACCCTAGGGTGGTATTCTATCTCCTTTACTATGACTTTCAAAAGTCATACATACAACTATCGGTCGTAAAGTAAGAGAGATGTGAAATGACACATTTGCCACAGCGGGTGATTTGCTAATATTGGTGTTAGGAAAGTTTGCATTCGTGATAAGAGTACTTGCGAAAACGACTTTGAAGAAAGTAAGTAACTGGCGCTTCTAGTTTTGGATGCACTGTCTTCCATCGGAAAATATTTGGGTAATTCTAGATTTCCAATTGAAATAGAAACTGAATATTGCAGAAGGGATGTATAGCCTTTTATGAATACAGTAAAACATTCGAAAAAATCGATTGCGGCAAACGACAAAAATTGCAAAAACCACTTTTTCGTTACCTGGATATTTTTTCGGCTTCTTTTGCAACAAACTGGTAAATTCGTTTTGGTCAAACACTTTCTGCGGACGATGAAAAAAAAGCAGCGTTACACCTGTAATTGAACCAGCGACCTCTCGCTTACGAAGCGAGTATTTTGTTATTCCACAGTTTGTTTGATTTATTAGTGGCGTAGAATGCACATAAACAAAATGAGAAAAGGAATCGTTTGCGTCAAACGATTTTTCGTTTGTTGGATAGTAATTTTTCGACTTCTACTTTGTTTGCAGCAAATTCTTGAATTCGTTTCGGTGAAACAATTTATGCGAACAAATAAATGACCTCTCGATTTCGAACAAAAGCTGTTGGTATTGCGCCACGAATTAGATAACTTTCGTTTAGCATAGAAAGCATATGAACCTCACAAACATAGAACCATTTATTAATTATTTCCTGCTGTCATTTGCTGTAAATGAATTGTATATTTACACCACAAGTGAAGTTCTTTGCAACAAACTAATTTCTGGAGAGGTTCTTCGCTAACTATTCATTCGATTGCTGCAAACAATAGAATTTTCTAGTAAACGAATAGGTGTTTAGGTGTGGAAAGCATTTTCGTTTGCCGCAATGAACTTATACAAATGAGCTCCAAACGAATGGGTTGTTTTGCATTATGTTTGCTGTAATAAAATACAGTAAAATACAGTTGCTAAGAATGAAAAACTATTGCGGGAAATATTAACTTTCCATCAAGTGATGTTCACTTAGTTGAAAGGATATTGATTAGCCGCGAACGAGAACAAAAATATTATTTCTCTGAGCGTTGTTATAGCTAAAGGAAACGATTGCTTTGAAAGCTTTCCATTGAGAAATTACACCTTAATAAGCTAATCGAATGGAGGCTAACATTTAATTTTTAACGCTTTGAAATGGCTAAAAGGCTTCCTTCGGCTTCTTCTGAATTATACTGTATTTTTTTTTAAGTGATTCTTTTATACGAGTGACCAGATGATCATTTAGGTAATTCGGTTTGGATCCATAACCAGTCAGCTAGTTTCGCCCTGTTGTGCATCAGTGTAGGTAACTATATATTTCTCAGAACTTCATATATCCCTTTAATAATAATTCATAAAGTGCCCTGATCAACAAGACAATAATCCTTAATACCGTATCGATCAATAAGTTCGGTCAAAACCTTTCCAACCGACCGCAGGTAACATGAGTTGTAGTTTCAAAACGGCAGTGAACACCAGGTCACCAGTCATTGGGTCAATTGAGTTAGGTGCTTCTGCTTCTGATAGATATTTTTTCCTTCCTACCATCAGGTGATAAGCTAACTAAAAGCAGAACTTAGAAAAATTGGAAGTAGTTTGAAGCTTACGGAAGAAATGAATAAAAGTCCGCCTGGCAGTCTATAAAAAATATCAATAGTTTTATTCACTCGTTAACACGTGAAAAAAAAATGATTTGCGGTTTCGAAAACTGCAAGCAGGTACGTACTTTCTGCTGGAAAACCCTAGTTCAACCAAACTTTATTTACTTTCGCAAATAAAAATGGAATTATTATTCTTGTTTTGATTTAGTATTTACCGTTTTATACGGTTCATGCGAACTTAGCGAAGCACCCTCCTGTATCAGATTGAAATTTGATTGATATTTTTTTCTAATTTTATGCTTTGTGAAATGGTATTTTATGTTGTTTTTTTTGGGTGCTTCGCTAAGTTCACATGAGATAAGCGAAAACACGAAGTACCAAAGCAAAAAGTTTACAATAGTCAAGCGTCAAGGCATTAAGGCACATAAAACCCATTTTTCAATACCTCAAAAGTCATTCTAATACCTAATTTACCTAATTTACAAACGCAGTTCTAATTCTATTTGATTTATTGGAGTTTTTCAGGAAAAACTTTAATTCCCCTGTTGGTTGTTATTATTTTATAACGGTTTAGTAAATTGATTAAGTCTCAATTCAATATAACACAATATCTGTTTATTTTCTTTCACTTTCTGTAAATTTGATCACATTTAGTCATAAACACGAACGAGTGTATACGACTCACTTATAAAATTTTGTTTCTTTTTTGTTTTGTCGCAGCTACATAAACAAAACATTTAAATATAAAAATATAACAACAAAAATTTGATAAGATGGATTTTAATAAATAATTTTGTGGCAACAAAAATGGCACAAGAGTGCTGTTATAAGAGAGATCTTACTTTTATTGATTAACTTCGTTAAGTTGATGGTTTGGATTATTTTACACACTTCTTCTGGGCTGAGTTCAGTAATGATTTTTATGTTTTATTTATTTTTTTTTTTTGTTTATTTTGCTAAGCCACAAAGATATAGAATCACTTTTCTTTCATCAGTTGGGTTAGAAACTAATGCCAACAAGATTGACGTTAATTAAATTTTAATTTTAATTAAAAATACACGATACCAACGGAGCGGTGGCGGCGGTGGTGGTGGCAGGGATTAAAATACGCTTCGAAAGATCTAAATTATCGTGATATTAAATTTTAAAGGGATTGAAATTGAATATTCAGTCATTAACCATTCAGATGAGTAACACTGAACTACTAAAAGTAGATTCAATGAAGTTTATTTTGCTGTTATCAACAAAAACACAGAACCATATTCTTATCTGTAGTTCATGAGCGTCTATCAGTAGGTAAATGGGACGGGGATACCTACAGATAGCTTTGAGTTAGGTATAGTGTGTGTTTTTGTAGAAAGCACTTTTTTGTCACATGCAATGAATATATTATTTTGAATACGAATATTTCGCTTCGCTTGACATGTTGACGTTTTAGATTATTATTAAGCACTCTTTGCAGTACATATAACATATAATTTGTTGCTGTTTTTATTTTCACTAGATTTTAATCAATTAGTTCATCCATTTTTATGTGAGTCTGAGTAAGTTTGGCCAATAAAAGAAATGAGACAAAACTGATTTTGGAGTTTAAACCTTTTTTACAAGTGCAAATCCAAAACGGAATTAACGAAACACCAAATATAGACTATACCTACAAGGAAAATAAACGATTTTTTGTGAACTAATAAATTGGTAATCTTTTTATTTCACTCCTCTTAATGAAGACAGCTGTTGTCATAGTTTGATCTGTTTGATTTTACTCAAATAAAATTTTGAAATCCCGTGAAACTTTGAAATAAAAAAAAATGTCTTAAGAAAAAAATATATAAAAAATGTTCTCTGGTTGATTTTTACCATTGAACAGTGACATGTCAATCATTTTTGGCTAAAATGACTTGAAATATGAAACATTTTGTTTACACCTAGCTGGTTGCCAGACGAGAATTGATAAAAACCTCTGCTAGCAAATTAGTTTGATCACATAATTTCGTCTCCCGTGACCATTGTATCAGTGGGTTGGTAAAGTTAACACCTTCCACTTTTACTATCAGGCAACAGCTACCAGCTGTCATAGTTTAACACATTTTTCTTTAGCTGGCAGACAACGTTTATTTAGTCAAATGGCGACCAGAAGTTTCAATTTTATTTCATTAGAGGTAACGTATTATAGGCAAAGGATCAGTTAATTAAGCTGAATATAAATAAAAACCTGCAAGTACTTACTATCAAAATCAAATTGTGACACCATGTGGACAACATCAAAAGAAATCACATCAATCTTTAAATAAATTCAAGAAATTTTAGAAGTTATACAAGCAACAACCTAGAGTTCGAGTGAAATGTAGTAGAGTTCCTATCTTGTGTACCTACTATAGTAAAACATGGAATGTGATATTATGTTCATTAGGGTGGTCGATATTTAAAAAAAAAGGAATTTGTATGCTCCCAGAGAAGAAAATATGTTTACAAAAAATACTCTCCAAGTTTTAAGTCTTTACCTTAATTCTAATTTCAGCTGAAGTTTCTTAAGGCAATAGAATGGGGTTTTCAATATTTAATTTAAGCTGAACGATTTCTCCTAAAATTTGAAACCTGTCAGATCTTAACCTTATGATTACTGCAAATTTTTGGGATTTTTTACATTTTTCAGCTTTTCATTCGAGAAAACTAGAATAGCTCAAAAATGTTGGGGGTACTCGTTCTAGATGACATATTCAAAAACGAAAAAAAAAAATTATCTGTTATAAATTTGAAGAAGATCCGTGTACGCGTATAGGCAGTGGAAATGTGTACAGATGGATGCACAGACACACAAACCGACGCGACGGACGGAATGACAGAACCCACTTTTTTGGACTTCTCCATCATCGTAATTTTTTCACACAGAGAAAGAGTAACAACACATTTACATTTTATACTGGGTTTATTTTTTTTCTATTTTTCATTTTGTGTGAAACACAATACATTTATTAAATTACAGAAGTCAGCCTTTGTTATTGATAGTCTGATTGATTCATTTTCTACACTACAGGTGATAGAAAAAAACTAAATACACCAAAAGATAGGTGGTATAATGTTAGGTTCTAATACGGCGGGATTTTTCGAAGTTAGGGTAAAATGGGGCAAAAGAAAAAAAAACTTTTTGTACATCTCGAAAAGTATAAGGGTTTGAACAACGAAATAAATTTAATTGAATAGAAAAATTGAAATAATGATGAGTTTTCATAAAAAAAAAATTCTAAAAATTCAACTTTTCAAGTTAAAAATTATCTGCCAATATCAAATATTTTTTTTAATATTTGAAAATGATGTTACTATGGATAAAGTTGATAATTTCTTGAAAAACTTATTTTACACATACGAATTATATTTAAAATGCTCCTTAACGTTTTTTTTTGAGCTATAAGAAACAAATACGGTTTCAAAAGTTTATGTGGGTGGTTTAATTGATTTTAAAAATCAGGCAATAAAAGGAAAAATATTTTGTCAAAACGACGATTTGGCTAATGTGTTGTCTATAAACGTGTGAAGAAATTAGATTTATAAACATTTTTGTTCAGTTAATAACAGTAAAAACAAGATATTTCAGTACAAGTTTGACCGTTTCCAACGGTATTTTATTTTTATCTATTTTATTTTTACATGTTTAAACTTGAAATTTACACAGCCATTAGACATTGAGCGAATACATTTTTGTACAAACTTATATAATTTTCTGTAGTCTGTGAACCGACATAACGGAAAAGAGAGTTTTGTTTACGCGGTGCTTAATTTTTATTTACATATGCCTCATATAACTATGATTCTACTTTATTGAGCATCATTGATCAAATTACCTTTAAGTTGATATATCACACATAACTGCATTCATACTATAAAAATCTTAAGAACTTGAAAAGAGTTTTACCGAAATTCAACAATTTTTTTTTGGTTTGGTCGTCGGACTCGACGAAGATCGGTACCGTGGGCTCACAAATGGATTCGAGATGGTTCGTTTATAAAATTTGTAACTTTTTTGGTTCTTGTCGGATTTTAAAGATTGAGATGTTTAAATTTAGCTGAAATATCAGGCTACAATATGGTGTAATTTTAATTACATATATAATTAAATATACACATAAAAATAATGAGTAACAGGTGATTAAGATCAAAATAAATTTTATTTTTCTTATTCTTCTTTGCGATATGGTATGAAATTTGTTTGAATTTCATAAAACCATGTTCTACAATATTTTTGGTACAAGTGTTTTTGATAGGCAATTAACATTTTTAAGCATAGAAATGCATATGTAAAGATTTTAGAGAGAAAAATTAAAAAACAAATTATTTCATTGGATATTAAAATCTGTAACTTAATTCTCTGTTGCAGGATTATAACAAATTGAACAGATTCTATTAGAAAAAATGTTATACTATAACTTTGCATGAAATTATTGGACAATTATTCTATTAAACATTGCCACAGAGGTCGTTAAGTGAAAATATGTTTTTAATGGAATGCGTTAAACTTACAAAATTTAATGATAAAATTGATAATTTTGAATATAATTTTAGCTCAATTTCAAGATGTGTCCGTTTTCTCAAACAATGTTACACAAAGTTTATTGATTAAATTAAAAACAAAGACTGTAAATGATATATTACAGAAAAACATCGAGCAAAATGTAGTTTGTATGCTCCTTTGACCAATTGTAACATTCATAACATCTGACTATGTCTGCTTAAATAATTTAAATTTTCTTATAAAATGTCAACAATTATTTTAATATACAATTTGTTTCAATAAGTCCCTCAGAAGCTTCGCAATATGATTAAATAATATCAAAAATAGTTCTAACAAATCTGTTAAAAAAATTCAAAATATCTCTTTCACGTAAACGAAATAGCTTTTAACTTTAGTTAACTTAACCGATTTTTTATGTTCATGTATAACTTCTGGTGCGCGTACATGAGTACACCCACATTTTTGTTTTTTTTTTTTATTTATTTGAAACATATAAGCCTCTGGGAGCATACGAATTTCAATTTTTTTTTAACAATGACCACCCTAATGTACATATGTAGTATAATATGTACGTCTATGATAAATCTGGTACTTGCAAATCCTAACATGCTCAGAAGTATCATACCTACTCAACTTCCATTTAGCTCTAAAAACCATCAGTGGCCCAGTGATAGATTTTATTGCATTTCAACAGCACGTTCAACGGAATTCGTGTTGTACGTGTCAACGAAATGGAATATTCCTTGTATTCCAAAGTCCCTGAACTTTTCAATTTTCGTATTATTTGTACAAACACCGTACCCATTTGTTCATGGTATACGAAGTCGACGACGACGACGACGCTGACGTCTAAAACACTCACTAAAAATGTCGTTTTTTTTGGTTTTTGTATGAATCATGATACACTCGTAGCTCATAATACACTCTTTCCAAATATTCACAAAGTTCTTAGCACATACTCATACAACGTACACTAGGAGAACATAAATAATTCCCAGAATTTCTAATAGAAAATTTGCCAAAAGGCAAAAATATAAGGAGTACAACAATATATGAAAAAAAAAAAATAACTTCAAAAGGATTTTTCTAAGACAAATACAAAATTCTTAATCGAAATAAATCAAAAGGCAAGAACTCTCTATGAGTTGCTATGCTGTTCGGAATATTGTATTATTTGTGTTTCTTTGAAATATTGTTCCGCATGGGGTGTTTTTTTTTTCTTCTTTTCGTAAATCAAACATTTTATTTCATTTTAAATATGGATTTGGATAAAAATACAAAAAAATTATGCATACAAAAGTAAATGGGTATGACTTACTTCTTTATGTTTTTTTTTTTTTTTTTTTCTTAATTTTATTTTTTGCCCAAGGACAGTATTTTAAGCTTCATCATTATTGGCATGGGTCTGAAAAGAAAGATAAAAAGATTTAAGATTATTATTTTTTTTTTTTTGCTTAAATATCACATGTTAAGAATTTTACTTCAAAAAATTGTATTTTATATGGAAAATGAGCTTAACTGTCATGAGAAGGCATTAGAAGTCGTTTAAGTAAGATAAATGGTTTTGTGAGAAAAATTCAGGTTTATCAAATGGTATACCTGTCTACTAATTGATAAGATGAAAAAAGTTTCTGATTGGTTATGATATTATTTTGTTGAGTACAAAACTTTTTTATATGATTGTTTAGGGTAGGTTTGTGGGCAGACTGAATAAGAAGAATAATTTAGATCCATTCAATTTTGATTAATTGATTACCAACAAAAATTAAAGGCACTGTTTAATTTCAGCAGTCTTTTAATTAAATTGTTTGGAATGTTCTGTAAGTCACTAAAATAAATGTCTTCTTTAGAGTCTTTCCGCAAAGGAACTGTTTCTTGAATCTAAGCGGTAGCGGAATAATTCCAAGATGAAATCAACGAAACATTTAACAGTTTCAATTAGAGCTAACCAGTATGTGTATACTACTTCACCGGCTGTTCATTGAATTTGAAAAAGCGTTTGATAGTGTCAACAGAGAATTTATTTGGATTGCCTAACGCAGGAGAGGCATTACAATGCATGCAAATGTTACGTTCTACATAAAGGAAGTTTGCCGGATAAATTCGAAGTCCAATGTGGAGTCAGGCAGGGTTGCATACTATCGCCAATACTTTTCTTGTTAGTGACGACGCACGTATGCTTACTCTTTCATAGGATCATGCATCTCCATCAAATGACAACAAGGGTGGAGGGTGAAGCACAAATCGTGAGCCTGAAAATTAACACGTCAAAAACAAATATGATCTGATCAGCTTCGGAAGTAACTCAACCGTTTAAGTCAATATTTCTGGACAAATGGTAGAAAAAGTAGAGGACTTTTAATATCTTGGGAGTTTTTTCTCCACCAAAGGCGGAACCGAAGAATGCGTCGACAGCCGTACTAAAAGGCAAAGGCTGCATTCGGAATGCTGTCCAAAATATGCAGAAAAATTTGCACGTGGAAAAACTTAACTACTGTCACAAGTAGACATAAGCTGAAATCGTTCGTGAATAGGTGTCTACAAAACATCTTAAGGATTTTCTGGCCCAACCGTATTTCTAATGAAGAACTTATTAGAAGAACGGGTCAAGCATCCATGGACAGTACTATACGCAGACGTAAGTGGTTGTGGATTGGGCATATGCTTCGAAAAAGCAACGATTGCATTGCTGGCCAAGCGATACAATGGAAACCACTCACACAGGCAGGTAGAGGGTCGAGTCGGCCAAGAAGAACATGGCGCAGAAAAGTCGAAAGGGAATCTGTACTTCTGGGGAAGAGTTGGAAAGAACTGCGTTATATTTGCAAAAACTGTCAGGAATTGGTTTTAAGAACTGAATCTTGATTTCATCATTAAACCCGTTTCTTTCCAAATATTTGTTTGATCCAAATCCAATGGGTGCAGATATTGGCTTATGGATTTTTTTTTTCAGAACCAGCAAAAAGAAGATTGAGTTTTTGTGAGGTACCATAAACTTCTCTAAGATATTAAATACCTAGTTCTGGGTCAAAGTATTACGGTGAGAAATTCGAGATTTGAATATTCTTCCTCTTTTTTCTCCAAGAAGGCATACCAGACCAGCCCATAGAAGCCAATTTCTCATTAATCAGTTCCATTGATGTACTCTGCCATCATTCTTATCTTCGGCCGTTAATTGGGGGAGATTTCAAGATTAGTTATGTTTCTTTCACTACTTGAGGCTGTAAGTGTAAGAGCCATTTAATATTCTTCTTCTTTCATACCAAATTTTCTTATTAGGTAATAAAGAACTTTAATTCCTGAAATTCTTCTTCCTACCAAGAGCCGGAAGCGCAATAAGACTTATTATTCTTCTGGTATTCTACTTACGCCCTGACATTAAATTCTAGCTGTTTATTTCTCCCCTGGCTTATCATGGGACTGCAACTTTTGCAGAACTGCTCAAAGTTTTTCTTCGATTTAGCAGCAACAGGTGTTTAGTTCAGCTCAACTAAATATATATCGTTTTACTGGATGATTTTTTTTTTTATTTCTAGGACTACGCTAATCGTGTCCAAAACTCCAGTATTGATTTTTTTCTTCAAAAAAAAAAATTAGACAAAACTAGTTTGTGAAATAGCTTTAACTACTTCCATTGTCAATACCCAAAAGATTAGTGAGTGCGCACCAAATGTATCGACAGTGTTGTTGTAAATCATCAAATATTCCTATTTATACCTTCTACTTCAGTATTTTACTGTTTATGCAAAGTGTTATCCCTCAACAGCAAAGCAATTTGTTTAGTTTTCCCATCTCATTTCTCAAAAAAAAAAAGATACACCAACAACTAACTGACTTAAAAAGATTCATGTTAGCAAGTCAAAAGAAAAATGAAACATCACAAACTACAAAACAAGCTGTTACCCCACCAACACTGAATACAAGACAACCAACGCGACGATATTGCTGCCTTGTTGAAGGATGAAACAACCAAGCAACAGGATGCATTTCTCATCTCTCAAGAAATATGCACTCTTCTCATGAACAAACAAAAAAATAAAAAAACATGCTATGATACGAGACATGCTTAATGCCAGTGAATCTTTCTATAATCCCACATCCATATACAGAGTTGAGTTAAGAGTCTTCGCTTCCCCCCTTTAACAACTGAAAACATAGAGAAGATAAAATATGAGAATGAGAAAGGATAAACCCGACCAATACTGCCACATCCTTCTGATTCCTCCCAAATGCATCCCTTGGGTTTTTTTTTTTGAAGCGGTATCATGTGATCCAGAAAATTTATGCTGCCAATCGTATGAGGCACGGCAACGCAGTACGAATGATTGCTGTCCTTTAGGATCTAAGTATTTCAATCATTTCAATTGTGCTCGTTTTTTTTAGTGAGAATTTTGTCGAAGGTTCCTTTAATCATTGAGGGACTTGTCAGAAAACCAATCAGACTTCTGGGGTTACCAATTTCTTAAAGTCAAATACAAGAAACCATACCCTGGACCTGGAACTGTGAATATAGTTTTGGGCAATCTAGGCTTAAAAGGAACCAACAGGTTTTAGGTACACAATGCCCCAATACCTCCTCTCATTAAAATCAACGCTGTTAAGTAGTTACCGATTTACATACTTAAATATTAAGAGTAGCGAAGAACTGTCGCAACGAACAAGGATTTGATCTTAATGAGTGCTTTCTCATAGGTAATCTGCATCAGTAACTTAACTGAGGAAAAAGATGATCAAACCAAAAGAGAATTCGTAAAATTTTAGTGGAAGATAAGAAAGGATGGTATCATTGGTTTAACGGTAAAATACACAGCCTTTCTTACAGTCACACATCACAATACAGCTGAAATCAGGGTTTACCATCATTCATCATAGCAAACACTTAGTTCCTAAGCTTCAACATTAAAAAGGGAACTTGGCAGTTTCCAGATCAGTGCACCCTTAAGCAAATTAACAAAAGACTACCTGCACTTGTTCTCTCCGATTCTCTATTATTGACTGACCAGTCTAATGCTAGTATTATTTATTTCCATAAACAACGTTCTACCAGAAATGCCACTAATGGTGCCGAAGGTTTCACATGAAACGAAAAGAAAATCCCTGGGAATTGAATTCTTTCCAATCCAAAGTCTGAACAGACGGCACGGCCGGCGCGGCGTAGTGATACTCTCTTATGCCTTAAATTGATTACATGTATTAAAAGTTATGTCCCAGTTTGCTAAACAAGTCTTCGATTCCAACCCAAAACTTAGCAAAGTAATAGTTCACCTACAAGTAGAGAATGATCTATTAGGACCCTGTGTATCTAGTTTAGATAGAACATCTTGTGCTTGGTACCTAGAGATACTTGATAGTTGAGGTCTTAATATACATTTTACTGTAAGCTCGCTAAAAATACCTACTCTTACTGTAAATCCCATCTGTTTTCGTTCGTTGTGGGTTTATTAGAAGAAACATTGCTTCTTTTTTCGATGTAGAATTTACAATTTGTTCCTTTCGAGCTTGCATATTGATTAAAACAGCCTTAGGAAATATGACACCTTTCAAATTTTATCTATTAGTATTCTTTTGAATCTATCGTCACTGATATATTTCATGAAATCGCTAATTTAGCAGTGTTCCAGAAAGCTGCTTTAACTTATTTACAGCATCTTCTTCGTTGGAAAGATTTGTTTAGTATTGTTGTTCTGGTAGTTAAAGTGACTATGAAAATGAATACCTACAATTTGAAAATAGACAAAAATATAAAACTTTAAGGTAGATGAAGATTATAACTTCGTTTTTTTTTATTAGTCTTGACAAAAGTCATTCAAATAAGATAATGCAATGAGGGTTCCATAAATTGGCTCTACTGTTTCCGTTAAACTAGTACCTATTTGTGGGTTTCTGGAGCTATTTATTTTATGGCTTTCAGTATCTCTCTTCAGTTTCCCTTTACCGTCCTATGTTCATTCTAAGTTTCTATTTTTATTCTTGTTTCATGGAGTATCTTCTTTTCGCAAAATTCGCGAACGACGTCTCAGAGATGCCCAACGCTTGAGAACGACGTGTGAGAGACACATTTGGGCTTTCTGCAACTGAAGCCTCAGTGGCAGCAATATTCTCGACACTACGGGTACTACTTTGTCTCACTGGCACGGAAACATTTTCTACTGTACCTGTGGACTCAAATGTTTCTACTAGATGCTCAGTTCTTAAACTGCTAGGACGATTATGACGACCATAAATTGGACGTAGCGCTCTTCACGTTGAGTCCACTGACTCCGAATTTCGGTAGTAAACTTTAATAATTTTGACTCATTGTTGGCTCGTATATCTTTCCATCATAAAATGGCACTCCTTACTGAAGAGAAATCTCAATAGAGCGGCAAGAAATATGGCGTCGTTTGCTGTCCCTGTCGCTCTTTTATAGCGTCCCTGTTGAAAAAACCCTTTATATTTACTAGATATTTAGTTCCTAGTAATGTAAAGTTTGCAATATTTAGGCTAATTCGGTAAAACCTTCAATGTGTTATTACAAACTACTATATATTAACAAGACATAAAGCCTCAGACGTGAACCTAAAAAAACAGCAACATTTAGATTCAGATGACCCCATAATCTGCTAGAAATTCCTTCAACCGTAATAATTATAATGATAATAATGAGAGTTTACTCCTATATTCAAATGATGAAGACAAAAGTTGCTATGTACTGTACAGGTATGTATTGTATATGAATCTTGCCGTCAGGAAATTATGCTAGAAAAGGTAGGTTAGGGTACAATAAAAAACCAAAACTGTAAATGCAACAAACTTGAAAATATGGAAAACTTTTGCTAAGTAGATCATAATTTATGGAGAACAATGTAAAAGGGAATATTATTTGTACCTACCAACCAACCAGGAACACTCAACTTCACAATAACATCCACCATACTGCATCGGTTTCTTTTGTTTTTTTTTTTTCTGACACCTTAAAGTTGCATTTATTGCCAGTGCGCACTGTGACTTTTTGCTGGTGACAACGATAGTGACCATGATTTTAGCAATGCAACTTTATCAGCATTATTATTGATTGTTAGAAACACAAAATTAGTTAATTATCATATAAAAGTTAAAAAAAAAGACAAGACCTGATGGAAGTTAGATTAACAAAAAATAACGGTAACGGCTGACTGAGATGCACTTTTCATGACAAATAGTATTTTATAGGTTTTGTCAATTCGTCCCAAGAAGCAGTTATGCTGAAAATTTTAAGTTGGAATAGGCTGGGAATCGAACCCAGACATCCAGCATATCATAGTCAATCACACTGACCATTATACATAGTCGGAGAGCCAACATCCACTTTGACTAACCTACAAGGGTGAAATTTTTTTAAAAATCCAAATTATAAGGAAAACAAATTCAAATTCAGTAAAGATTGTACTTTTTGTTCAAATATTTTTGAAAATCAAATGCCAAATCGTCTAAAAAAAAAATTAACATAGTAAATATTCTCCTTTAAAATACCTTTCACTACAATATTGGGTATTCTAATGTGTTTTTGAAAATCGATAATATTTTTAAAATAACGTGTTAAAAACACAGCCACCTTGTCGATTTTGAAAATTACCTAGTTCATGTTTCTGAGATCTATGAGTGCTTAATAATCCCAGCAACCTGAACAGGATTCCTCAGTGAATGGCCTGTCAAAAACGGAGCACACAAAATTTTTGATTCGTTTTTCAGCTGTCAAGAAAAATCTCCTGGCTAATTTAAAATAAGAAACTGACATATCACTCAGAAAACAAAATATATTTCGTTTAATACCTATTATTCTGAGTAGGTACTTTTAAATGTCGGTTTGGAGTACATATGTCGATAAGGATGGTCTCACGTACATATTGCGCCATGAATCATTTTTTTGGAAATTAATTCGACAGCATTCGCTATTTCGACGGAACTAATATTAATATTTTTTGTCTCTATAAATTTATGTCGACATTGTTTTGAAAATATCGATATATTTTTTAACTCGCCCATCCCTTCATTTACCAGTAATATTAAATTTTCTTAACCTTGATTGTTTTTTTAACTCTGTCAACTCAGTTTTGTTTGTATATAACCTTTCTTTGCATCGCAACCCTATTAAACAAAATCCCTAAGATTCTTAACTTCTTCCATTATTTACGATTTGATAAACATTGCAATCAGCATGAAACCACCTGGAACCTAGATAAATATTTGTACAACAACATTACATATTTCGAGGAAAGTTAGAATTGTCATCGTCATAGCCATCGTGTTGTCGTCGTTCTTACACTGACATTGAGGTTTATTTTGCCACTTGCAACAACTCTGCCATGCCACAGCCAACAACATGATGGTATATAAAATGTATTTCAGAAAGTTTTACAAGCTACGACACAAACGAGTATGACAAGGACCACGCGACAGCAGCAAGGAGAAACTTTCTTTTTAGCATATTCCTTAAAATATTAATGAACTGCATTTCCGCTCTCAAAAATTCAGCAAAACAACAACTATTGAAGACCGCGCAATAGTACCTACAGCTTTAGAGGACCATTTATTTCAAAATATTTGTGCCACACACCACTCGCAATTCCCACATGGAATATTTTACAAGAATTTTTATTATTTTATTTATTCGTCCTTGTTGTCTTGTCCACGTTTGGAATTTACCACAGGAATAATAATAACAAGTTGATTATTGCTATACAGCTGAGTGTGGGATTGAAGTAAGGAATAATACAAAAAATTGAAAAGTGAGTTTTATTCCTGCTTTGGAATGCTTTGTTGATGAAAAAGGAGGATGAAAGTCCACCTTTACTGTCATGTGGTGGATAAGCCGAAAAGGAAATAATCCAACATCCATCATGTTAGAACGGAACTTCCTAGAAGACTCGAACCTATTTCTATTGGAATAAAGACACCACGGAGTGGAAACGGAATCATATTATTCAATCAGGGCCCCTCAACTAAACTGTACTAGTTGAAAAGGCTTTTGGGTCTCATGAAATCCCGCCAAACTTGATCTTAGTCTAAAGTTAATTCGCGTGAAATCGAAACTCCAACTCAAAAACTTCAATGCCTTACAGTTAATTAAAAAACTGACCTTCAAGTTAGTATGAGAAGGTTCAGCATTGTTCAGGAAATAAAACCCCCTTATTGCAACAACATATCAATGCAAGTTTACAATTTTTTCTGGAAGAAATGTTTTTTTTCTGTTTGTCTGATGGTCCAGTTAGACTTAACATTTAAATAAGAAAAACTAAATCGTACAATTTTCTTTGACAGAACGTTAGAAGGTATCAATAGAAACCGATGTGTCACTTTTCGAGAAAATTATTCCAAGGCTTCAGTCCGCCATCTTGGATTTAACGAAGAATACAAGAATGACTTTAGCAAAACTTAAAGAAAATTTAATTTTCTACAATTTTATTGATAATAATTTTTTTATTACGATCTATATTTTTCGAGTAAATTAAGTGTACCTAGTCCAAAAATTTGCTTACTTTCAAAGTGTAAAGTATTTATTGATTTTTATATGTACATAGGTTCATACTAGGGTGCTTTTTTGGCGATAATTCTTTTTTTTCGTTTCAAAATTGTGTTGGCAATAGCCCATCAAAAATGTTCCTTAAAATATAAAATATCTTCTTTTTTCCATCACTTTCCAAATAAATTCCATTATTGTATTAATTTTCTATTAAATTATCATCCAAGACCAAAATATAATCTTTTAAAAAACCTCAAGTTATACCTTTTAGATCAAAAATACTTCTTGAAACCCCTAAAACCACATCAAATTGAAAATGAGAAAGAATTTCAGCATCTCCCCTCAAGACTATTTATTTACTTTATATCTTAAAGGACACGTAACCCAACAATAGCAAATCCTGGTTTAAATCAACATTAATTTAGTTTCACAATAAGTACCAATACTTACAAAACACAAACAAAAATACATGATATAAGTATCAAATAATTCTAAAAAAGGTTCAATCTAACTTCTTTAGAAGTCATCATTTACAACGCAAACAATAAATTGGAAAACCCAACAAAAGCAATAAAACTGCTTGCCCTTTTAGCCATTTTTACTATTTAATCCTTTTTCTCTGTTTTGGGGGAGGAGAGAAAAGTAAACCAATAAAAAAAAAAAAAAAAACTTTTATAATTTCTTCTTCATATCTCTAGCTGTGCTCCATTCTCGTATACTAAAGCCCTAAACCGAAAATATGTCTAAAAACTTTTACACAAATTGATGTCATTTTGCCATAAAAACATACTCACATCCTTTTCTAAGCCAAAAAACAAAACTAATTAAGTTATAATAGAATTTTACTCTTTCGTCCTATCATCGCCAAAAACTTTATAAAGAGATGACTTTGTCCGTGTGATGTGTGTGCTGTGTGTGTGTGTGTGTTTGTGTATTGGAATAGAGAGGATAAAAACCTCAACATTAACAAAATGTCAATGACAGTCGCTTAAACGCCCCAGCCTCAGGTGAGACACAACACAATACCAACTCAACTACAAAACACAGATAGTCCTTTTGGCCCGGTTTACCAAATAATCACTTGAACAGAATTACTGTATTGTGCGTTGTCGTCGTCGATTTTGTCCTTATGGTCTTTCATCAGCCATTGCAACCACAAATCCGGTTTCGTGTGTCCTCGAGGTTCCACCGACCAGAGCCGAACTAGAGTTTGATCAAGGATTTGACAAACTTTTTGTTCTTAAACAACAACAACAACACGAACAACGAGGACGTGAACGACAACGAGGACTAAACTAACTCTACAACAAGGATAAACTTTTTTCGTGTCATTTTCCGTATTTTCCGTTTGGCAAAAAGGAAAATAATTAGAACGACACTTTTATTCCTGCCTGGAATACGGTTATAATACAACGATATAGCGCTGCTGTAGAGTTTAAGTAGTAGAGTATAGCAGTTAGTAAACCTCATGCAACAATACGCCACCTGGTGAGAGTAAGAAAGAGAGAGCGAGAGAGAGTGTTTGAGTTTCCCCAGCGGCATAATAAAATTTTGCAATTTAATTAAATTTATGAGCGGGAAGCGGGGGCACTCGGCAATTATTCGTACTCGAGGGACCAGGTGATTTGGAGAATTTAAGTGAGTTGCCATTATTATTATTGTTCTTCTTCTTCTTCTCTGTTCTCTCTTCCCTTCCCTTTCTTTTTGTATTGTTTTTTGTTTTTTTTTGTCTGTTTGTTTCTATAAATGTTGTGCATCTTCCGTTATTGTGAATTAGAATAAGCGGAAAGGGAAGTTTCGCAATTTGTTCCGAACATGAATACATTTGGGGATCAGTTTTACTTTGAGTTGAGATAAGTTTTCTTTTTTACTAAGCCTCATGGAATTGGTACCGAAGTTCGAATACAACAACAAAACAAAAAAAATATACAAACTTTTGGCTTACCGGAAATCCCACAATAATGTTTTTAAAAATTAAAAGAAAAGCCATTTGTTTGAGTGAAACCATCCTCTTGGGGGTAAGGTAGCTTTAGTTTGTTACAATGGTAGAGTGCTTAAATTCAAATTATATCATGAAATTGGGGAATGTAGAGTAGATATTGTTATTAAGTATGATTTTTTTGTTGTTTGTTGAGAATTTGTTTAATATTGAGTTTAGCCCTTGACATGGTCAGAAATATTTATTGATTTTGATGGTTTTCAGTAGGAATCACTGTTTTTGAATTAAATGTTTAAAAGGCTAAAAATTATTGGAAATTGTGATCAACAATTGCCTTATTCAAATGTAAAAGATGCCAACAATACCAGCTTGGGGGTTGCCTGGTCATTCTTGAAAAAACCTCAGCCATTTATGAGAACAATCATTGTCTCGTAGAAGATAATGTATGTAAGACACATTGATGTTATGTATCTGTTAAAATCAAACCCCGAAAATAGCCATCGGATTTGGTCATTTGGTTTGATTCCTACAGCAACCAAATCGCGAACTATTTTGAAACAAATGCCCAAACCCCGAAATCCATGGTTTTGCAGTTTGATGCAACGAAAAAAATTACTTTTTGTGTGTGGGATATTTTCCTGTGGCACGTTTGCCCGTTAAATCCAGTACAATGCGACAACACAATCAAACAGAAATCCACGAAATCGAGATTTGGTCGATTTAAGAATGACAAAATCCCGATTTTCTAGGTTTGGTGTTTTTTTTTTCGGCTAAGGGACGTTTTCGGGGTTTGCTCCTAGCATATCTACTAAATAAAATAAGACTAAAATGAGGATGATATATGATGTCTCTTCGCAATGTTATGACCCTTTTTATGTAAGACTTGTGCTACAGTGAAAAAGGTAGGCATAGGTACACATATTCTTACTGAAACCCCGTTTTAAATAAATTTAACCAACTGACTTCACGACAGTTGTCAAAAAACTCTCCCACATCTAACGACTGAAATCGGTAAGGAAATACTTCGTTATAAGCAGTGATTTAAATACAAAACACCAATATTGGGGAAACAAAAAACGAAATCCTTGAGGTGGCCATCTCTTAAATTGGATGCTTCAATATGATATTGAATACAGGACTTATCTGTTTTCTCGATCGTTCTCAAGAAGCAGTTCCTCACAAGGCTAACAATAGCGAAAAAAGTGGTTCAACACCCAATTAATTAGGTAAGAAGAAAGTGGCATCACAGCATGTACCGAAACGAGAATATTGACGTACTATACAGATAAAAAACAGACTACTGGCAAGACTCAAACTCAAACTTATACTGATGATTTACGGACACACGTGATAGACAGAAATAATTGAACATTTAACATTTACTTTTTGTTTCTCAATATTGAAATTTCCGTAATTTAAGTAGTTGGCATTGAAAAATTAAAAGCCATATATGGCTGCTTGTGCAGTAGAGGGTTAAGGGAAAAAGGGAAGGGACACCTTCAATTTAGCGAAATAGTGAAGTTAAAACTGCTTATTACAAATATTTGTTTTAAATTTATCAGAGCTTAAAGTAACGGGTGATTTTTTAGCTGGTTTGGTTTTGGCAACACTGGTTTTGACAGCTGACGTGTGTTTAGTACCTTGTGTCACTGTCAATTGTCAATTGTGACCAAATTTCGCACCAAATTTACTTTGTTGGACATTTAACCACCAATACGTTTACGTA
Source organism: Meliscaeva auricollis (assembly GCA_948107695.1). Lineage (NCBI taxonomy): Eukaryota > Metazoa > Arthropoda > Insecta > Diptera > Syrphidae > Meliscaeva > Meliscaeva auricollis. Next base: position 74,842,114 of record OX403616.1, on the reverse strand, counting down.
CTGTGCGTAGTGAAGAAAATATTGCGGCCGTATCAGCTAGTGTGACAGAAGACCGCGAAATGTCGATTCGGCGCCGTTCCCAGCAGTTAGGCCTTTGTTACAGCACTACGTGGAAAATTTTGCGGAAGGATTTTGGCGTAAAGTCTTTTAAGATACAGCTGGTGCAAGAACTAAAGCCAGTCGACCTACCACAACGCCGAATTTTTGGTGAATGGGCTCTTGGAAAGCTGGCCGAGGATCCGCTTTTTTATCGAAAAATTGTGTTCAGCGATGAGGCTCATTTTCGGTTGAATGGGTACGTAAATAAGCAAAATTGCCGCATTTGGAGTGAAGATCAGCCAGAAGCATTGCAACAGCTACCAATGCATCCCGAAAAAGCCACTGTTTGGTGCGGTTTATAGGCCGGCGGCATTATTGGGTCATATTTCTTCAAAGATGATGCGAATCGCAGCGTTACTGTCAATGGTGAACGCTACCGAGCGATGATAACAAACTTTTTTTTGCCCGAAATGGAAGTTCTTGACTTGCACGATATGTGGTTTCAACAAGACGGTGCCACATGCCACACAGCACGCGAAACAATGGCGCAATTGCGAGGCGAGTTTGGTGAACAGTTAATTTCACGTTTTGGGCCGGTCAATTGGCTGCCTAGATCGTGCGATTTGACACCATTAGATTATTTTTTGTGGGGGTATGTCAAGGCTAATGTCTATAGGGATAAGCCCGCTTCGATTGACGCACTGGAAGCCAACATCCATGCATTCATTCGTGAGATACCGGCCGATATGTGTGAAAGAGTATGCCAAAATTGGACTCAGCGGATGGGCTACCTGAGACGCAGCCGCGGTCAACATTAGCATGAAATTATCTTTAAACATTAAATTGCAAGGTTCAAACTATCGATTCAAATAAATATTTCATTCATTTTTTCGGTTTTTTTGTGTTTTTTTTTTTAAGTTCTAAGCCTCTCAAAAAATCACTCTTTACAACGGATTCATTGACGGAACGGACGCGACGGATTCTATGGGTTGGCCAGTATAGTTTGAGTTGTGATTCCTACTCAAGAGAGAAATCTTTGAAAAAATTCCTCTATTCGCTGGACCTTAAAATTGTTATTAGTTCACCATTAAGTGATGCGCATTAGAAAAAGGCATTCACAAGAAAGAATTATAAATTCTATTTGAAGATTAATCAAACAAATTGCAACTGAATAAAAGGGTTTCTAGGAATTCTCGTTTTTTAAAAGTTTATTTTGTAGAACCATTCCAATTCTTTTATATTCCCACTACATTTTTTAATAAGAAATTCCATTTAAAAATCAGAACAGTTCTGAATCTCAGTTAAAAACTAATAAAGTCATCATTACCTTGACATTATTTCTGAGCTTTTAATGTTTATCAAAACAACAACAACAAAATTACTCCTTCCACTCTGCTTCCACTCTTCTCCTTGTTTCTGTATTTCTCTATCTCGAAAACTTAATTTTTTTAGCTTCTCCAAGGAATTAGACTTTTAATTGGCAAAGTCATCAGATTCCCTAGCCTTTGCCTCATCTTTCTTCCAGCAAAAAAGAAAAACGAAACAACAAAAAAAAAACAACTATTCCATGTTGAATGTTCTCAATTATCTCAACAACACAATTTAAACTTTGAAAAGTTTGCCCGCAAATGTTTCACAAAATAACATTTATTTTCTTCATTTTCGTGTGTTGTTGTTTTTTGTTCTTCAATTTTTTTGTTTCTTGTTTTGTTGTTGGAGATATTTAGTTGCGAAAAAGATTTCCACTTAAAAAACTCAGTCGAACTGGCGTTTTCAACAGACAACATCGGGGCGATTTGGCATCGACAGTATAGCGCGGGGGCGAAATAAGAAAAACATTTCGACAGATTTCAACTTATAACTCACAGCAAACACTCATCGTCCTGTCGTCCTGAGCAATTTTCTGGCACTTTGATGAGAAATGCTCAGTTTTCGTCGCTCACACCACCCGCTTGCCTGCCGCATATTTTTGAAAAGAACTGCAATAATTGTTGAATTAGAGTGAGGAATGAGAGAGACCAGAGAGTTGAAGACAATATTTTTCACTCAGAAATTCCCGAACGTAATTTGTACATGAAATTTAATTTCGAAATTCCCCAGAACTTTATTACAAAAAGGCCAACGGAACTGCCCAACCCACCACGCTTGTGTCCACCTATACATCCAGGAGCCTAGGATTAATATTGTAAAAGATGTTTGCATGTTATTGAAGGCATTGAAGGGTAAGAGCCCTATACTACACTGTCCCTGTACCGATACCTTAAGATTTTTAGATTAAAGAAACTTGAAATGTGAATCTTAGAATTTCTAGAAGACTGAAAGGGAGAGCTGTGTATTGGGAGAGGGTTGCTGCTGCTGCCTTCATTGTGGAGAAAAGTTTCTCCTTTAAAGTATGTTTTCTCAATATCTATTGAAACTTTTGAAAGGACGTAATAGGGCCTGGATGAGGGTAGAATTTAAGTGGAGGATGGGATGTCGGACTGGGCCAGAGCACGAACCTACGCTCATTTCTTGTTGGACAAATTAGTTTTTGAAATGGCAAACAGCCGGAAAAGGATATTTAGTAATGAAAACGGATGAGATATTCGAATATTGTGTATAGAGTGTACGTTCCTTAGGTATACCATAAACATGGGTCAAGGCAGAGTCGTATTCCCTGTATATGGCCTTGTGATATACAATGAAGAATGCATGGTGTGGTTATTTTTTTTTTTTTGAAAGAGTCATCCAAACTGACTGCTTTTGGTCCTGGACACAGTAATTAAATTGTATTTTGTGAGTGTACCTACTTTAAGAATTTAAGTTCGAATAATCCATGTGGCTAGAGGAAAAGGAAACGAAAAATCGAGGTTGACTTGAGGGATGTTAAAAGTTTTTGATGATATGATACAAAAGGCTATAGTGTGTGTGTGTGTGTGTATGTGGATAGTAGCTCTTGTTTTAGTGTTATTAAATTTTGTACTGTTTTCAAGGGAGAACCTTGTTTTTGGGATAGAGAATGTTATTGGCCCAGACCACTTGTTGTCTTCAGGGAATTATGATAACTTTTGATAAAAGAGAAGTTGTCTAAAAAATTCTTAAGATTTACAAGGAGATTAAAGTTGGATAAATATCTACCTAATTTTTCTCAGTAATTTTTCAACATGTGCTTTTAAGAACGCTTTTAATAACATTGATTTATAGGATAAGAGCTAGGTACTTTCTTTATACAAAAAAGTAATCTAAGAAATATACGTTGATCCTTTAGTTGCATTCTATATACATAAACTTTGATAGTTATGTAAAATTATATATAGATTTTGCTGCAGTTTTGTTTTTGGAACAACAAAGGGATTGAGTAACATCAAAAATGGCGACCAATTGTTAAAAGAATATTTCAATATATGTTGTTGAGGTTTTAATTAGAAGCGTTCTTAAAGTTACCGTTAAAGGAACGAACTCGTTTGTGCATCTGAAATGCCAAATTACAAACAGAGAAAGTTTTTGGTTGGTTCTGTAAAAGAATTTATATTAAAAGGAAAATTTAAATTAATTCTAATTTCTGTTTTAAATTCCTTTAATTTGGTTTAAACCAATAACACGTAGATTTTAAGAGTTTACTTCCATTAACTATGACTCATTTTTTAACTATGATTTCATTTTACTATAGAGCGTTAGCCCAGAGTTTGGTATCAAAAGAAAGGTGGAGTTAAGCTTGCCATATTTCTGAAATTTGCTTTTAAATCGTTAATGGCAGGCTTGTCATATTTGGGCTTAAAATTTCTCATCTCAAAACAAAGATTTCAGATTTTTTTTTTTCAAATAATTTTTCATAGCTTGTGAAATAATTTATGTCGACAAATATAATTACTGTCAAATGAAATTTACCTATTTTTCTTTAAAAATATGTCAAAAGTTGTGAAAAACCAAAACAGGTAAATGAATTTTCTTCAATATTTGTTTTAAATGATAACAAATACTATTTCATCTCAAAAATGATGGGTATGTATAACAATATTCTTACTTGCGATAATATGTAGGTACTAAAGGGCAAGTTTAGGATTCGTAAAAAAAATCGAACTCGAGATAACAAACAGACATGTCATTACGATGATAGAGAATGCGAAAAAAATGGGTCTCGCAATTCTGTCTGTCCGTCTGTCTGTCTGTCTGTTTTCTGTCTGTGTATATCTCGAACTACAGCCTAAACCTCTTAACCGATTTTCTTGAAACTTGGTGGTTAAGGGTGATTGGTGATTCCCTAGAGGGAAAATTGAAATTTATTTTTAGGACCAAATCTAACGGTACCTGCCATATAACCATTTAGGAAAAGTGTGAACTATTTTCAAAAACGGCTTCAACGATTTGGATTAAAATTTTTGTGTCTGCTTTCGTTGGTACGGTCATACTTTTGAAATGAATGTAATGTTTCTAAAAATTCTACTATCGGTACCTCCCGTTTTTTTTTCATTTTTGACTTTCACTTAAGTGACTGAACCCATTTCGATAAATATTTCAATACGGAAGCTCCTTAACAATTTTAGAATAATTATTTCATATCAAAATTAAAAAAGAAATAATTTTGGATTTTTAAAAAATCTTTCAAATTTTTTTTTTGAAAATGAATTAAATTTTTTTTGTATTTCTTATAAAATTATTTATTTCCTAAAATTTATATAAAAAGCTTTAACGTCCACATCAACTTTAACCCTAAGAGCTAGTACGTGCGACCTATTCCTGCAACATTATTCCACATACAAAACTTATCAGACTTATTCTTCAATTTGAAACGCGAGAGAATGGTGAGCAAACATCAACTCGAGTTTGTATTAAGTTACGCATACGCCACAGTGACCACTTAAGATAAAACAATTAATTGAAACAAATTTACGAATGGCTAACTAATGCAACCAGTTGAGCTTTATTGAACATTTGCTAAATATTAAAAAAAAAATTAGAGATCTCGGAGAAATGTTGGCCTACTTTTTAATACAGCTTTTGTATTACAGCCGTATGCAATACAGTGAATATTATTTTTTAATATTCCGTAAATATTGGAATTTTTTTAAATTATTTTGTATTATACATTCTAATAATTTTGAATTACAATTGATATTTTCAATACGAAAAAAACTTAAATGAAATCCAGAAGAATAAAAAAGTAACCCAAGGCATTAAAATCTAATACTTTAATTATAATTAAATTTGTTTAATACATCAATTTATTACATTTTAATTTTTGTTTTATACAAGGATAATTAATTTTAATCAAATTGTATTAAAAGAGCAGACAGACGTAGATGATTACAGAGGCCATTTTTAAATTAAAAAAAAAAAAAAACATAAAAACCATTAAAACATTTTTTTAATTTTTTTCCACAAAATTTGTAAGTGTGTAGCCATTTGCCTGATAAAAATGTAAAACAAATAATCTTAATTTGTACTTTTTTGAAAGCGCTTTTGGTTTATTCGAAGTAAAATGTATGAATTACTGACAAAGTTTGATTTGCCATAAGATTTCAATTCACATAATTTGCGAAAAAAAACAATAAGATAATAATACCACGGCATTATAATAATATAAAATAATACTCCCAACTACTTCTCAAGCTTTTCCTAACACCTAACTAAACGAATGTTTAATCAGTATAATTGAAAAAGGTATCCTTTGACCAATGATATGCATGTGGTGTTTTGTATTTTTGATTCTAAAGAACATCGGAATATATCTACCAATTTTTTTTTTAAATCTACCTTTAATTTCACAGGGTTTTTTGGTAATAGTTGCACAACGTTCTTTCTCCTCAAAAAAAAAAAACAAAAAAAACCTTTAAACTAAAATATTTCGATGCCCTCTTTTTTTTCGTGTTTGTCATAGCAAATTAAACATTCATGTCAAATTTTATCGCAGTATAACTATTGGAAGGGGGTTTCCTTAAACATTACCCTTTTTGCACAGAAAATTAGAATTTAAAGAAAAAGGACCATTATAGGCACTCAGAATAGTCGCACTACTCTGGTTTTGATGTCAATTGGTTAAGCATTTAAACATGCTTATTTTGACATTTAAATGATCGCAATTAGATCAATATATACAGCAAAACCTAAGATTGCAATATTGGTGCAGTTTTTTTTTCAAATAGTGGCCAAAACCCGAAATGGGATTCGTTGGGACTTTTTAGGATATGAGTAAGGACATTACTCCCAACAATTTCCAGCAATAAAAATGCTGTAAAGTATACCCTAGTTTAAATATAATAGTTTAAATTAAAAAAAAAATAAGCTCGAAAAAAGCTTATGCCTTTATATTTTAGAATAATAAATAAATTTCAAATAATTATATGTATTTGTCTATAAAAAAAAGACAAAGAAAATTATTTTTTTTTTTTTAAACTGATGAAAACTGGTACCTGGTGAAAAGTTTTGAAAAAATCAGTTGAGCCAGTACCTAATTATATACGATAGTAACAACAAATTATGGAAAATTTCCCGAAAAGCGTTTTTATCATATTTCCGTTATTCGATTTTGTGGAGAAAAACTAAAAATACATTATTGTTTCAAGTTTAATCGAAATCATTAAAGTCATTTTCAAGAAAAATCCTATAAATGGAATCCGTTATATGGGAAGTATTCGTTCTAATCGAGATATTCTAACAAAAAAAAATATAATCTCAAAAATTACAAAAAAGGAATCTGTACCAATTTTCATGGAAATCCATTAACCCGTTTAGGCTGTGGCTGACCGACCGACGGACAGCATGACGAAAAACACTTTTTTTTTTACTTCTTCAGCATCGTAATGTTGGTTTTGATTAAACCTCAATTTGTTTTCACACGAAACCAAAACTTGCCCTATAGAGCAATTAAAAAAGATAAGCTTTATTAAGAACTACTTTTAATCAAAAGCTCTAAAACCAAAAAAAAAAAAAAATAATTGATCTGACAACCGTGAAGTTTCGACTTAAAATAAAACTAAGCGATCATCGTGACGTGATTAGTATGGGTGCCACATGACGTAGTGTATACTTATCTATGAGATAAGGGTCATATTTTCATTTTATGCTTAATTCTATATTTTGCTTTTTGGTATCAATACCTTTGTGTGACGGCAGAGCTGCGGGACCCACTTTTTGTTTTTTGTATTCTTTATCATCTTTGACAAATCATTATGTTTTATTGTTATTTCGAACTGAATTTTATGTATTTGGAAGCGTAATAATTCACATTTTGCAACTTAACTAAAAAAAAATAATCCCAAGGATTAAGCTTAAATAACGATTTTGCTATTTTTGTTTTGTTTAATCTAAACGGGAAGCAATCAGCACATTAAGTAGTGATTTTAAATTTAAATAAACTGTTGTTGTAGTGTGTTTTACCATTCATTAAGATTGTTTTCTTAGCATTTGGTTATTCCGCTTTTAAAAACAAAGGCTTATTTATTTTTGTTGTCTTTTTCTTGTATCGATATCAACTTTTAACCCCCGCCACTACTATGATTGTTTGTTTTTTTGTTTAATTATAATTTGTCACAAATTTGAATAACGTTCCGGTCACAAAAAGAATTGGATACTAAATGTTTATTGATTGATTATAAAATCTAATCAATCAGTAATCAAATGTTCATAGAGGTATAGTATATAGATAGCTCTACTTCCCACATATTATTTTGAATTATTGCCTGCAGATAAACCAGCCCCCGTGCAATTTCGGTAACCTTTGTCTTATTAAACACTAATGTCAGAGTCATTGTTTTTCGCTGAGGCAAAACTACTTCGGTCGAAATGAAATTTTGAACAAATACAAATATTTATTACTCATGTCATAACAGAATAGTTTATAACAAAATTTCTTATCAATCCGAAAAGTAACAAAAAAGTTAATCAAGATCAACTGTCAATTGGGTTATAAAAATGACAATTGGGTTATAAAACTTCTTCAAACAAAAAAAAACTGTCTCAAAAATTTACATTTTCGTAAGTTTGATTTTTTTTTTTGGCTTAACTTAAAATGATATTATCTCGAGATTAAGAAAATATATCTTATCATGTATTGCAAGTAAGCCCTACAATTCGTAAATGAAACCACAGTCCATTTAATGAATAAAATATAAAGTTTTGGATATTATGATGCTCAACAATGTCAATTTTGTCTACAAGACCAAAACGTCTAAAAGTGCAAATTTGATGATATCCCACAGAGAATATTAAGAGTAGATACTTAACTCATTATTCTTTTCAAATTTAATCCTTTATATGACCTATTTCAATTGAATAAAGACAACAAATATAAATGATGCCAATTTATTCATAAAATTAAATTTATAAGCATTCACTCACTTATTATTTTAAAAAAGTGATATTTGTTTTCATTTTTTTATTTTTGTTTGTTTGTATCAACAGTCAAACCCTTTTTATTTAAACTATGCTTACCAACTAATATCGTTTATTAAGACTATTAAGTTTAAAACCTGTTAATTAAAAATGTTGATTTATTGCTTACTGCAGAAAATACTCCTTTCAACTGAAATTATGTAATAAAATGCTTAAAATATAATTAAAATTCTTCTTTCTTTCACTGAACACGACCATTTAACTCAATACTTCACTCTAAATCTGTCAAATTGGACCGCACAATATCTCAGCGATTTTCAATTTGATTCCTTAAATAATTTGAAAAAAGTTTATAAATAAGAACTTAAGTATCACAACACAAGTTAATTTTTAAAAATACAAAAAAAAAAAAAAAAACTAAACAGAACAACCGTTTCATTTATATGGACTCGCCTGTATGTCAATTACACTCTTAAACTTGCCACTAGTTCATTTTATCGCGTTGACATACGCGGGGGCACGCACGACAGCACTAAACTGTGAATGACTGAATTAAAGCTCTGAATCTGAAATAATGTTGGCTCATAGTAAACAATCTACTTACACCAGCTCATCAGACTCGATGGGGGAGGACGCAGACAAAATGATCTGAAGCGAGAAGGAATGACACGCCAGAGAGTAGGTATCCCTGGTTCTGCTGGATCTGCTGATGGCTGGCATCCATTGCACCCGCACTATTGTAATAGTTTTACCCTCGCAGTTGCAATCATTGCAAACGCAAAGACATACACTACACATTATTGTCACACTACACACTCGTATAGTTGCACGCGGATTGTCTTAAATTATATACAGTATATAGAGGAGGTATAGGTTGTGTCATTAAACAAAACTCATGCTGGAAGCAATGAACTCGTTTGTACAGCAAAGTAGCACGTTCGTTAAGTGGATGATGGCACAAAATATCACGACACTATTTTACTCACAGTACCAGCACGGTTATAGTCTGCTAAAGTAATTTCTGACCCTTAATACAAATACAACCCCCTACATCTCCAACAACATTCAGTCATTCAGTGTTGCAAAAAGAGTGTCGCGTAAATTAATTACAAATCAAGAATAAAGTGGACTAATATTTCTTACGCTCACTGTGTGCCATCAGTTTGTTTGAGCATTTTTATTTTTTCATTAGGTACTTTAGGTTTTTTTTTGTTTTGATTTTTTGTTTGCAATAAATTGTGTGCAGTGATTATGACTGCTTAATGTATCCAATCCGCACACAACCATTTCGAGCACGACACCCACAATATCTTCAAATCATCTGATATTCTCACGATTTGTAGATGCAACAAATATTTTTTTAATTATAATTAAAAAACACCAAAACAATGCGCAACATTTATTGCCATGAGCAATCATACTATAATTTTTTTGTTTGCTTAACATTGCACTGGAATTCTGAATTAGTAACAATTTTGAAATATTATTATGCTGAGTGAATTTAACTCTGAGGAATTTTTGTTTTGGAATTTTAAAGTTAATGAAAAGTTTAGATTTTTCAACTACGATTAGTCAGAGGAATACATTCTTTATGATTGGGAATAAAAGGTAGTTAAATAGACATCAAAAGTTCCGCATCGCAATGTTCAAAATTTTTACTTCAACATTTTTTTTTTTCTATTATTTCAAAGGTTGTTTTTGTTTTAGGGGAAGAAGTAAGTTTAGATGAAATAAATTCAGCAGCATCTGACTTAAAAATGATACATACATTTATGAAACGTAGTTAAAATTTTATTATGAAAAAGTTCTTTTAGATCAAAAGGGTGTTTATTTTTTAGCTGGAAGGATTATGTTGAATTATTTTTAAAAATCTATTACAAAAATGTTTCCCTATTGAAATATGATGGTTATAAATGAGAACCCAAAGAGTCCGTAAAATTATTTTCGATAAAAATGTTTGCAATGCGAAATTTTCTAAAATTACTCGAAATAAAATACAAAATAGATAAACGGCAACACTTATAATATCATCTTATACGTTTTTTAAAAGCAAAAGTCTTTTATTTGAATATTTGAAAGTTTCAAATAAAATCTGTGGCAGATAGGCAAAGCCCATTTTTCGCAAAAATATGAGTTTTTGAATATGATTCATTACGAATCCTAAATTTGTACAAAGCTTGAACCAAATCATTATAGTTTAAAACATTGTAAAGGGTTTTCCAATAAGAGGTGTTATTTTGATATTCAAAGAAAAATGGCATTTTTGGAAATAAATGATCGGATGTTTATTTCATTATAAAGAGGAAGGTATGCCGTTAATAATGGAACACAACATCAGCCAAATGGCCGCCAAGACCACGCTTACAGGACCATATCCTTTTCATGAAATTTTCCATAACCAACTCTTTAACCATAAATAACTCTTGGGTTTTGCGACAGTTTTGCTTGTTGACGTAGCCTCCGAGGTGGAAATGGGCCTCATCAGTCAAGATGATTTTTCGATGAAATTCCGGTTGATTTTCATGCATTTAAAGGACCCAATCAGCAAAGACACGACGTTGTTGATGATCAGCCGGCTTGAGTTCTTGTGTTAACTGAATTTTATAAGCCTTAAGACCCAAGTCTTTATGCAAAATACGGTGTAATGACGTTTGTGGAATGCCTAATTCCAAAGAACGACGAGGAATGGACAAACCTGAGTTTTCTTCAACACTTTGGGCTACAACAGCAATATTCTCAGTTGTTCTTGAGCGACGTGCACGGGTTTTATTCTTCACATCACTAACTTGTCCCAACAGCTCGAATTTGTCCACCAATTTCTGTATTGCGGTCCGACAAGGTGCTTCACGACGACCCAAAAATATTTTAGTTTTACGAACCGTCTCTGCCAAATTTTCACCATTTTTATAGTGAATTTTAATAATTTCAATGCGTTGTTGAAGCGTGTATCGTTCCATTTTTATTAATAACGTAGTTTCTACTTGTCAAATGTCAAAAAATGACAGCTTCAAAAGTGACAGCTACCGAAATAGCGGGCTATTCAAAATAACACCTCTTATTGGAAAACCCTTTATATAAACACATTTCATAACAACATAAGATCACATTTTCACAATTATTTATTTAGGCAAAAAATATGAATTACAGTAATAATCTCAAATTTTTCCGTAACTCTACAAGAATTTTGTTTACAAAAAGAGTGTTAAATATTGATTTTTACCAAAAATTTTGAGAATTAAGTATACCGGTTTTTGGATGCTATTATTATGATGAAAATTCATTAGAATTGTTTATTGAAACAATTAAAGATAATGCAAATTGTCAGTATGTGGAGACAAAAGTGACATTTTTGAAAGGTTTTTTTTTATGAAAAGTACAAGAAGATTTTATTCAAATTGGCTGAATTTCAAACTAAATCTAAGTTTAGGTAATCCTCAACTTTTGGGGTTTAGGTCTGCCATTATTTTGATTTCAAAATTTTGATTACAAATTTCCAACACGAATGACGCTGACTCCGAGACCACCTATACCACGTCAACAACAACGGCGCACGCACAAACAAATGTCTCGAAAACGTGTTTCCTATACGTTTCATGGTGTTTCACGGTGAAATAGACAAATTCTGAAAAAAATATGTTTGTGTCAATCGCTATACCTACTTATTCTTTACACTACGTGTACGGAAAAGTGTTAAATAAAATGCACGACTAGGTTCCACGTACTTGCTCTTAGAATCAAAAGTTCTGTGGACGTTAAGTCTTCTTAGAGGTATAAAGGTTTTAAAAATAAATAATTTTATAAGAAATAAAAAAAAAATATAAATCCATTACTAATTGTTTTGAGCTCCAAACAAATGACATTTAATTTGATTAAAAAAGATAAGTTTTTAGAAAAATAAAAATTGAAAACCGTTAAAGCCGTTTTTAAATAAAATGCACGACTGGGTCGCACGTCCTTGCTCTTAGGACCAAAGTTGGTGTGGATGCTTGAGCTTCATATCCATAAAAAAATTTTAAAATAAATAATTTAATAATAAATTATAAAACAACAACTACACCATACTAAGCAAATTTTTAAAATGTTTTGAGCTTCGAACAAAGTATGCTTTTTGATTTCGATAAATAAAAAAAAAAAAAATTGAAAGTTGTTAGCTTGCATGCAGGTGGCCGTCCGACTTTCGATTTTATCAAAAGTACAATCCTTTGTACATCGTTTGTATACGTTTGTACAACTTTTAGATTTATTTCTACACCCAATGTTTTTAAACAATAAGATGCCCAGCTTCGGAACTTTCAAAAACTGAAAACGCCATCTGATAGATAATCGTTTGTTTAATTGTGTTCCAATATATTTTCATTTCTTCACCTCCCAGTAAATTTTTACACAATTATTTTTTGTTAATTTTGCAAAAAAAATCAAAAAATGTCCCATCGTTTGTACATTTTCTATATTGATCATTCATGGTACTTACCTTTGCATTTTTATTAAATTAATTATTTCTCAGATGACTTGGAGTTATCATGTTTTTCAACCCCTCGAAAACCACAGAAGGCTGAAAAATAAACCTGACAGACATTCGAATTTGAAATCAGGAAGCGTAAACCTATAAAACTGCATACTCAGATAATGGTTATACCTCCACTCCAAAAACTTGCTGTCGGCCCTTGATCTATAATAATCTCCTTCCGAAAGAAGATCCTAGCTACGGCTATGAGCCCACCCTGAGACAAAAAGTAAGACTATCTAATAAAACATAAATATTTCCCGGGACTTGACACATACCTTCATTAGCATATTTCTTACAAGTCACCTACAGCAATAATTATAAATCCAGAGAAACTATTCTGTAAGTACTTATATTTCTAAATGAAATTAACAATAACTCCACGAACTGCACGAACTAAGAACCAACCTGTTTCACATTCTCATCAATTGTAATCATACATAAATTGTCATCAAGACGTAGTATAGTATGAAATCTAAAGTTGCAATAGTTTTGTACGTATTTTGTCATTGAACTTTTACAAAATTTATTACAAATTTGACAGTTTGCTACCAATTAGAGTGATCCGATAAATTTGAATCACAATTTTTTAAAAATATTACTCATTTAAAAAATATTAGGTACTCCGCAATATTGTGGGAGTTGCGAAAAATTTCGAGAAATTCTAAAAATGAAAATACCTTAACAAAAAGTTAAAATAGTAAAATAAGCCCCATTATAGAGAAAAAAAATTATCACTTCCATGTATCTCACTCATACCCATATTATTAAAGATTCGAAATCCAAAATAAAACGCTAATTCTCGGACTCTATCCATACATTTTCTAAGCACAGACATTGAATACAAATTGCTTGTTTCCACAACATTGTCGACTCTCTTTTTCTGTAAAATAATACCTTCGACGAAGCTCAAGAACTTATAAATGTAAAAAAGAGCCCTTGCCTTGCCATATAACCTTCGATCACCCAAGCGAAAAACTTCAAAACTTTGCATTTTCACTTTGTATTTTGCTGCCATAATTTCCAAAGGATTTGATGAAGACGATGTTCTTCGATTTTTGTTGTCACACAACACCATCAGCTTTGTGTTCTTTTCTTTTTTAAACTATCTTTTGTATTGTTTTCTTCTTGGATATACAAACAACAACAACAACAACAACAACAACAACAACTAACTAAACATAAGAACCGAAATTAGTGTGGTCGAGGGAAATTTATTACGACTTCTGCTAGGTTTTGTAATTTTCGGCTGAGGAAAGGCTTTCCATCATCATTCAAAGACTCGCTTGCTCGTTTTACCATTAAATTAACCTCAACTACACACGAAATCAGCCAACTGTGTCATAGTGCACACGCGACTTAAGCAGCATAGGTCGGTACTTTTATATAGTTAGAGTTGCCTACTCTTACTCGCAGAATTATTATCGAACGAAGTACTTTTATGTATCTTTTGAAACTTCACTCTTCCTCCTCGTTTACTTGTTTTTCTATAATGCACCTAACGTCGTCGATGGCATAGTAGGGTAGTGAAGATGACTATGGGACGGTTTATTGCTCCTATCCGGCCATGGAGCATTTGCACAGACACATAACTAAAAACCCCTTCAACAACCGCAAGCCCCGCCAATTCTATAATATTGTATTAAATACTTCGGTGATGGTACTTGCCACACCGCACCGCACCATTCGTATACCGGGTCCCAGCTCAGGTCCCAGGGAAAGTGCTCTAAAGAGTCTAGTGTGTACTTTGGCTTGTCGCAACACATGTTCGGATACACTGCAATGCCACCGAAAGCTGCTCACCATCAGCAAACGTTGACGCAGAGGCCATTATCAAACCGCCCACTGGCATCAGCAGTTCAGCAATGGCAACAGCAAGCACCAGCAACCAGCACCGGAAAAACAGAATCTAGCATCATCATCTAAAGTGACATCTAATGCTAGCTAGATACCTACCTACCTTCTGTGTGTGACTCTGGTACGTAAGTAGTATGGATTCTTAAAACTATTGTTGCCAACGGAGGTTCACTTTATTTAAAGTTTAAGAGTTATTTCAATATTTTATTAGCGAAATAAAGGGTTTTCCAATAAGAGGTGTTATTTTGAATAGCCCGCTATTTCGGTAGCTGCCACTTTTGAAGCTGTAATTTTTTTAACATTTGACAAGTAGAAACTACGTTATTAATAAAAATGGAACGATACACGCTTCAACAACGCATTGAAATTATTAAAATTCACTATAAAAATGGTAAAAATTTGGCAGAGACGGTTCGTAAAACTAAAACATTTTTGGGTCGTCGTGAAGCACCTTGTCGGACATCAATACAGAAATTGGTGGAAAAATTCGAGCTGTTGGGACAAGTTAGTGATGTGAAGAATAAAACCCGTGCACATCGCTCAAGAACAACTGAGAATATTGCTGTTGTAGCCCAAAGTGTTGAAGAAAACCCAGGTTGGTCCATTCCTCGTCGTTCTTTGGAATTAGGCATTCCACAAACGTCATTACACCGTATTTTGCATAAAGACTTGGGTCTTAAGGCTTATAAAGTTCAGTTAACACAAGAACTCAAGCCGGCTGATCATCAACAACGTCGTGTCTTTGCTGATTGAGTCCTTGAAATGCATGAAAATGAACCGGATTTTCATCGAAAAATCATCTTGACTAATGAGGCCCATTTCCACCTCGGAGGCTACGTCAACAAGCAAAACTGTCGCATCTGGGGCTCGGAAAACCCAAGAGTTATTGTTGAAAAGCCTCTCCATCCTCAACGCGTCACTGTTTGGTGCGGTTTATGGTCCCGCGGGGTCATTGGACCTTACTTTTTCGAAAATGAGGCTGGAGCAACAGTTACGGTCAATGGATTGCGCTATCGAGAGATGATTAATGATTTTTTATGGCCTGAATTGGATGGTTTACTTTCAACAAGACGGCGCTACGTGCCACACAAGCAATGAAACCATCGATCTTTTACGGGAAAAGTTTCCGGACCGTGTTATCTCTCGAAGAGGTGATCACAATTGGCCACCGAGATCTTGTGATTTAACACCTTGCGACTTCTTCCTTTGGGGCCACGTGAAAGATAAGGTCTACGCCAACAGCCCAGCGTCGATTCAAGACCTCAAAGATGAAATTCGTAAGGCTATCGAGGACATAGGGCAGCCACTTTGCGATTTGGTTATGGAAAATTTCATGAAAAGGATATGGTCCTGTAAGCGTGGTCTTGGCGGCCATTTGGCTGATGTTGTGTTCCATTATTAACGGCATACCTTCCTCTTTATAATGAAATAAACATCCGATCATTTATCTCCAAAAATGCCTTATTAAAAAACCCTTTAGTTTCAATGATTATGCTTAAAAGAATTTGAATTCAATCGGTCATATTCTTGAAACTTTTATAAATGAAAATGTTTATAATTTAAAGTTTTTAAGGTAAAAGGGATGGAGTTCGTTAGAGTGTTACGTTGGTGGTTCCAACTTAAATTTTTAGTCAGAGGTAAGTACTTTTCGAAAAAGTATGTTCTGTAACAGCCTGTGGAATAGTTGCTAAATCATCCGAGGGTTAGAACACGAACTGCCAGCTAAACAATGTCGGTGTTGGTTAGTGACCAACCACTTTAAGGAAACAGAAATGCAAATCTTCAGTATTTATCTGATATTTTTTTTTTTAATTTGTATAACTAAGCACTACTTTTGTTTTTTAATACTCAATGCATTTTTAAATAATTATGCAAAATGTGAAATCTAGATGCTCAAATGTTTTTCAGTTTTTGGAAAAATCCAAAAATAATACTATTATTTTTGAAAACAATCAAACAAATGTTTTTTTATTTAAATTTTACATCATAAGGCACCATTTTTATTAACATAATAAAACTAAAATGCTGGTCAGTTTTGTATAAAAATACATAAAAAGTTCTTAGTTACATAAAACTTTGAAAAAGAACAAAATACCTTAAAGAACAAAAAAAAAAAAAAAAAACGGTGTGTGTAGTCATTACGCGCGCCAGAAGTTATACTTCCTATTATTATTTATTTTTGTATATTTACACAATTTAAATAAAAAAATGTATTTGATTTTTTATTTTTACTGAGACTTTAATCTTTCTATAGGTACCTCAACTCAACAAATTGGTTAAGTTTAGCTAAAGTTAAAAGCTATTTTGTTTAAGTGAAAGGGATATTTTTAATTTTTCGAATTTATACTATTTTTGATATTACTTAATGATATTGCGAAGCTTGCGAGTGTCTTATTGAAACAAATTGTAAATCAAAATAATTGTTGACATTTTATAAGAAAATTAAAATTATTTAAGCAGACATAGTCAGATATTATGAATGGTACAGTTGGACAAAGGAGCATAAAAAGTGCATTTTGTTTTTTTTTTTTAATTTAATCAATAAACTTTGTATAATTAGAAAACAGACACATCTTGAAATTGAGCTAAAAATATTACCAAATTATTAAATTTTTCATTAAATTTTGTAATTTCAGAGCATTCATTAAAAACATATTTTCACTTAACGTCCTCTGTGGTAATGTTTAATAAAAAAAAGTGTCCAATATTTTTATGCAGTATTATAGACTAACATTTAATCTAATAGAATCTGTTCAAATTAATAAAATGCTGCAACTAAATGTGCACTTTTATGTTTAAAAATATTTATTGCTTATCAAGAATACTTGAACAAACAATATTGTAGTACATCGTTTTTTGAAGCTCAAACAAATTTCATACCATATTGCAAAAAGAATAAGAACATACAAATTTTTTGTTCTTAATCACCTTTTACTCATTATTTTTATGTGTAACTGTACACAAATTACACCATGTGGTAGCCTGATATTTCAGCTAAATTAAGACACCTCAATCTTTAAAATCCCACACAACAAAATTCGAAGTCATTTGTGAGCCAACGGTACTGGTTGATTCCGACGACCAAAGCAGACAATTTTGTTAAATTTCGGTAAAACTCTTTTCAAATTTGTGAAGCTCTTATAGCATGTACAGTTATGTGTGATAAATCAAATTAAAGGTAATTTTATCGCGATGGTCAATAAAGTTGAATTGTAGTTTTATGAGGCTTATGTAAATAGAAATTAAGCACCGAGTAAACAAAACTCTTTTTACCGTTATTCGGGACTACAGAAAATTGTCAAAGTTTATACAAAAATGCATTTACCCAATATCTAATGGCTGTGTAAATTTCAAGTTTAAAAATATAAAAATAAAAAAGATAAAAATAAAATACAGTTGGAAACGGTCAAAAAACTTGGACTGAAAAATCTTGTTTTTACTGTTATTCACTGAAAAAAATGTTTATAAACCTAAATTTTCACACGTTTATAGACAACACATAAGCCTAAAAGTTATTTTGACAAATTATTTTTCCCGTTATTCCCTGATTTTTAAAATCAATTAAACCACTCACATAAACTTTCAAAAACGTATTTGATTTTTAAAGCTAAAAAATGAACGTTATGGAGCATTTAATATGAAATCCGTATTAAGCGCTCAATTTTTTCGTTAACATATTATCTTTCAATGCACATAATTTGTTTTTTAAGAAATTATCAACTTTATCCATAATAACATCATTTTCAAATGTCTAAAAAAATATTTGATATTAGCAAATAATTTTTAACTTGAAAAGTTGAATAATTTATTTTATAACACTAACCTTTATACTTTTCGAGATGTACAAAAAGTCTTTTTTTGTCTTTTGCCCCATTTTACCCTAACTTGCCGGTAGAATTTCTTTCTATCTTTTGGTGTATTTTTTTTTCTATCACTTATAGTGTAGAAAATAAATCAGGCAGAATATCAATAACAATGGCTGACTTCTATAATTTAATAAATTTATTGTGAATGAAAAATAAAAAAAATAAAATGTAAGTGTGTGTTTACTCTTTCTCTACTTATACTGTCTGTGTGAAAAAAAAACCAGTAATAATGGGCTGAAAAAATCTATGTGTTATTAGTGGTTTAATATTTTTATAACCGCCGGTAAAGAAGTATAACTTAAAAAAAATAAATTCCACCTCACTTGGCAATTATATTTATAAACAAAATAGAATCTCTCAGCAAAAATTGTTGTGTGCCATCATTGCACGATTTTAGATTGTATACAATGTTAGCTATGTAGGATCATATAATATACCATCCACAAGTTCACCACCCTGTTTCGGGCACAAATTAGGTGTAAATTGTTCCGCGCCCGTATGAAAGTGCTTCAAGGATGCAACCTATCATCTCTTTTGCTTATTAGCTGCAATGGAAAAGAAGGATAGGGGCCCGAAGAGTCGTCGTCGTCGTCGTCGTCATTGTTTTTGTTGGAAAGTTAGGTGTAGTCGATGGTGGGGGTCAGACTAGAGAGGAAAACTTTACCAAAAGAGCCCGCAGAAATAGCAGCTGTTTTGAGTGGATAAGTATCAATGTATCTGTTTGAACATTGTTCGTGTGTATCTTGCATTTTGGTAAATTGTAGTTTAATTGAATTGTATTTTCACACTTACCTGCTTGAGGGATATTTGCCAGTGTTTAGAGGATGCGACACCTCCAAGCAAAACGGATAACAAACAAAGTAATTATCTCAATCACTTTTGGGTAAATTTACAGTTGTGATGAATAACGAATTGTTCCCGAAATCCAAAAAAAATAAATACTTATCCCCAATTGATAATAATTTGAATGCCGAATGCAAAACAAAGACCCCAGCAAACGTGGAAACCGCACACGACACTGACTGACTCATTGAGTCTCCGAGTATAAAACAACCATTGCCCTCACATAACATGGTTTAAAGATACTTTTTTGTATTTTTGTTTTGTTTTTGTTTTATTGAACTTGTTGTGGTAGTTAATGTTATAAAGACATAAAAGCTCCCCAGTTTGAAGCTTTTTTTATTGGACACTATACAAACCAAGTGGGGTTTTGCTCGTATTTGTTTTATCTTTTTTTATAAAAGAGGTTTGTCGTGAGTAAATAGAGAGTAGGTATCTCAGTTATAAGATATAGTATTACTGTTACGAACTTACGGATTACGGTACCTATATCGACTAGCAAAATGTGACGTCAGAACAAGTAAGCATTTAACGAGTCAAGTGTTACAAATAAACAGGCGCATTAAATCGACCTTGTTTACAGTTATTTTAGTGAAGCAGAACAGCTGCTGAAGAATTAAAAATATGAATGTTAACAGAAGTATCCGGGTTTTGAGGCCAAAGATTTGGCTCTGATGGTCAATCGTTTCTCCTACATAATGTTAGTATTTGTTTGTAAGTCATTTTGATTTTGCAATAAAAATACAAAATTACAATTTCTTGGCTCTGAGATTGCAACATTTTAAGCGGATTAAGCAACGTTCTAATTGAGATACTTTTACTAAGTCGCATAACAAATTACTAGCACCATAATAGCTACAAAATTTTTGTTTTAATTCACTGATTATTAAATTTTAACAAAAACCAAAATCGAAAATTCAAGGTTTGAACTATTTTAGAGGCATATAACATGACCTCAAAATCCCAATTTATAGGCACGACGATTGACGCATTTGAGGGGGAGATGTCAGGTTTAAATAAAAAAAACTCAAACCCTAATTAGTTTTACACCCTATAAATCAATTAAGTGAATTATTAAATTTAAAAAAAATGAAAAATCTTTCTTTCGATATTTCTGCTATTGGAATTTAAATAGGTATCAAGATTACTGTTCAAAGATGCAAGCTTCTTTAACTGACTCTGCAAGTATCACTTCATCCTTTTTGGTACTGCTATAGAAACTCGAAAAACATTTTTGAATGATCTAAACGAAAGAAATAGACTTTAAAATAAATCAAATCCATCAATTTGTCACCTCAGTATTGGAGTTATCTAATTGACAAAATCCTTGTTTCGAGATAAAAACGGGTGTCACCAATTCTTGGGCGACACCAGACAGCTACCAAAGAATATATATGGACACAAGCCACCTTAAACTTTGTGATTTAAATTGAAAAAATTAGGAATATTGTTCTCCATCATGAGTTTTGCCAAGAAAATTCAGTTGAAAACAAAATAAAAAAAGGAATGAAATTTTAATTTCTAGTATGAAAGTCACTTTCGTGACAAAAAGTCACGAAAGTTGGTAATAGGTGTCATTTTTCTACTTGTAAGGTCCTACATCATTGATGCTGTGTCAGCATGAAACACTAGTTAAAAAAAGGCCTAGGGGTCAAATCGATCAAACTGCTTTTTTTTGTACAGAATGTGTCTGTGGCAGATAGGCGAACAACATTAGTCCATTTTTCTCAAAAATGAGTTTTTTGATAGATTATAAATCCATAATTTGTACTCATTAGTTTCATAACTTGAACCAAATCATTATAGTTTAGATGTAATCAATACATTTCATAACAACATAAGTCCACTTTTTCACAATTTATGCAGGCAAAAAATCTTAAGTCGACACAAAAAGTAAAAAGTAGTTTTTTACTGGAATTTTTTTTGTAATGCCAATACGAAGAAGAACCACAATTTAATACAATATGAGCTTAAAATGAAACCTTAATTCTTTTTCAAAATTTCTGAGCGAAAGTTTTAATATTAAAACTTAATTGACTTAAAACGAAAAACTGGACTGGAGCTGTTCCGCCTTTTTGCACAGATGTAGAGACAGCAATCGATACGTTCATCAATTCAATTCAATACGTTCATGTTTGCTCGTTTACACGATTGGCTATTCTAACCCAGAATAAACACTATGCAATACTTATACTCAGCCCAATTCTGAAATATCTTGGGGAAAAGGGCACTCAATCGAAGTATTACGAAAATTCGTTGCCTTTTCACTTGAAATTAGTGTCAATATAAAGATCTAGAAAAAAAAAAAATTCCTGTTAGCATCCATTCCGCAGTTGAATCCTTATTTGACTGGATTATTGATTAAATTTACGGTTTATTTCCTTTTTTCTTAGAGTAATTAACCAATAGCTTATTTTTAAAAATATTTCTTGTTAATAATTTTTTTTTTTTTTTTAATTTTCATTGCAAATGAATCTTCTAAATATATGTTCAATTCCTTTAATGGATCATTGTTGCAATCATTTCAGAGCCCCCAGTAAACTTTTAACTGATAACAAACCCGCCTAGTCGAATATTGCAGAACTGCTAATTATTACGGAAAATGCAAAAATGATGTTATTCTCAAGATATAAACCGACTACCAATATAATGTTAATCGGCATGATATAGTGATCTAGTACAAAAGTAGCTGGTAGTCAAATGTAACAAGACCATGGAATTCTCGAAACACTTGGTTAAGAAGGTTTAATCTTCCGAAAGTGTTCTAAGTTTGACAATTTGACTTAGAAGACTGTCTTTTCAAATGAAAAAAATATTGTTTCTGCAAATATACTTTGGACTACACAGTATAAAATATTATTAAATGCCGTTGTCCAATCTAGTATGTGTAATTGATGAGTTCTTTAAGATTGAAAAGTTTCGTAGAATTGTTTCTGAACAAATTGTTTCACCTCTATCCTAGAAATTTTTTCACCTATATCCTCGACACTGATCTTTCTGTTGGCGCACGGCTTACCTTGCTTAAGTTTTTTTTTCAAAACAAACTTAAGAACATCGAAAGCAAAATTATTTTACCCACATGAAAACATCCAACGTCGTGATGGTAACAGACTTCTCTTCGTGGTGTTTCATTTATTTTAAAAAGGCGGAATTTCCGCTCGAAGCTTTTTTGATATGTTCTGTTCCTGTTTCAAAATTCTATTGGAAACAACCAATTAATATTTTCCCCAAAATTTGAGCCCTCAATTATTACTATTAAGTAATTACTTACGCTCAGCGTGTAAAGATTTCACGTAAGCTTTATAGTTCTTTTTTTCCATTTCTATAATTCAGCAGCATTTGAAGCTATTTCAATGTGCTTGGTAAATTATCTTAATTAAACAATCTAAAAATGTGCCCATTGTGACGTACTTGAAAATCACACCGGTGAGACAGTACAGGTACATTTGGTCATGATTTTTTTTGTTTTTTGTTGTTATTGCATAAATAGCTACATTTACAGGAAACAGGTGAATGACAAAGTTGTAGTAATCTAAATTTTGAGCAATGACTCATTCAAAGAGTCGTATGATAAATGACCGAAATATGAAGTCAAGATTGGGTAACTTTAATGCTTGGCTCCGCGAAATTAGGCCCCAGGAAATAAGGCCCCAAAAATAAAATGAAATAAGCCCCCAAATAAAAGTATACAAAACAACAACAACGAAATTTCTCAAATTTTGGGGTGTTATTTCATTTTTTGCGGCCTTATTTCATTTTTTTTTTTGGGCATAATTTCATTATGAAATAAGGCCCCAATGAAATAAAACCCCAACACTAGTTTTGGGGCTTAATTTCATTTTGTTTTAAAAACAATTTGAGGACTTATTTCATTGAACATAATTTACATGAAATTGCTAAAATAAATTTTCTTTCACATTATGTTTTGTGAAAATCCGAAAATCGAGGACCCAGAGCTAGTAAAGTACCGCTTATTGAGGGCACAGCAATCATGTTTCAATGTGAAACCGAGGCGATGTTAAATCTTAAAGAGAAAACGTTTGTCAATCTGGTAAAAATAGAATTACGAAGTGTATACTTCAATGCGGAATTTTAATAAATTAATTATTTTAATTATGAATTGTGAAAAGTTTATGGGATTTTTTTTAGCAATTCTGTTACTCCCTGATGGTTTGCAGCACGATTTTTACATTGAAACGCATTAGTAAGTAACAGAATAGTCCATAAAGATGTTTCTGTTGGTCGGTGGAATGTTGTCTTCAATCAGTTTAATTGTTTTATGGGATGAAAACAAACAATACGTAAATTGTGTCCTTGTTGCAGGGAAATCCTGCAGGACACAATGCAAGTATTTGTGTGACAGTTTGGGGTGTTGTTTCATTTTTTAAAATAAAATTAATTCTAAAAAAAGATAAATTGGGGTTTTATTTCATTTTTACCAAAAAAAGTCAAAACAAGTTGGGGCCTTGTTTCATTTATTCTTGGGGCATTTTTTCATTTTGTTGGGGCCTTATTTCACTGGGGCATAATTTCATTATGAAATAATACCCCAATTTGGGGCCTTATTTCATTTTTTCTTTTGGGACCTTATTTCCTGGGGCCTAATTTCGCGGAGCCTAATGCAAGGAGGAAGTCCTACGTGATAAAAAAACATCCAATAACGGACTCAGAATGGTAGAATTTGCAGAGGGATGAAATGTCATCGTAGTAAGGACGCAATTTGACGCAAGAAATCACGCTTACAGTATCTTGGATGTACGATCGTTCCCTAGCACGACTTTTGCTGCTTAACTCTATAGCGGAATACTACGCTGCAGTGAGGCTGAAGTGTATGAATATTACTAACATTTTGAAGGTCAATGTGCAACTAAACAATTTCATGCAACTTATATCCGGGCTTACACAATGTCTTCTTGTGCTTTCTGAACAATATTGCGAGATGATCGCGACTAAGTACTGAGTTACTTGAAAATTATTAAGCGTTCCTATCAGATAAGAGGTAATCTAACTGTTTGCCGTATTTTGATAAATCTTCAATCTTTTCGAATTTGCCAACACCACGTGCTTAATTAGTTTATATAATAAACAACCAACGTGTTTGTATTTAAACTGCCTTATTTATGTATAATTGAAAAAAGACATAATGAACAACATTACTAACCTCAGAAGCATTAAGGTTTAATAAAATATTACGATACTTAGAACTTTCGATTTTTTTTTTGTACAAAATTTTAAAATTATCTTTAGAGAAGTCATTAAACTTTAAGACCATGATATATCTTTTGTGGGAAGTACCATTGTTTTTTTATTTAAATACTCGTACATTCATGATCTCTAAAGATGATCTCAGTTGTGATGTCAAGAAAAACAAAAAATATAACATCTTCCTACAACTTCCCAATAAGTAAACAAACAACATTCAACTATTAAAAAAAAAAAAAAAAAAAACACTTGACAAATCGAGTTTTGTTTATGTCTTCAAACTTTAAGTTCCACAAACTGTTTATCATCATCATCACTCTCATTCAGTCTCTCTCTCTCTCTTACCATCCACATTCAGCAATACCATTGTAAAAACAAGTTCGTAGCTTTTGCTCTCGCACCTCAAGTCTTTCGTTTTGTGCGATCTTACACTTACCTATTGCTTACACTCTTCTTCAGCACCAAAAGTCATTTCAGTAGTGAGATAGACAATCGTGCGTGTGGATAGGTTCGAGTTTGTTTTGTCTCAGATCGTGTGAAATATTTTTATTTTTCTTTTGTTTCTAATAATTCCAAGATATTACGAGTATTTAGTGTTTTGTGGTAATTAAAAAAAAAATAACCAAAATAATGAAAATAAATAAATCTTAATGCAATTTGTGTGTTCAGCTTTGGATTTCTGTGTTGTTTTAAATGAAATTTTGTGATAAAAATTCACCTCACGGATGTGTAATCTCCCCTTGTGCACATTCCACATTCCGTGAGCATAATTGCCATTAATACTACTTTAAGCCCTCTCTCTATCTCTCTATTACAGCCTGTCTAAGCTGACTAAAATATGCTTAGACTGGCTCAATGTGTATCTTATTCACTCTTATGTCTTATCCAACACAAAATAAGGTCTTTGTGCGTTTTTTTTTTTTTTATTATCATCTCATAGCGAAAGAGTGACGATAAATTTACCTGATTTTTGCTTTTTTTTTTCTTCATTTTGTTGTTAATTTTCATGATTTTTTTTTTTTTTTTGTTTTACTTTAAGTCTACTCGCGCGCCAGCGTTGAGGTGAAAAAGAGAAATCGACTTCACCCGTTCACTGATACCGCTGCCGCTGCCGTTGTATTTCAGTTCTTCGTGATTTGTATCGTATTCGTCTCGAGCGAGTAATAAATTTCTTATTGTTGCCGTTGCATTGGATCTTGATCTTCTTGAAATCGGTGCACCTCATTCATAGAGCAGAGCGACATCTGTCTTGAAATGAAAGTCTCGGTCAGACAACATAATTGCAAATTAAATACCATGCCATGTCCATAGTTAAAGGGAATGTTGAAAATGACGTTGAAGGGAAAATAGTTGAAGATAAAATAAGTACCTATCCGATGATATACAGGTTAAGAATACATTGTAGGCCATCATTATACATGCTTATGCCAAATCTATACTTGAAAGTCGGACGGTTGAAGAAGAAAGGTAGAAAGATTATTAAAACGTTGTATTTGCTTAAGATATTTTTGGTTGTTATACAATAGATTTCCCTTTCTTTGATGGCGAAGAAAAAATATATTAATTTAGACAACGCAAATATTCCAACGTTTTTTTAGTAAAAGCTTTAATTTTTTGCATATTTTTGAATGAATTAAAATCTGATTTCGAAATACATTTATTACGTTTCAAAAGTGGTAAACAATTTACTCTAATAGAGACAAAGAAAAAGAAAAGAAGTAGCAAGTAGGTATGTTATGTTCTGCTTTTATAATTGCTGATAACGGTAATTTAAGAGGTTACACAGCTAAGATGGACTAAACTACACGTTTTCATTTAATTCAAATCATAGAATTCCACTACGTGTGTTTTACAATTTTCATTTTCATCGCACTACTTTTTACTTGCGATATGGGTACCATATATGTATCAAGTTATGCACTCGTACAAAATATAAAGTTGAGATAACAATCGAACATGACATTACGATGATAGAGAATAAGAAAAAAGTGGGTCCGACAATTCTGTCAGTCTGTCTGTCTGTCTGTCTGTATGTATGAGAGACCACAGCCTAAACGGATGGGTCGATTTACTTCAAACTTGGTATATGGCGTTTTTTAGAGACTATCCCCAGACGGTTTTTTGAATTTTTTTTTGGACCCCAATAACGGTACCTATCATATACCGGTTTTAGAAAAACTCATTTTTCTCAAAAACGGTGTGTACGATTTTGATTAAGAAAATCATGATCAATTTTTTAGGTTAGGTCTATCTTTAAATGGAAACCATTAAAAAAAAAAACAGTTATTAACGGTACCTGCCATAGAAACGTTTTTTTAAATTCTGGTTTTCTCCTTCATGACTCAATCAATTTCAACCATTTTTTTACATGAATGCTTTTAAATTGCTATAATAATATTAAGTAGAAATAATTTCGAAAATTTTTTTTTTGGATTTCAAAAAAAAATTGAAATTTTGTTTTGAAAAATTAAGTTTTTAGATGTTTATAAATAATATCTTAAAACTGACGTTCCAATTTTTTATATAAAAGTCCTTACAAAATTTTATATAGAAAAAATAGTTTTTTAAAAAACGGCTCCAACGATTTTCAATTTTTTTTTTCTAAAAATATACGATTGTAGGAAAAATCAGATTGCATACTTCGTTTTGAGTTTTGAAAACATATTTTGTAGAAAACCAAACAAATCCAAATACTTGAATTGCTAAAACTACAACATTATCTGCGTTTTTTTTTCAATTCCATTCATTGTAAAAACAAAATGGATTTCTACAAAATTTTTAATATGCACTTTTACTGTACTATAGTAGGTACTTTTCCAGAAAAATGGAAAAAACTAAAAACATATCCTTAAAATATATTGAAAACAGAAATAATAATTTTTTTTTTTTCAATTAAATCCTTAAATTTACATACGTTTTTGAAATGCATTTTTGAAGATAAAGATTTTCTCTAAAGTTTGCTTTCATATATATTTTCCCATACAAAATGTATGGAAAATATTGAAAATCATTTAGCGAGTTCTAAATATAGAAAAAAAGGCTCAAATTTCGTGAGAAATTTGTGTTAAATGTCTAGAACAATATTCCGTTTGTTGTATTAGAATCCAAAAAATTAATTTTCAAAAAAAATCAGTTTAGTTGTCATGCAAGACATTCATATATATCAGTGTCGGGATCGCGGTAGGGTTTACGTACACAAAAATGCAACTAGCTAATTGTAAATTTAAAACGACGCACGTCAGATCTACACAAAATTCTTAGAACGATGATACACCCAAAATTTACGAACATGTATGATAAGCCCTTAGGGTAATTATTTTGAAATCAAACGACTGGCGGGATTGTTTTGTCACCGTGAGTGAGGGTGGGTGGTTGAATACCGCAATTTTTAAGATTCTTAATTCGGTGGTAATGTAAATTGGCTTTACTTGCGTACCACTCCAAACTCAAAGGTGTTGTTTGGTTCGGTGAGATTTCCATTATCATGTTGAGGCATGGTCCTGAATGCTCTCTGAACATCTGGTAACTATCTCACCACCAATTTCCCCCTCGTACCGAAGTACTCAGGTATTGTGTTTCAAAGTTAACTTCTGAAAAAGCAACCACGGCCAGCAAGATCTGCCTGAAGGCGCCAACCTCAAATAAATAGACTGGACCGAAGGCCAGGGGCTCTCTATCTCCCGCGCTACTAGACAATTCATCTCTAGTCAGAATAGCCACTGCCAAGGCAGCTAGACTGACAAGCAGCTTCGCTACTACCAGCTACAGCCGGATGAATGCCTCAACACTCGGGTTGCCTAACCATTTTAGCATTCATTTTAACTATAGTAACGTTCTATTTGAGATTTTTTTGGTCCCAGTAGTTTTAAATGTCACCACTTTCAGCCAGATGCATCCAAAAAGTATAAAAAAACAGTTTTTGGTTTAGGGAGTATAACCATATAAATGGTAGGACCTCTTAAAAAAATTACAAAAAAATTGCTTTTTGCAATCTGCAGGTCTGTTTGGTTAATAGTCTGGGACCCACATATTTGTGATAAAATGATTCTTTTCTGATTTTTCGACCAATATTTTTTGTTTGGTTGGGTACACCTCTATTACCAAGAGCTAGTATTTTTGCACTTTTTGAACGTCTGGGACCTCAAAATACTTAGTCAGGACTCAGACGTACGCTACTACATAGCTAAAATGAATCCTAAAGTGGTAATATGTACCACCGAAATAAAAATCTGAAGAATCACAGTTTTGAACCTCCGACCTTCATTCCCGGCGACCAAATAATCCTGCCAGACTCTTCATTTCGATATCAATACCCTAAAGCCTCATGTTAGTGGATTTTGGTTATATTTCTAAACGGCATAGTTTGAGGTGAAATGTCAGAAAAGCAGATTTTACAGAATTTTCTAATTTCTATTTTAGTCGACTTGACATAAATACCACGATTAGTTCAAAGTTAATAATTTCATTCATTGAAATCGATACAAATATGAAATCGACAAAATTATGATGTAAAAGATCCCTGAAACAATTTCAAAAAAATATGATTTTTGAATTTTTGATGTTAAATTGCATTGCATATGCATATCCAAACTATTAAATTGAAAAAAACGAAACTCTACACCTAAACTCTACACTAGATCTTTGAACTTATAATATCTTCAACTATATGCTTCCATCATATCAATATTAATAATAATTTAAAACTACTGCATCGTCAACACACCCCGCGACCTAATAAATGTTCACCAACTTGAGTGCGCAAATTAAATTTTCCGCGTGGTTGAAAATTCAGATGAAAAATGTGATAATACCCTCTATTTTCATCTATTTATTGTTTTTTTTTTTTTTGTTTTTTAATCAACAACCTAACCAAAAGTGTCAACAATTTATTTTAATTTATTTAACGTGTGCTCTACCCATTGAACATGCCAAAAGCCAAAACCCCACCATCATGTCTCATTCCTAACGCATTTTTATTTTATTTTTTTAATTTCATTGAAAATTTTGTAATTTAGAAAATTTATTTAACCGCATCCAAACGTTCGTGTCGGTTGCGTTGTCGCGTCGGTCGCGTCGCGTCGCATCGGTCGTTTCCAGCAGTCAGACAGATCGGATTCCTGGATTTTGCATCCCGCGCGAGTCAATAAAGTGGTTGTGTGTGTGTGATTGTAAATGAGTCAGCGGATATACCTGCAGCTGACTTTTTGGTTACAGATAGGCCTCACCATTTTATTGAAAGTGCATGTTTTTTCTTCTTTTTATTTTTTTTTGTATTTGCTGTCTACTTTTTTTTTAGTGAAAGTTTTTTTTTTTGATTCGATGAGAGTGGTCAGTGAAACAACAACAAAACAAAAATCCATTTAAGTGTATTCAGTTTTGCTTTTGTTGCCATGATATCCAACTAATTAAATAGTTTTTTTTTTTTAATTTTTAATTCTAGTCCCCTCCCCCCCTCATTTCTCTCAAAATAATACAAAACAGAGTCTGATTGCATTGCATATGTGGTTCATTACATGCACCATATCATTCGTTATTCATGATTCACAGAAGTGGCTCTTACTGCCTCAATTAAATGTGATAATAATTATAAACCGCAAATGATACACATATACAACAATAAACCCACTCACATACAGTTATATGGTTTAAAATATTCTATCCTGCATTTTGTTACTCGTAATTAATAAGTTTTGTGCGCCACGCGCCGCGCCGCGGGTCGGGTGTTATACAATTCAATTTAGTGCAGGATAAGCACTCTTAACGCCACGCCATCATCGCCAGCGGAACCGGATACGGGGCCAGGGCCATATGTGCAACCGCACACACAATCATCGCATTTGCCATCATCATCATCATCATCAACAACAACTATACGCTACCAACTGCAACGGCCAGAGCTGCACAATATAAAATCAAAATTATAATATATTAGCCAGCATTATATTTTAAATTAATTTATTTTTAAATTTTTTGTTGTTAAATTTAAAATTAAATTTCGATTACCATGGATACGACAATGACAACGACGACGAGAACGAGAATGAGGAAGGCAAAAACTGCAAACAGGACGAAATGGAATTTATATGCGATTACAATTGCGGCAGTGGTGTTTGCAGCTGTGGTCAAACCAGGTGAGTTTGTACTGCGTTATTTTAAAATCAATGCAGGGACATAAATGGCTGTACCTACTCCTCTTCACAATTAAAAGCATCCTTTTTGGTATTTTTTTATTTTTTTTTAATATCTGCTATCCCAAAAGAGCATTTTATTATATGACAACCCCCCAAAATGGATATAGACTGCCTACTTCGCTTTCATAATCCTGTATGGTTGCTGCTTTGTGCTCAGTGGTGAGACAAAATTGCGGCATGTTTGGTGTACATACTTTCATAATATAGTTGTATAATATATTATGCATATCTATGCGTTTTTCGAGGTTTTCACTATGCATTTTGTTTATTTTTCAATTAACTGATTTAGAGGCAGATTAGATAATTATCCCTTGTGGTCTTGTTCCAAAGCTGGTTTCAATTACGCTAAATTGCAAAATTTCTCTTACCCAAAACCAAATAACAACATGATGCATGCAGACATGCTGCATGTTGCATGCATACAAAACTTTTAAGAGGAGGCATTTCATTCTATTTCTCTATACAACAGTTTAATTTTTCAACAATTGTTACTACGATTTTAGAAGGCGGAATTTCAAATTCAATATTATAATATGCGGTGTAAATTAGTTTGGTGTGTTTTTTTTTGTGTGCAGATAAACATGCTTAACTAACAACTATGCGAAGGTATTTTAAGCTTTTGTACTGTAATAACTCTGTTTGAATTTTATGTAAATTGGTGAAGGTAGTTATATTTTGGAAATAACTAAAACAGTAAATTAATTTTTGTTATCAATTCAACAGAAGTTCTTAGATTTAATGCTATTTTGTGGAAATATTTTGAGGATATTAAAATAAACAACAGCTGCAAATATATAATAGTGATTTGAATAAATAAAATAGAGTGCTTTGGACAATTATTGTTTTCATAATATTTGCAAAATAAAATTTGAAAATAACAAAGTAACGGGTGATTTTTTAGCTGGTTTGGTTTTGGCAACACTGGTTTTGACAGCTGACGTGTGTTTAGTACCTTGTGTCACTGTCAAACAGCTTCAGTTTGGTTTGCAATTTAACCATGGATCGTCTTACAAATGAACAGCGCTTGCAAATTATTGAATTTTACTATCAAAATTCGTGCTCGGTTCGAAATGTTCATCGCGTTCTGCTTCCATTTTATGGTCGGCATTCTCGACCTTCTGAGCAGTCTATTCGGAAGATTGTGACCAAATTTCGCACCAAATTTACTTTGTTGGACATTAAACCACCAACACGTTTACGTACTGTGCGTAGTGAAGAAAATATTGCGGCCGTATCAGCTAGTGTGACAGAAGACCGCGAAATGTCGATTCAGCGCCGTTCCCAGCAGTTAGGCCTTTGTTACAGCACTACGTGGAAAATTTTGCGGAAGGATTTGGGCGTAAAGCCTTTTAAGATACAGCTGGTGCAAGAACTAAAGCCAGCCGACCTACCACAACGCCGAATTTTTGGTGAATGGGCTCTTTGAAAGCTGGCCGAGGATCCGCTTTTTTATCGAAAAATTATGTTCAGCGATGAGGCTCATTTTTGGTTGAATGAGTACTTAAATAAGCAAAATTGCCGCATTTGGAGTGAAGATCAGCCAGAAGCATTGCAACAGCTACCAATGCATCCCGAAAAAGCCACTGTTTGGTGCGGTTTATGGGCCGGCGGCATTATTGGGCCATATTTCTTCAAAGATGATGCGAATCGCAGCGTTACTGTCAATGGTGAACGCTACCGAGCGATGATAACAAGCTTTTTTTTGCCCGAAATGAAAGTTCTTGACTTGCATGATATGTGGTTTTAACAAGACGGTGCCACATGGCGCAATTGAGAGGCGAGTTTGGTGAACAGTTAATTTCACGTTTCGGGCCGCCTAGATCGTGCGATTTGACACCATTAGATTATTTTTTGTGGGGGTATGTCAAGGCTTATGTCTATAGAGACAAGCCCGCTTCGATTGACGCACTGGAAGCCAACATCCATGCATTCATTCGTGAGATACCGGCCGATATGTGTGAAAGAGTATGCCAAAATTGGACTCAGCGGTTGGGCTACCTGAGACGCAGCCGCGGTCAACATTTGCATAAAATTATCTTTAAACATTAAATTGCAAGGTTCAAACTATCGATTCAAATAAATATTTCATTAATTTTTTCGAATTTTTTTTTTTTTTTTTTTTAAGTTCTAAACCTCTTAAAAAATCAGCCTTTATTAAAAGCTTAAAAAGTTTCTGATCAGTCAACCTTTCCAATAATATATTAATTTGTTTAGTTAAAGGGCACGATAGTGCTCAGTCAAGTTCTAGCAACTTTGGCAATACAGCCTTATTTACAGGAACACACTCAGGCAATTTTCGACCCTCCCTCTAACTTCTGTACAAATAAAGGTCAGAAATTTCAAATTTTTAATATTTGGTAGCCAAGAAGATCCAGCTCAGCAAATTTCATATATGCATGAGTATCTTATGAAAAATTGCAAAAACCGCAGCTGACTAAATGATTCACTGACAGATCATCAAAATTATGGAGAATTTAATGTCACTCTAGACGCTTGAAGTTTTGCAAAGTGAAAGACTTTGAAAATTTCCATTCAGGGGGCGTAGCATCCGCCCATATTCACTAAATTGGTATCAAATGTATGGAGTACTTGTAATCATCGCTAGGTTAGGTTAGGTTTAGGTTAGGTTAAAGTGGCTGTGATTAAAGCTATCTGACACACTTAGACCAACAGAGGTCCATTGTGATACCACAAACTATAGTGAACAAAAAGTTCTCTACTAGTTAAAACCATTTAGAGCTTCTATTGAAGCGAGTGAGACTTCTAATGTCTGTGTTTGAGAGATCGCTAGGTTCATTATAGAAGTAGTCTCCTAAATGAAGTTTGAGTCTATAGGAGAGAGCAGGGCATATACAGAGAAGATGTGATATTGTTTCTTCCTCTTCTTCGTCTAAACAGCTTCTGCAGAAATCATTTGATAGTACATCGAGTCGTGCCGCGTGTCGACCAATAAGACAGTGTCCCGTTATGACACCTATTACAGAGCTGATTTGAGATCTGCTGAGAAACAGAAGTCAATTTGACCGTTTCAAATCTAGTTTGGGCCAGATTCGTTTGGTCGCTGGTACACGTGGTAGTGTTAAGCCATCTTGTATTTGAATGTTCCAAAGCGATTCGTTTCAGCAGTAGTTTAATTGTAGCTATGGGAATACCTATATTTGTCTTGTTGGGCAGGATAGGCATTTCCGTTCCAATTCTGGCGAGTTCATCGGCTTTGCAGTTCAACGGAATGTCCCGGTGTCCCGGCACCCAGATAAGGTGAATATCAAACTGTTTGGCCATCTCCGTTAGAGACGATCGAAAGTCTTGGGCTGTGATGGAGTTTGAGGAGACTGATACAAGGGATTTCAAAGCAGCCTGACTATCTAAGAAGATGCGGATATCCGAACTGGATATCACGTTTTCTTTAAGCCAGGACAAGACTTCCTTTTTGCCAGAATTTCCGCTTGGAATACGCTACAATGGTTTGGAAGCTAAAGTACCAACATTCCTTTATAAAAATAACTGTTTCCATTAAGTCTTGCCCAAAAAGGTGTGATATATAAAGGATACTAATTTCGTAGATCCCTTAAAATTCATTTATTTCGCTTGGAAAGCTTCTAAGCAACTTTGCAAGTGTATATACAAAGCATAAAATTGATAAATAAAATAAATTAATTTTAAGGGAACATTTTGACTCATTTGTTGACTTTTTTCTAATAGAAAAATAATTTTTTTTAATCAGAACTTTCTTGTAAGACCTATATTTTTGCCTGATCTCTCTGACTGATAGGTAAAAGTTTAAATAAAATGTGTCAATAGCAACCCAGGAAGCATTTAAGTGACATCGCGGCCCTACCCTTTCGGATTGTTTCACAAAATAACAAATGTCTGCTATTTGTGAATCTTTTTTTTTATAATATTTTTAAATATTTTGAAAGGTACTATATCAAGCGAAAGCGAATGAGCTATTTATAGCTATTGCGGATTCAACATTTTTTTTCAGTCCAACTTTCCTCATTCGCCACATTTAAGTTAAAAATTTCCCAGGAAAATTATAAAAAACACAAGTTGGCAAACTTTTAAATCTCAACGCCAGAGCTAAGTTTTAAAATGACACTCAACTTACAAGTTTGTGTCAACTCTAGAGTTGACCAACTTGAGTTCGTGGCAAGTTGACATATAGTGAAGAAAATGGCTCTTAAAGATTTCTTTCGTAATAGGAAGTTATTATTTGGAGGTTGGTATCGAAAAATTGTGTTTTTGTCTATTATCGGTGAACGGTCAATGTTATCGAATCAAAGTGTTCTAAGTAGGTACCTACTTACTGTTTTTATTTAAAAATAATATTTTTTTAATTTCGTAACAAATTGAAAATTACGGGCTAACTTAACTAAACTATCAAAAATGCGTTTTTTTCTTGTATTTTTAGTTAACTTTATAGATTATGATGTTTTCTCTACAAACTGAGTTGAAAATACAGAATAAAAATTGCTTTTTTGAACCAACTTAAAAATAGGAGGAGGTTATCAATTCGACTGTTTTTTTTTAAATATTTGTTACAACAGAACTTTCGACTGGGTGAAACGATTTTAATGATTCTGTTTTTGCCTGAAAGCTGGTTCAGTTCAGTTTTCACAATGGCATCCATGAAAAAACCACATAATTCTCAAATTTGAAATCGATTGTTCTGTCTTTTCAAATATAGGTACTATCCGACCTAGCATTCGAAATTCGGGTGGAAATTTATTTTTTATTTATTTTTCTCAGAAAATCACCGATAGATATCAGAAATGAACCTATCACAACTAATTTGGGCTTTAACTTTAAGTTTATGTATTATTAAATCACTGAATTTTGAAAGAATTAGGTCAGACAGACCAAATCAACTACTTTCAATTTCTCTGCACTGAAAAAAAACCTACGGTTTAAGTAGAAAACTGGTAACTTAAGACAGCTGCCAGAATTTTTCTCGCTAATGCTTTAAAATTTTACTTCTAAAAATTAAAACTTAAGCAGTTTCATTGGCTCCAGATAAGTCGATCTTTTGTCTGCTTTCATTTAAATGAATATGTTCTTGTCATCAAAAAATCCCAAAAAATCATTTTTCTTATGTACTTAGTTTTAATTTTTGCCTCTATCGCCATTTTATTTTATAACTGCCCTCAACTTTTTAGAGTGCATAGAAATTTTTCGAGTATTGCAAATAAATAAGTAGCTTCCGTATTCACCAGACAGAATATAATTGACTTCAATTCTTTATTCAGAGTATTTCTGTTGAAACATCCTCTTCGTTCATATTTCATAGATCGAGATAAAGAAAGAAAAACAACAAAAAATATTCCAAATTAGTCAGAAGTCGTGAATGGCTGCTTATTTAAGTAATTTGGCTATCAAAAGATTTTAATGATGCTGCTTATCATCATCATTATCATCATACTTCGACTGCAACCAATTTGCCAGTTGTTGCCACTTGCTGCAGCAGCAGCACATCACGAGCGAGCGAGCCAAAGTCCATCCATAGGGACTGCAATATTAAGCCGCAACTAAGCTGATGACGGAAGTGATTAAAGTGGGAATTGACGCTGCCCAGAGATACTATATAAATTGAAGAGAGAAGTGTGGTTGGAATACTCATCAGTGGCTTCAAGGGATTTCAAATTGTTGAATGAGCTTATACACGCTTCAGTTGGAAATTGGAATACTATGTATTTGTATACTATACATGAGATGAGGCTTAGGGTTGCCCTTGAAGCGAATGAATGCTTAATGAGTCTGTGTGTGGGTTCGGTTTGGTTGGGTTTGTTCCTTTTATTGTTTTTTTTATTATTTTTTCTTCTATATTTATTGCACCCTTCATTTATATCTTTTATTCATCAGAACTTTTAAAGCACACAATGCCCAATAGCACACAGACATTGAGCACTTTTGTTTGAAATGGAAAACTTTACCGCATTGTAATGGCTTCTCGATTGTGTTCTGTTTGGTTCTATTCTGGCTGCTAACACACAAATGCCAGGAGTTAGTAACACGACCCAAACCCAATACCATCATCATCATCATCATCATCATTATGATCATCATTAAGCAAGGAAACGAACAATAAGACTATGGCTGGAGAAGGATTGTTTTTAAGTTTGTTGGAAAATTGTTATGATTCTGAAAGTTATATGAACATTGTTAAGTGTTTGTGTAGTGAAGCTGATGCAATATCGAAATTCAAGACAATTTAAGGACTTAATATAGACAAATATAATCGCATTAGTTTCAATAAAAAAAAAAGGCCCCAGAGTGGAGGAAGTGCATAAATGTTAAACCAAATGTTTCGTTTTTTAGCGACCTTTGATTTTTGCTATGAATTTGGAAACTCGCCAGCTCAGGAAATAAAAACTTATATGGCGCACCTATAATGGATGTTTCTTGATTTTCGTTAACTTGTAATGTTTTTTACTTGCGATATGGGTACCATATATCAAGTTATGCATTCGTAAAAAAAAAAAGTTGATATAACAATCAAACATGACATTACGATGATAGAGAATGAGAAAAAGTGGGTCCGACAATTCTGTCTGTCTGTTTGTCTGTCTTTCTGTCTGTCTGTATATATCAGAGACCACAGCCTAAACGGATGGGTCGATTTACTTCAAACTTGGTATGTGGCGTTTTTTGGAGAATATCCCCAGACGATTTTTTGAATTTTTTTTTTACCCAAAATAACGGTACCTGTCATATACCGGTTTTAGAAAAACTCATTTTTCTCAAGAACGGTGCCTACGATTTTGATTAAAAAAATCACGGTCAGTTTTTTAGATCAGGTCTATCTTAAAATGGAAACCATTTTTAAAAAACCGTTATTAACGGTACCTGCTATAGAACGGTTTTTTTAAATTCTTATTTTGTCCTTCATGACTCAATCAATTTCAACCATTTTTTTTACATGAATGCTTTTAAGTTGCCGTAATAATATTTAGTAAAAAAAATTTCGAAAATTATTTTTTCGGATTTTTAAAAAAACATTTGAAATTTTTTTTTTGAAAAATCATTATTTCGAAAACTGCTCAATATTTTTTTTCAAAATTTAGCTTTTAGATGTTGATAAATAATATCTTAAAACTGACGTACCAATTTTTTTTTTATAAAAGTCCTTGCAAAATTTTATATAGAAAAAATATTTTTTTTTAAAAAACGGCTTTAACGATTTTCAATTTTTTTTTCTAAAAATGTATCATTGTAGAAGAAATCAGATTGCATACTTCGTTTTGAGTTAAAATTCATTAAAGAAGCTGTTTTAGTCATTTGAAAATCAAATTTTGTGCTTTTTTTTATTTTTTTTTTTTCTAAAAATGCATTTACAACTTTTTAATTAAAAAGGCTTAGCATAAATAGTAACTTTATCTATAAGAGCAAGTACGTGTGACCCAGTCGTGCATTTTATTTGGTTTTGTTCAAAACTTTTGTCACCAACTAATTGTGATGCGATTATTACATAATACGGATATAGTTTTGTTAACTGCTCTGAACTCTGAAATACTTACTAAAATCATATATTTGAACACGCCTAATTCTAAAAAACGAGACACAATGACGTTTGGATAAGTTTATACAAATAAATTTGATTATTTAACGCAGCTAAATCTTTGAATAAGCTTATCCAATTTTTGTAAACTATTTCCATACAAAATTTGACAGCTCATTTATCAAAAGATAAACTTATCTAGTGTTTTATGAAGTTGCATGAATACCCTTAATATCTTCTAAACGATTGACTAAACAAATTTTGTACTAAGGTGGAAAGTATTTTTTTAAAAAAGCCCTAGCTTTTATGAGTTAATCATAAAAACCCAAATTTCCTGGTTATATGATGATGCAAAAATCTGTAACAATTTTTAGATCCAGGTATGCGAGTTTTAACTCGGCTTATAGTCTATTCTGATTAGACTATAAGAGCAAGTATTATAGTTGATGCGACCTATGCATTTTTTGGCATTTATATTGTGGACACTTAATTCCATACAGCTTCCGGTTTAATATCAGTTTGGCTGTAAACAAATATGACGATTTTCGAGAAAATTAAAATATTTGTAACAACATTTTGCTTTTGTATCAGAAAAGTAAGTAGGTACAACTTTTAAGTTCAATAAAATAATTGTTTAACCACTAATGAAGTTTTACCGAAATTGTTTGAGCATTTTTCGATATTTTTAGAACTGGTTTTTACCAACTTTCCTGTCTTCATGGTGAAGGTGATGTGAAATTGAGTTTAAGTAGCTTCTATAAAGATCTTTATATACGATTGAAAATAATGATAAAATACTCTGTCCAACAAAAATTGTCAGTAACAGAAAAAATAGGACGTTTGCATCTCAGTTTGATTGCAGCATAAGTCTATCGCATGTAAAAAGCTTGAAAAAAAGATTTCCCATAAGATGTGTACTAACATTCTTTGTTGGCAAGAGTATAGCTGTTTTCCCCAGTTCTGATCCGGATTGGATTTCCTTTAAAAATAGCATGTATAAGAAAAATTTGTTTTCTTACCTCCTGCGAAAGAATATTAGGTACATAGAACGTTGAAACTCACCTGAAAAAAAAAGAGAAAAAATGTTTAATGACTTTAGTTTCTTATAGTTGCTGTATACTGAACAAAACATATTAAAATTAATTGGAGACTAAATAATAGGAACCCAAATTCAAACATAAGAACTAGGTTAGGTAACATAGGTGCTTGTGCTTGCAGGCTTCTTCAAAGGGGAAGTGGTTGGTTATACAGTTCTATTTGTCAAATTATTAAAAAAAAAAAAAAACTTATAAAATGTCGGTAGTGATCTTACAGGAGTGCAATGGATTTTTCCCCTCCCCCTCTTCGCCCCTGATGATTGTAAAGGGTGCGGTTTGATCTAGTATGTAAAATAATGTAAAGAAAGTAAACTTTCAATTTGTGTTATCGGATAAAAGAACTGTTCGGCCATTCCAAAGTAACGAAGAGGATAAAAAAAAACGCTTTCAAGGCCGTTTATCTTATCAATGAACTAGTTGAGAAATGATTCCGGTGTGCACTTAGTTTCATGTTTTGTTACATAATATTGGCAGCCTTGATCGTGCGATATCGCACCTTTACACTATTTTCTCTGGGGATATGTAGCACATTCATATGTCTTCAGGAATAATCCAGCTACGATTGACCCTTTAGAAGCCAATCGAAAGTGACATCGGAAAAATATTTATGAAATATAAATTGAATTGGTTTTCGAAATATTTTTAAATTGCTTGCTGTTTTTACTTATCATCTTTAGTATTTGGAGCATTTCTTAGTTATAAGATATCCATCTAAACAAAACAATCAACATCTGGATACAGACAAAATTTGCAACAAATTAATCCTTTTTAATTTT
Organism: Meliscaeva auricollis; assembly: GCA_948107695.1. Taxonomy (NCBI): domain Eukaryota; kingdom Metazoa; phylum Arthropoda; class Insecta; order Diptera; family Syrphidae; genus Meliscaeva; species Meliscaeva auricollis. The sequence continues at coordinate 74,801,937 of OX403616.1, read as the reverse complement.
TTTTGTATTCGTATTGAAAATTATGCACAGTTTTTCAAAATACTTACTTTCAAAAAATCCATTTTCTATGGATAATTTAAAATAAAAAGTACCTAAGTCTTACTTGAAGTAAAAATCAAATTAGTACCTACACTCAGGATCAGTCATATATTTTTTGATATGGTTCTTGAATTTTTGAATTTAACTTATTGATCTTGAAATTCAATTTCCTATGAAAATAGCTTAATTATGCAAGAAATGTTTCCAAAAACAAAAACAAATTAAGCAAACAATAAAAATTAAGTTCCTACGAAATTGATGATTACTTTTGCTGAGCATTTTGTTGTTTTCATTGCCTGTTTACTTACCATTATTCATTTCATTCTAAATTTGTTCAGAACATGAGTAATTTAGTAAAGCCTTACAAAAAAATTTAATTTTTTTTTCACTAAGTGACCTTGACATTGTGGATTTCTAATCCACTGGTAGTTGAAGAACCGAACAAGCTGCACACGATTCCTTCATGCAGATCGAGCAGGCGGCACAAAATCTGGGGCTGCACATTAGTGAAGGTAAAACAAAGTACATGGTGGCGTGTAATGCGAGAAGAACAGTTGGTCAAACAATCAAGGTGGCGGAGCACGAATTTGTAGTGGTGCAATCCTTTAAATACCTTGGGTCAACAGTAGCAGCCGATAACAATATAGAAGAAGAAATACGCGGGCTGCTTCTCAAATCCAACAGAGCCTACTACAGTCTGTCAAAGCTATTCAAATCCAGAAATCTAACCATAACTTCAAAACTGCTGCTGTACAGGACCATGGTCCTGCCAGTACTCATGTATGGATCCGAGACTTGGGTGCTTAGCAAAAGGCACTGTGACCTCTTAGCCGCGTTCGAGAGAAAAGTCTTACGGAGAATTGTTGGCCCCATATGTGAGGAAGGACGATTCCGGAGACGGTATAATCATGAGTTGTACGCAATCTACCTTGAAGCAGACAAAGTGACAAAAATTAAGCTCGGTAGACTCCGGTGGGCAGGGCACCTAGCTCGTATGAGCGAAGAGGAACCTGCTCGGAAAGTGTTTTGCGGTACATTCTATGGTAGACGGCAGCGTGGTAGACCATGCTTGGGCTGGAGAGATGGCGTAGACCAGGACGCCCGAAGCCTTGGGGTGCGCAACTGGATCGCGTCGTCGGCTAGAGACCGGGATAGGTGGAGAGAATAGTTGAAAGAGGCCAGGACCGGACCCCGGTTGTCGAGCCGATGATGATGATGATGGTAGTGGGCCATACCTACAAAAATATTTTGTTAGGCAAAAGTTGACATTAAAAGTTGACCATAAATTACACTCCTACTCTTATTAACAGATGATGTGCTATTTTTATTTAACAATTGCTTTTTATCAAAAAAATAAAATTCCTAAAAGTATTCTGATAGTTCAAATTCCTACTTAGCCTAAATTGTTTCACAATGAAAAATGTTTTCCTTCCTTTAAACTTTATCTTCTGCAATCAAACGTACCTACACAATTGAACTTTTGATGAGTGATAAGTTGGTCTTCATTAAGTTTGATGAAGGAATTCACCAGTTTTCTTCTTCGTTTATCTTCATAGCAATCTTTGTAGAAGGTTTTTTACTAAAAAAAAAAAAAATTAAAGTAAAGAAAAAAATCGATGTGCTTTACGTCCCCATCCAAAGTTGATCCAAAAACCATTTATTGTTGGCTCGTTTAATTTTCTGTATACTTTTTTTTCTCTTGACTTTCTCTTTTTTTTAAATTTGAACTATGAACGAGAAAAACTCCTCTTGGATGTCATCCCACTTAAACAAAGATTAATTGCACACCATCTCGCTTGTAATGTTGAAAAAAAAAAAAATAAAACAAAAATCTTATATTGTTAACAAAATGACCAATCAATGTCGCTGGGGGTAACTACCTCCATTACCAGTCTTCCAATAACCTCCTCTTTGATAGCAGACCGAAGGCATCTTCCTACTTTTCTTGCCATTCTTTCACTGCCTGATGAACGAAATCGAAGTCAGATCGGGCTCGCCACCGCACCGCCCGCCACTACGCCAGCCGCACCTGAATCCTGAACTCTCCGTCACAAAATCTCAAAACCACTTTTCACTTTCATTTCTTGGTAAATTCTTATCAAAAGGAATTGGAAAAGTTTCCTCACCCATCTCATACCCCAACCTAAGGTTTCGATGGATTTTTGTGTTTTCTTTGGTTTCTTTTTCACTGTGTCGGTTTTTTTTTTCATTTTTTTATCTGAACTTAGTGAATCTCCTACGTTAAAGTTAAACAGGGTCATTTTTCTCTTTCGTCACCCGCACACACTCTCTTTGCCTCTTTGTGTCTGTGGTCGTGGTGGCTATGAAATTGTGAGGTTTTATTTTTTATTTTCCTTCAGATATGTCAGACAAAAAAAAAAAATGAAAATGAAAAAGGAGCAAAAAAAAGAAAAAAAGAAGAATTACCAAAAGTCACTCCATTTAAAGAGCAATAAAGAATCTCAACACTAACTTTCCCAAAAAAATAAAAAAAAAAAAATAAAGAAAAATCCCGGAAAGATAGCTCACGTATATGTATGGAAGGATCTGATGAGAAACTGGTGGACTATGTGTGTGTCCTGGAGTCCTGACAAAGCTTTCGTGTGACAAGCTAGCGACGACGGCGACTTAGAAAAAATAAAAATGTCGCCCCCCAAGATCCCAACAATAAAAAATTATATATCTGACGAAGGCAAGTTATCGTCATTGTGTAGATTGCGGGTTGGTGGCGGGCGGTGTGGTGGCGACCGGTGGGCGGTTGCGGGCGGTCGGTTGAGCAAAAGGAAGCGAAAATCAAAAAGGTAGATTGCCATAATCTAATAAATTTACGATAATCTCTTTATGGGCGAAAAATCTGTATTAAGTCTTCTTAAACATAAATCTCTTAGAAAAATGTCCAAAAATTATTATTGTATAAGTTAGTCTATATCTGTAAGGAAGGTACCTACCTAAGGTATAGAGGTGTCTTGTGGATAGTGTATAGTAGACTGGTGTAGAGAGATGACATGGGTATGGTGTGAGGGCTTTTGTCCTTGCGCGTTCACACAGATACAAGTCGACTCGACTGAATGAAAATGAAGAAGCAGGTGACGTTTTGTGTTGGCGATAGCAAATAGCGACAACGACAACGACAATGTCATGGTGTAACACTTGGAGATTTTCCATTTTCATCGCATGATATCTTTTACAAGTCATGGTGATTGCCTTTGCTAGATAAAAAAGGATATGAGATATGGAAAGATATAAAAAAAGTAGCTTTAGACAGATTAGATATCCATCCACGCGATGAGGGACAAAGTTTTGTTTTTGTGTTTTTTTTTTTTTTTTGTCATAAAGGTTATTCTTATTATCAATGGATCATTGAAGATTTTCATGATTTATTTCAATGAATTGTATAATATTCAAAGTTACTATGGATATAATGTGTCTATGGGTTTTGTTTGAGGAAAGAACATCAATTTTAATGAAGAAAAGTTATCTTCTTATGGCTGTTACATTTGTTGGTAATTTTTCAGAAAAAATGTAGTCCTAGGAAAAGTGCTTAGCAAACTATTAAAACATTTAACCCTGTTTTAGTACCAATGTAGGAACTTGTGCGATCAATAGTTTACTATAGGGTCTTACAACATTTTGAAGAAATGGGCTCAACCAACAAATTTCTAGTCGGCTGTCTCCAGTTACACATGCTACGTTGGTTGAGGCCATCACCCGAACAGCGTTTGTTTCTACTGCGCTGTCCCTCATCAAAAAGTTTTGGGCCGGAGCATTGTTTTTTAGGCAGTTCACGTGAACTAACAACAGCCCTCTTAGTCGTTGCACCTTTATTCAGCAGGATAAGTTAGTTTCCTTGTACAACCCGAACACAAAAAAAATGTTCTCTTTCTTTCTGCCGAAATAATAATTGTACAAGAACACTTTCAATGCTCGAGGGAGAGATTTGCTGCTGCAAAAGTATTGCATTCTTTGCCCATTGAAGTAGCGTTTTGCAGGAGAAAGTCTTTATTTGACCGTTGGTTGGTTGTCTAGGTTTGCTGTAGATCCTGCGTAGATAGAATCCCTAGCCAACCAAGTTTGTAAAAATTTCAGTCTTTTCGGTACTGCAGTTAATTGACTAAAAAGACTAAATTTTGTAAGTTTTTTAACCTTTACAGTCAGCAGGCAGTGTACTAAAATACGGACTGAACAGTTGATAAAAGCAGTGAATTGACTAAAAGTTTATTAGTTGCAGTACTTTTTTGACTGGTGTTAGTCTCCTAGTTAGTAGAGAGTTATTGTACTGTTGTGTTTTAAATTTTAGTCAAGCGTACTTCCATACTTCAATCGCACTTTCTACTAGAAACACAAAGCTCTAAAAGTAACTTTATGTTAAAAGAAGACAAAAAAAAGAACAGTTCTAAAAACTTTCTGCTGACTAGAAGACAAAAAACAATCAAAAAATACTGCTGTTAATTAAATTATAGTATATTAACTGCTATCATTTAAAATTCAGTTAGTGTTTTAGTACTTACTGCTAACAGCTTATTTTGCAGTAAAAGTAGTAAGTAGCAGTACTAACTTGCAGTTAAAATTAAAGTCAATTAACTGCGACTGAATTGACTTCATTACTAAGTGACTGCAGTCTTTTACGGCTCTGTAACCAACTCATTGCTATGGCTGTCCATGGTGCTGTTCGGTCGGTGTTGGATGTTATTTTTTTGCAACATTTCATACTTGATCTTTTCTTCAGTGGCCGTAAACCCACTCCAGCTGCTTCCGTTTGAATTCTCACAAAAGCATCAGTGAACGGTGAGATATTTGTTGACCCTCAAATAGAACCAACATTCTCCATCGTTACCCGATGCAAACGGACAAACTTAACGGTTACTCCAATATCTCAAAAACTTTTTATTGCCTTAAAGAGATTATTTTTTTGGAAACACAGCAAATCCAAAAAAAGGAATACAAGATACAAAGGGCCAAGAATTCGATTAACTTTAAATTAATGGACTGCAAACTTATTTCAGTCATGGGAAACTATCAACTGGGCTGATTGAATCTCAGAATTCTTGAGCAGGTGCCTTGGTTAGCTACAATATGCTCATATAAAAAAAAAATAACACTTTACCTCTCAGAACTCTTAATTTTGGCACAACTGGCTATTGAATTTTGATGGGCATGAGAATTTTTTAAATAAAAACAATGCTCCTATAATCTTTGCTACCCACATCAACTGCCATACACTATTTCATAGATCATCTTTGAAATTAACAAATAAATTATGAGCCATCTGAATAATAAAACTTACAAAATTAATTTAATTTGCGTTTGAATAAAATCGGAAAACTTGTGCATACCCTTGATAAGAACTTCTTGCTCATTTGTTAAACATGAATTTTATGTCATGAGATGGGATCCTTCTGCACATCAGCAAATATCCTTGCCACTAACCTTGCTATCGAAATTTATTCCTTCACTTATTTTCTCCATCTTATCCTTTTATGATGAAACAACAACAGCAACATTAGAGCCAGAGGTGTGCCATATCCTAAATAATATTTCATTAGTTTCTATCGTTTCCGCTGTACTTTGCAGGAACACGAACAGCAAACTTTTAGGAGATTAGTTCATCCATAATTAAAGAGCGAAAAGCTCTCATAGAGTGCCTGTATCTAACTGCTTACTACTATAAGATAGATAGATAGAAAACACACTCTCGCTAAGGACACCCGCACTACACAAATCATGTCCTTAACTGGTGCTGCTGCATGCATCTACCCTTACTTTATACTTACTTAATGTTTGCTCAGTTAAGTTGAGGAAGTTTCGCAATAATAATTTCATAACGCACTTAATATGCAAATTATTTAGCAATTTTGTGTCCTTTTTTTTCTTGTTCGAAGAATAATAATGGATGGGTTGGGGTGGGTAATTATTTCAACAGCATGTGATGAAAAGCTTTTTACTATTTCAAACTACACACATACAAGAATATCTAGCTCCTTTACGAAATCACTTAAATACGCGTTCTACGTCAGCATTATGATGGCGTAACTTTCGATGTTCAAGCGAAAATAATTACCAAGGACGATACAAAAATATTACAAAAAAGAAATAGCAAAAACAACACAAATAAAAACAAATATTTGTAAAAGAACCTAGGTACCTACTCCTACATATATAGCAGCAACTTCATTAGATAAGAAAACTTTTACATCAACTATAGATAGACGACTGGTAATGTGGGAGGAGGAAGAAGAAAAAAGGACTCAACTATCGCAGGATATATACATTTTGAGATAATATTCGTACGTACAAGACTCTGCGTTCCGCACGGAAGCGTTTTTGGCAAAGTGACTTCTTGAGAACATCCTGTCGCGCGTAACATATATATAATTACGAAAGTTTGCCCTCTAACAACATCGTTAGTGCTGGAGCGGCTGTTTTTGGCGTGACTTTTATTTGACACAACACTGTTTCCCATACACATCACGCAAGAACGTGACGTTTTGTGTCAAAAGTTCAAAAAGTCATCTTTTTCCTTCTATCACTCTTTCACTCTCTTTCTCTATCTCTTTTCATATTCGGTCCGTTTATTCATACATACGAAGGAATAAGTTTAAGAAATCTACACTATGTACAACAATTCAGCACTCTGTGCTGATATACCATTCCATCCGCCTCTGGCAGAAAGTCTGATGATAATATTTTTCGATGGTTGATGTGCAATGTCCTTGGAAGGGGTAGCAAATAAAAGTTTTCTTGTGGTTATCTGTAGCTGATTTGAGACGTTAGTTTTATGGTTGCTCAGCATGTCACGTGAAACTTATTAAGACGTCAGATTTAGTAGATAATATTGGTACTAGGTACCTACTCTAAATAAGTTTATAGTTACGGAAAATTATTATTATTATCATAAAAATGCTATCAAGAGAATTTGAAGAAAACTAAGTTCAATATCTTGTTAAAGCTACACGGCTTTGGTTGTATAATAAAGGGTGATTTTTTAAGAGGTTTAGAACTTTTAAAAAAAAATACAAAAAATTCGAAAAATGAATGAAATATTTATTTGAATCGATAGTTTGAACCTTGCAATTTAATGTTTAAAGATAATTTCATGCAAATGTTGACCGCGGCTGCGTCTCAGGTAGCCCATCCGCTGAGTCCAATTTTGGCATACTCTTTCACACATATCGGCCGGTATCTCACGAATGAATGCATGGATGTTGGCTTCCAGTGCGTTAATCGAAGCGGGCTTGTCCCTATAGACATTAGCCTTGCCATACCCCTACAAAAAATAATCTAATGGTGTCAAATGGCACGATCTAGGCGGCCAATTGACCGGCCCGAAACGTGAAATTAACTGTTCACCAAACTCGCCTCGCAATTGCGCCATTGTTTCGCGTGCTGTGTGGCATGTGGCACCGTCTTGTTGAAACCACATATCATGCAAGTCAAGAACTTCCATTTCGGGCAAAAAAAAGTTTGTTATCATCGCTCGGTAGCGTTCACCATTGACAGTAACGCTGCGATTAGCATCATCTTTGAAGAAATATGGCCCAATAATGACGCCGGCCCATAAACCGCATCAAACAGTGGCTTTTTCGGGATGCATTGGTAGCTGGCAATGCTTCTGGCTAATCTTCACTCCAAATGCGGCAATTTTGCTTATTTACGTACCCATTCAACCAAAAATGAGCCTCATCGCTGAACACAATTTTTCGATAAAAAAGCGGATCCTCGGCCAGCTTTCCAAGAGCCCATTCACCAAAAATTCGGCGTTGTGGTAGGTCGGCTGGCTTTAGTTCTTGCACCAGCTGTATTTTAAAAGGCTTTACGCCCAAATAATTCCGCAAAATTTTCCACGTAGTGCTGTAACAAAGGCCTAACTGCTGGGAACGGCGCCGAATCGACATTTCGCGGTCTTCTGTCACACTAGCTGATACGGCCGCAATATTTTCTTCACTACGCACAGTACGTAAACGTGTTGGTGGTTTAATGTCCAATAAAGTAAATTTGGTGCGAAATTTGGTCACAATCTTCCGAATAGACTGCTCAGAAGGTCGAGAATGCCGACCATAAAATGGAAGCAGCGCGCGATGAACATTTCGAACCGAGCACGAATTTTGATAGTAACATTCAATAATTTGCAAGCGCTGTTCATTTGTGAGACGATCCATGGTTAAATTGCAAACCAAACTGAAGCTGTTTGACAGTGACACAAGGTACTAAACACACGTCAGTCGTCAAAACCAGTGTTGCCAAAACCAAACCAGCTAAAAAATCACCCGTTATTAGTTAATATAAGTTATTGCAAGAATCTTAATCATTTGTGAGAAAGAAATTTATTTATAGAATGTGACTTTTTTATAGGATATATTGAAAAAATTACAGTTTTGATGTACACTTTCATTTCGAACTTTCATTTTAAAAATCGAAGCGGAAATGGTGGCGTTATGGCATATTACAATGGGCCACTGTGTCGTATGAGTAACTTTGTTTTTATTCAATTAAGTCTTTTTTTTTACTTTGATTAGAACCTCTATCGCAATTAAGAATCAATAGTTTTTAGACAAAGATTTTTTAACGAAAAGTGCGGTAATTTTATTGCTTTACATGTATACAAAATGCGCCAATTAATTAGATAAGAAAAGAATTTATTTATGCCGGTGATTAACGAAATACAGGGTGTGTCATGCTTTATATGGAATTTGGTTACAAAAAAATGTTTTTATTTTTTTTTTTAACCAAGAGCGCAACTATTTTTACTTGCTCTATAGGACTAGTATTGGTTTCGTGTCGAAAAAAAATTTGAGGTTTTAATCAATACCTACATTACGATGATGGAGAAGTCCGAAAAAGTGGTTTTCGTCATGCGTCTGTGCGTCCATCTGTACACTTCTCCACTGCCAAACGCGTGGACTGATTTTCTTCAAATTTAGTACAGATGATTTTTACATAATTTCGAAAGTTGTTTCTTTTTTGTTGAATATCTCATCTAGAACGAGTACCTCCCATACAACATTTTTGAGTTATTCGAATTTTATCGAAAACGGCTCAAACGATTTTGATTAAACTTTTTGATATGATATGAGAGAAATCCGGTAAAAATAATTATAACACCAACAATTGCAACGAATATGAAGCTTACCGGCTAGTTAGCTGGAGGTGAGTTAATACAATCCGTGTTGACAAAATAAATTGTAATTGTAAATTTTGTTTTTAAATAATTTGAAAATTGTTAAGGAGCTTCTTTATAAAAAAATCATCAAAATTGCATCAGTCGTTTAAGTGAAAATCAAAAATAAAAAAAAAAAACCGTTCTATGGGAGGTACCGTTAGTAGAATTTTTACAAACATTACATTTATTTCAAAAGTATGAATCTTCTAACAACAGCAGACACAAAAATTTTAATCAAAATCGTTAGAGCCGTTTTTGAAAAAAAAGTTAACTTTTCCTAAATGATTATATGACAGGTACCGTAATTTAAACTATGATAAGGAATTTTTGTTTTTTTTATTTTGTTTAACTTTTTCAGTCACACATTTATACGGCGCAACTTTTATATCTTTTTTTGTAAATTTCCTTGTAATAATATATAATAAACTATTATAACAGTAGAAAATGTGTTTTTCAATTTTTGTAGCAATACGGTGGTGACTGTAGGAAAAAAAAAAACACCACATAAACTGTATAATATTTTCGAAAAACAAACTTAAGAATCAATATTTTTTATATGAAATACTGAAAACTTATTCAAAATAATAAGTAATTGCTAGAATAATATTACAAAACTGGCCGGACGTTTTAAATTTCAAAAACGTGGCAAATACCAAATGTGCTGTACTGCACAATAGCGTAAACACATTAATTTAAACTTATATTTTTTTTCAAAGATGGCGTGGTGTTGCTTACAGTAAATAATAAAAAGGTGGTTTAGAAGAGTCAGTGCGTTCGCTTCCTCAAAGAGTAAAATGAGTTTTTCTGTCATCCACTCCGGGTCTATGTCAAACATCAAAATTGTGGCTTGTAAATGACAGATTAAATATAGTTAAATTAATGATGAGTAATAATTTAATATTGGTCAGATATACAACGTCAGGAGAAATAATTGTATAATATTTTGGTTTATAACAGTTTTTTGATTTTTCTGAGGTAAACAAGTACATAATTTGATGATTTAATGCTAAACTTTTACGAAGAAAAAGTAAGTGGACAATTAACTTGTCTGGTATGCAAGGATAACAACAGAAACATACAACCGTGAACTTTTTGGATCTAATTCAAAATGCTAAAAACGTAGACTTAATTGCCTCAGCAACATCGAGCCACCAATTACCAAAAGTGCACCAATTCAAAATATTTTCAAATGCCAGTCCCCCAGTTTGTGCCTCAAAAACCAAAACCGAGCCAGTGCCTCAAAAACCAAGCGGATCAAGAGCGCTAAGGCAACTATACATGAAAGGACAGAAAAATGCCACGTCTATGGCATTAATCCTTCATGCTTTGTTAGTCCAGTAGTCAAACAGAATGATTAAAAAAAACGCTCCAAATCAATTGTAAGCTTTCGAGATCAGCGGCTTCGAGAATGTTAAACATTTCTTGATGAAATGGATGTTATTACAGTTTAAGAGGTTGTTTTAATTGAGTTTTTCTATTACACTAGTTTGCACGAAAAAAGTACCTGTACAAAAAAGTATTTTTGAAATTAATTTTCGGTCGCTGAACAAGAAAATGACATTCATTTATTTTTCCAAAGAAGCGTTCTTGAGATATCAGCAAAAAAAACATTTTTTTTGCTCTATTTTCATATTTTATCATAAATACCAATAATTGTAGTTTTAATTTTTTAAAGATATTGTTTTCCTTCTTTTAACGATATATTGTTTGTGTTAATCGGACCAGAAACCATCGAGTACCAGCCGCTCAAAGTTTGTAAAAACATGATTTTTCGACCTTTTTGGAAAATTAGTTTTCCAAAAAGGTCGAAAAATAATGTTTTGTACACTTTAAGTGGCTGTTTCTCGATGTTTTCTGGTCCGATTAACACAAACAATATATCGTTGGAAAGAGAAAAACAATATCTTTTCAAAAAATTCAAGAATTCAAAAAGTAAAATTACCGTTATTGATAGTTATGCTAAAATATGAAAATAGAGCAAAAAAACATGTTTTTTGCTGATACTTCGAGAACGCTTCTTTGGAAAAATAAATGAATGTCATTTTCTTGTTCAGCGACCCAAAATTAATTTAAAAAGTAATTTTTTGTGCAGATACTATCACTATAAACCGAAAATTTGTTATTTTCTAATTGCAATGTGTAAGACCACAAAATCAACTAAACAAAATAAAAGCAGTGGTAGACTATTAAATCCCTCCAAAGATAAAACAAAAAAATCGATTTTAGTTAGTATACCCTAACAATATCTATACGAACCTGGTAAAAGTGCAACGAGTCCAGTATATTTATAAGTTAATCTACCGGAACCCTTTAGTAGGTACAGTAATAGTTATGTTTATCCATTTTCCAGCTTCCACCAGTGCTATTCCAAGCAAAGTTTCAAGATGAAAAAAATACTTTATACTATGCCTCTTACCCCGTTCTATTTTTTTTTTTTTTTATTCTTTTCCGTTTTTATTTTTCGTTGTTTTTTTTCTTCTTCTTTTTCTTTTTGTTGCTTCAAAGTTTCCTGATCGTTTTCATGCATGAATGAAAATTTTCATTTAGCACACCGAATGTGCGGACATTATATCACAATATGCTCGCCGCCGTATGGAAATTGCTGTTTGCATGGTCTTCAGTAGAGGGTAAAGTATAGTGACTCCCCTTTTTGCATTTATGACATTTGAAGGAAGCATGGGGTTGATATCCTACATACCTACTCATATAGATACTTACTGTGAAGAGATTTAGCCTCCATTAATGTATGCATAACGTCTGTGTGGGATAGTTCTTCTATAGGAGGTCTAGTTCCCTTACTATAAAGGCGGAATTAAAAAAAAAAATTACTGCTGCAATATACCACATGCACATGAGAACACTCTCTTCTTCTAGTGTCCTTCATGTCAAGATGATGAGCAATGAAGGGAGAAAAACAAGAACAACAAAAAAAAAAACACATTTACTCTTATAGACCCTCCCCACAGGATTCACCATTTTCCTTTTGGCCTGACATCAACCACAAAAGTCTCCCAGCTCTGCATTCAATTGGCATATCAAGAGCCCACTAAGCCATAACCACATATAATACATCCTGTTGATATTGACTATGTCCTTGTAGCCAGTTTCATCCGTCTATACATATTTTTTTTTTTGCATTACTCCGCATATGAATGTGAATCATTCTTCTACAATAAACGAAACCAAATTAACAAAGTCGAGGGGAGGCGCCACCCCAACCCCATGTCGTGACTGTATGAAGCATCTCAAGAATTCTCGAAATGGCACAGACGATATGGATGAAATGATATAAAAACGACCCCAAAATGACAATAAGGGATTGAATCTTTATAGTCCTTTAGGACGGAAATCATTTACGATCAAAACGAATCTTTTGTAACAGCCAGTTTGGTCGTAAAAAAAAAAAAAAACTTTACTTTGGCTTTAGCCTCTAAAAACCCGGGGAATAGATTCCGGAGATGATGGTTGAAATAAAGGACATCACAATTTTATAAGACTCAGACTCATGAAGAAAGACCAAAAGTTCATTTGGCTTAGCGCCGAACAGTCGATAAAAGGACAAAGAACTCTCTTATACTGATTTGATGCCAAAAACTGTAAACCAGAGACAAAAGACGAACAAAACTAAATATTATTATCAGTTAAAGCCGGTTTCTGCTGCTGCTGCTGCCGGCTCCACTTTGACTCGAGTTTGGAAAACTGTCTCTGCCAGAAATTAGCAAACCGCACTACTTTCGCTAGGAAAAATAAAAGAACGAAACGAGAACAAAGAGACATTGTCTTTATGTCCTGTTGTTTTTTTTTTTTTTTTTTGGCTTTCCAAAATAAAGGCGTCGTCCCTGATGGGCTGCTAAATAGGGTGTGTGTGGGGTTGAAAATAATATTTAATATACGACTAAGGGAAGAAGCTTCTCAAAAGTTTCGTCTGGTTTTGTTTTCCTTGAAAAAACTTAACGAAGATTAAAAAAAAAAAAACAAAAAAATTTTATTTTTTATTATGAAAATTGCAAAACCGGGAAGAAGGAAGTTTTTCTTCCAGCACCTAGAGGCTATGACAATTTTAGTTCACCATCATCCCATCATCACCATCATCAGAAGGGGTCCCTTTGTTTTTTCGTGTAAGGATGAGTTCAGCATCAACTTCAGCCATATCAATGCAAGGCGTGATACTGATGGTGGAGTTGAATGCGCCGCGTTGCAAACACAGTAGGTGCAACCGCATCCTTGCCGTATGCTCAGTTTATGGAATGGTTGGTGAATTCTTTAAGTTAATCATGCGCGAAGATTTCGTCCTTATTTATAAAGTTGGTTGTTCCCATGAAGAAAAACAAATTAAAAAAAAAAAAATTCAGAACACTCTATAATTATTATGTGGTAATGCTCTAGTTAGAGTTTTTCCTTCAATTAAATCTTTGGAAAACACGTTGGTTCCTGCAGTGATTTCGATACCATCTCGGGCGCCATTTATTCCTGTATATAACCAAGCGAAGAGTAAAGGGGCACATTGAAACCTTGGCTCATTCGTTTTGCAATATATTTTGTTCCCTCGGGACGAAAAGAAGGAATAGCAGCAGGAGAAGAAGAAGGACGAAAAGCTCTCTCCTCTACCAAGACTTTTTTTCATAGTGAACATATTGTTTCGTCCTTCTTGTTTTTTTTTTTTTTTTTTGTTTTTCGACAACACGAGGACCAAAACTTTGGTATGAGTTTTGTTTGGTTTGGAATCTATAGTTTGGTCTTGAAAGAATGGTGAACATATTGTGTGATGAGGTTCCATTGTTTGGTTTTTGGATTGTGCTCATTTTATGGATATTAATTTGTTGTTTGCATTCGCTTATTGTGTTTGTGAATGGACTCTAGGGAGGGACACATCGCCTCCAATACATTGAAACCCCTGGCATGATAATAAAAAGGACATTCACCATAGGATGACGCACTTAGCTGACCATCGGGTGGTCCTTTCCTCCTATGGAGACTTATATTTCTGCACGTTCCAGGCAAGTTATAAGTATATGGGGAAAAAAATAAACAAAAAAAAAAAACTTGTTGGCTATGCAAGTGAAAATTCGAATGATTGTTCTCTGGCAATTCGATTAAAAAACATGAGGCTTTCTGTTGGTGTTATTTTGTCATGATGATTTTGTTTTTGTTATTTCGAGAATAGTATGTTGAGAAGATTGCTTCGGCAAAGTGCACAAAGATCGAAGTGCGACACTGGACCATGGTGTTCATTTTCACAGCGTTGATTTAATTAAAATATAAGACTTTCGCTGCTGGTATTATTTCTCTGGTAGTGGCAGTATGTGTATTAATTTTAAACAAATATAACCCGGCAAGTTTTTAAAATTGGTTTTTTTTTTTGATTAACCTGATTTTCATTTTGGATCTTGTCATCAATCAAAAATGGCCTTGTGTTTAATAATCTAAAGGGAATTTGGGACTTCTCATTAATTGACTTTTTTATATTGCAGCGATATTTTTTTAAATATACATTTTCAGCAATAATATTTCTTGCCATCTGGAAATGGACAATAAGAGGGTTTTTGTGCAAACGAGACAAAAATCTTTGAATAATCTCAGAGTAGCGCATCAATTTTTTTCGGACCAAATGCCCTCAGAGATTACATGTAAATTTTCGAAAACGGATGAAACACCATTTTCAATACCACTTCAACTTTTGCTGAAGCTACATTGGAAGAAGAGTTTTTTACCTACATAAATATACTAACTCAACTTGAACGAGAAACTTGGAAAGCAGAAGGCAGAAAACGATCATTTGAATATGGACCACCTAAATAAGATAATAAGAGTTACCGTACCAGTTGTCAGTAAATGGAAGCGTATGAATTTAAGCAGACATAGTTCGATGCGGAATGCCTTAAAGCCCGAAAAAAAAATCATTAACATTTCTAGAACTCTGTCTTCAAAACTACCATAGAACGACTGAACTTTGTAGTGTCTTCGGCGGAATTCTGGAAGGCAGCTAAAATTATAAACGGAAGAAAAAATTGTATGGAGTGTTTGCTTCAAGCCGCTGAATTTGGGGAGTAATTTAAAAGATTGCTCAACACTGCTCAATTTTCTCCGCAATATGCAGAGCCTCTTTTCTTAGATGAATTTCTCGATTCGCTATTTACAGTTTTGGAAGTGCAGACCGTAATTGAAAGTGCAAAAGTGGGAAAGGCGCCAGGAGACGATAGAATACCAACGAAATTCTATAAGAAGTGTACATCGGAATTCTTGTTTGCACTGACCGAAGAATTTAATAGGGTCTTTGAGACGGCGGCGGATGTACCAGACAGCTTCAAAACAGCGATTAAATATCCACTGCACAAAAAAGGCGTGTATGACAATCCAGAGAACTCCCGTGGTATTTCATTTTTGAATACTTCATTGAAGTATGCTTTTTTCGTAGACATCCTTGCTGCTTTCGATTCCATTGCCCGAGAAGCCTTATTCTACAAATTGTATAGATTGGGAAACACAAGTAAAATAGTGAAGCTACTGAAAGCGATTACTTCGGAAGACTTTGAAACTCAAATGGGTGCCAGACAAGGATGTGCACTGAGCACTTTACTTTTCATTCTGTTTTTAAATGATATTGTGGATTCATTCGGAGGTGGAATTGAATTCGGAGGTTTAAGGATACCGCGTCTTAATTTTATTGATGATATTTTTTTTCTTGCGGAATCAGTTGAGGGGATGCAGAGGAAAACTACTGTGGTCATTGGAATCTAATCTGTCAATCTAGATAAATCAAAAATGATGATATTCAGATATGGTGGTTTCACCTACAAATGTGAAAATTTTGAAATTGTGCGAGAATATAAATATCTTTTAGTCCTGATCCCTTCAAACCTAGGCACGAAAAAACATTTCGAGTTGAAGCTAGCTGAGGCAAAAAGAGCTATTTCTTCAGTTTGGGCACGTTGCATAGAGCGTAGGGTTATTGCCAGTTTGATGAAGTAGAACAATTTCTGAGATACTTTATCAAACGACTTTTCCGTTTGTCGTCTTGTACCCCGAATTATATGGTTCATTTAGAAACGTCTGTACCACCGCTATTCTTGGATACCCTAAAGTTGCACTTTGATTACGTATTGAAATTGCTTGAAGTGGATGAAGGAAGACTTTGATTCCTAAGACAATGACCGCATCGAAATGTAATCTCGACAGTAAATGGGGAGAAATGGGAGCAGATTTTGGTGAAAGGGTCCAGATTCAAACAGACACAAAGCCCGCTCTACTTAAAAGCTTGTTCTTGAGAATCTTAGAGGGAGCGAGGAATTCAGCATTCAATGGGTGTGTTATGGAAGCACCATCTTCGCAGTAGCTTTAGATGGAAAACTTTATAGAAATACACAAATGGCAATAAACTACAGAACCCGAATAATTGAAGGCGATTTTTGAATGTAACGACATACGCTTTTTTAACGATTAAGTTTTCATTACAAAAATAAGTAGTTGTAGATATATTTAGCATTTTTGAATTAAAATAGTTTTTTTACTATATAAACCTCAAGGATTTTTGATATTTTGCCTTTTCAGCAGACCTATACCCACGCTCATGCAAGACATTACTTTAAAGAAGTCTTCTTCTTTGTCACTTTTTAGCTTCAATAGTCTACATTTCATTTTTCTTCGAAAAAAACCCGAGACCTTAGCTCTTAAATCTAAATTGAGGCTGAAGTAGTCAATATTGGTGACAAAATCAGGTTTGCACGGAGCATTTTACAGAAACGAAACCTAAACCTAAGTATGTTAATTTAGTGAAGAGTAATTGCTTGTAGTGTTAGCTTAAGCTACATTCAAACATCCTCATAAAGCAATTCTCATAAAAATATCAATTTAAAATCAATACCATCACCCTCTCTTCGTCACACTCATAAACACACACATTCAAACAAACAAAAAAAAAACATCATATTTCTTCTTTATCTTTCTTTTAACATCCCCCTTACCCTAATTGGTACGAAGAAATAATAAAAATAAAAAAAAAAAATCCTTCTCAGTTACAAATTTCCCTTTTTTTGTGGTACTACACAATTTATATCTCCCTCCATCACCATTTTTCTTGCTTCCCAAATGAATTTCTCTCAAATTGGATGATGTGTAGGAGTTTCCTTTTATTTTAAAAGAAAAAAATCTTCCAAAGCAAATAAATGTACTAAAAAAAGCAAGTAAAGAAAAATAAAAAAAAAAAGAAGAATGAAACTTTTCCAATGTAATTTTTGGCTTCCCTGTGTCTTCCCCACTCTCCGGAACTCGCATTCAAATTTTTCTTCTTATGGAATCTACTGCTCCAAAACAGGTAGGTTGGTATTACTTGTTTCTTCTCTTCTAGTTCGTTTCTTCGTCCCTGAAACTGAAATTGTGATTGCTATTAATGCTAATCGAACATCGGAACTTGTGTAGTCTGGGGAGATAAAGTTGCCTTTTTCGAATGCGGGTAGACAATAATAGACATACACATCGATTTTCATTTCGATGACAACAAGGCCATAAGGTATCATATTCTTGGAAGCTACCTCACATGAACTTACGTTTGTTTTAAGGAGAATATCTCGATTTCTGAAGCCCAAG
Source organism: Meliscaeva auricollis (assembly GCA_948107695.1). Classification (NCBI taxonomy): domain Eukaryota; kingdom Metazoa; phylum Arthropoda; class Insecta; order Diptera; family Syrphidae; genus Meliscaeva; species Meliscaeva auricollis. The sequence goes on along the minus strand of OX403616.1, from coordinate 74,784,158 downwards.
ATTTTTACATAGAAGTTAATAGTGCCATCTAATGAATAGAAGGAGGGGGGGGGGGATGAACAAATCTTTCACTTTTTTTTCTTGGTGGTAGGGGAAGAACTTCTTAGATCTACAGTTGTTTTTTGTCAGATAAACTAGTTGCTTATAATAGCCTCCTCCGACCGTTTCGAGGTAAGTCCATAACGAGTGGTTTTACCTTCCGTCCTTTTAGTTCTTTGACAGGTATATTCCAAGATGGCGCTAGTTGTTCGCCCGACAGCAGGTACCACGAAAAAGGAAACATAATGTATGTGTATTGGTGAGTTTTGAGTTTTTGTGCATCTCAATCCTGCTATTTCTCTAGCTTTATAAAGAAAAATTTGTCCACCAAGTTGCTTCTGTCTCGATATTAAACATTCTTTACGGTCATTGTATCGAAAGAAAATCAGATTCAGGTGATTTACATCAGGTCAGTACTGACAAGTGAATTTCGAAAGAGTATATCGGATTTCTTCGAAGTAACTATAACGAAATAACTATTTAAAAACTCAAATGAGCGAATGTAATATTTTGTGTTGTGTATTGTTTTGCAGAAAATTATTTTAGTAATTTTAAAAATTCTTGGAAAATTCCTGAAATAGAAAATATATTTTTTCGTCTTTATTTCTATGAAAATTTCTAGAAAAATGGAAAAAATAAAAATTTTACATAAAATATACCTACTCTTGACGTATAATTCCGAAAATCAACAACTGAAATTGAACCATTATAATAAATCTCAATTTTTGATTTCGGTTGAATTGATATTAAATTGAAAATTTATCAAATCCTTTCAGGTTAACTTTTTTAGTCAATATTTTATGTAATTTCACAACTCTTGCTGAACAATTGACTTGTTCATTGAATTTTAATATATTTTAAAATTTCTATAGAAATATAAAATTAAAACATTTTCCATCTGATAGATTCCTCTAATGGCTGAAACAATTTTTACGAAGAATCACAGAAAAGAATTAGTATATTTTGATAACGAACAATTTTTTCTGCTTAAAGTACTGAGAGTAAACAATGAATAATATTTAAAAGTCTTTTATAAAAATGAAAAACAAAAGAACAAAGCACTTCTGAAAATAAACGTGCATTTTCTTTATCTATATAGGAAATCATCTAAACCTCAACCTAAATTTTTTTTATGAAATCTATTCACCCGTTAAAATTCTAACTCGATGTCCAGATGAACGAACAAACGCACAGACTCAACCAATACTAAAAAAAAATCTAACTTTTTCCAGTTTTACATCACCATTGTGTGGATTTTGGTCAGAAATATGAGTTGATCACACAAAATCGATACTAGGTACTTTGCTTTATAAGACCAAAATGCTAAGAAATTTCTTAAAAATTAATTACTACTTAATTTAACCATACCTATTAACATACCATCACCCTACATCCAAATATTCTAGTCAGAATTCATAAGCCATAACCATTCATTTGTTTCCAAATCATCTCGTAGTCAGTGTTGCCATTGCTTAAGTACTAATCTACGGGAAACTGCCTTTCGGCAACCAATTCGCCCCCAACATAATAAATGTGATTCATCCTGCAAAGCTACAATATTATTTTTGTTCACCCTGATATAATTCACACTATGTTTGTTCCAAAAAAGAAAGTAAGAAGTAGTAAAACTTTTCAAGAAATTTAAAGTTAAGGAACCCTCAATGACTCGTTCCAACCAAAAATGAAAATTATACCCACGATATTCAGAGGCCGTTGTTGTGTCGTCGTTGACGCTAAAAATTTGAAAAAAACCTGATATTGTTGAAACTGTCAAGATAATTTGAATCATTAAACTAATGATTTTTTAATTTTGAGCCTTTTCAATAAATCGTTTTTGCACTTTTCATGTAAAAACCCGGGGCATAAACGGTAATTTTGTATGGGGAACTACAAATTTACGTTTTTACAATGTAAAATATTGATTAAAAATCAAGACTTTCAAGATTTTGAAAATCAGATCCTACCATTGTTGATTGGTACAATTAAAATAAAATGCAGGACTGGGTCGCACGAACTTGCTCTCAGGTTTAAAGTTGATGTACACCTTAAAACTTCTTATGTATAGTTTTAAAAAAATTAATAACTTTATAAGAAAGTGTACGGAAGAATAAAATCCATTACTAAAATAAAATAAACTTTCTCTTAAATTGTTTTGTGCTCCAAACTAAGAATGCCATTTGATGAGGAAAGATAAATTAAAAAAAAAAAAGTTTTGAAAATCGCACATTAATGCACATCTAAAACAAAGATTTCAAAAAAATACAGTCTCCCGTTTTCGAATAATTGATTTTACAAAAAAGAAAAAAAAAATTAGAATTTTTTTTTTAATTCAAAAATTATTTTTTTTTTCACATTTTTGATACTAAATAAATTGAAAGTTATTAATAAGTTAACGTATACAAATTTCATCAAAATTGGTTGAGGCGTTTAAGAAAAACTCAACAATGAAGAAAACGGTTCCATAATATGTACCGTTATTAACATATTTCTTTCATTTCAATAGTACGGCCTTACTAACATAAATAATTACAAAAAATTTTTATCATCATTTTTGGAGCCGTTTTTGAGAAAATTCAACTTTTTCGTATTCATTATATGGCAGGTACCGTTAATTTTTGACCTACAAGGAAATTTTAATTTCCCCTCTAGGGAATTATCAAAGATCCTCAACCACCAAATTTGAAGAAAATCGCTAAAAATGCAAATTTGTTGTGCTCCCCGTATAGAACCGATATTTTTGCAAGGTTTTTGTATGAAATGTACAAGACAGTTTTATTCAAATGGCTGAATTTCAAACTTAACCTAAATTGAGGTAATGCTTAACTATTGGCGTTAGACAAAAGTTATCGTGTTTACAAATTGTCAATGCCAACGACGACAAGGGCACACGCACATAAAAATGTCTCGAAAACGTATTTTCTTTACGTTTTATTATGTTCGATGATGAACTGAAAAAAAATTGTGTCATTCGCAATACTAATCCTTTACCCTACGTGTAGGGAAAGTTAAAATCCAATACAACTGGTATTAATTTTGAAAACAATGGAGATTTTCAAATAACGAAATGCTAAGTGAAAAATATTAATGAAAATCAATATGTTATTCATTTATATTCGAACCCCCAAAATATGATACTTTGGAGTAGAAAATTTGTGGTAATTGTATGGAAAAATTTGGGGATTGGGTATACCAACGTAATTCTTTTTAATGCAATTTGTAAATTACTGAGTACTTTCCTCCAACCTTAAGTTTAACTGTGATTTCTCCGAAATAACACAGGCATCAACAAAAATTTACCACAGTCACGAGATAAAAAACACCACAATGTCTCATATAGATATCCAAAGAAAAATATACACTTTCGCATTGAGCTCCTCTTGCTCAATACTTTTCATCGAACTTCGTTATTCCGCTAAAAACATATAGTAAGAATTCGTTTTTACGAATAGATTTCAAATCAGTCTGATTTATATACATTATATCAGGCAATTTCAACTAATGTTACCACCTGGACTGTTTTATTATAATCTATGTGTTTTTTTTCCTATCCCGAATTTCTTTTGTATTACGTTTTTCTTGTCGTTTTGCAACTCCCTTTATTTTATTTGAACATATTCTTTTAATTGAAAATTCAATTTCAGTATCAAGTTCTGATTGAACAAAGCAAATCAACAATGTTCACCGGATGGAAGTATACCCAATTTGTACCAGGAACACACATAAAAACGAAAAATAAAATTCTTCTGCAGGGTGATGGATGAAATAAAATAAAAAAAAAATCCTTAAAAATCATTATAACTGTCTATTAACGACAAATGTTTCAGCTTCCAGGCATCTATTCAGTTTCAGTTGGATCAATTCATGTGTACACGTGGAACACGTGGAGTCCTTTTTTTTTTTTTTTTTTATTAATATGCACCCACACATACCTACCTTTAGATGGGTTGGTCGCCACTCCATTATGCCTTTTTATAAAGCACTCCCTATAACGGCACTCCCTCACTTAATAATAATTATTATTATTTAAAATGTAAATTTGATGATTTTTTATTATAATTTATGGATATTATCCACTCAACAAAAACGTGTAATATAAATTTGTTCTTATTAAGGACGTGCAAACAGTTTTTTTTTTGTGTTTTTTTTTTTTCGTTAGGCCCGAACTGATTATACAGTTTGGAGTGTCGAGTGTGGTGTAGGTTTTTTTTTTTTTTATTAATTTTATTTTTTAACATGTCTCGCTCCGTGTTGGGAACAATATAAAAGGATATCAACACAAAATGAGCCGCCCACTGAATTGTTCTGATATCCTTGATGTGTGAAAAATCACCGGCGATGAATTTTTCAAAGCTTTTGTATTTGTATACTTTTTATACTCTCGCTTATTATATGAATTCGCTAAAATGGATGTTTCCGTTTGTGGCTTTATAAAATAAGTGGAAGGGCAAAAATTTTCTTTTGCAGGAGGGGATGTGTGTATAATGTAATGAATTTGTAATGAAATATGCTAACCTGCTGTACCTACTCCTGTACACGTTTATGCTTTTATAACTTTGTATGCAAATTGCATATAGTTATTTATTATAAATTTATAAATTATTATTCATACATATAGTTTTTTTTTTGTATATTTATAATTTTTAAAGTTAAGGAGGAATGTAATGGCTGGTGTATGTATGTGTTTTTTTTTTATAGTAACAAACGGTGTTAAGTGGAAGTACGGAAGGCAAAACATACAATTTACAATACATTTAAATTAATTGAACTGTTAAATTACTTAATTTGAATTTTGCGCTATATTGAAAATGATTTTAATTAATTTAACATAGGTACCTACCTACTTTTCAATGCATGTTTTTTTTTTTTTTGTTTTTAGATGAGAACAATGACGGTATAATTTATTTATTGTCGTACAAGCGTAAAATTTTATTGTTTTCTGTCATTTACAATATTGTTGTGATATGCATAAATTTAATTTAGTGTCGGAGGCACTTCGGAACATTTTGATTTATAGTTTTGAGCATTTTAATTCTTGAATTGAATGTTAAGGGTTGAAGCATAATAATTTTTGAGCAATTTTCCAAACTTATTAATAGTGGAGTAAGCAGAATAAATTATTTCGAAACCTGGCGAAATTTGTTGTTCTGATTTGGGTGAAAAATCATACAAATCGAAGCTGTTTTACCCGGTTCCAAATTAATACATTTATTTTTAATTTTAGTTGAAAACTTCAATTTCTAAATAAATATCAACAATGAGTTAATATTTCGTTTTCAATACCTAGGTTTTGCATTTAGAAAACAAATCAATATTTTTTGTACGTATATATAAGCCAAAATGATGGGGGTGGGGAAAACCATTAAATATGTTGAATTTAGTTATCATTAACCTTTTAGTTCATAAACGGGCAGAACTCAAAATTATTTTTTATAAATTTATAGCAAAATATTTGTATGGGTGTCGATTCATTTAAAAAAAAGAGATAAATTCCAACAACCAAGCCAAAATCAGTATCACTTGTTATATTTTAATTTAATAAAGTTTGTTAATAAATTAAAAAAATTCTCTAAATATTTATATGTAATTTCTGGGGTTTTTATTGTTCTTATTTACAAAAATAGCTATGTAAATTTCTTATAAATTTTTTATTAACTAATGTTTTTTAAATTTTTATATTTTTTGTGTCATAGCATTGCGTTTTACTGGCACATTACTTCATAAAAAAAAATTACTTCATACAAAAATTAAGATTTTGGTATTAAATATACATACAGCCTTAGCCAAAAGTATTAGGCACCCTTTATTTTTCGCTCTATTCTCTGAAACATTTTAATTTTTTTTTTTTTTTAATTTTAAAACGGAACATTCGAAAGTACCCAACAACATCAAAAGAGATGCTCAAAAAGATTTTACAACAAGAATGGGACAAAATAAGTTCAGATGAGTGCCGTAGGCTGGTAAGGTCTATGCATAAAAGGATAGCAGCTGTCATAAAAATGAGGGGTGGCAACACTAAATATTAATTTTTCTTTAGTAAAAAAAGATTTCCAACAATTCTGCATACTTTGTTTTTTTTTTTTTATTCATCGTTATAAAAATATAACAACTTTATGAGGGTGCCTAGTACATTTGGCCAAGGCTGTACATTAAATAGCATTCCTGAAAATGATGAAGCCATCACAAAATGATATATTTTCCAAAACGATTGTGGTATTGTGAAAAACTATGTCAATCTGAATTATAAATTAATAATAATTTATGGACATCTTAGTTAAAAACATCCGTTTTTCTACTATTCCAGAATACATACGAAATAGGAAACTTTATAAAACTCCATATTTATGCGATGTTTGCGTTAGATTCTGACTTAAAACACCAAAAATATCTAGATTTATTTTGAGAACACTGTATAACTTATTGATGGCCCAACAGCGTTCCCGAAAATACCACTTAAACCATTAGTATCGTTTATTTTCTTTCCAACAAAAGTTTCATTGTAGTGGTCTTGATTTTGCATCATACAATCGTCAACAAATTTTGATTTTAATCGTTATTTATACTGGAACACGCGTTCCCGAAATGACGCTTAATTTGTGTACGCTCCTTATATTCAAATTTAATTTAAATTTCAACTTTTATTTATTTTATTCAGGAAGAATACTATTTATGCAAAAGTAAACTAAATCCATGACATACCGGAAAGACTATCTGTAGCGCCATCTGCACGTTAGATGCATACAAATTTGATATTTTGTCACTGTAACTACAGCCAGACATATTCCTTTGGACAACTTCTATTTAAATAGAAGTAATGAATCTGCTAATATTGTATTTATTACACATGAGAATTCTTGAAGAAAATTTTATCTCAGTAATGTTAAGCAAGGTAGCTGTATTTAATTGATTTAGTGTATTTTTTGTCACTTAAATTTCAGCTTTTGAGTTATGGAAGCGTTCCCGGAATGGTTTTTCGGCTATATAAGATGAAATAAAACAAAAACCTTTGCTGTTGATTCCAGAAGAAGAGTTCCTCGCTGTAGCATAAAAAATTGTTCCGGCGTAATGCCTTTATGAACTAAAACAATATAACACAGCTAAGCCACATAAAAGGGGAAATAAGAACCAAGTTCTAAGCAAAATTTCTGGGTTTAGTTATGATTTGGATTTATTTTCCGGACAACAGTTCAAAAAAATGTTCAAAACAAGATGTTCTTCGACAAATGGTATAATAGTTGAAAATTGCAGGGTTATTTGTTCAAAAATGGGTTTTTGCTATTATCAACTGTAGGACGCAGGCGATCGCCAAACTCCACAATTCCAAAGAAACAACTGATAAATTAGGGACATGGAAGCTTGATTGTAAAGTATCAACTATCGATGGAGTACAATTAAGTTTAGTGTCGTGGTTTGACAACAAAATAGTAACTTTATTCTCATCTTTTGTTAAAATGAATCCAGTAGTAAGTGAGAGCCATTATCGTTCAGCAATACGTCCGGAAACAATAAAAAAGCCAAAGAGAAAACGTTCTGAAAGACATTAAGATTTTGCGTTGTTATCATTTCGATTTGATTACGTGAGTCATATCCTGAAAATTCCAAAATGAACGTAATTTATCGATCATTTACTTTTTGCCAAAAATGTAAAACATTTATTTTTTAAACGAATTTTTCTGTTTCGTTTATTACTAATGTTTTTCTTTAAATTCTGTTGCTTTTCTATAAATTTATTACTTAATTTCGAATCGAAAATGCTTAAGTTTTCACACCCTTGTTGCATACGAAGCCAAATATGGCTTGTAATCTTATTGTTTAAACAAATAATTTTTTATTTTGATTTTTTAATGAAAGTTGTCTTGAAACATCCCAAAGAAGTTATTTTAAAGGTTTTTTATTTATTTACTCTTTAAACTAAAATTCATGCATTACTTGTTTTATATTTTGTCTGGTTTAAAAGCTAATTGCACTGAATAATAAAATTCATAACTTGACGCTTTTCATGGAATACACTTTTTTATTCTTATTTCAAAATCATTAATCAAACTATTAGAACGTGTTGATCAGGTCAAAAAAAAAATGTGAGGAGGTGCAGTTTTCTAAAAAAAATTACTTCACATGTTAAAACAACTTCGCAAAGATAACGGTAACACCTACAAAAAAATCCTTTTACCTAATTATTGTAGAGCGACATTTTGGAAGAACTTAATTTCAAACTCTGCATTTTGCCAAAAATATTAGTTTTTGAGTTGTAAGTTTGAAATGTTCCTATAAATTTGTAGGCAATTACTTAAAACCAGATTGGAGAAAGTCTTTTAGTTTTCAAGAAAACTGAAAATAATGCGATCTATGAAGGGAAATGGAGGAGTTCCATGTAATTTGACATCCTATTTAAAACACCATAAATACCAGATATGCGGAGCACCGAAGTTTCGCTATCGAGAGTTATTATAAAGTCTTATTTTGTTCTATATTCCGTTCTTTTATTTCATTATCACGTATTAGAAACATTATTCTTCATGCGCTTGATGATGCACAAACAAATATTGTATTCGTCAGGAATTAGCGATACAATTTTTGATAAAGACATATAGAAAACTGTCCGAAATACAAAATCAGAAAAGACCATTTTAAGTCACTGAAGAATAAAAACTAAGTTTTTGAGTTAATTAAAAAATCCTTACAATAAAAACATATAAACAAGAAAACATTCCGGTTACTTATACTTTCATCAGTTCAAAGAATTCTACCAAACAAATTGACAAACAAAAAGAACCTGCAACAATAAAAAAAATCCAATTTCAATTTGATTTGCAAGTTTATTTCTTTCTGCCCTTTGTTTTGTGATCAACGACACCAACGATGTCCTTTTTGTAGATAAGAAAACAAAAATAAAAAATAAGCAACACACCTAATAGCAGAGCGCAAGCATCCATGCGAATAGTTTGAAACAGAGGGTGTTAGAGAAGCCCTTTACTACTAACTATTCCCAATAAACCTGCAAGGATCACATACGAGCACTATGTGTCCTTCCTTAGCATTCGATGCAGATATAGGGGATAACAAAAACACAAAAAAAAAAGAAAAAAAAAAAACTCCCAACGAACCATGTCAACAGCATCAGCTCCTGAGTTGTATGCAAAACGCCATCGCCAGTAGCAGTTCGCTACAATGCGCATTTTACTCCATAAATTGCTGCACAATATTCGCACTTGCAAGTTGCAAGTAGGTATATATGGGCAACACTCCTCTTCTAATGCTGGTTTGGAACTCTCTTCTGGTGCTGGAACTTAATCAAGCAAATTGCTGCCGTTGGTGGTGGGTATGTACTGTTGGTTTCATTCTCGTTGGGTCGAAAATATAGGTACAGAGGTAACCAACTAACTAGTTGCTACTGGTGGCAGTTATATTGTGAAAGCCTTTGGCTGTTCTCTGGACATGCCACAGATGCAAAGGTCCAAGCTGCACATCTCTGCTCCTCTGGCCGATGCATGATGTGGTCTTCCTTGGCAAGTATAGACGCAAAATCCAGGTTTTTTCTTTTTTTTTTTTTTTTTTTTTAATAAAGACATCCTACACCATGATCCATATATGCAAATGGAGCAAATAAGGCAATGTGGCATTGCATCTCTCTGGATCTGGATCTGCATATTGCAGCATCAGTGTATAGGACCAGTAAACTGACTGCAAACGGATTTGCGTTCTGTAATCTTAGTTAGGAGTCATGTGGCCGAGCTTAGTAGAGAGGCTTTTGGTCATTTTGGTATATCGGTTAGCTGATGGGTCGATTTGTTTGTGTTCTTCTTCTAACCATTGGCTGGGGCATTTTGGATGAACTATAAAAGGGCACACACATATGTATTGTATGGCGCTCCACATACCACTATGTGATTTGGTAAGTACATGTTAATTTACTATGAGCTTCCATTTACTGGTCGTTATTGCTTCGGCCAGATTAGAGGTGAACGAACCGAAGCTGAAGCATCAATGTTTTCAAGGATTAATTATTATCCTATTCAGTGGGCATTTGGTGTATTGGATTCCATAACCCTAATAGGATAAGTGGTTGATGGGGTTGAATTTATGTTCAAAGGCTTTTAAGACAGTTTTGGGAACAATATTGATTTGGTTGTGATGTTATTAGTTTTGACACGAATAAATTCGTTATGTTGAGGGCAGTTCTGTGATATAATAAACTATTCTCTTTATTTTTAAGACTGTTGGTAATAAGTTGAATGTTCCTCTGATGGGTTTGATATATCGTTAATTGATTGATGGGTTTTATTTATATATTATATTTATGTCACGTTTTTGATTAAAGGTAATTAGAGAAATGGTCATTATAAAGCAAATAACATGTGCGAATAGTTGATTTTAATTGAAGAAAAAAAAAATGCGTGCCTGATTAGTGCATATTAAACAAACACCAAAAGAAAAAATACAGTCAAAAACCACTGTGTGAAATTATAACCACCAAATGTAATTTGTTTGAAGAGAAATGTTAGCTCAGAATTTTGATTCCATAGTCAACCCTAAGTTCAAAAGTTATAAATACATATTGTCTAAACTATTCAAATCGAAGTGCTCTTTCAATAGTATTGCACTTCCATTCAAATAGATTGACGCGTATTTGTGGCCTCGAAATTCATTTATTTAAACTTTGTGATACCCTACAGGGGAAATTGAAGTTTTTTTTCACCAAAATTAACGATACCCCGTATACAACTAATAGGTATTGAAAGAATTAATGTTCTTAAAAACGATTTTAACGGTTTTGATTTAAATTTTGATGTGTATAACAATCGACAAGTTCGTACCAACTTTTGAAATAAAATAAATATATTTTTATCGTTTAATAACGGTGAGTCCCTTTTTTCTTTTTTCCGATTTACTCGTAAGTGACTTCACGGATCTCGATAAAAAAAAATTACATAAGGGTAATTCCACGTAATTGTCTACAAAAATTTAAAAAAAAAACAAATTAGCTATTGTTTTTGGGTGTAAAAGTACTTAAGTATGATAGCAATATACCTACTGTCATTTCTTCAATACAATTTAGTTTTTTTTCTTTTTTAATATATTCGTTTTAAAAATGACTTTTTGAGCATCAAACTAAAGTGAATTTTAAGCAGAATTTTAATTTAATTTTACCGAGTTAGTATTCTGAAATCTAATTATCATTTGGTACACTATGCTTAATTAAGTATTGACATATCAGTATTTAGTCCGTAATTTATACAAGCATTACTTTAATTAGAAATATTAAACTGATAACACTACAATATTCACTTGTAGTGTAGCTCACAATATATACAGAATTGTTTCTCTAACTTTATTAAATGTTCTACTACAGCTTGCATAAAATTAACTTTTCTAATTAGGAGAATTAATTACATGACTTCCGATCGCAAAAAATTATTATCTAAATTAATAATTCTAAAATTGCCTAAAACATTAGAGTAGTGTAGCTCACGAAGAAAAGCCGATCATTAAAAATATATTGAGTCACGGCTTGTATTGGTTTTTTTGTGCTTTTTTATTGGATATGGGTAAAACATAAGCAAAAACATAGCAAATCCAGAATAGAGAAACTAAAATTGATTTAAATTATTTGTAGAATTTGAGCGAAAAACTGAAATTAACATCGACGTTTAATAACAACATCAATTAATCATAATAGAAAACTTCCATTACACTTGGTAAAGTCAAGACCTGTCTGTCAGAGAAAGTGTTAATCGTCAAAGTCCTATCATCAAACACACAAGAATCTCTTAGATTTTTTAAGTGAACGAGCATTTATTTTTTGTTTCGTTATGCGTTAAGGTAAAATAATGTCAGGATCTACTTCTCTTCCTAATGCATATATGCATTTAAAACTTCCTTACGCTTTCTAAGACTAGAAAGAAGATTCCATTTTGCTTTTGTAACAGTTTTAACATCAAAACTTTTTCAAACAAACGCAGTCTCTTCTATTGTAAAAATCAGAGGGTATTAACTTTAGTTTTGTTCATGGATCTTCTTTTTGTAGAACTCATCATCTCTGCCTTTTATATTTATCTACTTAAATCTGAAGCATATTAATCGATACTTTTTGTTTTCTCAAATGTCGGTGTCGATATTTGTCATTTTGAACTATTTTTTCATACATTTTTCAAATAATTACAAATATCAGATTGGAAAAAAATGTTCCTGGGCCAAAATAAAACTGAACTGAACTACATTATTTTGAGGTTTCAAAAATTGATAAAGTTTGAAGAGGTGCAATTGGGAAACTTTTATGGTTGCGTAGACAATTTGGGGCTTAAATTCTTGACATCATTGTAACCAAAAACTAATCTTTCATGAGAAAATGTACCCAAAACTGCAAAATCATTGTAAATTTCACGGGTTTTTGCATTTTTGACCATGTTGGGTCACAAAATTTTGCTGGTAAATCTAACTTTCGGCTTCAACTAACCCAAAAACATTGATTATGAAAGCACCCAAAACTACCCTAAAACTTCCCTTCTAACCTTTTTAATCACAAATTTTCTGCATTATAGGTAACCAGTTTTCGAAAAATTGATTTTTCAAAATAAAAATTCCAACAAAAAGAAAATTTAAATTAAATTTTTGTAATTAAATTTACAAAGTTGTTAACTATTATTGTGTCATCGAAATCAGAAAAAGAAAAACGTTTCTATAGTAGGAATCGTTATTAAACGTCACTACTATTTTGCTTGCTACCTACTGCCAAAAGATTTAACAAAAATCGTAATAGTCGTTTTTTAGAAAATTTTGTATATAATATTAGTTCACTATGGCGTATGAGTAACACTTTTGCCCAAGAAAGATAGATAAAATAAAAAAAAATCTTCCCTTTGACTGTTCCTAAAGTCGCTTTTAAAAAAAAACGAGTAGAGATAGCCGATATTTTTTATAAAACTGAAAAATTGATCTTGTTACGATCTAAGCTGTGTTATTGTACTACTTTTCTGGGAGTAAGTCAGGGTTTGAAACAATTTTTTTTTTAAACTAGGGAAAATCGAAGATAACCAACCATATCCCCCGCGGTAAGACAAATTAATCCTTTTAACCTGCATGATAATTGTTCAGTTCTCTGGAACGTTTACGTATACGATCCACTTAGTATTTTTAGAGATAGTTAGGTACCTACGCATATGTTACCCAGATATTGCTCTTCAAATCTTCTTTTAATTTTTGTATCAGATTAGTCACTTTTTTTGACGATAACTGGCCAATCCCTTGAAGGTGACCAAGAAAAAACTCTACACTCTCATAGTCAACATTGAATTTAATAACAAAAATGTTCTGAATTCCATAATTCCATCACACAAATAAATTATTGTGTAGGTAATATAAAGGTACAATCCATACAATGTCAGTATAAATTATTAAACCGGACTCGCAACATGTGGGGTTTCCCCACAAAATGCCCCACAATTGGTATATAAAATCAACCATCAGGAGTACAAAACTGATGTGAAAATATACCTATTTCGTAACATCACACTAACTGAATCATCATCATCGTCATCACACACATAAAAGACAACTTCATCACCGCACAAACCTCATTAACATTGATGGTCTTTGGGTCTTTTGTGAAAGCGATGACCATATTGACCATACAAATAATATAATGTGACCATTTGCGATGTTGCGCAATACCTATACCATCATCTCACAGTGATTAGTATGCAAAGTAGATATTCACAATAAGAGACTTTGGTGAAAATGTTTACTTTCATTCTATAAAAAAATAACAGTAAAACCCGTATACACAAAGAAAAACATATGAAAAGAGCCTTATACTCGTACACCTGGGGTATAATGATTACATTTGCAGAATAACACACACCCAGAGGTAGAACCACTGATTAAATATGCAACCAAATCCAAGCTGGAAGCCCAATATCGCCACAGAATGAATACGTGCGTGCCACATAATCGCATATACAATCAAACTATTTGATACACACATACAAACCCAAAATCCGTTTCTATAAAAATAAAGTAAAATATTTACAAACCGAAAACTCGAATTTCGTTTTCGTTATTATTTTTTTTTTTGCTTTTTTTTGTATTTCAGTTGTGTGTTTCACTCTTTAACAACCTTCAACTTTCATTTAACCTGCGTTGTGTGACTGCTTTTGGTTGAGAAACCCCGACCCTCGACCTCCAAGCTCCACTCCATAGACTAAACAAGAGCGTTTCTGGCATAATCTCTGCGCCTTAGCTCACGTCAAGGCATCGCAGAGAGGCATAGACGGAAACATAATAAGCTCTGCCGCTTGTCAAATTGACAGCCAAGCAGTACAACACTGACTTCATTTTCTTCATTTGTGTCTGTATATTATATCTTTGTATCTCACTTTTCTGTATGGATGTGTCAGTGGAAATGGAAATTTCACGCGCAATCAATTTGACGTCAACAAATGGAAGTACGGGTGCAAATATATATACACATGGGGAAATGGGGAAATTGGGGAGAGGGGGGTGTTTATGGCAAACTCGTAGCTCTGACAGCGGAGTGCGGAGAAGGAAAATTCGAAATCCAAATCCATGAAATCGAATTAAGTGAGCTTTTGTGTTTAGCCACCTAAAGAGGTTTTATTTTTCCTGTCGAAGCTGTGAGTGTACACATGATAAGGACAAGGAGTTTAGGGGTGTACAACTGTACACAACGATGACGCCTGCCGCCTTACAGTGTTCCCAAAACATTACGTATCTGTCTGTGCGGGTAAAGTAGCTTTGATGATGCAAAAATACGGGCTTGAGGGCGAACACACAAAAGGAAAAGGAGGAAAGATACGATATGACAAGTTCTAGTACAAAAACCAGAAAAAAAAAACAAAAAACATAAACCAGTCGGATTTACACTTCTTATTCTGTCGCATTCAGCAGAAATATTTTGACATAACATTGGAAATGTTTTATGGTAGGTAGTATCTTTTCAGCCACCGAAGGCCATCTGGTGTTAACGACTTCCATAGCTATTGATGTTTTATTGCTAACAAGCACAATAATGGCTGATTCTTGATGTTATATAGTTAGTATCTCCAAAAACGATATATCCCCACCTATTTATTTCACAGAGAAGACTATACGACCATAGAAAATACGATATCGACGAGGTTTTATGAAGCTCTTCGTTGGCTTAGCTTAGGGGTTATCTATGTCGAATTGTAGATATAGGTACATAATTCTACCAGCAAACGTGTGGGTTATTAAATGGGCAATTACCAGAGTTTTTATCTTTTCTATTGAAAGAAGAAAGAAAAAGAAAAAAACTAAAAGAAAATGGAAGAAGAAAATGATCGGAAAGTTAGAGATTTGGGCTCACGAAAACTGACATTGCTGTAGAAGCAAGCAACAAAATAGCCATTAAGTTTTTTTTTCTGAATAAAAAGTTTTGCTTTTGGAAGTTTGAAAGATAATTGCTGCACTTTGATTTCTATCAATGGCCGTTTTTGGTCAATGAGGATTAGGCTGAGGAGAACGCGTTGATTAATCGCATTTGTTTTCTTCTTTTATACATTTCAACTGGCAGCAGATATCGCTTCATACAAAAATTCCTTATTGAAATAGCGAACAGCATTAATATAGAAGTAGATTGAGGACTTAAGGGTGCTGTGCAACAGTACGTTTAACTTCTTTTGATAATCACAAAGGAAGACACTTGGCAATCAAACTTTTATAATCAAATCATTCAAATAATTCGGCGGATTTCAGAGCTTACTTCAGGATAAGGGCTTTTAATCTCGCTAACAGCTCCTGGAGGGAATAAGCAAATTTTCGATGCTTTTTGCTTTTGTTTCGTAGAAAATGTAGAATTCAAATTTGGGATGTTCTATGGTTTTTTTTTTGTGCAGTTTCTCAGAACTAAAAGACAGATTGCTGATTTTTTGTTGCTTAATTTATCAATGTATCTCTCTCTTTCTTTCTGACTGATAATCAGGTGCATACTTAGATTGTTTAGAGCCCTGGGCCCATAATGTTTATCGGGAATTTTACAAAAATTTTATTGAAAACAATTCTATACTCTGTCCAACAAAAATTGTGAGCACAGAGAAGATAGGACGTTTACCTAAATATTACAGGGCATTAAATTGATTTCAAAAAAGCTCTGAGAAATATTCATAAATGTTAAAAATGGGTTGGTATTGAAATTGGTGTGACTTAGTGCTTAGGCTGCGCACGGTACGCTCGTAGAAACGATATTACAACAACAATATGTTTGTAAATCAGTGGTTTAACTTTCTTTTTCAGTAGGTGATAAGGGAATAAACCAATAACCGGGCACCTTTTGCAAGAATAAAGCTCTCCCATAAGACGTGCACTCACAATTTTTGTTGGACAGAGTATACCTAGGTGTAATCTATAGCAAACTTTGCCTAGTATCCAATCTTTTGAAAATCACCAGGAGCTTTTTATCGCCAAAATACACCAACTTCATTACCTACATTCACTGCACCAACTTCTTCTTAAGATCAATAAAATGGACTCAATGTGACTCCCAAGGATCATCTTTTTTTTTTGTTAATAATCTATTTTAACCGAAAAGAACTTTAAAATAACCTATCACCCTGCATTTAAACAATGATATTGTCTTCCTTTTCTAAGACGGAATAGCCATTGACGAGATAAACGGGAATGATAACATTGGGTACTTTTTAGTTTTTGTTAGACCCATTTTTTGTAGGAATGCCAACAATCCAGTTAAGTTAAAATCACTAGGTTAGAGTGACCATGAAATTAATTGAAATCGTTAGAACCATGCTCAAGAAAATTTAAATTACTTTAAGCAAATAATGACTGTTGAATGTTTAATAAAAAAAACATTGAATCTTTTGTATCTAAAAATCATTTGCAGTAAATTTCAAGCACATCCGTGAACTCTTTTTGGCTGTCTTGATGTGCAGATGGACGACATGGACATGTTAAAGTGGCTTAGGGCCCACCAAAAATGCGGGGGGCCTGGGCCTTGGCCATACCTAAAAACGGCACATCCAGACACTTGGCGGACACTTTGTGGTCGAATCGAACAAATTTAACCTCAAAAATTATAGTTATTTCAATGGTAATTTTTGTTGGGCGAACCAAACATTTGTAGCTCGCATTGTTTATTGCCTATTGGGTTTTCCGCTAAACTAAGTCCTAACTTAGGACTAAGTTTTCCGCTAACTTAGGAGTCCTAAGTTAGCGGAAAAAATCTTAAATAATTAAAAACAAAAATTTTGGATACCAATTCAGATTTTGCAGAAACTTCGTTTTTATGTTTTTAGTTATTCTAGATTACCTACTTCAAAATAATAAGATTGAAGTAAGCGGAGGAACATTAGAAAATTATTATTTTTGATTTTCAAAATTGTAGCTTTTTACTTGCGATATGGGTACCATACATCAAGTTATGCATTCGTACAAAAAAAACGTTGAATCATAAAAAAGTGGGTCCGACAATTCTGTCTGTCTGTCTGTCTGTCTGTCTGTATGTATCAGAGACCACAGCCTAAACGGATGGGTCGATTTACTTCAAACTTGGTATGTGGCGTTTTTGGGAGACTGTCCCCAGACATGCAGTATACCGGTTTTAGAAAAACTCATTTTACTCAAAAACGGTGTATACGATTTTGATTAAAAAAATCATGGTCATTTTTTTGAGTAAGGTCTATCTTTAAATGAGAACTATTTTTTTCAAAAACTGTTATTAACGGTACCTGCCATAGAACCGTTTAATTTAGATCTGATTTTCTCCTTCATTACTCAATCAATTTCAACCATTTTTTTACATGGATGCTTTTAAGTTGCCGTAATAATATTTAGTAAAAAAAATTTCAAAATTTATTTTTTTTGGATTTTTAAAAAAAATTGAATTTTTTTCGAAAACTATTTAATATTTTTTTTCAAATTTTAGTTTGTTTTGAGGTTAAATTCATTTAAGAAGCTGTTTTAGGCATTTGAGCAAGTACCTGCGACCCAGTCATGCATTTTATTAAATACTAATTTGTTGCGTAGAAATTAATAGCTCCCATGAGTGATTTTCTATTGCAATTTTGAATTTTAAAAGACTTCCGGCCAATAGAGATAATTTAAAAAAATGACCTTTTATTTTTTTACAGTTATTTTCAAACCAACATTTGTTGAAAAACAGGTAATATATTTAATATTATCTTAGTGGTGACTTCAAATTCCACAAATATATTTTTCAATTTTTAAGACTCTGGAAGCTCACTTTTGAGATAACTAACAAACACTTAAATATTTCAAAACGCGCTTGAGCTACACAATTGAGGTCTGCGCAACAAAATTTGGTATATAAATCTAAAATTACTGGTAAGGAAAAAATTCTCTAATATTGATTTTTCAATATATCTCAAATAGCTCGAAGTCCAACAACCCCGATTTTGAAAATATTTGAGTAACAATTAAAATAAATGTCTGATTTCATTTGGTTCATGTACTACCTGTGTTGAGGCACCTTAACTACCTAGAAGAATACTTCTTCGACAGGTTGGGTGATGTCTCAAATTTACTTAAAAACATCGTGTTTTTCTTTGTTCTTCTTCGATTTTTTTTTTCTTTTTATTTCATCATTATTATCATATCTCTCGTTTTACGCGAATATTAATTAAATGAATCAATCATTGGAATTGGAAACAGTTTATATTGTTCTAAACATTTATACATCGTTGCTGTTAAAAAACAAGCATACTTAAAGAATTTTGAAAATACTGTACCTGTGAGTAGGGATCGAGATTTTGCTTGAGTCGAGTTTATATTGCTTTTCTTATGTATGACTTCATTTGGAAATAATTTACAAGTATAATTGAAAAAAATATCATATACAGTATTTTAAATTACAGTATTTTGTGCCTACAGCATTTTTATTTGAAGTGCAAATAGTTAAAATTCTATATCAGCAATTTGGTTTTCTTAACTTCTATGCGATACAAATCAGTTTTACAATTTGTTTTTGTTCATGTATGCAGTTTAACCCTATTTATCTGTGAGATTAGGTTAAAATTTCAAAAATATTGATCTAAGGCCAACTTTCATTTAGAAGCAATTACTTTGAAAGATACTTTGTATCTTCCTCAAGCCCGCACTACCGAAATCCAATCCCTTCTAATTTCAAAACAATTAAATTACCACACAATCCACATACTCGAAAAGTATTTTGCCCTAAAAATCAATCAACTTGCAATTACCAAACTAACTATTATTGCGTTACTATGAACTTGACATTTATTGGCAAAGTCTTTCAAATTTCTCAGCTCCGATTTCATTACCAAAGTTCGAACACATCTCAGTATGTTTGAGTATTACCTTACACTATTTCTCTTGTGCTTGTGGGCCGTGTGTTGATTATGAGTCTGTGTCAGCATTTCAGCATTTCTGTGTGTTTCAAGGAATTCTTACAAAACAAAACAAAAACTTCCCTCTATTATGTGGGCAGAAAAATAACATGTGCAATTTCCCTTCCCCCTATTCCCTTGCCCACACCAATGTCTACCTAATAATAATCTTTCAACACGATTGCTAACTCAGCACAACAATGTTGTCAGGTCAATTGCTTCAGAAATTCCATTTTCTTAACTCGTAAGATGTGAAGATGATGATGTTGATGCTATAAGTTGTCGGTGACGGTGATAGCGGTGAGCGGTAGCAGCATGGCTAATAAATGATATCTGTGATTAAGCGATACAATTCCAAGTTGCAAGTACAGGTGTGTGTGTAGGTGGAAGAAATGGCTGAAACGGTTTGATGACAAAGCTTCTCCTTTGGCAGCATCATAATGACGATGACGACCACAACAACGAGATGCTGATGCTGATGGAAACAACGAGATTATGATTAATTGTGGCGTCGCTTTGGTTTTGTATAGACACAAATCACAGTTAGTTGTTTGTTGAGTAACTTGGTGCGGTTAGCGCAGCCACCCACACCACAAAACAAATAATATAATAATCCAAGGACTTTGACACGACATTGACCCAAATATTTCTTCGAATGTTATTAATTTGTCATTACTCAAAATAATCAGAAAAGTGGAGGGGTAAAAAAAAAACGAAAGTGCGACTTAAGGTTTGTTGACAATCTGTCAGCAGTTAAGTTGATGAAGAATTGTAATTAAAGCGACAAAAAAAAAAACAACTAGAAAATAACACTTTGCAATAAGGATGCTTATGGAAGGAATTATGCAGTTGCTTTTCTAGTTTTTCTCGTATATTTTTACTGTGAATTATTTGCATGCAATATATATGTGCCGTCCTTCCTTGTAGCACATATATGCGTTAGCATTCGTTACTTGACTTATAGTCAAAGGATAACAACTGCATACATAATGTTTGAAGGACACTCACAGTTTTTCATAAATAACGTATGTGCAGATTGCAACAATGCTGTGCAAGCAATTCGAACGAATTTGGCATTTGTTTATTCACTGCTGATCACACGTTGGGCGCCAATTATTGTACTTTTATTTGTGGGTGCGGTTCTTTAAAGTGACCTTAAAAGTTTGGTCAAAGTGCCATAATAATAGAAGGATAAAACCACGTTCAAAAGTGCAGTACAGAAGCTTAAAAAAAAGTGAAGAAGCATTGTACTCAATTGCAAGAGAAGCTAATAAGGGCCTTTTTCAATAGGTTGGAGAAATTTCTTCCTCAGGAACTGTTGCAGACTAAGCTATGTAATAGCTGCAACAAAACAACATGAATAATATCCTAACAGTCTATAAAAAAGTAATTCTGACAAGGAGACGTCCTGAAGGTTTCGTTTGAAAAAGTTCTTAAATGATGTTTCCAATAGCTGCCTCATGAAATAGTTTCTTGAACATACATATTATATCATAAATGTGTGACCCCCAAAATTCCAGGTACCTAGGTTCCAGATAATTTTAAAAACACCGTCCTACTGAGGAGTTGAGGGGCTGTGGCAAATTAGATGATAAATTTGTGTCACTGCAGAATTTTAAATCATAGCAGCTTTATAACCAAAGAAGCATTTTAAACCTTCTACTCTTTATGTAAGCTCTTAAACAACTTAAAAGTTAAATGACCGACTTCAAAAGTTATCTGTTATTCTTCAGCTTACGAATTAACTACGATTCTATGTAAAAATCCCTGAAATGACCAATAGGTGCACTTTTGATGAAGAAATCTGTCATTGCTTAACCATCGTGAGCATGAAATGGAAAATTCCGTAAATTTTTTTTTCTGTGACCGACGTGTCGCCCCAAACTGAATACATTTAAGAAACTCAGTCTTAGAGACAATATAAGACAATACAATATTCTTACCAAATCGAGAGAGAAGAGGGCGCCTTGGGCCCTCCCATAAACTGATTCAAGAACGCCTCCATCTGGTAAAGGTTGGTCTCAGCCGTACAAGAATTCAACAGCTGCTGAAGACTCAGTGAATCTTTCTTAAATCAAACCGATAAACCCCAGAGTTGGATTAATAGCTATTAATTTACCTCATGGATTATATTTTGAAGCAGTGAGTTCTTGAAAAGGTTAAACAATCGATTTCTTCTCAAGGCTTAATCATTCAGTGCACTCAGCTTCCGATTTCCCATGGAGTTGAGGACTGTTTACCAAACAAATTGATTGACTTGCTTATTGTTATTGATGTGAAGTCTGGTCTAATTAAGTAATATTTAAAAAGAAAACATTAAGAACCTTGCCGAACACTACAGACTTTTTCTCCAACATCACCAAATCAGTTTGACGGGGATACCAAAACCGGACAATGTTTATTTTTAATCACTGTTCCCCGGGCTCAAGAACATTCAGTTCAGATCAATCGAGAGGCTCTGATTGTCCATCTGTCACCATAAATCTAACTTTTTCAGATTTTTTTTGACATTTGGGCAATTAGAGACTCTCAACTGAAATGAACTGAATGTTCTTGAACCCGGGACTGTCCGTAGTACCCCTTAGCGCAATGGTTAGTTTGACAGACTATCGATTTTGATTCATAGCAATACCACCTTGATTTTTTTCAGGGGTACTGCTCTTGCGAGGAAAACCTCCAAGAATTCTGATTGTCAAGAAAAGTGCATTTCAACTAGCTGTTCGGAACCATCAGAAAATTGTAGATCCCCTCCAATCCTGCTACACGCACACTGAAATTGGTTTAGAGAGTCAGTCACTAGTCCTTGGTTCTTCGTGAGCTTGTCGTCCAATAAAATGTATTTATTGTTGTCCTTAGCTGCTTTTAAATTAATATAAAGAAGACATGTTTTTCGTCTGCCGGCAAGTATTTGGAACATGTTCAAGCTTTGTTAGCGTGGCAACAGCTAGTTGCGACCTGCGCTCAAGCTAAGTTTCTTATCAAATTAGGTCAGTTACCTCAATTATATTCAATATCAATAGGAGGACACCATTGAATTGGTAAGTCGATTATAAACTTCGTCGTTTTTTGATAAAATGGCTCATAGGTTTTCGAAAGAAGTGCGTAGAATCTTTATTTCGAGACTGGCATGTGCTTCTGCACTTATAAAAACTTTTTATATCCAGTCTATCTCTGACTGCAGAACTGCATCCAAACATAAAATTCTGTCCGTCGAGCCGGAATTTTCCATAGATAATGTTGCAATCCTTAACATACCGCTTGTACCTACAATATATTCCATTGCACTTCCTTCCTGGAGCCCTGCCATCAGCTTTGGTTTCAGCAAATGTTCTGTTGCTTTGCTTTGAGTGAGATGCAATTATTAATCAGTTTTTCGTATAAATATTTGTACACATTACTGTTTATTTCACAAACATGCTTTAGGACACGCTGCGCTGCTGTGCAGTGCTGTGCTGGAGCAAAGCTCAAGGCCTTTGTCGAATTGACCTGGACTCTTTCACGATTAGTTCGACCTTCCCCGCTGAAATTGATTTTGCTTTGCATAATATTAAGCACACCAACACACACATAGTATATCTCCGTTCCATTACCAATGGATACCTGAACTCAAAGGATTTGGATTGCGCAGAAAGGAGGACACACTCAAGGCGAACCCATCATATGCTGAAGCTTCTTGATTTGGTTCAAGGTGCTGGCCTTGTCTGCCGTCTTTAATTACTCCCAAAGAGCTCTAGTACATTGTTGTTGCTGTTTGTTGCTTCTGATGCTGTTTGGTGAAACTGGTTGTCGAACCAGACCAGAAACTGAACTCTCCAACATATACTCGTAGAGAGATGTGCATCTAGCATGGATGCATGCATGCATGCATGCATATTCCATCGCACACATTTGATGCTGCAGCAGCTCCTATATCCTGCTTGTCGCATAGCACTGCATTCGCAATGATGATAATGATGATTCAACATTTGCAATGTGAGCATAAATTGATCGATTTTGAGATCTTACTTGTTGTAGGTATAAGTGTGGTTGGTAAAGGTAAAACCGGCCGGCCGTTCTCTCTAGCATGATGGTTGCCGCATACATCACCTTCGTGTGTAGGTACACTAAAAGGCCTTAAGTTGACATGGTATTTTTGAGGTTGATTTGTGGATGCATTATTTGAAGGGGCTGTAGCTGACGGTATATTGCTGTGTAGGTCGATACCAGTAACACGAAATTGTTGGCCGTTGCTTAGGTTATGGTGTGGTTGCATGGTCTGTATATTTTATTTTGAGTTTTGCCACATAAAGGTTCATATCGGATATTGGAAACTATGGGGATGCAATGCAGTGAATACACTTATGCATGCTGCATACACAAAGCGAGTTATGTCCTTGGCAAAATTTTGAACCTTCAGCTATTTGGAAGGATTCCAATAGTTAAATCAGCACTACATAACAGCACTGGTACGTATACTAACTAAGCTGATGCCTTTTCTTTTGACCCTCAGTGGTAGAGGCATAGAGAAATTATTGGTAAATGGGATTTATTAGGAGTTTTTGAATTTGTGTCGACTTTGTTCCAGCAAAATACTCAGTAAGTTTATGGTGTTGCATGATTGAGCTTCAATAAATACCGAATAAATAATGTTTTGTTGAGAAAATACCTCCATACAACTGCTTAAGCCTTAAGGGTTCGTTTTAAATCGGTTTTTCATTGTGAGATGGCTCTTTTGTCTAGCATCCATTCTTGGAAATATACATTTTACGTTCTCAGAAGTATATTATGCATGTAAGCTTCAATATCAATAAAACATAATTTGGTATGAATTTGCCTTCATTTTAGTTCGAAAAGTGGACAAGCTATTTTATTTGGATAAATTGGACATTATGTATGCGATAATTATGACAAAGCTGCATTATTTCCCAAAGCTGTAACGTTTGCGACATTTTTAAAGGAAGAATCTATGAATTTATGTTTGTTGCACATAAAATATGGATTTGAAGAAATTTTATTCAAGGATTCAAGCATTTTTGTAAAAACCACTTTTTGATTTTCTAAATCACGTAAAAATGCCATTAGAATATTATTTTAAGACTCATTAACTTTTTCATTAAAACCAATTACCCTAATGGACAATAGCCGTGTGTATATCGAAGTACTCATTACTTTAATAGCATGTCAGGACAAAATAATAAAAGTGTATGTCAACAAAAGAAAAAAAATACTATCAGTAGATTAATGCATGTGTTCGATCTCAAATACACCCTTTGAATACAATCCTCGTCGAATATTGTTTACTACATGAAAACCTTCAAAAAATAAAATTACCATAATTGCATGAGGTCATAATCCTTTTTAGAAAAATCAATTCACCATCCAGACAAAATAAAATGCACAACTGGGTCGTACGTACTTGTTTTACGTGTTTTTGTTTTTCCTAAAGTAAGGGCGTGACAAATTATTTTATGACGTAACTTTGTTCTAGACTTTGAGCAACAATTGTTTATAGCAAATTTATAGCCAAAAAGCAAACATACAGAAAAAAAATTCATATGGTAGTGCTAGGTTTCTAAAATACACCCATTTGGGTGTTATTTCGAAGATAAAGGCGCGATGATTTTTTTATAGCATAGCGTGCTATAAATTATCAAGAAATTATCGACTATAGCTAAATTTATAGGAAATTGATAATTTAAAGCAGATTGGTACGTTTGGTAGCATTAATTTTAGATTAATTCAGTATTTTCCAAAATATGGGCGGGACACAATTTTTAATAGCGCCATCTATTTGCGACAAATCACGACAGTTAATGACGTTCTCGTTTTTCATATTTAAGCTCGTCCTAAAAAGTTTTCGAGGGGTCGTAGTGCTAACTTGTATGTCAACCAGGGGTTATTTAAAAAAAAAAAAACTTTAGATTTTTTTTAAGTAAGTATGTCACTTTTCAGCTACAAATTCACGACAGTTATTAGGGGTGGTAGTGCTTACTTGACAGATATTGATTTTTCGACCTTTTTCAAAAATCATTTGATTTCAATCGTTCCGTTAAAAGAGTTTAAAAATATACTAAACATTTTTTTATGGTTTCACGAAAAAGCCTTACTGCATAAAAATCGCACGATATTTGTGAAAGTTAGAAGACATTAATTAAAGATAACCATTTAATTTAAGTCTTTTTCCATACCCAGGGTCGTTACATCGATGAAAAGTACAATATTGTTCGTCAAAACCAATTTTTTGTGAAGCATCTGCCTTCACTTAGGCTGGTATTCACCAAGCGCTCATAAGCTATGAGCGCTCATATCGGAATTTTTGGAGTAAACGCTCTCAACTTTGAGAGTAGTCGAGACCACTCATATGTCACTCAAATGTCTTGGTGAATAGGTTTATGAGCGTTCATTGCATATGAGCGCTTGGTGAATATCGGCCTTAATGTCTCATTGCTTTCACATTTATCGTGCCTGATTTTATGTTATTGGGCAGTTACAGCTGATTTTCAATCCTACCTTAACTTAAAACTGTTTAAGCTTGTGCCTAAATTGAAACTGTCTAGTAAAGTGCACCTTTTTAAGTGACTCAAGAGTAACGTAATGTAGACATGCCTATAAAAACTGAATTGCAACTCATATGAAACCTGAAGATAACTGCACGTTAAATACTTCATTCGACTAATAGCAACTCGACACAGGTGAGCGTTAGTTAAGAATTATGACGGATAAAACTTTACAAACCTCGCATCTACCCCAAATATTATAGTGATCCCAAGCAGGTGGGTTGCATGCTCCCCCAAATATATCTTAACTTGAAACCGAAGGCCAGTTGTCGTGAGTTATACTTTACCCTACCTCTTCAGAGTGACTGTACTGAAACAGAGTAAAATCAGAGTAACTTAAATCTCCATCACTTCTTCTTTCATCTGCCAAACCTTAAAAGTGGTAACACTTAAAACATTTTATAAGTCCTCAGGTAGTGTGAATTATCGATTTGGAGACCAAACAAAATGTGAGATTATTCGAAGATAATAATATCGTTTTCTTATAGGTATTTATTAGGTCTACATTAGTAAATAATGATATTCTAGTGCAATTGAGTATACTTAGCTTAAGTCTTATTATAATATTTGGTGCTCAATATATGCATCAATCTCAGTAAAACACTCATAAAAGTTAAGACCCTATGTATCCTATAGATGCAAATTATAAAAATATATTATTTTCTATTAGTAAAAACTAAAAACTAAATTAGAATTCCCGGGGAACCTAGGTTTCACTAATCTTTTTAACCTTCTAACGAAAAGTGACACATAAACGCATGTTCATAATGAGTGCATTAAATAATTTTGTGTTCATTCTATAGTTCAAAAGGTAAAGTTGTAGCAAATGAGGAACTTAGTTTGCTCTGAAACATTGTACATTTCTACTTTCGCCTCAAGTATATCTCGACTATAATGCAAAGTACGATTTTTGTTTCCTGAATTTCCTGAACACAACAAGTTTAAAGCCTTATGAACACCCAGAAAAAAAACGCAAAATCAAAGAAAACCACTTTGATTTAACTTTTTTTTCATAAATTTAGCTTCGAAGATGAAAATTTTGAACTCAATTATGAAAGAAGTGAATTTAATGTGCTTTCCTAAAAACAAAACAACGTTGAATCAAAATTTTAAATAAATACACCAAAAGAAAGGTGGTATAATGTAGGGTTCTGTTAGGACGGGATGGGTGAAATGGGGCAAAAGACAAAACAAACTTTTTGTACATCTCGAAAACTATGAGGGTAAAAATTATGTAATAAATTTAATTGAATAGATAAATTGAAATAATGATGAATTTTCATCAAGAAAACATTTTAAAAATTCAACTTTTCAAGTTAAAAATTATTTTCCAACATCAAATATTTTTTTATGCATTTGAAAATGATGTTATTATGGATAAAGTTGATAATTTCTTGAAAAACTAATTATGCACATAAAAAAGAAAATTTGGTGTCTAATACAGATTACATTTAAAAACAAATATGTTTTTGAAAGTTTATGTGGGTGGTTTAATTGATTTTAAAAATCAGGGAATAACTGGTAAAATATTTTGTCAAAACAACTTTTAGGCTTATGTGTTGTCTGTGCACGTGTGAAGAAATTATATTTTGAAACATTTTTTTCAATGAATAACAGTAAAAACAAAATTTTTCAGTCCAAGTTTTTTGACCGTTTCCAACTGTATTTTATTTTTATCTTTTTTATTTTTATATTTTTAAACTTGAAATTTACACAGCCTTTGGATATTAGGTAAATGCATTTTTGTACAAAACTTCTACAATTTTGTCAATCTGTGACCCGGTAAAAAGAGTTTTGTTTGCGCGGTGCTTGATTACTTTTTACATACATAAGCCTCATCAAACTATGATTTAACTTTATTGAGCATTACGATTAAATTACCTTTAATTCGATATATCACACGTAACTGTACATGCTATAAAAATTTCATAAACTTGAAAGGAGTTTCTTCAAAATTCAACAAAATTCAACAAAATTATCTGCTTGGGTCGTCGGACTCGACCAGCCATCAATGGAGAACGGTATTATCAAATGGATTCGAGATGGTTCGCTTATAAAATGTGATTCTTGTTTGTTTATTGTCGAATTTGAAAGAATGACATGTTTAAATTTAGCTAATATGCTAAGCTACTACATGGTTTAATTTTTTTTATACAATTTTGGTATGAAAGTTGTTTGAATTTCATAAAACCATATTCTTCAATATTGTTGGTACAAATGATCTTGATATGCAGTAAACATTTTCAAACATATAAATGCCTTTTTATACATTTTAGAGGGAAAAATGAAAAAAACACATAAAAAGTTGATTTCATTGAATATTAAAATCTGTAGCTTAAATTTTAGTTGCAGGATTTTAACAAATTGAACAGATTGCATTAGAAAAAATGTTAGACTATAATTCTGCATAAAAATATTGAACAATTATTTTATTAAACATTGCCACAAAGGTCGTTAAGTAAAAATATGTTTTTAATGAATTTGCTAAAATTACAAAATTTTATGAAAAATTGTCAATTTTGAATGTATTTTTAGCTCAATTTCCAGTTGATGTATTAAAAAATAATGATAGAAGTATAACTTCTGGCACGCGTACAATATTAAAATGTTCCACTTTGAATCCACACAAGGTGCATTTTGAAATTACATTAACGAACTACAAAAACAAAGAAAATTGGTTTCAACTTCATAGAAAATACGTAAAAGTTTGAAAATATATTGAGAGTATTTAAAATGAGATTGCATACTTAAATCAAATACCTTTTAAAGTGAAATCAAATATTTTATAGGTAAATTCTTACAAATTACCATTAAATATAACCCTATTAAGTTTTACATTGGGTTTTTTCCCTCAGTATGTATACTTTTATCTTTGAAACGTTTTAATTTAAATAAAACTTTTATTAAAGTGCATATTGATTATCATTTAGATACCAAGTTGGTATTATGTCGACGATGACTCAAATGTTTTTTTTTTTTTTAAAGTGCATCCAACTGCGCCTCCTTGACTATGAGGTGTGAATAAATAAATATTCATTTGTTCCTACTTTCATACATTACATATATGCCACACAGAAATCGTTGAAAGATCTTATATGCATCTTCTTTTTCGTTCCTTCTAGCATAATGTCATCGTTCGTCGTTGTCGTCATCATCAGAGAAGAGTCGTCGTCTCCTTATTTCTTACTCAAAAGCTAAGCTAAAAAGGAGTTTCTTTCGTTTTCACAATGCATATGCACATTTGCATCACTCATGCACATTGCACACACTTTCACTTTTTCTCTTACTTTGGTGAAAAAAATAACAAATGCTTTGTCTCCTGTCATTCACTTTCTATTAACAAAAAAAAAAAAAAAAAAAACAGAAGAGAGGTAGTTACAATTTATAGAGGGCTCCCCTTAAAGCAGTAAAACGATACAGCGACAATGTTGGATTTTAACATTTTTAGTGGATCAGTCAGTCTGCTGACACAAATATTTTTCAATATCTCCACCATGTAGGGACAGAATTGTAGATGCGTCTCTTGAATGAACAGAATGCATTCGTTTATTTTGTTTTTTTTTTTGTTTTCGAGTTTTTTTTTATTTATTTATGAATCATTTTTTATTTAGTTGGGAGACACTCTGAATGCAGGAGCGGGCTTGGTTTTTTAAGCATAAACAAAATATAAATTGAAATTACTTTGAATTTTTGAACATGCGAAGTTATTCTCCAAAAACAAGATCAAGTAGGTACAGAATATTCAAATTTAAAATTTAGAACCTTGGACTTTATAATTATAAAGGGTTTTCCAATAAGAGGTGTTATTTTGAATAGCCCGCTATTTCGGTAGATGTCACTTTTGAAGCTGTCATTTTTTGACATTTGACAAGTAGAAACTACGCTATTAATAAAAATGGAACGATACACGCTTCAACAACGCATTGAAATTATTAAAATTCACTATAAAAATTGTGAAAATTTGGCAGAGACGGTTCGTAAAACTAAAACATTTTTGGGTCGTCGTGAAGCACCTTGTCGGACCGCAATACAGAAATTGGTGGACAAATTCGAGCTGTTGGGACAAGTTAGTGATGTGAAGAATAAAACCCGTGCACGTTGCTCAAGAACAACTGAGAATATTGCTGTTGTAGCCCAAAGTGTTGAAGAAAACCCAGGTTTGTCCATTCCTCGTCGTTCTTTGGAATTAGGCATTCCACAAACGTCATTACACCGTATTTTGCATAAAGACTTGGGTCTTAAGGCTTATAAAGTTCAGTTAACACAAGAACTCAAGCCGGCTGATCATCAACAACGTCGTGTCTTTGCTGATTGGGTCCTTGAAATGCATGAAAATGAACCGGAATTTCATCGAAAAATCATCTTGACTGATGAGGCCCATTTCCACCTCGGAGGCTACGTCAACAAGCAAAACTGTCGCATCTGGGGCTCGGAAAACCCAAGAGTTATTGTTGAAAAGCCTCTCCATCCTCAACGCGTCACTGTTTGGTGCGGTTTATGGTCCCGCGGGGTCATTGGACCTTACTTTTTCGAAAATGAGGCTGGAGGAACAGTTACGGTCAATGGATTGCGCTATCGAGAGATGATTAATGATTTTTTATGGCCTGAATTGGATGGTATTGATCTGGACAACGTTTACTTTCAACAAGACTGCGCAACGTGCCACACAAGCAATGAAACCGTCGATCTTTTACGGGAAAAGTTTCCGGACCGTGTTATCTCTCGAAGAGGTGATCACAATTGGCCACAGAGATCTTGTGATTTAACACCTTGCGACTTCTTCCTTTGGGGCCACGTGAAAGATAAGGTCTACGCCAACAGCCCAGAGTCGATTCAAGACCTCAAAGATGAAATTCGTGAGGCTATCGAGGACATAGGGCAGCCACTTTGCGATTTGGTTATGGAAAATTTCATGAAAAGGATATGGTCCTGTAAGCGTGGTCTTGGCGGCCATTTGGCTGATGTTGTGTTCCATTATTAACGGCATACCTTCCTCTTTATAATGAAATAAACATCCGATCATTTATCTCCAAAAATATCTCTTTGAATATCAAAACAACACCTCTTATTGGAAAACCCTTTACTTTTGGAAACAAACTATTAGGGCCGTTTGCTGATACGATACTTTGCTGATACTTAAGATAATATATCAGGCCGTGAAAGCCATAGTGACCTAACTAATTTTTTCACATTTTTTTGTGAAACCCAAAACTATTGCTTACTTTAGTATGTAGTATTATTTTCTTTTTGAAAAAGTTGTACACATTGATATGTCAATCTTGACCCCAATTAAAAGTTTATTAAAAAAAAAGTTTGAAAATCAGTTAGGCGACTATAGAACTTTCTTTGGCACTTTCTCTATTTTTAAGAACTAAAAATTTGAACTATTTGTATAGGCCTAGAGAAAATGAGACCAATTAAGAGGTATTTTTTTTTTATCAAGATTCCGATTTTAAACTTTTTCAGAATCAAACTGCCTTACTTTTTTTAGTTTTCTCCAGATCGTTAAATAATAAGTTATTTTTGTAAATCTCCTGTTTATTTTCGAAAACTATGGCTTTATGTCTCAGGCAATTAGAACATGCCTTAACAAAAGGAGAACAATTAAGTCGTAATTCTGACCATTTTGATCAGCCCGATTAAATTGTTAATTTTAGGATTTTGACTTTCTGAATTAGAAATCGAACTATGAGAATTCCGCCAGTCAACCCACGAACGCATACGTCTCAAGTCGAAACTCAGCAAGTCATCGTAATAATCTATGAAGTACGTCCAAATTTTATCATTTGTCTCGGAAATAGGGTTGTTATCTATTTGTTTTCTCGATGTTTTTGAACTTGAAATCATCTAATAGGGCCACTCGATTAGTATATTTTTTTGGACATCAGTCTTTCAGAATATGCTCTCTTGAACCAAATTGGAACCATGAACCTCTTTCTCGTTTGGGATGTGGACATGAACTTGCAAAATTTCCAACATTTGAACAATTGTAGCACAGTATCTTAGTACGATCAAAGCTCGGTTTCAAAACTGGCAGTTTTATGTTAGCTGCATTTGTTGTAGACTAGGCCTTATATGCTTCATTTGAATCTTGCATTTGATTACGCAATTGGCTATAACTATGTGATAGTTGTTTCAGTTGTTGCATGTTACAAGCCGGATACAACACAGCAATGTTCACAGAATTGTCTTAAAATCCTTCTATTATAAATTGAATGGCTTGCAATTCATCGATATTCGCACGTGCTGCTAGTTTTTGCATTTTGAGAATATATCCCATAACGAAGAGCTTCGATAAACGGAAAGTGGTTTTGCGTAATTTATCAATCACTTCCGAAACAGAATACACATGCCCAAAATCTGACAAAAATTATTACGGAATTGAAGATAATTGGTAGAATTATGCAAACGAAGAAATAATTCGGCAGCAGAATCTGTTTTCATCAATCGTCGAACTGACTTCAATCGGTAAAAATCGTCACCATTTACCGAATCACAGGCTCGTTCGAAATTTTCCAGCCATTTACGAGCATCATAAGCTTCATCTTCAGCGGTAGACAAAATATTCGGAGTTGATTGCAGCTCTTGTTGCAATTGTTGCAAGCCGATTTACGAAACCATGATCATTGTTTTGAAATTCTTTCTAAATGGTTGAACGATCAATTGTATCTAATTCATTATTTTCGGAATTTTTGGAATTTTCACAATCAACGGAATTATTTTCTTGTTGATTAAGGCTCAAATAATCGCATAAGGACTCCCTATTTAAACCTGCACGAAACGAGATTAATGAAGTCCTATTTTTTCCTAATAACTGATAGGTTTACAAATATGTTACTTTTGAAACATTTGTATTTTTGTGATCAATCACTAGATGGGCCTTAAGTTATGATTTTTGACCTATTTTTTTTGGAATCCCAAGAAAATGAGAAAAAATGAAGCAGTATAAAGCAAGAGATTGGCAACTTACTATCAGCAGCATTAATTTGAAGTTCAAACTGTTTAAAAATTGAATAATTTTAATTCACTACAAAATGGCGCCCTGCTTGCATTTCTCCATATCGGCAAAGGCGTTTGCATTAAGAAATACTGTTAATACCTTTGGGAAGGGGCAAAATAATGCTCCTAGCATAACGGATGGTTGCGCTTTATGAATTTAGTTTTCCCGAATAAAATGACTGACATGAAAAAAATGCAAATATTCTGAAAAAAAATTCAGGAGCAACAAAGGACGAATAAAAAAGTAAACGTAAATAAATAAACACACAAGAAAGCAAAAAAAAAAAATAACAAGATTTTGTTTCATTTTTCTATTTTTCTATTTTTCTATACAAATTTTTATGCTTAACTTATTTTCAGCTCATGTGGAGAGCAAAGAAAAATCTCTGGAAACAGGGGAGGGAAAACGTTTCACCAGGATATATAGTGTAGGTATGTATAGGTACACCTACATCAGTTGTGTGTGCATAGAAAGGATTCCATTTTTCTGGAGCACATTTTATTTTATGATGGGAAAATAAAGAATCTGATGTGGGTGGTTGCGACGATATTGTGTGTTAGCGGTGGGAGTAGGATAAAGTTAGGTAGCAGTTTCATATAGTGAACTGTGCGGTACACCTACCACCTAGGGAAGGATCCTCACCAACAACGTCTTTTTCCTCGTCGTCGTCGTTGTGAGTGAATTACCTGTATATGATAAAACCTGTTGACCTGGGTGTAGGTGCGAGTAGCATATACGAATTTGAATGCCATCATATCAAAGTCGTGGTCCTGGTTCTATTCCCAGGAGTTTTATTCATAGAGAGGAATTTTTCACAAAAAAAAAAAAAAAAAATAAAACGAAGTCCTTTGCAAGCGTGTGTTTGCTTTTAGAACACAAAAAAGAGGAATAAAATCTCGAAATGGAGTATGTTGACTTCTTTCGCTACTTTTTCTAAGGATTTTTCTATGGGATCTGCGTGTATATTATACCATGGTGATGGTGAATAACTATGTTTGTGTGCGGTTAATAGTTTTGATAAAGTATAACAAAATAAATATAAAAAAAAAAAAAATACTTTAACTTTTATTTCAAAAATACCTATACATGTGTGTGTTTATAAAAATTCTAACCAAACACACAGGAACCCAATTCACTTTGTGGATTTCTATTTGAAATAAGTTTTTATTTGTATTTTTTTGATAATTTTTTTTTTTTTGAAAAAGTATCCAACTGACTTTGGAGCATATATTTTTTATTTTTCGTTATTTTAGTTATTTTTAACTGAAATATTTTTGACACAGTATACAGAAAGCTTAATTGAAAATGTAGTAAAGGATCTTCCTACTACCTTACGCTGCATCATGTACTTTGAGTGACATGTTTACTTGGGACTTTTGTTTGCTTGCATGCAAGATGAAGTTTTTCAGAGTTTTTTATTAGTTTTGGGCGAAGAATTTAATAAAATTTCTTTAAATATTTTGTTTGTTATTTGCAATACTTTTATGAGTAACTCAAAACGGGTTTCACCAAACAAAAACTCAATAAACCAAAAAAGGCTAAAAATATAATGAAATTTTGGAGAATATTGATAAACATGTCGTACAGAAACTTGGTTCAAAGACGTTTTTATCACGTAAAGTAGATATCACTAATGCTATTCGGAGATAGAACTATTTAAATAAATTAAAAACAGCCAAGCATTCATGTTCTTACCGAACTTTGATGGTCTTGCAATTGCAGAAAATTGTTGCTTCACTATAAAACCGAGAGGATTGCAAATAGAATTTAACAAATTACTCAAAGTCGACGATTTTGACAACTAATTTATCAAAAAGGAATAATAAATAGAAACTTCGATAGTTTCGAAGTTTACATAGAATGGCGAAAAATAATGCAAGCATTTTGCCAGAAGTTCATCAAGAAGCCAAAAGTTCACAATGATCTTTTGACCAAATCAAGTTGGTTCTCAAATATTGTCTATTTCAAATCTTTACCAGACAATAAATAACCTTTTCCGCATTTTGTTTGGTAAAAGTTTGACACCTAGAAATGGTAAATGCGGTAAGCTTTTGACTATTTTGACCAGTTTGAATATAATCAGCCTTTAATATGTAAATAGGTGACGACCACAAGTAACGAACCATTATTTTCTCCAAGAAGGTAATTCAAGTATTAATATTTGGTTTCATTTATCCAAGTGAATTTTTAGAGTGTTCATGAAACGTGTAGTGTGCTTTTCCATTTTACCAGGTGGAGGAGCTTCCAGTTTGGAAATATAAAATAGGTTTATAATTTTAGTGAATAACCGTTTTATTCCGTAAAAATATATTTATACATGTTAAACGATCGTCAGTACGGTTTTCGTAGGAGGAGGTCCACTGGGGATTTGATGGCTTATCTGACCAAAAAGTGGAATCAATCTATACACCGTTTCGGTGAAAGTAAAATTGTTGCGTTAGATATTTCTAAGGCATTCTATAGAGTTTGGCATCAAGCTCTCTTGTCAAAAATGTATGCTTATGGTTTCGATGATTCTCTGATCAAATGGATAAGCAACATTCTTTCGAACCGGTCAATACAAGTTGTATCAGATGGGTTCAAATCAGATATCCACGAAATAAATGCTGGCGTTCCTCAAGGCTCCGTCTTATCACCTACCCTTTTCCTTATTTTCATCAACGACTTTCTAGGAATAACTTCAAATCCGCTTCATTGTTTTGTTGATAACAGCACTCTAAGTTTCTCATACCTATTTTCTAATTCAACCCCCAATTCCTCGGATGTGGAACTTCAACGTCAACTTATGACCAACTAATTAAATTCCGATCTTGACAGAATTGTTCAATGGCGCATTATTAACCGCGTGGAATTTAATGCTTCCAAAACTCAATGCTGCCCATTTTAATGAGTGGTATTTGCATAGAGGAAACTGAAAGTCTTTCAGTGCTTTGTATGTGCTTTTCCGACCATTTATCATGGAACGACCACATATGATTTGGCTACAATATATAAAGCATATACGCCCAAAGCTTGAATACAATTCGCACATCTGGGCTTGATCGTATTCAAAACAAAGCGGTACGATTAATAGGGAACTCTTCTATCTCTGAAACAATTGACACTCTCGAACACCGAAGAAATGTTTCATATGCCTTTCCCTTTTCTATCGTTTTTTTACCATCAATGTTCACTTGAAGTAGCGAATTGCATTCCTCCCCTGAAGAAATTTCCGCGTAATACTCGCCAAGCCGTGAATGCTCATCAGTTCACTCTTGAGCCTAACTTCGGACGAACGGTAAGATATAGGGATATACGTTTTTTTGGCAAATGGCGACATCAAGATAACAAAAAATGTTAACTTTAGACTATTTAAACTGGACAATTTGAAATCTTCGTCAAAATAGATGGAATTAATTAGTGACTGTAGTGATAATAGCATAAATTAGTCTTACTTACTTTTTGATAAAATTATATTTAAAACGCTGACACTCACCTGTAAAAAAATTAAAAACAAAATTTTATTTTGTATTTGTGGTTATGTTTGTTTTAAATTTATTAATTTAATTTTAAGAGCGGATCTTAATTATTATGGTTTTATAATTTTGCTATTCAAATACAGCATTCGTTGTGATAATCAATATTTTATAAAAAGAAAGAAAGAAAATAAAATTCACTACTTAGTCGCACGTACAAGGGCTTATTATTATCTATAGAGATAAAACGTCATTAAATAACTACCCGGGTACTCGAGTTACAGTTTAATGTGGATATTACCCGATTTTACGGGTATCTCAGTAAAATGAGGGTATTACCGAATTTTACGGTTACCTGGGTTTAATAACATATCGGGTATTTTCAGTTATCTGTTATACTTGGTGCAATTATTTCCAAAAATTATAATATTTTATTCCATTTTTGGAAATTTATTACATTTATGGCGACGAGGTAAATATGAGTTTAACCCGATATCTCTAAAATCAATATCGCGAAACACAAATTCTCGAATAACAAAAATCTCGAAAACCAAAATATCGAATATTATAGGCATTAGATACTCGTATTTTGGTTTTCGAGAATAACAAAAATCGAATGACGAAATCTCGGAAACACATTCACTTGCGAGACAATGTTGTATCCATCCTGGTTTGACATTGTATAAAATCAAGCGAATACAAGGAGTTTATGTGATACCCCCATAATACCGTAGTAACTCTATACGTCTAGCTATCGTCTACTTTCAAAGGAATATTTAGTGCTTGATTAAGTTCAAGTAACTACATTAAGGACGATATTTCCTAATATTATTTTAGAAAGCTTCTGTTCGTCTAAATATTTTCTATTAATACAGTTCTTCCTCAACAAGATCTTCTTGGCTTGAACCCTCTCTATTTTTTGTTAGGTATGTTTAGTTTATTTCATCAATTTGAGGTTGAGGCTCATTCATATTACAAATCGTATATTTAGTAATTTTCTTGATCCAAACATAGTTTGACTTTTTGATTTCTCTAATATCGTTCTATCTGAAAAACGACTTTCAAGATTTTATCGAGAAAAAAAAGATTATGGAATTCGAGATTTTGGTCATTCTAGATAACGCCATGATCCCGAATTGGAGAAATAGTTTTCTTTCTACCTGGAAGTAGAAGAAATACAGAATTCCAATATAATGAAAAATAAATTTCTTCATCTAGAAGGACCAGAACTTCAAGAAGTTATTTTGAATATTCTTGGTGCTCTTGATTGTACTACTGGTGGAGACGTGCTTGGAATTTTGGGGTCCAAGCTAAACAAATATTTGTCTCAAAGACGAAATTCAACATTTGAACGACATTTCTTTAGAACAATTTAACCTGATAAAGGAGAACGTTTAAATAAATTTTTAATTCCAATTAAACACCAGGGTCCTAAATGTTTGTTCGATGAGACGAAACAGGATATTTTAGATATAAATTTAAAAGATAAGCTGATTGATGTGTGGGTTCCTGGTGAATTAAAAAAAACGTTTACTTAAAAGAGAACATTCATTGGAAAGCAATATTGAAATGTGTCAAGTTGATGAACAAATAAAATTCTAGACCGGAGCTACGATTCCTATACAACTTCATAGTGCACTGTGAATAATATTTCTTTTACTAATATTTATATAAAAAAAACTACCGAAAGGGTAATAGAATGTTTGAGATGCAGCAGAATGGATCATTCAGGAAAAAAAAAAACAAATTGCCCAGCTAGAATTTCTAAATGCAATCGGTGTGGAGCTTTATGTCATTTTGCTCGGAAATGCCAAACAAAAATAGAAAAGAGAAATAATCCTTTCCAAGGAAACCCAAATTTAAATCCCCGTTCGTCTGAGCCATCACAAATCCAATTTGTAGATTTGTAGAAGAAGAAAACTCGACTTCAAAACTAAATGAAGAAAAATCTATCCATTAAGATTGTTTTTACGTTACGAATAAAATAGACGAGCTCCAAAAATACAAAACAAATTTTTTGGGGGTGAAGGAGTTGGAGCAGAAATTTGAAACGCACTTTTTCGTAGAGCAACAAATTCAAGCTAAAGGCTCAGTCACATTTTTTTCCAAAAACCTTTCTATGACAAACTTGACCTTTTCAAGGTGAAAACGTGGACCAACAAATTCGAGACTGGGGTAATATATGAGCAACAAATTCCTACATATTTGTATTTTTAAAATTTTATGCACCGCCATTGTTTTGGGGGGTTAGGGGAGGAGCAACAAATTCGGAAATGGTGTTATTCACGAGCAACAAAGTAGCAACAAATTCTTACATACTTAGATTTTTAAAATTTCGAGTTCTAAGTGTAGTTCTTAGAAGTGCCCTTAGAGATAGCTGAGTGAAATACGTTCCACAAGATCCAAAATGCGTTTTGTCTAAAAAAAAAATTGGGCTAAAAATTTTATATGCACTTTTTTGATAAGGATAGGAGTATAGCTTGAATTGGTGTTAATCTTTTCACTATATGATCATTTTGAGCGATTTAGATTTTCCTATGGAACTGTTAACGTGCATTTTAAGGTCAAAACGTGGAGCAATAAATTCAAGATTGGGGTAACAAATTAGCAACAAATTAACAACAAATTGCTGCATACTTATATTTTTGAAATTTTGAGTTTTGGATGATGGCGGTGCGGTAGGAGCAACAAATTCGGGAATGCGGCAACAAATACTCAGATTTTCGAATTTTTGTTATGGCAGTGCTAACTTCACGCACCTATTAAAGTTGCCGAATAACATTTTATGTTGTAAATTCAAGACCGCAATCGTTAAATCGGCAGTCATACCGAATACTGCTAGACTACAGGCCATACCAAATTCTACCTGCTATCTTGCCATAGGTTAACCTGTTTTTTTCTCTGGACCTCCCTACATACTATGTACCCATAAGTATCTGATTAGAACTTTGTTTTTTCGGGATTTCTGTTTACAATACTCACAAAAGAAGTCCGATATAAACCCAAATCCACAGAAAACTTGAAACCCTAATCAACAGAAATTTATAGAAGAGGTATTATATAAAAAATGTTGTTTTCAATACACTAACTTAAGACAGAATAAACTTTTTCTACTTAATTTTTTTAAAATTTTGATAAAAATGACAATAATCCAAAAATGCACTTTAAATACAAAAATGCAAAACCAAGTTTTCCACATTTATTAGAAGAATTCACAGAAACCAAAACATTAAGTAAAACATTAAACTTAATGTGAATTAGCCCCATTTCATTTGTATTAATTAATCTACTGAATATAATTAACTTCAAAAAATGATTTGCCAAAATCGATATTCTTTTAAAACTGCAAAAAACTGCCGTGAGATAATACCACCCAACAAGTAGCTTTTTATTAAAAGTTATCTTTAAATTTTGTTCATAAAGGTAAATTAATTACACTTCAAAAATACTATGTTCTTCAAGGTGCTAAAAAGGTTTTTATTTTTTTTTTTCAAAACCCAACCTCATTAGAGACACATTTCCTCTGTAGTTAATTGTACAAAGTTTAGACTCCATGTTTTGCCTCGTTGGCAACCCCTTAATATGATTAAAAAGCCGAAACCCACCTCCCATTCACAATCATACTCTGTATTTAACTTAAATGAATTAAAACCAATTAATCAAAGACAGGTATTTATTTCCTTTTTTGTATGCCTTTCTTCCTTTTTACCCACCCCTTCACAGGATTTCTTTAATCAGCACACACAGCCAAACACATTCATTGAAATTCTTTTGTGAATGATTTTCAAAGTCCATGCCATAATAACCCTAAATGAGTGAAAGACCCACCTCTTCTCTTCCCCTTTGTGAATTTTCACAGGAATTTTGAATGTAGCCGTCCGTGTAGGGTCATAGCACACACCAGCAAAAAAAAAAAAAAAAAAACACTCTCTTCTACCCTTAAATTAACCTGGACACGTTCAAAGCTTCCACTGATGGGTTTCCTCCCCCTTATTAGTGCAGTACATTTTTTGTTTTGCAAAAACGACGACTTTTCTGCATAATATGCGGTTAGTTTAGTTTTCATTTTTTGTGCCTTCAGTTTTTATCCAGCAAAAATCATCGCTAACCTGCCATCGCTTTGAATGAAAATTTGCAAAGCGACTTAAAGGGCTTGAAAAAATGCGGGACTCCAACTCAGACTGACGGACGGGCCCAGATGGATGAGGTGAAAAACAAAAAGAGTATACAATTTATCCTTCCTCATCCACATCCTTTTTCCTATATAATTCTACCACCTTCTTCACAGACAGGTTCACCATCAGCTCATTCTTAAATTATAAATGCCTTTTGCCAGATTGCCGGAATGAATACGGATTAAAGGGCTTTACAAGGATACCAGAATAAATTAAGGTGTTCCCTTGTTTCTCCCTCTATTTTATTCTCTTTTCTTTCTTCTTTTGTTTTATTTTGTATCGCCACCACCACCGTTGCCGTTGCTTTATAGTATGTTCAGAAAAGTTGTGGCACGAAGTGAAAGTCTTAACTAACTAACTCGAAACTTCGTTTCTCTTTCCCCAAGCAAAAACCATCCTTCCACATAGGACCAGAGCCAAAGCCATCCAGCAGCTAAGGCGAAAGGATGTTCATGGAATAAAAATCGCCTTTAATCAGCATTTGTCTTCCTTTTTTTTCTATGTCAGTGTGTGTGTGTGTGTGTGTATATTGAAGCCACAGTCTCTTCTGTCTCTGACACACGGTCCAAATTAACCAATTTCTGGCGCCCAACGTGCACCAGCTGCATCCACTTAGAACGAAACTATTTTTTGCTGCCTTCCTCATGGTCAGCGCAATGTCCCTAAAAAAATTTGTTTTTTAATTTAACCGAGTCGTACATTTTTTTCAACTTTTTTTTCCATATTTTTTGTTCGTTTCCTTGCAGCAACAAGTCAGAATTCATTACTGAACACCCCTCCTGTTATGTACGTGGATAGGAACTGGCGTATTTCTGAGTCGGAAGAAGTAGGTTCGGTGATAGCGAGAGTGCGGGCCGACGACGCCGAACACGATTTGCTGCAATTCGACCTGGAGCCACATTTCCACGACAACTATGCTAATCCAAACCAACCTGGAACAACCATCAGTGATGGATTACCATTTCGGATCGATCCGAATACAGGAGTTGTTTACCTGAACGAGAGTCTTGCAGGACGAGTAAGTATAAACGAGGGAGGAGCATTTTTGTTTATTTTGTATTTTCCTTTGTTGTTTCGATCCTAGATGCCAAAGAAACTTTGCATATAGACTGACAGATTGCGTTTCCTTTATTCCACAGGGTGGCCAAAACTTTTTTCTCTACATCACTGTTTCGGATGGGCAATTAACGGCTAAGAACGAAGTTTACGTCAATATTTACGCTCGCAACGATAAGAACATGTACGGTTCGCATCCACCATCAATTTCGCAAGCCGCTCGGAATATTTCTCAGTTCCTGCCACCGTTTCACATGCTACCGGGTGTGCAATCGTTTAGGGATCAAACAGCTGGCATTAGATATCCCACGAACAACCTTCCACCCGGTTTCGGAACCAACAATATTTACCCACCAGTTCTTCAATATCCCGATGGGAACCGTCATCAGCAACAACAACAACAACAAACATCTTCTGCAAGCAACAGCAAGGAATCAGAGAACGACGAAGGTCCTGCATCGGTTTCGGACTCAACGTCAACACAGCCACCAAGTCACACGGATTCGTCGAGTACGACGCGAACCAAGTTAACGCCAGTTGGCAATGGCAGCAGCTCAAAGACGAACACCACTCATGAAACTGGTGATGGCCAGTCGCCATTATCGTCACCATCGTCGCCATCGTCAACGAAAAAGGACGCCCCCAAGAATGGAAGTGACAGCAACCAGGACGATTATGATGGGTTGTTGGTGTCAACGTCCTCATCATCCACGTCGCATGCCATTAAAGCCATAATCCCACTCGTAATCACAGTTTGCGGAATGTTTGTGGCAGCTGGGCTCATCGTCGTATTTATCTATCGGAAACGTCTGTGTGCCATTAGTAAAACTCTAAAGAAGAAGAGCAAAGCGGAAATGGCTAAAAAGTCGAATCAAAGTAATTTGAGCAGCAATCTGACTGATGACAGTCGAAATTCAATGGTGCTTCAGCATTGGAATGGACCGACGGCATTTGGAAATAGATACGTGCCCTGGGAGAGGGATCAGCAGCAGCTACAGCAAATGGGAATGGTAAGTTGAAAATAATTTCTTCCTTTTTTTTTTTTTTGTTTAACTAAACAAAAAAAAAACTGCCTTCCTTTTTTAATTTTTATTTTGCTCTGCCTCTATTTTCAAAAGAATTTTTATGATAGATAGTCGTAAGGGGGGATGGAATTTTTGTTGGGGTTCGAAGGGTAAGTAATAAAAAAAAAAGTTTGCAAAGTTTGATGATTAGGGGATTTTCGGCCAAAGTTTGTTTTATAGAATCATTAGGGCTGTTTTGTGGTGTTGAATGAAAAAATCATAATAATACTTAAAGTCCTATTTGACTTTTGGGTACAGATTGTTTTTATGATTTTGTTTTGGGATTGATTTTTGTTTTTTTTTTTTTTTTTTTTTTTTAGTTTTCTTTTTAAATAAATAAACAGCTATTAAAGATTTTTTTATGGCAAATAAGGGAGATGAATTGAATTGAATTTCATGGAAATTAAAGCTACTTGAAGATGAAACAAGGGATTTAGACCTTTTAGGGAGAGGAAATCAACAAACTAAATCGGT
Source organism: Meliscaeva auricollis (assembly GCA_948107695.1). NCBI lineage: Eukaryota > Metazoa > Arthropoda > Insecta > Diptera > Syrphidae > Meliscaeva > Meliscaeva auricollis. The sequence goes on along the minus strand of OX403616.1, from coordinate 74,741,007 downwards.
ACACCATTGGGTACTGCGTAATTTAAAGTACTTAAGGGTGGCATTAAATCGAACTTTTAATTTGAGTTTAAATATGCCCCAAGACCATTTATATGAAAATATAAGAAAGCTGATAGCTTGACTTTAGTTTAAGGGTAATAAAAATCAGACGAAGGGATATAATGCTTATGGTGGTCCAAAAGTACGTTGTACCATTTTATTTTTAGACAAAGTTCATTAATATATTTTCGGACTCTCGAACCATCGCTCTTGAAACATACAAATCTCCAGGTAATGTTTTAAGATGAAGCTTTGAATACCAGGGGCCTAAACAAAAAATTAGAAGTATTATAAGTGAAATTGCTCAATTTTGTAATGGAAAATTGTAGGATTTCACTTTTAATACAAGTAAAGGGTTTTCCAATAAGAGATGTTATTTTGATATTCAAAGAAAAATGGCATTTTTGGAGATAAATGATCGGTGGTTTATTTCATTATAAAGAGAAAAGTATGCCGTTAATAATGGAACACAACATCAGCCAAATGGCCGCCAAGACCACGCTTACAGGACCAAATCCTTTTCATGAAATTTTCCATAACCAAATCGCAAATGGCTGCCCTATGTCCTCGATAGCCTCACGAATTTCATCTTTGAGGTCTTGAATCGACGCTGGGCTGTTGGCGTAGACCTTATCTTTCAAGTGGCCCCAAAGGAAGAAGTCGCAAGGTGTTAAATCACAAGATCTCGGTGGCCAATTGTGATCACCTCTTCGAGAGATAACACGGTCCGGAAACTTTTCCCGTAAAAGATCGATGGTTTCATTGCTTGTGTGGCACGAAGCAAGGTCTTGTTGAAAGTAAACGTTGTCCAGATCAATACCATCCAATTCAGGCCATAAAAAATCATTAATCATCTCTCGATAGCGCAATCCATTGACCGTCACTGTTGCTCCAGCCTCATTTTCGAAAAAGTAAGGTCCAATGACCCCGCGGGACCATAAACCGCACCAAACAGTCACGCGTTGAGGATGGAGAGGCTTTTCAACAATAACTCTTGGGTTTTCCGAGCCCCAGATGCGACAGTTTTGCTTGTTGACGTAGCCTCCGAGGTGGAAATGGGCCTCATCAGTCAAGATGATTTTTCGATGAAATTCCGGTTCATTTTCATGCATTTCAAGGACCCAATCAGCAAAGACACGACGTTGTTGATGATCAGCCAGCTTGAGTTCTTGTGTTAACTGAACTTTATAAGCCTTAAGACCCAAGTCTTTATGCAAAATACGGTGTAATGACGTTTGTGGAATGCCTAATTCCAAAGAACGACGAGGAATGGACAAACCTGGGTTTTCTTCAACACTTTGGACTACAACAGCAATATTCTCAGTTGTTCTTGAGCGACGTGCACGGGTTTTATTCTTCACATCACTAACTTGTCCCAACAGCTCGAATTTGTCCACCAATTTCTGTATTGCGGTCCGACAAGGTGCTTCACGACGACCCAAAAATGTTTTAGTTTTACGAACCGTCTCTGCCAAATTTTCACCATTTTTATAGTGAATTTTAATAATTTCAATGCGTTGTTGAAGCGTGTATCGTTGCATTTTTATTAATAACGTAGTTTCTACTTGTCAAATGTCAGAAAATGACAGCTTCAAAAGTGACAGCTACCGAAATAGCGGGCTATTCAAAATAACACCTCTTATTGGGAAACCCTTTACTTTTAGTTTTGTGTCATAGTCCCCAAATTGCTTTCTTTGAATCTCCAAGTTGAAGCTTATCAATTATGTTGCAGTGAATACACTTTCGGATAAATTTGTTTCATGTTTTCAATTTTTCCGATTTAATTTGGCTTTTATTTTAACCTTTTCACCTTGACAATCACTTCTTAATTTTTTCGTGAAAGAAAATTATTCAGTTTGTAATTCTTAGACATTTGGTAACATTTGTTCATACAACGAGAACCCACCCCCAGATCTTGACTTTCATGAATCTGTCAGCCTGGAAATTATTCCTGCAAAGCGTTTTAAAGAGACGATAGTAAGATAACTGCTAAAGATTTTTTATATCTAATCTGTCTTATTATCCTAATATTTTAGCAGAAAAAACACAAATATTTCCAACCCCTCTTACTGAATTCAGTATTGCACTAATCAACCAGCATAACTTATCTCTCGAAACTCAAAAACTTCTCAATGACCGGCAGTCAGTATTGTTTTCCGTTGATGAGAAAGAATGAGAATTGAAACCAATTTTTATATAGTTTTGAAGAAATTAAGACCATTGGGCTTGAAATTTAATTTCCATATTATTTTATTTCGTTTTCGTTTAGTTTTCTGCAAAACTAAGATTCAAATTGAAATTTTACTGAAAAATCACTGCTGAGTTTATCTACTACTTTTGGCTGCAGTCAGGCCCGTAGCCAGGATCTCATTTCGGGGGGGGCTTTCTTCAAATTTTTTCGAGTAATTCATTTAACAAAAAATACAAAACCATACCTGTAAAAATTAATGTTTATACCCATTATCGATTCTATAGATGAAGACCATGCAAATTCTAGTCAAATGAAGCTTTTTTGGCAGTTTTAAAGTTTTGAACGCGACATTTTCAGAAATTTTCAGGCCTTTAGTAATTTTGAACTAAAACCCTATAGTTTAAAAAAAGGATGTTTAAGTCAAATAATATTTTACATATTGAGCCAGGAAATGTCTTCGTGAAGCGAGTAATTTAAAAAAATATTACTTTTCAAAATTGATAATTTCATTGGATTCAAATATTTTTTTTTAAGTTGTTTGGGCATTTGCCCTTTAATTTTCCAGTCCACGAAATAATTCGATACAAAAATTAATTTTATAGCTAAAATGAATTTGTTTCAATATTTTTCTTAAAGAAAATTCAACACTACGTTTCTGGCTGTAAGATAGCACTGGTCTGCAAAAATTAAGTTTTTGTGTCCTTTATTATGGATTTTTCAAATTTTTTTTTGAGGAATCCAGAAGTCATACAAAAAATTGGCCAAGACATAAATTTGGTAATTTTGTCTTAATTTGTTCTACATTAACGGTTTTAGCGTTTATATGTTGGCATATGCACCAAAAACAATTAAAAAAAAAACTATTTTTTGTAAGTTATTCAATGATTTCCCATGTTTTCCGTGATAAATTTTGTTGGGTAACTTCAAATTCATACTCAACATCCCAAAAAAACATAAAGTAAGCTATAAAACGTATTACTTCAGAACTTTCCACCTCTAAAAGCGCTTGAATTGGACTACAGAGAGTATTTTGGACAAATTCTAAATTTCAATTTGCAATATCTGCATCGAAAGCGAATTTTTGAATGATTTCATTCCCATCCCATTAATAGTTTTGTAATAAAGTATTTACCAGCAAAGAAATTCGACGGTAAATGTACCAGTTTTTAACATCTTCATATTATTTTCAGATTCGTGTTCAGCGGTACAAAATCCTTTAGAAAAGTATACTTTAGTTTGAAGGCAATTTTCGTTGCAGACCAGTGTAATCTATAGTATACTTTTCTATGTGTTACTGTTGTCTTTGAATTGTTATTTTTTCTGTGAAATCATTTTTTTTTAATTCTCTCCTGCCTGAATGTTTAGGACAGTTCTATAAATTTTTTTGGCACAATAACACGTTCTACTAGTTTGATTTATCTCATGAGAAGCATTCTAAATTTCTTAATTTAATGTTAATTTCTTTTACTTGCTGTTATATACATTTTTCTAATTACTAAATCTTGAAATGCTGTATATTGCAAACTGTTGGCCCTTAAAAAATGAAATTGAAGTCAAATTAACAAAGTGCGAAACCATACAATAATTCAAAGTCGAAAACTGGTCATTCATTGCTAAAAATGTCAATTACTAAAAAAGCGCACAAATTTATTTTTTTGGATTTTTAAAAATTTTGCGTTCGGTGCTAGAGCTAAAGAATAAGCAGGTATACTCGAAAACATACTAAAATAGGCTTAAGCAGATGATGTTTCTAGATCTTAGGTGTGTTTTTTGTACACCCGGGCTAAGTTGGACGAAAAAACGCCTCGGGGCTTAACGAAAACACTTGGCAGCATTGCGAATGAAATGAAAAAAAAAATGAAAAAAATGTTTCCAATATACAAAATGAAATAAACAAAAAATAAATAACAAAAATCTTTTTCTGATTTGTTGAATTGTTTGCATTTTGTGTTTTAATAAATTCAATAACATATTTATAAAGAAATTCCTGAGCATTAAATGCACACACTTTAAAATTTAAAAAAAATAATTTGTAAAAGTTAAGAAAAATAAACAATTAAATTTTTTTTCTACACCAAACGCCATCTTTGTGTTTTTATGTTCTTACAATTAATCGATAATTTTGGTGTTTTCATACAATTTATAGATGATTTAACAGAAAATGAGTTGGTAGCACAAATTTTAACCCCTTCAAAGAGTTTAGCCCCGAGAATTCTGCTTGCTTAGTTCCTTAGCTCAAGGGGCTAAGTATTTTGTTGTATTTAACATGTTAAGGGCTTAGCCCCCAGAGCGTTTTTTTTTGTTCAATTTAGCCCGGGTGTACAAAAAAACACACCTTTTATTTCATTTTGAAATATGCTCTCGCCAAGACGACACAAGATTCAAAAGCATCTCTGAAAAAAAATAAAGCATTTTCTATAATATTCTTAAAGGACCCTATCAGTTCCTTATTAAATTTTATATATGCAAATCATTTCGGGGGGGGGCTTCAGCCCCTCAAGCCCCCCCCCTGGCTACGTGCCTGGCTGCAGTTTCTTGATATCAAAAAAATCAACTGCCTTCATGGCACATGCTTCTCTCACGCTGGTCATTAACATTTCTTGCTAAACTTATAGCTCCACTAACCTTTAGTGTCAAAGAACCAAAATCCTTTGAAGAATTGTTTTCTTCAGAGGTTTTATCTTTTTATTTTACAGAAGCAGATACTAGCAGTTCTGGTAATTAAGTTATTTTGCGTTTATTCTTTACAAAAACCTTATCCCTTTCTAGCAGTTATCACCCAAATACACTTATTATCGGATGCTCATTCTGTTAAGAAACATCGTTTCACTTTCGCACCTAACCATAATCTAGATTTCGTAAAGAAAGTACGAAATCCCATTGAAATCTAGATACTAGATTTCCCATATATTTTCAGTTTTCAAAATCTTCTACAAAATCAACTTGTTTAGGGAGACCCATTTATAACACATTTTTCCCTTTTGTATCAGAGATAATAGAATCAGCAGTGAGACAAAGGAAAATGCCAAATAAAATCTAGTTTATAATCTTGTTGCGAAATCTGGTTGTTGTGAAAAGGCTATTAAGCCCCGGAAAATAAATTTGCAGTCATCGATATTAAGTGTCTTCAAGTGATTTTACTTTTGTGTCTTTACTTACTTACTTAGGTCCTCTGACCTTGTTGAGTCTGTTGTGAGCCCCTCCGCAGTTCTCTCCAACTTTTTCCTTTTAGACTAAACTGCGCCATGTGTTTCTCGGCCAACCCGATACTCTACTAGTCTGTGTAAGTGGGTTCAACTGCATCGCTTGGCCAGCATACGAAGCGTATGACCAATCCACTGCCACTTACGTCTATCGATTTTTGATCTGTCTCCTACAAAAGTTCTTCATTTGACACAGGATTGAGCCAGAAAATTCCTAAGATATTTCGTAGACACCCACACCATATGAATAAACAAGCAAGCAAGGTCTTTAAGCTGATAGAATTATTTCTCCATATTTTTGACAGCAATCTGAGAGCACTCTTTTCCCTTTTAATATGGCTGTCGACGGACTTTTTCTTTGGTTCCGTCTTTGGTAGAGACAAAACTCCCAAAATATTAAAAGTCTTCTCCTTTCTCTAAACTTGTTGTCATTTGATGAAGATCCATGCTGCTGTGTCACGTCGTCTGCGTAATACAGATGTATAAGTTGGGATGTTTAACTGGGCCTTCACGCAGAACATCACTTAGCACACTAACATGAATAGTATTGGCAATAGTATGCAATCCTGCCTGACTCCACATTGGAATTCGAATTCATCTGACAACCTTCCTTTATGCAGAACGTGACATTTGCATCGATCGTAATTTGCTTTAAGAATAGCAATTAACTTATCAGGAATAAAATACAAAAAAAAAATATCTGTTGACACTATCGAACGCTTTTTCGAAATCAATAAACAGCAGGTGAAGTAGTGATCGATATTCAATGCTCTGTTCAATATTGATCCGCAAGATGAACCAGCGCGGAAGCCTGCTTGTTCGGCCTCGAGTATGTCTTCTAGATGTTCTTTTATTTGCTCTTACAAAATTTTTGCTGGTAACTTGGCAACCGCAAAAAGAACGCGAATCTGTATCGGGTCTTACGTTATTTTTTAGGTGTCTGAATTAATAGTAGTTGATAAATGCTGTGATTTTAATAAGAGTCTGTAAACATCGACCCAATCTTTGCGTATTAGAATGGGTACAACAGTGAGGTCAGTTGAACTTTAAAATTGCTTTAAGGCTTAGATACGAGTATATCGGTTCGAAAGGATTATTCTTCGTTTGAACTCTGCACTGATTTTTTTATTCTGCGATGTAATATCTAGTGGGTCTCAATGTCTAATTTGTTCTAATCTATGTAATGGTGTTGGGTCTCTTTTATTATTTGTGCCTCCATAACAGCTAAACTTTATTTTTCCCACCTCTGTTTCAATACTTGCCAAAGCATCAATAACAGATAGGTTGACAGAATATCGATAGAAAAATTAAAATAGAGATATAGTATCCATCTTTTCAGAACAAAACGGTTACTTACTCTCTTATCACAATATAATGATGAGATATTTCTACAAACCATTACCTCTACCAATACCTACTAGAAGAATTCCCTTTAACATAATGTACCTAATATATTTTTCCAGCTAATTCCTTTAATCGAAAAAAAGCTAATTAACAATATCAGTTTCTTATGTTTCCTAATAAAATAATTCGATTACGCAAATATTGCCATAAAATTCTGTTTCCATGATAAGCTGTATTAATACCTCATACCTTTGTTCCTTCAAACACACACACACACACACACGTGCTAAATGTCAAAATGACTGACACACTCCCTTTATTTTTTTAGAAAAAGAAGCATTTTTTCAAACAAAAAGAAGAAAGAGGAAAAAATATTCTCGATCATATTCAAGTTGTGGGTTGCTATAGATGGTAAAAAGTATAAAGGGGATAGGTAGGATTATTATGTGTCATGCTGATATTTGGGAGGTCTTTGGATGTCGGATTTTTTTCCATTTTTTTTTTGTTTTTTTGTTCTAAAATCTCTGGTTTCTGGTTTGTTGACAAATTACAATCTTTATTGGGATGGCATGCGATGTCACCCCCGTCAGATGCATGTCATGTCATCACACACACAATTTTTCGGTTTCTTGTTGCCTTTGTTGTGCAGAATTCCGGCAGCATCATCACACAGAAGAATAGATGGAGTATAGAAGTTCTATTTCTATACTCTCGACTCGTATTCCTCTTTTGGCCAGTTTTTCCATATATAGTATTATGTTATCCCACTTTGACAGGAACTATAAGAGATATACTATAAAATATACTCTATGAATCCTTTCATCGTCCTTTATCAAAAGGATTTTCATTTTATAGTTATGTACACGAGTATAGTATAAATTTTGGCATCGAAAGGATACTACATACATATACGAGTATGTAAGTGTGATTTTCTGCAAAGTGTATGGAGGATAGGGAGTAACGTTTTAAACGTTCGTTCATCGTCTAATTACTTTTTTTTTTTTTTTTGAATGAGCTGATGTGACGGAAAAGTGTCGTGACCTCCTTTAGAGCTATTCAACACTGTATATAGCTCCTGACAGGGAAAAAAATCAATTAATTGACAAAATCTAATTAAACCGTCACCGTGGTGGAAAATTGAAAATTACGTGAAGTGGGTCGCATAAGGGAATGAATAAAGTGTTCGCTCTGTTATGAGAGACGTCAAGCTTTTGCTTGCTTCGGCATGGTTGATCTGAGATTGAAATTTAAGGAAGGATATGATGGAGCATTTTGTTTCCTTATTAAATATATAAAATAAAATATTTCATTTGAAAATTTAATCGCTGGAAATTTAATGAGAGGATTTTTTTATTAAATAATAAAGTTTTGGAGTTTTAATAGAAGAATTAATTTAAGGTTAATTTTTTTTTTTTTTAGTGAAAAATTGCTTTAATTTTGAGGACATTAATTAAATTTATGTATTATCAGTAGCTCGAAAAAAACTTTCAAAATTATATTTTTCTTCTACGACCAATAGGAATTGGAATATATCGATTTGCGAAATAAATATCTAGAAGACTGTTGACTGTTTTTAGTTGCGTCCCACAAAGGGAGATCTCTGAGGGCTCCGAGATTTTTGAATGAGAAAAAATTATCTTAGCTGTCAGCTTCGTGTATTTTGCGGAGATCTTTGAGACGGGCGGGGACGGGCCTAATAAATTGTTTTTCTTGATATTTGAATGGAAGAAATAAGAACAGAAAAGTGGAGTAAGTTAGCAGGCTTAAATTTATTGTGGTTGGCAATTAATTTAAAAGAGGAGGAGAGAGAGTTCCAGAATTATGAAAAATAAACGGGACCAGTTCAAAAAGTTGAAAAGAGATGGTATGACCTAATTGCTTCTTGCAAATCGATAAAATACTCTTAAATTTGTTTCGGTAAAATAATTTATGCGAACGAATACTGGTACTGGTACCACCAGTGATTGAACCTGTGACCTCTCGATTCCGAAGCAAGGCTGTTGCCATTGCGCAACAAACTATATGACTCTAGTGTAGCATAAAATGCATTTGAGCACCACAAACATAGACACAATTATCAAGCAAATTTGTTTTAGTGCAGTCATTTGTTGTAAATGAATAGTATATTTACACCATTAGTGGAGTTATTTGGAATAAACTACTTTCTAGATAGGTTCTTCGCAAGCTATTCATTCGTTTGCTGCAAACAATAGAATTTTCTAGCAAATGAAAAGGTGTGTGTGGAAAGCATTTTCGTTTGCCGCAATCAACTTGAAAATGAGCTCCGAACGAATGGGTTGTTTTACATTATGTTTGCTGTAATAGAATTACAATTTGAGTCAAATGTAATACAGTTGTTACAAATAAATAACTTTTTCGGGGATTGTATTAATCTACCAGCAAATGATTTACATTCAATTCAAAGGATATTCATTAGACGCAAATGAAAACAAAAATATTGGGTATTTCTCGGAGTGAGGTCACTATCACTGATCTCTATATAATGTACTACAATGGATAGTGTATTTTCTTCAGAGTCCATCATTTTTTTTTTTGGTTCAAGTTGAAGATGTGATCGAATTTTTTTTTTGTTGCTCTTTATGTAAGAATAAAATGCGAAAGATTGCATAGTCTAAGATCAGTGGTCACTATACACAATTTCAGCATAAGATATGAGTGAAATTATTAGTGAAAGAATAAGCTTTGGACGAGTTGCTACGGGTGGAAAGTAGGGAGAAAGCCATAGTTTTCGTAAGCATCCGTAAACCATTAGTGTGCCTATAACCTGAAAGTATTCGACTGGTATTATTTAACCACCCCTAATATTAAATCTGGTAGTCCTTCCAGATTAATTTTCAGAAATGGGAATGACTTTAGGCTTAGTAGGATTTAAGACTCTAGTGAGTCAATTCGCAATGGACTATAGTCGTCAATTTGCCTGAGATCTTCATTCATGCAGATAAAATATTTTTTGAGCTATTAGAAACGTCTGCGTAGATGAAGTTGGACATCATGCGGATTGAGGCATGCAATCAACAAAAAGGCAGATCATTGATAAACATGCTTAAAAAAACTGTCTCCAAGAATTGATCCCTGGCTGTGGATCCTCAACTTATTGCCAAAAAATAGTTTTTGAAGTTTCCTGTGTTTCAAAATTTTTTTACTAAGTCATTTTTTATCCAATATTAGATTTTTTTACAGTTTTGAAAAGTGAAAAATACACACTTTTTAAAAATATGCATAATTTGGATTAAATCTCATAAAATACTTTTTTTTCCCTTTTTTTTTAAGCATTCAAGACCGTTTCAAGCAATATTCTGATTAAAAAAATTTGCATTTGTAACTTTACTTTTATTGTTTTACGACTTAAAAACCAAATGAGATATTATTTATTAAAATCCGATAAAAATTATGGACGATACGATTTTTTTAAAGATGTCAATTTTTACTTTTAGAACAAACTACATGTTACCCATTAGTACAAGCTGCTCCTTTTGACTAAAAAAAGGAGTTTTTATCGTTATGTTCTGCATTCAAATAAGATGCGGTGTATCTTACCCCAATTTAAGAGATGTCACTCGACATTATTTAGCCTGAAGAAGTTCAGGCTAAAATTAATGTATAACTTAGCTTTTAACTCAACAAAAATTGATACTTTTTTTTGTTTAAATATGAATTATTTGAGGTTATTTTTAAATTTTAATAGGGTTGCCACACTGTCAGCTTTACGCTCTTAACATTATTTTTTATTTTGTACATATTTTTGTCTTTTGTTTGGCATAACTAATATTTCCCTTTTTTAATAAACTTTTTTTGTAAAAAAAAAAGGTTGCCACGTTGATGCATCCTTTTTAAAAATGGCAACCCTATATTTTTATTTTCAGTATCAACTTATCTTTCATTTGACACCAATTCAGATTTATAACCTCTTATAAGCTAAGAAATCCGACGGTCGGTCTCCGCGGGAAACTTCAAAAACTGTTTTTTGGCAATAAGTTGAGATTTTGAGGGTGTATGGAAGTTTTCAAGTATCATAATGTGATCTCCTCAGTCATACCTAAAACCTCTGATAGGTGATTTCAAAAGTCATGATTCCTGTAGCACAGTGTTATTATTTGATAGTGATTTTTAATTTATGATCTGCTTCTCAACTATTTTCTCCAGTTTTGAAAAAAAAAAAAAAATAAATAAAAAATAATAAAGCTTTTAACCACCAGAGAAGGATTGTTTCTTTCAATACTCAATATCCATACAGAATATTCACAAATTTGAATACATGCAAAATTAAAAATATAGTACTTGCATTTTCGAATCGACAAATGCCAAAGCATCTGACACTTATCCAAATTGTTTGACAGTTATCCTCTTTTACAGCACATGAACACATATTCTTAACTAGATATTTTCTTCAATGAACTTGCTACACTGCAATTGCAACTGCAACATGTTGTAAAAATTCACAAAGCAAGAATAAAAATGTATATAAGAAAAAAAAAAAAAAATATTTTCCATTTACTTTGGACGATTTTATCTTTATTTTGTTGTTCACTATTCAACCATACTCTACTGGTACTACAACTGATATAGGTACCGACTCTGTTGCTGTTTATCTTGCTGTCCCTATGCAACTCATCGCTTTTATTATTCTCCTGTCACCAGTTATATTGTAAGCATCCATTGAAGGGGGTTAGGGAGGTGCGGGTGTACATTCAGACAGAAAAGAGAGTTCTTCGTTTTTGAATTTTTCCCAAGTTGCACACCAACTGGATATATGTATGCATGTACAAGGAGTAAGGACATAAAAAAAAGGAACTATCCCCAACATCATTCCAATGTCTTTGCCATTAGCCAAATATTTCGTATTCATTTCTATTGCACACAATGGACTGCTGCGACAAGGACGACATATTCGTCCTTTTTACAATATTCTTTTTATTTTTTTTCGTCTTGTATTGCTTTCAATATGAAACTTTTATATTTGTATTTGTGTGTTTTTTTTGTTTTCTGTCCCACCAGGCAACATCACAGCTATCAACAAGTGCAACAGGAGGTGTCGCCGGTGGTGGTGTTGGTGCTGGTGGTTGCTCGCCCAACGACAATGGAACTGGATCTGGAGGTCCTGGCAATGGTGGAGTTCCTGGTGCTGGAGCAACCGGCAAGGATGGCTCTGCAGGCGATCGATGGGAATTCCCAAGGCATCGATTGAAGTTCTTCAATATATTGGGCGAGGGAGCCTTCGGGCAGGTATGGCGTTGTGAAGCCACAAATATCGATGGTAAGTTTTGCCTTATTTTGTAACACCCAGATTTGGATTAAGGATTGGGGAGGTGTGGCGGTGGTAGCATAGGGGGTGTATCTGTGTAAGGGCTGTTGAAAGGTGGATGTTAATAACAGAAATATGTTTGTCTCGTCGTAGACTGTTTGGGGCTATTGAACGTATATCGATTTGATAGGGTGATTATTATTTATTTGCCTTTTCCTATATTTACACGTCACCATCATGTTGCTCCTTTGTTTTTATTATGCGTCAACAGGGCTAGGGTCGATGGGTTAGTCATTGGAATTGCGTCGAAAAAGGGTGGCTAAAAGTAATAAAAAATGTTTTAATACACATAACTGTGATGGAAGGAATTTAACGAGGGCCAAAAAAAAAACAAAAAAAAAAAGGATTACAAACAGAAAGGCCATATCAAAATCGGTACCACGATTATGGCAGAATAAGGATATCGTTACTCAGTGAGGTAGGTAGATACTTCTATAGCTATGGCAGCGCCAGAAGTATAGGTATAGGTCGTCGGGCTAAAACAAATATTTTTTTTTTTTTTTATTATTATTTCTCTTTGTTAGTCCTTTGGATGGTGAAGCGCAAGGATTAATGGTGGATTAAGGTTTTTGTGGACTGACTGCCATGGGGCTTACATTTGGCGGGGTCAATATTGTGGGATAATTATTATTGTCTGTGTTGTTTGTGTTTATGTTTATCCTTATTGAGGGGCAGCATGCTTCCTAAAATGTATAAAATTGTTGTTGGAATTTCCTTAGGCTTCATTGGAGCAAGCTCATGAATACGTTTTTTTTTGTCGTATTTATTTAAAGGTGGATTACAGAAAATATACAGATGACGACTTGTGTTTATAATCAAAAAGATAAATGTATTTTTCTGAGAGTGAAGGGTTTTGTTAATTGTTTTTTTTTTTTTTTTTTCTTTTCTGATGTTGGAGAATGGGTTTTTGTCCCGAAATTGCCATCATGATACTGAAGGCTCCATAAGCAGACGCCATAACCTACTTATTTTTCCATTTATAAGATTGGATAATTAATTATAATGTCTCGTTTTTGTGTGTTGATAGGATTGTATAGCATGCGAGAGTCAGTAGAGGGTTAATTTATTCAGTAACCGATTGGAATATGGGATTATTTAGGAAAGGTTACATTTTGTTTGTGTGTTGGTAAATGGGTTTGAAGGATTTGATAACGTGACCCCTGTTTGTATTATGAACGAATATGCTTTATCGATGATTAATAATGGAGCTTTTTTCGTATAGGGAAGTAGGCAATGACAAAGATACAAAAGTAGGTAAGTGATACATGTATTTTGTGCAGGTAGGTATATAATTTTTCGATTTTTATTATTTTTGGTTAATTTTACAGGATTTCGATTCGCAATAAGCATTTAAAGTAGGTATTTATCAATAAGTCAAGTTTTTTTCTACTTCGAACCAAATTAATGTGTTGGCTTAGTATTTAATCAGTCAATGTAGACATTTTTACTGGCTATCAACCTGCTTTAGAAACTATTGATGGTTGTTCGATAAAACTCAATATGAATCAACAACAAAATAACCTATAAGAACATTAACCAATAATTTTTTAATTTTTTTTTTTTTTTAAACAAATTGGTACAGATAAAAAGTTATAAGTAGCTTGTTAAAGCAAACTCTTGTAAAAATCACTTTTTTGCAATTATTAAGAAAAAAGCTCGTCTTATGGTTCATTTTTTTAGTAAGTATTCTTAAAAACTTTTCATTCCCTACAATTTGAAATAAAAGTCATTCCTCTAGACACATGTGGTCCGAGTTATTTATAATTGAACACAGGTATATTACATGTATTCAACCTTTTTAAAATACTCAACCAAATATAACACATATAGAATTTTTTCAGCCCATTATTACTGGGTTTTTTCTTTTTTACACACAGACACTATAATTAGGCAAACAGTAACAACACACTTACATTTTATACTGGGTATATTTTTTTTTATTTCGTATAGGTACAAAAAATTTATTGAAATAAAAAAGTCAGCCATTAATTTAATTGATAAATCTGACTGATTCATTTTCTACAATATAAGTGATAGAAAAAAAAAACTAAGTAGGTAGGTACACCAAAATATAGGTGGTATAATGTAAGATTCCGATAAAACAGGATTTTTTTGAAATTCCATCGGGAAGTTATGGTAAAGTGGGTAATGTTTAGAAATAGGTTTTTGTACATATGGAAAAGTAGGTGCCGTTAGATAATTCCAAGTGACATAAGGCTACATTTCGGTATTTGGCCTTATGACACTTTGAGAACGTGACATAAGACTAAATTTTAATGTTTGGCGTTATGTCGCTTTCGGAAAGCGTCATAAGGCCAAGTTTTTTTGAGACATAAGGCCAAACATGATTATTTTCTACCGAAACCAAAGTCACCTGGCCTTATGTCACTTGCCCTTATGTCACGGCACCCGAAAAGTATGAGTATACCTATTGGCTCACCATGAAATTGTGAAAAATCACGTATTCGAGATATGATTATTTCCGCAATTTTTTTTAAACGGATTGATAATAGGTTTTTTGAGCTGTGAAAATAGCAAACGTTTTTAAAAGTTTCCTTGAGTAGTTTTTACTTGCGATATAGGTACTATAGGGCAAGTTTAGGATTCGTAAAAAAAACGAGCTCGAGATAACAATCAGAAATGCCATTACGATGATAGAGAAGCCAAAAAAATGTGTCTCGCAATTCTGTCTATCCGTCTGTCTGTGTATACCGCAAGCTACAGCCTAAACCGCTCAACCAATTTTCCTGAAACTTGGTGGTTTGGTGATTCCTCAGAGGGAATTGAAGTTTTTTTCTTAGGACCAAAACTAACCGTACCTGTCATATAGTTAAGGAAACCTCCACATCATCATTGTCTTATGCGTAACAGGAATTGCTTACAATAAGCATTATCAGCATTTTATACTAAATAAAGTTCCCACAAACAATTACTTGCAATAAGCATTATCAGCATTTTATACTAAACGAATTTCCCACAAAGAATTACTTACAATAAGCATTATCAGCATTTTATACTAAATGAATTTCCCACAATAGTAACCAAGATTCTTAATATTGTGTTCCCAGAATTGTAATAAGAATCTTTATATTGTATTTGCAAATAATAGGAATAAGAAGCCTCAAACGTGCTAGCATTCTGCTACACAAACAGAATTGTAAAACTAAAACAAAGATGAAGCTTTCAATAAAAATGTAAGAAGTTTAGTACAGTTTAAGCAACGAAATAATAAAGATCAATTTATGAAAAATATAAATTCGGGTTTTTTTTATTGTTTCTCCGGGTACGAAACTTAATTATATAACTAAAGGGTTTTCCAATAAGAGGTGTTATTTTGATATTCAAAGAAAAATGGCATTTTTGGAGATAAATGATCGGATGTTTATTTCATTATAAAGAGGAAGATATGCCGTTAATAATAATATATTGAACACAACATCAGCCAAATGGCCGCCAAGACCACGCTTACAGGACCATATCCTTTTCATGAAATTTTCCATAACCAAATCGTGGCAAAGTGGCTGCCCTATGTCCTCGATAGCCTCACGAATTTCATCTTTGAGGTCTTGAATCGACGCTGGGCTGTTGGCGTAGACCTTATCTTTCAGTTGGCCCCAAAGGAAGAAGTCGCGAGGTGTTAAATCACAAGATCTCGGTGGCCAATTGTGATCACCTCTTCGAGAGATAACACGGTCCGGAAACTTTTCCCGTAAAAGATCGATGGTTTCATTGCTTGTGTGGCACGTAGCGCCGTCTTGTTGAAAGTAAACGTTGTCCAGATCAATACCATCCAATTCAGGCCATAAAAAATCATTAATCATCTCTCGATAGCGCAATCCATTGACCGTAACTGTTGCTCCAGCCTCATTTTCGAAAAAGTAAGGTCCAATGACCCCGCGGGACCATAAACCGCACCAAACAGTCACGCGTTGAGGATGGAGAGGCTTTTCAACAATAACTCTTGGGTTTTCCGAGCCCCAGATGCGACAGTTTTGCTTGTTGACGTAGCCTCCGAGGTGGAAATGGGCCTCATCAGTCAAGATGATTTTTCGATGAAATTCCGGTTCATTTTCATGCATTTCAAGGACCCAATCAGCAAAGACACGACGTTGTTGATGATCAGCCGGCTTGAGTTCTTGTGTTAACTGAACTTTATAAGCTTTAAGACCCAAGTCTTTATGCAAAATGCGATGTAATGACGTTTGTGGAATGCCTAATTCCAAAGAACGACGAGGAATGGACAAACCTGGGTTTTCTTCAACACTTTGGGCTACAACAGCAATATTCTCAGTTGTTCTTGAGCGAGGTGCACGGGTTTTATTCTTCACATCACTAACTTGTCCTAACAGCTCGAATTTGTCCACCAATTTCTGTATTGCGGTCCGACAAGGTGCTTCACGACGACCCAAAAATGTTTTAGTTTTACGAACCGTCTCTGCCAAATTTTCACCATTTTTATAGTGAATTTTAATAATTTCAATGCGTTGTTGAAGCGTGTATCGTTCCATTTTTATTAATAGCGTAGTTTCTACTTGTCAAATGTCAAAAAATGACAGCTTCAAAAGTGACAGCTACCGAGATAGCGGGCTATTCAAAATAACACAAAATAACATTGGAAAACCCTTTATTTTTAAATATAAATTAAATTTTTTTACCATTTCTTCTATGGACATAAAAAATATTTAGATACCGAATAGAAAATATTTCTTTAAATGATTTAAAAAAGGTTTCAGGAGCAATGAGGGGTAGAAGGGTTAAATTAAATCATTTTCAAAATATACGCTACTTTAGTTCCTTTAACAGAATAATGACAAACACGAAGCCTTGTTTTCAAACAACCAACACCCAAAGTACCGAGTATGGCCGGGAAGTAAACATCCAGCGTATGTGCATTTAAATCGAACTGTGTACGGATATCCGCACAGCAAACGCATTACGATGATTATTGCATTTGGTTGTTTTTATGTGGGCGGTTGGACCACCTTAATGCTAGAAGTCCGAAAAGGCCTCAAAAAACTACAACCCCTGTCTGCATGATGGAAATCGCTTGCTTTATATGGGAGAGAGAGTAAAATTTAGGTTTTTTAATCACACCACAACGTGCGCGCCATCATCATCATCATTCTACCATATTGCGACCACTGCTCTTTTTGGGGCCAACGATTTGATGTTTAGAAAATATATAATTCGATACGATTTTCGGGGATGTGGAATAATTGCCAACGATAACTGTTATAGGATAGTTGTTGAGTCTGGTTAGTTTTTAATGTGCTATTACGGTGTTTGGATTTATTTCTGGTTGACACGTTGTTTCATGATAATTTTATGTAAATATTTTGATACGTGATTTGAATAAAGAAGCTTTGGCCACTAACTCTGTGTGGTAAAGCCCTCCTATAGAACCACAACAACAACAAAATTACAATATTTTTCCCTTGGATGTTTTTTCAAGCGGCTGATCTCGGTATATATATAGAAAACGCTTGTTGACTTTTCAACTAAATCGATGAGAGTGGTATGAATAACAATCAGTTTGACTCTTTGATTGTTGGCCAGTAAAGTTGCGTTTGCAAAACCAATAAAAACCATAATTCTCGCAATTCTACCATAGAGGTTATTGAATCGTAATAATTTGTTTTATTTAAAAGACACATGCATCTCTGTTGTGGGTGCTTATTGATTATGATGGGTGCAGAAGAGTGTTCATAATATTTAATATTTTCCCAGGAATTTTGATGTAACTTGATTTCCTTTTTTAATAATCATTAATATTGCATAATTGCATATAATAAATATTTAAATATAGACCATAAAATTACGCTTTGAATAAAATTGATGGAAAATTAACTTTGCCTATTCTATGAACATATTATTTATTGCAAAGATGCAAAAATGTTTATTAAAAAAAAAATGCATTTATGACCAATATCAAACTTTTAAGTATCAAAAAGAGTTTTGGAATGCAGAATCAAAAATATATTTGAGTTTATCAAAATTGACCTTTTTGCTAACATAATATAAGGTGGCTATAAAATAATAAAAGTGCCTCACTTCCTTTCAATATATTTTGGACATGCATCTGAGTTCAAAAATATTTTATAATTAAATCCACTGAATTTTCCGTAAATGTTAAGTTAACTCTGAATTAAATGAAAAAAATTCTTCTTGCAATCTTTCCTTTTTTTAAACTATTTATCAGATTAACTTGATTCAAGATGAAAAAAAGTGATTTTGGCCTTAGAAAAACATAAAGCTAAATGTTATAAGACCGTTGGTTTTCAATATTTTTACTTGCTCTATAGGACAAGTATTGGTGTCGTGTAAAAAAAAAAATCGAGGTTTTAATCGAAACCAACACTACGATGGTGGAGAAGTCCAAAAAAGTGGTTTTCGTCATGCCGTCCGTCGCGTCGGTCTGTGCGCCTGTTCGCCTGTGCGTCCATCTGTACAGAGAGCCACAGCCTAAACGGTTCGACGGATTTGCATGAAATTTGGTACAGATTACGTTTTTGTAATTTCCAAGGATGTTTTTTTTTGTTTTGAATATCTGTATTAGAACAAATACATCCCATAAAGATTTCAATTAAACTTGATGGATGTTATGTAACAAAACTGAATTTTTAGTTTATCTCAAAAAATTCGGATAACAGAAATATGATGAACACGTTTTTCTAGTAATTTTACTTTTATTTTAGTTATTTCCGTCAATAACATTAATGACGTTGAAAATTTGGCTACATGTTCTTTTTATGATTTTTAAAAGTATTGTTTATTTAATTCTTCAGAAAATGTTGTTAAAAAAATAGGTAAATAAAAAGATATATGTATTATTAATAATTTTTTTTCCAATTTGAAAAATACCAATATTACTTTGAAGTACAAGAGCAAGTTCGTGCGATCGAGTCGTGCATTTTATTATCTAACCATTTGATATAAATTAATTAAACTAAACAAAAAAAAAAACAAGTAGATTTGGGATTTTTTTTATAGAAAATGGAGTACATAGGTTTAATTAGAAATTTTCAAAATGTAGTAGAATTCGATATTTTGATGATATTGCGTAGTTTTTTGAAGAAATGTAGTAAATCTACTACAATTGTAGCAAAGTTATATTGCTGGTTATAGTATTTATATAAAAATTGTAAAAAATCAATTAGGCTACGGCTTTCTTGGCCTTATAATGTACAAAGTTCCAGTTCGATACGATAATTGGAAGTAGGCTTAAAATTTATTTGGGGTGTTTTGACCCCAAATGCCCCTTCCTCTGGATCTGGACCACCAAAACATTGTTTTGTCATCCGAACTACATACATATATAAAAAAGTATCAGTTCTATAAGATCATTAGAAGTTAGCTAAAATTGATTTGGGGGTGTTTCGACCCCCCAATACCACTCCCCTGGGTCGGCACTAAAATATTGTGTTATCACCCGAACTACATGCATAAATGTAGAAAGTTTCCATTCGATACAATTATTGAAAGTGGGTCAAAATTGACTTCTAAGATTTGATTACATTATTAGTTTGTTAGTTAGTTTGTCAGTTACAAGCGTACTAAAGTAGTCCTAGAATTTCGGAAATTATACCGAAATAGTATAATTTAATGCATTTATAAAAAAAAAAAACATAAAAATCTAAACCTTAATTTCGGATAAAAAAAATTGTCAGAAGCTGCAATTTTCATCCAAAAGCATTAAACGTCAAAGTGTACTATTTTATGCAAACATTTAGAAAAAGAAAACAACAAACCCAATTAATCCGAGCAGCTAATAAAAGAACAGATTTTTAATAAGCATATTAATTATATTACTCAGACTTTATGTATCATTTTCGCTATGTATACCCTTCTTAGAACCTGCAAAGTCTTTAAAAATTTAACCAAGAATTCAAAATGCATTTAAGGGGGACCAAAGTTGGACTGTTTATTCTGAATCTATTCGAGAAAAAAAATATTTGATAACAAATTAAGTGAAATGATGAAACAATTTTTAAAAAATCCCAAACTTTTTCATACCGTTGCCATAATTTTTCTTTAGAAAAATAAACATGTTTTAATGCGGATTCTTTTGTAGACAAGAATTAAAAAGTGGGTATTAACACAAAAACTTTTGGGAGAAATAAAGACCACTTTTTTTTCAAAAACAGATATTAACGCAACCTGCCATAGTAGCGTTTTTTTTAATTCTGATTTTCTCCTTCATGACTCAATTAATTTCAACCATTTATATGAAAGCTTTTAAGTTGCCGTAATAATGTTTAGTAAAAAAAATTCGAAAATCAGCCATTGTTATTGATATTCTGGCTGATTTATTTTCTACACTATAAGTGATAGGAAAAAATAAATACACCAAAGATAGGTGGTATAATGTAGGGTTCTGATACAACGGAATTTTTCGAAATTCCATCGGGAAGTTAAGGTAAAATGGGACAGAAGACAAAAAAAAAAAATTCTAAAAATTCAACTTTTCAAGTTAATAATTATTTTCCAATATCAAATATTTTTTTAGACATTTCAAAATGAAGTTATTGTGAATAAAGTTGATAATTTCTTGAAAAACTAATTATGCACATTGATAGACAGTGAAACAAAAAATTAGGCATTTTATACGGATTATATTTACAATGGTCTATAACGTTTTTTTAAGCTTTAAAAAACAAATACGTTTTTGAAAGTTTACATGATTTTAAAAATCAGGGAAAAACGGGAAAAATATTTTGTCAAAACGACTTTTAAACTTATGTGTTGTCTATACATATGTGAAAAAAATTGATTTTTAACCTTTTTTTATCAATAAAAAACAGTAAAAACAAGATTTTTCGGTCCAAGTTTACTGACCGTTTCCAACTGTATTTTATTTTTATCTTTTTTATTATTACATTTTCAAACTTGAAATTTACACAGCCATTAGATTTTGGTTAAATGCATTTTTGTACAAACTTCTATATTTTTCTGTAGTCTGTGAGCCGACATAACGGTAAAAAGAGTTTTCTTTACTCGGTGCTAAATTACTATTTACATAAGCCTCAAAAATTATAATCCAACTTTATTGAGCATCACGATTAAATTATCTTTAATATGTATCACACATGACTGTGCAGTACATGCTGTAAAAGCTTCACAAAATTGAAAAGAGTTTTACCGAAATTCAACAAAATTCTCTGCTTTGGTCGTCGGACTTGACCAGCCACCAGTGGAGAACGGCTCGAATTTATTCGAGATGGTTCGCTTATAAATTTGTAACTTTTTTCTTGTCGGATTTTAAAGATTGAGGTGTTTAAATTTAGCTGAAATATAAAGCTACATCATGGTGTCATTTTTTTTATAAAGTTACATAAGAAAAATAATGAGTAAAAGGTGATTAAGAGCAAAATAAATTTTTGTTAGTTTTTTTCTTTTTACAAAATGGTATGAAATATTTTTGAATTTATTAAAACAATGTACTACAATATTGTTGATTCAAGTATTATTGATACAGGCAATAAATATTTTTAATCATATAAATGCATATTTACAGATTTCAGAGAGAAAAATTAAAAGAAAAACACATGCTAAGTTGATTTCATTGAATATTAAAATCTGTGACTTAAGTTTTAGTTGCACGATTTTTACAAATAGAACAGATTCTATTAGATAAAATGTTGATCTATAATTCTGCATAAAAATATTTCTCAATTATTTTATCAAACATTGCCACAGAGGTCGTTTAGTGAAAATATTTTTTTACTGAATGCGTTAAAATTACAAAATTGAATGAAAAATTGGATAACTTTGAGTACACACAACATTTTTTTCTTAAACTTTTTCTGTCAATTTAAAAAAGAAATGAAGTAGCATTTGAATAATGTACGTAGGTATATCAAATTTTATTTAAAACTTACTAAGCAGATAATTTTAAGAACATAAAACTTTTTTCTAATGTTTCATACTTTTTTTTACATTTATTGTAATTACTTGGGACACATCCTTCATTTTTATTCTTTCATTTTTAATGTTTTATACAATATCTCTAAAATGCATTAAAGCCAAATCTGTACCTGCTATGGATAGTTGTTTTTATTTTTAAGGCTGAAAAAATGAATGTTTACATTTGCACACTTCTTGTACCCACAAAAAGTACGAAAAATGTTAATTGTAAATTATAAAAGTACACATGCATGACTTTTGAGTATGTCGCATGTGAGTATGTAAGTAGCGTGCTGCAATAACCATTGTTAAAAATTCTTGAATAGGAACATTTTTTGTTTTCCTTTTGTCTTACGTATATGTATGTGAACCTTTGTGTGTTATAAGAGTTAAGGACTACTTATTTTTTTTGAAAAGATTTTAAAATAATATTTTTATAATTTTTGTGTGCATATGCTTGTTGGTGGGGTGGTGGGCATTCCAGTCTATGAAATTTGAACAAGGAAACCGTTGAGTTCATTATACCTACTTGCCGGTTTTTAAATTGTTTTCCTGTGGGATTAGAAGGCGCAACAACAATAGGGATGAATTCAAGAGACTTGAATGATATTTTCAGCTTGAGTCACTGTGTAAAGGAAGATATTAACTTGAACACAATAATGTGTCTAATTATTACATAGTGGTGCAGAGTAAATATGAGAATGTTTAAGAATTCATTCTAAAATCATGTTAAAAGCAAATTATGTAATTTTAAATTTGCACGTTGGTAATACAAATTAACCTTTTTAAAGTGATGTACTCAGATCATGATGATTATTTTATTATATTGTCCGTAATGTGATGGTAATGGTAATAATTCTCCCAAAAACACAGCATTAAATGCAGGATAAAACATATTGACGGCCATTTGTTACAAGACTTTGAGTACCAACATCCGTTTTTTGTGTATTGTTATGCAATTTTCAAACAATATAATCGAAACGAATAACAAAAGAGGAAGAAAAATGTAAAGGATTACACTGCCATTGAGAAGAAGAAGAAAAAAAAACACAAACCTTACATCCATCCGTTCATGGATAAGAGTTGAGCACCAACAACAACATTCCAAAAAAAAAAAACGGAACAAAGGTATTATATAAAAAAAATAAAAATATGCAAATCCTTTATGTCCCGATGGATATCTTTAGTGTTGGGTGGGGAAAGAGACAAGCGCGGTGGTGGGCGAGAGATCAGCAGCAATTGCCTGTACACGGCCATTTCTCAATATAATGTCCTCCCCCTCAGCTCCTATTTCCGGCACTCGCCTATTCAGATTCACTCCATATCTGGGACTCCCGGCCAATTGAGTTGTGGCCAAACTTTAAGGATATGTATGCGGCTTGCTGATGTGGTGATTCTATATATGCTCCTCCATTGCTTTTCGTCTTTCCTCTCTCCCATCTCCATAATCTATCTATCTCTCTCAATTTTCAACTAATACGTTGCGGTTTATTGGCTTTTCGGCGAATATGGCGGCTATAACGGCATCAAAGGCGACTGAATGAACGTACAATCGACCATAATTCCATATATTCACATCAACAATTTTTATGATGGCAATTTGTCAAGGATTTGCGTTTTGGGTTTTATGCTTGCATTTTGTCAGAAATAATATTGTTTTTTTTTTTTTTTTTGTCTTTTTTGTTGGATGAAGCCTTTTTTCAGTTCCGGTACAGTGGTTGTATGAAACTCAACCATTTCTATATCTAAACGACATTGATTTGCATTTTTTTTTTTTGCAAACTAGACCCTGGCAGCAGGGCAGGCAACAAAGACCCAAATTCAACAGAATATATACTGACAAGTTCTTGGGGGATTACGAGTAAGTATACAATATTGTATGTTGTTGGGGTTGCGATAAAATGGATGTGGATGCAATGAAGGCCCATCAAGCAATATTGTTGCTCTTTTGTTAGGGTTATGTTTGAATTTGACTATTTAGTGGATTATGGGAGCAGGAGCGGAATTGTAAGCTTGGACCACGTACATCAGACGGAAAATTGTCAATAACGTTGTTGTTGTGTTGGCATAAGCTATCGACGTAGTTAGTACATAAATAGCATGAATATGGACTGGCTAGAGCAATTTTAAATTACTCGATTATTGAGCTTCCTGTTGCCCCTTGATCGGCTGTAGAGATTTCCCATCAAACTTTTGGTATAGAATCCACATCTAACGATTACTTCTAGTAGTAAGTCTTAAAGCTCCTGCAAGTGCATTTCATCGCTGAAGATAATTTTTTAGAGTCTTGATTTTCTTCAAATTTTATCATAATCCAATTGGAGAAGTTTTAGAACATCAAATGATCAAAAGACTTCAATTTCTGAGGGTTTCTGTAAAGTGTTCAGAGTCGAGAAGTGTTCTCAGCTATCCGACTGACTGACATTACTTCCGAAAAAGGATCCAGGCTTTTTGACTTCGTCGCTGGAAATTACACGGTACCTTAGCAGTACCTACTATATATCATTTTCCACGCTAAGCTACAAGATCTGCAGGACGCACTCATGTCCTTGCTGGATGTATTTTCTCAAACTGTTTCAAAATGAACTATTGACGATTGACCTACACTATTGATGACGTGTTCCATCCGCTAGGATGGAAGCAAGTTCATGAAAAGATCTTTTTGGGTTGTACCTATGCTGTGATATAGTTCAAACAACGTTAGGTAACAGTCATAGTAACAGGGTGGAATTATTTCCCATTCTTTTATCCAAAACGAAGTTCTTATAATTATGCTGAAACGTCATGTAGATGACCTGGTGTCAATGGCGTCAGTGGTCTGTGTAAATGGAAGAAATGGAGTCGTCTTGCAAGTAGCTAGGAACTGGGCTGCTAGATGTGAACTGATGGTTAACCAAAATAAAACTGACATATCACCAGAACCAAAGTACTTTCCTTTACTATTTTTTGGTTGAATGGGACAAACTTTCTCTTTTTCGTATCAGACAAATTAATGGTATTGTTCTTGACCCTAAGCGTAATAGAAAGCAATACAAAAGTATAAAGAAAATTCGATACAAAATGGAAACTTCGGTCAAACATGGTCGTGATCCACCGCAACAGAAATAACTATTCTCATCTACTATGGATCAATTATTGTTTGGTTTTGTCCATCAACAAGGATAAAAGCGAGTGATATTCACAAAAACTCTTTTGAGTAAAAAACTTGCACTTGCAAATCTTCTACCAGACTAACTCGTTTCAGGCCCTCAGGAATCAGGTCATAAGCCTGCGACCCGTCTCGTAAGCAACTGCTATCAAGTATACAGCGATTGATAAAATTCCTGCATGTCAACGCTAACAGTCAACAAACGAGCTACAAACGAGGGATTTCCACAGTATCCCTTTAATACTGAAAAGAGACTTCCACAATCCACATCCAGTCTTTTGCTGGCTTAACTCGAAAAAAGCAACACGACTAAAGACAAGACAGCAAATAGTTGAAACAGTATCAGTCACTAGGCCTTGGTTCTTCGTGAGCTTGTATTTCCATACAATTTATATATTCTTATTAGTACTGCTGAAGATATGCTAAAACTCACTGAACTTCAAGCGAGAAATTCTGTGTTTGACTCTGAAATCTAAATGTCAGAAGGAAGGCTTACAAGTTGGGACAGCATAAAAAAGCATGTTTGGTTGTCCGCAGCAAGCAAGAAATCTGTATCGATTATTGCCTTACGAAGAGGCTAGAGAAGATAAAATAAAAATTAATGGAGAAGAAATGTTAAACTTTTGGAGAGATCATTTTAACTGACCATTTACTAGTAATTAGCCAAAGAATTTCAACGTAGAGGATTATCAATAACTCGAAATGAGATCGAGGTATTTCGAACCAAGGCCCAAAATCAATCAAAATAGCCGGAACTTAGAGGCTACTAATAGTGTTTCAAAAACCGCTTAAAACGATCGGGAAAAGATCATTCCATAAGCTCATCTGTTAAATGTGAACAAAGTATTTTTAATAAGTGGTACCTCAGTATCAGCACTATCTTTCCAACTTAAAATATGTTAACTGGCTTTTCTTTCCCGAATATAGAAGGATGACAATCTGGCCTTGCCATCGTATGCATCCATTTAAGTATGAGAAAAGGAACCAAGTAAAGATAACAAACAATGTAGCAGGTGTTCCTGACAAGGTACCAACACACTTAATTTGTTTGTTAAGCCAGCCCAACGCCTTTCTCTACCCCTCCATTAAAAGTAGAATTTTCAACTCCTCAATCATTATAAAAACGAAGGATAAAAAATATTAATTTTTTATTGTCGGAAAAATAAAATTCTTATTCTCAATTTCAATAACACAATCCAACAAATTGACCATCTTCTTACTTTAACGGCATATACTGCACTATCTACTTGTGTGTTGTGTGAAATTCACATCGTTTAAATTCTTTGAACTTAATAAAGCGCACATTGCTCACATATGTTTGGTCGAATTCCGAAAAAAACACTTCCTTTCTCAAACACATACCACCGACCTCGCAATAATATATATTATATACTTTTTATCTCAGCTTTGCACTTGATTGCATTGTCCACAACCATTCGTCGTCGCATTCAAGCATTTTATAATCCTTTTGCACACAACAAAAGCAGTCCACCATCTGCTAAGAAAGCTTAAAAAAAAAAAACATACAAAAGATCTATAGGAGTTTTCTCTCTTGAATTTCAGTTACCATTAACTACAAGACTATACACAGCATAGACCATATCGACAAGGATGTGCCACTGTCAGTTTACCACTGTGCCATCGATATAAGGATGCATTATATCTACACAACATTCGTTGTGTTCCTTCGTCCTTGGAAACAGTCGTTGTTGTCCTTCGTCCTTGGAAATATGTATACGAGTACCAGTACACTTTTCTGTCTCTTTCAATGAGTTTCCACAACATTTTCGGCGAATTTCTAAAGTACACTTTTTATCGATTCTTTACAGTTTGTCTCTTTTCTGACCAAAACTTATCTTCCATCGTTGTCACCATGTAGTCGTCGGTCGTCGTCGTTGACGTTCACATTTTCATTTCCAAAATTTTAAAACCTGAAAGCTGTCGCCGGTCTCCCACTGAACCCACATGAAATCAACTACGCTTATTTCGTATCCTTGCCTCGACTTTAAGTTTGAATTTTTTTTCTAAGTAAGAGCCCATGGACCGAATAGGTATTCACAACCAACAACCATGTCACAGTACACTATTAGTTCATGCCCTTGGACAGCCATCGATTTGAGATACGGGTATTTTCTGCCACAAGGACATTATCTGCACTCAATTTCTTGTTTACAAGGACACACAGTATTGTGTTGAATTTGTGGGTGTACTGGTAATGGTAATGGTGGTTTGTATTGATAGAAATGCATTCTTAAAATTCTGAAGAAGACAGAAAACAAAGGTTCATTTTAAAAAGAAAAGAATGTTTTCAATTCTTCAATGAAAATGTTTTCAGTTTGAAAAATTGCCAAATATTGGTAGAAAATACATATACCAGTTTTTCTTCTCTTCTAATAGAAAGAACAAGAAACATATTCAAACGTGGTTAAATTTTTGTATTTATGTAAGAACTTAATAACCTGAAACTGAAAAAAAGTTTTTTTAGAAAGAAAAACCTTGTGATACTTGTAATTTGGATATTACTGGACTTCTTTAAAGTACACTGAGAGAACAAATAGATTGCGGCAAACGAAAAAATTGCCCAAACGACTATTTCGTTTGCTGGACAATTTTTCGGCTTCGTTTGCAGAAAATTGGTAAATTATTTGGGTAAGACATTTCTTGCGAACGATTAAAAAAAAAGAAAGTTTAGCGTGATTGAACCGGCACAGTGGTGCTTTTTAAGGGTTTCAGCGACAAAATTCATTTCAAAAGGCTACCAACTTTTTAATTTACAAAATGGCAGCTCCAATATGGTGGCCAGAACAAGCAATGAAAACGATAAACTGATAACAAATCATTCTCTAAGTTATAATTTTGGATGAATTTATACAAAGTAGGTCCTTAAATGTCAAAGCTATTCAAATCCAGAAATCTAACTATAACTTCAAAACTGCTGCTGTACAGGACCATGGTTCTGCCAGTACTCATGTATGGATCCGAGACTTGGGTGCTTAGCAAAAGGCACTGTGATCTCTTAGTCGCGTTCGAGAGAAAAGTCTTACGGAGAATTGTTGGCCCCATATGTGAGGAGAACGATTCCGGAGACGGTACAATCATGAGTTGTAAGCAATCTACCTTGAAGCAGACATAGTGACAATAATTAAGCTCGGTAGACTCCGGTGGGCAGGGCACCTAGCTCGTATGAGCGAAGAGGAACCTGCTCGGAAAGTCTTTTGTGGCACATTCTATGGTAGACGGCAGCGTGGTAGACCATGCTTGCGCTGGAGAGATAACGTAAACCAGGACGCCCGAAGCCTTCGGATGGCGTCGTCGGCTTGAGACCGGGATAGGTGGAGAGACTTTTTAAAAGAGGCCAGGACCGGACTCCGGTTGTCGAGCCGATGATGATGATGAGGTCCTTAAATACTGACTGCAACGTAATTATGCATGTTTCAGTTATATCCAGGACAAAAAACTAAGGAGTTCACAAAAACAAGACTATTTTAGCCTGTAATATACACACACCTTAGCGAACACCCTTAGGCTATTTCTTGATCTTACTAATGATCCTCATTAAAAAAAATGACAATTTTGAAGGTATAGTGTTACCAACTAACTTTAATGGCAACAACTACAAAAGCAAAATAATATAAAATAACAATGTTCAATAAAACTGAGTATGATTTTTTCTGTGACCCTAAAATATACAAAAAAGTCTATGATGTCACGTTTTCGAGATAATTGTTCAAGAAAATACGTCATAGATAGAATGAAAATCTTTAAAATCATTTTCCTGTGATTGGACATTTTTGGGATATGACGTTGTTGAAGCAAATGAGCGATATGAACAAAATGAGAGAACAAATCGTTTGCTTCAAACGAGTTTTCGTTTGTTGGATAGTAATTTTTCGACTTCAACTTCGTTTGCAACAAACTTTTAAATTTGTTGTGGTGAAACAATTTCTGCGAATGAATAAATAAATAAAAAAGTTTAGCGGTGATTGAACCTTTGACCTCTTGATTTCGTACAAAGGCTGTTCTATTGTGCCACGAACTGGATAACTCTCGTGTAGCATAGAATTCACATTAACACCACAAGTTTAGAGTCAATTAATAAGAAAATCCGTTTTTTGCAGTCATTTGGCTGATGTTGTGTTTCATTATTAACGGCATACCTTCCTCTTTATAATGAAATAAACATCCGATCATTTATCTCCAAAAATGCCATTTTTCTTTGAATATCAAAATAACACCTCTTATTGGAAAACCCTTTTATATTTACACCACAAGTGAAATTCTTTGCAACAAACTACTGTAAAGGTTTTTCGCAACATATCGTCCCGGTGGGGTAGGGGTGGGGAAATAAAAACTATGTCAGCTTTAAGTAAAATAAGGACATAATTTACCACGAAATTTTTTTTTTTTTCAGAAATTATTCTCTCTAATTTTACGACACCGACAAATCTTGTAACACGATTTCCCAAAATTTTCATTTGTGCACATTCATGTTTCTGGCATGATGGAGACGATATTTAATGATAACTTTTCAATTTCAAACGGTCATATCTCGAGTTGTAGATTTGTTTTTATACATTTTTTATTAGTATGTGTGACTTTTATCTGTATAAAAGGTCTTCCTATCGATTTCAAGAGATTTACATTCTGCCTCTATCACTTTCAACCTGTTTCTAACATCACCCCAATTAACCGTACTGAAACTACAAATACCTAAAAATTCCGAATATCAAAATTTTTATTTTAAATTTTCATGTTTTTTGGCTCGGTCGGGTATATGAAAAAAAAAAATTGAACTTTAAACCGTGGCAACCCTTTGCCCAGGGCTTTATTATGACAGAATATTGGTAGGCAACCCATGTGCCAAACTATTTATTAAGATATTACCTAAACGAAAATGGGTCTCAACTAGTAAAACGATGACGGAAGGTCGTCCTATAGTGATATCTTAGACTATTAATGGACTTAGACTGAGGACTTTTCCAAGCACAAACCAGAATATTTAATTTGATAACAATAATTATGTTGTCCCTCTGCCTCAAAGTATTACCCAGGCAATATTAACGCCTATGGAATAGCATTTACTTTCCCTTCAATAGCACTAAGTTAATTTTATCATAATTAACGTAGGTACCCAGTACCCAAAGCCAAGCCTTTGATAAATTCTTTTCCCAGTAATTATGAAAAAAAAAAAACATTTGAAAAGACATTCCAAACTTTTAATGATCATCTTCCTATCTTAGCCATCCATAGAAAAATGCTAATGATTCATTCATGTTTAACATATTTCTTAACTTTATGAGCCAGTAATAAGTTTTCAAAGAGTTTTCGTTTCAATATTTTCTTTTTTTTTTTTTTTCTTAACAAAATATCTTTAACACACACGTCATGTTCCTACCAAAAGTCCAAAAAATTCTGTGTACTCATTTTGCTATGTTGCATGTAAAATTCTAATTAAAAAAGTTTCTAACTGTTTTTTTTGTAATTTTATTTTAAGGTCACGATGGTGTCACAACAGTTGCTGTGAAAACTCTCAAAGAAAATGCTGCAGAAATTGAAAAACACGATCTAGTGTCTGAACTTCACGTGAGTAGAAAAACAAATTTTACATTTTTTGTTGCTCCTCTTTTCAGTTTTTTTTTTTTTTTTTTTTTTAATATTTTTTTTTGCTTTAATAAAACTTTTTCATCAAAAATTTAACCTAATTAAAAATTCACCGTTATGTTAATGAAACCGATATTACATCGTCTTGTTATTCCTGCTGAAAATTATTATAAAGTGCCTTCATTTGAATATTTATTCTTTGTCTACTATATCATCATTTCCAGCATCAGCATTAGAATGAGATATTATGGCAGAAGAAAAAAGAAATTAAAAATGAAAAAAAAAAATGTCTCTTCTATGCAAAAAAGTTTTGCCGTTTGAAATTTTAAGTTTGCAAGTTATAATTTTCGAATTAAAAATTCGAACTTTCTTCCTGGTAGTATCTATCTAAATATCTATTAAAATGACAGTAAGAAGTTTTTGGTCGGCATAGACAGATGGGGAAAAGAAAGTAATTAAAAATGAATCTGGAATACGAGAATTTTGCAACCATTTGAGTCCCCTTCAAGAGGGACACGAAAATTTAAAAAAAAAAAAAATTGATATAAATGGCGCCCGGTGTGGGTCTTGCTACTATTAATTCTCTTTGAATTTGAATAAAGAATTGCCACCAACCTCAAAAGTGTTATGAAAAGTGTTGGAATAAAGATTATTTATATGTAACGGGTGATTTTTTAGCTAGTTTGGTTTTGGTAACACTGGTTTTGACAGCTGACGTGTGTTAAGTACCTTGTGTCACTGTCAAACAGCTTCAGTTTGGTTTGCAATTTAACCATGGATCGTCTTACAAATGAACAGCGCTTGCAAATTATTGAATTTTACTATCAAAATTCGTGCTCGGTTCGAAATGTTCATCGCGCGCTGCTTCCATTTTATGGTCGTCATTCTTGACCTTCTGAGCAGTCTATTCGGAAGATTGTGACCAAATTTCGCACCAAATTTACTTTGTTGGACATTAAACCACCAACACGTTTACGTACTGTGCGTAGTGAAGAAAATATTGCGGCCGTATCAGCTAGTGTAACAGAAGACCGCGAAATGTCGATTCGGCGCCGTTCCCAGCAGTTAGGCCTTTGTTACAGCACTACGTGGAAAATTTTGCGGAAGGATTTGGGCGTAAAGCCTTTTAAGATACAGCTGGTGCAAGAACTAAAGCCAGCCGACCTACCACAACGCCGAATTTTTGGTGAATGGGCTCTTGGAAAGCTGGCCGAGGATCCGTTTTTTTTATCGAAAAATTTTGTTCAGCGATGAGGCTCATTTTTGGTTGAATGGGTACGTAAATAAGCAAAATTGCCGCATTTGGAGTGAAGATCAGCCAGAAGCATTGCAACAGCTACCAATGCATCCCGAAAAAGCCACTGTTTGGTGCGGTTTATGGGCCGGCGGCATTATTGGGCCATATTTCTTCAAAGATGATGCGAATCGCAGCGTTACTGTCAATGGTGAACGCTACCGAGCGATGATAACAAACTTTTTTTTGCCCGAAATGGAAGTTCTTGACTTGCATGATATGTGGTCTTGTTGAAAGACGGTGCCACATGCCACACAGCACGCGAAACAATGGCGCAATTGTGAGGCGAGTTTGGTGAACAGTTAATTTCACGTTTCGGGCCGGTCATTTGGCCGCCTAGATCGTGCGATTTGACACCATTAGATTATTTTTTGTGGGGGTATGTCAAGGCTAATGTCTATAGGGACAAGCCCGCTTCGATTGACGCACTGGAAGCCAACATCCATGCATTCATTCGTGAGATACCGGCCGATATGTGTGAAAGAGTATGCCAAAATTAGACTCAGCGGATGGGCTACCTGCGCTGCGGTCAACATTTGCATGAAATTATCTTTAAACATTAAATTGCAAGGTTCAAACTATCGATTCAAATAAATATTTCATTCATTTTTTCGAATTTTTTGTGTTTTTTTTTTTTAAGTTCTAAACCTCTTAAAAAATCACCCGTTATAAAAATTCATTCCTTGGACTGTCTATAAGAATATCAAGAAAGATTTGATTGGAAAATGGGTTTAAGTTTTTTTCTATTATCTACCGTATTGTTTTTTTTTTTTTTTTTTGTGAGAAAATCTTTGTGTTGAAACTTTTTCTCTTTATTTCTATTCATGATTTCTATTATTCACATATTTTTCCATCCGTGAAAAATGTTCTGATTTCTTTTACTGTTCACAAAAAAGGTAACGAAGATGAAGAAAACTATGAGAGTTCTCATCAACCAACGCAGGATTATTTATAAAGATTCTTGAATTTCTCTTTTTTCTTACTTTGATTTAAAATATTTTTGTTGATGTGCAAATTTCTTTGTCAAAGCAAAAAAAAGGACTTCATGGGAAATAGTGCAAAATTAACAAAAAAAAAAAAAAAAAAAATAAAATATTGAAAAGCACTATCTGCTATCAACTTTCTTCGTTGATATGAAAAAGAAAAAAAAAATTATTGCAAGAAAACATTTTCACAAAAAAAAATCAATGTTTTTCTTAACGCGATCAAATTCTCCTTTTCTCTGTGAGACAAAATTCGTGTAAATAAAGTTGAAGCGTTGTTCATTCACATTTTCTTATCCATTTTTAAAGCTTTATTCAAAGCAGGTACTTAAAATTTTAAATTTTGCTCTTAAAATTTATTAATCGTTTGTATTGGCAAAAGACCCAAAATTTAATATCGCATTTTGGTTGGCCCAAATAGAGCTATGCTTCGTCAAAGAGAAGCATTAAAAAATTTTTCAATTTCTGACTCGACTATAGCTCTAGGCCGACTGCGACTGACAATCGCAACCAATAGATTATATTAAACCTTTTTTTTTTAATTTTGAGTTTAAATTTAATTTTTTAAACTACTGATGGTGAAAGCAACTTTATTTGACAATAAACTGAAAAGCAGTTATGAGGTTTTCGAAAAATTAATAATTTGGTATTGCATTGTCTTTGTTTTTTTATGATTTTTTGACTTCTAAAAGTGCTTTTTTTTGCACTAAGTCTAAAATTTAATAATAATTTCTTGTATAAATTTTGAGTTCATGGCGAGGGTCATGACCCTGTGATCCCCCTTCCTGTATACCCTACTGTTGGCCAGAAGATTTCCGACAGTCTCGAGTTTACAGTGCCTTTGTTCCTTGGCCTTTATTCGCAAATATCTTTAAAATTGTTTGGCATTCAGAAACATTAGGCCATTTTTGGATCGATTTCAAGATGAGTTATCAACCATATAAAATTGGTATATCTATTGAAGTCAAAATGTTCCTTGAGAGGGTATACTCTGCTTTATGATCAGAGGTTCCATGTGAACTTGTTGCAGTTGCAGAAGAAGACTTCGAAGACCACTTAGTTTATTAGTGGTCTTGCAACATATTTCTAGTACGTTGATGTGTTTCTTCAGAGATTTTAATTTTTGTTGATAATTGTTTGGGTTAGTAGCACATATAGAATCTGCAGGAATATAAGAGGGCTTTCAAATAAAATAAGAAAAATAGAGTTCTTTTTTTAAAGTAGTGTGAAACTGATATGAAATAACCCTTTATTTGCTATACAGCAATGGCCAAGTAGTCAGCGTATGTAATCTCTTTGAACCCCAAACACTTTCAGTCTAACTAATTGTTCGTTAATCACAATAATAAATAAAAATGGGGATAAGATTCTACCTTGCGGTGGGCCTCTGCTAACAGATCTTCTTGCAGTGAAGTCTTTTAATTTTGTATAAATGATTCTACTTCTTTTATATGACATTCTTTAGAGTGGTTGTGTTTGCAAGATTGATAACGTTATTTAAAGTGCCTTCGGTATCAAGGAATGCAATTAGAATGTACTTTTTATGATGTAGAGAATGTGCATAAAAATATAAGCTTAAACAAAATTGCAATCTTTCTGTTTGGGGTACCCGCTCCACTCAATTTCCAACTCATTATTTCACTTTAATAAAAAAAATCAATCAATTACCAATCGAGCTTTCCCACAATTACATGTATGTTCATTTGTACATTATACCCACTTCTTATTATGAAGTGAAAAAAAAAAAATGTTTTCAATTAAATTTTAATTAAATTAAGTTCAAGACATTAATTAGAAATAAAAACTGAAATAAATGCATAATTTACACAGTTTAATGATTTCTCCTCCCCACCCTAATCTCATTCCAACAAGTTTTTCTCCTATTCAATTTAAATGAAATTCAATGAAATTCTGAATAAGTGAATTATGTACCTACCCCATACCACTATCCATCATATATAAATAAATGTTTTACACTTTTATGGCATCACTTCCCAGGACGAAGAGTGTGTACTCAACATAAAATGCAAATAAAATGTAATCAGTAGATTTTTAATCTAAATCTCTCTTCTCATTGCATTGAATAAAAAAAAAAGGTGCACACACATTCATTCTTAGCTCATGTATACCCAAACCCACATTGAATTGTACAAAAAAAAAAAAAACACTCTTAATCCCATTTAATTAGCAAATCCAATTTTCTATGCACACATTTTTATTCAGTCTCTGTTTTTCAGTCCAAATAAAAAAAAACAAATTCTAAAGACTTTTTTATAGAGACTTCCCACCCTCCCCAACCCTATACCCTTGTCGTTTAAAATGCATTAGATTTGTTTTTTATTTTTTTTTTTGATTTTTTGTTCATGCAGGTAAATGAATTTCTATTCATATACCTACATACCCAACAGTTTAATCCTTTTTTGATTACAAATGAAGTTATGCTCGTTATCCTATTTCAATAAAAATTAGCACACACCTGTTGAGAGTTGCTATGTTTAGTTTATTCGCAATAAGAAAAAAAAAAAAAGAATTCAGAAAAAACAAATCATTCAATTGGCCACAAAAAGAATTTATAAATTACGAACAAAAGGGAATCCTTTAAGGATCAAATTAGATGAACAAAGAAATAATATATAAACGATGAAGAAAAACAAAAAAAAAAAAGAAATAAATCCCACACACACACACATAATAGAGAAATGCACGTGCGCCAGCGAACCCGTTTGTCGTTCTTAATTAAGTTAGCTCATAATAAAATTATGCACTTGGCAGGATTCTCGAAGTCGTCCTTGGCTTCCGCCATCGCATATACCAACCTACTTGCTGCCACAAAGAAAATTAACAAAAACTCACCATTAACTCGAAAAATAAATTAGCTTCCTAATTCCCCAGTCAGAGCTAATTCCCCATCGAATGTCGTTCCTCGCTCGCTCGTTGTCGTTGCCGACGCTGCGCTGCGCTGGCTGGCTGCCCGTGCCACAAACCATCGCTCGTCGATGGCTTAAGGTCGCTGTACCCAAAAACCTCCCCTATATTTAACCGTTCGAAAAACTTTTGCAATTAAATTTCATTACAAAAAGAAAGAGTAAGGAATGCAAGGACGAACGAAAGAATACAAAAAAGAAAATAAAAGCCTTATAAGAAAGAAAATCTCTGCTGAAGTTGATTTGTGTACCCAAAGGGATGTGAAAGCGGGAGGTCTTGTGCTTTCCTGTTCGGCGGCGTACATATGTACATGAAGGAAGACAAAGGTCATAAACTAACGGTCCAAAAGCTTATGATTTTTTAACCACCACAAACCGACCTCGATGATGAGGATGATGGGGTAGGATAACCAGCCAGCAGCCGAGCCGGCCCGATGGGAAAAATGTCCAGACAAAGTAAAGAAAGTCTCAATCTGTCAGTTGGTTAAAGTAGCTCAGGGAAGTTTAATAACCTAACCCCTTTTGTCTCCCACCCATCATATGACAGCCCCCAATATTAGAGCTCGAACATAAATGGCGGTAGAACGATAAAATGAGGTTGCTGCCCACCAACAACGTCACCGCGCGCCGCGCCGTATAGTTGCTTCGTTCCATTCATCAGTTTTTTTTTTGCCAACATGCTTTACCCAGGGTTAAGTTGGAAAGGGTATCACATTGAATGGAATGGGTGGGGGATGGAGGTAATAATCTCAAATCGAATTGCCATTTATATTGACATGGCAGTTCATTTGGAATTGTCTAGAATCGAGGTTGATTTTGTGCCAAGTTAACTGATCAAACCCCCTCCACAAAATAATAGCCAAGGACTCAACCATCCAGCAAACCGCAATTTCTATTCAGTCGTTGTTAGTTTGCTGAATGCCTTATACGTTCTACCACAAATTTTCTTCTCTTTAAATGTGTGGGTGATTTTGTTACATATATTTGCTTTTTGCCATCATTTCTACGTTTATTTTAGGTATTGGAGTGGTATATTGGAAGAATTATATTGGTATTATAGCTGGCTTTTACTCGCTCATATCGAGGTGTGTGCCACAATAAGTTGTGTGTGTATGGCCTAGTTTGTCTTGAATTGTTGACGTACAATTCGTGAGAGGTTTTGACATATTAGCTGTTTTGTATATAATATAGGGGTGAAGGGTCTTATGACCTTTTCACATGATTAATGGGGAAATGAGGCAAACGAAACGACACCAAATTGAATGGAAAACAAGAAAGTTTGTGTTGTTTTGTTCGAATTTTGTGTGTTTCCATAATCTAAATATTTATTTGCTATTTAACTTCAATAAATGAACAGGCTAAATACGAATGAAAGTTAAATGTGAAGGGAACATAAAATGTGATTTGAATTGAATATTTTTTTTTCATTTCAAATTAATGTTAGTTATTGGCAGAGCATAACAGCTTTGACCTTCAAATAAAAAGTCAATACCTATACCCTAACAAAGGAAAATGAAAATTCAA
Source organism: Meliscaeva auricollis (assembly GCA_948107695.1). Lineage (NCBI taxonomy): Eukaryota > Metazoa > Arthropoda > Insecta > Diptera > Syrphidae > Meliscaeva > Meliscaeva auricollis. The sequence goes on along the minus strand of OX403616.1, from coordinate 74,703,530 downwards.
CCAAATGAGCACTGAGCTATTTCTCTAATTATTATATCGTTGTATAAATAGTTTTCTCGTAAATAAATTAAATTAAAGTGAATATTGAAATTAAATTTGATCTATTTTTATAAGGAGCGAACATCAATTAATCGTCATTTCGGGAACGCCTATTTTGGTATGAATCAAAATTTAAACTATAATTTTTTGACGATATTAAGATGCAAAATCGAGACCACTACAATAAAAACCTCAAAAATATTTCGTTTAATTTTGTTAGAAAGAAAATAAACGGTAATAATGATCAAAACGTCATTTCCGGGAACGCTTTTTGGGCTATTAATGAGTTATACAGAAGTGGAATCGGCTAAGGTGATAGTTGATTGTTGCTGTTTTTGATTATCATTTTATCATTTTTGATTTTCAACTACTATTCCATTTGTGTAATTCGATCGTTTAACGAATCTTCAAATAACATATTTATGAAACTTTACTGTTGTTTTATCTACTTTTAACACTCTTGCATTAAAAAAAAAATGATTTTCAAAAAATTGAGCTTGAAATCCATTTAAAAACATTCGAAAACGACACCTAAATAGGTGTCAATCGCAAAACGATTGTCGTTTTAATTATCACCTTACATGAGGCAAAATTTTCGCCTTTGATTATCAACTGTCAACTATCACCTTAGCCAATTCCACCCCAGTATTCACGAATCAAATCTACATAATTTTAGTATTTTAAGTCAAATATCAATTAAAATATGGCTTGAATTTGAAGTTTTATCATAAAGTTGAAAATGGTTGCTCAATTCTATTCTTTTCTTGTGCCTTCAGCATCAGCACCCAAAAGAGTGCAATTTTGCTAAGTACAACACTAAAAGAACAAATCGATTGCGGCAAACGAAACAAAAACGTCGTTTGCTGGATAATTTTTTGGCTTCGCTACACAGCAAATTGATAAATTCGTTTGGGTTAAACAATTTTTCGAACGATACAAAAAAAATAGTTGCGTGTTACTCCTGTGATTGAAAAAGCAACCTTTCGCTCACGAAGCGAGTTTCCTGTCATTACGCTGCGGACTACATAATTTTAGAGTGGAGTAAAATGCATATAAACAAAATTAGGAATCATTTGCGTCAAACGACTTTTCGTTTGTTGGATAGTAATTTTTCGAATTCAACTACGTTTGCAGCAAACTCTAAAATTCGTTTCGGTAAAACAATTTATGAAAACGAATCAATAAAAAAAAAGTTCTGCGTAACACCGTTGATTGAGCATGGATTTGAGCGTATTTAAATTCAGTCAAAAGCTACTATGCACTGTGCTAGAGCTGTTTTTTTCTAGGAGTTCGCGCACATGGTAGGAAAAAAAGTGTTTGATTTCATTATTAGATTTTAACGATCTTTAGTCAGTATAAGCTACGCCTTTGGCATCGGCTAAATTATCCTCGCTCCTAGTTATCGACCATTAAAAGAGGCATTGTATATAAGAGCCCTGACTGTGGTGTTCCCCTTAACGTTCCCACCTTAAGCTTACTGTTATTCATTTCCAAATTAACAATCCTTTAGAAACTATAAAATATATCCAGTTTAGCAGTAATGAGTTAGTATTGAAAGAGTCCAGGCATAATTTAACAGTGGCCCTGAATGTCAAGGAATACCACAGACGTATGGCGTTCGTTTCAATACCGTTCCTTCAATGTCATGAGATGCATTTGGTCAATTTATTTACCTGACAACCCAAATAACAAGTAACAACTTTTGATTACTCCTTTTACTCAAAATTTGTTTCTGTATTAATCAAGTCCATTCAAATATACAAACAAACCAAAAAAAAAAAAACAAAAACAAAAACAAAATGTCAACTGTTTCGTTAGATAAAACAAAATAAATGCAGCTTAAGTTCCAACAAGGGATGCCACATAAAGGTCCTTCCGGTAGCTTGTCATAATAAATTTTCATAAAATTTTAACGAACATGTCGCCGCATTGTTTTCATTACAAAAAAAAAAAAAGAAGAATATAACCTCGCTCCTGAATATTATCTACCATTATGTGTTGTAGTCAACGGGGCGCGGTGGCGGGCGGTGACGGTGTTGGTGGAAAAAGCTTTTCCCAACAGGATATTCTCCAAGGTACTTTTGAACCGCATTGTGCCATCCAAACCCCCAAACCCTAGACACACAACGGATGAGTGGGGCTTAACGTTTTTAAAGTTCTATCGTTTGCGTTGCGTGTCGTTGTCGTTCGTCACAAACGGACAAAGTTTACCCACACAATTAACGGTAATTGTTTCTTTACTCACATGAAAGTTTGATGCATACATCCAACTTTGAGTGCTAGGGCTCTCTATCCGCGACCCGGATAAAGGACCATTGTGTGTTTGCACCCTTAAGCGATATGATGAGAACGACGGATGACTTCCTCGCTTCCCTGTGGGCCACAATCATCTATTGGACGTGAATGCGCGTCGTTGTGGATCGTTGGCGCTCAATGGGCTTCTTTGTCCCAAAAAAAAATAGTGTTTTATTGCGAATTACGGTTTTATGATGGCTTCTCGTTGTGCAAGGAATCCTTTTGGCATGAGTTTGCAGAATGGCGGATGAGAAAAAAAAAATTAATTTTAAAATGGTGAAACCTCAGAAATTGTTGTGGCTCATTCCGAGGAGGAAATGGCGGTTTTAACGGTTTGCCATACACAGGCTGAAGCTTGTATAAACAACAAATACAACAACATAGCGCATCCATCGCCATGGGTTGAAACCGAATATAAACCAACAAATTGAGCGGCTGAATTTCGGTCAGTCTTCAATGGTACCCCTTAACCGGGCGGCCGGCGAGGATGTCTGCAGTCCGGCCCACAACAACAATTATAACAAATTGCGAATTGTATGTTTGTAGTTCTGCTGATGATGCAGTGCATATGCATATTGTTGTGTGGGTGGTGAATGCCCGCGGTCAAACTGGGGGTTTTTTCATTCATCAAAACAACCCTCCCTGGAAATGCGGGTATTTATGTTATTGCCTAGTCAAGTTGATGATAGAAATCGGTCGATAAAATGCAACGATGCATAAGGGGCGCCCGCCCCAGCTTAGATATTATAATTATTACACTAGTATGCGGGGTGTTTTAAGTGTTTTAGAATTTTGCACATTACTGAGCGAGTGGTTTATGGAGATGTTAATAAAATTGTGTTTTATGACACAACACTCGTAAACAGTGAACACATCATCAGAATATCACCACCGATAGCATTAGAATGATAGCCTTAGTCGAAACACATACCTACGCCCTATATTGTCCGATATGACAATTTGATACAAAGGGTGGGTACCTACATGTATTATGTATTGCGAGGGTGATTGTGTTAAAAATAGAGGAAAAGTGTTGTATGCAAACATCAATTTGTTATTTGCACTGTACTTAAGGGATCAATATTTTATTCCTTAGCTTGTTTTCATTTCAATTGTAAAATTAATTGTTCGACGAGGTTTTGATAAGAATTTTAAGAATTTTTTTTATTTGAAACAAAGTAAAGTGCACTTCAAATCTCTGCAAACAAAATATTTAATAAATATTTAGGTACTCGGCACTACAACACATCGCCTTTTTAATGTTGAAGTATTTGAAAAATTCATAAATGGATCACCAAGTTAGGTATACGTGTTCTCTACAAAAATAAATATTTTTTATTCAAAAATTAATAATTTGCTTAAATACATACTATTTTTTTCAAATATGATAATCTTTTAACAAAAAAGAAAAAGGTGTGTGTACTCATTTACGCGCGCTAGAAGTTATATTTCCTATCATTATTCTCTATTTGTATACTTTTTTTGGATACGTAAAATTATTAAGTTTTAGAACGGAAATTTATTTAAAGAAGTATAATGTGCTTTAATGTGAAATTAATTCATATATTTCATAAAATTGATATTTAATCGACCGAACCCCTGTACTTTGGAATATTTTTGCGTTCGACTAGTTTCAAATGGTCATTTTTGAAGCTCTTAGCTAACCCCCATAATGATATTGCGTGTATCAATATTTTTGTTGACATTTTAGGTGTAGTTTTATAGAAATTTGATTTTTTTTAAGTAGACAAAGTTCAATAATTGGTCAAAATAACATAAAAAGTACATTTTGTTGCACTTTTTTTCTGTAATATTATATCATTAACAGTCGTTGTTTTCAATTTAATCAATAACCTTTGTATTACATTGCTTAAGAAAACAGATACATCTTGCCATTGAACTAAAAATTTATTCAAAATTAACAAATTTTTCATTAAATTGTGTAATCTTAGCGCATTCATAAAAAACATATTTTCACGTAACTACCTTTGTGACAATAAAATAATTTTTTTTAGATTTTTCTCTCTAAAATTAGTAAATATGCACTTTTATGTTTAAAAATATTTATTGCCTATCAAGAATACTTGAACCAACAATATTGTAGTACATCGTTTTATGAAACTCCACCAAATTTTACACCACATTGCAAAAAGAATAAGAAAACAAAAATTTATTTTGTTCTTAATCACCTTTTACTCATTATTTTTATATGTAATTGTATACAAAAAATTACATCATGTTGTAGCCTAATATTTCAGCTCAATTTTGACACTTCAATCTTTCAAATCCGACAAGAAACAACAAGATTACAAGTTTTATAAGCGAACCACCTCGAATCCATTTGTGAGCTAACGGTACAGTTCTCCACTGGTGGCTGGTAGAGTCCGATGACCAAAGCAGACAATTTTGTTAAATTTTGTTGAATTTCGGATAAAACTCTTTTCAATTTTGTGAAGCTTTTATAGTATGTACAGTTATGTGTGATATATCAAATTAAAGGTAATTTTATCGTGATGCTTAATAAAGTTGAATCATAGTCTTATGAAATTCAGCACCGCGTAAACAAAACTCTTTTTACCATTATGTCGGCTCACAGACTACAGAAAATTGTCAAAGTTTGTACAAAAATGCATTTACCCAATCTCTAATGGCTGTGTAAGTTTCAAGTTTAAAAATATAAAAATGATAAAAATAAAATATAGTTGGAAACGTTAAAAAAAACTTGCACAGAAAAATCTTGTTTTTACTGTTATTCATTTAAAAATCTAATTTTTTCACACGTTTGTACTTACTTACTTACTTACTTAGGTCCTCAGACCTTCAAAGGTCCGTTGTGATCCCCTTAAGGGGCATAGGGCCTCCACTACTCCTACGCGCCGGGGATATCCGCTCAAATGTCGGCAGAAGTCGCGACTGCCGGCACGGGCTTTGCCTCTAATGAGGAGAAGTCGCCAGTGACAACGATAGCTTTGAGTGGCGGAACGGCCAGCAAGTCTAGCACAGTCTGTGGAACATCTGCCAATGTAGAGTCCGCAGGCTGTAGCGAGGCGAGCAAGCTAGGCGCCATTGGTAGTACGGGATCTGTGCCTAAACAATCCAATACTACCAATAAACCCCACTTCAGTGGTAAGGCACCCTTGAAAAAAGGGTCCGCTGCAACCACCACGAGAGAACCTCTCTCTCCCTCTAAACCCCATTTTAGTGGTAAGGCACCCTTGAAAAAAGGCAAAGCTGTAACCACTAAAATCCCTCTTTCTCCCCCGAAAAGAATCAAACGCGCTCGAGACTTACGGAATGCTAGGAGAATCATCAAAAGACTAGGTGAAAAACTAGAAACTAATGGTGACCCGAAGCAGGAAGTAACCCTAGCATGGGCTAAAGGCATCATTGCGAAAAATAAAGATGCTGGGACCGGCGGCGACTCTACGTCAAAGCGACAACGGTCCATGGAGGGAACCATTTCGGAACCCAAGCGCCCAAAAATGCAGCAGACTAGCACTCCATCTGCTATCTGTAGGGAAGATCTCTCTTTCAGCGAAGCGCTCCAGAACAAAATTATTGTGGCAGTCATCGACAGAAGCGATATCGATGGCAGGATTTCTCCAGATCGCTGGGGGGTGGTAATAAGAGAACTCTCGGGACTCTTCCTGAATATCATGAAAGAAAACCCAGGTACACCCCCGGTTATTAGAGACTATGGCTGGCACCGAGGCCAAGTAAAGCTTAGCTCTTGTGGAGATCAGAGATCCTGCGATCTTTATAAGCTTGCTGTTAGCATGATAGGAGAAATCTGGCCAGGTGCGAAACTTGAGGTCGTTGCTAGAGAGCAAATCCCTAACAGGCCTCGGGCTCGCGCCTGGATCCCAGAGGAACCCTCTCAGCTAGATGTCATCCTCCAGATCATTCAGTGTAGTAATCCGGACCTGCCCACTCACAACTGGAAAGTCGCGAAAGTGGATGAGCCAAAGGGCGCTTCAAGATCTGCAATTATTGTGGTGAATAAAGAGTCCCTAGCTCCTCTACTGGCGACCAAAGGTGTGATTGGATATGGTTTCTCATCTATTACACTGAAGATCTACAAAAAAGATGAGGGAATCAACGAAGATCCTCCACAACCACCCGGTACCTCCACAGGCGCGGAATCTGTTAGGGACATCGATCCAGCAATGGAAATTGATGCCTCTAGCACTTCTGAGTCTGAAGAGAGGACCAAACATACTGCCGAAAAGGCTCCAACCGTCGACAGTCTCTCCGAAAAGGAAGATGAAGACTCCGGGAGAGAGGCTCTTCTTAGCGAAGAGGAATCCATTGGCTCTGCTTCCGAAGCCGAGTTACTGGATTCCTCTTCTGAATCAGAAGACCTCAATCTGACAGTGTTGGGGATTGGTCTGAGTGATTGTAGTCAAGATGCTGCAGTTCCTCCAGATTAATCTCCAACACTCGATTAAGGCCTCGGCCTCCCTTCTTCTCCGGCTACATAAAAACCGGGAAGAAATAGTCCTGATCCAAGAACCCTGGATTGCCAAATCCACCATTCAAGGACTCAGGACTCCTGGCTACTACTTGCTGTATGCGTCGGATAAAGGTGAACCAAGATCCTGCATATTAGCCAAAAGTAGTTCTAATGTATATCTACTCCCTGATTTCAGCGATCGTGATATTACCGCCGCCAGGATACATACCAAAAATGGGACGTACTGGATAGTGTCGGCATATCTTGGCCACGACGACCCTGGCCCTCCTGGCGATAAGCTAAAGAGGATCATAGCTGAAGCAAAACGGCAAAAAATAAGCCTCCTTATTGGGTGTGACGCAAACGCCCATCATACTGTATGGGGCAGTACAGATATAAATGATAGAGGTGAGTCCCTTTTTGATTTTATTCTAAGTACTAACCTAATAGTAAGTAATATAGGCAACGAACCCACCTTCGTTACCAGAAACAGACAAGAAGTGCTAGATATCACTCTTGTCTCTGACACCATTCATCAAATAGTAACGAATTGGAAAGTATCTGAAGATCACTCATTCTCTGACCATAGATACATACAATTCAGTTTAAATGATGAACCAACCAGACCGCCAGCTTTCCGCAATTATCGGAAAACTAACTGGCAGCTGTATAGGGATATTCTTAAGAGATCATTTAAACCCGAATTTCAAGATATCCCCTCTAATACTTCCGACCTTGACAACAAAGTCAAGGATCTCACATCAATCCTCAATCACGCAATGAGCATTTCCTGCCCTCTTATCCAAATAAGAGGAAATAAGAAACCTCATTGGTGGAATTCAGGACTAGAACCGCTCAGAAAAAGCTGTAGAAAGCTGTTCAATCGAGCTAAATATACAAAGGAATCCTCAGATTGGGATTTATATAAAGAATCCCTTAAGACTTATAAGAAACAACTGAGGATAAGTAAAAGATCTTCATGGAAGAACTTCTGTGATAAAATAGAAGACACTTCTGAAGCATCTAGATTAAGAAAAATTCTTTCAACTAATCCAGTCATGCCAAGTTCATTAAAATCATCAAATGGCTCCTGGACAAACTCGTGTGAAGAATCACTCAATCTGCTACTTGATACTCACTTTCCAGGTAGCTCGCAAAACGTTTGTAACATGTACTCAATTGAGTCAAACAACAAACTATTAAATATCCAAGGGTTAATAACAAGGGAAAAACTGAAATGGGCAATTAATAGCTTTGATCCATACAAATCGGCAGGACCAGACGGCATAATACCAGCTGAACTACAGTTTGCTTCGGATATAATCTTACCCACTCTTGAGATAATACTGAGCAGCTGTATAAATCTGGTTCACATTCCCTTAATATGGAGAGAAGTTAAAGTCGTATTTATACCCAAAGCCGGCAAATGCTCCCATGTTACCCCCAAGGATCTTAGACCAATCAGTCTATCGTCCTTCCTTCTCAAAACTTTGGAACGACTGATTGATATTCACCTGCGTAGTGCGATAGAGCGAAATCTTATCTCAACATCACAACACGCATACTGTAAAGGAAAATCGGTAGAAACTGCGCTACATACCTTGGTACGCACCATCGAATACTCCCTAAATCACAAAGAGTACACTTTAGTTGCATTCCTAGACATAGAAGGCGCCTTTAACAATGTCGACAGCGCCGCAATAGCTAAGGCACTGCAGAATCTCAACGTAGATAGTTCACTTAGAGACCTGATAAATTTCATGCTGAAAAGCAGAATTATAAATGCGGAACTAGGTAGCTTTACTGCAAGAAGGTCAGTCAGCAGAGGCACTCCACAAGGTGGAGTCCTATCCCCACTTCTATGGAACTTGGTAGTCAATGAGCTGCTAGTAAACCTGGAGGAAGAGGGATTCAAAGTCATTGCATACGCTGACGACATTGCCATTGCCGTGTCTGGGAAACATCCCCAAATTCTAATAGAACTCTTACAAACCGCTCTAAACAAGCTTCTCAAATGGGCAGATCGGTGTGGGCTGGGAGTTAACCCCCACAAGACTGATCTAGTCCTCTTTACAAGGAAATACAAAATTCCACAACTAGACCCTCCAATGATTAACGGTGTTCCACTAACTTTTTCAAATGAAGCAAAATACCTAGGTCTTATTTTAGATAAAAAGTTAAGTTGGAAACCAAACATACAGGAAAGAGTAAAAAAAGCCACAGTAGCTCTCTTTTCTTGCAAAAAAGCTGTAGGGAATAAATGGGGCCTGTCTCCACAAATCACTCACTGGCTATATACTGCGGTTATTAGACCGATACTCACTTATGGGGTGACTGTTTGGTGGACTGCCTTAGACAAAGCGACCAATCGTGATAAACTATGCAAGGTGCAGCGTTCAGCATGCATGTGCATTAGTGGAGCCCTACGCTCGACACCTTCTGCTGCGTTAGACATACTCCTCAACCTTACACCCCTTGATATATATGGCAAACAAATGGCCGCGAACACAGCCTTCCGCCTCAAAGCCATCTCTCAATGGACCAATAACTCTATTGGCCACACCATAATTCTGAACTTGTTCGGAACATTCCCAAGTCACTCCGACTACATCACTCCTACTCTAGCTTTCGACAAAAACTTTGAAGTCACCATTCCCACAAGGTCAACTTGGGAGGAAGGGACCCTGTTAGAAAATGAATCAATTCATTTCTATACGGATGGATCGAAAACTGAAAATGGGGTGGGTGGTGGAGTGTACTCAGATAGACTAAACCTTAGTCTCTCCTTCCGCCTTCCAAACCATTGTAGCGTATTCCAAGCGGAAATTCTGGCGATAAAGGAAGTCTTGTCCTGGCTTAAAGAAAACGTGATATCCAGTTCGGATATCCGCATCTTCTCTGATAGTCAGGCTGCTTTGAAATCCCTTGTATCAGTCTCCTCAAACTCCATCACAGCCCAAGACTGTCGATCGTCTCTAATGGAGATGGCCAAACAGTTTGATATTCACCTTATCTGGGTGCCGGGACACCGGGACATTCCGGGGAATTGCAAAGCCGATGAACTCGCCAGAATTGGAACGGAAATGCCTATCCTGCCCAACAAGGCAAATATAGGTATTCCCATAGCTACAATTAAACTCCTGCTGAAACGAATCGCTTTGGAACAATCAAATACAAGATGGCTTAATACTACTACGTGTACAGCGACCAAACGAATCTGGCCCAAACTAGATTTGAAACGGTCAAATTGCCTTCTGTCCCTCAGCAGATCTCAAATCAGCTCTGTAATAGGTGTCATAACAGGACACTGTCTTATTGGTAGACACGCGGCACGACTCGGTGTACTATCAAATGATTTCTGCAGGAGCTGTTTAGACGAAGAAGAGGTAGAAACAATCTCACATCTTCTCTGTACATGCCCTGCTCTCTCCTATAGACGCAAACTTCATTTAGGAGACTACTTCTATAATGAACCTAGCGATCTCTCGAACACAGACATTAGTAGTCTCACTCGCTTCATTAGAAGCTCTAAATGGTTTTAACTAGTAGGGAACTTTTTGTTCACTACAGTTCGTGGTATCACAATGGACCTCTATTGGTCTAAGTGTGTCAGATAGCTTTAATGACAGCCACTTTAACCTAACCTAACCTAACCTACGCGCCGTCGTGTACGTTTTCTGGAAATATAACGTAGTTCTCTCCAACTCTTCCCCAGCTGTGCAGATTCACTTTCGACTGTCCTGCGCCATGTGCTTCTCGGCCGACCCGACCCTCTACCTGCCTGTGTGAGTGGGTTCCATTGCATCGCTTGGCCAGCAATGCAATCGTTGCCTTTTCGAAGCGTATGACCAATCCATTGCCACTTACGTCTGCGAATAGTACTATCAATGGATTCTTGATCCGTTCTTCCATAAACACGTTTATAGACAACACATAAGCCTAAAAGTCATTTTGACAAAATATTTTTCCCGTCATTCCCTGATTTTTAAAATCAATTAAACCACCCACATAAACGTTCAAAAACGTATTTTTTTTTTTTTTGAACTAAAAAAATCGTTATGCAACATTTTATATGAAATCCGTATTAGACGCTTAATTTTTTTTGTTTTATTATCTTTCAATGAATATAATTAGTTTTTCAAGAAATTATCAACTGTATCCATAATTACATTATTTTCAAACGCCTAAAAAAATATTTGATATTTAAAAATAATTTTTAATTTGAAAAGTTGAATTTTTAGAATTTTTTTTTGATAAGAACTCATCATTATTTCAATTGGGCAAAATAAAAAAAATAAACCCAGTATAAAATGTGAATATGTTGTTACTGTTTGCCACTTATATGGTCTGTGAAAAAAAAAAACAGTAACAATGGGCTGAAAAAGTCTGTGATATTACTGGTTGAATATTTTTATAATCACCGGTATAATAGTATAACTTCTATAAGGATATAAATATTCAATTAATGTTGTTTGTAGAAAGACTTTAGAAGCTATCAGCGAAAAACTTGTAGTACAGTAACTCAATATACTTCATACTTTCGTCAAATCTGGTATTTCTGATTTTTTGTTGAGATGCTTATGATGTAAAGCCGATGCTTTTTTTAAGTAGTTGGCCTTTTAATCAATGAAGGATTAGCTTTTGACTGTTAAAAAAATATAGTCTATGGATTCACTCATAAAAATGTTCTTTAATTTGAGCCCAACATCATTACGGTAGAACCAACAGTTTCCAAGATACAGCTTTTCAAAACATACCTATGAAAAAAAAAATGTATAATTTCTGTTATAACTATTAGTAGAAATTAACAGAATAGTAAGAGATTTAGAATGAATGAGCAAGTGAGCATAATGAAGGGTTTTAGTAGTTAACAAGATGGACAGATTTTTTTAGCAAACTTTTCTCGGTTAACGATTGCTGAGATTGCTTGTGTACCGACATTTTAAACCATTTATTTCATTGTCAACATCTTTTAAGGGTACAACGAAAAAAAAAGCTTGTCTTTGGTCTTATACATTTGACAGGGCGGCAGTCAAAGTTATTAGCGACCGTCTAGAATATAACTATTGTGTCTATAAAATTCATACGACAAAGTGGTTGTAGAAAGTAACTATTTACACGCAGTATACTTTGAAAGTTTTTTGATTTTTAATGAAAGCGGAGAAGGAAACGGTTGGTTTCTTTAAACTTTAAAGTGAAACATAGGACTGCATGTTATAGGGAAAGACTCAATTGCATGACATTTTGTTGCTAACATTATTAATTGTGTACCCGAAGATCCTTGGGTACAAAATAAGTCCACTCGAAACTGGAATCAATGTGAATTAATACTTTTATAAGCTTTCATCGTATCTTGAAAACTATTTTATTTACAAAATATTACTTGAAACATAGAAAAATACATTTTAATATTATGGAATGTCTACAGAGGCTGTTCTTTTTTAACTTATTCCTGATTCCTTATGTAAAACCTATTTCAAAACTTACAATTAAATTTATGTACTTTATTTTTAATCATAATACAGCAATTAAAGTATTTTTTGAGCTTACCGTGGTATTTTAAATTAAAGTGGCTTTTTGAATTCCTTCTGAAAAAAAGAAAAAAAAAATATTAAACAATATTTTATATTAAAAAAATTCAATGTGTTAAGTTGTTAAAACTCGATTTATTTAATATTTAAACGATATCTATTTTAAAACTGTAAGAACAATGAATTAATTTTTGGTGTTTGGTGTTCATGTTATATGTAAAGTGGATTAATGTTTCAATTAACCGAATTATTGCACTTATTGTGAATCCACCATCAAAGCAACTGAAAAACGCGTGTGAAAATATTTTCAAAAAAATACATTTTCTGTTATATAGTTAGCCCTACACAGTTTACGTTTTGTACCTTTATTTAGCTTATATTCTGGTTACTGAATAGGACAATACTGCTCTTACAATAAATTATAAATCTTTTTTAAGTTATGACCATTTTTGTAAAAATAAAAAAATGTATTCCTTTTTCGTATGTACCTAACTTTTTTGTATTTAACATGAAAACTTAACTGAATCTGAAAAGTTAACTCAAGTAATTTTTTGTAGGAAATTAAATTATAATTTAACATTTTCAAGGTATTTTTTTTGAAAAAAATGGTTAATTTTTGAGTCCACAGTAAAGTTTTTGATACAGTTTTTTTTTTTTTAATATATTAAAAATACTACAAAATTGCCACAGGTCATTTTTTTGTAGGTCTACTCTTTAAAAATCTCAATTTTTTTTAATTAAAATAAAGGGTTTTCCAATAAGAGGTGTTATTTTGATATTCAAAGAAAAATGCCATTTTTGCAACAACATCAGCCGAATGGCCGCCAAGACCACGCTTACAGGACCATATCCTTTTCATGAAATTTTCCATAACCAAATCGCAAAGTGGCTGCCCTATGTCCTCGATAGCCTCACGAATTTCATCTTTGAGGTCTTGAATCGACGCTGGGCTGTTGGCGTAGACCTTATCTTTCACGTGGCCCCAAAGGAAGAAGTCGCAAGGTGTTAAATCACAAGATCTCGGTGGCCAATTGTGATCACCTCTTCGAGAGATAACACGGTCCGGAAACTTTTCCCGTAAAAGATCGATGGTTTCATTGCTTGTGTGGCACGTAGCGCCGTCTTGTTGAAAGTAAACGTTGTCCAGATCAATACCATCCAATTCAGGCCATAAAAAATCATTAATCATCTCTCGATAGCGCAATCCATTGACCGTAACTGTTGCTCCAGCCTCATTTTCGAAAAAGTAAGGTCCAATGACCCCGCGGGACCATAAACCGCACCAAACAGAGGCTTTTCAACAATAACTCTTGGGTTTTCCGAGCCCCAGATGCGACAGTTTTGCTTGTTGACGTAGCCTCCGAGGTGGAAATGGGCCTCATCAGTCAAGATGATTTTTCGATGAAATTCCGGTTCATTTTCATGCATTTCAAGGACCCAATCAGCAAAGACACGACGTTGTTGATGATCAGCCGGCTTGAGTTCTTGTGTTAACTGAACTTTATAAGCCTTAAGACCCAACTCTTTATGCAAAATACGGTGTAATGACGTTTGTGGAATGCCTAATTCCAAAGAACGACGAGAAATGGACAAACCTGGGTTTTCTTCAACACTTTGGGCTACAACAGCAATATTCTCAGTTGTTCTTGAGCGACGTGCACGGGTTTTATTCTTCACATCACTAACTTGTCCCAACAGCTCGAATTTGTCCACCAATTTCTGTATTGCGGTCCGACAAGGTGCTTCACGACGACCCAAAAATGTTTTAGTTTTACGAACCGTCTCTGCCAAATTTTCACCATTTTTATAGTGAATTTTAATAATTTCAATGCGTTGTTGAAGCGTGTATCGTTTTATTTTTATTAATAGCGTAGTTTCTACTTGTCAAATGTCAAAAAATGACAGCTTCAAAAGTGACAGCTACCGAAATAGCGGGCTATTCAAAATAACACCTCTTATTGGAAAACCCTTTAGAATCAGTATTCTACACTGAGAGACAGAATCGATTGCAGCAAGCGAAAAATGGCCTAAAAGACTTCTTGGTTTGTTGGAATTTTTTTCGGCTTCGTTTGCAGCAAATTGATAAATACGTTTGGATTAAACACTTTCTGCAAACGATTAAAAAAAAAAAGAAAGTTTAGGTGTAACACCTGTGATTTGAACCAGTGACCTCTCGATTACGAAGCGAGTGTCTTGTCATTCTGCTAAGGACTGTATAATTTATGACTGGCGTAGAATGCATATAAGCAAAATAAGAGAACGAATCGTTTGCGTCAAAGGACTTTTCGTTTGTTTGTTGGCTAGTAATTTTTTGAATTCAACTTCGTTTGCAGCAAACTCTTCTCGGTAAAGCGATCGAATAAATAAAAAAAAAGTTCAGCGTAACAGCGGTGATTGAACCTATTACTTCTCGATTTCGAACAAAGGCTGTTACTATTGCGCCATATAAACTAGATAACCTTCGTGTAGCATAGAATGCATATGAACACCACAAACATAGAGTCAATTTTTAAGAAAAATAGTTTTCTGCTGTCAGCTGCTGCAAATTAATTGTATAGTTCTTTGCATCAAATTAATTTCTGGGTAGGTACTTCGAAAACTATGCATTCGTTAGCTGCAAACAAGGGAAATGATTTTCATTTAATTCAAAGGATTTTTTCATCAGCCGCAAAAGAAAACAAAAATATTATTTCTCTGAGTGTAGTTATCTTCCCTTTAAATAGCATTATACTGAAAAGCCTTTTAATTGTGTACAAGGGTGGATCCAGGTTGAGAGGGTGGTATAGGGGCACTTGCACGTACAGTAGGTAGGTAATCCTACGAGTGCAATGCATTCTAATCTTATAAAATTATTTTCAACAAAAAAAAAAACGCACACATTAACGAATTATTATTTTCTTTCGATGTTACTTCCCTAACCGCAATCCTTAATCCTCCTAACCACAATATCAAAAAGCCATTGAAGCGTTTCCTAACTGCGGTAAGCCCCTAAACTTCTATTTAAACATGTATACATACATAATATGCTCATGCACACATAATTATGGTCTTCCCTGAGGTTAATTATACTTATTTGCATATATTCATATTAATTTATCCACTTAAGTGCGGCCATTCATTTTGGATAATTGGATAAAATAAACAATCGTCTCACGATAATTGATGGATGTAAAAGCAAAACTACCCCCATTCGTCGGGGGTCGGCAGTAGATATGATTGATATGGGTAGGGTTATGGGGCAGAGGTTTCAAATTGTGTTAAAATATTTTCCGCCTTATTTTAAATTAATTTAATAATTAAAATATCTTCTTAAAATTTCTGTGTGTTTCATCAAAAAACAAAAAAAACTGTAAATCTCATTTCCTCATTTTCAATAAAAATACGTGTCATTAAAATTAACAGTTCTATACAACAACAACAACAACAACAAAAAAAAGGCAAAAATAAAAAAAATATTGGAAAAAGAACGTAATAAAATATTATATCCTTTTTGTCCATACATTTTGCCTGCTTAACACTGACGCTTATTATTAATTGACATAAATAGCTTTTAATGCAATTTTAACCTAGTCAGCGCTTAATTACTCCTGACCGCCTTACGTACGTGTGGCCGGCCGCTTTGGTTGGGGACATTATTTTCCTCCCTCCAATTCTGAATACCCATATAATAGGAACTCGTAAAAGCTATGTGAGGATTTGCTGATGTATGTATGTCATATTTCATCAGGATTATAACACGAATGCGTTTAATTCTTTATGAGATTTTATTTTATATAGCTTATTCCAATGTGTATGTGTTCCTTTTTTTTGTTATTGAAGTCGTATATTAAAAATAGTCGTAGGATTAAAGCAAATTAATTTTTATTTTTTATTCATAGGTATTTGGGAATTATTTTGCCCCTGCTGGAAAAATAAAAGAATCCAAAAAAAAATTATCCAAGGATTATAATAGTAACGAAATGCACAATCGAAATCCTATATCTGTGGTATTTTTTTTTGTTTTTTATGAGATGAACATCACTGATACAGCAAATAAACTGATTCAATGTTAAAATTAATATTTTATTACCAATCAGTGATAATTACTTCCAGGATATCTGATAAAAGGAAAGCATATTTTCTAGCAATCAATTGAATACGGATTAATTAAATTAAACGAGCACAATGACATTGGTTTGCAAAGTAGTACAAAATGATCTTTACATTAAAAGGGTATCAGTTTTTCAGTGCTGGATTAACCTATAGAGTTTTCTTGATTCTGAAAAGCAGTTTTTTCATTAAAAAATTATTTCAGAACGATGAAATGAAACAATAATGGGGCTTTTGACCTTTTTCAATGGGATTTTCAGTATTTACATGCAAATATTGATGACACAATCTATTTTTCTGAAGCTAATTTTTGCAGTTGCAATGAAATTCTCTCTTCTCTCTTCACTGGGAAATGAACTTGTAACATCTTTGTTCGATTGAGACCGTGTTACTACTGACTATACCAATGGATTGATTTGTTTTAAGCTTCATACTGGCTTCTACAAAATTCTGCCGCTGGGCCCATCTAGAATTTGGAACAGATAATTTCACTGTGTGTAACCAAAGTCACTACCTGAGCAGCAGTTGTTAAGAAATTATCGCAGAGTGACTTATAGCTCCGATAATTAAAGGAGAATGCAAGCACTCATTACTGCCCCATTTTGCCTCCAGTAAAAATATTAATCCTGACTTTTATTTTTGACACCATAATCATCGAAGCAAGTACTTGGGGACAGTGTTTCATAGTTAACTTTTGAAAAAAAAAAACACTTAAATTTCGTCTACCTGTGTGCTCAAACACACCAAGTGTTCCCTTGTGCCTTCAGAAGTGTTAAACGCATCAGGGACGTCGAAGGAGTCAATGTGTGTTAAAAAATTTAAGGCCATCAAGCGCGCGATGGGTTGTAATAGTGTTAAAAGAATTTTGAACTTTCCAAAACTTTTGGTAAAACTTTTGTTGCGCTGAACACTTGTTCGGAATTCGTTTAAAGTATAATTAATTATTCGGGCATGGTCTTGGTTCTGAAATCTATCTTTACCTAAAACATCACAAAAAACATGTTTTTGGGAAGTTCAAAATTCGATATCTTAAAAAATTTGTATGATAGAGCAATTCTGATATTAGATTCGGATTTAAAGTATCAAAACCTTTTTAAAAACGTTGATTTGGTTTCTATAACCACACCTTACTGGTTGAGACTACTGTCATTTACGGAAAAATCCATCTAAGAAATGCATTTTTTTTTTTTTAATTTTTGACAATGTTTTCCACAAAAACCAAAAATATTCCATATTATAATTAAATTTTCAAAACTCAAAATTTTTTGTTGAAAATTAGGCTATTATTTGAAAATAAATTCTGTTAAAAACACAAAATTAATATTTTGCTGATAAAAATTGTATAAGTATAGACCATGACGTTGAGACCAAGTTTCACCAAAATCTAACTATTTTTTTTAGAGATTAAAATACAAAAAATAAACGAAAAAAATGTCTTCTTTGGCATTTTTCTCAATATTTTTGAGAATGACCGAATCACAGTTGACCGAAAAGTCTTTTCGATTTCCTAGTAAATGTTTGAAACACACGCCAGTTCTGGGTCGAAAATTCGAAGTAATTGAACGAAAAATTATTTTTTGACCTAAAAATTGAAAAATCACAAGTTTTTTTGTATAGTATAGTAAAATTGTCAAATCCTGTAGTTCTGATTCTGTTGTTGAGTTGCTTATAATGTTAAATCCATTTTTTTTACCTCGAGCGCCGAACATCAACTTAACATCATAAACAACTCAGAAAAAAATCAGAACTACTGGATTTGACGCAAATTACTGTACTAATGGTCTTCAGCGCTATATTTTAAGACTGAAAACACAAAAGTTGTCTAGCGTAGCAGTCAAAGTCAACTATATTGAATTTTTGACATATTTTGCTGAATATTTAATGACAATTTAAAAAAATAAATAAGTTCAAAATGTATCGATATTCTTTTGAACATTTTTTAAAAACCTTCATTTTAAAAATCCATCACGTAGATTTTTCAAATATTTGGTCCGTTTGGGAACTTTTTGGGCTGAAATATGAAATCCGCCAATATTTTTAGAGGGGGGATGAAATTCTCTCAAATACTGCTGAAACTGCTCAAAAACACGGAAACATGATTAAAAATATCTGCAAATTTCTGTTTTATTTATTAATTAATTCACTTTGGATTGCATTTCAATTCTTTGTTAATTTATTTCAAATTCCCGACTTTCAAAAATATTTTCATGATTTTTTATTGTTTTTCTTTTGCTGTATGAAATGATTTTGATAGAATTCATATTTCAGCCGCAAGAAATTCTTTGGGCAGAAACTTTCAAAAGAGGGGAAATGAGTTTCTCTCTTGACAGGACTCAAAAATAGTAGAAATTCGTTATTTTGGCGAGTAACCAAACAGACCAATTAATATCAATCATACAGCATGTCGAAAAGTTATTCAATTTAAGTTTTACAGAGAGAGAACTTCAATCGCCATTTTTTCTTCTTTGTTCTTTAATTTTTTAATATTCATATGGTTTTCTTAGATTTATTAAATGTAAAAGAAACTTTGCTTAAAATCCATCGCGCACTCACCTCAAATCCAATAGTGATTAGAAGTAGGGGTCTGTAAGGGAGCAGCATGCCCCCACTCCCCTCCCTCGAGATATAGGAAGTGCCTCCTTTTAATCCAAAAGCCTTTCAAACGCTTTCTTGAATTAAATATTCAAGATTAATAGTAGGATTTCTCGGTCTATCGTAATTCAGTCAAATTTAATTCGTTCAAAAGTGATTTGGGATAATTTAATTCGGTCAAACTTAACCAACCCAGAAAAATTATAAGAAAAAGATAGGTGTTCTACTTTTGATACAAAATCGTATAAAGCTACGATTTTCGTCATCCCAATCTTTTGGTGGGCAATTTATTTTTCCCATTTCATTTCATCCATTTTCCACAATTTTCCCAACCATCCATATCCTGTTAAAAAAAAATTTTTTTTCCCAAAAAATTATTAGCGCTGGTCTGTTGATTCATGGCCCTGTGTTTGTGTCTAAGGTAGATTCTTCATAGGTTGGCAACCCTTTAAGTAGTCAGTCTAAGGACTATTTTCTTATTAGGTGTTGGCTTTATAAAGGGTGATTTTTTAAGAGGTTTAGAACTTAAAAAAAAAAAAACACAAAAAATTCGAAAAAATGAATATTATTTGAAATATTTATTTGAATCGATAGTTTGAACCTTGCAATTTAATGTTTAAAGATAATTTCATGCAAATGTTGACCGCGGCTGCGTCTCAGGTAGCCCATCCGCTGAGTCCAATTTTGGCATACTCTTTCACACATATCGGCCGGTATCTCACGAATGAATGCATGGATGTTGGCTTCCAGTGCGTCAATCGAAGCGGGCTTGTCCCTATAGGCATTAGCCTTGACATACCCCCACAAAAAATAATCTAATGGTGTCAAATCGCACGATCTAGGCGGCCAATTGACCGGCCCGAAACGTGAAATTAACTGTTCACCAAACTCGCCTCGCAATTGCGCCATTGTTTCGCGTGCTGTGTGGCATGTGGCAACGTCTTGTTGAAACCACATATCATGCAAGTCAAGAACTTTCATTTCGGGCAAAAAAAAGTTTGTTATCATCGCTCGGTAGCGTTCACCATTGATAGTAACGCTGCGATTCGCATCATCTTTGAAGAAATATGGCCCAATAATGCCGCCGGCCCATAAACCGCACCAAACAGTGGCTTTTTCGGGATGCATTGGTAGCTGTTGCAATGCTTCTGGCTGATCTTCACTCCAAATGCGGCAATTTTGCTTATTTACGTACCCATTTAACCAAAAATGAGCCTCATCGCTGAACACAATTTTTCGATAAAAAAGCGGATCCTCGGCCAGCTTTCCAAGAGCCCATTCACCAAAAATTCGGCGTTGTGGTAGGTCGGCTGGCTTTAGTTCTTGCACCAGCTGTATCTTAAAAGGCTTTACGCCCAAATCCTTCCGCAAAATTTTCCACGTAGTGCTGTAACAAAGGCCTAACTGCTGGGAACGGCGCCTAATCGACATTTCGCGGTCTTCTGTCACACTAGCTGATACGGCCGCAATATTTTCTTCACTACGCACAGTACGTAAACGTGGTTTAATGTCCAACAAAGTTAATTTGGTGCGAAATTTGGTCACAATCTTCAGAATAGACTGCTCAGAAGGTCGAGAATGCCGACCATAAAATGGAAGCAGCGCGCGATGAACATTTCGAACCGATCACGAATTTTGGTAGTAAAATTCACTAATTTACAAGCGCTGTTCATTTGTAAGACGACCCATGGTTAAATTGCAAACCAAACTGAAGCTGTTTGACAGTGACACAAGGTACTAAACATACGTCAGCTGTCAAAACCAGTGTTGCCAAAACCAAACTAGCTAAAAAATCTTAAACAACCTTAATAAAGACGCAACACAATCATAAATGAACCTTTACTCCTTTTAAATGCATTTTTTTTGTTGTTCAGTTTCCTCATCTTTGACTTAAATCACTTTAATTGCAATTTTATCCCCAACTGACTAACATTCCATAAGAAAAAAACCCAAATGCCTTCAACAAGGAGCAATAAAATATACATCCTCAATCGCCCACATTCCGTTACATCGAAGGAACAAAAAAGAAATAAAAATTACAAATGCGAATTTTCTCCGGTATTCCTTAACTAAACTTACTTAAGCTAGCTTAATGAACTTGAATATAGTTTTGTGGGGGTGCGTATTGCGTATTGTAGACTAAAAACAGAGATATACACACAAAGGTGATATATAAAGTGTCCTGGACACACACAAAAACAATGGCATAAAAGACAACGTAGGAACAAAAAAAAATGCCTCGAAAAATGTTTTATTGTGTAATTTCATTGCGATTTATTCATTTCACTTAGGAAATTTAATAGCATCTGACATTTATTTTCATTTGGAACAAATGAAATCGGATCTTTCCTTATGGTTGTGGCAGTGGTAGTGGTAATTTTCTTTGTCCCTCCCTTCTGCCTCTGCTCTGCGCCTACCATTTATTTACATTTACTATGAAAAGAGAGGATGACGATGATGATGACTATTATTGTGGTGGTGCTGAAGGTTGTAAAATGAATGAGAGAAGAGGAGGTGGTTTGAAACTTGAGGCTAAAGCTGGATCTGCAAGTGATGGTGTGAATTTTATTGAAAGACATTGTCTTATTCACTGACAATGTTTTTTTTTTTTTTTTTCGTTGTTCACAATTTAGCTTGCAGCCTTAAAGAAGTACCAAGAGTGTACGATTCTGGGTCTTACGGAGTCGTCCGTTGAAAAGAACGCACTTGTTCACTCGGTGAGAATTTTCTTCTTTTTTTTTTTCATCCAATAAGTTAAGCAAACCCCTGTGGTGTTCGTCCATTAATAACTACAAAACATTTTTTCTCCTTATCATTTTTTTTCGAAATGTATTCTCCCCATCAGGTCCTTTTACTTGGAATATTCTGAAGCTTGAACAGGGTTGTTATATTCAGTGAGAAAAATAGTACCACTCCTATAAAAACAATAAGATTGCCTCATTGAGCTGTTTTACTAAAAAGTCTTATTAGAATAAGTCAGTAATAAGTTATTTCCAAAAAGAAAATCATATTAAAATTTCAATAAGATTTTTACATATTTTAGCATTTTGCTTTGACAATTGGTCAAAGAAGCAAAAAAAGTGCATTTCTTCGATATTTTTTCTGTAATATATCATTAACAGTCTTTGTTTTTAATTTAAATCAATAAACTTTGTATGGCATTGTTTAAAAACACAGACAAATCTTAAAATTGTCTCATTAAATTTTATAATTTAAACGCATTTATTAAAAATATATTTCCACTTAACGACCTCTGTTGCACTGTTTAGTGTAATAATTTTCCAATATTTTTATGCAGAATTAAACACCAACATTTTACCTATCTGTTCAATTTGTTGAAATCCCATAACTTAAACTTAAGTTACAGATTTTAATATCCAATGAAATCAACTTTGTGTTTATTTTTTTTAATTGTTCTCTCTAAAATCTTTAAATACGCATGTTTATGCTTTAAAATGTTTATTGCCTATCAAAACCACTTGTTCCAATTATATTGAAGAACATCATCATCATCATCATCGGCTCGACAACCGGGGTCCGGTCCTGGCCTCTTTCAACAAGTCTCTCCACCTATCCCGGTCTCGAGCCAACGCCATCCAGTTGCGCACGCCAAGGCTTTGGGCGTCCTGGTCTACGCCATCTCTCCAGAGCAAGCATGGTCTACCACGCTGCCGTCTACCATAGAATGTAGCGCAAAAGACTTTCCGAGCAGGTTCCTCTTCGCTCATACGAGCTGGGTGCCCTCCCCACCGGAGTCTACCGAGCTTAATTTTTGTCACTATGTCTGCTTCAAGGTAGATTGCGTACAACTCATGATTGTACCGTCTCCGGAATCGTCCTTCCTCACATATGGGGCCAACAATTCTCCGTAAGACTTTTCTCTCGAACGCGGCTAAGAGGTCACAGTGCCCTTTGCTTAGCACCCAAGTCTCGGATCCATACATGAGTACTGGCAGGACCATAGTCCTGTACAGCAGCAGTTTTGAATGGTTATGGTTAGATTTCTGGATTTGAATAGCTTTGACAGACTGTAGTAGGCTCTGTTGGATTAGAGAAGCCGCCCGCGTATTTCTTCTTCTATGTTGTTATCGGCTGCTACTGTTGACCCAAGGTATTTAAAGGATTGCACCACTTCAAATTCGTGCTCCGCTACCTTGATTGTTTGACCAACTGTTCTTCTCGCATTCGACGCCACCATGTACTTTGTTTTACCTTCACTAATGTGCATCCCCAGATTTTGTGCCGCCTGCTCGATCTGGATGAAGGAATCGTGTACAGCTTGTTCGGTTCCTTCGATGATGTCGATGTCGTCTGCGTAAGCCAGTATCTGGCTGGATCTGTTGACGATGGTCCCTCTTGAAGAACATGGTTTTATAAAATTCGAAAACATTTCATACAAAATTGCAAAAAGAATAAGAAAACTAAAATTTATTTTGCTCTTAATCACCTTTTACATTATCATTCATCATTATTTTCATATGAAACTGTAAAAAAAAAATTATAACATATTATAGCCTAATATTTCATATAAATTTAAACACTTCAATCTTTAAGATCTGACAAGAAACAAAAAAGTTACAAATTTTATAAGCGAACCATCTCGAATCCATTTGTGAGCCAACGGTACCGTTCTTCACTGGTGGCTGGTCAAGTCCGACGATCAAACCAGAAAATTTTGTTGAATTTTGTTGAAATTCGGATAAAACTGTTTTCAAGTTTGTGAAGCTTTTGTAGCATGTACAGTTATGTGTGATATATCAAATTAAAGGCAATTTTATCGTGATAAGTTGAATCATAGTTCTATTAGGCTTTTTTAAATAGTAATTAAGCACCGCGTAAACAAACTCTTTTTTCCGTTGTGTCGGCTCACAGACTACAAAAAATGGTGGAAATTTGTGCAAAAATGCATTTAATTTCAAGTCTGAAAATGTAAAAATTAAAAAGATAAAAATAAAATACCGTTGGAAACGGTAAAAAACGTGGACTGAAAAATCTTGTTTTTACTGTTATTCATTGAAAAAAATGTTTAAAAATATAATTTATTCACACGTTTATAGACAACATATAAGCCTAAAATTAATTTTGACAAAATATTTTTCCCGTTCTTCCTTGATATTTAAAGTAAATTAAATCACCCACATAAACTTTCAAAAACGTATTTGTTTTTTAAAGCTCAAAAAAACCGTTATGGAGCATTTTAAATATAATCCGTATTAGACGCCTAATGTTTTTTTTTATTATATTTCAATGTGCACTATTAGTTTTCTTAAGAAATTATCAATTTTATTCATAATAATATCATTTTCATATGTCTAACAAAATATTTGATATTGGAAAATAATTTTTAACTTGAAAAGTTGAGTTCAATTAAATTTATTTCAAGCTTCTATGCTGAAGCGACTACGGCTTTTAATGGATTTCACTGTTAACTTGAAGTTTTCGAGTTTTGAAAAATGAAAATATTAAGCCTTCAAGCAATACACATCTCGACAGCCAGAAAGAATCAAGTTGTAGTGTTAAGCATTCAGAGAATGACTTCTTCTAGAATCAGATGGTAACCGCCTTTCTTCAAAATTTCCACATAATTTGTTTGGTCAGTAACAGCTCTTGAAACAATAATTTTCATGATGATTGTAAAGAATAACATTACTGCTTGTTTATTATTGTTAAAAAGGATCTGTAACACGATCAGAATCAAAGCGTTTACATTTTAGAAAAAAATCATTAGATAATGTTAGCAAATTTTTGTTGGACACCTGCCTGCCAGTTAAGAAAAATTATGGAAAAACAAAGTGGTTGTTCCTCACTACAAATTAAATAAGAAATAAATAGTTAAAAATTTCTTAAAAATATAACATCCCTGTTAAGGAAGAAAATTTGTATTTAAACGAATGCGAGGAAACAGAGTAAATTTAATAACTTACGATAAGTGTTTACTTTATAGTCTTTCTCTGCCCTTTAATATCAGTTTAATCTTAACACTCTTGGTGCTTCTGAATACTTATGCAAGTTACGCTTATATGAGTTTCATCAATCCACATACATATTTGTCTAGGGTCAAGTGGATCCTTGACCATAATTTTTATTTTAAATAATCCTCAAGAAAATAAAATACAAGTGTTTTCTTTTTTTTTTTTCAATCTGCATGGTAGGAAAAGAGATGATTGATATTTATAAAATATGCAGAAAAACATATACACATTGCGTCGATAATTTTTTGTATTGTTTTCCTCTTAAAAATGTATCGTTTTTGACTGTGAAACATTTAGAGTATACGAATATTACACACCACGTGAGCGAGTTCATATTCAGGCCATGATGGTAATATCCATAGGTACTACTCGTATATAATGTCAATCCCAGGAATTTACATCAGGAAACAATTGAGCTGTAATTGCGTTTATTGTGTAATTTAATTGGAATCCTTAGAACCAACCTCTATCTACACACATCAATGATAAGGGGATACATGAGAAGGTAAGAAATTGCACGTGTCTATGAGTCAATTGCTGATAGCAGTGCTTGGTTTGCATAAGAGTTTTACGCTTGAATGTAGCTTGAGTAAATTAATAATTACGTTGCTCTCCTAGTAAATTCTTCAAGCGGATTTAAATGGCTCTTTCCATATAACAATCATGCATATTTGTAATTTTAATAATCTGATATAACTGAACAAACAATGGTTCATTAGACTGAAAAGGGATAATTTTTTTAAGGTCTTATCAGAGACGAAAGGATATTTAGTAAATACTTTTGGAGGAATGAAAAATGAAATAACTAACGCAACTCTTCTTAGGAAGAAAAAGAGAGAGAGCACGAGAAGCAGGCGGTCGAGTCTATTGAGGATTGTACCGGCAGAGATGAGGGTAAAAAGATCTACCCAAGGTTCGAGGCCAGAACAGAAGCCTGCCGAGATGAAAGTGAGAATATGGTAGTAGACCACACAGTCAGTGCTGAGGATCTGGAAGGAACATTTTTCTAGACTCCTGAACGGCGAAGATAGCCAACATTCCGCTGTTATTCCATTTAATTTGGACGACGACGATGGTCAACAATTCCGTCCACCTGACCTAGATGAAGTACGATTAGCGATTGCCAAGCTTAAGTTGTATTAGGCTGCTGGTGCGGATGGATTACCAGCCGATTTGTTCAAAGCAGCAGGAGATGGGTTAGTAGGGAGTATGCACCAACTCATATGTAAAATCTGGTTGGGTGAAAGCATGCCCGATGAATGGAATCTTGGCATAGTGTGCTCCATCCACAAAAAAGGAGACGCTCTGACTTGTACCAACTACAGAGGAATTAGCCTCCTAAACGTCGCATACATAATCCTGTCGCCAATACTGTGTGATCGCCTAAAATCTCTTGTCAACGATCTGATTGGCCCCTATCAGTGTGGTTTTAGGCCAGGCAATTGAACAGTCGATCAAATGTTCACATTCCGACAGATTTTGGAAATAACCCGGGAATTCCAGATCGATACACACCATCTCTTCATCGATTTTAAAGTCGCGTATGATAGCATGAATAGAGACAGAGGGTTATACAGAGCCATGTCATATCTCAGCATCCTTGTTTGTGCAGGATGACAATGGAAAAATCTCGCTGCTCTGTCAAAGTCGGTAAGAACACCGCTGAACCGTTTGATGTTGAGAAAGTTCTAAGACAAAGCGAGGCGTTATCAAGCAACCTATTCAACATCGTTCTTGAAGCAGTTGTACGCAGATCACAAGTCAACACCACTGGTACAATTTTTAAAAATTCCGTTCAACTACTTGCTTATGCAGATGCCTAGACATAATCGGCAGAACAAAGCGAGCTGTGGTTGGTGCATTTGCCAGTATTGAATCGGCGGCGGCAAGAATGGAATTCGCTGTTAATGAAGACAAAACGAAGTATATGCTATCAACGTGAAGGGAAACTCAACATCGTCGACTCGGCCAAAACATCACGATTGTTCGAAGTTATAACTTCGAAGCAGTCAAGGACTTTGTCTACCTTGGATCCACTATAAACTCAAACAACGACATCAGTGAAGAGATCAAACGGAGAATTACTCTTGCCAATTACTGTTTCTTCGGGCTGAGGGGGCATTTAAGTAGTAAAGCCCTCTCTCATAGAACCAAGGAAACGCTATACAAGACCTTAATAATCCCGGTCCTGCTATATGGAGCAGAAGCATGGGCGTTAAAACATTCGGAAGAAAATTTACTTGGTTGCTTTGAGAGAAAGATTCTTCGAGTGATTTTTGGTCCTGTGTGTATCGAAGGAGTATGGAGAGGAAGATTCAACGACGAGCTTTACGGGCTTTACAGCGACGTTGACCTGGTTAAGAAGCTGAAACAACAGCGGCTAAGATGGCTGGGACACGTGGAGCGTATGGACATCAACGCACCAGCCCGAAGAGTCTTCAACCCTGATGGTGTACGCAGCAGAGGGAGACCGCGTAACGGGTGGCGCACACAAGTGAAGAACGACCTCAACCAACTTGGCTTGCGTAACTGGAGGCAGCTAGCTGAGGACAGAGCTGGCTGGAGAAGCATAATCCATCCTAGATTGGAAGGCTGTAATCCATTTTGGATTGTAAGCGCCACCTTAATTTAGTAAGTAAGTTAACAAGACTTGGAATCATAGCCAGGAACAGTATTAGTGGTAAAGCAGCCTGGGATTTCTATGTGCAAAAAAGAAGAGGGGCCTCTCTGCAGGAAACAAATTTTCTTAATAATTGACTCTATATTTATTGTGTTCATATGCACTTTTTGCTACACGAAAGTTATATAGATTATTTTTTCGTTTGCATAAATTGTTTCGCCGAAACGAATTTGATAGTTTGCTGCAGACGAAGTTGATTTCGAAATATTACTATCCAACACACGAAAAGTTGTTTGACGCAAAAGATTCGTTATTTCATTTTGTTTATGTGCATTTTACGCCAATTATAAAGTACTAAAGGGTTTTCCAATAAGAGGTGTTATTTTGATATTCAAAGAAAAATGGCATTTTTGGAGATAAATGATCGGATGTTTATTTCATTATAAAGAGGAAGGTATGCCGTTAATAATGAAACACAACATCAGCCAAATGGCCGCCAAGACCACGCTTACAGGACCATATCCTTTTCATGAAATTTTCCATAACCAAATCGCAAAGTGGCTGCCCTATGTCCTCGATAGCCTCACGAATTTCATCATTGAGGTCTTGAATCGACGCTGGGCTGTTGGCGTAGACCTTATCTTTCACGTGGCCCCAAAGGAAGAAGTCGCAAGGTGTTAAATCACAAGATCTCGGTGGCCAATTGTGATCACCTCTTCGAGAGATAATACGGTCCGGAAACTTTTCCCGTAAAAGATCGATGGTTTCATTGCTTGTGTGGCATGAAGCGCCGTCTTGTTGAAAGTAAACGTTGTCCAGATCAATACCATCCAATTCAGGCCATAAAAAATCATTAATCATCTCTCGATAGCGCAATCCATTGACCGTAACTGTTGCTCCAGCCTCATTTTCGAAAAAGTAAGGTCCAATGACCCCGCGGGACCATAAACCGCACCAAACAGTCACGCGTTGAGGATGGAGAGGTTTTCAACAATAACTCTTGGGTTTTCCAAGCCCCAGATGCGACAGTTTTGCTTGTTGACGTAGCCTTCGAGGTGGAAATGGGCCTTTTCGAATTCACCAATTTGCTGCAAACGAAACCGAAAAAATGTCCAGCAAACGAAAAAGTCGTTTGGATAATTTTTTCGTTTGCCGCAATCAATTTGTTCTTCCATTGATTGAGGCCAAAATTTACCAGGAACTATAAGCATCATAATGAAGTGTGTGTTTTTTGAAAGTAATATCATTTGTGATTTTAATCTTCTAGCAGTAAAATAAAGTTTTTATCTTACCTGTCTGTATATTTTTTAGACAGCTGATGATAGCTGACATTCAAACATACTGCTCTCCTTTAGAGTACATTTTGCTTAAGATCCTATAACATGAACTACTGAAAAAAAAAACCTCACAACTGCTTAGAAACTATTCAACTTTCTCGTCCTTTTACTATTTTGCAACTTTAAATCGCCTGGTTGTTGTTGTCCTTTTTGAAAACGAGTACCTACAATAAGTTCGACAATGTCTAGCATATAGTTTTCAATTTCAATAAGTGAATAATATTATTTATGTTGATCAATGAAAACGATTCCGGTCGTTATTGGCAACAAAAACGTGTTGGTGCATAAGGTGTCGTCTCTTATAGGTAGTATCGAAGTGAAGGCATATTAAAGTCCTGTTCGTATACTGTTTTGTTTTGTTGTCCTTTTGTCTGTGGTTATTTTCCAAATACAATTGAACAACATATTGCATTTCAACTAAGAATTTAAGAAATATAACAACACTTTTGCCAAAACAATATTCTCTATTGAATAGTTCTTTTTTTTTCTAGGATTTGGATAGAGAAAGATAGATATAGAGGCAGGGACGAAAAAGGATATACATTTTATGTATATTTTTGTGAAGATACATACTTTGTATGGTTTGGAATTTATATTCGTTCAATATTATTATGAATATAAGATGTCATCCAGAACTGGTTAGACGTTAGAGAAAAGACGAAAAGATGAAAAGCAATATCAGCAACCAGGATGTTGATTTTTATAAACAAAAAAAAAAAAAAAACACACACACACAAGATTATACATTTACATATATCGAGAATTGTTTTATTTGCATTTGGGAAATATTCAATATTATTTGTATTTATTTTTCGTTTTATTTGAGTTAAATATGCGTGACAATATTTTGAAATTCCTTTTTTATTTAAGGCTTTGGGTTATTTGTTGTTAGGTAGGTTTTTTTTTTTATTTTTTTTTTTTTTTTTGCCTAAGCTAGGTAAGGTTTATTGAAGTTTGGGTATATAAAATACGTAGAATTTAACATTTTGAAATGTTTTAAGTTGATTGGGATGGATGTTGTTGGCCTAAAGCCAAGAAAAGGACAAGACCGTCATTAGTAATATTTAACATTAAATATACATAGGCAAGACATGCTTACTTACCTTACCCATATCCATCAATAAAAAAAATTCTAAATTGAACATTTGAATTATGTAAGTATGATGTTCAAATACAAAACCTAGATATAATGATTTCGTGCAAAAAAACTTAAATTGCATGTAAATTTTTACATTTATTGGATGTTAGGTTATTTCAACCCTTTTTAAATGAGCATGAAAAAAGATATCCGTTTCAACAGATAAAGCTCCCTACCAAATAAGTTCGGTGACACAATTAGTAATATAGGTAAGTACTAGACCTATTGTGTTAAAAGCACCCTACCTTTCATTTTTAATTCTGAAAGTCTTGACAAAAATGGTTGTGTCCTGGTCCTAGTAAGAGCAGGAAAGTGACAAAATAGACAAACAACCATGTTTTTTCATGCTATTCCCAACTATTACAGCATGCTCTCTTATCAGCCAATATTTAGTAGCGAAGGATCCTCATCAAGTGATCCTAGCTTAGGAATCTATGAGGTTGAAAGTTTTGTGAATGAAGTCAATGAAGTCTCTAGTCTTCGACGGAATCATCATCATCATCATCGGCTCGACAACCGGGGTCCGGTCCTGGCCTATTTCAACAAGTCACTCCACCTATCCCGGTCTCGAGCCGACGCCTTCCAGTTGCGCACCCCAAGGCTTCGGGCGTCCTTGTCTACGTCATGTCTCTAGCATGGTCTACCACGCTGCCGTCTACCATAGAATGTACCACAAAAGACTTTCCGAGCAGGTTCCTCTTCGCTCATACGAGCTAGGTGCCCTGCCCACCGGAGTCTACCGAGCTTAATTTTTGTCACTATGCCTGCTTCAAGGTAGATTGCGTACAACTCATGATTGTACCGTCTCCGGAATCGTCCTTCCTCACATATGGGGCCAACAATTCTCCGTAAGGCTTTTCTCTCGAACGCGGCTAAGAGGTCACAGTGCCTTTTGCTAAGCACCCAAGTCTCGGATCCATACATGAGTACTGGCAGGACCATGGTCCTGTACAGCAGCAGTTTTGAAGTTATGGTTAGATTTCTGGATTTGAATAGCTTTGACAGACTGTAGTAGGCTCTGTTGGATTTGAGAAGCCGCCCGCGTATTTCTTCTTCTATGTTGTTATCGGCTGCTACTGTTGACCCAAGGTATTTAAAGGATTGCACCACTTCAAATTCGTGCTCCGCTACCTTGATTGTTTGACCAACTGTTCTTCTCGCATTCGACGCCACCATGTACTTTGTTTTACCTTCACTAATGTGCAGCCCCAGATTTTGTCCCGCTGCTCGATCTGGATGAAGGAATCGTGTACAGCTTGTCCGGTTCTTCCGACGATGTCGATGTCATCTGCGTAAGCCAGTATCTGGCTGGACCTGTTGACGATGGTCCCTCTTGTTGCCGTGTAAGAGTCACGGATTGCTTTCTCCAACGCCAGGTTGAAGAGGAGGCAGGCCAAACCATCCCCTTGTCGGAGTCCATTAAAGATGTTGATTGGTCTGGATAGCAATCCGGCTATTTTAACTTGGCTTGTTACGTTGGTCATGGTCAACCTACATAGTCGTGTCAATTTATTTGGGATGCCGAATTCTCTCATGGCTTTGTAAAGTTCTACCCTACAAGTTTCCATCGCCTGCCTAAGGATAAAAATCTAATCAGTTGTTGATTTGGAATTAAACCACACTGATAGTGTCCGATGATGGTTTTAACATATGGGGTTATCCGGTCTTGTAGGATAGAGGAAAGTATCTTATAGGCGGTAACCAACAACGTGATATCTCTATAATTGTTGCACGTTGTGACATCTCCCTTCTTATGTATGGGGCATATGATACCTTTTTGCCAGTCTTCTGGCATTTCTTCATGATCCCATACGTGCACTATGATATCATGAATTGCTTGACGTAAGGCTGGGCCGCCGTGGTGGAGGGAATATCTGTCGAAATAGTAAAAGCCATGTGGTCAGCGGTCCATGATTCTGATGAATGGACGGACAAAATCAGGACTTCTCATATTGTTCTTATCGTAGCATCAGACTCCTTCCTGTGCTTGGCAAAGTACTGAATCCGTTCCTGTTGGGACGGACACATGGCTATACACGTTATGAAGCCCGTCAATTAGTTAGTGATTAAGTATGTGCTAGGCATTTTCAATGACATAAAATTCACTTTAGACTAATTTGACTGGCGAAAGTAGAACATAAATTTGGTTAGGTACTTATGTAAGGTAATATAAATACCTTTTGAATTGGGATAATAGTGCGAAAAATGATGAACTTAAACCCTCATTTCACCTTACCTTAATAAGGAAAAGTTCACCTTTCAACACCTCAACTTGTTGCAACATTCTTTATTCTTGGAAGTAATTGTGTTACTTCAAGAACAAGTTGTTGAGTCGACAAAATTATTGTTGAAAGAATTTTTTGACAGCGGAAATAGTTGACGCAACAATTTTGCTGCTGCCCTAACGGTTTTCCGTTCGTTAAAATGATTAACAATGTATAGAAAATGTTCCATCAAGAATTTGTTTGCAAGACTGACACTTTGGTTCCTCAAAAATTAAGAATTAGTTGTTGCTGCAAGAACTTTTTGTAGAGTATATTTCTAATTCACAATCTTACAACAATGAAAAGTTCTCGGAACAACAATGATTTTTATTTCTGAGTGTGGCATGATAGAATTTTACTACCAGTTTTTTTCTTGTTGCATTGTTTTTGTCAGAGTTACTTTTCAGGGTCTTTTTGTGGCAGTTTGTACTGTTTGACCATTTCTCCTACTTTAGCTAATGGTAAGGCACTCAAATACTGTAGGCTGAACATTTAAACCACAGGAGACAGGAGCTCCTGGATCCTGGACCGTGTCTGGTCCATCATATCTATGAGATAGACCCGCCTTATGAGAGCATAAGGGATAGTGAACCATAGCTTAGATTCTTAGTGAACAAGCAGTGTTTAATATACCTTCCTCTTCAGCAAGAGGTGTGGACCAAGATATGCCTTAACATTAGATTGCACTAGAATAGTACTTGACATACCCTGGAAAGCTCGATGGTGTTTTTTTCGAGCCATGGTATTTTAGATAAGCCCACCGTGTCTTTGAGTCTAACGTCAGGTATACACGTCAAGCACATTCGAATTTTGTGAGGAACTCACAAACCTTCAAGAGTAGTTACTTTTATCATAATATTCTTAGACGTTGATTGAATTTTCGATTTCTTGGAAGTTTACCGACCTATTCTGTATGTCAGGTATGACTTAGTTCGAAGCTATTGTATTGGTATCAAAGTGGTTTCAATATTATGAAGGGTACTGTATACCTTTGTTCAAAATTTATTCCCGTTTTTTCAACAAGTTTAAGTCTCTGAGAAAGTTTCTGAACGTAATAACCTAATTTTGTGTACTTTATCCAATCATTCATCGTTCTTTATATCAGGAAGTAACCCATTAACTTCAAATTGAAGCAGTATAACATTGAAAAATTCCAAGCAAAGATAGTGACAAAATTCACTCTATCATGACACAACTTACTTTTCTTAACTAGTCTTCACGTAGGTACAATCTTTTCATCTAAAATTGTTATGAACATCATATCCTGCTGCTATTAAATCAGCCAAATTTCCTGCATGTCCTTACAAAATGTATATAAATATCGCTATAAAATTTGAGAAAATATCCATATTATGGTCAATAAGTCTTCTTTTATCAGGTCATATCCTCTAAACACCAAATAAGTATTACAACCCACAAAAATACCTTAAGCCCATCCATAAACATCCTTATAGGGCTGTTTTCTTATTCTTGGAAGCAACAAAATTAAATGATTGTTGAAAAATCATGCAAACGGGACAATATCTATGTAAATGGATCCCTTGACAAAAACTCGTTACACCTTTCACGATCTCATTTGAAAAACATTGTCATCTTCATATATCCTTTTTTTCTTTTACTCATCGTACGTACAAAGTTACGTTAAATGAAAAAGGACCTAAATACGCAGAGAAAGAACTGAGAGCAGACAAACACCAAAAATATTCTTTGTGAATGTATAGAGTACTCTCTTAGGCGTATTAAAAATTCACCTATCCTGGGTTTCAGTTTTCATTTATTCAATAAAATTGGATGTGCGTACTAAGGATAAACAGCGGCCTCTCTCCTCAACATTATCCCCTCTTGTCCTTTCATTTGAACTAAAGAATAAAAGAAGATACATTTATGCCAACAAAATAAAGGTCTCTGTGTGTTTTTTGGGTTGCCAGATTTCTTCTCTCCGCCTTTCTGGAAGGAAACACCTAACGAACGTACCTTAACGTGCACTTAGGGCGTAATAATATGTTCAACGGCTATAAAACGTTTGCAAGGATGTAATATCGGAAATTTGAATAAATTTTCACACTTCAGCCGTCCTGTTTTGTAACAAGTGCGAGCGACGATTTCTCAGTCTCAGTAATATTTTGAAACGCGCATACCGAACCTTTATTTGTTTTGTTTTGGCTTTGTTTGTGTTAATCCTTGAATAATTTTGAATTTTGTTTTTGTATTTTTTCAGGTTATGAAGTCACTGGAGCCCCATATAAATGTTGTACGCCTTTTGGGCTGTTGTACTGATAAGGATCCAATTTTCGTCATAATCGAATATGTAAATCGAGGAAAACTTCAAACGTACTTGCGGAACTCGCGTGCAGAAAGGTAACCATGATTTTGTTTGTGTTGTTTTTTTTTTTATTTTTTTTTTCCTTATCAAAATCCTTACACGAACGGTTTTAGGGATTCCAAAACCAGAATGTTTGTTTTTTGGTTTTCATGCACGCGTAAAACTTTCTTGTTTGCTTATTTTTCTATTTACCTACACACACACATATATCCTATCCATGGATTTAGTGCTTGAGAAGGATTTTATTTGTAAGTATACTTTTTCTCATAGAGAAAAGTTAAAAAATTCAAACAAACATGAATAACGAAAGAGAAACCTTTGAATTTTCAACTAAATTTGTTTGTTTTCTTTTATACCAAACACATATACAGTATATACTCATGGAAATGAGGAGTTGAATAAATAAATGAAATAAAAAAAGTACGCATACGCCCCAGTGCTTCCAGTGAAATTGTAATTTTTGAATTATTTAAATTTATCTTTGAGACTTTTTACGTTATTTGAATATCAAAAATCAAATGATGCCATTTAAGGGGTTAAAGTTTGTTCAAATTGGTATTCTGATTCATGTGTTTTCCTTTGAACTCTTTGTTTTACGAAAAAAACAATCAATCTGGGAGTGTTTTTGGCTATAAGTGGATAGAAAAATGATTTGTTGTTGTATGAAGTATTCAACTTGCTATGAATTATTCAGAGAGAACTAAAAAATATATATGTGTGTACAATTTAAATATCTCGGTGCACTCAAGGGGTTGTATGCGACTATACTTTACATGTTTAACATAGTTCAAGTTAGGGAAACTGCATAGGATTGAAAACGAGCTACCGATCCAATTATTGAGTTTTAATTTTAAAATGTTATGACGACAGAGATAAACTGAGGCTTGAAAAGCATTTTACATTCGATAGGACACCTAATGGATCAATTTATTTAAAGCCAAGTACTAAATCTTGACTTCAGGGTTAATTGATGACCATTCCTAGAAGTGTAAGTATAACGGGTGAATTGTTTTTTCAGGAAGGAATTCCTACTCCGTTTATTTTGAAGGTCGTATTTTTAGTTTACACCATAATTAGTTACCCAAAATTAATTTAAGATTACTTCTAATTTTCGTATCGAACTGAGACTCTGTACATGTACATAAATGTGTGTAGTTCGGTTGACAATTTTTGAAGTTAAACTTCTTTACCGGCGATTATAAATATATTAAACCAGTAATAACACAGAGATTTTTACAGCCCATTATTACTGGTTGTTTCCATACAGACACTATAAGTAAGCAAAAAGTAAATACGACTGGATTTTTTGAAATTCCACCGGCAAGTTAGGGTAAAATGGGGCAAAATACAAACATTTTGTTTGTACATCTCGAAAAATATAAGGGCTAGAATTATGAAATAAATTTAATTACATAGATAAATTAAAATAATGATAAGTTCTCATGAGAAAAAAAATTCTAAAAATTCAACTTTTCAAGTTAAAAATTATTTTCTAATATCAAATATTTTGTAAGCCATATGAAAATGATGTTATTATGGATAAAGTTGATAATTTCTTAAGAAAACTAAAAATGCACTTTGAAATGCAATAAAAAAAACATTAGGTGTCTAATACGGATTATATTTAAAATGCTTCATAATGGTTTTTTTGAGCTTTAAAAAACAAATACGTTTTTTAAAGTTTATGTGGGTGATTTAATTTACTTTACAAATCAAGGAAGAACGGGAAAAATATTTTGTCAAAATTAATTTTAGGCTTATATGTTGTCTATAAACTTGTGAACAAATTATATTTTTAAACATTTTTGTTCAATGAATAACAGTAAAAACAAGATTTTTCAGTCCAAGTTTTTTGACCGTTTCCAACGGTATTTTATTTGTATCTTTTTTATTTTTACATTTTTAAACTTGAAATTTACACAGCCATTAGATATTGGATAAATGCATATTTGTACAAACTCTAGCAATTTTCTGTAATCTGTGAGCCGACATAACGGTAATGAGAGTTTTGTTTACGCGGTGCTGAGTTTCATAAGACTATGATTCAACTTTATTAAGCATCGATAAAATTACCTTTAATTTGAAATAACTGTATTTGCTATTAAAGCTTTACAAACTTAAAAAGAGTTTTACCGAAATTCAACAAAATTGTCTGGTTTGGTCGTCGGACTCTACCAGCCACCAGTGGAGAACGGTACTGTTGGCTCACAAATGAATTCGAGATGGTTCGCTTATAAAATTTGTAATATTGTTGTTTCTTGTTGGATTTTAAAGATTGAGGTGTCCAAATTTAGACGAAATAACAGACTAAGACATGGTGTAATTTTTTGTATACAGTTACTCATAAAAATAATGAGTAAAATGTGGTTAAGAACAAAATAAATTTTTGTTTTCTTACTCTTTTTGCAATATGGTATGAAATTTGTTTGAGCTTCAAAAAACGATGTACTACAATATTGCTGGTTCAAGTATTCTTGATAGGCAATAAATATTTTTAAACATAAAAGTGCACATTTACAGATTTTAGAGAGAAAAATTAAAAAAAATTATCTTATTGGATATTAAAATACTTGAGTTTTAGTTGTAGGATTTTATTAAATTGAACAGATTGCATTAGAAGAAATGTTGAACTGTAATTCTGCATACAAATATTTTTCATCTATTTTATTAAACATTGCCACAGAAGACGTTAAGTGAAAATATGTTTTTAATGAATGCCATAAAATTACAAAATTTAATGAAAAATTTGATAATTTTGATAATATTTTTAGCTCAATTTCAAGATGTATCTGTTCTCTTATACAATGCCATGCAAAGTTTATTGATTAAACTAAAAACAAAGACTGTAAATGATATATTACAGAAAAAACATCGAACAAAATGAACTTTGACTAATTGTACCATTAATAACAACTGACTATGTCTAAATTCGAAAAAAAATCAAAATATCCCTTTCAGTAAAACAAAATAGCTTTTAACATTAGTAAAACTTAATCAATTTCTTAAGTTGAGGTATCAATAGAAAGATTAAAATCTCAGTAAAAATAAAATCAAACACATTTTTATATTTAAATAATTGTGTAAAATAAATAATGAAAGGAAGTAAAACTTCTGGCGCGCGTACATGAGTACACAAACCTTTATTTTTTAT
Organism: Meliscaeva auricollis; assembly: GCA_948107695.1. Lineage (NCBI taxonomy): Eukaryota > Metazoa > Arthropoda > Insecta > Diptera > Syrphidae > Meliscaeva > Meliscaeva auricollis. Next base: position 74,665,726 of record OX403616.1, on the reverse strand, counting down.
AATCCGGATATTCCGGGATAGGACGGTAAGTTAACAAAAAAGTCGTTTTTGTGATTAAATATTGTTTTTGTAAACAAATTTTGTTAAAATTTTATAAATTAAATAATGTTATAGTTTTCCTAATCTGTTTAAGGAAAACAACTAGTGAAGATAGGTGTCTATTTTCCTCCGTTCAGATGGAAACGTGATTTTTTTTCAAAAATTACTTAAAACAGAAAAAAATATTGAAAAAAAAACGGATAACTAGAAAAACATTTCCATTTGAAGTCAAGTCATTCCAATAAAAGTTAAAAAGAAAATGATTTTCAAGCTCAAATTTCAGTCAACAATTTTTATATAAGATTTTTTTTTTCAAAGTTTTACGTTACAAAATATAATACCAGATTTGAATATGCGTTTCTGCACATTGGCCCCATAGTGGGCATCCATTTAACGTAGTTCAGGATTTTGGGTGACCAAAATTAACGGTACCTGCGAAAATGAAAAAAACGTATTTTTTTCAAAAACGACTCTAACGATTTTCATTAAAATTTGTATGTGAAACTCGTCAAGTTTGAACTTTTGAAATAAAACTAAACATAACGGTACTTTCTACAGACCGGTTTTTCTTTTTTCTGATTTTCTCATGAGCCATCTTACGGTTTTCGATGAAATTTTGTATGTCAAAGATTTACATATCAAAATATTTCATATCAAAATTGTTAACAAAATTGGATGGATTTAAAAAAAATTAAATTTTTTTGTTTCGTTTTGAAAGATGGATTTTTCGAAAACATGTTGTCAATAAAGTAGCAAGGAAATTCGGATGCATAAATGTAATAAAGGAAAGTAGGACCTTTCCGTGGGGAACTTCTGCTAAGAGGCTGAACTCATGAGGTAGATCACCACTAAAAGAAACCATAAAGAATCTTTTGGAAACAAAACTCTGCATTATTTTAATAAGATACATTGGAAAATTAAAATTAAAATAATTTTATAAAGATAACCATTTATCCAAACACTGTCAAATGCGTCCACCAGACCTGTAGATTTTTGTAGGTTAAAATTGGGACATTTATGTTTTGTTATCCTGTTTACTTGATGGTCAGTGCTATGATGTGCGATCTTGAAAAAAACCGCCACCATCTTTAATAGAGAAGTATACTATTAATTTATCTGGAAGTGACATTATAAAGTATTTAAAAAAAAACTTGTTTATCAGTCTAAAAATTAGTCTGCGATGGTAAAAACAAAATAATTAAGAAACTTAAATTTTTTGAACTGAGTATTCAGAACTTTTTTATTCGCTTTAAACGTTTTTTAGATTGTCAAAGATGTGTTTTTTTTATCATTCTATAAAACATAAACGTTTTAGAAGAAGCAGTTGGTGAGTTGATGCTGGCAGTTGTTGAACTGATTAAGACAATTATTGTGTCAAGCTAATTTATCAGAAGTTTTTATTTTGGACGGCATTTATGAAAAATCTCCGGAAAACTATTAATCATTAAAATAACTTTACAAAAGAACCACACACTGCTAGGGTTTATACGTACTTTTTCCTATTTTGTTGAATTTAAACGCATTTTTCATTCAACAATAACACAAATTAATACTTATTTGAAAAATTCTTCATGCAACAAGTTAGTATCGCAGTAATTGGAAAAAAAAAATAACATTACATTTCTGTTACCTTCCTAGAACTTGCATTTCTGTTTTATTTCAAAATAAACTTAAGTAAGTAGAAAGCCATGGGTTATTATTCTCCTTTGTTTAGTTTATTACTGCACTTAGATAATATTACAATACTTGGAAGGAGCTACATGTATTAAATTATATTTTCCTTTCAAATACTGATGAAGCTGCTGAGAAGAAGTTTTGTCACAAGGGAGACGTCTTTGTCAACATTATTGTTTTCCTGGAATATTTTTTACTATTTCTTGAGACATCAGCCATATATTATTGTGAGGAATTCAGCATTTGGATCGCGAGCATAAATCAAACCATCTTCCACCATCCCGAGTCCCTTGCCTTCCCAACAAAACTTTCCCTTTCTCCTTTCATTTTTTCTTTTCATTTCTTTAAAGAATTTTCTGCATGTGCCGTTTAATACCTCTCATGACCATTTTCCTTTATTGCAGACATTATGGCAACACACACGGAAAATCGAATATCCTGACGTCAGGCGATTTAACATCATTCATGTATCAGGTTGCCAAGGGTATGGATTACCTAACATCCCGTGGGGTAAGTAAATAGTATTATCATAATACAAACTTCAATCTTCAACCTGAAGCTGACTAGCTTTATTGTAGGTTGATATGGTTGCTCAAAACCCAATACGTTTATCTAGGTTATATAGTTTCATATGTGTATTGTTAGAGAGTACGGAATTTCACTTCCCACACATGAGGCAGCCACCGAAAACCAAATAAACTGAAACAACAACAAAACAAAAAAACCTATAGATCCAGGACGAGCGGAAGATTCACGCAAAATAATAATAAAAAGAAAAAAAAAATACGCAAACCGATTGCGAAATGAAAACAAATCCAAGTGTATATACTTTTACTTTTTGTTTCTATAATTTTGTATCTGTTTTGTTTTCTTTCCCGTGGAGAAATCGAAGTTAATATGGGGGTTCGCAACGGTTTGTGCCAGTTTGGAAGTTCATTCGAGAAGATAAGTTTTCAGAAATATCCGATTTGACTCTGCAATTCAAGCCGTTACGCGTTCCAATCATCCATTCGATGTACCTACACTGCTTTTATTCGCTTTTTATATTCTCTGGCGCAGTCTTACTTGTTTGTAAAGGGTGTTGACTGTTGAGAACATAAAGGTTGTATTTGGTCGATTAAATACATAACCAAAAAATTAAAATACATCAAAATATGTGTGTTATTGTTTCTAATTTTCAAAAAGATACCTGCCCACCACATTAAATGAAAACATCGTTGTTTTAAAAATTTAAAATAAACTATCAGCCCAAAAATATCTTGACGAAAGAATGCATTTGTTTAATTGAAGATAGAAATTGGCACTTCTTTTTTTTTTTGTCAGTTAGAACGGTTTTCTCATAAAAGAGTTGTTTATACATCCGAAAAAGGTGATTACCTATTGAAAATTAGACTATTGAAAAATTGGAAATTGCAGGGGCCTATACATATACCACAAAACTACAAGTACTTGTATTACAAGTGAAATTGCTAAATTTTATAGAAACCAGGTCATTCAGCTAACCAACTAGATAAATTTCTTAGTTCTGACCATCAAAAATATATAGAGTAACTACGTAATATTAGATAATTTCTAGTAAAGGGTGATTTTTTAAGAGGTTTAGAACTTTAAAAAAAACACACACAAAAAATTCGAAAAAATGAATGAAATATTTATTTGAATCGATAGTTTGAACCTTGCAATTTAATGTTTAAAGATAATTTCATGCAAATGTTGACCGCGGCTGCGTCTCAGGTAGCCCATCCGCTGAGTCCAATTTTGGCATACTCTTTCACACATATCGGCCGGTATCTCACGAATGAATGCATGGATGTTGGTTTCCAGTGCGTCAATCGAAGCGGGCTTGTCCCTATAGACATTAGCTTTGACATACCCCCACAAAAAATAATCTAATGGTGTCAAATCGCACGATCTAGGCGGCCAATTGACCGGCCCGAAACGTGAAATTAACTGTTCAATAAACTCGCCTCGCAATTGCGCCATTGTTTCGCGTGCTGTGTGGCATGTGGCACCGTCTTTCAACAAGACCACATATCATGCAAGTCAAGAACTTCCATTTCGGGCAAAGAAAAGTTTGTTATCATCGCTCGGTAGCGTTCACCATTGACAGTAACGCTGCGATTCGCATCATCTTTGAAGAAATATGGCCCAATAATGCCGCCGGCCCATAAACCGCACCAGACAGTGGCTTTTGTAGCTGTTGCAATGCTTCTGGCTGATCTTCACTCCAAATACGGCAATTTTGCTTATTTACGTACCCATTCAACCAAAAATGAGCCTCATCGCTGAACACAATTTTTCGATAAAAAAGCGGATCCTCGGCCAGCTTTCCAAGAGTCCATTCACCAAAAATTCGGCGTTGTGGTAGGTCGGCTGGCTTTAGTTCTTGCACCAGCTGTATCTTAAAAGACTTTACGCCCAAATCCTTCCGCAAAATTTTCCACGTAGTGCTGTAACAAAGGCCTAACTGCTGGAAACGGCGCCGAATCGACATTTCGCGGTCTTCTGTCACACTAGCTGATACGGCCGCAATATTTTCTTCACTACGCACAGTACGTAAACGTGTTGGTGGTTTAATGTCCAACAAAGTAAATTTGGTGCGAAATTTGGTCACAATCTTCCGAATAGACTGCTCAGAAGGTCGAGAATGCCGACCATAAAATGGAAGCAGCGTGCGATGAACATTTCGAACCGAGCACGAATTTTGATAGTAAAATTCAATAATTTGCAAGCGCTGTTCATTTGTAAGACGATCCATGGTTAAATTGCAAACCAAACTGAAGCTGTTTGACAGTGACACAAGGTACTAAACACACGTCAGCTGTCAAAACCAGTGTTGCCAAAACCAAACCAGCTAAAAAATCACCCGTTAGATCATCATTCTAAGTTCATTGTGATAGCGGTTTCTCAGTTTGGTTTTTGAAGTAACTGAAGGCTTTCCTTTTTAGCATTCTCTTATGGAAATCTCTATTAAAGGGTTACCGAGTTGAAATAACTACATTTTAAAACTACATTTGAATGCTTTTGAATTATGTATATTTTTGATGTCATCATAAAATGAATACAACTTTTGCATGCCATCTTGATGCCACAGGATCACCCTGTGAACACCAAACGAAAACAAATCGGATAAACGTATCCTGTTCAAAAATAAAACGCAGACTTTGTTTTATTTTTTTTGAAATAAGGCTTTATATTTGAAAAGGAACGAAACACACGTTGGCCCGAAGATAGTACGATTTTTGAGAAGAAAAAAAAAGTAGATTATGTGCGGCTGCACTCGCTTTGGCCTTATTCGGATTCGGGCTGCTTTTCCGTTTGAAAGTGCAGACAGAAGTATGTATACTCTTTTATAATCTCAAGGGTGCAATCCGTAATGGTTTGTGAAATGTATTTGAAAGTTTTATTTTCAACAAGCGCTCGCTTTCTATATCTGCTACTCTGCTACCTTTCGCCAAACAGCATCAGCCGTGTAGAATGCCAGACGCGCCAAGCGATGGCTCCAGGAGGTGGGTTAGGTATAAGTCAGCCCCAAACAGCTAATGTTTGAACAGAGTATGGCTAGAAGTTGAGAAGTAGATATTCCGTACTGATGGCAAATACTTTTTAGTATGATGATGGTGGAGGGAGTGGTGTGTGTTCTGCGTTCACCTGTTGAATCAATTTGCCGCAAAAGGATAAACAAAATGCAGTCGGGGACTAACGATGATTTCTCTTCTCGTTTCGAGTAAATTGGATTAACTTTAAGTACATTAACCCACACTTAGAGTACCTGGTGTAATATTCTATCCAATGGTTTTCTCTCACACTCACTCAGTGTTGGATAGTCCTGCCCTATACCCGCCACACGACGATGGGACTGCCACTCTTGCACCTGGTGGACTATGGGAGAATTATATCAAACAGATTTAAAAATGATAAATTTCATTTCGTCTGTCTCGGGGGGATTGTTGCGGATTTAGTTGAAACTGTGCATAACAGAAAAAGATCCTGAAAATTGAAAATGAATACTCTCTCTCTGACGATGTGATGCTCTGCTCGGTATACAGCAACAACCGGGGCGAAAGAGCGAATAGATTGGCATGACTGTTGTGTGTGTGTTGGTTTGTATATATTTTTACATTTTTTTCCGGAGAATTGGGAAAGTTATTTATTTTTAGTTGAGCAGATGTTGTGATAAATGAAGAAAAATAAATTTGAAAAATATTAAATAAAATATACAAATCTTTTCTACTTATTAAAGATTAAATCGGTTTTTGACTCTTGCATTTCTATTTGAAGAATCAGTGCACAGCTTACAGCATCTGAGTGGGTTAAAACGGATTAAATGGTATAAAAGTGAGATTCAGTTTTGAACAAAATAAAAATAGTTTAGCACAGAGAAACTTTATGGGAAGTTTTTAACAGATTTTTAATGAAACACATTTTCAATAAAAGGACTATATTATATAATTTTAATAAAGGGTTTTCCAATAAGAGGTGTTATTTTGAATAGCCCGCTATTTCGGTAGCTGTCACTTTTGAAGCTGTCATTTTTTGACATTTGACAAGTAGAAACTACGCTATTAATAAAAATGGAACGATACACGCTTCAACAACGCATTGAAATTATTAAAATTCACTATAAAAATGGTGAAAATTTGGCAGAGACGGTTCGTAAAACTAAAACATTTTTGGGTCGTCGTGAAGCACCTTGTCGGACTGCAATACAGAAATTGGTGGACAAATTCGAGCTGTTAGGACAAGTTAGTGATGTGAAGAATAAAACCCGTGCACGTCGCTCAAGAACAACTGAGAATATTGCTGTTGTAGCCCAAAGTGTTGAAGAAAACCCAGGTTTGTCCATTCCTCGTCGTTCTTTGGAATTAGGCATTCCACAAACGTCATTACACCGTATTTTGCATAAAGACTTGGGTCTTAATTCTTATAAAGTTCAGTTAACACAAGAATTCAAGCCGGCTGATCATCAACAACGTCGTGTCTTTGCTGGTTGGGTCCTTGAAATGCATGAAAATGAACCGGAATTTCATCGAAAAATCATCTTGACTGATGAGGCCCATTTCCACCTCGGAGGCTACGTCAACAAGCAAAACTGTCGCATCTGGGGCTCAGAAAACCCAAGAGTTATTGTTGAAAAGCCTCTCCATCCTCAACGCGTGACTGTTTGGTGCGGTTTATGTTCCCGCGGGGTCATTGGACCTTACTTTTTCGAAAATGAGGCTGGAGCAACAGTTACGGTCAATGGATTGCGCTATCGAGAGATGATTAATGATTTTTTATGGCCTGAATTGGATGGTATTGATCTGGACAACGTTTACTTTCAACAAGACGGCGCTACGTGCCACACAAGCAATGAAACCATCGATCTTTTACGGGAAAAGTTTCCGGACCGTGTTATCTCTCGAAGAGGTGATCACAATTGGCCACCGAGATCTTGTGATTTAACACCTTGCGACTTCTTCTTTGGGGCCACGTATAAGATAAGGTCTACGCCAACAGCCCAGCGTCGATTCAAGACCTCAAAGATGAAATTCGTGAGGCTATCGAGGACATAGGGCAGCCACTTTGCGATTTGGTTATGGAAAATTTCATGAAAAGGATATGGTCCTGTAAGCGTGGTCTTGGTGGCCATTTGGCTGATGTTGTGTTTCATTATTAACGGCATACCTTCCTGTTTATAATGAAATAAACATCCGATCATTTATCTCCAAAAATGCCATTTTTCTTTGAATATCAAAATAACACCTCTTTATTTGCCCAAGGAATTTCTTTTTGGAGGAAGAGAAAAAGAGTTTTTCTCTCATTAAAGAAGTTTTGACTCTGATTTCTACTTTTTTGGGTCCAAATCTTGTGTTTTTCGACTCAAAATAAGTAAAAATTCGTCGTTTTCGGGGAGTACCAAACAGACCTAATAATAATTTTCTTTAGCAAAAGTCTTCAGTTCGAAACACAATTTGACTGTTATATCAATAGCCCTACGAAACAACAAAATAAACAACAATAACTACAATCTTCATTAAATTAGTTCAAATTTTTTTCATAGAAAATTTATTGTATCAGAGTTGTTTCTTATATTTCACGATTTTAAAAATATGTACATTAATTCTATTTCGTTTTTATTAATTGCAGATAATCCATCGTGATTTAGCTGCAAGAAATATTCTCATCACAGACGATAATACTTGCAAAGTAGCTGACTTTGGTTTTGCTCGTGATATTGTTACATCGAAGATTTATGAGAGAAAAAGCGAAGGCAAACTTCCAATAAGGTAATCACTTCATTTAATCACTTTATTTAAAATTTGAATTTTAAGATAGGTATTAGTGAAATACGACTTGAACTGGCATAACTTAATTATTGTAGTACGACATTACAGTTTTTTTTGAAGTTATACTTCTTTACCGGCGGTTATAAAAATATGAAACCAGAATTAACACATAGATTTTTGCAAACCATTTTTACTGTTTTTTTTTTTTTACACAGACACTATAAGTAGAGAAAGAGTAACGAGACATTTACATTTTATACTGGGTTTGTTTTTTTTTCTATTTTTCATTTTGTGTGAAACACAATAAATTCATTAAATTACAGAAGTCAGCCATTGTTATTGATATGCTGACTGATTTATTTTCTACACTTTAAGTGATAGGAAAAAAATAAATACCCCAAAAGATAGGTGGTATAATGTAAGGCTCTGATACGACGTGAATTTTCGAAATTCCACCGGCAAGTTAGGGTAAAATGGGGTAAAAGACACATAAAACTTTTTGTACATCTCGAAAAGTATATGGGTAAGAATTATGAAGTAAATTTAATTGAATAGATAAACTGAAATAATGATGAGTTCTTATCACAAAAAAAAAAATTCTGAAAATTCAACTTTTCACGTTGAAAACTTTTTTTCAATATCAAACATTTTTTTAGGCATTTGAAAATGATGTTATTATGGATAAAGTTGATACTTTTTTAAGAAAACTAATTATGCAAATTGAAAGATAATAAAAAAAAAAAAATTGGGCGTCTAATACGGATTATATTTAAAACGCTCCATAACTGTTTTTTTGAATATTAAAAAACAAATATGTTTTTGAAGGTTTATGTGGGTGGTTTAATTGATTTCAAAAACGTGTGAAGAAATTATATTTTTAAACATTTTTTTCCCTGAATAACAGTAAGGAAAACAAGATTTTTCAGTCTAAGTTTTTTTACCGTTTCCAATGGAATTTTATTTTTATCTTTTTTATTTTTACATTTTCAGACTCTCAATTTACACAGCCATTAGATATTGCTTAAATGCATTTTTGTACAAATTTCCACAATTTTCTGTAGTCTGGGAGCCGACATAATGGAAAAAAGAGTTTTGTTTACTCGGTGCTTAATTTCTATTTACATAAGCCTCATAGAACTATATGAATCAATTTAGTGAACATCACAATCAAATTGCCTTTAATTTAATATATCACACATGACTGTATGTGTACATGCTATAAAAGCTTCACAAACTTGAAAAGTGTTTTACCGAAATTCAACAAAATTTTCTGGTTTGGTCGTCGGACTCGACCAGCCACCAGTGGAGAACAGTACCGTTGGCTCACAAATGAATTCGAGATGGTTCGCTTATAAAATTTGTTACTTTTTTGTTTCTTGTCAGATCTTAAAGATTGAAGTGCTTACATTTTGATGAAATATTAGACTACAACACGTTATAATTTTTGTTTTACAATTTCATATAAAAATAATGAGCAAAAGTTGATTAAGAGCAAAATAAATTTTATATTTCTTATTCTTTTTGCAATCATCATCATCGGCTCGACAACCGGGGTCCGGTCCTGGCCTCTTTCAACAAGTCTCTCCACCTATCCCGGTCTCGAGCCAACGCCATCCAGTTGCGCACCCCAAGGCTTTGGGCGTCCTGGTCTACGCCATCTCTCCAGCGCAAGCATGGTCTACCACGCTGCCGTCTACCATAGAATGTACCGCAAAAGACTTTCCGAGCAGGTTCCTCTTCGCTCATACGAGCTAGGTGCCCTCCCCACCGGAGTCTACCGAGCTTAATTTTTGTCACTATGTCTGCTTCAAGGTAGATTGCGTACAACTCATGATTGTACCGTCTCCGGAATCGTCCTTCCTCACATATGGGGCCAACAATTCTCCGTAAGACTTTTCTCTCGAACGCGGCTAAGAGGTCACAGTGCCTTTTGCTAAGCACCCAAGTCTCGGATCCATACATGAGTACTGGCAGGACCATGGTCCTGTACAGCAGCAGTTTTGAAGTTATGGTTAGATTTCTGGATTTGAATAGCTTTGACAGACTGTAGTAGGCTCTGTTGGATTTGAGAAGCCGCCCGCGTATTTCTTCTTCTATGTTGTTATCGGCTGCTACTGTCGACCCAAGGTATTTAAAGGATTGCACCACTTCAAATTCGTGCTCCGCTACCTTGATTGTTTGACCAACTGTTCTTCTCGCATTCGACGCCACCATGTACTTTGTTTTACCTTCACTAATGTGCAGCCCCAGATTTTGTGCCGCCTGCTCGATCTGTATGAAGGAATCGTGTACAGCTTGTTCGGTTCTTCCGATGATGTCGATGTCGTCTGCGTAAGCCAGTATCTGGCTGGACCTGTTGACGATGGTCCCTCTTGTTGCCGTGCCAGAGTCACGGATTGCTTTCTCCAACGCCAGGTTGAAGAGGAGGCAGGCCAAACCATCCCCTTGTCGGAGTCCATTAAAGATGTTAATTGGTCTGGATAGCAATCCGGCTATTTTAACTTGGCTTGTTACGTTGGTCATGGTCAACCTACATAGTCGTGTCAATTTATTTGGGATGCCGAATTCTCTCATGGCTTTGTAAAGTTCTACCCTGGCTATGCTATCATAGGCGGCTTTAAAGTCTATAAACAGATGGTATGTTGGGATGTTAAATTCTAGACATTTTTCCATCGCCTGCCTAAGGGTAAAAATCTGATCAGTTGTTGATTTGCCTGGAATGAAACCACACTGATAGTGTCCGATGATGGTTTTAGCGTATGGGGTTATCCGGTCTTGTAGGATAGAGGAGAGTATCTTATAGGCGGTACTCAACAACGTGATACCTCTATAATTGCTGCACGTTGTGACATCTCCCTTCTTATGTATGGGGCATATGATACCTTTTCGCCAGTCTTCTGGCATATCTTCATGCTCCCATACGTGCACTATGATATCATGAATTGCTTGACGTAAGGCTGGCCCGCCGTGGTGGAATAATTCGGCTGGTATGCCATCGGCTCCCGGGGCTTTGTTTTTCTTGAGCCGTCCTATAGCCTTCTCAACGTCTTCTATGCTTGGTGGCGGTAGCATAGGGTGTTCATCTTGAAGTAGTGGAGCCTCCACTTCTGCTGTGAGCTGACCATTTAGCAATTCATTAAAGTACACTTCCCATCGCTCCAGTATGCTTTGTGGATCGGTGATCAGATTTCCCTCTCCGTCCTTGCAGTATGTGCAGCGTGGTGTGTACTGCGTCATGTTTCGGACGGATTGGTAGAACTTCCGCGCCTGGTGCGGACCTCGCTCTCGGCTGCTCTCTATTTCACAGATTAGGTTCTTCTCCCAGGCTGATTTTTTCTGTCTGTGAAGCCGTTTTTCTATTCTTCTGAGCTCTTTATATTCCTCTTCGCGTGCCCGCGTTCTATGAGATTGTTGCATTGCTCGGTACGCAACATTCTTACGTTCAGTCGCTAGCTTGCATTCATCATCAAACCAGTCGTTCCGATTTCTACGACTGCTGCCTAAGATGGAGTTGGCAGTACTAATGACAGTGTTCTTAAGGCGTGTCCACTTCTCATTTACGCCCAGCATACTGGCTCCAGGACTTACTCTCCCTAAATCAAGTGATTCTAGGGCGAGTCCTAACGCATTACCAAAGGTGTTACTGGTGTTTTCGTTGCGTAGGGCAGCCGTGTTGATTCGAACCTGATCGGCGGATGCAATGCGTCTCCGCAAGGCAATCCGCCCTCGGAAAACCATACCAACAAGATAGTGATCCGAGTCGATATTGGCACCTCGGCACGTTCGTACCGTCATCAAGTTCGAGTAGTGGCGACGATCTATCAACACGTGGTCTATTTGGTTACGAGTGACTCCATCAGGTGATACCCAGGTGGCTTTGTAGATATCTTTACGCGGGAACCTGGTACTCGCAACGACCATGTTTTTCGATGCTGCCAATTCTAAGACTCGAAGTCCATTGTCATTAGTGTTCTCATGCAAACTATGGGTGCCTGCGTAATGCCTGAATACCGGCTCCCGACCTATTTTTGCGTTCAAATCCCCAAGGATGATTTTGACGTCATACCTTGGGCAGGCATTGAGGGCCCTCTCGACTTGTTCGTAGTAAGTCTCTTTTTCTTCGTCTGAGGACTCCTCCGTAGGTCCGTGAACGTTAATGAGGCTGATGTTTGTAAATTTGCCTCGCACGCGAAGGGTGCATAGCCTTTCGCTTATAGCGTTAAAGCCGATGATGGTAGACTTCATTTTTTCGCTGACTAGGAAGCCTACCCCGAGCACATGGTGTTTTGTATGACAGCTGTAATATAAGTCATATTCTTTCTTCTGTAAAACACCATTCCCTGTCCATCTTATTTCTTGAAGCGCTGTTATGTCAGCTTTATATTTTGACAGGGCATCGGCTAGCTGCTGAGCAGCTCGAGCTCTATAGAGCGATCGTACGTTCCACAAGAAAATTCGTAAATCGTTTTGCCGTTTTCGTTGCATGGGTTGTCGTCGTAAAATCCGTCCGTTTCCGAGGCTTGTTGTCGGTCTCGTAATTCTTTTAGTTTTACGGGACAGGGAATTAACCTGTCGCCAACCTGTGGAAGCAGCCTGATCATATTAGCCAAACCTTTTTTTAAAAGGCTTGTTTCTAGCGGCCGCCGCGGAGAGGCTATGATCACACTTCCACCAGTCCCGAATAGTTACGGCACGTGCATGTTTTCGTATGCTACATGTTATTCCCCCTATTCGTCTGATGGCTGACCGCCATCATTTTGCAATATGATATGAAATTTCTTTGAATTTCATAAAACCATGTTCTCCAATATTGTTGGTACAAGTGTTCTTGATAGGCAATGAACATTTTTAAGAATAAAAATTTATATTTAAAGATTTAAGAGAGAATAATTTTAAAAAAAAACATATAAAAAGTTGATTTCATTGGATTTAATATCCAATATCAGTTACTTAAGTTTAAGTTGCAGAAAATTTAAACAAATTGAATAGATTTTTTAGATAAAATGTTAGTAAAAAATTTTGGGCAGTTGTTTTATTAAACATTGTCACAGAGGTCGTTAAGTTAAAATATGTTTTTAATGAATGCGTTAAAATTACAAAATTTAATGAAAAATTTGATAATTTTGATATTTTTAGCTCAGTTTCCAGATGTGTCTGTTCTCTTAAACAATAATATACAAAGTTCATTGATTAAATTAAAAACAGAAACTATAAATGATGTATTACGAAAAAACATCGAGCAAAATACACTTTTTATGCTCCTTTGACCAAGTGTACCATTCATATCATCTGATTATGTCTGCTTAATTAATTAAAATTTTTCAATAAAATGTCAACAATTATTTCGATATATACAATTTGTTTCAACTATGACACTCACAAGCTTCATAATATCATGAAATAATATCAAAAATAGTTTAAAATCTATATTTTACAAAAATTTACTAAAAAAATCAAAATATCCTTTTCACGTAAGCAAAATAGCTTTTAACTTTAGTAAAACTTAATTGATTTTTTGAGTTAAGGTATCAATAGAAAGATTAAAATCTCGGTAAAAATAAAAATACATACCTACATTTTTTACTTAAATTGTCTACCGTAATTTTTAATCATCACATATAATATTTTAGTTTGAAAATCAAATAATAACTTTAGAATACATTAATTTTCACATTATTCTAGGACACTGAAAAAAATTATTTTGAGAGTTTTAATATTAAAGAAATTTTCACAACCTTTTTTTCTCCCTGTTGACTGCAGTAAAGTGATTTATTGAAAATCGATCCCGGGTTTTCTCTTCCTATTTCTACTAGGCACAAATTTGCTATCAACCACTATGTTAAGTTGTAGTATTTTCGAGTTTGTAGTAAGTAAGGAGTTTTTCGTTTCATTTGTATTTTTGTCTACATAAATCGAGTTAGGAGGAATTATTAAACTTTCACAGTGCAACTGTTTTTATTTACAACCTTTACTTCCAGACTATGATACATTCATGAATATTTTCTTTTTCGAAATTCATGAAACTAAACCAAATAGAAATGTCTTTCACATCTAACTTTTACAAAACATTTTTATGCCCCGTCGATACCACAACTCTTGTACCATAATACTTGTCAAGTTGTATTTTAGGTGCAGGCAAATTTATCTGAACGAAATAAATGTCTAATTCAAGTTATGAAATATAAATAAAAATAAACAAAAAAAAAAAAACTTTCCAGACAGAAAAGTTATATAGGAAAGTTTTCTTTCGATCTTCTCATAAAAGCATATGAAAAATCAGGTGCATTTAAGATAAGTTACCTTCACAACCAATAACCAAAATAAAAAAGGTCAACCAAATAACCGATAGCCAAGGACTTCTCATAATAAAGAACCTGGATTGAAATCTATATAAAGCATCTGGTTATAACTCAGCACCATCAAGAAGGAGTCTTTTATCACGAGAAAAATGTTAATTCTGCAAGAATCTTTCGTTATATGCATTGAAGTTATGAATACCAAATTCCCGCTGCCGACGAACATTTTTGAGATCTTTTGGACTGCCACGTGCAAAGAAAAAAAGAAAATACGTTAAGACCACTAACATTCCGTGGTGGGTGAGGTATATTCTCATCAAAATGAAACTCATACCCAAGGGGATGATTGTCTGAGAAGGCAAAATAAAATGAAAGCCATAGCCATAAGAATAAGAAGCATTAAATTTATGGCGTCGTCTCTTTTTTTTTTTTTTGTTCGAAAAAAATAAAAAGCATCGTGAGTCGCATCCTTATGGAAATCTAATTTAAATGCTGTAATTTCCTTAGAGGTAGCAGTAAATAATTCAGTTTACTCACGGTTTCACACGCCATATCGCCACCGCGCGTCTCCCCGTATTATTACGCAAACATATCTCCTTAGAGGGTGATTTCAAGGCATGGAACGAGAAGATCATGTTGATTACCTAATATAAAAAAAAAAAAAAAAAAACACCTACACATTGTTCGTTCTTTAATAATTCTCGGCGTAAAAATGAGTCGAATTGTATTGAATTGCTTCGGGGAGTGCAAATACACGTAAACAACGCAAGATAAATGGGGTTCTAGAGACTTCAATTCAAGGTGTACCTATAAAATTACTTTTAAGGAGCGGAAAGATAGATTTTGAAAATTTGGAATTTATATTCAAGGAGAGTTTGTATTTTTTCTTATGAAAAATTTGTTTGTATTTTTTCCATTAAAAATAAAATGTACAACTCGGTCGCACGTACTTGCTCTTATAGATAAAGTTACTATAAGTGCTAAGCCTTTTTAATTGAAAATTTGTAAATGCAGTTTTAGAAAAAAAATGAAAAAAGCATAAAATTCGATTTTCAAATGACTAAAATAGCTTCTTTAATGAATTTAAACTCAAAACGAAGTATGCAATTTGATTTATTCTACAATGATACATTTAAAAAAAAAAATTGGAAAATCGTTAGAGCCGTTTAAAAAAAAAAAACAATTTTTTCTATATAAAATTTTGCAAGGACTTTTATAAAAAAAAAAATAGGTACGCCATTTTTAAGATATTATTTATGAACATTTAAAAACTAAATTTTGAAAAAAAAGTGAGTTGTTTTCGAAAAAATGATTTTTCAAAAGAAAAAAAATTCAAACTTTTTTTAAAAATCCAAAAAAATAATTTCGATTTTTTTTACTAAATATTATTACGGCAACTTAAAAGCATTCAAGTAAAAAAAATGGTTGAAATTGATTAAGCCATGAAGGAGAAAATCTGAATTTAAGAAAACGATTCTATGGCAGGTACCGTTAATAACTGTTTGAAAAAAATGGTGTCCATTTAAAGATCGACGTTATCTAAAAAACTGACCATGATATATTTAATCGAAATCGTAGGCACCGTTTTTGAGAAAAATTAGTTTTTCTAAGACCGGTATATGACAGGTACCGTTATTTGGGGTCCTAAAATAATTCAAAAAACCTCTGGGGATATTCTCCAGCCAGACAGACAGACAGGCAGACAGAATTGTCGGACCCACTTTTTTCTCATTCTATATCATCGTAATGTCATGTTTGATTGTTATCTCAACTTAGAAATTTGGAATTTTGTAATACTGTTATCTTAGTTCTTTAACTTCTTTATATTTTTATCAAGATACAATATGTTTTGTTGTTTGATGTCAGCTGACAGTGTTGTAGAGAGATTTTTCTTTGCTATTAACGTCTAAGTGTGGTCTTTAAACACAAACTATGTAATAAGATCAATGTTATCTCACCCTTTAAACCGAAATACCTATATACTATTTTTATTGATTCCCCTAATTCTTCTTACGAATGAACTTTTATGCCAATTTTGTCACATTTTATAATATTCTCAAAGGATTTTAAGAAAGTATTTGAAATCAGCCGTACTAAAAGGGGAGAAGTCCCTTGACAGAAACGATTAAAATCGGTGTTGTAATCCACAGACATAACACTCAAAATGTATCCCATCTGATAGGTTTTTATTTCCATGTTATGCACTAAAAGGTAAAAAGTCTATTTTGGGTGTATTTTTTTCACACTTAGTAGTTTGGTGTATAAAATAAGTTCCGGCCAACCTACCTTCAGTCTTAAGAGTAAAATGAACGACTGGGTCGCAGATGTTGTTGATTTAAAAATTCATTATACATACAATTTTTAAAAATATATATATTTTATTGAATATATAATAAAATTTATATATAAAAAAATTGCTGAAGTCGATTTATTTAAAATTAAATTATTTTTCTTAGTGATTCTTAAAAGGCTCTGTTATTTGATTGAACAATAGGTAGCTTTCAAAAAAGAAAAAGAACCGATTTCAAATTTAAGACTTTTGATATTTTCTAATAAATACCACTGTCAATACTGAATAAAATTGAAATGGAACCCCATTGAGACCAACAGCTTTCAAATACAATCAAAATCGATCCACCCTGTCAAAAGTTATGAACAAACAAACATAAAAACAAAACAAAATATACAGTCGAATTGATAACCTCCTCCTATTTTGAAGTCGGTTAGAAATGGTCGTTTTGAGGTTTAAACAAAATTTTAAACCTCAAATATTCTAGTTTTCAGATATGTATTTTACTCAATTTTTAATAAAGATTTTAATAACCTCACAAGAGCTTAAAGGCCGGAAATCATGTGTATTCAGCTTCAATTCCGTATCTTTAAAATGTTGATTTGATTTTGCTAAGCTTTTTATAATATAGACCAGTTCTAACGTTCTGAAACATGTTGAATTGTTGAATCGAAAGGAAATTCACATAAATAAAACTCACGACTGGATCGCACGAACTTGCTCATGTAGTGCAAACCTATTTTATGTATTAAATTAGCTTGAAAATTTTAGCTTTTGGTCACATGATGTGTGTAGGTATTGAGTGATATGCACAAATAAATATTTTTTTTAAAACGGGAACACTTTTTGGATTTTTTTTTTTTTTTTGAAAAATAATTTTTTTTCCATATTGGGTCAATGATTTGTGTTTTTTAAAAATGTTATTTTTAAATGTTGATAAATATTAACCATCTTCAAAATAATATATTATAAAAACGGCTAGATAGATTTATTTGAAAAAAAAAAAAATTTAAAATTTATCGTTATTGAAAAAATCATATCAAAAAGTTTAATCAAAATCGTTAGAGCCGTTTTCGATAAAATTCGAATAATTCAAAAATGTTGTATGGGAGGTACTCGTTCTAGATGAGATATTCAAAAACAAAAAAAAAAAACCAACTTTCGAAATTACGTAAAAATCATCTGTACCAAATTTGAAGAAAATCCGTTCACGCGTTTGGGCAGTGAAGAAGTGGACAGACGTACAGACGCATAGACGCACAGACCGACGGACGGCATGATGAAAACCACTTTTTCGGACTTCTCCATCATCGTAATGTTGGTATTTTTAATTCTGTATCTGTCGCTTTTAGACAGATTTATGTGTGTGTGTGTGTGTATGTACGTTCTACGTTCTTTACTCCTTTCTTTTGTTCACCATAGAATCCGGGACCATGAGAATCCGGGACCAGAAGAGTCTATTCAAATATTTTGTGTGAAAGGGTGTTTTTTTTAGTGGTTAGGAACTTTGTGCAACAAGTGCCAAAATATTCCTATAATAATGTTAGATTTGTAAAAGCTTCTAAAAATAATCCGATTTTCATTTGTATCAGCTACATTAGGGTATAGTGAGAAACTGGCATTTTTTATTGTTTGATATGCATAGGCAGAACGGGTGCCTATGAATGATGGAGAAACAATTGCAGACCGATCAAAAATTGCAGCTGAATATGTTTCTTTTAATTTTTTGTATGTATCTAAATCATCCAACATAATAGATTTATGTAACCAAAATATGTATTCACGACCCAAATTTCTCTTAAAAATGAGGTCCTTATTTAATAGAAAAAAAATATTTTTAACCCATTTTACTTGAAACAAACTGTTCACTGAAATTTCCTAAGTTCTCTTAATTTCTATTCGAAACTGACCTCAATATCAAAAGAAATTTCAGGCTTTATGCAATATCCCATCAGCAGAGCTGACTTACATTTCAGTTGTATTTCAAAATAAAGTTTAACTACCCAATAGACAATGTACCTACGTCCATTACGAAAACTACAATTTGTCATTTTCAGTATCTTTAAATACCCACTTTACCTTAAAACCTGATTCTATGAAAGAAGCAAAGTCCTCATCTAAAACACTAATTCAATCCTTAAATTATTCCACACGACAACAAGTCTTGGTAGGGGAAGAACATTTCCGGTATTCACTCCACACAGATGTTGTACAATTAGATAATTACATACCTGCTGCATTTCCCAATACAAGTACACACACACACACACACACACACTCGTTTGTACAAATGTGGGGTTTGATGTTTAAAGTAGTAAAATCCATATGCACATCGCATCCTCGAAACAATCATCAATTTTCCTCCGCTTGATGGACATCCATCGTGTCCTCGACATTTTCAATATCATCAGAGAAGAGACACACAAAAACCCAAAACACATTCAGCTAGAACACAACCAACCCGTCTGCCAAAGGAGCATTTTGCCAGAAAATCACAAGGATACCCCGTTAGTCGTTGTGTCCTTTAGGGTTTTTTTTTTTTTATTTTTGTATTTTTATTTTGTTCTTTTTGTTTTTTCCGGATGACATACTCTTGTTCGTCCTGACTACATATTCCTATCCCATACACATTAGGTAATGTCCTTGTCTATTCTGATGCTGTACTCCATATATTTGGCATCTGTTTGCTCTCCAAAATCGTGCAGCAAGCAAGAAACGAGCAGAGAGATGGCTCAATGAGAAATGGCCACATTCCTCGATCCTAAACGTACTTTGAATTTCTAAAACCCAAACAACCTGTTCAGCAATTTGGCAATGAAGTGGGTGGAAGGAAGAACAAAAAAAAAACAGAAAAAATAAATGAATGCACGAATATATACTATAACGGATATAAAGAATTTAACTGAAAGAAAAACAGACAAAAATGAAGATTGAAGGGGAAAAAAAAAGACAGAAAACATAAATGGCAGAGAATATAGCGGGTGAAATGAATTCATAAATTTTCCACAGCCATATCTCGCTTTCGTGGGCACCGGAAGTACCTACTAGCACACCATTTTCCTTGGGTATATCTCTTGGTTTTCATTTTATCTGTATATGGAGTTACTCTTCGTCGTCGTGGTGCAACTTCACTGGGCCAAGTCCAAGTGGATAATATGAATTATGAATAATTCTTCGGTGGAGTTTTTTTTTTACTTTTTCTAGTAACACTGCTCTGAAAGTTCCCAGAAACTCCGTTTGTATTGTAATCGCAATATAATTTATGAACTTAAAACTAATATAAAAATCGAGATTTATTGTTAAGTTTTTGAAAATCATTGCCTTTTGGAAATTTTTAAAATTTGTTCGCGCTAGAAGAACTTACTGTGATTAAAGCACGTTTGGGTGCTGATAATAAAACTTACTCCACATGGAAATGATCCATGTGAAGTATTTTATTTTTAAAGAAATAAAGTGCTAAGTTATCATTTTTGAGTTGCAAGAGTTTTTTTTTATGTTAAGAAAGCTTAAGAAAGGGTGGAAGAGGGTATCTTTCACTTTACACTTTATTGGTATATTCCAGGAAGTTTGCTGTAAATTTTTTTTACTTTACTTTTTTACTTTGTTCCTTTTGTCAAATTTTCGTATGACCTTGCAAATATACTCAATTTTGAATGATAAAATATCTTTTCTTCTCAGCTTGTTAACGACTTGGTCGAGCGATATATTTTTATAATTTCTTTTAAATATATTTTGAAAACTTTATACGTAAAAATTATTTTTCTAAAACAAAACTGATAATTTTTAAGTATTTTTCAAAAATTCATTTTTATAGAAAAAAAAACAAATAACTTCGTTTCGAGGTCAAGTTCCGTTAAGAAGCGATTTTATGCATTTAAAAATCGTTTTTTTTTCTCAAGATTTTCGTATTTTAATAAGCCTAACAGTTTTATAATGTTGAATCAAAAGCTTTAACTTGGTCAACTTAAGCTATAAGAGCAAGTACGTGCCACCCAATAGCGAATATTATTTTTAACCGCATTTAAAGGGGAGTAGGGGTATGAGACAGGATTTAAGGATTATTTTAATGCTTGACCGTAGGCCGATAACATTTGGTAAGAAGTTTCAATTGCCATGAGAATCATGCAAACAAAATCAGAAGATTTATTTTTATCATTCGATCTAGCATTAAAATAATCCTTAAATTATGTCTCTTATGGTCAAACTGTACCAACATACATTTAAATATTTTGGGGGAGTTCCCAAAACACCCTTTTAAAATAATGGTAGACTGCACAAAATTCTAAATTCATATTATTTTAATTTAAAGGAAATATTTTTAGGTATGCATTTATTTTTTCAACCAGCAGCGATTCTGACAATTAACAAAGTCGAAAAGATATTTATTATGTGCCAATGGGACTTTATTATACCATATAAGATCTTATTTTTGTACATTCAAAATTTTCTAAAAAAATCAACCCGTTTCGAAAAACTGACTTTCCAACTAATGTTTTGGTTGTTTTCAAAAGCTATTGTTTTAAAAAAATCAATGAAATAAATTCAGTCATTATCGTTGAAAGATATTAAACTTGGTCGCAAGTACCTGCCCTTAGGGTCAAAGTTTCGGTGGACGATAAAATTCTTGTATAAAGTTTTTAAAAATAAATTATTTTATAAGAAATAAAATAAAAATATTAAATTCGTTCATGTGACATAAACAACTTCTTAAATTGTTTTGAGCTCCAAACAAAATATGCCATTTCATGTGATTAAAAAAGATTAATTTTTAGAAAAAAAAAATGAAAATCGTTAGAAGTTTTAAAAAAAAAAATATTTTAATATTTAAAAATTCTCAAACTATTTAACAATAAAATTCACTAACTAAAATAACCATTTATGCTAAGCTTTTTTAATTAAAAATTGTAAATGCAGTTTTAGAAGATAATTAAAAAAGCATAAAATTCGATTTTCAAATGACTAAAACAGCTTCTTAAATGAATTTAACCTGAAAACGAAGTATGCAATTTGATTTTTTCTATAATGATACTTTTTTTGAAAAAAAAAATTTAGAATCGTTAAAGCCGTTTTTTAAAAAAACTATTTTTCTACATAAAATTTTGCAAGGGCTTTTATAAAAAAAAAATTGTTATGCCAGTTTTATGATATTATTTATCTAAAAAATGATTTTTCAAAAATAAAATTTTAATATTATTTTAAAAATAACAGTTAATAACAGATTTTGAAAAAGTGGTTTAAAGATAGACCTTATCTAAAAAACTGACCATGATTTTTTTAATCAGAATCGTAGGAACCATTTTTGAGAAAAATTAGTTTTTTTTTTCTAAAACCGGTATATGACAGGTACCGTTGTTTTTGGTCAAAAAAAAAAAATCAAAAAACGTCTGGGGATAGTTGGTATGCCATTTTTAAGATAATATTATTGCACATCTAAGACCGAAATTTAAAATAAATACAGTAACCCGTTTTCGAAAAACTGATTTTTCCAAAAAAAAAAAAAAAATTGAAAGATTTTTTAAAAATACATGAGAAATATCACCAAAGTTGGTTGAGTCGTTTAAGAGAAAGTCAAAAATTAAAAAAAACGGTTCTATGGGAGGTACCGTTAGTGGAACTTTTACAAACATATCTTTAAGTCCATAAGTATGACCCTACTAACAAAGGGAGGCACACAAATTTTAATCGAAATCTTTAGAGACGTTTTTGAAAGTAGTTAACTTTTTCTTTATGGTTATATGATAGGTAATGTTAGTTTTGGTCCTAAAAAAAATGCAATTTTCCCTCTAGGGAATATTCAAGAAAAAAGGTTAAGCGGTTTAGGCTGTAGCTCGAGGTACAGACAGACAGACAGAATTGCGGGACCCACTTTTTTCGCATTCTCTATCATCGTAATGCCATGTCTGATTGTTATCTCGAGTTCGATTTTTTTTACGAATCCCATATACATGGAGTCCTGTAATAGGGCAAGGAAAATTTAGGGAGTGATTTTGGGGTATATGTTTAGAAAAAAAAATTGTTCTACATTAAAGTTCTATTTTCAAAGTTGATATCACTTATCGATTAGTTAAGAAAACACTGACTTTGGTATGCTTTGGTGCATGTGCATCAAAAATTAATTTCGGTATTTTGAGACCAAGAAAAAAAAAGTTTTTTTTTTTTATTTTAACTGTTGCACGTTTTCCGACAGTTGACCTCAAAGTCAAAAAAATATCACGGGCAGACAAAATGCAAGACCTTTGAAAATTTATATCTAAGCAATCAAAAAAGATATAAATATATTTTAAACGCAATTACAAAAAGGAGTATATTTTCTAAATTTTAACAATTAACAATTTTTTTAAAATTAGTATTAGCAGAGAAATTATACCAAAAAATCACCCTTTAAATTTTCCTTGATTTATTACGGGACACCCTTTATAACTTGCCCTATAGTAACTTTATCGCACGTAAAAACTATTTTAATAGAAAGCCGTTTTTGACAAAAAATGTTTGGTATAAAAAGAATGAATTCCAAAAACATCTCTACAGTCTCCAAAAAATAAAACAAATTTGAAATTGGAGTAAACCCCTCCATCCGTTCAGGCGGTGGCTTCTGATACAGGCCGACAGTTAAACTCAGGTCAAAAAGTTAAACTCAGATCTCCTTAAAACAAAAAATACGAGTAACATTAGTAATCCCAAACTTTTCTGTACCGTTGCAAGAAATTTTTTACACGAAAGTGTACGAAATTGATTATTCCAAAACTTTTGAGAATTAAGTATTCCGGTTTTTGGATACCTTTTTAATTTCAAAATTCAGAACCATGGTTCATTGGAACAATTAATAAAAATGCAAATTTGTAGCCCCATACGAAAGTGACCTTTTTGGAATTTTCTTCTATAAAAAGTACAAAAAGGTTTTATTCAAAATGGCTGAATTTCAAACTTAACCTTAGTTTAGGTAATCCTCAACTATTGGCGTTTACAGATTCCAATTAGCTTGATTCTATCAAAAGTTATCGTGTCTACACCAACGCTGACCACAACGGCGCACGCACATAAAAATGTCTCAAAAACGTGTTATACATACATTTCATGGTCTTTCACGATGAAATAGACTAATTCTGAAATAAAAAAAATTGCCAATCGCTATACTTTACTTATCCTTTACACTTATAAGTGGACGGAAAAGTAATACTTTTTTTTAACTGTGGTTTTATTTTTACCATATAAAAAAACTGTACTGTTGTGACTTTAGAATTGTCTGGAACTCTCTTGCTTACAATGAGGAATTGAATTTTCCTGATGTTTTAATATAACATTTGTATGGCTTTGTCCCTCTGGATGGGTATGGTGACTCTAAAATCATCTAGAATCTTAATTAAAACCTAGATTCTAACACCTCATTGTACATTTTTTTGTTATATTTCCACAAGAAAATTTGCTGTTGGTCCCAAGATTATATCGTTTTCAGCATACCAAAATTAGAGGTGCTTAGTTTTGTGCTTTAAGGATGAACTCTTTTATGTACTTTTGTAAACCTATGGCTTTCCCACTAAAGGTCAGTACTCAAACATACAAAACAAATGCCAAAGGATGTCAATACTGAGTAAAAATATTAAAAAAGTGCTAAAAGAAAATAATGCCTAGACTCCATAACTCCCTCAAAAGTCTATTTTTGTTTGAATATTAATGAACCTGAAAAATCATTTCCGATATAAAAAAAAAAATCGAAATCCCAAAAAACTACTCTGCATCTAACCCCAATCTATAGAATTGAAAACATAAAAAGACATAATAAAAAAAAAAATAGATAGACGCTATAAGATGGTTTATGAACAAATCCTTACAACTCATAATTTAGCCTTTTTAGAATTCATTTTTTTCTTACGAATAAAAATATTTTATTTTTCTTCTTATTTTCTTGCAGATGGATGGCTATTGAATCACTCTACGATAATATATTCTCAGTGAAATCGGACATTTGGAGCTTCGGAATACTAATGTGGGAAATCGTAACATTGGGCTCAACACCCTATCCAGGGATATCAGCTGCAGATGTTATGCGAAAGGTAATCAAACATTCTCTCGGTCTATCGCTTGCCTTTTCGTCCTTTTTTCTTCGTTTTTTTGTTGTTTTTTTTTTTTTTTTGTGAGCAAAGAGAATATCTATGAATGTATTTTGATAATGGCAATGATTGTGGTGATGATGGGCAATATCTAAAACTCCCGTTTTGGGAATAACATCAATGTCCTGTGCTTATACTTGACTATAGTATAGGATCCACCATATAAGAACGACCAGGATGTATGGTATATAGTAGGTATATGCTATTTCGCCCTGGAGTCAGTGGGATGGTTTTATTTGCGCTATCGTATCCTTTCGATAGCATCCTGGGAGCTTGTTAGTTTTGTTGTTGGACGTGCCAACTATATTGAGAGGAGTACATTTAATTGCAGTCATTCAGCTTTTATTATCCTTTCACTCCAGCTAACCTAACTGTGTAAAAACACAAGTGCCATCGTATCCGTTCACTTTAATGGTTGAGAATCCTTTTCTCCATTCCTGTCCTGCTGCCATTGTTGTTCTATTTTCTATTTCTTTTCACATAGACCAAAATCTCTATATAAAATCGAATCCATTCCATTCCATTTTTTTTTTCATTTTTATTTATTTTATTGTTGTCCTTTTATTTCATTTTTTTTTTTTTTGCTTCTATTTATTTGATATCCTTTTTGTGTGTTTGATTATGAATAGGTGAGGGATGGCTATCGATTAGAGAAACCAGAGCATTGTCGCCGGGAACTGTATAACATCATGTACTATTGTTGGGCGCAGGACGCCATTGAACGACCAACATTCTCTGAAATAGTACAAATGCTCGATAAACTTTTACACACGGAAATGGACTACATTGAACTAGAACGATTTCCTGATCACAACTACTACAATATATCCAATTTAAGTGGTGAGAAGTTGTAATGCTGCTTGCTGTATACTGTACAGTGTAGGTACATACACCAAATAGCTTCAACCAACCAACCTACAAAGCTACAACAATATACTGCTACTGCTATTGCTACTCTGCTCCTGTTCAATATTTACAAAAGAGGACACGAAATCGAATTGAATGGAATTCACACGAAAAGGGATTGCTTCTCAAATAGAATGGGGATATCTTTTTGTGTGAGAAAAGAATTCGAATGTCCTTTATTCTTATTGTTTTCAGTAATTTATTTTTCTTGTTTTCAGTTTTTTTTTTTATTTATTTTTCTTTGTTAAATATTAGTTTTTTTTTTTTTTTGTATTTATACTTAAGATATTTTGTAAGAATGAAAGAAGAAGGAAAACATTTGTTTTTGTTTTGTGTAAGAATAAGAAGACTTAATTTTTAATGCTTCAGTTTATTTATTTTGTTTTAAAATAGAACTTAAAATGTTGATGTAAAATGAAAAGAGATAAAATTTAATTTAAGTGTCATATAAAAAACAAATTGTATAATTTTTAATAAATAAAATATAATTTTGGTGGAAACTTACCTTAATTTTGAAAAATTCAATCTGGAAAAAGGAAAAAATTAATTTAGTATTTTTTAGGAGAGAAAACTGTTTTTAACAATGAGCTTATATGGGTTTCAAGCTTAAGTATACGTTTTTCAGGGTAAGGTTTAAAAATAAACTGTTGAAGTGAATACGTTTTTGGTGAAAGCAAATTTGAACTTTGCGACATTATTTTTGAAAGATTTTTTGAATGTTATTTTTTTTTTTTTTAATTTTAAAGTGAAAAGATGCGTGAAAAGTTTATAGAAATAAATACAAAATGAGTATTTCACAAGTTTTAAGACCCTAAAATTTTGTTACTCCTCGCTGAATTAAAACTATAAAACTTGGTAAAATATGTGTCAAGAGTATACAAAATTGATTATTAAATTATTTCAAACGATATAACAGACTTGGGTGCTAAGCAAAAGGCACTGTGACCTCTTAGCCGCGTTCGAGAGAAAAGTCCTACGGAGAATTGTTGACCCCATATGTATGGAAGGACGATTGCGGAGACGGTACAATCATGAGTTGTACGCAATCTACCTTGAAGCAGACATAGTGACAAAAATTAAGCTCGGTAGACTCCGGTGGGCAGGGCACCTAGCTCGTATGAGCGAAGAGGAACCTGCTCGGAAAGTCTTTTGCGGTACATTCTATGGTAGACGGCAGCGTGGTAGACCATGCTTGCGCTGGAGAAATGGCGTAGACCAGGACGCCCGAAGCCTTGGGGTGCGCAACTGGATGGCGTCGGCTCGAGACCGGGATAGGTGGAGAGACTTGTTGAAAGAGGCCAGGACCGGACCCCGGTTGTCGAGCCGATAAACATACCTACTCATCTATACAAAATAAGAAACAATGTCCTTGCTTTTATTGTTTTTTGTATACTCTAAAAACCAAAAAATATATGTATTGTCCAAGAAAGAAAGCATGGAACAAAAAATAAATGCTGGTGTCCCCCAGGACTCCGCTCTGTCTCCGACCTTGTTTCTCATTAAAGATCTATTTTCTGAAACTATTAGTCCACTCAATTGGTATGCTGACGATAATGCCCTCAGCTTTCCATACTTTTTTACTGACTCCCACCTATCTTCTTCGACTATTGAATTGCAATGAGAGAGTATGAGTAGCTAAATTCCAACTTAAGCAACATTAGATGTGTGTGTTTGCACATAGTTAATGAAATGAAATTAGCATGTAAAAGCAATAACAACGATATCCTCTATACATTTTTTCGTTTATGAATAAAGCGGTTTTAAATAAATTGCACGACTGGATCGCACGTACTTTTTCTTTTAGATAAAGTTTCTATATATGAGTTGCTTATCCAGGGGAGGCTTTAATGCCTAAGCCCCCTCTAAATCTCTAAGATTTACGAAAAAATTCAGTAAATTATGTAAATTATAATGAAATTACCTAAATAATATCATGATTTTGGGAGCTTTTGGGGGAGGCTTGAGCCCCCCCCCCCTCCTCAATACGCCACTGATGCTTACCTTTTTTTATTAAAAATTTAAAAATGCAGTTTTAGAAAAAAAAAATTAAAAAAGCATAAAATTCGATTTTCAAATCTGGCTCAAACAGCTTCTTAAATGAATTAAACCTCAAAACGATGCACGCGATTTGATTTCTTGCATAATGATATCTTTTAAAAAAAAAAAAATTGTAAATCATTAGAGCCGTTTGTAAAAAAAAAAAACTATTTTTTCTACATAAAATTTTTGCAATTTATAAAAAAAATTGGTATCCCACTTTTTAAGATATTATTTTTCAATATTTAAAAACTAAATTTGAAACAAAAATATTGAGTAGTTTTCGAAAAAATGATTTTTCAAAAAATAAATTTTCAATTTTATTTTTTAAATCCAAAAACCTAATTTTCGAATTTTTTTTTACTAAAATTATTACGGAAACTGAAAAGTCTTCATGAAAAAAAAAAATGGTTGAAATTGATTGAGTCATGAAGGAGAAAATTAGAATTAACAATACAATGGCAGGTACCGTTAATATCAGTTTTTGAAAAAAATGGTTTTCATTTAAAAATAGACCTTATCCAAGAAAATGACCATGATTTTCTTAATCAAAATCGTAGGAACCATATTTGGGAAAAATGAGTTTTTCTAGAACCGTTATTTTTGGTAAAAAAAAAATAATTCAAAAAACGTCTGGGGATAGTCTCCAAGAAACACCACATACCAAGTTTGTAGTAAATCGACCCATCCGTTTAGGCTGTGGCTTACAGATAGGCAGACTGACAGACAGACAGAATTGTCCGATCCACTTTTTTCTCTATCATCGCATTGTCATATCTTCCCAATCGCTATTTCTTCGGGCTGAGGAGGCATTTAAGTAGTAAAGCCCTCTCTCATAGAACCAAAGAAACGCTATACAAGACCTTAATCATCCCAATCCTGCTATATATGGGGTAGAAGCATGGGCGTTAAAAGATTCGGATGAAAATTTGTTTGGTTGCTTTGAGAGAAAGATTCTTCGAGTCATTTTTGGTCCTGTGTGTATCGAAAGAGTTTGCTATCTCAACTTTTTTTTTTGGAATGTCGTGCATTTTATTTATTTTTGCTATTCACGCATTTTAAATTACTTAAGGGTGAAAAGGGAGGGGGTAAGGGGTAGCTGAAGTAAAATTGGAGCTTCCATGTGGCAACCCTATTAAAAGGAGCCAATTTCTTTTTGTTTGATCAAATGCAAAAATATATATTACACAAAAACATGTGCATTTGTTCAAAAATACAAAATTTACAATGCTACATCGCCCTTGATCCCTCCCCATCTAAAGGGTTTTCCAATAAGAGGTGTTATTTTGAATAACTCGCTATTTCGGTAGCTGTCACTTTTGAAGCTGTCATTTTTTGACATTTGACAAGTAGAAACTACGCTATTAATAAAAATGGAACGATACACGCTTCAACAACGCACTGAAATTATTAAAATTCACTATAAAAATAGTGAACATTTGGCAGAGACGGTTCGTAAAACTAAAACATTTTTGGGTCGTCGTGAAGCACCTTGTCGGACCGCAATACAGAAATTGGTGGACAAATTCGAGCTGTTGGGACAAGTTAGTGATGTGAAGAATA
This sequence comes from Meliscaeva auricollis, assembly GCA_948107695.1. Classification (NCBI taxonomy): domain Eukaryota; kingdom Metazoa; phylum Arthropoda; class Insecta; order Diptera; family Syrphidae; genus Meliscaeva; species Meliscaeva auricollis. Next base: position 74,636,544 of record OX403616.1, on the reverse strand, counting down.
AAACCCGTGCACGTCGCTCAAGAACAACTGAGAATATTGCTGTTGTAGCCCAAAGTTTGAAGAAAACCCAGGTTTGTCCATTCCTCGTCGTTCTTGGGTCTTAAGGCTTATAAAGTTCAGTTAACACAAGAATTCAAGCCGGCTGATCATCAACAACGTCGTGTCTTTGCTGATTGGGTCCTTGAAATGCATGAAAATGAACCGGAATTTCATCGAAAAATCATCTTGACTGATGAGGCCCATTTCCACCTCGGAGGCTACGTCAACAAGCAAAACTGTCGCATCTGGGGCTCGGAAAACCCAAGAGTTATTGTTGAAAAGCCTCTCCATCCTCAACGCGTGACTGTTTGGTGCGGTTTATGGTCCCGCGGGGTCATTGGACCTTACTTTTTCGAAAATGAGGCTGGAGCAACAGTTACGGTCAATGGATTGCGCTATCGAGAGATGATTAATGATTTTTTATGGCCTGAATTGGATGGTATTGATCTGGACAACGTTTACTTTCAACAAGACGGCGCTACGTGCCACACAAGCAATGAAACCATCGATCTTTTACGGGAAAAGTTGGTGAGGTGATCACAATTGGCCACCGAGATCTTGTGATTTAACACCTTGCGACTTCTTCCTTTGGGGCCACGTGAAAGATAAGGTCTACGCCAACAGCCCAGCGTCGATTCAAGACCTCAAAGATGAAATTCGTGAGGCTATCGAGGACATAGGGCAGCCAGTTTGCGATCTGGTTATGGAAAATTTCATGAAAAGGATATGGTCCTGTAAGCGTGGTCTTGGCGCCCATTTGGCTAAAGTTGAAGTTCTATTATTAACGGCATACCTTCCTCTTTATAAGATCCGATCATTTATCTCCAAAAATGCCATTTTTCTTTGAATATCAAAATAACACCTCTTATTGGAAAACCCTTTATGTGTAAATGGCGTGTCTCTAAACCTAAGTTACAATCTTAAGATTATCAAGAGTCTGTTGGATATAATTTACGTTTCAACCAAAACAAAAAATGAACTTTTGACCTAAATCTTGAGAATCTTTATACCTCATTTGTACTACAGATTTTAAAGGTTAAAAAAGTATTAATTGAAACACACATTTCTTAAAGAATTACTGTGAGAAAAACGCACTCGTATTATTAACTCAATAAATTCATTGAATTACAAGGATGTCAATGATGTCTAAGGAAAACTGCAAAGTACCTAGATATCAACTTTACCTTTTTTCATGTGTTTGAATGTACCTTCCTGCTTTTTTTCTGCTTCAAAAATACCTATCACGCTGAAAAAAATAACCAAGTGGTGTTAATCTGCAGCCAACATTGGTCCTTGAGAATAATTCTTAATATTGCTCCTTACAGCTTCGCTATAATCGTCAACTGGAAATTTTAAATTCAATGCCATTTTCGTAGAAAACCATCTCAATGTTGCAAATCTCTCAATCTGTATAGTTTGGTAGGTAAGCTGTAAGCTCATTGAGAAAATTGAGGTTAGTAGAAAATTTACATATACCTACAATTTTTTTTTTTTTTTTGCAAATTAGGTTAGCTACGAGTACTTCCACTCTTCTTGTTGACTTTTTCTCAAGAAGCACTCATGTTTACTATGTTTGGTACACGAACATTCAACAAGATAAAGGAAAACAACATTTTGAAAAACATATTTTAGTGTTTCGGAAGAGCACGTTGTTTGAATTTGTTCCCAAAATATCCCTATGCCAGATTAATGTAAACAGACAAATGCCATTTTTGTTCCCTTAGAAAAATCTAAAATAAATTCCATTAAAATTGCATTAAGTTCATTTAAAAATAAAGTTTTAAGTTTCAAAACCCACAAATCTTTATTTGGAACATGAAACAACTGAAGTCTTAAATGGGGTAGACACAAACTGCCATAAGAATACCACAAAATGCTCTGCAAAATTTCACTCAACCACTAAAAAACAATAAAGCCAATAGCACGCATATAAACTCTTTTGAAAATTCCCAACAATTACCGAAGGTTTTTACAATGGCTCACTCCGAAATCCCATAATCCTTAAAAGAAACTGTCACTCGAAAAAGTTTTAGCCAACTCAACTTTCCATTGCACCCACACCTTCTCGAGGTTCACCCATATTGGCAGCAGATTGCTTTATAGAAGAAAAAATGAAAAAAAAAAAAAAAAAAAACAAAACGAATAAGTGACAGCAGGACAACGGAAAGGCAAATACAGAGAAAGTCCAAGAATAGAACTCCTTTCGAACTGTGTGATGGTCTATAGTGTAGGTACCTCTACCTACCCTTACCCCGCCGCCGCGCCGGTCCCAGCTAAACGAACGAAAACTTTTAATTTAAACTTTTCCAATAAAAGGATAAAACATTGTCGAACTTACCATACACGATCGATCCTTTTAATATTTATTGCTTAATAATGCATATCACGTCCGGGATTGGCGCCCATTTTCAACCACCTACCTCGCTCACAGACACCCTGTGTAGTCCTTCCCGATGCTGTGCTGTCATCTGCAGTAATCCCTTAGGAACCCACCCACATTATATTAGTTTTTATTTTTTTGGTTGTCGTTGAAAGTCAAAGGCACTGCCTGTCACCCTGTGAACAATATACTAACGGTAGCTGAGTGTAAGCTATAGGAACATCGAAGGAGCACCCAACAAGAGAGAATTAAACTGTAAACGAGTTGATGGCTCGAAGGTGCATCCTCGAGTATCCTTTTTCTAGGTTTTTTTTTTGTTTTTTTCATTTTCTTTTTTTTTTTATTATTTTTGTAACAAAAATAAAAAGAAAAATGATGGGTGCTTTGTTATAACAGGAGATTTTAAAACATAATGTCTTAGTGGGAGGGGTGCTGGAGCGGGAGTGAGTGAAAAGGGATGGAGTATTAAAGACTATTATTCTTTACTCTTTTTATTTTATACCAAAAAGGAATATCTAATACATATTTTTTTTTTATTCTAGTCGTAGAACATCAAGTTAACGTTTTACCACATTTAGCTGAAACTGACAACTTATAAGGGTGCATAAAGAAGATAGGAGGACAAGGTTTTTGAAATTGTTTTTGACACATGCTGAATTCTGTAAACTTAAAGAGATTACATTGTCGTTAGGTTTGATCGTGCTACTGAAATGTAAGCTATTTTGGCATCAGCTTTTTATATGTAGAAAGGTTTGAGTTTAATACTGTTACGAACGAATGTACGAGCAAACGCAGCGAGACAAAATACCCCTTAATGACTTCAGCGCCATCTTTTTGATTTTGAGAATATGTTTAATGCTCTTGGATCTTGATGAATGTGTTTCAAAACAACTAAGTACCAGTGATGGACACTAGACTGAAAAAAGTTGAGAGGATATTTTAAGAATTAGACAAGTTTCGGAAAAATTTAAATTTGAAAAATTTCTGACAACACACAAAAAACAATTTGAGGCAGCTGCATTAACAAATGGCTGAGGGGATGACAAAGACAAATTAATAGCTTTGACGCTTGCTCTTAGACAACCTCCTGCTGAAATATTGCAAACAATGAAAGCAGCAAACCAGACTTTTCAAGGTCTGCGTCTGGTAAGAGAGGTTGAAGTTGAAATATGTTCGTGTCAGAGAATTGATATTCTACGAAACCAGCATGATGCTGGAACGGTTATAAGACTTGAGATGCAATGCCTGTGCAGATTGAGACTAAAATTAGCTGAATTTCAACATTGTCGAAGGGACAGGAAGGTTTCCCATTAACAAAATATTAATAACTAAAACTGTTCACAGTTGGAAATAAATATGAAGCAACTCCTAGGAACATATTAAGCTCTGTCACCTTCCAGGTCTTCTAGACTAAACGAAACAACAAGAGTTTGACCATGGAGACAATTATAAATGGCAGCAAGAATTATGGCAGCAAGAATCATGTGGCTGCAATAAAGTGCTACGGCCTCCATGTACACTGCGACTTCACAACTCACTAAGATCTACCATTTAATAACTGTTACTGAAGAAGCCGAAATGTTTTTCGAAGAGGTTTGTCTGAAGATCAGACTGGCAGAGTCAGAATATCCATCTACATTTTTTGTATCTGATATAATGTATGTTGCGAGTGCATATTTGCAATTGACTTTATGAAATAACATGGTGTGATTTCGGATAGTAAGATCTTCAAAACCATAGAGTTGCAACGAAAACCTATCAGCTGTTAAGACTGTCATCAAAGATGAACTGACCTTGTTTCCTTCTTCAAAGGTAGGTATTTGGACACAATAAAAGGGTGCATTTCGAAGTCATCGATACCCAATGGTAGAACCAGGTTCTAAATAATCTTGCCAAAAATTTTAGTTGGGGAGTAATCTGTAGCACCATGTACGAATTCTAAACTTCAAATCGTGCGCAAAGTCATACTGAAGAAGGGAGAATTTGTGGGCTTTTCAAATCTGTAATCTCACAGCAAGTGGTTGAACCGGAGAACTTATCCCAGTAATGGCCAATATTCTTCTAAAAACTTAACTATAAATTGCTGGGAGTCTTCTCAAAGAATATGCTAATACTATCTTTACCAACAGGTAATATAGCAAACACAACTTTTGCAATATCAAATAGCACAGAAGATGCAAGACCAATTCGTCAACAAGGAAAGATGGAGAGAATGATAACGAGAAAGAACAAAACGATTTGATAAGGAATTCCAAAAGTTCTTGGCTCTCAACAGTCCTTTTTGTTAAAAAGAAAAATGGAAGAAAAATGGAAGTAATTGATTTAGCTTCGACTACCAAAGGCTATCCTCTACCCAAAATGAACGGAACTTTAGATGCGATAGAAGAAGCTTAATGGTTCTCAACGTTGATCTTGAAGAATGAATAATGCCAAGTAGAAATTAACGGAGAAGAAAAACAGTTCAACAGTAAATGGAAAAATGCGAGACAATCTTTCAGGAAAATTACAATGCTAAAAAATGGAAGAAAAATTGAAGCAATTGAAGCAAAATGGATAGCTTAGACCACCGAAGGCTATCCTCTGCCCAAATTGAATGCAACTTTATATGCGATGGAAGAAGCTTAATGGTTCTCATCGTTGATCTTGAATAGTGAATACTGCTAAGTAGAAATTAATGGAAGAAGAAAAACAGTTCAACAGTAAATGGAAAAATGCGAGAAAATCTTTCAGGAACATTACAATGGTACAGTGCTGACCAATTCGGTTACAGTAAAGCAATTGAATTTTAAAAATCGAAAAGCCAAGTCGCAGTTTGGATTAAAAGATTCTAGAGTCTAGACAAACCTACATGTGATTATCAAATTCAACACCGAAAGGAAGGCTTGCGTACACCCGACTGCAAACACTACATGCGCCTAGAAGAGAAAGAAATTGTTGCTGTTCAGCAAGCAACAACACCGACCCCATAAGCAGTTGGAGAATGAAGACTACAGTATAATGCACAGCAAGAAGATTCAGACATCGAACTCATTCTGGCTTCGAAAAAAACATGAAGAAAAACACAAATGGAGTGACAGAAGTCTGGCTCACAACTCACAAGACATATTGGGCTACCATAAACGTGAGCCCGGAGCATCCTGAATATTGCAAATAGTTTTACATTGATCAAAGCTAATTGATAATTGATGTTCTTCACGATATGAACGACTCACGGCTCCGTCAGGGAGTCAATAAAACACAGGAAAAACTTAGTAAACGAAACAGTTTTAATGTCTTCATGCCAAAGATGACATCGAAAAATGGTGCTGAAAGTGTGATATTTGTGATGCAAGGGACGGAGGAAGTTAGAAAAGTTCAAAGTGAAATACAACAGTAAACTTGAAAGCATATATTTGAAAACTTCAAGTCAATCATCTTCGTGGGGGTCGGCTAAATCCTTGGCATTAAGAAAACGAAGACAAAATTACACGGGTGTAAATAGACCATTAATGATTTTGTACAGTAAGTAGCGAACGCTTTAACGATCTCTTTTTTAACAAAACCAAAAATGTATCTCCATTTAACTGACGTTCCTGGCAGCAATAGGAAGTTAATTCAATGGAGGATACAATAAAAAAAAAAAGTATAAAATAAGAGATATTGTGCCTTAAGATAATGTTCCTACTAAAAATGAAATTTTAATTTTAATATGCCAACATTTCCTTCCTATAACTCATTCAATAAAATTAAACAGCAACTTAAATATCCGTTCAGCAATCATTCTCTATCACGTTTGCATGATAAGCATCCCCTTCTGCTACTTGTATCTCAACTTGCAACACTCTTATCCTTGGCTCGTCGAGAAAGATAATATAAATAAATGCAAACAGGAATCGTTTGTTGCTGAGCGTGCTTCAACTAAACTTAACTTTCTTTTTCTCTTTTCTCCCAAATTGCCCCCCAAAAAAATCAGCTTTATATTCATGACAATAACTCACCTGCCAGGGGCGACAAAATGAAACGAATTTGCCAAAAAAGTAAATAATTTATCTACACTCCATGCAAAATACGCTCCTTTCAACAGTTAATTAACAAGAAGAAGAAAAGGAGGGTTGGATGCGGGGTTGATGGTATAGTGGTACAAAATCCTTCGTCGTCCTTTGTTTGGTTTTGGGTTTCTGAGTTGGCTGGGCTGAAGCTGCGCTAAAATTCAGGGATAAAATGAAGGTATCTGCTTATTTGGGTATGAGAAGCATCATTAACGCTTACCCAGCTCATTCGTTTTGCATGCGCGCACCCGCCCCCTCCCATAGAAATCCACACTTTTCAGAGCTGTCCTAACGATAAAAACGACACCAAGAGAAAAAGAGAGACGAAAGCAGAATGCTATGCCACAATAAAACGCAAATTGTCAAAATAAATTTCCTTAATGATTTGCACGATTCTGCTAGGTTGGCATTAAAAATAAAACGTGCAACCTTCAAAGAGCAATATAATACGTAGCGCTCTCTATACTACACGTCGCGTTGCGTCTTCTACGTTGGGTCTTTCTGTCTTGAAGATTATTGTTCTTTTGAGGAATTTAATTCAGAACAGAAGAGGTATGTAGGTAGGAAGTTTCAGAAAACTGGTCCCGCAATGATTATATTATTTTCCCCCAGAGGACGAAAGTGAGTCTTGTAGGAAAAAAAATCCCCCTCAGAAACTATTATGCAATTATATAAACATTTCGGCTAGCGGGCAACCCTTAGATGGATTCATTGCCAATATGTGCTTCGCATAGAAATGAGGCTCGTTTTCTTGTAGCGCGCCTTTGTTGAAAATATTATATTCGAACGAAGAAACTGGGGGAGCCCCTTTCCCCCACATTAAATACTAATTGAGAAAGTTTTTCACCCGAATGTCCTTTTGCCGCTGTCAGTGCCAATACCAAACCCAAAGTGAAACCCTTAAAACCCACTTTGGAAACATAAATGTCGGCCGGGTAAAAACTTGGCTCATATATCCTTCATTTGACCCAAGCCCAGACCCAGACACAATGCATATAGAGGCTGTGTAAGGATTAATAAAGTTTTGGGCTTTTGTTTCGTTTGCATGACTGGATGGTCGGTTGGTTGGATAGATGTCCTGTGTGACTGTTAATCCGTCAGGAGATTTAGTGATTTCGAAGAGGCTCTTATGTGGGATCTGACAATAACCACGACGAAGACGACCGACTACGACTATAAGACAAATGAATGTGTGTTGTTAAGGATTTTAGGCGTTCCGATCACGTCGTGTCAGTCGCCGTCATGAGTTGTTGGGAAATCCCTACATGGCGATTAAATCTATTGTGAAATTGTAAGTTGGATTCCGCAAAGGGATGCAGATGGAAGTGTTTAAGACAATTATTGGAAGAGACTTAGGCATACAATGTTCCACATTCACATGAACCTGTTGAGACTTTTGTTAGAGGTGTTAAGAAGTAAATTGAATATTGTTTAGTTGCTTTTCAAATCTCCTTGTATATCCATTCAAATTGGTATTTGTCGTGAGTGGTAATAGATGTGTTAAAATGCTTCTGAAGCAAGTGCTGAGTATTGGGCGTATTTAAGGGTAAGTAAACGGTTGTTCAACAGGGACGCTACAAAAGTATAGCGACAGGGACAGCAAACGACGCCATATTTCTTGCCGCTCTTTTGACATTTCTCTTTAGAGAAATGAATACAGAGGCACAGTACAAAATGTTCTCGTGCCAGTGAGACAAAGAAGTGCCCCTAGTGTCGAGAATATTGCTGCCGCAGAGGCTTCAGTTGCAGAAAGCCCAAATATGTCTCTCACACGTCGTTCTTAAGCGTTGGGCTTCTCTGAGACGTCGTTGTGGCGAATTTTGTGAAAAGATCTTGACCTACATCCTTACAAGAATAAATTGACGCAAGAACTGAAGCCGCTTGACTACCAGAAGCGTCGTATGTTCGTGAATTGGGCTGAGCAACGAAAAGTCATCTTCAGCGATGTGGCCATGCAAAAGAAGTCGAGTTCCATACATAATGGCATCGAACGTACTTTCTATTTATAAGTAAGAAATTTAAAGATACTTGGAATAGGCAAGGTCTAGGCCTAGGGAATTTGAAATTAAACATTGAGTTTATATTAAATTTTAATTACTGTGCCATAACTAATTATAAGGGGGATATAAATTAACTAGTGTTTGTTCATTTAAAGAAGTGAATTTTATTCAAACTAAGCTACGCTCAGAAAAAAAAATCATAGTTATCCCCAGAACTTTCTATTGTCGTAAGACTGTGGATTAAAAACTGTTGACTCAACAAAAAGTTCTTGGAACAACTAATTCTTGATTTGTAAGGAATCAAAGTATAAGTTTAACAATCAAGTTCTTAATAAGAAAATTTTTAAATTCTTAATCATTTTCAAGAACGGAAAAATTTTAGAACAACATTAAAAATCTTGTGTCAACTATGTTTGCTGTCAAAAAAATCTTTCAAGAATGACATTATTGGCCCATCAACTCGTTTTGAAATAACAATTACTTCTAAGAATAAAAATTGTTGACATAAGAATAGGTTCTTGGAACAAGATATAGAAATATATTCTTCCAAAGAAGATGAGGAGCCATATTGTCAAATTTATACTCTAAGAGTTACCATACTTAAGGTGTGGTAGTTGTTCATGATTAATCGAATCGATAAACAATTCGTACTTGCATATTTTTAAGGGGCTTCCAATTTTTCGAGGTAAAAAAAAAATTAAATATGTCTACAAGACTTCTATCTCAGACACCACTTATTCTTCAACGACTCCTTCTGCAGCAGATATTTCGTTCACCAGTTTCGGCATAAGAATATCAAATTCATCTGATTCAACTTTTCAAGGAATTTTTATGTGAGTACACAGTTGTCGTCGGCGTCGGTGTCGGAGTAAATAAATGAGCTTAACTAGTTCATTCTGACGATTATTACCGAAAAAATTATATCTTTTTGATATAACCTAAACAGAGGTTTTTAAAACCCGATTCAGTGAGACAAGGCTACTTCCATAAATCATAATTTTTGTTCTCTAATTCTATATCTTCAAGAATCATCATCATCGGCTCGACAACCGGGGTCCGGTCCTGGCCTCTTTCAACAAGTCTCTCCACCTATCCCGGTCTCGAGCCGAAGCCATCCAGTTGCACACCCCAAGGCTTCGGGCGTCCTTGTGTACGCCATCTCTCCATCGCAAGCATGGTCTACCACGCTGCCGTCTACCATAGAATGTACCACAAAAGACTTTCCGAGCAGGTTCCTCTTCGCTCATACGAACTAGGTGCCCTGTCCACCGGAGTCTACCGAGCTTAATTTTTGTCACTATGTCTGCTTCAAGGTAGATTGCGTACAACTCATGATTGTACCGTCTCTGGAATCGTCCTTCCTCACATATGGGGCCAACAATTCTCCGTAAGACTTTTCTCTCGAACGCGGCTAAGAGGTCACAGTGCCTTTTGCTTAGCACCCAAGTCTCGGATCCATACATGAGTACTGGCAGAACCATGGTCCTGTACAGCAGCAGTTTTGAAGTTATGGTTAGATTTCTGGATTTGAATAGCTTCAAGAATAGGCCAATAAAATGATAGCATTTATTTTAAGGAACTTCGGAAAAAGACACCTAAAAGTTTGTTGAAAATATGGCTTGCGACTTGAATAAAATTATTTTTCAACTTTTAGGGCTTCGTAAATAAGTACAAAGAAAATATATGTTAAAAATTACTTTAAAATCATACGCTCGGGTTATGTAAGAGTACTTAGGCATAAAAGTAAGAAAGCTAGAAATAAGTTTTTTCCAAAGACCTTTTTTCCGCGCTTAGACCACTGTGCGTCGTTGGCATTGGAAATTTGTAATCACGATAACTTTTGTTAGAATGTAAAGGCAAAAAGTTGAGGATAGCCTAAACTTCAACCATTCAGAAATCTTCCCAAAATGTGACTTTTGCAATGGAAGTACTGCAAATTGGCATTTTTTTCTAATTGTTCCAGTGAGTAATGTTACTGATATACAAAATAATGAAGTTATCAAAGACCCGGAGCCGATGGCATACCAGCCGAATTATTCCACCAAGGTGGGCCAGCCTTACATCTAGCAATTCATGATATCATAGTGCATGTATGGGAGCATGAAGAAATGCCAGAAGACTGGCGAAAAGGTATCATATGCCCCATACATAAGAAGGGAGATGTTACAACGTGCAGCAATTATAGAGGTATCACGTTGTTGAGTACCGCCTATAAGATACTCTCCTCTAAATCAAATCAACAACTGACCTGATTTTTACCCTTAGGCAGGCGATGGAAAAATGTCTAGAATTTAACATCCCAACATACCATCTGCTTATAGACTTTAAAGCCGCCCATGATAGCATAGCCAGGGTAGAACTTTACAAAGCCATGAGAGAATTTGGCATCCCAAATAAATTGACACGACTATGTAGGTTGACCATGACCAACGTAACAAGCCAAGTTAAAATAGCCGGATTGCTATCCAGACCAATCAACATCTTTAATGGACTCCGACAAGGTGATGGTTTGGCCTGCCTCCTCTACAACCTGGCGTTGGAGAAAGCAATCCGTGACTCTGGCACGGCAACAAGAGGGATCATCGTCAACAGGTCCAGCCAAATACTGGCTTACGCAGACGACTTCGACATCATCGGAAGAACCGAACAAGCTGTACACGATTCCTTCATCCAGATCGAGCAGGCGGCAAAAAATCTGGGGCTGCACATTAGTGAAGGTAAAAGGTAAAACAAAGTACATGGTGGCGTCGAATGCGAGAAGAACAGTTGGTCAAACAATCAAGGTAGCGGATCACGAATTTGAAGTGGTGCAATCCTTTAAATACCTTGGGTCAACAGTAGCAGCCGATAACAACATAGAAGAAAAGAAATACGCGGGCGGCTTCTCAAATCCAACAGAGCCTACTACAGTCTGTCAAAGCTATTCAAATCCAGAAATCTAACCATAACTTCAAAACTGCTGCTGTACAGGGTGCTTAGCAAAAGGCACTGTGACCTCTTAGCCGCGTTCGAGAGAAAAGTCTTACGGAGAATTGTTGGCCCCATATGTGAGGAAGGACGATTTCGGAGACGGTACAATCATGAGTTGCACGCAATCTACCTTGAAGCAGACAAAGTGACAAAAATTAAGCTCGGTAGACTCCGGTGGGCAGGGCACCTAGCTCGTCGCAAAGTCTTTTGTGGCACATTCTATGGTAGACGGCAGCGTGGTAGAACATGCTTCCGCTGGAGAGATGGCATACACAAGGACGCCCGAAGCCTTGGGGTGCGCAACTGGATGGCTTCGGCTCGAGACCGGGATAGGTGGAGAGACTTGTTGAAAGAGGCCCAGGACCAGACCCCGGTTGTCGAGCCGATGATGATGATGATGGAATACTTAATTCTCAAAAGTTTTTGTAAAAATCAATGTTTTACACTTATAAAAGAAAAACAAATTCTGCAACGGTACGGAAAAGTTTGTTGATTACTAATATAACTCGTATTTTTAATGCCTTAAATCCAAAAAATATTCACACCGGAGGGTTTTTGATAACACCACAATTTGTCATACATTCCTAAAATTTACTATATTTTTATGTACTTTAAACTATCTTTCACACGAAAAATGTGATTTCTAAGAAATTAAGCCCGAAATGCAATTGAAAATCAAAGAAATAAGCGAAACAATACAATGACTTTCGTTTTGATAATTACGTTCCATGGAACAAAAGTGTCATTTTTGACTATCAACAGTCAACTATCACCTTAGCCGATTCCACCGCAGGAAATTCGACTAAGTTGTTTTCCAAAATGTTCTCTTTTAGAGAAAATATAGGCCTTAATCTTAGGCGCACTCTTCCCTTATTGAAAATAAAATAATTGCAGCTGACATCTCTAATTACTAAAAAACCAAAAACAAAAATCTTGTTAACTTTAATCTGCATTAGTTTTTACTAAAACTTTTATCGAAGATCCAGGAGGTTCTTTTTTTGTTTTTTCTTAAAGCTCTCTCAACTATTGATGAACTATGATAAAATCGCTCTTTATTTGCATTTTCTCATTCAAGTCTTGTTTAGTTGGAAAAGAATAAAAAAAAAAAAAATAATAATAAAAAGAATCCATTATGGCTTCCATAATTGAATTGAACTCTCATCATATCTAGCCATCATTGTATAATACCACTTCAGCAAAGTTGCTCTTGCAATAAAAGAAAAATAGAAAAAAAAAAAAAATATTTAAAAAACAACGAAACTTTTCTAAAGAATTAGATATTCTTCAGCAACTTCCAGTGTTCATGTCTGATTCCTCGTCTATGCTCTTCTTACCAAGAGAAGAATAATAAATTATATTACGCGGAAATATAAATGCAACGAATCATCATCAGAAAAAAAAAAAAAAAAAAAAACAAGAAAAAATATAAAAACTCAGAGGATTCTTATTTCCGAGAAAGGCATCCTATTTATACCAGCAGAGAAAAATGGAGGACCGATTTGAAAAGTTCTCTCCTTCAAGAGGGCAAAACACAAATATTAGTAATTCCAAATGGATAACAAATCGAATTCAAACGAGTAGAAACAGGGAACCCTTCAGTTTTTTTTTCATTTTTTTCATTTTTTTTTTAAAGTTTTTTTTTCCATTTCGAATCAAGTTTTAATTCCTGGAGAAGGACGATGAAACCTGCAGAAAAAAAAACAAAAATACAGGACTGATGGAAATTTCTACTTAACAGAAAAAAAATAGCTCAGAAAAAAAATGAAACTGAAAACAATATGCAAATAGAATCAGGAGTCCTTTTTCTAGACTAAAGATCTTCGCCTATTTATACTCGGAATATAGAATGCTCGTTGTGAGTACTACTTGTGAAAAATAGTTCATGTTCTTTATAAGGATTAAGGTTGGTATTTTTGAAACTGCATCAGGTGGAAAATGAAGAGAATCTGGAACTGGAGCTAATGTGACTGGTCATGTAATTGGGTGATGTTCAATAACACATAGAATTCAGCTATAAGCTGCTTACGGATTTATTTTTAAACTTTTAATAATAGTGTTATTGAGTGGTTTTATTTTTGATATGGGTACCATATATCAAGTTATGCATTCGTACCAAAAAAGTTGAGCTAACATTCAAACATGACATTACGATGATAGAGAATGAGAAAAAAGTGGGTCCGACAATTCTGTCTGCCTGTCTTCACAACTATTCTTCACAAACTATTCATGAGTTTGCTGCAAACGATACAATTTTCTAGCAAACGAAAAGGTGTTTGGATGTGGTAAGAATTTTTGTTTGACGCAATCAACGCTTGAAAACGAGCTCCAAGCTTATATCTTGATTTGCATTATGTTTGCTGTAATTGATTTACAGTTTGGGTCAAATGTAATACAGTTGCTGCGGGTATTGTATTAACCTTCCAGCAAATGTTTTCATTTAATTCAAATGATATTCACTAGCCGCAAACGAAAAAAATATATTACTTCTCTGAGTGTTCATATTTAAGTCTAAATTCCTCTATTTGACACTTTAATAAGATGTCTTTGGCAATTACCGAAATTACTATAGTACCTAGAAGGCAAAAACGATAAATTTTTAACACTTTCTACTTCTGGATTTGTTGTTGCTTTTAGGAAATGAGTAAGGGCATTTCATTCAATTATTTCCACGAATAAAAATGCGGATAAAAATAATCTTATTGCAATGAACTAAAAAAAACAAAAATCCGTCGGATGTGCTTTAATCATAAAATATGTGCCAGGGAAACCTTTTTCCTCTCCTTGACAATTAAATTAAACATGGGCCCCCAAGTTATACCTACGTATTTTTGATTGCTTTTAAGAATAAGTTTTTTCAAATTATGTCATAATTGCTATGCATGCTAAATGACTTCCGGCATTTGGTCTTTTACATTAAGTACCTACAAGTATGTATCTGCTTATTTCGAAATACAATAACAACGCACAAATAAGAGAATATAATGATCAAATTTTCAATTAATTAATTATTTGTGCCACACAAAAATAATGAATTTTCATTTCCTATCTTACGTAACCATTATGGGCACAAAATTAGTTTTACAAGATTCCAATTGTGTAAAAAAAGAAGTTTTTTTCTTGTTGATTGTTGTTTTTATAAGAGAATTCTCCCAACCATCTTATTTCATCAACTTACAACCAACTGGTAAGCTAGAACGAAACCAGCCCTTCCAAATTCTTCCAAATTTCGTTAACTCATTACAAAAGCCAAGCACGCTCAAAAATGCTTTACAAGTCGAAGATATGAACAAACTTACATGCCGACAAATACCAAACCTACATTTTACCAAAAAAAAAAAAAAAAAGACGACTATACCGAGACGTTATGATAGCATTTAGTAGTAGAACCAAGAAAATAAACCCTCACGTCTTGGAATTTCTTCAATTTTTCATGAAGAATTTATGCTGGCATCTGTGTCGGATATAAATCGAGAAAAAAAGGGAGAAACATAAAGAAAAATACCTACTTTAATTTTTTGTTGTTGTGTTCTTCGCAGCACACAATCGCATAATATTGAAGTTATCGTTATGGAAAAGTTTTCAAAGCTGTGATTTTTGGAATAACTGTTGTTTTTTTTGGAAAAATAATTTTGTCAATCTCCAACACATGTGAAGGTGATAAGACGTTCTGCGTTACTACAGCTGAAAGCTGAAGATTTTTCGATTTTTTATAGCCCTTTTAATTATTTAACAGGGTTTTAAATCATAAAATTAATTTTGTTCCATACAAAAAACGACATTTTAAAATTTAAAAGCCTGTTAAGCTGTTAATGTGGGATCTAGCGGACTTGCAACACCTCACAATCTAAACGACCTCCTATTTTACATACCTAAATTGGAAATTACACATGTTTTTTTCAACTAGTAGATATTTTATCCATGAAATAACATCTATTGAAACAGGATTTCGAAAAAAAAACTGTAATTTCAAAAAATCATATTTTTCCAAACTTCTTTCAAACAAATAGTCCCAAAATTGTGTTTGTTACTAAACTTAAGACAACTTAATGAACCAGCCACATGTAGCTTTTGGTCAATTTGATAAGGACCAGATACTAAGTTTATTCAAAATTGATTTGCCAAGAATTCACTGAGAGAACAAATCGATTGAGGCAAACGAAAAAATTGCCCAAACGAATTTTTGGTTTGCTGTACCATTTTTCGGCTCCGTTTGCAGCAAATTGGTAAATTCATTTGTGGTAAACACTTTCTGCGAGCGATTAAAGAAAAAGGTTAAGCGTAACAGCGGTGATTTGAACAGAGACCTCGGGCTTACAAAGCGAGTAGCTTCTCATTCCGCTGCGGACTGCATAGTTTATGATTTGCGTCAAACAACTTTTCTTTTGTTGGATGGTAATTTTTCGACTTCAACTTCGTTTGCAGCAAACTCTTGAATTCGTTTCGGTAAATCAATTAATACGAACGAATAAATAAAAAAAAAAAAATTCAGGATAACAAGGGTGATTGGACTTGTGATCTCTCGATCTCGAGTAAAGGCTGTTGCTATTGCGCCACGATCTAGAGAACTTTCGTGTACCATAGAATGCATAAATTGTAATGTAATGCAAGTTCTTATGTTTCTTTTAACTGTTTACTAAACCTTTTAAGGTATTTGAAGTTTCCATATCACAACATTTTTTTCTCGTATATCCACTTCTAATGAAAAATAGTTTTAAAACTTTGAAGTAGTACAAATGTCTTAGAGGAAGAACTTTTAATTCCGAAATAAAATGAAACTATTATGAAAGCGGTTTTTTCTGCAAATAATTCGAACATTATGCTTTTGAAGAATAAGAAGAGGATTAATCTTGTTTTGATAAGAAACCCCCCAACAAGATATTCCATACTGAATTTTAGAATGAACAATACCATATCAGATTGTAACAAGTAATCGTTTAAATTAAATTTGAATTTCTTGCAGTCTGAAGAATCATAAAAATATGGCAATCATCTAAAATAGGAGCTCCTGATAGACTATAATACATTATTTTTGTTTCATTGCTCAACTACATTTTATTAACTGCAAACCAGCATCTTAAAATGTCCAAGTCAGAGTTAATGTCAGAAATTAAGTTAAGCAGAGATTTAAATCGATATGCAAAAGCCATATCATCAGCAAATGCAGTAATTTTTCCTTTGAAATTCTGCTTGAAAATAGAATTTATGAAAATCAAGAAAAGCAAGGCACCCAAAACTGAACCTTGGGGAACGCCAATACTTATATGTGATAAATTACTTAAGCTACCATTTATTTTCAGGGGGGGGGCTTGAGGGGCTGAAATACTTTATTACAAAACTATTAATGGGATGGGAATGAAATCATTCAAAAATTCGCTTTCGATGCAGATATTGCAAATTGAAATTCAGGATTTGTCCAAAATACTCTCTGTAGTCCAATTTAAGCGTTTTTAAAGGTGGAAAGTTCTGAAGCAATACTCTTTATAGCTAACTTTATGTTGTTTTGGAATGTTGAGTATGAATTTTTTAATTGTTTTTGGTGCATATGCCAACATATAAACGCTAATTTATGTCTTGGCCAATTTTTTGTATGACTTCTGGATTCCTCAAAAAAAAAAAATTGAAAAATCCATAGCAATCAGTCCTTCTGAAAAGCACAAAATATCATTTTTTATTGGATTTTCTCTGATTACTGCCTTCTTTATACCATAATTAACTTGACCAGTATCAAGAGCTTAGAAATAGGATGCAGTGTACATCCCAAAAAGTACGGAGTTTTGGAATTTATGGTGATTTTTTTTACATTACGGTTTAAAATGTGACTATATATTGAAGAATCAAAAATTAAAATCAATCAAAAAAAAATTTACGAGATAGATTTTTTCTGAAACCAGATTTAGATCCAGAAAATTCCAATCTTACATAATTTAAAAAATTATATGAAGGACACAAAAACTTAATTTTTGCAGACCAGTGCTATCTTAGAGCCAGAAACGAAGTGTTGAATTTTCTTTAAGAAAAATAGTGAAACAAATTCATTTAAGCTTTAAAATTAATTTTTGTATCGAATTATTTCGTGGACTGCAAAATTAAAGGGCAAATGCTTAAACAACTTGAAAAAAATATTTGAATCCAATGAAATTAGCAATTTTGAAAAGTAATATTTTTTTTAAACTACTCGCTTCACGAAGACATTTCCTGGCTCAATATTTAAAAAATTATCTGACTTAAACATCCTTTTTTCAGAAATTTTCAGGCTTTTAGTAATTTCGAACTAAAACCCTATAGTTTAAACAGGGTTTTAGTTCAAAATTACTAAAAGCCTGAAAATTTCTGAAAATGTCGCGTCCAAAACTTTAAAACTGCCAAAAAAAGCTTCATTTGACTAGAATTTTGCATGGTCTTCATCTATAGAATCATTAATTTTTCCAGGTATGGTTTTGTATTTTTTGTTAAATGAATTACTCGTTAAAGCAAAGTGAGCCTATCAAAATCAATTTTCTTAACTTCAACATCTTCTAACACCAAACTATATGAACACCACATACATAGAGTCAATTATTAAGATAATTTGTTTCATGCAGTTATTTGCTATAAATGAATTGCATATTTACACCAAAAATGAAGTTCTTTGCAACAAACTACTTTCTGGACAGCTTCTTCGCAAATTATTCATTCGATTGCTACAAACAAAAGAATTTTCTAGCAAACGAATTAGATGTGGGAAGCATATTCGTTTGCCGCAATCAACTCATAAAAATGAGCTCCAAGCGAATGGGTTGTTTAGCATTATGTTTGCTGTTTTAGAATTACAATTTGGATCAAATATAATAGAGTTGCTACGAATGAAAAACTTTTGCGTGGATTATATTAAATTTCGAGCAAATGATTTTCATTCAATTCAAAATATAATCATTAGTCCCAAACGAAAACAAAAATATTATTTCTCTGGGTGTATTTTGTTGGCCTAAAGCTTGATCCTAGAAACTATTAAAGTTATATTTATATGGTTCTCCATCTTTTTGAATATAAGAAGAAAAGCAAAACTTCAATATGAACTGAAATAGTGAGAATAGTATAGCTGTAAAATTTGTACAAAATCTACGCACAAGTTCGTTGAAATTACGAAAAAGGTTCTCCTTAAGACCTACCGTTTAAAACTTGTTAATATAACTCGCAAAAGGCTTTGAAATTTATCCATTCCCAATATATTACTTTTCCGTTGAAAGAAGGTACCCACTCATCGCGCGTAAAATCTAAACTTGTTCAATTATTAGATTATTACAAAATAATGCAACACAAACTTTTACTCTTGGCTGCTTGTTGGAATAAAAGCATCCCACTGTAGAGACTCTGATTTTGTTGAAAAGTAATCAGTCTCGAATAATATTTTCAATGGCTTTTCTAATAATAAATTTAGTTTGAGGAAATGATGTAAGTATCGAATAGCCCTTCACTCGTCCTGCAGCTGGTATATTCCATGCATGGAAAGCACATATAAATATTATTTCAACGTTCAAGACCCGTTTAAATGATGTTGTTGGATTTGTATAAAAGCACAACGTATTAATAGAAATTTTCATTATAAGCAGACACACGGAGTAAAATGTAAGCTGACACTCGGCTTTAGCCCGAAATTCCTGATTTGAGTCATTTTCGAGAACAAGGAACGATATATTAATTTTGCTTCGTAGCCAAATTATTGATTTTACGGTTGGTTACGTGTCATCCTTGTAGTTGAACGGAAAAACAAATTATCCAAGTTGAAGCAAATGTTGATGATTATACGAAATGCTTCTAACATAAATGAGTTTTGGGTCCTAATATGAGTATAGAAGCACAGTTATGCATTATTAATTATTTGTGATTATAAGGTTTATTTAAGTAGTGAATCCATAAGATAAAATTTTGGAAATAGTTTAATAAGGAACTCCTTTTTTTATTTTTGTTTACTTGTTCACATTTTTTTTGTTCTCTCGCTTCAGTAATTTTTTCTTTTCAAAACAGTTTTAAATACGCAAAATTGTTAGTACTATGGCATTATTTTGAAGGTGATACCATATCGCAGTCAAAAGTTATAGCTATGCGGTGATTGAGTGAATGAAAAAACAAAAACAAATTTACTGCTTTGCCATCTATTCCTTAAAATTGTTCAAACATTGTCTATCAGGACCCGTAAAATTTTTGGAAATTAACCGAAACTTTGTACAACATCTTAGTTTAATGCAAAGAACCTAACTAAAAGGTTCCGAGGCACTTTTTAAAAACTTTTGCAATAAGGACCACTCACAAAGTGCAAAAGTTCAACGCTCGGAAGGGACCTCTAAATGTTTTCAAATTGCTTAAAATTTAATTTTACACAACATTTTATTTAAATACTTAGACTACAAGTAAGGGTTTGGAGAATTGAATTATTGATTTTAGGGTGCACCCAGGAAGAATCTTTAAAAATAAGGTCAATGAGCCGAAAAATTCCAAGTGAAGATTTTTAAATACAATGACCTTCATTTGGGCCTGGACCTTCATTTGGGTTTGGACAACTGAATTTCCGATTTTCAGGTGCACCCAGGAAGAATCTTCAAAAATAATGTCAAAAAGCCGAAAAATAATGTAAGAAATATTGTTTTTTTGACATTATTTTTGTACGGAAGAAGCTATCGAAAAATATTTCAGGAAAAACTTGTAGGTCAAACGATTCTCTACAAAAAAAATATGCTTTTGACACTCTTTTCCTCTGACTAGTGGCTCAGATGATATCAATATTCCAAAAAAAAACGACAAAAATGTCGGGTTTTCACGAAAAACTTAAAAAAAAAACTCTGAATGGTTATCAAAATTGCTCGGTATGATATGCGATATATCATAATTTTAAAAATGTCGGCAAAACCGTCGCCAAATTTTTTTTTTTTTTTTCATTCCCCAATTGACAAAATATTTGCTTAAACAAAACACACTTAGGACTATTTGCCATATGAGCTTCTTCTTTCTTTTTATCGACAGTGTTATGATCTCGATGTCGATCTGCTTCACACTAGTGATCCGTCTGTGGGGTTCGCCGCCGCCAGTGTGATCTCAGAAATCGGCGGCAAGCCTCCCGTTTTTGTATTGTTCCATTTTTGAGGCCAACTGCATGCTGGTGTTTTTGCATTTGCGTCTACCAGAAGTGTTTAGGCCTACCTTTCTTCTTTCTTCTTATTGTTGGAACGTTGTTTGATATTGCCCTTTTGACGGGAATCTCAGCATCTCTCCTTTGAACATGGCAATACCAACTGGTATGGTATTTTTAACATGAAGGCTTCCTCGGATCTTCGTACTTCTAATTCTATTAAACTTTGTAACTCCTGCTGTCATACAAAGAATCTTCATCTCAGCTGCCGTTAACTTACTCTCATACTTTTTGAACATTGTTTAATATTGTGAACCGTATGTGAGTGCTGGACGCACAACTGCGAGGGGGCATTTTTCGATCACAGAAGATAGAAGAATTTTCCCACCACTTCATCCACCCTACGCTTACGTGATGAATGATATCGTCATCACAAGTAGCTTCATTATTTATCATAGAATCTAGATATTTGAACTTTTCACACTTGGGAAGCACTACTCCATTCAAATAAATGTCAGGAATTGACCTGTGTGGATCAGAAGGTATTCTTCTTTTTCGCGCTTATTCGGTACCCACTTCCTTCTTAAACATCCACCCATACATCAAGTGCTCGTTGCAGGGATATCGGATCTTCACGATATCGGTACGTCACTTTGCTTTTAAGCAGGAAATCAAGAACGGTTATAAAGAGCAGGGGACTCAAGACGCTTCCCTGGTGTACGCCTACTGTGATTTTGAATTCTTCAGTGACTCCAGCTGCACATCTTACTTTAGTAATAGCTCCATCATATACATGTCCATAATTATCCGCACATAGGTTTCTGGAACTCCTCGTTGCCTGAGGGCCACCCATATCAGATCTCGTGGTTGTCGATCAAATGCTTTTTCAGAATCAACCAATATGACATGCAAATCCTTCAAGGAATCCCGATGCTTTTCCATAATGATTCTGATACTCTGGATAGCTTCTGTGGTTGATTTAACAGCGACAAATCCGCACTGATCATCAGATAGCCTTATTATTTTTCGCAGTCGGCTACGCAAGACTCGCTCAACGATCTTCATGGTGTGTGACATCAGCTTAGTCGAACGGTAATTTGCCATATGAGAAATCAATTAAAAATATTGCCATTTCGAAAAGTTTGATAAAAGGTTCTGATAAAATTTTCTGTTCAAGCAATGTTTGCAAAGAACCTATAAATCCAATTATATTTTCGATA
Organism: Meliscaeva auricollis; assembly: GCA_948107695.1. NCBI lineage: Eukaryota > Metazoa > Arthropoda > Insecta > Diptera > Syrphidae > Meliscaeva > Meliscaeva auricollis. Next base: position 74,614,804 of record OX403616.1, on the reverse strand, counting down.
CTTTACAGTCTTTTATTTGTCATTAATTTCATGTTTTCATTCTTTAATTAGTTTTTGCTGGCCCGGCTCCCATACGAACAGGGTTTGTCACCCTCCTAGGCCAACTCTATATCCTTTACTCCAAAGCAGTTGTTTACGCTAAAAATAAGTCATCGTTTTCGCGAATCCCATTAACTTCTTAGTTTTACACGGCGCATCAGTGGCAGACGTGTTTTTTTTTCGGTCTCTTTTTTATTATTTTAATTAAAACGACAAATTGTTATTGGCTGAAACTCCAGCTCCATACACGCTACATGGCTGCATATTCAGCTGGATGTTGTTCCTTGTCGTTTGCATAATCAGCACTTAAAGTTTATTATTTTAAGGGATAATTAGACATGTGCTGTGCGTGTATGTGTCTGACTGTATTTGTATGTGGAGGAGTATAGAGTCTACCTATAAAAACTTTTGTTTTTCATTGAGTTTATCTGACGGGTGTGTTCTTTTTCATTATAGTTGAGCACTCAAGCAATTACGTCGGCTTTAAAACATTAAATGCTTGGATGTATATGTATAATGCCTACCACCACCATCGTGCAAAGCATTGTGATGCTGTTTGAAAATTACTGAACAACAAAAACATTGCATATTTTTGAAAAAAATTTTACACGCTTAATACGGATGCATTATGTAATTGTCATTGGCAGGTGTGGTCAGAGAATGTTAAGCTTGGCAGAATTTCATATTAAAATCTGCGCATCAAAAGCAGTTTCATTATTGGAAAAGATGCAACCAAAAAGTTTTAAAATAATGATAATTGAAATGTGTTTCCATTGTATAGATAAATGCACAGATATACTAGGCTTGTAGAAGAATGCAATCTTTTGTGAACGCAATCTTTAATGACTTCAATAGAAAGAATGTATTCATTGACTTCACTTTGCGACTTAGACAAGAATACAAAGATTGCTAAGCAATGCAAAGACTGACAAGGAATGCAATGAATGCAAAAGATGGCAAAGACTGCATGCATTCCCAAAAGAATGCATTCAATTCACGACTGTTTCACGACTGAATAGGTACAAAAATGATTTAAATCATTTTGGTGAAAAACGAAATGCACGACTGGGTCGCACGTACTTGCTCTTAGTTGCTGTGAATGCTAAAGCTTAAAGTTTTAAATTTTTTTGGAGCAGTTTTAAAAAAAAAATAATTTTTTGTGTACAAAAATTCTTAAGTTTTGTTAAAAAAAAAAAAATGCCAATTTTAAGAAAATAATAATAGACATCTAAAACCAAAATTTCAAAAAAATCATTCACGCGTTTTCGAAAAACTGTTTTTTGAAACTTTATTTAAAAATCCAATAATTTTTTTTTTCAAAATTTTGATACCTTTTGTGCGAAAATTGTCATCGAAATCCGTTGAGTCGCTTACGAGAAAATCAGAAAAGAGAAAAAACGGCTCTATGGGAGGTACCATTTTTAACCGATGAAAAAATATTTTTTTTATTTTAAAAGTACGACCTTGCCTGTTGTATTACACATAAAAATTTTAATCAAAATCGTTTGAGACGTTTTTGAGAAAATCAAGTTTATCCATATTGGTTGTATGGCAGGTACCGTTAATTTTGTTCCTAAAAAAAAAATTTAAATTTACCCTCTAGGGAATTAGCAAAAACCCTTAACTAGCAACTTTAAAGATAATCGCTTAAGTACTTTAAGCTCTAGCTCAAGATAGATACAGACAGACAGACAGAATTGTGAGACCCACTTTTTTCGCTTTCTCTATCATCGTAATGTTATGTCTTATTGTTTTTCGAGTTCGATATTTTACAAATCCTAAACTTGCCCTATAGTACCTATATTGAAGTAAAAATCATGGTCATTTCTTTGGGTAAGGTCTATCTTTAAATGAGAACCATTTTTTTTCAAAAACCGTTATTAACGGTACCTGCCATAGAACCGTTTTTTTTAAATTCTGATTTTCTCCTTCATGTCTCAATCAATTTCAACCATTTAACACATATGGTTTTTAGTTCCCGTAATAACATTAAGTAAAAAATTTTTTTTTGGATTTAAGAAAAAAATTTGAATTTTTTTTTGAAAAATCATTGTTTTCGAAAACTATTCATTTTTTTTTTCAAATTTTAGTTTTTAGATGTTGATAAATAATATCTTAAAAATGGGTTACCAATTTTTTTCTATAAAATTCCTTGCAAAATTTTAAATGGAAATTTTTTTTTTTTTTAAACGGCTCAAACGATATTCAAAATTTTTTTTCTAAAAATGTATCATTATAGAAGAAATCAAATTGCATACTTCGTTTTGAGGTTAAATTCATTTAAGAAGCTGTTTTAGTCATTTGAAAATTGAATTTTATGCTTTTTTAATTTTTATTTTTACTGCATTTACAAATTTTTAATTAAAAAGGCTTAGCATTAATAGTAACTTTATCTACAAGAGCAAGTACGTGCAACCCAGTCGTGCATTTTATTTATAAACTGTTTTATAAAATACATATCTTTGAAAGATTATCTATGATAAAAATCACTCATACGCCCAGTATGCCCATAAGAAATTTGTATTTGTTATGAATCACAAAATGTGATATGATCTTAGAATTAATCACTTTGCATGTTTTATGTTTAGCCCAAATTAAGAAAATGGCCATTGGCCGAAAAAAAACAAATAGTTACTAAAGTGGAAAGCCACAAACAACCAAACCCTGTTGTTCGATGAAACGACAAAAATAATGTTTCTGAAACTTTTGTTTTCAAAATCTTAACTTCCTTTTTGGTTGTCAGTTTCGCTCACGAGACTCTGTTTTTAATGCCACATGTTTAAATTATTCACGTAAGAGTATCGATTATGTCTGTATGACAATTAGTTTTGAAAATACCTAACAATTACAACTTTATTTTTGATACGCGGTTAGTTTGAAAAAAAAAACTTAAAATGTTTTTTAGGATATTGAATCAATAAAAATTGATTAAAGGTCCTTTTCCAATAAAACCAAACCCACGACTTGATCTTTTATAAAATGGCATGTTGGTTCTTTTTTATGCCATTGACCTTTTTGGAAGTTTTCTCCTAGCATATGCGTAAATAAACCACAGAAGGTTTAAGAATGTGAATAATATTGATCAACAGGTTTATCCGATTTAAGTATTCAATGTGACCTCAAACTTATTTCTGCTTTGCATTGATTTTATCTGCATTATTAGCTAAACGATTTGATATAATTTTCAAAATTCTGTTTTACCAAACAAAAAACAAAAAAAAAAACAAATTTCCACAAAATAAAATGAAAATAATTACTCTTCTTCCTGGAAATGTTTATTTCACTTTTGCTAACTCATAAAATGCATAATTTAATATTCCAAAACATGCCTCTTATACAAAAACATTATTTAACTTCCATCAAAAAAACATAAAATTAAAGAACAAAAAAAAAAAAAGTAATAATAAAAGCAAAATGAACCACGTCAGATGATGCCAGAACGTACATCAAATGTCAATTCCGAAAGTCTGTTCCACGTCCGTTTTGAACGATTACACAAACAACGAATAACAAAAAGCAAAAAAAAAAAAGAAAAAAGACAAACATACCTACTCCAACTCACGTATGATTTATGCCAACCTAATCTTTTGGAAAACACATTATTTCATCAAACTCAAATTAAAGAATAATTTCCCAAGGCCTCTATCTCGTGCAACCGTTGCTGTTACGAAGAGAAAAAAAAAAACAACCCCAAAACCCGAAGGTTTGGCAAAAGGATAATCTCTCTGAATGTATCCATTTCCCAACAAATATTATACGAAAAAAAAAAACAGAACATGGAGTGGTTATGTAGGTTACTTCAGAACTTCACATCAACGTCTGTTAACTTTCTCGACAAAAAAAACACCGACTTTAGTCAAAAAGTTGAAAGGACACTCTCACGCAATACGCAAAATCTACGTGTATTATTATTTTGCTTATATATAAGGAATGATTCATGTCCTGGCGTAACATATACACATCTTTTGGGCTTCGGGTGTTTTGGCACGATACGTCGCACACGTGAAAAGTTCATTTTTTTTCCGTTTACTTTTTTGTAACATCCCGTCTGACTCAACTCAACTGGGATATGGAGCATCCTTTTGTGTAGAATGAATACTTTTTACTGGATGAGTTGTGAATGATTGACAAAGAGCAAATAGAACCTTGGTTGATATCATGTCACATCCCTTAGTCCCTCACGCAAAAACCTACTTTTTCGTTTGCTCGTAAGGTGATGTTATTGGTTTTGAGCAAATCTTACGTGATGATTAAGATAAAGAAGCCTACACTCCTATTGGGTGTTGTTGTTCAAACAAAAGTTGATCAGATAAAAAAGGTTCTGTACAAAACATCGAAACTCGAAATTTTATTTCTATTTGGTAAGCAGGTAAAAAAAAATTGATTTTGTGAATTCATCTTTTAAGGAATGTATGAAAGTAAAGAAATTTACAAATCTAACCTGTAATGCATTCGCTGCGTTAAAAACCTAGCAGAACAAAGGTACAACTTTGCCGTCCAGAAGTTTTTCAGTTGCTAGAAGAAAGCGCACTCGGATGATTGATCATTTGTATACAGAAATACTGGAAACCGTATGATTCCAAATATGGGGTCCAATATCTCTGAAAAAAGCTAGTTTCAACACGATAACGTACCAGAACACATAGATGGTGGGAAGAAACTTCTAAGGAAAGGAAAATCTTCATGTTTTGGGGTGGCCGACGCGACGCAATTTATTGATCTGCATCGTTGTTGACCGGGAGATTAGTAAACTAAGGTTTTCAAACTACTAAGCTGATGGCACAAATAAGGACAAAATGCGACTAAATATCTCTTAACTTTTTTGGTATCTTTCATTGGCTCGAAAACTAATACGAAAACTAAGTGCCGTTATTTCAAATAAAGAGTTGAAAGGAATGAAAAAATCTGTTGATTTTCAAAGTTTTTTACGTGTAAAAATCGATTCATTTAAGAGAAGTAGTACAATCAATTTCGCAAATGTATTCACAACTTCAAGACATTATGACGTAAAATAGCTTTTCTGACTATCGCACGTAATTTCTTCCATGTTGTGGCTTTGATGGCTATTGTTTTTACTTGGTCTATAGGGCAAGTATTGGTTTCTTGTCAAACAAAAAAATTGAGGTTTTAATCAAAGCCAACATTACGATGATGGAGAATTTTTTTTTTGAAAAATCATTTTTTCGAAAACTACTTAATATTTTTTTTCAAAATTTAGTTTTTAGATGTTGATAAATAATATCTTAAAAATGGCGTACCAATTTTTTTTATAAAGGTCCTTGCAAAATTTTATATTGATAAAACATTTTTTTTAAAAACACCTCTAACGATTTTCCAAAAAAATTTTTCTAAGAATTTATCATTATAGAAGAAATCAAAATGCATACTTCATTTTGAGGTTAAATTCATTTAAGAAGCTGCTTTAATCATTTGATATTATTAATTTTTTTTCTAAAACAGCATTTACAAATTTTTAATTAAAAAGGTTTAGCATGTATAGTAACTTTATCTTTAAGAGCAAGTACGTGCGACCCAGTCGTGCATTTTATTTTTTTTTGTTTTTGAATATCACGATTAGAACGAATACCTCCCATATAACGGTTTCGAGTTATTGGATTTTTCTCGAAAACGGCTCTAACGATTTTGATTAAACTTTGTGTATGTTAAGTTATAAGTGACTGTAACAATACTGCGTTTTTAGTTTTTCCCAAAAAATACGAATAACGGAACCGGATTTTCGGGAAATTTTTCACTTTTTTTTTGGTTATTTTCTATATTATATCATTACTGGCTTAACTAATTTCGTTCAAAATTGTCTCCAGGTCGTCTTTATTATTTTAAAAAGGTTTGTGTATTTAGTTTTTCAAAAAAAAATTTAAAAATAAAATGCACGACTGCTCTTTGGGTTTAAGTTAGTATACACGTTAAAGCCTCTTTTATAAAGTTTATTAAAATAATAATTATGCTAGAAATCAAAAAATTATAAGGTTTTGCTTAAGTTATACATTCATTTTTACATGTGTAAAAAGAATAAAGCTAATTTTGACTATTTATTTTTTTAATCTAATACAGTGGTCCGTGGTCATGCCGTCCGTCGGTCTGTGAGTCTGTGCGCCTATGCGCCTGTGCGTCCATCTGTACACTTCTCCACTGCCCAAACGCGTGGACGGATTTTCTTCAAATTTGGTACAAATAATTTTTACGTAATTTCAAAAGTTTTTTTTTGTTTTTGAATATCTCATCTAGAACGAGTACCTCCCATACAACATTTTTGAGTTATTCGGCTCTAACGATTTTGATTAAACTTTTGGATATGATTTCTTCAATAACGATAAATTTTTAAAATTGTTTTCAAAAAAATATATCGAGCCGTTTTTTTGAAAAAGATTTTGAAGATGGCTAATATTTATCAACATCTAAAAATAAAATTGTGAAAAAACACAAATTAGTGACCCAATATGCTTATTTGTGCATATCTCTCAATACTTACACACATCAGATGACCAAAAGCTAATATTTTCAAGCTAAGTTAATACATGTAATAGCTTTGCACTACATGAGCAAGTTCGTGCGATCCAGTCGTGCATTTTATTTTTCTTGTCATTAACAACCAAACCTATCATCCTCCCTCGTGCGATACCGTCGAAAAATATAGAGAAAGGATTAGATTTCTACGATTCTAACTTGTTTTTTATACCGTTTTGCGGGATCTGGTACTTGTAAGAATTCTTAGATCTCTTACCGTTTTTTGGGTCTACAAAAGCAAATTATCTCCAAACCGGGAAAAACTGCAACGATTTTTTTTTTTTTTTAATTTTTAAATGTTGGTATTCAAAAATGTTTTAAAAGCTACCGAATTTTTTTTACTACAATATGATATTTGTGAATAAATATTTTTTTGTGACAGATATTTTCCAGGTCTGATTTTCTGCTCAGAGAGAGGATTTTCTCAAAAGATGACTTGAAATAGAACGTATTTAAATTTTTATTAGTTCACATTACATGTTTTATGATAGCCAGAAAAACTTTATTTTTTTACCTTTTAAATTACGGTAATCCAATGATTATGGAAAAACTGATTTTTAAACTCAGAATTTTGAAAAAAAAATTCTACAAGCTCTTTTTGTAGACAAATTATTCTTTTTATCAAAACACACTTTAGTTAACAAAGCATTGATCCTCAATGTATTCATCTAAAACCAAAATTTAAAAAAAATATAGTGCTTCGTTTTCGAAAAATTGATTTTTCGCAAAAAAATTTGAAAGATTTTTTTTAAAAATCCAAAAATATTTTATTTTTAAATTTTGTTATCAAAAAAATTTAAAGTTGTTAAGGAGCTTTCGCATAACAAAAAATTATCAAAATTGGTTCAGTAGCTTAAGAAAAAGTAAAAAATGAATAAAACGGTTCTATGGGAGCTACCGTTAGTAGAATTTTTACAAACATTTCATTCATATCAAAAGTATGACCCTACTTACAAAAGAAAACTCAGAAATTTTAATCAAAATCGTAAGAGAAATTTATTTGCATTACTGCTAACCTTTCATTCCATTATGGCATCTTCATTAGATCAATTTACCATACTTTTCATGATTTTTATGGTAACGGTAATAATTTACCATAAGATTTGTGCAAATACATTCAACCATTTTGTATCCATTTGTATATTATTTTCTTTCTCTAGACATTTTTCAAAACCTCGTAGAATGTCAATGTGCGTGTGTGGTGTGGTGTGGTGTGGTGTGGTGTGGGTGGTTATCGTATATTATTTGTCTCCCGCGAATATGTTACATTCGATTGAGGGCAAACCTTTTTCGTGTACAACTGCCATCGACAACTACGAAGCCGACGACCTCTCGAATGTGACAAAAGGAGGGGAGTTGGCTATGGGATGGAACATGTAATATGCCATCCACCCACATGTGTAATATATCATTGATACAACTCCGGTCTACATGTCAGCTGTCATCGTCCCTGTTGTGCTCGTCTCACACATTTTATACAGCATATCTAGTCTTTGGCTCTTAAAGGTGTTTTTTTTTTTATTTTATATTTTCTATGGCGAATAGTTCAGTGAACATTTGAACGATTTTTTCGTATTTTATTTTTTCCATATCCTTTTTACCTACAATATCCTTTAACATTCACAAAAGGCACACATACACTACACTCATACAATCTAATGGGGGTGAATGGAGTTCGTCCTTAGAACAAAAAGATTATCTGTGAACAGAACATGGTCTGGTAGTAGTGAGAGTGTATAGTTTAACTATTTGGTATTGGGTCCCTATGTCATTTCAAAAGGAAACACAATAAAACCCCCATCACTTATTTTAAGGAACCGTCAAAAAGGAAAGCACGCGTAAAATTATTTTAAACATTATTTGGCTCTTTTATTTGATATTTAGCTTGTTTCACTTTTTTTTTAGATTAGCCGGCGAAAGGATGTGTCTGATGTGCCATGTCAATCTGTTTATCAACATCAACAAGATGGAAGGATCATTTCTTGTATTTCCTTGCATATTTTCACCTTTTTACTTTTTGTCGATTTGGAAGAAGAAGAAAACTTCTACAATTTCATTCAACGATATCAGGATATCAAACACGGAAGGTATCCAATCAAACTACGCTCGGATGCATATAAATTCGGAAGGAATTTTCATTAAGCTCACGTCGCAATCTTGTGATAGAGTGATGGCGAGAGGCAAAAAAGAATAAAGGAAGAGAAATAGAAATACATAGCAAGAGGAGCTTTATGGTGTATTTACAGTACCTTCCTATTCCTATAAAGGGCTTTGTTTATTAAGCATCGGAACGTCATGTTGTTGTATCCTTTTTCCTTCATTTGCTGGAGAAAAAAAAAAAAAAAAATAGGAAGGTAGGACAGCAACACGCAATGACATCACTGTCGAAGTGAACTTAATGACAAGTTTTGCGCAAATAAAAAAACAAAATAAGGTTGTAAGCATACGAAGGTCTAACACCCTTTAGGAGCGTGTGAATGAGCTCTTCTTCAGTGCGATGTAGAAGAAATGTTATTAAGGATAAATACGCAAAAATAGATATTTAATTAGAAAAGTTTTCTCGAAAACGAGCAAGAAATTTATTCACTTAGGGGTGGCTTGGTTGGTGTCTACTTCTTTTAGTCAATTATAAATGTGAGGGATCAAAGGATGCAGAGTTGAAGCATAAAGTGTAGAAATAGATGGCTCTTTGTTTATTCTGGGGGGAACTTTTCAACAACACAGAAGCACGTTCGTTTTTCAAGTTATTCATTTTATCTTATTGTTATTATGCAGTAAAGTTAGTTCATTTTGAAGCTTGTTATTAGATGAACATTAAGGAATAAATTGTAAAGAGAACATTTCAAGAACAAAGACTGACCGTTTTAATATAGATTAGCATTTGTTCTTTTCAAGGCAACTACTTGAATCGCATTAACTCTTATAATTGATTTTAAGAAGACAAAACTCTTCGATGTTTGCTTGAAATGAAAAATTTCTGTGGAAAATTAAACTGAGTCCGAAGTTTATTTAAATGTTAAATTTTCACCCAACCCAACCCATCTCCAGTTTTTGTTTTCTTAAATGAAAATTATGCGACCATTATACGGACACTGCTGTCTAACATTGATAAAGCAACATTTGGCAACACCAAACCTACAAGTTATTCAGTAGAAATCTCAATCCTGGACACCCTAAAAGAAAAAAATTGGCTATTTCAAGCCAATTAAATCAACTGTACCGGATGCAAAATCTTACTTCATCTTAATTAGGCTTCCAAAGATTGTTATGATGTTTTTAAACATGATAATTAATAACTTCATCAACAACAACTACTCCATGCTAACAAGAAAAACTGAAGAAAAAGAAACAGGATCTCCAATGCAGGCGGATTTCTCTCCTTAACAACGCAAAGTACCTACCTAAGGTTGTGAAAGATGATGTGCGGGCAATTCAACAAGTTTTGATAACATCATCACACTACACATGCAATTCAGCTTTTGTGAAAAACATTCCACGTTACATTCCCTTCTTCGCATGCTTTCTTGATTTCGATAAATCTTTCGACAGCGTCTTCTTCGTCTACCATAAAATGTACCACAAAAGACTTTCCGAGCAGGTTCCTCTTCGCTCATACGAGCTAGGTGCCCTGCCCATCGGAGTCTACCGAGCTTAATTTTTGTCACTATGTCTGCTTCAAGGTAGATTGCGTACAACTCATGATTGTACCGTCTCCGGAATCGTCCTTCCTCACATATGGGGCCAACAATTCTCCGTAAGACTTTTCTCTCGAACGCGGCTAAGAGGTGACAGTGCCTTTTGCTAAGCACCCAAGTCTCGGATCCATACATGAGTACTGGCAGGACCATGGTCCTGTACAGCAGCAGTTTTGAAGTTATGGTTAGATTTCTGGATTTGAATAGCTTTGACAGACTGTAGTAGGCTCTGTTGGATTTGAGAAGCCGCCCGCGTATTTCTTCTTCTATATTGTTATCGGCTGCTACTGTTGACCCAAGGTATTTAAAGGATTGCACCACTTCAAATTCGTGCTCCGCTACCTTGATTGTTTGACCAACTGTTCTTCTCGCATTCGACGCCACCATGTACTTTGTTTTACCTTCACTAATGTGCAGCCCCAGATTTTGTGCCGCCTGCTCGATCTGGATGAAGGAATCGTGTACAGCTTGTTCGGTTCTTCCGATGATGTCAATGTCGTCTGCGTAAGCCAGTATCTGGCTGGACCTGTTGACGATGGTCCCTCTTGTTGCCAGAGTTGCGATAGTTTAGAAGAACCTTAATTCGCTGAGGGATCACTTAACGGTATCTTAACCAAGAACAATTGCCAGATATTCTTTGAGTAGGTAGGTACATTAACTGTTCAAAAGTTTTGACGTTCCGAGTGGCCCACATTGCCTAGGATGACTATACCTTGCAGTAGCTTAGGTTCAGATGTGGCTATCACAATGAAGATTGGATATTGCAAAGAAAATTTGAAGCTGATAATAGCTGATAAAACAGTACGAAAAACAAACGGTCAATTCTAATAGAAAGTTTAGTTGCACATTTGCAAGCAGAAAACTGGAAGCAGTGAATATGTTAATGAGATAAAAACAAGTAAATTCAGTCTCCGACAAAAGAGACCCAGTACTATCGATTCTGGCATCATGATGGACAAATACAACGGATTATTCAGAGACTTTTTTAAACTGGTATAGAATCGACTGTATTATGCGGGCCTAACACGACACAATATTACTGTGCCATAATATTGTCCAAAAATATTTTGCGAAAAAGGGTCGTCCTTACACGGCTCAATATTACTGCGTAATATTTCTGTATCTTTCCTTTTTCTGTATCTGCTCGTTGTGGAAGCGAAAAATATTGAGTAAAAATTCAGAAAATATTAAACTTTTTTAATAACACTCAATATATTGTTCAAACCCAAAATATTGTGCAATACAGCCCTTACTCGGTCAATACTGAGTATTGCCATTAATATTGTGTCGTGTAAGGCCGGCCGGCATAATACTGACGCTAAATCTAAATGTCCACTTATATGTACCGTACCGTTATCAAAAATCAAGTATCAAGTAAAAGGTAGGTATCCTATAATGGGCTATGTCTTCAGGTTTGGGAAGCTAGTCTATTCCAGATTTGATGCTAAGGTTTCTTTTTATTATTGGTCTATCAAACGATCGATGAAATGCTTGCGCAAGGGTTGTACCGCTTCAAGGGGTCTTATGATAAGTCAACCAATGAACTCCACCTGGATGAAACGCCAAAGATTTTGTATGGGCAAACTATTATTAAATCGTTAAGAAAAAACAACACCAACAACCAACATCATATCACAATAAGCCACCCTGAACTATCATCCCGTCTTCACAATGATTCCCATCTTGATTCTTTAGTAGCTTGTATTTTTATATCATTACCTCTTTGGCTGCTCGGTCTGGAGAATCAAAGCATTTTCATTCCATCCTTCGAAGAATGTAGGAGCAAAATTAAGAGGATACAGAAAATTACTTACAAGGTTAAAAGAGCTTTTATTCCCCATTTGTGGTGTAATTTGTAGACTTCAAGAAGAATTTATAACCAAATTAGAGAATCATCAACACGGTTATTGTTATTTTCAAAAATGGTGTCGTCTTTCTTTAAGGATTTATATACTTTCCCCTAAAACAACAACTTTGAGTTTGTTCAATGGAAAATTAATAGAGAAATAATAAGTGATGACGTTGCGAGTGTGAGAAAATTAATAGTTGCCTCTCAATGGAATGCTTAAATGACACTTACTTTGCTCGCCTTTCCGCTTTGTTTCGGACCCTTAACACGGTCTGCTGGATGCCATCAACCGACACACATACATACCTTCCCACAAAAACAGTGAAATACCCTCCATAAAATACTCTGAACAATAAACAAACTAATATCAACAAAGTAAGAGTGCGCTAGAGAGGGACAGAGAGGGAAAGAGAATGGTTTCGCCTTACAGTATAAAGTGTACAATACATACATATACAATAGAGGTAGGTACTAGGGGGTTTTCGCTTGTTGTGCATGCGGCAGCCATTTATTTCCGAATATTGTGTGTCCTCTTCATAATGAGTTTTAGTACGAACAAAACCCCTTCTGCCTCCTCGCCTTTCCTATACCAAAACTCTCTCGAACTCGCTTTCAAAAATAAAAGAAGCCCCACCGACCGCCACGAAAACCACTTTTGGGTTGTGTGCCCCAAAACTGCCAAAAACTTAATGAACCATTCCAGAGTGACAAATGGCTGGAACAGCAATATAACCAAACAATTCGCACAAAATATTCGAACGTTTTAACGAGCTGACAAATGTCCTCTTTGGCTCAATTGCCCGTCTCTGTATATTATATTGTGTGTGCATCGTGTATGTGTGTTGGTATCATCATCGGTATTTGGCGGTGTGGTTGTGTATTTTGTATGTCCTCTATAAACGCTCACCTAATCAAATGAATTTATCTAAATCAGGATTTCTTTTTTTATCTTTTTACTCTTTCCATTCGAAGGACAAACGTTTGTTGTGTCCTTTATTTTGTTGCTGAATTTCGCCTTGGATCAGGATTAGAGTAAAAATGTGGGACGTGAGGAATGGTGGTGATGGTGAGGGTAAAATGAAAATTAGAAATTTATTTTGTCCTGAATGCATCGTGATTGGAAGGAAGATTTGACCCGTTCATCAGTAACTATTTCGGCTATGAATTAATCAGAGTTAGATAGTGGAACAGGGCCGTATCGGAGGATGATCAGTTTGATGTACTTTTTCGCAATGAGTTTGGTTCTGATTTTTATAACATTCGTACCTAAATATTGTGCATCGTTCTATCTCACTCATAGTTAGCAGGCATAATGATCTGGAAACAGGCCCTTAGCGTTTCTCTAAGTGACTTTTGGTAGCCGCTACTGTCATTTTGATGCGGTCATTCACTGATAAGCAGCTACTACCTTTCTGAGTGGCAATAATGCAAAACAGAAGGTAGTCATTGTTCACTACCTACCAAAAGTTGAACCGTTTTAACTTTGCCAGCTGCTGATAAATATCACCGGCTATGGCCATCAAATTAGAATTTTAGCAGTCACATCAAGCTGATACCAGCGGCTAACTCACTTCGCAACCTAACAAACAGAAAGGTTTACCCGTGGAATAACAAGATCAACGTTTGGTAGCATTCATCAGATATCAGCTTGCAAAGTGTACCAAGGTCTTTGGAAACAATAACAAATGGTTCATGAACCACAAGAGATCTGGAAACAGCAGTCAAAATGTATGAAATAGAACAGTTCACTGTTAGGTCCATGCAGTAGTGCCAAAAGATTCAAGCAGGGAACAGCGATTGCCGAGAGCACTTTATTGAAGATTAGGTGACATCAATTTAAAACAGCTGTTAGATTATCAAATGTTATCATTTCGTCCCGATTAACGTGCATGCCCCTTTAGATGAAAAAGACGAGGTCTCTTCCGATAACGCACCCAAAGTCATCAGATAGTCAAGCTTGCAACTGATTGAATAATATATTGCAATGCACACCTATTAAAATAGTAAGCTGCTATTTTCAGGCGTGCCACTATTAATTGGTTGATGCTATACTAGACTTCCGCAAGCTCAACGAAGATTTCAAATGTACGGTTTGTGTTCGAGGAGCAGGAAGTTTACTGTTGCAAAGCTGGAATAAAAATCTGTGAATAACTCTTTATCTAAAAGCGTAAAAGAATGTACCTAGCTCCACACTGCTCCTTATTGAAACCTGTTCAAGTACCACCAAAGGTTGGAGAGAGGCTTAAACTGTTGTTTCGCTCAAACAAAGCCAATTACATGATGCAGGGACAAACTTCTAGAATATCAATTAGATTTTGTACAAAAAAAAAACGAGCTGCTGCTAGTACTCTTTCAGTCATTAAGTCAGGTTTCATCCTGACATAATACTGTCATACTTGTCATAAATGCAAGCTACTTTATTTCATCAACATTTAAAATTGCTAACGAAGCTGAACGCTGCTTTAAATTAGGCTAGTGACATCAGGGGTGAAACGGAAACTAGCTATTGCTAATAATAGCAGTTTCCAACATAGAGGCGTTTTAATAAGAACACTCTTTTATCTTGTTCCTATTGTCTGGTGTTGAAGCACGAGTTCTCTCGATCAAGCGGATGAAAACTCTTTTGGTGTCTTCTAAAGTAGGGCACAATGTGCATAATATTTCGATTCGATTTCTATCGATATGAAACAAAATATTTATGGTAAAGAAGCCCCTTAAACGAAGAGAGCCTTGTCGTAGCCTGGGAGTCTAGTAAGTTATCTATGGGGCTTACCTACCCTTCTGAAACTGAAGATTATTGGTGGTGGCAAGGTGTTTGAAGTGTTTAAGTTGTCACATTTATAACAACCTAGAAGTTGTTTATTGTGCAGTGTTCGATTATTCGACGCAGGTAAAAATTATAAAGAATTTTGTAAATTCATGTTGAAGTTCAAGATGTAAAAGAGGTTGGTGTAGAGTGCTCATGCTCATGGGTCTTGAAACCTCCCGTAACAGCCTATAACGGTTTTCAAGAGTTGTTGGTTATGGGATATTGCTGACCGATGTTGTACTATTTTAGCGAAAAGATTCAACGGAGTATTATTCTAGCTGCTTAGCAATGTGTTTCTGATCAGGAATAGGTAAGAGTGTGGAATAGCTGAAAAATAAAGAACGAATAAACTTAGAAGCTCAAAGTCCCAGGAAAAAAGAGTATAGGACCATATTGCCTTCATCATGCTGAAAGTAAACTTTAACAATTTGGGCTATAAGATTGGAGACAGTATGATAACCGGCTGGAATAGTGCTTTTGATAACACAAGGCCCCAGTGGTGTAGTCCCGTAGTAACTAAGTAAGTAAATAAATGCGCTGCAATAGTGGTCTTAAACCAAAATGACAGAATACGGGTAGGGGACTACTTCAAGAGTTTCGAACTTCTCCAACTGCTTTAATGCACGACAAAAGGTTAGCCCGCATAAGTCTTCTAGTATCAATATTCATTTCAAAATGTCTAAAAGAAACATAACACGAGAACTTCCAAGTCAAATATCGGTAGCTTTCAATTTCAGTAGACACGTTTTGATAACAATCAGTCTATTATATCGATTTGTGAGCCATTAAACAAGTTCAAATATTGCGCCTATATACCCGTTACATCAATTTCTGGCCCTGTATTAACTGGAAAAGAATCAATGTCCATTACCCACATGTATACCTAAAGCACTTTATTGAGACCTTAAGCCTCACAACGATTCCGCCAAATGCAATATACAATATAAATTTTCTTCCACTAATACTTTGTGCAACAAGCCGGAAACTGCAAGAGGATTTTCGTAATCCTAGCTACAGTGATGCGGTGTCAATTCTAAGTAATACCCTGCATCCTGTAATATAAACGAAAGGTATTGAATTCATGTCATGGCAATTATTTTTCGTCGATGGCATTAGTGTGGCAACACTATATGGGAAGCACAAAACGCTATACTCTCTTTTTCTGTCTTTCTTTCTTTCTGAAATGATAATCCTTTCTCCGAACCAAACTAATCCTGCAACCATACTTTCTCGTATCTTCGTTGGCGCAAAGATTATACCGAAAGACATCACCGAGGCTGGAAGCAGAAGGACGAACAACATTATGGCTATTGGATGCGTGCGTCGTCGCGTCGGTCGTGTCGTCGTAGCCTTGTCAAGGTTTAAGTCTCTTTAAACGATGCTCTATCCCTGCCAGCTATAATACACATATGGATGTGTTTCGCATGTAGTGCCCCACCCCATCACACCATGGCACCACATCGCCACCTCCTAGGAAGGATATCGTGTCGTGTCACTTTGGCATCGTATATATCAGTATTGGAGCACACGATGCCCAGCTTACCGTCGATGTCGTGTATTTTGAAATAACTTAACATTGCTTGTAAATTTCATGTTCCCTTGATTACGGACACCACCACCACCGTTGCCATCGTCGAAGCCGTAGTTTCCTATACCTACGCCTTTGTCAGAGGTCCAAGAGAAAGGACGAAGAAACTGCGAACAGCAATTGGCACGTATCCTTAATCAAGACAAAATACCGGGTCGATAGTGGTAATGGGTACCTACAAACAAACATACGACGACAGAGAGCGTGTCCTTATGGGTATATATCACAAATGACACGGCTTCGGTTCACTAAATCAATATCCTTCGTTATGGGTGTTGGGTTGGGGGTGGGGGTACCACCTTTATAATGAAGAAAAAAACACTAATAAATATCTCCATTGGGAGATATGAATTAACAGCGACATTACTTGTGTTTATTAAAATCCTGCCTGCTCCTACCTCTTACCGCACGATGACCTCTCAATCTTCTTCCTTTTCAAACTCATACAAACAAGGGTGTATGCATTAAGTAAGGACATTTTGTTTAATGTGTAAGGAGCAGACATGCTATTTCAGATGTTGTGTCATGAAAAGAGAAAATTCATAGAATTCTTGGTTTTTATGAACTCAATGTGCGTTATTGGAATGTTTTATACTTGGGCTAGAGGACAGAAAGCAATTTACCGTAATAAGTCCATTTTGGATGAGAGACGGCATAGAAAGGAAATGGAATGTCCTGCAGATGGTTTACGACCCATGTAAAGTATAGATGTATGCATGTAGGAAAATCTAAGAACACATTATGATGAGTAAAATATTTATAGAACTAGTGAAGTGACCTGTTGCGTGTATATTTCAATTATACGATTATGGAGTCATCAAGTTTTTGGGGAAGAACAAAAAAAAAAAAAAAAACCGAATTAGAATCTAAGGACACTATATCCGTTCTCTAAGTGGATATAGGGGGAAGTTATTTTATAGCATCATTCTTTCCAGTTTATGATGTCACTATAGTGCGGAATATCTTTATAGAAATCATACCCCTTGGGTGATGTATGTGATGTGTCATTAAGGGCGAGTGATCGTAAAAGCAAAAGGACAACAAATACTGATAACAGAGCATAGAAAAGTATAGGTACTAAGGAATATACAGCTGTAGGAAAGTTTTCTACGCAACCATCATCTCGTTTTACGATCACATTTGATAGAAAAAGTTGATCGTAGAATTTTATTACCAAAAAAAAAACTATCAAAGTTTCCGAAGTAAAATGACAAAATTTTATGTTGCAAATAGAGAAGACCCAATCTGTGGCTTTTAATGTTCATAAAGTTGTTTTTGGATATACCTACCTTTTTTATTTGGAAAGTTTTTTTTTATTGCTAAAAGAAACCTTAGTAAATATTCAATTATTATTATTTTTTTTTGCCTCAATTTAATAAACATTTCCTTTTCACCAGTGAAAGACTTTTATCAAGAAATTAATTTGACTCAAATAGTATGTGCTGAGACTTATAAATATTTACAATAAAGTCCAATAACCGAAGTTCGGTTATAAAACCATAGTATAGGATCTGAAAGTTCTCATTCTAGCTGGGTTCTCTATTACATAATGATGCAATTAATTCAAGTTGTACACGACATCATTGAACAGTGCGTCGAATATCGATCACCACTTCACCTGCTGTTCATTGATTTTGAAAAAGCGTTTGATAGTGTTAACAGAGAATTTATTTGGATTGCCTTACGCAGGAGAGGCATTCCAGATAAGCTAATCGCTATTATTAAAGCAACCTACGATGGATGCAAATGTCACGTTTTACATAGAGGAAGGTTGCCGGATGAATTCGAAGTCCATTGTGGAGTCAGACAGGGTTGCATACTGTCGCCAATACTTTTCCTGTTAGTGATAAGTGATGTGCTACGTGCAGCCCTGTTAACCGGAAATAGTGGAATTCAATGGAGCCTGACCTCCCAACTCAAACATCTGGACTACGCGGACGACGTATGCTTACTCTCTCATAGGATCATGGATCTCCATCAAATGACAACAAGGGTGGAGGGAGAAGCAGAAATCGTGGGGCTGAAAATTAACACGGCAAAAACAAAAATGATCAGCCTCGGAAGTAACTCATCCGTTCAAGTCAATATTTCTGGACAACCGATAGAGAAAGTAGAAGACTTTCAATATCTTGGGAGTTTTGTCTCTACCAAAGGCGGAACCGAACAAATCTATAAGCTTAAAGACCAAGCTGAGACTGTTCCGCTCCAATGTTGAATCCGTGCTTCTGTATGGGTGCAGCACTTGGAAAATCTCAACAACTGTCACAAGCAAGCTGCAATCGTTCGTGAATAGGTGTCTACGAAACATCTTAAGGATTTTTTGGCCCAACCGTATTTCCAATAAAGAACTTTATATAAGAACGGGTCAAGAATCCATTGACAGTACTATTCGCAGACGTAAGTGGCAGTGGATTGGTCATACGCTTCGAAAAGGCAACGATTGCATTGCTGGCCAAGCGATGCAATGGAACCCACTCACACAGGCAGGTAGAGGGTCGGGTCGGCCGAGAAGCACATGGCGCAGGACAGTCGAAAGTGAATCTGCACAGCTGGGGAAGAGTTGGAGAGAACTACGTTATATTTACAGAAACCGTACACGATTACACGTAGGAGTAGTGGAGGCCCTATGCCCCTTAAGGGGATCACAACGGACTTTTAAAGGTCTGAGGACCTAAGTAAGTAAGTAAGTGTACACGACATCGAGAGAATATTATCGAACTATGCTTTAGTTCACTAATTTTTGAAGTTATACTTCTTTCCCGGCGATTAGAAAAATATCAAACCAGTAATAACACATAGATTTTTTCAGCCCATTATTTTATAACTGTTTTTTTCCAAACAGACACTATAATTAAGCAAAGAGTAAACACACACTTACTTATTATTTTTCATTTTGTGTGAAACACAATAAATTTATTCAACTACAGATGTCAGCCATTGTTATTGATATTCTGACTGATTCATTTTCTACACTATAAGTGATAGGAATAAAATAAATACACCAAAAAAAAGTTGGTATGATATAAAGTTCTCATACAACGGGATTTTTCGAAATTCCACTGGCAAGTTAGGGTAAAAAGGGGCAAAAGACAAACATTTTTTTTGTACATCTCGAAAAGTATAAGGGCTAGAATTATGAAATAAATTTAATTGAATAGATAAATTGAAATAACGATGAGTTTTTATCAAAAATAAAATATCTAAAAATTCAACTTTTCAAGTTAAAAATTATTTTCCAATATCAAATATTTTTTTAGACGTTTGAAAATGATGTTTTTATGGATACAGTTGATAATTTCTTGAAAAACTAATTATGTTCATTGAAAGATAATAAAAAAAAAAGAATTTAGGCGTCTAATACGGATTTCATATAAAATGCTGCATAACGATTTTTTTAGTTTTAAAAATCAAATATGTTTTTGAAAGTTTATGTGGGTGGTTTAATTGATTTTAAAAATCAGGAAATAACGGGAAAAATATTTTGGCTTTTAAGCTTATGTGTTATCCATAAACGTGTAAAAAATTTGATTTTTAAATTTTTTTTTCAGTGAATAACAGTAAAAACAAGATTTTTCAGTGCAAGTTTTTTGACCGTTTCCAACTGTATTTTATTTTTCTCTTTTTCATTTTTATATTTTTAAACTTAAAACTTAAACGGCCATTAGATATTGGGAAAATGCATTTTTGTACAAACTTTGGCAATTTTCTGTAGTCTGTGATCCGACATAACAGTAAAAAGAGTTTTGTTTAAGCGGTGCTTAATTACTATTTACATTAGCCTCATAGAACTATTATTCAACTTTCTTGAACATTACGATAAAATTACCTTTAATTTAATATATCACACATGACTGTACGTGTACAGCTATAAAAGCTTCACAAACTTGAAAAGAGTTTTATCCGAAATTCAAAAGAATTCAACAAAATTGTCTGCTTTGGTCGTCGGACTCGATCAGCCACCAGTGGAGAACGGTATCGTTGGCTCACAAATGAATTTGAGAGGGTTCGCTTATAAAATTTGTAATCTTGTTGTTTCTTGTCGGATTTTAAAGATTGGGGTGTTTAAATTTAGCTGAAATATCAGGCTACAATATGGTGTAATTCTTTGTATACAATTACATATAAAAATAATTACTTAAAGGTGATTAAGAGCAAAATAAATTTTAGTTTTCTAATTCTTTTTGCAATATGGTAAAAAATTTGGTTGAGTTTCATAAAACGATGTGCTACAATATTGTTGGTTCAAGTATTCTTGATAGGCAGTAAATTTTTAAACATAATAGTGCACATTTACAGATTTTTGAGAGAAAAATTTAAAAAAAAAATTGTTTCATTGGATATTAAATTCGGTTACTCGAATTTTAGTTGCAGGATTTTATTAAATTGAACAGGTTCTAATAGATAAAATATTGGTCTATAATTCTGCATAAATATTGGACACTTATTTAATTTAACATGGCCACAGAGGACGTTTGTTGTTGTATCCATGGACCTATCCAATATTCATGCGCTATGGATTTTTTATTTGAATTAAACCTTCGTTTTTGAAAAAGGAATAAGTCCATGGTAGAAAAACAATAAAATTATTGGTATTTCTCAATTACCACAACTAGCAGGGTATTGATGGTTCTCTTTAGAGATGTTTCTCATAGAGAAAATCCAGTTTCAACCCACACCAAATGCGACAAAGCGCAAAGCGTTTTTCATATAAAAGTCGTGTCGCACTTAGAAATCGGATTGATAAATATAATAAATTAGTTTCTGTAAAATACTTGATACAGACTCGATGTAGAATTCTACCATCAGATTTCTTTACACGCTAGGACTGGTTGGTACCTACTAGTCCTTAAGTTTGGTGTTCTATTGAATGTAACTATTCTGCAGACAGTCTTGAGCTGAGAGTTGAATGATGTTGGAAGTTTAAAAGTATAGTACTTTTTCTAGCGGTAAAAGTCTGTGCAAACTGTACGTGTTCAAAAATCGGCAAAAACTGAGGAAGAATTGAAAATTTCGTGTTTTTGTTACAATTTGTTTGATCTTTCGCATCTTTTGCGCTCAATGCGGGAAACAGGAGTTATAATTTACTGGCGCATTATCATGAAGAAGCAACCAACAAATCATAAAATACGGATAAGATTCTTACTTACATATATTACTTACATTTTAATCAGGAATCCTTGTGGTAAGTATTTTGATCTAAAAAAAAAAATATATGAAAAGATTTATTTATTAAAACACAAAAACAAACATAATTCCAAATTTATAATATAAGTCAAAGGAAAATATTTTCATAAAAAAAAGATCTTGCAAAAGCGACAAAAATTGTGTTAAATAACTAAAAAAATAAATCAAACTTACATGTCTATAAGAGAACATTACTGCCTTGTCTCGATTTATATATGTAAGGTAAGCAAAAATCATTTTGTATCAATTGAGTTAAAAACGTCCCCGATAAATGAGAGTGCTAAACTTTTATTTAGTTTATACCAAAATATTGAAAATAGAAACTACTTATTTCTATTTTCAAGGAATTTGATCCAAATAACAATATTATAGTTAAAAACGCCCCTAAAAAGTGGGCGTGGCAAACAATTCTTAGGACGGATTAGAAAACAAATAATTTACAAGTTTTTGTTAGTAACGCAATCGTTGTTTTACAAAAAAACAAATTGTGTTAAGACAACTTTGTTAAAAAGTAGGCGTGGCAGAGGGCAGAAATTATTCTCAATCTTTCTCACATTATTCTTTATCACATCTAAAAGTTTTTAAAATTATAATCACTGGTTCAGATTTTACATTTTAGGACAGATTTTTCATACAACTCGAACCACTGTTTGCCCTAAAAAAAAATACACCAAGATATTCACAGCTCTTTTCTTAGGTTACACTGTACGACTGTTACCGGGGAGATACGAGGTGGCAGAGTGAAAATTAAGGAAGAGCACCTAAAAAATATTAGACAGGCCAATAAAAAAACACTCCACCAAAACTTCCCAGGTAAAACTACCAAATATAGTATAATGTCCAAAGAGCACCTCGAACAGTAACTCTAAAGAAAGTTCTTTGAGAAAATCTTGATGAGACTATGGATGTTCCTAGTACGCAAATCAGAGCGGGACTCATACTTGTTCCAAGGAACCTCATGAAATGGCAGGGCCAAAAAAAATCTTGAATAAATCAAAAGATGATTTCTTCACAGTTTATGCCTCTTCATAAAGAATTCTTAGGCACAACTCGTTGTGAATTGTAAGGCAAAAGAAATATTATTGTATAGAAAAATGTACCTTCTATTGATCGACAAAGAAGATTGCTCGCACACAACATGTTACAATAAAAAGGTGTCGTGTAACGAAGCGTTAGAAATACATTTACTCCCCTTACAATTCCGAACAAGTCATATTCGCACCGTCTGAGTATTTAAAATCAAAACCTTTTAAAATTCTAATATCAAAAGAAATTTCTTTTGATTCTCTCGATTCACAGTTGTTCTTTACCGGAATTGCGATATGACGAAGTGCAATTTCGATGCAAATGCAAAATCAGTTTTTACTTCTCCGTTGCCGAGTACCGCATAAGAATAAAAAAGACTAAAGATTATTGAACTAAGTACGTAGCGTCCTAGCAAACAGCTCCACTAACCGGAAAATGTATGGTCCTAAATTATTTTCGTCTGAGAGATCCACTTCTTCCAAGTGTATCTCCTCCTTGACGTTAATTTTGCTAGACCGATTCCGACCGATAATTCTATGGTTGCCCCTCTTCCAGGATTGCTACAAACAGGAGCCGTCAACCGGAGTCTTTCTAGTCTTTCGCTAGAGGCAGTAACGCGCCCAGTCGATACTTCTGTGATTGCCCTTTCTTCTAAGCGTGCCGCAGACAGGAGTCATAACCGGATACCGCTCACAGCTTATTATCTAGTTGTTGCTGGAGACAGAAAGTAGTCCACCTTTTGCTTCTACTTGTTTCGTTTCGCGATCCACTTTTCTTCTAAGTGTATCGTGAACAGAGCTGCTTTCTCCTGAGACCCGCTACCCGTTATTCTCTGGAGACAGTATGAATATTATTAATTCTTAAGTAAAAGTGGTGGTGAATTTCTTCTGTTCCCTGAGCTCTGACGTATGAGCCTGCAACTCCTTATTGTTCAGATCGTTGAATGTAAATAAAACTTAAGTGTTGGAATTTGTTTTTTCTGGATAATGACTTGAATTCGTATATTTTTTTGAAAATCTTTTTGTGCATACAAAAATCGCATGACTATAAAATGTTTATAAAGGACTTCTTCATCTCTTAAGAAAAAAAAACTGGAGCACAATCTAAAATTGCCTTTTTGAATATTTTGCGCTGAAAACGCGCCAGGATGTCCTTTGCTGCAACTTTCGCTCCATTCAAGCCATCAGCTGATATACACCTAATTACGGAAATGCATCAGATTTGGGATGTGATTTGGATGCTTGAAACGACAAACGAACTGAACGGAAACACCTTTTCTCCTCATCTTGTGTGTTGTGACGTGCCGTTGCTGAAGCCAAAGCTGGGGCTCCTTCCTCCTCATCTCTAGCTCATCAGAGATCCTCTTTTTTTTTTGAGCGCGGCAGCAACAGTAAGAAGTTTAAAATTCAATTCAGGTCAGGCAACTCTCGTTCTTGTCCTCGTTCTAGCTTCGGCCCCATTTACTCATTCGGTTAGTCGTAGTTTTTTTTTTTTTTCTTTTTATATATTTTATTCCGTCATTTACCATTTTCGTTCTGCTTCTTTTTTCTCTTTAGCCTAATAACAGTAAACGTGTACATTCATATTCATATGATTGCACCAAGCTACCTATTTCAATGGTGTGCTTCAACACAATATTGTCGCGATGTGCTAGTGCTAGTGCTGCTACTGTAGCTGTGGACTCTAAAGAGGACATTAAGCTCATGCAATTTGGTAGGACGACATGTCAAGTTGCTGGAGCTTAAGGGAATAGTGAAGAGTATGAAAACAAAGAAGAAAAACGAACACCCAATGGTAGGTAGTTTACTACTGCAATGAGAGGGCTTGCCTGAAGCAAGAGCGGTGTTTGGAAATGCCATTGGATACATTGGGAAGCTCATAGACATCAGCAGGAAGCTGCTGCTATCTGATGACCTCATTTTATTAAATTTCTTCCTTTATTTTTGCACATTTTTTTCTGTTTTTTTCTTCATTTTCTCTCTCTGCTTTTTAGAATTGGGTTTAGTGAGGATATTGTAGATTGTAGTTGGGCCAAACCATAGCTACAATCTTTGTCTAGAAGAGTGTTGAAGGAAAAATTATGTTCTTTAATGTTTATATTGGGCAAAGAGGTGATGAAGTCTATCTACAATACACAGTGGACTTGTAGGTCGGTTTTCAATTTGATGACCTCCCTTTGAATTGCTGACAATCAAGGGTAGTCATTTTAAATGTTTTGATGTAATAAGATGATTCTTAATCTAGAAACTTAACCATTCCATTTCTTCGAACAATAAGAAAGTATAGTTACAAAAATTCAAAAGATTGTTTTGCTGATCATAAACGTCTTCATTCTATAGTGGTTACATCTTAAGCCCAGACTTCCTTAGAAAACTATCGATGCTGGACTTTTTTTGCTGGCATGATCGATATGTTTGGATGTTGTAGATATTTTTCCTGAATAAAAGTTTTTTCAAACCATTATCTATGAAGCATTTGAACTATCAAAAACCTCAACTATCTTATTATGCTTTTATAAACGGAGACACAAGGCATCCACAGAAACCTAGAAAAAAACATCAGGAAGCATCCAATACCTATTGCTTACTAAATCCGCACTCTAATGACTTATTTCATGGGAGTGTCTTTCAAACATAATTGTGAAAGTAAGTCTTGGTACGTTAGTCACTATTATTCAATGAAGCACGTCAATGGAGCTCTCTGCCACTCGTGGGCAGTTGAAATGACAATGCCGAACGTTTAGAAGACTTCTGCTCGATTGATTGTCTTCTAATGTGTCGACGTGTCAACACAGAGACAAACTTCTAGCATGTAAAAAATAGAAGGGAAGTGGATAAGACAATGAGCCAGGATTCAATATTGTGACTTATAATATCTTCCGTAAGATTACAGACAGCGTCTGGTTAGGAGATCATAAGTAAACGCCCCTACTTTAATACCTAAGTTTTATACTGATAGACTAATGGATCCTTCAGCCTTGTCAACCAAGGAACCTCATAGCTTAAGGACGATTATAACAATGTAGAAACGGCTGTAGAAACCGTATTCATAACTGGTGCTGAAATAATAGATAGTTGCACGTGAACAGCTAACAGCGCTTGGCTTTCCGAAGAAACTTGGTCAAGGATTTGTAAAAAAAAAACTTAAAGCCACCACCGCAGTGTTTTGAATTACATATTAAAGAGCCTTCTTATCGTGTGAAGATTACCGTGATAAGCTTAACTAATAAATGCTTTAGTTGAGCAACGAGAAGACACCTCAAATCGGATTGTCGCGTCAGCCAGAAATGCCAAATGAATCTACAAAAAACTTGTGAAAATGAAGACCACTCACTGCTTGATTCAAATAATGACCAACTCAGAAGTTTAAGTTAAACTCCTTCTGCATGATGACGAGAGTATTATTAAATATGATTAACTCTTCAAAAATCGCAACTATGGCATTGTAAATCAACCCGTTAACATAGCCAGTTAGACTTGTGGGTTGGCTCAGACAATGTATGCCGTAGAACACTGGAAGAAAATTCGGTAAAACGAGGCAACTGAAGAGAATCAAGGTACATACAAAAGTGTAGTACTAACTCTGATAAAGAAAAAAATCGACGGAAATGACAATTTAATGTGTGTTTTCTGTGTTTAATATTTTTTTTGTAATATTTAAACACATCAGTTGAATATATTTGCAACTCAGCTCAATACAAATTGAAGCACTGGAAATAAACCAAACTACAGAATTTCAGAAAGAGCTTAAAACACTTCGTTCAGCGCAAAACTTCAATCGGCTTTCGTTGTGCAAAAGAAAATTACACATTTCCACCATCTCTCTCTCTCTCTCTCTTGCTTCCCGAAAAAATTAAGACTCTTGCAGTGGCACCGAGCCAATTTAATCAGATTACTTCGTTCAAAAAAAAAAAGTGTAGGGTGTTTGTTGCTTTCAGGCTAGCAGCATACATGTATTCAGCAGAGTATTACCAAGTATTCCATTTGTATGTGCATCAACCGAATAACCCACTCGGCTTAATCCCTTTTTTTCTGATGAAATTTTTTTTCGTGTTTTTTTTTTTCGTCCTCCTTGATTTGGGCGCCTACGATCGTGTGTATCCTCAAAATGTATTAAAAAGAATTAAATGACATCCTGCAACCAACTACCAACACGGCAATCGACATGGCAGAAATCCTCTAAATCAGGTTCGCACTTAATTCTTATGCCCAGATTCGCGTCCCAATGTCCTTGTACAACAAGTGAATAATAATTACAATATTAAAATACTTTGTTCAGTTTGCAGCATACAATGTCCGTTCGACAGATGGTAATGGGTGCATTTCGGTCTGAATCTGCCACCAAGGACAACACAAGGACATCACTCGATGTGTAAAAAAAAAAAAAGGATTGAATCGATTTTCATTTTTGTATCTTTTATTTTTGTTTTGGGTGACTCATCCTCTTTAAGGATTAAATGTGACAGAACAGAGGATACACCAGCAACACCAACTACACCAGAACAGAACAACAGAACTGTATACGAGGAGCAGGAGAACGAATGGAAAATCGAAAATATCTCGGATAATCTCTTATTGAGTGATGTAACGTGGTAGAATCCTTAAAAATAAAAACACAAAAAAATGAAATAAAAAAATTAATGCCACCCTTAAGCGGCATATCAGCAGCAGGTCCTTTTTCATTTGACATTTTTTTTTTTTTTTTTTTTTGTAAATTTTGTTTTGTTTTATGAGAATGTCCTTTGGGCATAACAAATTGCCTTCCATACCACAGATTGTCAATTAGAAGAACACACCTATACCTACCATTAGAAAAAAGTCGATGTCCTTTAGATGTTCGAGAGCAGGCGAAGTAAAGGTGATTTGATTTATTCACTTCAAGGGTTTGCTTTGGCTCGGTTCGGCATAGCGAGTGTCAAAATCGGGGATGGAAATGGAGATGATGAAGACACTTTTATCTTCCGATTAAATTGCTAACAAATCGCTTGGAATTGAGCTTCGTTGAAGTTGTTCCCAATCCTGAGTATGATGATGATGATGATGATGATGATGATGATGATGATTGGGAGGGTGATGGTGTGATGTTGTGTGGTTTGGTTTGGTTTAGCGTATAGAAAATTGGAGTGAAAGAAGAGTAGTGACAGAGTCCTTGGGGAATGAATGGTATTTAATGACACTGTTCTTCAATTATTCTGGTTGGTTGCGATTTGTTTGACGTTTGTGTACTCAAACAGTCAAGATGATGTTGACGAAGAACAAGAACAAGAACAAGAAGAAGAGAAATTAGATATTCAAGAGAAAATTATTCATTCATTCATTTGCACCAAGATTGAGTTTGAGAACCATGATGGAAGGCAAGAATGAGAGAGAGAGAGAGAAACAGATTTAAGGATGAGTGATCTCTTGACTTTGGTTCAATAACTGGGTTAACTCGGTGAAATCATAAATTTATTATTGGAGTGGTAATTGAAATAGATGTGGTCTCTCTGTGATTATTAAAGACACTTTGTGCAATTAATTCAATGATTTATTTAATTTAATTATCTACCCACAAGGACAATAGTGTTCCACTTCAATTAAATTGCTCTCAATATACTGTATGATATCAGTTGCATACCAGTTGACCATTCTAGACCATCCGAAACGTCTGATGAAAGGGTTATTATAATTATTCTCGAAGTTGATATGTATCTACTTTATTTGTTCCTATTTTCGTTTTTTAACTCTTGTGAAATTTCAAAAAACTTAATGGAGTGCCTATAGTTTTTACAGGAACTTACTCTGGCACTCTCAAGCAGTATTTCAGTAAGAAAATCTTCATGGAACACTTTTTCAAATGATGATGATTTTTCAGACTGTTAAAATTGACCTCAACCATTAAGCCTTTCTTGGTTCCAGCCATTCTGGTCTCTAGATAGCACGTCCAGTTACTGATATCAAATTGTTTAAGGTCCTTATCCATTTGAAGACTCTTTCAAAAAAGAGGTCTTCTGCTTCCATGTTGGCTATCAGAGTTCTATTTGAAGATGCGCCTGACTACAACTGCATATAAGTCCACACGCTACGCTTATCCTAGCTGTCTCAAACTCCGTTTCTTAAACTATTTAGCCAGGCCGATGTCGCTCCAAGTCTAGTATTAAGTTTGTCTTTGAATCAGCGATACACAATATAAAAGGATTTGAATTATTAAGTTTCTTTGGAAAAAGACTTAATTGCTTAAATTTCTTTGTAAACCGAAGAGAGGTGAGAGTCGTTCTTCGTTTGATCTCTTCACCTTAGTCATTTTCGCTATGTAATACAGGATAGACGGTGAACGAAGTATCTTGTCGGCCGAGTCGATGATATAGGATAGGTTATAGGGCCTCTATCCTCGTTGAAAGCAATTAGGTTTAAGATACTTTTTTAACTCTTTACTATCAGTCAAACTCATTTTCAACAAATTTGTTTGAATACTTTCAAGTCCACCACTGACAGATCGCTTTATTCTCCCAAATACATCAAATTTAAAAACATAAGAGAGGACCCAAGGAATTCAAGAGCTAATTGAAAAATATGCTGCCTTTGGTTTTTACTTCTATTAGTGCATCACCCTGACTTAAACTGTTGAGGAGATCGATAAATTCGGTGACGATCTTGTCGACTTTGATGGAGTGCGATGGGTTCCACATGGTCATCTAACAAAAGTAAATAATTGTGGCAGGGTTTTTCCTGTTAATACTGGCCAGAATAGGCAACTTTAATGTAGATAAAAAGATGAACTGTCGGTGATCGCCTAAGAACACAATGGCAGTGACAAAAGCCGATCACATGACATAGTTCATTAGCTGTTCGAAAATTTGAGGTGCATATCCGGAAACTATTTGAGTTCTACAACAAATGGGGTATCCGAATTAACTCATCGAAATCGGAACTATTGTGCCTAAGACGAACAGGAGGGCGAGGCAGTCGTTCGGCTGGAAACTGTAGAAGCATAACACTCACGCTCCCAGATGGAACTAGATTGCCAGCCAAACGCAACGCTAAGTATCTAGGCATCAACTTTTACGAGCTCCTGAGATTCAACCAGCACTCAAGGGATGTGCTGAAGAAAGCAAACCTGGCATTCCATCGCACCCCTTGATGAAAAGAAGAACCGGACTGAGCCAGCCAACTAAGCTTTTAATATACAAGCAGCTCCTTAGACCAGTCATCAGCTACAGATTTCCAGTATGGTACACTATCTCAAAAACAGCCATGAAGGACCTCCAACTGTTTGAAAGGAAAATACTGAGGATCAGCACCGGACTTTTCTTCACCCGACAGAGGCAGAAACATTACAGCAACCAACGACTCTACGAAGAAGCCAAAATCATCCCATTTGACAAGTATTTGCTACTATCAGCAAAGAAACTTGTCGAAAGTATCACTAACTACCCCAACCAACTGATGAGAAGGATGATAACTCAACAAAGACAATCCGAGCCAAGGTACCTGTCAGCAATGGAAATCCTAAACCAGGATATTGTTCCAGCATTCAACGACGACGAAGCAGTTAACTTCTACTCTGACCCTGGGTCAGCCCATTATCGTGGCTAAGCGTCACCACCATCCCAACAATCGCTAAGCAGCACTGTCATTTGACAACCGGGAAGGAACACCCCGAGATGAACCAAGTCAACCGACTTTAAATATTAAGTTTTTTTATTTTTTGACATGTAAAATATAACTATATATTCATTTTAATTTAAGCCACTGTATTACGTTAGGCCCCCTATGTGCCAACAATTCTAACATTTTGCCACTGTATTATATTATTTGTAAGTTTAAGTCAAATTGTAAATATTATGTTCAATAAAACAAAATTGAAATTGAATTGACAGAAGACATAGTTCATTCAACTAGTTAGTTCGCGAACTACACAAGCCTGTGTCGATCATCACGTTAATTCAGTTCTTATCTAACAATAGTCCAAAGTGGTAATGTTTTCTCTGCTTGCTTGTCTAAAGTGCAACCAGTATCTACCAGAGCTATTGTCTGCCATGTCAAAGTCCCAGCGGGGGCCTCACTAATAGCTGCTGATCTACTAGAGCGTCAGCCTGCTGTTTTTAAGTGTCACCAGAGGACCTCATTAGTTCCTGCTGATCTGCAAATGTTTCAGCTTGGATTTTTTAAGGACCTCACTGATCTACCGGAGATACTCGTACTACTGTACTACTGCCAATGCTTAAGCCCTGGCATTTCGACGAGAAAAATCTCGGCTGGAAAGCAATATGCACATCACAAGTCTTCTTATAATATCTTACCCCGTCGCGTCCGTCGGTCAGTCCAATCTTAGTCAGAGGTGTTATCTTCCAACTTTGGAATCACAGATGCCTTATTTCCTAATCTTGGAGTAAAAGTCAAACTTTATAAGCTTTTGCAAAAGTATCGTATTCTCCTCCGTTGGGACCGTTAATACTGATTGTGAACAGGCATTAGCTACATGCTTAGATCACATTACCTCCTGACTAACTTTTCGTCTTATCATAAAACCACATCCGAACAACCGATGGTCTTACTCCTTGTGGCGCTCGGCGTATAGTAGATATGGCATCGTTATTCTTGAATGGCTGTTACATTTGTTTTTATCTCATCCAGGAAATCCATTAAATGCTTCATTCCTTCCCCAAAGCCCAAACTCATTGTTCAAGTATCGTTCGTTAGTTTCGTCAACATTTGGATCAATCATATCTGAGGCTTGTAAATAGTTGGCTTGCAACTATGACGTTACTCTTCCGGGGTAACCAACCAAAATTGGTAGGTAAGTAAAAAAAGAGGAATTACCATCTCTCTGCGATCAAAAGAATATTTAATTGACAGAAAATCACACAACAATACTCCTGCAAATGGTTCATTGAAGCTGAGGTCCTCAATAATAATTATTTCCCTCAAAGGTTTCAATCTGAATTTTTCATGTCACAACAGATTGGTTCGCATTTGTGTGTGTGTGTGTGTGTATGTTGAATACATTTCCCACACATACACGATATGTTCATGAATATGTTTATTGTATGTTGGGTAGAATATATCCTTGTTATTAATGACAAAAGTGAATTTATGCAGATTCAACTCTCTCAACTGGCGCTGATTGTCCTGACCCACATTTTCTTGGCCATAAAATGAACGTTTTCGTGTTTTTTTTTTTGTTTTTTGTTCATTCTTTCTTCTGTCATATGATTCTTTGTCGTTCTGCTTTCCCCATTTCAGTTTTTTTAATTTTATTTTTTTTTTGTATTTCAGGACCATCCCCCTCCCCATCCTCTCATTTTGTTGTTGTTGTTTTTTATTATTGTTTTATGTTATTCTTCCTGCTTTATATGAACAAACAAAGGCACTATACACTTCATTCTGCGAGTGCAGACAATCAAGAATACAAAAACAACAAGAGCCTGACTAAGGCAGAGAGAAGAGAGAAAAAAAACAAAAAAAAAAATGAAGAATAAAACAAAAATTCATGAAAGCCAAGCCAACAACCCGCAACATTGTATAGAACTGCACTGCAGCGCTATTAAAAACAAAGCTCCGTTAAGTCGGGTAGGTACTAGGAGGTATCTATACACGCGCCCAGCCCATACAGAGGCACACACAATCATAAACCACACTCATAGACATACCAACCTACGACACATATAAGTTGCTGTGAAATAACTGACAAAAAAGTCCTCTCTCTGTCATTATGCCCTTCAAAATTAAATTATTTATTTAGTCATACGGCATTCTTTTGTGGGTGGTGTTGGATTGGTTGGGCATACCGACCGGTTTGGGTATGTGTGAGGGAAGTTAAAAAGGAGTTGGAGGGGGGGGGGGGGTGTGAATATTTGGTTTGGTTCGGAAAGGATACCAAACTTTTGTTTGCCTTCGTCCTTGTGCACAAAAATGAATTTTGTTAACTGCCTGCCGTCATCATGGAGCACCACTTAACCCATAGCAGAGGCACAGGATCTTTAACCCCACTCACACTCTATATCCTCTCCATATACTCTCCTACTTCACTTATACAAAACTTCAAACTGGCCTTTCTCCGAATATTATTATGTTTGTATATAAACGCTTACGGTGTATAGGTATGCTTCTGCTTCTCTTCGTTTAAATGCTGAAAGTTCGCCATTATACTTATACCTACGTTCTACGAAAGTAGATATTATATACCTTCATATAAGTCCAAGGCAGGACACTCATCCTGCCGTTTCATCATACACACATGCATACATTTCATTCGAATAAGAAAAGATAACGAGCGAAAAAGCGTAGTAACAGAACAAACAATTGGGTTAAACATTTATAATGTTTTTTTTTTTTTTTATTTTCTTTTTTTGTATGGGTAAGCTAGCTGAGAGGGTAGGACCTGTAGGTTAACCGGGATAAGTTTTGTACAACACGTAGGGTTAAAGCCGAATTTTAAATTGAATCAGCAAACTTGGGATAAAGTTTGTTTTGCTGATGAGGAATTTTTGGATTTATGAAATATTGGAAACTAAAGCAAAGCACGAGGTTGATAACTTCGCGATAAACAAAAGTTTGTTTTATTTTAGCGAAGAGCATACAGTATACTTATAGAGGATAAGTTTCTCATTGATTCGAAAGGGTGCAGCGATATGTTCTGACAACAATAATGTTATCACAAAATGCTTTATTTGCTGATTGATCCTCTATAAGTTAAAAGGTAACTTCTTTGCACTTTGAACCAAAGTGAGAGGTGTTAATAGGAGTATTGTTTGCACTGAGTGACTTTTCGCTGGATCTAGACGACCGACAGCGGAAGAATTTCCCAAATTAAATCAGTTTCATTCTATTAGTAAACAATATATCTTTTTGTACAAGAATAGCCAAAACTGATAGCTAGAAACATGTTGCCATAGATTATGAGCAGATTCTAAAGAAAAAACCAATATAAAGTAAGGCTTTCACAACCAGGTCATTCCTAGCAGAGATGACTTGCAAATCAAATAGCCGTTAGCATCCGAATTAATGATAGCTTTGTACTATACTGACGACGCCAATGCCCGTTCGAAGATGGCTACTTAGATACGTGTTGGTGTAGAAACCCTTGGATTACAGCAGTGTCTTCCAAGCTGAAACCTTCTATACAAGTATAAAGTCTTAATGATGACAATACCATAAGCTGATATCACCTTTATCATTGCTACCTAAGCAGCGTTTAAAGCGATTATTGATAATCAAATCAAAAATAGTAGCTGTCGTGAAGAGCTGTGGGGTCTTGGTACACAAGACAACATTCTGTTGGGTTCCTGGTCACAGTGGTATCCCAGTTAATAAAAAGGGCAAACGAGCTGGCAAGAATTGGATTAACACTTTATCTTAATCAGACAGACTCAACAGTTCCGATCTCATCCTGGTAATCTCCTCGTGAGCATTACTACCCGATGCAACCAACTGCAGGTTTAGAGAAGGAAACTCTCTGACATTCTAAGTACCTACATAAAAACCAGTTAGATTTTTTATCAACGCTACCAATTGAAAAATGTCTAAACTCTATAAAACTGCCAACTTTGAGGTTGGAAATTGCCTGTCCAACAGCCATAACACAAACGAAACGTTTAGGAAAACAATG
The DNA here is from genome assembly GCA_948107695.1 of Meliscaeva auricollis. Taxonomy (NCBI): domain Eukaryota; kingdom Metazoa; phylum Arthropoda; class Insecta; order Diptera; family Syrphidae; genus Meliscaeva; species Meliscaeva auricollis. The sequence continues at coordinate 74,580,500 of OX403616.1, read as the reverse complement.
ATAGAACAAAAGACAAAAGACTGAATGCAGCTAGTATTTCTTGTTGGATTGTAGGAAAAATGGAGAATGGGAACCTCGCCTATATAACCAGCAATTGTCAATACTTAAGTGAACACCCTGCTAAGCAGGGTCATTTCTGGAACCCTTCTTTCCATTCAAACTAATACTATTTTGTCAATGGGAGCAGTACCAGACATAGGATATCAAGTCTCCAACCCAACGAAAAACTTGGTGTTATTTTGATATTCAAAGAAAAATGGCATTTTTGGATATAAATGATCGGATGTTTATTTCATTATAAAGAGGAAGGTATGCCGTTAATAATAGAACACAACTTCAGCCAAATGGCCGCCAAGACCACGCTTACAGGACCATATCCTTTTCATGAAATTTTCCATAACCAAATCGCAAAGTGGCTGCCCTATGTCCTCGATAGCCTCACGAATTTCATCTTTGAGGTCTTGAATCGACGCTGGGCTGTTGGCGTAGACCTTATCTTTCACGTGGCCCCAAAGGAAGAAGTCGCAAGGTGTTAAATCACAAGATCTCGGTGGCCAATTGTGATCACCTCTTCGAGAGATAACACGGTCCGGAAACTTTTCCCGTAAAAGATCGATGGTTTCATTGCTTGTGTGGCACGTAGCGTCGTCTTGTTGAAAGTAAACGTTGTCCAGATCAATACCATCCAATTCAGGCCATAAAAAATCATTAATCATCTCTCGATAGCGCAATCCATTGACCGTAACTGTTGCTCCAGCCTCATTTTCGAAAAAGTAACGTCCAATGACCCCGCGGGACCATAAACCGCACCAAACAGTCACGCGTTGAGGATGGAGAGGCTTTTCAACAATAACTCTTGGGTTTTCCGAGCCCCAGATGCGACAGTTTTGCTTGTTGACGTAGCCTCCGAGGTGGAAATGGGCCTCATCAGTCAAGATGATTTTTCGATGAAATTCCGGTTCATTTTCATGCATTTCAAGGACCCAATCAGCAAAGACACGACGTTGTTGATGATCAGCCGGCTTGAGTTCTTGTGTTAACTGAACTTTATAAGCCTTAAGACCCAAGTCTTTATGCAAAATACGGTTTAATGACGTTTGTGGAATGCCTAATTCCAAAGAACGACGAGGAATGGACAAACCTGGGTTTTCTTCAACACTTTGGGCTACAACAGCAATATTCTCAGTTGTTCTTGAGCGACGTGCACGGGTTTTATTCTTCACATCACTAAATTGCTTCACTTCACTAAGGTGCTTCACGACGACCAAAAAATGTTTTAGTTTTACGAACCGTCTCTGCCAAATTTTCACCATTTTTATAGTGAATTTTAATAATTTCAATGCGTTGTTGAAGCGTGTATCGTTCCATTTTTATTAATAACGTAGTTTCTACTTGTCAAATGTCAAAAAATGACCAAGTGACTGCTACCGAAATAGTGGGCTATTCAAAATAACACCTCTTATTGGAAAATATATATATTACCAGCGTTATTCGAAGAAACTGCATTAATGTCATATTAAGGAAAATATTTTAACCAAAAGGATAATTTTACTACCATGGCTGACAAATTTCAGTTGTCAGACAATTACTCATTATTACCGTTATAGCGGCTTAACGTAAAAAAAATTGCAGCCATCTCAACACATCCTATAAGCAAAACTCTTTTGCGGTTGTTATGTTATTCTAGCGGACTATGCTTCTGATATTTTGTGCCGATTAATATGGATGAAGGTTGTTTTACAAGAAAAAATCAACCTGTCGATATGTAAGCACAATCGACCAAAAGGCATAGTTTACCACCATAAACTGGTCGTAAAGACTTAAAATTATGTAAGCCTTATCGTTAGTGCCACTGAAGTGACATAATGGATTACCGATACCGAAGTAAGATTTATTCCATTTGCCTAGCGATTTCCAAGTTTAAGATTGAGGAAAAATTGCAATTGCAGGATATTATAAAAGAGTTTTCACTGCAATGAAAACAAAATAAATTAACTATTGCGGGATAATATATAGAGAAAAACATTACCAATGGCAACCAAAAATAAATAAAATAAGAGGTTTCTAAAAACGTAAAATTCCTGAACCTTAATAAATTAAAACTTTTGTTATTTGTTATTGTTGTAAAATTCCTGAATTTTAATGAATTCGAAACTTTGTTATTTTATTGTTTTTGAGGTACAACTGATTCGAACAAAAAACAGGTGGTTTCATCGAGCAGACAATTTTATAAAATCGCAGTTACAAAAAAAAAAGGAAATTTTCAGCTGAATTCTAAATATAAGCTTTTCCTGCAATACAGACCCGATGTAGTAAAACAACATAAAAAAAATAGATAGTGTCCATCTGCCCAGTCCATACCTATATTACATTCGCAGAGCTAAATATTTGTAGTACCAACCATTCCAATTTCTCAAAAAGTCATATATACATCCCTAAACTCGTACTATTTATTCTGCCGATACTCTGATGACAGCTAGCTGTTAACTGTGAATATACATACAAATACATGCATATAAAACAACCATGGTGTGGTGTTTAGTAATAAACATTTCAACATTTTGTCAAATTCAACTGAACGAATAAAGGATGCAATGCCAATAACAGCGATTGACAGATGCAACGGTGCTTGAAAAGCATGATATTTTAAAGTTTTATTCTTGATTGTCAGTGTGTTTGTAGTTTTTTTTTTTTTTTACGATGTCCTAAATAGACACATATTGTGTATGTATTTGAATGAATGTATGGATGGGTATGTGAATCTGTTCAACTAAATGGACATAGCTATTTTTGTTGACAAAGTACCAATACACACTAAAGGACAATAACTACGATTTTGTCAACAACTACTACGTCTGCGATGCATGATGGCATCATTCTTTATGTATGGATGTGTGTGTTTTTTGTTTGCTTTGCATTTTGATAGACGAATTACATTAACTTTTTCAGCAGAATTTTAATATTCGAATAATTTGAAAATTTCTGTTTCACTGAACTTGTAGTTGAGCCAATTAGAAAGTCATAGAAAAAGAGTAACGAAAAAACATCTATATACATTAGGGTGGATTGATTTTGTATGAAAAAAAACAACTTTTTCGTAAAAATGGATTGGTCCGCTGCGCTGTGTGAAAGATGCATCCATGGGTACTTTTACCAAATCCAAACGTAGAAGTCCTTTTTGATATAAATTACCTCCATTCATGAATCTTGTATTTAATGATTACCAAGAATTCACGATTCAGATAGGGCTGCAGCAGCAATAGTAACCGCTACCACTTAAAGACGCTAGTTTCATCACAAAGGATAACACTGATAGTGTAGTTGATAGAAATAAAATAAGACGAGTCCGTGCCAACGAAAGGATTTTTCTAGACAAAAAGACTTTAATTATCCAAGAGTCATTCGGACTATATTTTGACGGACGGAAGGATAAAACTCTTACAATGATGGATTCTTCCAGAAGGAAAATCGTTTCCGAGGAGCATATAAGTCTATAGTCAAGGAGGCAAACTCAGAATATATGGAGAATATCGAGCGGAAAAGCTGTCGAAATATGAAAAGAAATTAAAGACTTCTTAAGTCCACAAGTGCGTGGACCCGACAAAATTAGTTGTCGTCGGATGTGATGGAACCGCTGTCAATACAGGATTTAAAGGAGGTGTAATAAGATGTCTGGAGCAGGAATTTCAAAGGCCATTGCAGTGGTTCATCTGCCAACTACATGCGAATGACCTAACATTACGACACTTGTTCGAACACCTGGATGGTGCCACAACTGAACCCCGAAGCTTCATAGGACCAATCGGAAAAGACTTAAAAGATTGCGAGACGCTGCCTTCAGAAGACTTCCAATCAATTAGCTGTGTTGTACCCGATGTATCGAATTCAAAAGATCTAAGCACCGATTAATCATACCTCTTCCCGATTTTTAACTCTGGCAATTGTGAGGAAAACCTCAGAAGAGATAATACCGGGAAAGTTGTTCATTCCAGATGGTTTACCATGACAATTTCTCCAAATCAAAATACGTTACACCTGGTTAATTTTATTTTGAAAGTGTACGCTCTGATGTGGTTTTCCATAAAAACAAAGCCTAGATCCATCTACAGATCCAAGCACTTATACAAAAGTATGGTCCTTTCGAGATATCTGCCGACACACTTGAAAGCTGTTGTAGATCCTGATTCCTTTTCAAAGGAATGTTTTTTTTGGTCATCCGGAAAACGTACTACTTGCAATGTTGGCAGATGAACGAGAATAAATAAAAGTGTTGGCTATGCGAACGATTCTTAGAGAATGTATTTAAACACCAGTAAAATTTAATTCAGTGATTTTGCCCCTCTTTCTGAATGACTTTCCTTGTCACACTCAAACTACGGAAAGTTGTGTCAAAATTGTACCAGGGGCCTCTGCTGCTGTATGTGGTTCAACCACGAGAGGTGGGTTTATCAGGATAACACTATAGAATCCCGCAAAGTAATGCTTGTTTTTAATACGAAAAAAGATTATAAAACTGCTTAATTTACCATTTTCAATACTTTCTTAATGATTAAAATATTTAACAATTTTTGTTTTCTAACTATTTAAACTCAAGAATGCCTTTTTTTGATCTTTTAACTGCAATTAATTGCGTGAATATAAGAGAAAATTAATGTTTTTATTTATTTTTTCCCTAATAATTTAGATGTAAAAAAATTAAATTTTTTCATAATTTCATTAGGCTTGGGGGGGAATAAGACGATTTTTTTCTTAAACTTTTTTTACAACATTTTGTTTGTTTTGAATAATGGCAACTTTCTATCAATGGCCGAAATCGAAAATAAAAAAACAAAAATTCGATCCACCCTAATATACATGCATGGAGCTTATTCTGAAATTTTAGTTTTCTTTTTTAAACAGAAAACTGAATATTAAAAATATTTAAAGATTGACAAAGGAGAATGGGTTTTTTGGACGTTCAGCGGACATTAATGAAATTGGTGTCAAATGAAAGATCTGTTACATTAGGGATTAATTTTTACTTAAAGGCGATATATTGTACTTCATTGGTAAAAAAAAAGAGCAATAAAAATGCAGTTTTTTTTGGATAACTAAGACACAAAAGAAATTGTTGCTGGTAAGATAGATCTTCCTTGTTTGTTTCAAGACGATTTGCTTGTATCCACCTGCCCGAAATATACATACAAAGTAAGAGTTTTCGGGTGCATTAAGTCGGCATAAGGAAACGATTAAATTTTCTTGAAACAAACTTTTTGGCAACATACAAGGCAGATCTATCTTACTACCAACAATTTTGATCGATATCATCATTATTCGACTAAATGCCATTATTATTTCATTATAACTTTTAAACACCCTCTCTACGTTCTGCAAGGACTTCACATCTTGGACATACAATCAAAAGACCTATCCAAGTATATCAATCACTTGAAGTTATCTCTCACGTTCAAAATCTGCTGTAGGCTCTTATTCTTGACAAAGCTCTAGCTCTTAAAACTCGGTTTAAGGAACAAATTAGAACTATTTAATTTTTATTTTTTTTTTTTCATAAGAAAACCGATTTTAGAACCTTTTCAAGTAATTGGGCGTAAGATTAGTTGTTTTATTTCTTTTCTTCCATTCTAAATTGGATAAGACTGAACCATTTACAAAATCTATACAAAATTTTCAAAAGCAAACACTTTTCTGAATCTAAATCTGGTATCAGAAAAATTCTTTGGCATAATTTTTTTTAAATTGATTTTTAAAAAAATGTTATTGTTTTGTAGATTCAATTGACCTGGTGTATATTCAAAACAATTGAGGCGATTTGGCTTAGTCACATTTAAAGCCGTTATTTAAAAAAAAAAAACATGATAAATTTTAAAATTCCGCAGTTTTTCGAATGTACATTGCAAATGATGCTCTAATTTAGAGAATAATTTGGAATTTTTTTACTCTTGATACTGGCGAAGTTAATTATGATGTAAAGAAGGCAGTAATCAGAGGAAAACCAAAAAGAAAAGGATATTTTGTGCTGATTTTTATGGATTCTTAAACATTTTTTTGTAAAGAGTCCAGAAGTCGTACAGAAAATTGGTCAAGACTTAAATTTAGCAATTTTGTTTACGTTTGTTCTACATAAAATATTTTTGCGAAAAATTTTCATATTTTGGATTATGAAACAAAAACCATTTTTTCAATGATTTCTCATGTTTACCGTGATAAATTTTGTTCGAATACTTCAGATCTTTCTACCTCTTAAGACGTTTTAATTGGAGAGTATTTTGACAAAATCATAACATCCACTATTCAATATCTTTGAGCCGAAAGCGTATTTTTAAATGATTTAAAATGATTGGGACAGATGAAATGCACTTCATTCACATCACATTAATAGTTTTTACTTGCGATATGGGTACCATATATCAAGTTATGCATTCGTACAAAAAAGAAAGTTGAGATAACAATCAAACATGACATTACGATGATAGAGAATGAGAAAAAAGTGGGTCCGACAATTCTGTCTTTCTGTGTGTCTGTATGTATTGTATCAGAGACCACAGCATAAAGGGATGGGTCGATTTTTGAATTTTTTTTTTGACCAAAAATAACGGTACCTGTAATATACCGGTTTTAGAAAAACTCATTTTTCTCAAAATCGGTTCTTGATAAAAAAATCATGGTCATTTTTTTTAAAAAAAGGTCTATCTTAAAATGAAAACTATTTTTTTCAAAAACCGTTATTTGGCAGGTACCGTTAATAGCGGTTTTTTTTTGTTCTGATTTTCTCCTTCATTACTCAATCAATTTCAACCATACATTAATGCTTTATGAATGCTGAATGAAAAATTTTTTTTTGAAAAATCATTTTTTCGAAAACTATTCAACATTTTTTTTTTCAAATTTTAGTTTTTAGATGTTGATAAGTAATATCTTAAAAATGGCGTACAATTTTTTTTTTTCATAAAAGTCCTTGCAAAATTTTATATAGATCGGCTCTAACGATTTCCATTTTTTTTTTTTAATTTATCATTATAGAAGAAATCAAATTGCATACTTTGTTTAGAGGTTAAATTCATTTAAGAAGCTGTTTTAGTCATTTGAAATTTTGTGCTTTTTTAATTGTACATTTTGTAAAAAACTGCATTTACAAATTTTTAATTAAAAGGGCTTAGCATAAATAGTAACTTTATCTACAATAGCAAGTGCGTGCGACTCTGTCGTACATTTTATTAATAAAGTATTTACCAGTAAGGAAATTCGACGCTAAATGTGCCAAAAAAATTAGTTTTTGTTATGTTCATATTAGCATATCTCGAAAACGTGACGTGCTAGGGTAGTTTTGACTTCAGATTCGGGCTTAGAGTGTCAAAATCCTTCTGAAAAGTTTAGTTTGGTTTAAAGGCGATTTTCATTGCAGATCAGTGTTATGAAAAGATTCTTTATTTTTCTGATGACAGTTTTCTATGACAGTGAATTCGACATGATTTTTTTTAAATTCTTCTTGAAAATAGGTTAAAGTGGGGTTAAACAAAAGGTGGCTATAAAAGATTTATATGTTGAAGAAAAAATTACACGATTGGATAGATGATTAAAAATATTAGTTATTTTATACTGACTTTATAAAGATTCTACATGAATTAAGAAATTTTTTTTTTACAGTAAAATAAGTCCTACAGTGAGGGGCAGTGGCATGGACACTGTCAGTTTCGGATAGTAACCAGCCGAGTTGCTTTTGAGAGAAAGATCCAGTGTGCATCGAAATAAAAAGGCAGGTTTCAAATTTTTGTTACTCAAGAAAGAATTAAATTGGTTTTCTAAAAGTAAGGATACCTACCCTCAGACAGTACCTACCTACCGAATGAGAACTAAGAGAACTCATCATTAATTTAATTCTGACAAAATATGCCATTTTTCCCCTGGACACTTTATGTTTAATTCATTCGAGGCACATTATTTTTTCTTTCCATATTTTGAAATAAATTCAAAACAAATTATTTCGGAGAAATATAAATAAATCACTTTTTGCCACAACTAGCTCACGGAAAACCAAGCTATTGACATTCTCCACTATTTTCGTGTGCGTGTTATTCTGCAGAAATGGAGGATTTTATGTTAAGTGCCAATAGTACGGTAAAGATAGAATTTCGCTGAGACCTAGATCCGAGGTAAGGTTTGACTTCGGTATTAGATAGGATATTGGTTGACGACTATAAAACCACTAAATTCATAAGTTCCGGTCGTGCGGGGTCATTCGTTGTAGGAACTGGAACCAAACCAAGAAAATCATCTTTTTTCCATCCCCATGCTCCAGCTTCAAGTCTAATATTGCGCCATTTGGATTTGATGATTTGAACTTCCAGATTTTCTAATTTTAGTTCCATATTTTTGGCACAGGAATGCCTTTCTTAATTTTGTAGGATTATTAAAACGTCACGTCTTTTGTAGCACTCTTTTTTTTAACCATAACGGCAAATATTTCCCCTTTAAAGGTCTTGTCTCATCATTATATTTTCATAACGAAAACAAAAATACCACTCAAAAAAGAATGGGTGTGTATAAGTCTGGCAAAGATTTATGAGGCAGTTAAGTCAATAATTGTAATTGCGAAAACGAAAGCATTTATAATTTTTGTGTGGTAAAGAGATAGAAGAGTGCGGGGTAGATAAATATTTACAATAATTTGTAGAAATAATTTATTTGATTGCAAACTTCGAAAACACAGTACCATCTCTAATTGGGTATACTCTATCGTTCTGTAGAAAAATTATATATGCCCCACAAAAATAAGGGGTTGCCTTAGGCAAATAAACTTCAAGTTTAAATTCATTAGTTTTCGTGGGACTGTATTCGAGTTAAATTGGACTCTTTCCTTGAAATTTACTTATGTAAACAAATCGACAATGTCAATCATTGGGGTACGAATTTTGTGAATATTTAAATAAACTTTGTAGATTTTAGGTTTTCTAAAAGTGTAACCTCAAAAATCTTGAAGTTTTTTAAATGAAAAACAGTAATTATTCTATTTATCTTCGTTGGCAGTTTTGGTTTGTTTTGTATTCTCTTCTTAAATGTGGAAATGGGAAAAGTTGATTTTTTTAAGCTATATTTTTGTGTTTTATAAATCTTTGCATAAAATTGTTATGATAATTGAGAAAGTGAATTGACGCATTTGGATGAAAACATGATGTTATATTGGCACCATGAATATTTAATAAATTTGGTTTACATGTGCAAGTGCATTGTGCAATTACCAAGTAGTTGAGTTACTTTGTCAGCTAACCCGATGATACTCTTTTCAAGTTAGTGGAGCTTTTATATCAAGTTTAATTATGTGTGATACATCAAATTAAATCGCTCATTTGCTGAAACAGCGCCGTATCTCAAAAACTACCAAATTTGAGTTTTTAATACTACCAGAAAGTTAAATTCATACTCTTCAAACTGTTTCAGTTTCATTTCTGTAACTTCAAAATTGTACTCATAAAACATTATTGAAAACAGCTTCTTCTACTGAGCTTATATGGGAACACAAATCTTTAAACTCATTTTCCTGTGATTGAACATTTTTTAGATATGACGTTGTTACAGCAAATGAGCGAAATGTAATTTGATCGTGATGCTCAGAAGTTAATTCATAATTTTTCGAGGCTTGCGTAAATAGTTAGTAAGCACCGCGTACAAAAAAACTTTCTTACCGTTATCTTGGCTCACAGACTACCGAAAATGGTGAAATTTTGTACAACAATGTATTTACCCAATATCTAATGGCTGTTAAGACTTCAATTTTAAAAATGTAAAAATAAAAAAGATAAAAATAAAATAAAGTTGGGGACGGTCAAAAATCTTGTTTGGACACTTGGCTTTCTTTATTGTGCAATAATGTGTTCTATAATTTTATTTCAACCTAAAAATAGAACTTCTGGTTTAAATATTAGAAAAAAATTCAACACTCCTAAGCGTACAACCTTGCATAACCAATTGCAAACATTACATTACTTTATTTAATTGTTCAGAGATATAAATTTCATACTAGCTGCTTAAGTTTCTCTTTGAACAAAAATATCACGCATACGCCACAGTGACCCAATTTTATATAATATTATCTTTTTTCATCTGGTGGTTTTGATACTTGTGGCAGAGTTGCATTTTTACCTAAAATGGTTTGAAACACTTTTGTGTCTTTGATTCTTATGGAAATCAAAAAGATCATGCTACAATAAATTTTTAATTTTTTTCTGTGAATTTAAAACAGATTTCATATCTATGTAAAAATCCCACAGTTTTTTTCCCAATTTTCATATTTATCTTTACTGATTGAAAATTTCAGAAACCAGCAAATTAGGTCTTACACAGAAGCAGATATAACATACGAAAATATGTAGGAATAAAATAATTTGTTTTTGTTTTATGTAGTATTTCTAAAATGGTACCGAAATTAAACATATTTTTTTTTTTTTTTAAAGTTATTTGTTTATCAATATAATATTCCTCTAAAATCCATAAGCTCCAAATTGTTTTCCTAAAAAAAATGTATGAGTCTTGTAATTGAAAAATATTTAAATAATGTGTACCTATTTCTTAGTGATTTAAAAAATAATAATTCTTATTACAATCTTTGACATTTATAAGGAACAAAACATTGAGAAAATAATTCAAATCTATCCAAAGTTATAACTCAATGTCCAATGTCCTTTTTTTTCTTTTGAAAAGACTGTGGAGAATCCAGGCCTGTTGTGAACCAATTTTTTGACTTCATCTTTTTCAGAAAGTCTTTGATTATTTGATTGAAATAACATTTTATCCTAAAAAAGTGATGTCATATTTTTTTTCTGATTTTAGATTCGAACGCAACATATCAAAATCTTCTAGACAAATATATTATATATTATATTTTGAGACAGAAAAAATTATGAGCATTGTTATTTTATACTATTTTTCTTTGACATAAAAATTATTTGGCAACACCATAACTTCAAAAGAGGGATATTTGTTGAATGAGAATTAATAGTAATATTTCAAATGATCAATAATGAAGGCTGAGAAATAATGAAGGCTGAGCAATATTGAAGGCTGAACAATAGTGCAACAATTAAATCTAAGTGTTTACCCGTAGTTTACATTGCGGGTCAAAATGGACTTGTCTTTCTAAAGTCATTGGTTTTATTCCTATTTTATTTTACTAGGTACTGATATATATGAATGCCTACATTCAAATAAAGATTTACGCATCTTTTAGCCATTAATTTAGTCAGAATTTATAGACAATGATTGGTGTTCAGTTTATTAAATTCACTGTGACATTTTTGAGACAGAGTTCTTAAACTAAATAATTTGGCAGAATTTTTGTATTCTCCATACTAAAATCTCTTATTGTACCGAATTTCATAAATTTTTGTAGTGAAAAGGTTAAGAAAATGATTTTTTTCGCTGAAACTTATATGAAAATCACCACTGTATACCGCTGTTACGATATGATTTGGTCTATTTCCTTTTTGTATTTGGACTGAAGCTCTTAACCGAAGATCACCCCGGTTACCCGAAGATCATCCCGGGTACCCTAATACCCGGTTAGTACCCAGAACTTGAAATATCCGGGTACCGGAATACCAAAAATACCCGGGTATATCTAACAATCCGTTTTTGCATTTTTTTTTTTTATATTTTTTTTTAAATATATGGATTTAATTGCAGTAGAAGGCAAAGATAAATTGCAATGCATTGGGCATTTTTAATGAAAATATAATCATAAATGGAAAAAACTTAGGTATTGAAAATGTCAATTCGGACTCTTCGTGTCTTTAATAATCTTCACGTAAAGCAAACACTTTTTTAATATAAATACTACAAGGGTTTTCCAATGGGGACTTGACAACTTCGGTTTTAATTTGTGAACGCACCTTTTCGCAAATCATCAAACTGTCATTGTCAATTTATTCAGTAAACTCAGTATTTTCATCATGACAAAATACACGGTCTGCAAATTATAAAAAATTTCTACCGAAGTTCGGAATCGGTGACTTTGTGAGTCATGTCAAACATGACATTACGATGATAGAGAATGATAAAAAGTGGGTCCGACAATTCTGTCTGTCTGTCTGTCTGTATGTATCAGAGACCACAGCCTAAACGGATGGGTCAATTTACTTCAAACTTGGTATGTGGCGTTTTTTGGAGACTATCCCCAGACGTTTTTTGAATTTTTTTCTGGACCAAAAATAACGGTAGGTACCTGTCATATACCGGATTTAGAAAAACTAATTTTTTTTTTTAAATGGTTCCTACGATTTTGATTAAAAAAATCATGGTCATTTTTTTGGATAAGGTCTATCTTTAAATGAAAACCATTTTTTTCAATAACCGTTATTAACGGTATTTGTCATAGAACCGCTTTTTTTAATTCTGATTTTCTTCTTCATTACTCAATCAATTTCAATTTATTTTACATGAATGCTTTTAAGTTGCCGTTATAGTATTAAATAAAAAAAATTCAAAAATTATTTTTTTGGATTTTTAAAAAAAGTTTTTTTTTTTTTTTTGAAAAATCATTTTTTCGAAAACTATTCAATATTTTTTTTTCAAAGCTTAGTTTTTAGATGTTGATAAATAATATCTCAAAAATGGCATACCAATTTTTTTTTATAAAAGTCCTTGCTAAGTTTTATATTAAAAAAATAGTTTTTTTTTTGAAAACTGCTCTAACGATTTTCAATTTTTTTTTCTAAAAATGTATCGTTATAGAAGAAATCAGATTGCATACTTCGTTTTGAGGTCATAATTCATTTAAGAAGCTGTTTTAGTCATTTGGAGATCGAATTTTATGATTTTTTAATGTTTTTTTTCTAAAACTGCATTTATAATTTTTTAATTAAAAAGGCTTAGCATAAATAGTAACTTTATCTAAAAGAGCAAGTACGTGCGACCCAGTCGTGCATTTTATTTTTGGCATAAATTGGAAGATATGGACTTGGACGACATGTGGTTTCAACAGGATTGTGCCACAAGCCACACAGCAAACCTTACAATCGAATTATTGAAGATTAAGTTTGATGAGCGTGTTATTTCAAGAAATGGGCAAGTCGGTCGTGAGATTTAACGCCTCTAGACTATTTTCTTTGGGGCAACGTTAAGTCATTTGTGTATGCCAACAAGCCGACGACGTCAGCATTGAACGTGGAATAGCGGCCGTTTCGCCCAAATTATCTGGCCGAGTCGTCGAAAATTGGGTCCAACGAATCGACCGCTGCAAACGTCGAGTTCCGTTCCAATTTTCGAAAAAGCTCAAATGGTTTGCGTTTAATTTCAAAAAAAAATGTCAAGTCCATATTGGAAAACCTTTTACTTTACACTAATAAAGATACATAATCAGGATATTATTGAATATACTCGGGTATTTATGGACATTCGGGTACCTGGGTATTTCAAGTAATGAGGTATTCGAGTAATACACGGGTTGTTGTGGAAAAAGTTATTACCCGGATAAAACCAAGATCTCTTATTTAAACCAATGTTTTTGTCCCTATAAACAAAAAATATGTATTTTCAAAATATTGAAGGTAAAGAAGGTATTGAAAGCAAAGAAATGTAAAACAATGCGAAATAAAAACAACGAAACACAGCATAGAAAAATAATTTACGTTCCTTTAAAATGAAAAAAAAAAAAAAAATACTAAAAGCATAAAATAAAAAACAATGTAGGTATAGGTACTCAGAAAACTGAGAGGGACTTCTCCAATCTATTTCCTGGTTTCCTTTCGCTCAGCCTAGTTTTCCATCACCGTCATCATCATCATCATCATCATCATCATCAGAAGCATTGTCGACGTTGTACTAATGCAAAAGGACAACACACTCTCTAAGCAATGAGGCGCGTAAGAGGACACCTTGCTCTAGTTAAATCCATCATGCTTCTACTTCATTCACAATTCACCAGCAACCACATACCTATCCAACTCGTACCCTGGTTTCATTTTCCATCCCTCATTTTGTTCTAGAGGGTGTTTTCTTGTGTATTCTTTTTTTTCACATTTTTTATAATAATTTTTTTTGTCAGCAAAAAAATTCATTTTATTTATGTTTTATATAAACAAAGGTAAAAAAAATTATGAACCTACCCACCTACAATACTGCATACCTATAAGAATATTATAATACCTACTTCTGTTGCATTGTTGTTGGGTTTTAAGCGTTTTAAAACATTCCCACAGAAAATAATAATAAAGTTGATGGTTGCCTGCGGTAAGTTTTGGTAAGGAATGGGCACACAAAAGGGGTGAGTTTGGTAACGCTTTGGAGAGGGGTAAGTTTGTCGGCCAGATACTTTTTGTGTGGATGCACACATCAAGCAAAACTTGTGCCATACCACTACTATGGGCTTAAAATAGCGAAGAACAGTTGACAGTAAAATAAAATAAAATGAAAAAAAAAAATCTTGTTTTTATCCTTTACGGTTGAAAGAGTGAAGGTGGAGGTGGTTTTAAGGACTATGGGTTTAAAGACACGATGACGCTTCTTCTCATGTTTCTCTAGATCATCCTTGGTGTAGTTAAACATTTTTTCACCCAAAGGAAAACAAATACATAATAACAACCACGAAGACGAGAAGGAAGACAAAAAAAAAAAACGACGATGAGAATGTTAGCGACAACAACTCCGACAAGGACGACGGACAAGGACACGTCTAAATATTATTACAAAAAAAATTTAATAAAAAAAAAAAACACAAAACCTGTTCATAAAACCAAATACGATGGTCCTGAGTCCTGACTTGAGTGAGTGACTTCAAGGATGTTTTTGTTTATTTGTTTCATTTGTCTTTCTTTTTCGCTACGTTTTTCTATTTTTTTTTTTTTTGTTTTGTTTTTCTTTCTACTTTTTATGAGAATTTAAAAAAACCACCACCCCAATCGTCGTGCAGTAAAATTATGCTAAATGAATAAATGTGTTTTTTAATGCTAAGTACAGGGTGCAAAGTGGAATCTGGTGGGGTGACGTAAATTTTTGTGAGCATTTAAACATTTTTTTTTTTTTTTTGCTTTTTTTGTTTCCTTGCAATAATTTGGACTTGGATGCTGGAGGAAATTGTCTCTGATATTCATTCTCTACCCCCCCCCCCCCCCCCCGCAACCACCCTCACCCCTCCTCAATCTTCACATTTTAAGAGTTTTCTCTTGAAAACGGAATGCAATGATGTTTCCTATTTTTATTCACCACCACCGCGTTGTACATCAGTAAAGTAGGGTTGTAAAAATGATGAACAGAAATGTCGGTTTTTGAGCTTGAAGGTGATTATTGTGACAAATAAGGGGTTGACGAGTGCCGCAATGTGACTTTGAATATCGTGACATATTTTACTTGTTGTTGTTGTATTTTTTTTTTTTTTACTCAGAGGAAGCAAATTATATAGTCGTCAGCAATTTCAAATGCACGATGTTGAAAAATTTATATTTCAATTTTCCAGTTTCAATTTTGATTAAAAAAAAAAAAAAACGAAAATCTTGAACTGTTGAATGTTTAAACTGTTACATTTGAAAAGAACATATCGAGTGGAAGGTAGGTATTTTCACCTTGAATTGTACCATAACGCTGCTAATGAGTGTCACACTTGAGGGTTATGAGAAGGAAATAAAATTACTGTAAATGTTGAGGTTTTGTTGTGATATTTTGACAAACTCTGATGTTTATACAGGGTTGACAGTACGGTAATGTTCGGCTGATATACACTTGAATTAAAGAATACTGTTCATGGAAATTTTATTCAAAAATAGTAGTTAGTGTGATTAAAATAGTGGGAAGTGTGACTGTTTTTTTTTTTTTTTAATTTGTATCCAACACTATTTGCTAGGTTACTTTAATTGATAAGAAACTAATAAGCAAATATGCTTCTAGCTATTGAATAGCTATGTTTAGCTTGATATTTTAAGTACCTACTTACGAGCTTTTCAATACCTTCTATGTTTTTCTATTTCAATAGTTCTACTATTGACCTTCCCACTACACGGAATGACAGGCCTGTATAAGATAGGAACCCAGGAGCGAAGGATTGCTCAGACCGCTTTTAATTAGTTTGAGAACTCTCCACATATTTTGCACATGCTTTTACTGCTATAAAAAATTAGTTTTACTTAAAAAAAAAGCATTTTTGCATTTTATTCGTTTTTGAAAAGTTTTTCAGTTTTTTTGTTAATTTGTTATATTGTGTTTTTATTTGACGCAATACTCCTTGAAGATTGTTCGTTAGCATTTTGTTGTGGACGTCCACTCCTGCAGACTATAGGAAAATTTCGTTTCGCTTCAGCTGCTTTTAATACTTCCATTTTCTTGCAGAAAAAAGTACAACACTTGTTCAATATTCTAAAATTTAAGGTTTTTTAAACATTTTAGAATTTTTTTTTAAGTTAAGCTACGGCTAAGGCAAAAAGTGCGTTTTTGCAGCTTAGACTTTAGTTTGCTGCATTTATTGGGGGCGCTGGCGAGAAAATGCTCAGTAAAATTGCAGTTTTAATGAATAATTAGCAACAATAGATCGCCCTACACTCATACCAAAATGTTTTTTCTGTTAAAGTTTACACTGATCTATTTGCAAGGCGGTAGGACTGGACGGTATTCCTGCAGATCTCTTACAAGCAGCACCAACGACATCGAGTGAGCTACTGCATCCACTCATAACGAGAGCCTGGAACTCTGAGTGCTTCCCGGAGGAGTGGAAAAGGGGAATGATCTTCAAGCTCCCGAAAAAAGGAGATTTGATGCAGTGTGAAAACTGCAGAGGGATAGGCGTTCTGCCTGCGGCTGACAAGATAGCAGCAAAAATTATATTAGAGCGAATAAAAGAACATCTAGAAGACACACTCGACGCCGAACAAGCAGGTTTCCGCACTGGCTCATCCTGTGTTGACCACATTAACACCTTGCGGATCATTATTGAACAGTGCGTCGAAAATCGATCACCACTTCACCTGCTGTTCATTAATTTTGAAAAAGCGTTTGATAGTGTTAACAGAGAATTTATTTGGATTGCCTTAAGCAGGAGAGGCATTCCAGATAAGTTAATCGCTATTATTAAAGCAACCACTTTTTACATAGAGGAAGGTTGTCGGATGAATTCGAAGTACATTGTGGAGTCAGACAGGGTTGCATACTGTCGCCAATACTTTTCCTGTTAGTGATAAGTGATGTGCTACGTGCAGCCCGGTTAACCGGAAACAGTAGAATTCAATGGAGCCTGACATCCCAACTAAAACATCTGGACTACGCGGACGACGTATACTTACTCTCTCGTAGGATCATGGATCTCCATCAAATGACAACAAGGGTGGAGGGAGAAGCAGAAATCGTGGGGCTGAAATTAACACGGCAAAAACAAAAATGATCAGCCTCGGATGTAACTCATCCGTTCAAGTCAATATTTCTGGACAACCGGTAGAGAAAGTAGAAGACTTTCAATATCTTGGGAGTTTTGTCTCTACCAAAGGCGGAACCGAACAAATCTATAAGCTTAAAGACCAAGCTGAGACTGTTCCGCTCCAATGTTGAATCCGTGCTTCTGTATGGGTGCAGAACTTGGAAAATCTTAACAACTGTCACAAGCAAGCTGCAATCGTTCGTGAATAGGTGTCTACGAAACAGCTTAAGGATTTTTTTCTGCACAGCTGGGGAAGAGTTAAAAAAAAACACGTTATATTTCCAGAAACGGTACACGATGGCGCGTAGGAGTAGTGGAGGCCCTATGCCTCTTGAAAGGGTCACAACCGACTTTTTAAGGTCTGAGGACCTAAGTAAGTAAATAAGTATTTGCATACCTACAATATGCACTCGAAAAATGACTTTTCGAGGGTATATTTCGGGTAGAATGTAACAAGCAAACCTGATTGCATAACAGGAAAGAAAGTTCTTATTAGCAACAATTTATTTTTGTAACATTATTAAAAAAAAAACTGCTTGTAATTCCCTTTTTTTTTTGGTAACGTCCACATGTATTGGGGCAGAATACAGGTTTCAAAGTCTCTATATGACCAGGCTAATTGTTATACTAATATGAATCAGTTACCTCTCCCGGTTCGGTCCCGGCGGCGAGGCCTTATAGATGATTTTTTAGTAAGTTTGAAAACGTTTGTACATAATCGAAAACTGTTTTTTCATGATTAAAATTGTCAGAAGTTCAAAAATTCGAGTTTTGTTTTTGCAATTTTAAGGAAAAAACCTTAACATTAAGCTTAGCGTGAGGCACACTTAAATCTTGGTGTTAATTAGTTTTTGTATATATTTCCATTAAAATCTTCTAATATAAGCCCTAAAAAATAGGGATAAAACTTCAAAAAGCCAGAAAATCGGTACAATCAGTCATACTAAACTTATCACGTAAATTATTATTTGGAAATTAAATGTAATGCACTTTAAAAAATTAACTGTACGTTAAAATTTGTAAAATTTGCCTCCACTGTTCCGCTGTTATTCAGAAAAACTTATTCATCGTGGACGATGACCTTCCCCCTGACCCAGAAGAAGTTAGAACAGCGGTAGGTATCCAAAACTAAGTCGCATAAGGCTGCTGGTTTGGATGGCCTACCGGTCGAACAATTTATGGCACCGGAAGGTGACTTTGTCAGGAGCATACATCAATTTATTTCTTAAATTTGATCTGAGCCTAATTAGAGTAATTAGTGGAAGCTTGGCATCGTATGCCCAATCTACAAAAAAGTACATGCTCAGAAATGCGCCAACTACAAAGGTATTAGTCTCCTCAGCATCGCATATAAAATTCTGTCGGCTATTTTGTCTGTCCGCCACCTGGAACATTTTAACAACCTGATCGGAGCCTACCAGTGGTGTTCTAGGCGAGGAAATTCAACCAACGAAGAACATTTTTTCGGAAGTCCGTTCAATTCCTGGCTTATGCTAATGACATTGACATTATTGGGAGAATTAATTGAGCTGTATGTGGGGCATTGGCAAGTATTAAAACGGAGACGGCGAAGACGGTTCTGGCTGTTAATGAGACGAAAACGAAGTATATGCTGCAATCGAGAAGAGTACCCAACGTCGCCGTCAACTGGGTCAGTTATAACTTCGACGTAGTCAAAGACTTTGTTTATTTGGGATCCACTCTTCTATCGCACAATGACATCAGTGTAGAGTTCAAGCGAAGAACCAAACTTAACAACCGCTGTTTCTTTGGGCTTAGAAGGCATTTATGTATAGTAAGTAAGGCCCTAGAGGGAAGGAGACCTTAATCATTCCAGTCCTGCTATATGATTCAGAAGCATTTACAGGGACACTGTCAGTTTCGGATGGAAACCGGCCCAGTGTGCACCAATGGAGGTTGGAGAAGAAGATACAACCACGAACTTCACGGGCCTTATAGCGACATCGACCTTGTCAGCAAGTTGAGAATATAGCGATTGAAATGGATGAGTACAGTCTTTGCATCCAACCCCGATGGACAACTTTGGTGTGCAAAACTGGTGGCAGCTAGCTAGGGACCAGTCTAGTTGGAGTTTGTTGGTTGATGCCGAGATCTATCTTGTATTGCATGCGCCATCATCATCATCATCATCGGCTCGACAACCGCGGTCCGGTCCTGGCCTCTTTCAATAAGTCTCTGCACTTATCCCGGTCTCGAGCCGACGCCATCCAGTTGCGCACCCCAAGGCTTCGGGCCTCCTGGTCTACGCCATCTCTCCAGCGCAAGCATGGTCTACCACGCTGCCGTCTACCATAGAATGTACCGCAAAAGACTTTCCGAGCAGGTTCCTCTTCGCTCATACGAGCTAGGTGCCCTCCCCACCGGAGTCTACCGAGCTTAATTTTTGTCACTATGTCTGCTTCAAGGTAGATTGCGTACAACTCATGATTGTACCGTCTCCGGAATCGTCCTTCCTCACATATGGGGCCAACAATTCTCCGTAAGACTTTTCTCTCGAACGCGGCAAAGAGGTCACAGTACCTTTTGCTAAGCACCCAAGTCTCGGATCCATACATGAGTACTGGCAGGACCATGGTCCTGTACAGCAGCAGTTTTGAAGTTATGGTTAGATTTCTGGATTTGAATAGCTTTGACAGACTGTAGTAGGCTCTGTTGGATTTGAGAAGCCGCCCGCGTATTTCTTCTTCTATGTTGTTATCGGCTGCTACTGTTGACCCAAGATGTTTAAAGGATTGCACCACTTCAAATTCGTGCTCCGCTACCTTGATTGTTTGGCCAACTGTTCTTCTAGCATTCGACGCCCCCATGTATTGCATGCGCCATAGTCAGTGAATAATCAGAAAGGAGCAGACCAAGGTCGAAATATTACAAAAACGTCATTGTAGGTAATCTAGTACTTTAGAATGACAAACCTACATCCTCATGCTCACATATTTAACAAATCCATTTTAAAACGAAAAACGTGCATACCGGTTTTGAAGTATATATTCAAAGGTATTTGAAAGTATCTTTTTCAAATGCAATCATGCAAACATAATATGCAATACCTTTGACACTTTGAAATGTATCACAAAATATCGCTGTTGCCATCAGACTAAACGAAATTGCAAACATATACTGTAACTTGTAAGCAAAACAAATAAAATATTGTAAAAGTAGACTACATCAAAAAAATGAAACAAACACAAAACCATCCTTCCCCTTTCACAACTATATTTGTAGTTGTGTTTTGTTTTAAATGTTTATCTTCTCATTTTTATTTTTTTTGTGTTCCTCTTGTCAAAGTTTTTTTTTTTTGTTGCTTTTTTCTGCCTTTTCTCTTGAGCACAGGACTTGGAGCTAGAGAGGAAGATACAAAATTTTACGCTTGCTCAAGCACAAAATATCCTTTGTAGGGGGTATCCTTAAAGGATACCAGTGGTTCGTCCTTCATATTTCCACTCAAGCTGACTGCCTAATAGCCTTGCAATAGCAAAACAGAGATGAACATAAAACAGAGGAATCTGAAAATAAAAAGCTTTGGAATCTTTTACTTTTGTTCCCTTTTTTTCCTTTTTTTTTTTTAGGTATAGATAGTGGATACCTTGGACATAGGATAAAAATAGTTCAATTGGTCTTACAAAGCTGCTCAACGATGCCACTTTACATAAAATTCTTTTAAATTCTACAGAGTATGTTAACATGCAATAAGGATTCTAAGATAGATTGAAAGATTCGAATATTTTGCACTTTGAGAAACAAGAACATGGTTTTCAGCAGATTGTTGTTTTTAACAGCAATGAATGAAATAGTGTTAACAGAGAATTTATTTGGATTGCCTTACGCAGGCGAGGCATTCCAGATAAGTTAATCGCTATTATTAAAGCAATCTACAATTTATGCAAATGTCACTTTTTACATAGAGGAAGGTTGTCGGATGAATTCGAAGTCCATTGTGGAGTCAGACAGGGTTGCATACTGTCGCCAATACTTTTCCTGTTAGTGATAAGTGATGTGCTACGTGCAGCCCTGTTAAACGGAAATAGTGGAATTCAATGGAGTCTGACATCCCAACTAAAACATCTGGACTACGCGGACGACCTATGCTTACTCTCTCATAGGATCATGGATCTCTATCAAATGACAACAAAGGTGGAGGGAGAAGCAGGAATCGTGGGGCTGAAAATTAACACGGCAAAAACAAAAATGATCAGCCTCAGAAGTAACTCAGCCGTTCAAGTCAATATTTCTGGACAACCGGTAGAGAAAGTAGAAGACTTTCAATATCTTGCTAGTTTTGTCTCTACCAAAGGCGGAACCGAACAAGATGTCGACAGCCGTATCAAAAAAGCAAAGGCTGTTTTCGGAATGCAGTCCAAAATATGGAGAAACAACGCTATAAGCTTAAAGACCAAGCTGAGACTGTTCCGCTCCAATGTTGAATCCGTGCTTCTGTATGGGTGCAGCACTTGGAAAATCTTAACAACTGTCACAAGCAAGCTGCAATCGTTCGTGAATAGGTGTCTACGAAACATCTTAAGGATTTTTTGGCCCAACCGTATTTCCAATGAAGAACTTTATAGAAGAACGGGTCAAGAATCCATTGACAGTACTATTCGCAGACGTAAGTGGCAGTGGATTGGTCATACGCTTCGAAAAGGCAACGATTGCATTGCTGGCCAAGCGATGCAATGGAACCCACTCACACAGGCAGGTAGAGGGTCGGGTCGGCCGAGAAGCACATGGCGCAGGACTGTCGAAAGTGAATCTGCACAGCTGGGGAAGAGTTGGAGAGAACTACGTTATATTTCCAGAAACCGTACACGATGGCGCGTAGGAGTAGTGGAGGCCCTATGCCCCTTAGGGGGTTACAACGGACTTTTTAAGGTCTGAGGACTTAAGTAAGTAAGTAGGTAATAAAATAGAGTCAATACTAGATGGTAATTTTTGGGACTGAACAAAAGCAGAGTGCAATTATGTGAATTCGTGGTAAAGTGAACGAGTGGAATGATCTACCACTTAGATATGATATGGACTCATAACCCTCCTCAATCAGGGGAAATTTTCTTTGAAATATGTACTGGTAAAGCCGAAGGTAGGCGCAGCAGTATAGTAGTTTAGGTTTACCCCATAAAGATCAACACAGAAACTCCTTCCCTTATCACATTGATATCCAAACAATCCAAGGACACAGCATGGAGTTGAAGCAGATCTTCGTACTAATTGGCAAAAGCTATCCCGAATAAATCACCAATACAACGAAATACTTTTAGGAACTGATTTCAATAAAAAAAAAGACCGCTTAGGCTGTGGCCCAGTGTACAGATGGATGCACAGAAGAAGAAATACACAGACAGACGGCATAAAAAAGCCCAATTTTTGCGGACTGTTTCACGATGAAAATTTAATCGCAGTTCTTATAAAAAGGTCAAATAAGTGGCTATCGTT
Organism: Meliscaeva auricollis; assembly: GCA_948107695.1. Lineage (NCBI taxonomy): Eukaryota > Metazoa > Arthropoda > Insecta > Diptera > Syrphidae > Meliscaeva > Meliscaeva auricollis. The sequence goes on along the minus strand of OX403616.1, from coordinate 74,557,666 downwards.
ACTAAAGGGTTTTCCAATAAGAGGTGTTATTTTGAATAGCCCGCTATTTCGGTAGCTGTCACTTTTGAAGCTGTCATTTTTTGACATTTGACAAGTAGAAACTACGTTATTAATAAAAATGGAACGATACACGCTTCAACAACGCATTGAAATTATTAAAATTCACTATAAAAATGGTGAAAATTTGGCAGAGACGGTTCGTAAAACTAAAACATTTTTGGGTCGTCGTGAAGCACCTTGTCGGACCGCAATACAGAAATTGGTGGACAAATTCGAGCTGTTGGGACAAGTTAGTGATGTGAAGAACAAAACCAGTGCACGTCGCTCAAGAACAACTGAGAATATTGCTGTTGTAGCCCAAAGTGTTGAAGAAAACCCAGGTTTGTCCATTCCTCGTCGTTCTTTGGAATTAGGCATTCCACAAACGTCATTAAACCGTATTTTGCATAAAGACTTGGGTCTTAAGGCTTATAAAGTTCAGTTAACACAAGAACTCAAGCCGGCTGATCATCAACAACGTCGTGTCTTTGCTGATTGGGTCCTTGAAATGCATGAAAATCATCTTGACTGATGAGGCCCATTTCCACCTCGGAGGCTACGTCAACAAGCAAAACTGTCGCATCTGGGGCTCGGAAAACCCAAGAGTTACTGTTGAAAAGCCTCTCCATCCTCAACGCGTGACTGTTTGGTGCGGTTTATGGTCCCGCGGGGTCATTGGACCTTACTTTTTCGAAAATGAGGCTGGAGCAACAGTTACGGTCAATGGATTGCGCTATCGAGAGATGATTAATGATTTTTTATTTCCTGAATTGGATGGTATTGATCTGGACAACGTTTACTTTCAACAAGACGGCGCTACGTGCCACACAAGCAATGAAACCATCGATCTTTTACAGGAAAAGTTTCCGGACCGTGTTATCTCTCGAAGAGGTGATCACAATTGGCCACCGAGATCTTGTGATTTAACACCTTGCGACTTCTTCCTTTGGGGCCACGTGAAAGATAAGGTCTACGCCAACAGCCCAGCGTCGATTCAAGACCTCAAAGATGAAATTCGTGAGGCTATCGAGGACATAGGGCAGCCACTTTGCGATTTGGTTATGGAAAATTTCATGAAAAGGATATGTTCCTGTAAGCGTGGTCTTGGAGCTATTTGGCTGATGTTGTGTTCCATTATTAACGGCATACCTTCTTCTTTATAATGAAATAAACATCCGATCATTTATCTCCAAATCTATCAAAATAACACCTCTTATTGGAAAACCTTTTATATCCGAAACCCAATCGGCCAAGTGAAGCGATAAATACTGGATGCCCTGAAACGGAGATTCCACATCTGGCGCAGCGCAATGGTCAGTCTTAAGACCAGACCTCTGGAACATCTCCTTCTACAATATCTTTCGCATGGAAATGCCTGATGATGCCTCTCTGGTCGGGTACGCTGACGACATCGCCGGTGTGATTACGGCATGAGACACCGATGACGCGCAAAGAAAGTTGAACAAGGTCATGCATGGACTCAGCCTATCCACGGAGAAAACTGAGATTGTTCTTCTGGAAGGAGATTGTTCTCATGAGGAAAAGGATTCATACACAAAACGACTTCAAAATTGGGGCCAAGGTGATAACAAGCAGCGCGGCGGTGATGTACGTGGGATTGAGATTCCACACAAAGCTTACCTACTGGCAACAAATAAAGGCAGCAACCAAAAGAGCCTCCAAAACAACCTCATCATGGAGCAGACTGATGGCGAAAGTGGAGGGAGCAACGGCCTGTTAGTGGAAGTTATTGCTGGCGACAACACATTCCATCGTTATGTACGGTATGAAATGTGGACAGACGCACCTAAGCAGGAGAAGTACAGGAAACAAATGATGGCAGTGCAAAGATGCAGACGTGTGGCCAGCTCTTACCAAACGGTGTTGGAATCAGCCGTCCTTGTAGTCACTGAAGTGACACCTATCGATCTCCTAGCAACGGAAAGGAAGTACGTCTACGACAAAAAGGCAGAAATGTAAGCGGAAGCAGCATTTGGAGAGGTAAAACAGCTGACGAAACAGAGGTGGAAAGATAGTTGGAGCTTGGAAAATAGGGGAAGATGGGTGGCGAGGCAAATTAGGAATATGATTGAGTGGAAGAACCTGAAACTATAGTACGTCACCCAGTTACATATACTCACCGGACACAGATACTTCAACACCTTTCTCCACAGGTTCAGTAAAACGAGCAGTCCAGCCTGCCAGTACGGGGACTCTCAAAAAGATGACGTGCAACAAAACTTCTTCACCTATAGCACATGGCAATCCGAAAGGGAAGAACTGGATAGAAACATCGGTTTCATCACTTCAGAGAGTTATTGTCGTTAAGAACTGGGCCAAGATCTGCACCTACGCCAACTCCTACTTAGAAGGAAGATAAGAAAGGAAGAACAGTTCCTCGAGCGCGAGACAGCCTGAGCCCAAAATGCGAATAATAGGCCCCTTCTTGAAGTAAAACGAAAGTGGTTCCCTGGGTAAGTCCGGCACCCGGGTCACCGAAGTCAACATCATTCAAATTTTGTTGTTCTGTAATGCAGGTAAAAAGGCAGAAAAGAGATACAAGGCACTGATCTTCCATGAACTACAGAACAATACATAATTCTAAAAGTAATTCAAATTTTTTTATGAACCAAATACTTGAGCAATTTCAATAGACACAGGAATAATAAAACAAAACAAAAATATGATTTTAAATCCATTTCCTTCATTCTTGCACCAAACGTAGACTCCTTTAAAATTTTTCCACTTTACCTTCATGAAAAATCAACAAAGACGCAAAAAGACCACCGGTAAGATAGGTTAAAGGATGAAAAAAAAATTTAAGTAATTCGATTGGCGATATCCTTATTTCAAAAGATTAATAAATACAAAAAAAAAAAAATTATCTAAACAAACTTCAAAGCAAATTGAAGCAGAAGCGATTGAAATACAGAAAATGGAACAACAGCAAAAAAAAAAATGCAAAAAAAAAATCTTTAAAATAACAAGTCTGAATTTTATTTTTCCTGGAAGGAAACTCTACAAAAAAAAAAAAAAACAATCGAGTCCTCTATTATCACAGGTGAGGTTAAGGTTGCTGCTGTCTTGTTTTCTTACTCCACCCGACCGACCACCCTCGGACTCCCGATTCAGTTGGAACATCAAAGCAGAGAAAGCTCTTAATGTAATTGCGTTTCAGATTTACGTCCTTTTTTTTTTGGTGCTGCGAACCTTTTTTTTCGTTCGTTCCTTTAAAATGTATTCGCTTACAAATTTTTTGTCGGACCAACGAAATGGTTCATTCACTAACTTAACTTGCGGATGGGGTTGGGTTGGATTTTTTCGAAAATTTTGTTGGCAAACCAAAATGATGATGCTAAAAAATGTGAAAAGTTGCGCTACATTCAAATGGGGATTCTATACCGACACAAATGCATATCTACGCGTCGACGAATACTTGTAAGCCAGAAAAAACAAAAACAAAAAAACTTAGGATTGCGGTGTTGCCAGAGCAAAAGACCGATGGCCGCTGATAAGAATTTGCTAAAAAAAAAACTAACCTGCAGACTGCAATGGTAGGTACCAAGTCAATAGGAAGAGACGTGTTATCCTTATTTTAGTAAACTGTAACATTGGCGAGTGTTGGACAAATGAATGAATGGAATCTCTTTGTATGGATGGCTTGGTGATTAAGGACGGACAGACAGCAAAGAGATGTTTTAGTACAAATGGAAATGGAGGATTTCACCTTACTTAAGTAAATGTGTGATTTTTTTTTTTTTGGCTCACTCTTGCAAATGGAACAGACCTTCTCACAAAATTTTTGCACACCACCAACCCCGCTGAAGATGAACCCATTTGCAAGCAGCCACCACCGACACCGAGCCGCCGAAACACTGGCTGGGATGTCAGTGCGGCGCGGCGCGCGCGGTCGTGGGGTTTGAAAAGTTTTCATTTAGAGTGTTTTTTCGTTTCGGTAACTTTCACCATCATTTACATTGAGTTCGCTCTTCACTCTCTTTGTGGAAGGACTTTTTGTTAAGGGTGCGAAAGACAACGTGTGAGTGTTGGAGTGTTTTTAGAAGCAAATTGAAACATGTGATGTACTTGACCTTGCTCGCTCTGCTGATGATGGTCTGTAGGTGGGTATAGTAGAGGTTTTGAGAAGGGTGGCAAAAGTAGGAGGGTTGCATGTTGAATAAACAGGGTCTAATGCAAATTAAAGATGAGAAAGCCTAATGAAAATTGACTGGGTAGCTGCTGGTGCCACAAGTATAGCTCAGGTTACTCGAACCCAAAATTTATATGCCTTAGGTTGTAGGTACTTATTATTCGCTATTTTTTTTTTTTTTTCATTTCACACCGTTGTTATTTTGACTTGTAACGGGGTTGGGGTTGAAATTGGGAGAAGGAAAAAGTTTTACTTTATGTTTTATTTTGTGATGGAAGGAACATTATAAGGGTAAAAAGGGAGACCTTATCATTTCGGCTGTTTTTTTTTTTTTTTTTTTTTGAAAGGAAGTGTAGGCATAGGTATTATTTTTTATTTCTTTGTGTTGGGAAAGTTTTTTTTTTTTTCTTTTATTACTAAAAAGGAAGGATAAAAGGGCTGCTGATGGCAATAATAATGCTGACAAACGAGCCCCAATGACTGGGCACTTTTTGGTTGATAATTGTATTTTTTTACGAGACTTTCCGTCCAAGTTGAATGTGATGGCGGAATTCCAGGCAATGGGTTTTTAATGATTTTGGGATTTTTGATTGGAGCTAGATGATTCTGATGATGATGGTGGTGGTAGCAGCAGGGTACGTCGCATTATTTTTGATGGTATATTTTAGCTTTTCGTTGTTTTTTTTTTGTAAAATACTGTTTTGGTTTTTTTTTTGTATGTTGTTGTTTTTGTTTGGTGGGAAATGAGATCATTATGATATAAAGAAGGGATTATTGGTATCCGCAACGGATTATGATTTTGCTTTTTTACCAAAAAAAAAAAAATGGGTTGGTTTATGATTTTTCATTTAGGAGTTTAATGGCAATCAGGGTTTGACTGATAAGTCAGAAAACAGAGGATTGTGAAAATTTTGATGGGTAGATTTTGCTGCTTAATGACAAATTATCATTAATAAATCTTTACGATTAATTCAAAATGTAGCATTTTTTTAATATGATTTTTCTTTTATTCAGAAGTTATAAAATTTTGTCGTTGCCTGATGTAAGCCAAAGCGTAACCGTCTTAAGTCATCATCATCATCATCGGCTCGACAACCGGGGTCCGGTCCTGGCCTCTTTCAACAAGTCTGTCCACCTATCCCGGTCTCGAGCCGACGCACGCCATAGAATGTACCACAAAAGACTTTCCGAGCAGGTTCCTCTTCACTCATACGAGCTAGGTGCCCTGCCCACCGGAGTCTACCGAGCTTAATTTTTGTCACTATGTCTGCTTCAAGGTAGATTGCGTACAACTCGAACTCGGCTAAGAGGTCACAATAACTTTTGCTAAGCACCCAAGTCTCGTATACATACATGAGTACTGGCAGGACCATGGTCCTGTACAGCAGTTTTGAAGTTATGCTTAGATTTCTGGATTTGAATAGCTTTGACAGACTTTAGTAGGCTCTGTTGGAATTGAGAAGCCGCCAGCGTATTTCTTCTTCTATATTGTTATCGGCTGCTACTGTTGACCCAAGGTATTTAAAGGATTGCACCACTTCAAATTCGTGCTCCGCTACCTTGATTGTTTGACCAACTGTTCTTCTCGCATTCGATGCCACCATGTACTTTGTTTTACCTTCACTAATGTGCAGCCCCAGATTTTGTGCCGCCTGCTCGATCTGGATGAAGGAATCGTGTACACCTGTTTCGGTTCTTCCGATGATGTCGATGTCGTCTGCGTAAGCCAGTATCTGGCTGGACCTGTTGACGATGGTCCCTCTTGTTGCCGTGCCAGAGTCACGAATTGCTTTCTCCAACGCCAGGTTGAAGAGGAGGCAGGCCAAACCATCCCCTTGTCGGAGTCCATTAAAGATGTTGATTGGTCTGGATAGCAATCCGGCTATTTTAACTTGGCTTGTTACGTTGGTCATGGTCAACCTACATGGTCGTGTCAATTACTTTGGGATGCCAAATTCTCTCATGGCTTTGTAAAGTTCTACCCTGGCTATGCTATCATAGGCGGCTTTAAAGTCTATAAATAGATGGTATGTAGTCTTAAGTGCCTCCGTCTAAAAGAAGTAACAGAAGGTATTGTTTGGAATTTTGAAGAAACAGTTTGCCTCGGTGGAATTTTTTTCATAAAAACTGTAGTTTTATAAAACTGCACTGCTACCGCATGTTCCGGTTAACAGCCTACAAAGATTCGTCCATAGTTCAATTGAAGTGGATGTATCCCAGATGAATTGGAATTATCGCGTTTTCAACCTCTCAAAAACCATAGAATGCCGTGAAAAAAAAAAAAACTTCCATTTTTTTTCATTTAAATCAGGAAGCTTATATCTATAAAACTGCATACTCATGATTTTGGTTATCACTATCCACTCTCAAAATTTTCTCTCAGCTCTCGGTCTTTAAAATTGTTTAAGTAATTCTGAAAACTAATTTCATACAAAAAAATACTCTTTAATACTCTTTTTCTTACCATTATTACATTTAACTTCGTTCATTCTTGATATAGCACGACTTCTTTGAATTGAGACCTCAAAGAACTGCATTACTTTGTGACATTAAACTAGAATATTAAAATGTGTGCTCTACAGTTGCAGGCTATATTTCTTGTGAGTGAGAGAAAGTATTATAATAATTTCATATTACTTCTATCCCTCTGTGCTCTGTCTATATCATGCAGCGTAATTATTATTAAATCCTTTGAATGGGTCTGAATTGAAAATTCAAAATTAAAATTAATTTTTCAGAACTAAAACCAACTATATAAGTTAATAAATTAGTCAAAGAGAAAATTCGAAAGATATTAAATAATATTTTTAAGAAAGTTTTATCTGTGGTAAGATATTAAATTCCTTAATGATGAATTGACCAAACCCTGACAAAAGGATTTTACTAATGAACTTCTGTTAAATTTTTGATTGCAGAGTGAAAATAAGCTTTATAGAGAATATCTAAAGAAGTTAAAGAGAAAGCATTCAAATGAAAAGCTATTAGCATTTCCAATGAATGTAGGTAGGTAAATATTATTATGTAAGTTGGTAAAAATACTTAATCCTACAAAGACAAATATTTGAATAAATGAAAATTCTTAGACGAAAATAAGATTCTACACAGAGAAAAATTGAGCTCAAAAAATTTAAATGTATCACCTAATAGCCCAGGCAAGATAAAGGTATGGTAAACTGGGGCACATTCGGCATTTTTTTTTCATTAGCCTATATTTTAGTTGTTTATGCTCTGAACACATAATTTGTTGGCTTAACAGGTTATTTCAATATTTCTCTTTACTTTAAGGAAGAAAATGTTTTAATTTTACTTACCAAAACTTAATAAAAACGTTTTTAAAAACTCAATTCTGTTTAATGTAAGTGCCCCGAGCAGGGGTAGATTCGGCTTTCAATGTTCCCCATTGAATTCAGCATTGGAAAAAAAACTTTTAACAATACGTGACAAAACTGTTTAAAGCTTATTTATATTTCTATAAAAATACAATTTAAACAAAACAGATATCTTCAATTGAAAACTTTGCAGCAAAAGTAAGGCAGGTACAATTTTGTCGAGTTGTGGCAAAATCAAAAAAAAATTATTCAAAAAATACATTGGTTTGATGTAAAACTAAGTCAGTTCCGTCAAAAAATAAGTGGAGCTATAGCAAAATTTTCATCTATCACAAATCTACATACAACTAATTTATTTTTAAATAGCATTTCTCCTTTCTGAACACTCTTTTCAAAATTGAAGATGGTTTTTCGTTTATGATGTGAATCCTGTTTGTTTTTCTTTATAGTTTCAAACAATATCAACCTGCAAAATGTAAAATAATGGAAGCTTTTAAAATCTGGGGTACATTTGGCACCTTCTGAATGTGACCCCATCAAAATGACGAATCTACCCCGAATTCTCAAAACAACATTTTTTTGCACAAATTCATATAACATATTCAAAATTAGTTTTTTTCTTGATTAAATTCCACTTCCTTACTTATTGAAGTGAGAAATTAGTGAAACCTTAATTTCCTTAAATTCATTTTTAAATATAAAATTAACTTACTTATCCACTAGAAAAAATAACAACGGAGATCTCAAAAACACAAAACAACACTCAACTTTTCTTAGCGCGATACTACAAATGTCAAATTTAGAGTGTGTTCATAACTTCAGTAAAGGATGCGTTCTGTATTATTTTCATTTCTTAATTCAGAGCGCATCCAACCGAAAATGTCTTTGACGAATGTGCCCCGATGATGAATGTACCCCAGTTTACCATACATTCACTTCCAAAAATTACAAGTGATGTTAATGCAATAATCTTAATTTTGGTGTAATATTAAAAAGTTTGGGGTACTTTTTCATATTTTTTGGGGTTGCATATAGGTCCACACCAGAAATGTATTGAAATTCAATACATGACAAATATTAAAATTTTTGAGTTAATACAAAATGTATTAAGATTTGATGTATTAGAAGGATATTTTATAATTCAATTTCATTACTTTTCAATACAAGTTTTATTAAAAAATAATTTAAATAAAAATTGACAAAATTTTTAACGCTGTACCTACGGTAAAATTTATCGAAAAGTAGTTCATACAAAGTTTGTACATAATTACGAGTATGATTAAAAAAAAAAACGGTTATGACATTTATTCCTCAGACAGATCACTTTTCCATGACGAAAAATTAAAAAAATGTAGGTAGTATCGAAATAAATTGTTTATATGCAAAGTTTATACATTATGTGAGCTTCTGCATTAATTTTATTTTGCTCGGTAAGATAATTTTTGAAATATCGTAATATTAAATATTTCGTCAAAGTTTACAAAAAAAATTAATGTATGATCAAATTATAGATAAAAACAATTTTTAAACTTTTTTCTATACGAGCGTCAATTACGAAACATAGTAACTTCAAAAAGGTGAATTGTCAAAAATTTAGGGTTTTCGCATACAACTCTTAAATGGTAAATTGGATCAAAAAGTTGTTTACACAAATTGTGGCTTATAAGATCTTTAATAAAAAAAACAGTAATTCATTTGTTCTTATACTTTGATACAAGAGATACAATGGTTTAAAAAATTGGTCGAAGTTCGAAAAAATAGTTTTTTTTCCTTAACATTACTACGGCAACTTAAAAGATTTCATGCAAAAAAAATGGTTGAAATTGATTGAGTCATAAAGGAGAAAATCAGAATTAAAAAAAAAAAATGGTTCTATGGCAGGTACCGTTAATTTCGATTTTTGAAAAAAATAGCTTTCATTTAAAGATAACCTTATCCAAAAAAATGAAAACACATGAAAAACTCTAAAAATTAACTGTTAATTTCATTTCTTTGAACAAAACATTTAAACAGACTAATGTTTAGTTAGGAATAATCTACCAGCAAAAACGGCACTTAACCTATTAACCTTCGAGCCAATTAAAGACACGAAATAATTTGGAGAAATTTAGTGACATTCTTTCCCTATTTCTTCCAAAAGCTTAGAAATTTGAAAGTTTAACGGCCAATTTCTTGACAAAGTTCTAAAATCAGTTTAAAACTATTATTTTTAGCTCTCAGTTTTTCGTATGAAAAAAAAATAAAAATTAAACAATTTGAGTTCTAATTTTTCCTTAAACCGAGTTTAAAGAGCTAGAACTTTGTCAAAAAATTGGCCGTAAGATTACTTACATATCTCCCGGTGTACAAGCAAATTAGAAGATAGGATTGGCCACCCGAAAAAATGAAGGTTATCCTCTTCTAAGAAGTTTCCTACCAGCCGTCTGGTGTTTAATGAATCATGATCGTGTTGTAATAAACTGCTTTCTGGGCTATTGGACCCCAAATGTGGATTCATACGGTTTCTGAATTATCCCTACACAAAATGACTGAAGCAACTTGTTGATGGGTGAGTATAAGCGAAGTGGGTCATAAGTCCACAATCTAAAGTCAGAGTTCCACAGGAATTTTATGTGGACTATTGACCCATTTCGGTGGGTCAGGAGTCCATAAAGGATTTGTGGACTTATAACCCACCCAAATAGGCCAGGTTAAAGCAGAAAAACAGATCTAGAAAATTCCGGATTTTGTAAAGGTTTTATAATTTCATCGAGATAAGTCATTTATTAATAGAATTTGAAAGCTTATGGCAAAAATATTTTGTTATTGATACAAAAAAAAAAAAAAATTGAATATTTCAGAAGCAAGAAATAATATCGTAAAAATTACGGGCTTTGTAGAGGATTTATCAGGTCAAGATAGCCCGACTCACGACAACTTGACTCAGCGTAAATTAAGAATTATGCCGGATAAAACTTAGCATGCACCCAACCTCGCACCTACCCCAAAATGAATAGTGATCCCAAGCAAGAGGCCCCCAAAACATAATTCAACACCGGAGTCGAGTTCTCGTGAGTCAGCCTACCCCTACCCCAAAATCTTTTCACAACTTATACCCTCGAGTCCCTAGCCCTATCAGCTCAGCTTCAAACTAACCATAAACTTATTTGTCAGCCGGATAGGTATTTATTCAAGTTAAGTAGCAATTAACTTTTTCCTATACTAACCAACGCACATTTAGAACAGCTTAAACGGTTTGAGATTTATGTAATCACGGATTAACCACTATAATAACCCAAAGTAAAGTATACTTATTTGAAAAAGTGCTTAAATGGATAACGCACCCTGGTAAATTTGGAGTAAAAAAAAAAAAGTTAACAAAAAAAAAAGAAGAAGAAAAAAAACCACCCGCACAATTCACTATCAACAGAGCATCAGCATCACAGGAGCAATTCAAAGCCCAATACTTTGGTCCTTTTATTTTGAATGCCTTCATCGTTAACAGTTTTCCTTTGACGCAAGAAGATAGTAGAAGTAAATTGCTTTTTTTAAGCATAGCTATGTGTCCGCTCTTTCAAGCGAATAGAGAGGATTCATTCTGTCCCGTGCCGGGTGATGTGGCATGTGCCCTTGTGCGCGCCTGCAAATACGTCGATAAATTCGAATATCCTTTTGGGACTCTAATGAAATAATGATGTAGGTCTTTTCCTTTTATTGCTTTTTTTTCTCCCATTCTATCCGGGTTACTCGGCATAATGGTGGTGCGGTTGCAATGGGTGTATGGAGAGAGAGAGAGAGAGAGGGGGGAGCCGAAACGTTATATGGCAAAAGGTGGCACAGATAAAAAAGGACGATAGAAATTATTTGGATTCCCAGAGGTACCCTCATTTTTTCCATTTTATCAGAAAGACTCTGCTATGTTGGTGCGCCTTGCTTTGGGTTGGTATATGTGCCCGAATAGGCGTAAGGGTTTTGTGTTAAAAATTAGTTCAACGAACAACCATGAGGTTTCTCCACTCTGATGCTCCAAGGATGAGAAAATGAGGCTGAGAGGCTCCAGAAAGGACGACAACGAAACAAGAAGTTGTTATCATCCCTTTGAGCATTTTTTTGTTGGCATAGAGCCCCGACAGATAGACACACAAGAAACACAACAACTGTTGGGAATTGTTTGTATATGGTAGATTGAAAAGGCAGAAGAGAAGCTGACATAATAAGAAGGACGTTGATATAAGGATTGCAATACGATGTGCCATAATTAGCTTTGAAAAGTATGTTTCCATTCTTTTTGTTGTTGTTGTTTTGATTCAAAGTACAATATCTTTATTTGGGTATTGTTCAAAGGAATGCGTATAGGATTTTTAGTAAAGAGGGGTTTTTTTTTTTGTTTTTTTGTTTTTCATCTAAGAGTGTAAGTGTAAGGGTCCTGAAGAGGGTTCAAATAAAACGAACAAAAAAAAAAAATGATAAAGATGTTTTCTTGGAATCAGCAACTTTTGATACTTTTACGAAGAGTTAACCCATATGTGTGCAATGAACTGTCATGAAAAAGTTTTTATCCTTCGGGTTAGATTTTTTTGGGATTGATCAGATGTAGTACCTTTAAGATGTTACGTCTTTTTTCCCTTTTTTTTAGCATTTCCTTCTAACAGAGGATTGACCGTATAAAAAAAACTCAACATTTTATTTGGAAAACCTAAACTTTTCTTTTTGAAACGGTTCAAGAATCTTACTAAATTGGCAAAATAGGAACACCAAAATGGCGGAATGAGTAGATATATAGGATGTCCTTTCATTTTTTTGAATTTATACTTAACAACAATAAAAGTATCTACTTGGTTGTGAGGGAATTGAATTGAATTAAGGTTGTCAATACCGCTGATGTTGGCCTTACACCGATATCAACCTGGTCAAGGTTTTTCCCATCTTCACTGATACACACTTAACCGAAAATCACTCACAAAATCTTTCTCTCAAAGCAAAACCTTGCAGGTTTTCATCTATTTTAGAATAAAGCTCTACATTGTGTGAGACTTCTATGGGGCTTTTCTCGGATTTTTCTTTGAAGTTATACGTCTTTTCCGGCGTTTATAAAAATATTATATGAGTAATAATTACTGGTTACCATTATTACTGTTTTTTTTTTCACACGGACACTATAAGTAGGGAAAGAGTAGCAACACACATACATTTTTTACAGGGATAATTTTTTTTTTATTTTGCACTTTGTGTGCAAAGCAATAAATTAATAAAATTACAGAAGTCGGCCATTGTTATTTATAATCTGACTGATTCATTTTCTACACTATAAGTGATAGAAAAAAACTAAATACATCAAAAGATAGGTGGAATAATATTAGATTCCGATGCAAAATTAAAAAAAATCAACATTAAAAGTTATTTTCTTATATTAAATATTTTTTAGACTTTTGAAAATACGATTACATTTCCTTTAATTTGATTTATCACACATAACTGTACATGCTATAAAAGCTTTACAAACTTGAAAAAAAATTTCATCAAAATTCAACAAAATTGTTTGCTTTAGTCGTCGGAACTCGAGCAGCTACCAGTGAAGAACGGTACCATGCATCGGCTCACAAATGTATTTGAGATGGTTTGCTTATTAAATTTGTTCCTTTTTTGTTTATTGTCGGATTTTAAAGAATGAGGTGTTTAAATTTACCTGAAATATCAGGCTACAAGAAAGTATTTTTTTTAAAAAAGTGTTACACTTAAAAAAAATGAGTAAAAGGTGATGAAGAGCAACATAAATTTTTGTTTTCTTATTCCTTTTGCAATTTGGTATGAAATTTGTTTGAATTTCACAAAACCATGTACTACAATATTTTTGGTATAAGTGGTCTTGATAGGCAATAAACATTTAATTATAAAAATGCATATTTACAGATCTTAGAGAGCAAAATTAAAAAAAAAACATAGAAAGTTGATTTTATTGGATATTAAAATCTGTAACTTTAGTTTTAGTAGTAGAATTTTAATAATTTGAACAGATTCTATTAGATAAAATGTTGGACTATAATTCAACATAAAAATATTGGACAATTGTTTTATAAAACATTGCCACAAAGGACGTTAAGTGAAAATATGTTTTCAATGAATGCGTTAAAATTACAAAATTTAATGAAAAATTTAATTATTTTGATAATGTTTTTAGCTCAATTTTTAGATGTATCTGTTCTCTTAAACAATGCTATACAAAGTTTGCTTATAAAATTAAAAACAAATACTGCAAATAATATATTACAGAAAAAACATGTAACAAAATGCACTTTTCATGCTAATTTGACCAATTACACAATTCATAACATCTGGTTATGTCTACTTAAATAATTTTATTTTTTTTTTAAAACTACACCTAAAATGTCAACAATTATTTTGATATCCAATTTGCTTCAATAAGCTTCGCAATACCAGGTCTATATCAGGTTTGGGTACTGGCCAAAACAACGAATTTCTACTATTTTTGAGTCCAAGTCCCAGTAAAACCTGTCAAGAGAGAGCATACTGAGAGAGAAAATCATTTCCCCTTTTTTTCTGCCAAAAGGATTTCTTGCTGTTGAAATATGAATTCTGTCGAAATCGTTTGATAGGCAAAAAAAAAAAACAAATTAGAAATGAAAAAAAAAAACATGAAAATATTTTTGAATGTCGGAAATTTTAAATCAATTAGAAGAAAATTAAAATATAATCAAAAAGTGGATTATTTTATAAATTAAATAAAAAGTGTCTGATATTTGAGATCATCGTGTTCCCGATTATTTCAGCAGTTTCAACCGTAATTGAGAGAATTTCATCCCCTCTCCATAATTTTGACGGATTTCATATTTCAGCCCAAAAAGTTCCACAAACGGACTTATCATTAAATGATGTCAAAGACAGTATAAATTCCATTTATCCCATAAATCTGTCAATAATTTCAAAATATACTTTTCACGTAAGCAAAATAGCTTTTAACTTTAGCATAACTTAACCAATTTTTAAAGCTGGAGGAACCAAAGGAAAAAAGATTGAAGCATCAAAAAATAAAATCTCATAGAATTGTTTATTAAATTGTGTAATTGCTACCTAAATGGTGATTTTGGAACTGTCTTTTTTTTTGACTGATAAAAATAATAAATTATGTCACTGCTGAACGAGTAATCCAATTAACCAATAAATAAGAAGTGAAGGGTTAAATTTCCACACAAGTTTTAAATAATAGTTCACACTCTGTTTTAACACAGAAAAATCAAATTCAATCAAAGTATGTAAATGCAAAACCATCAAAAAGATCATAAAAAAGAAATCAAAAAACTACCACTAATAGAATAGAAATCTTCTATTCCAATCAACTATAATAGCAAATGACTTTAGAATATCCAACAAGTTTGTTACGAGATGACATAAATAACTGTCAGCACTCAAATCAATTTTTATTTTGTGTTATACAAACGAAATACCACAACGCCACCCAGTACAACCTTTAAGGACACAGACTTGCTAAAACATCAATCCCAAATCGGATTTGTTTGTACCCCAAGCCTAATTATATCTTCATATTCAAATTCAGAATATCAACATAACTACAAACACATACAATACATATGTACGTTTTACATACAACAAACACATAATAATCAAATAATAATAATAATTCGAGTGCTAAACATGTTCCACTTCATTACTCGACCTTTATAGTGCTTAGTCATAGTCACATCCCTCTGGGGGTATCCGCTTCCACCCATTGTTGCATTAATAATTAACCATATCCTGTTACATTGAATGTTTGTGAACTTATAATGCCATTCATCTACTCACCTTTGTGGAATTATAGTGTGTGTGTTTGTATTTGCTGAATGTATGTTTGTATAGGTTTACCTATTACCTATGTGAAATGGGAGTGTAATCTCTTTTGTACAATTACTTATTGCGATGCTTGTCCGCTTTTGCTCAAGAAGTTTAATACACTAAATGTTAAGTTAATGTTTAGGAAAATTTCACCTTGCCCGTAATTAAATTTAGAGTGGACTTTAAAAAATTGGAAACTTACTACATACATTGCAAGGGTAGGGTCACATATAATTGTTACGTCATCTTTTGTTTTGTTTCAAACCATAAATGTTTCCTTATTCCACTTAACCATATAATGTTTGCTTTATTAATAAGTTCCCATTTCACACAAATATATAAAATCAACATTCAATTCGATGACCCACTGATTGGATTCAGCAGCAATGAAAATGGGCTTCTCGCAATTTTTCTGAAAACTAAAATAAAATTGTACTGAAAAACGGAAAATTGTACCTACTGAAATTGATCTACAAGTCCATAAAGTCCAAATATGGATATTCAGGGTGGAATTCATAGTCGTTCCTCAAGCCAAGTCATTTTTCTCAACACCCGTTAGTTGATAAAAATCCTGCTCAAGCGAAATCCGTATTCATAAACAAAATGGAAATTTCTTTTCCTCAAGTAAAGACTTAAGCATTTCCACACAATATAGATTATAAAAAGCTCATGTTTCCAAAAGTCAACTCAAGCGTAAGCTTAAGAAAGATCTTGACTTTAGGGAAGACTATAATGAGTACCATCAAATACAAATTACAAAACAAAACATAAATTAAAGTCTGGGCGGGGCGCTGGCGACGTAATGCTATGTAAGTCCCCATTCCAGAATATCCCAAGTAAAATAAAATGCACGACTGGATCGCACGAACCTGCTCTTGTTGCCCAAAGTAATAATATATTCGTTAGTAATTGAACAATTAGGTTTTTGTTTTTTTTTTTTTCATATTGACAAAAAAAACAATATCAATAAAATATTTTTTTATTTACCTATTCTTTTAAAAAATTAAATAAACAATACTTTTAAAAATCATCAAACGAAAATGTTGCCAAATTTTAAACGAAATCGGTCGAGCCAGTAATGATATAGACGGAAATAACTAAAATTTAGGGAAAATTTCTCGAAAAACGTGTTCATCATATTTCTGTTATTCGATTTTTTTGAGTAAAACGAAAAACACAGTTTTGTTACTATCACTTATTACATAACATCCACCAAGTTTAATCGAAATCGTTAGAGCCGTTTTTGAGAAAAATCCAATAACTCGAAAACGTTATATGGGAGGTATTCGTTCTAATCGAGATATTCAGAAACGAAAAAAAAGAAACTTGGAAATTACAAAAAAGTAATCTCTACCAAATTTTATGCGAATCCGTTAAACCGTTTAGGCTGTGGCTCTCTGTACAGATGGACGCACAGACGAACAGACCAATAGACGCACAGACCGACGGAGGGCATGACGAAACTACTTTTTTGGACTTCTCCACCATCGTAATGTTTAAAACTTCAAATTTTTTTTTGACACGAAACCAATACTTGCTCAAAATTTTATAAGCGAACTATTTCGAATCCGTTTGTAAGCCAACGGTACTACCGTTCTCCACTGGTCGGGCTCCGAAAACCGAAGCAGATAATTTTGTTGAATTTTGATGAAACTTTTTTTAAGTTTGTGAAGTTTTTATAGCAAGTACACTTGAGTGTGGTATATCAAATTAAAGATAATTGGATCGTGATGCTCAAAATAATTAATTCATAATCTTATGAGGCTTGGGTACATAGTTATTAGGCGCTGTTTTTACTGTTATCTCGGCTCACAGACTACAGAAAACTGTGAAATATTGTACAAGTATGTATTTACCTAGTATCAAATGGCCGCGTCAAGTTTGTAAATGAAAACAAAATAGGTACCGTTAGAAACAGTCAAAAAAACTTTGACTGGAAAATCTAGTTTTTACTGTTCACAACAAAACGTTGTTTCACAAAATATTTTTCCCGTTATTTGTTGATTTTAAAAATCTATTAAACCACCCACATAAACTTTCAAAAACTTATATGTTTCTCAATGCTAATAAAACTGATATGCAGCATTTTAATTATAATTAGTATTAGACATTTAATTTTGTTTTTATTATCTATCGTTGTGCATAATTAGTATAGCAGGTAAAATATGTGTAATTACTCTGGAAAATAATTTTTAACTTGAAAAGTAGATTTTTGTTTTAATTTTGCGCCTTTTCACCGTGTCCTAGGTTGAGATTTTACGCCTTACCACCAGATGGCTGCCATACCTTCAAGAAGAAGTGGAAAACCGATGAGATAATTTTGCTCACTCATGTTGACGATTTTTGGGCGAAGGTGTATCGGCCCACGTTGGGCGCCATTTATAGAAAGACCAAATCATGTGCATAATTATTTAATATTTTATTTAGGTTTCTGTAGCATACAATTTAGCATTTATATTTAAGACCAGAGAGATGCTCGTTCGATTGCAAGGAATCAAATGTGTCTTTCTTCCATTTGTAGGACTGCTTTTATAATCGTCCTGTGAGGAACCTCAATAGTCTTCTGTTTGCTTACTGGAAATTTCATTAGAATGATGAGCCTTAATAATCTCCTATTTGCTTACTGGAATAGTTGAAATAGTGAGGGGCCTGAATAGTCTCATATTGTATGCTTGGAATGGCGATTAGTGCTGCCACTTTATAGTTAATTGTTACAAAAATTGAATTTTGAAATTTGAAAATTGATACTTAATTTAGATTTGACTAATATAGTTTAAGATCCAAAAGCAAATCTGATACAGAATTAAAAAATATGATAGGTTTCTGGGAAAAAACGAGAATTTTTCGAATTTGTGTCTTAAAATCATATACCGCTTAAAACTAAAAGAGGGTGACAAACTTTAAATAATTAGTTCCCAAGACGTTTCATTTGTGCTATTTCCCCTATCAACCAGACGTTCAAAAAAATGCTAAAAATAAAGCTTTTGCTGCTATAAGAACTGCACTGGTCTACAAAGAAATCCTCTTTAAAAAACAAATATACCTATTCTAAAGGATTTTAGTACCTATGTTGAATTCGAATCCAAAGTTAGAACTGCTCTAGCACGTTTTTTGGTTTTTGCTTGTTAGAAAACCAAACAATACTCGATTTTCGCTATTTTTAAAGCAATGTTTTGACGTAAGGTAATATTTTTTTAAATTTGTTACAGTTTTGTAAAGAAATAGTATTTTTCGTTAAAATTCAGTTATTCAAAAAAGTACACTTTTCTAATGGTTTTTGATGTACTGTACTCGAAACCGAATTCAATTTTTTTCTTTCAAATCTCGTTTTTTAAGATAATTTAATTGTTTTGTATTTTTGTAAATTCTTAACTGGTATATTCCTGAAATCCTGTAGAGATAGAATTTCCCCAATATCGGATTCAAGTTCACTAAAAACCATTCGAAATGTAAGCTTTTGCTTCTGGGACAGCAAAAATCTAAAGCTTTGCAAGACCCTGAATCAAATATTTACCTTTACGTTCTTGACTTCTTATATATAAGATATTTTTGTTTTATATGGGTTTGACCAACAACTACAGGATTCCAATATTTCTACTGTTTTTGTCCATCAGTATTTTAAAATGTGAGAAAACATGGATAAATATGGACAGATATTGTTCGATAGGTCATGTTGTGTGGAATAAGTCCTCCACTTTGCACAAGGTCAATTTCAATATTTTTTCAAAATACTGATATTTTTCAAAAATCATTTTTAAAAAACTGTGCGTGTTAGAAATTATTCTGAAACCACATTCAAATTCAGAAAAGTCGAATCATTCATAATTTAAAAAAAAAACTATTTGTAGGAGAAAAAAATGCTTTTTGTAGACCAGTGCTATCAAGAGAAATATGTGCTTCAAAAACGCTTTATTTGCAGCGTTTACATCATCCTATAAGACATTCTTAAAGTCCTAAAATGCATTTTCATATTATTATGTAAAGGCCTTTCCAATAAGAGGTGTTATTTTGATATTCAAAGAAAAATGGCATTTTTGGATATAAATGATCGGATGTTTATTTCATTATAAAGAGGAAGGTATGCCGTTAATAATGAAACACAACATCAGCCAAATGGCCGCCAAGACCACGCTTACAGGACCATATCCTTTTCATGAAATTTTCCATAACCAAATCGCAAAGTGGCTGCCCTATGTCCTCGATAGCCTCACGAATTTCATCTTTGAGGTCTTGAATCGACGCTGGGCTGTTGGCGTAGACCTTATCTTTCACGTGGCCCCAAAGGAAGAAGTCGCAAGGTGTTAAATCACAAGATCACGGTGGCCAATTCTGATCATCTCTTGGAGAGATAACACGGTCCGGAAACTTTTCCCGTAAAAGATCGATGGTTTCATTGCTTGTG
Organism: Meliscaeva auricollis; assembly: GCA_948107695.1. Taxonomy (NCBI): domain Eukaryota; kingdom Metazoa; phylum Arthropoda; class Insecta; order Diptera; family Syrphidae; genus Meliscaeva; species Meliscaeva auricollis. The sequence goes on along the minus strand of OX403616.1, from coordinate 74,537,916 downwards.
TGGTACGTAGCGCCGCCGTCTTGTTGAAAGTAAACGTTGTCCAGATCAATACCATCCAATTCAGGCCATAAAAAATCATTAATCATCTCTCGATAGCGCAATCCATTGACCGTAACTGTTGCTCCAGCCTCATTTTCGAAAAAGTAAGGTCCAATGACCCCGCGGGACCATAAACCGCACCAAACAGTCACGCGTTGAGGATGGAGAGGCTTTTCAACAATAACTCTTGGGTTTTCCGAGCCCCAGATGCGACAGTTTTGCTTGTTGACGTAGCCTCCTAGGTGGAAATGGGCCTCATCAGTCAAGATGATTTTTCGATGAAATTCCGGTTCATTTTCATGCATTTCAAGGACCCAATCAGCAAAGACACGACGTTGTTGATGATCAGCCGGCTTGAGTTCTTGTGTTAACTGAACTTTATAAGCCTGTAGACCCAAGTCTTAATGCAAAATACGGTGTAATGACGTTTGTGGAATGCCTAATTCCAAAGAACGACGAGGAATGGACAAACGTGGGTTTTCTTCAACACTTTGGGCTACAACAGCAATATTCTCAGTTGTTCTTGAGCGACGTGCACGGGTTTTATTCTTCACATCACTAACTTGTCCCAACAGCTCGAATTTGTCCACCAATTTCTGTATTGCGGTCCGACAAGGTGCTTCACGACGACCCAAAAATGTTTTAGTTTTACGAACCGTCTCTGCCAAATTTTCACCATTATTATAGTGAATTTTAATAATTTTAATGCGTTGTTGAAGCGTGTATCGTTCCATTTTTATTAATAGCGTAGTTTCTACTTGTCAAATGTTAAAAAATGACAGCTTCAAAAGTGACAGCTACCGAAATAGCGGGCTATTCAAAATAACACCTCTTATTGGAAAACCCTTTATTACTACACATTTCGACGGAAAATAATAAAAGAAAAGAAATAATTTTGGTGAAGTTCCCCTGACTTCATGCGTAGCCGACTTCTCGTTATTCGAAGACCTTAATGTAATTGCAAGGTATCAATGGATAAATCATTGTTTTGCGTGAAAGATATTGCCCCGCACTCAAAGAGCACCTATCCATATTCCTTATCATGACAAAAGAACATTTCATTTCAACAAACGCATTCAATTTAATTAATGTCCTTTAATTGAAATTTGCAATAATATCTTTCTTACGTGTCCTCTTTCATCATCAATTGCTCTAACCATGCCGTACAATGTTCAATATTATACTATAGAGTTTCTGGGTTCGAAGGCTCGCAGTAAGATAAGATGAGTTCTGTCAGTCAGATGGACTCAAATAAAAAAACAAGACAGAGAAGCCATTTGGAAGTTTCTTAATTAATTTTTAATGTTCCATCGGGTGCCGCGGTACACGGCAGGAGCTTGACTTGATAAAAAAAGAAAACATAATACGGTACGGTAGCAACAGATCCTGATAAGCTCTGAGAATACGGTATTTCAGCTCTTCAGGAAAAAAATTATAAAGCTCCAGCTTTGTGTGTTCGCGAGGTGAGTTCCTGGATTCATACTTGGAAAAAAGGTGCACTGCAACTGGCATTAACCATCCAGTTCCACTTCACAGTTTATGCACAGGGGGTTTATATTTTTTTTTTTTTTTTTCATATTTGGTTGAACTTTTCCAGGACATTTTTACTGCTACGAACTGTTTGGTTTATTCTCTGCAATAAATCTTCTTCGAGTATTCAGGTTACTGCCAATAGCCCAACCAAACCAGAACAGAACCCTATATACAAACTGAACCCACACTGAGTATATTAGTGTCGAATCGTGTGTAGCGAAGTCCTTTCTTTCTTTCGTCCGTTTTGTTGTTGTTGGGGAATTTTTTTTTTATTTTTATCCTTGATATTGATAGTATGATGATGATGGTGGAAAAGGAGGGCAATTTTATTTTCGTTTTTGTTTCGTGATTTAGTATGAAATTGGTTACCAACAAAGGTGGCAATACATCAGAACCATCAACCGACACGGACGGACGGCCAGCAGCAGTTTTGTTTTCAAAACGGAACATTGATGGGGTTGATTGAACCAGATATACCTACTACACTGAACTGATGTTTGTTTATCTTTTATGGATTTTATTTTGTTGCCCTGCTTTTTTTTGTTGGTATTTTAAGGATGGTATTGGCATATATGGGCTTATTTTATAGAAACACATTACCTGTAAAATATATCAAATAGAATAAAGTGTTTGGGGAAAAAAAGTACTTTAAGCTTGAAGAGCGAAAATTGTATAATGGAGTGCACACATTTTACAGTGGGAACCTTGCCGAATGGTAAATTTCGTTACAAATCAAATGCTATTTCGAATAGCAATGATTATTATTTTAAAGGGTTTTCCAATAAGAGGTGTTATTTTGAATAGCCCGCTATTTCGGTAGCTGTCACTTTTGAAGCTGTCATTTTTTGACATTTGACAAGTAGAAACTACGTTATTAATAAAAATGGAACGATACACGCTTCAACAACGCATTGAAATTATTAAAATTCACTATAAAAATGGTGAAAATTTGGCAGAGACGGTTCGTAAAACTAAAACATTTTTGGGTCGTCGTGAAGCACCTTGTCGGACCGCAATACAGAAATTGGTGGACAAATTCGAGCTGTTGGGACAAGTTAGTGATGTGAAGAATAAAACCCGTGCACGTCGCTCAAGAACAACTGAGAATATTGCTGTTGTAGCCCAAAGTGTTGAAGAAAACCCAGGTTTGTCCATTCCTCGTCGTTCTTTGGAATTAGGCATTCCACAAACGTCATTACACCGTATTTTGCATAAAGACTTGGGTCTTAAGGCTTATAAAGTTCAGTTAACACAAGAACTCAAGCCGGCTGATCATCAACAAGGTCGTGTCCTTGCTGATTGGGTCCTTGAAATGCATGAAAATGAACCGGAATTTCATCGAAAAATCATCTTGACTGATGAGGCCCATTTCCACCTCGGAGGCTACGTCAACAAGCAAAACTGTCGCATCTGGGGCTCGGAAAACCCAAGAGTTATTGTTGAAAAGCCTCTCCATCCTCAACGCGTGACTGTTTGGTGCGGTTTATGGTCCCGCGGGGTCATTGGACCTTACTTTTTCGAAAATGCGGCTGGAGCAACAGTTACGGTCAATGGATTGCGCTATCGAGAGATGATTAATGATTTTTAATGGCCTGAATTGGATGGTTTACTTTCAACAAGACGGCGCTACGTGCCACACACGCAATGAAACCATCGATCTTTTACGGGAAAAGTTTCCGGACCGTGTTATCTCTCGAAGAGGTGATCACAACTGGCCACCGAGATCTTGTGATTTAACACCTTGTGACTTCTTCTTTTGGGGCCACGTGAAAGATAAGGTCTACGCCAACAGCCCAGCGTCGATTCAAGACCTCAAAGATGAAATTCGTGAGGCTATCGAGGACAAAGGGCAGCCACTTTGCGATTTGGTTATGGAAAATTTCATGAAAAGGATATGGTCCTGTAAGCGTGGTCTTAGCGGCCATTTGTGATGTTGTGTTCCATTATTAACGGCATACCTTCCTCTTTATAATGAAGTAAACATCCGATCATTTTTCTCCAAAAATGCCATTTTTCTTTGAATATCAAAATAACACCTCTTATTGGAAAACCCTTTATTATCATTAACAGTTTTTATTGTAAATAATAAAGTTCGTCCCGTGAATAGGTACCCATTCTACCTATATTGTTGTACAAAAAAAAAATATGTGAGTGCTGCAAAGCTTAGTTAACAACCGCAAGAAAGTTTTTGTTTTTCATACAATTTAAGTGACATCTTGAATACCTATTCCATATTCTTATTTTGAACGTTTTGTCAAAAACAATGACTGCAAATGCACGTTTGGGGATATTTACCTTCATTTCTAAAGCAAAACCGTTCATGCATTTGACTAGAAATTGACTAATAGGTTTGAATTTTATATTTCAAATTTCTGATATTTTATCTTTAAAGCGGTTGCTCTCAATAGTTCGTTTCTTGCAGTGGCGTAAACAGAGGAGGGGGGGGAGGGGTGTCACAGAGTCATGAAGCGATGAACAGAAATCGAATTTCATACCTTTCTGCCAATTCTTATTAGACCAGTGCCAATAATTTTTTGATAAATAGAAAAATTATTAGCAGAATATGTATGCTGGGAAAAATAAGGACAAATGGTATTATGGAAAGGGGAAAAATAAATTTCCCACCAACTGCTTTAGAGAAAGGGGGTGGGTGGGCCAAAAAGTAGGGTGGTGGTGGTTTCCTACGATTTCTATCAAAAGTAGACCTCCTATCCTTGTATTGAAAAATTATTTTTTTTTTGATTTTGAGTCTGTGAATTTTTTTCAAAATTTAGTTTTTAAATATTGATAAATAATATCTTAAAAATGGCATACCAATTTATTTTTACTTGCTCTATAGGGCAAGTATTGGTTTCGTGTCAAAAAATAAATTCGAGTTTTTAATCAAAACCAACATTACGATGATGGAGAAGACTAAAAAATTGGTTTTGGTCATGCCGTCCTTCGGTCAGTGCGTCTGTGCATCTGTGCGTCCATCTGCAAACATTTCCACTGCCCAAACGCGTGAACGGATTGTCTTCACATTTTGTTAAGATGATATTTTTGTAATTTGGAAAGTTTTTTTTGAACAGGTATCGCATCTAGAACCAGTACCTCCCATACAACATTTTTGAATTATTCGAGTTTTATCGAAAACGGCTTTAAAGATTTTGATTAAACTTTTTGATATGGTTTTTCCAATAACGATTCATTTTTAGAATTTTTTTTTTTTTTAAATCTATCGAGTCGTTTTTTCAAAAAAAAAAAAAAAAATATTAGACATTTTTAAAACGATTTGTCAAAAATTATTTACACGAAAAAAGTACCTGTACAAAAAAGTATTTTTTAGATTAATTTTGGAACGCTGAACAAGTAAATGACATTCATCTATTTTTCCAAAGAAGCGTTCTCGAGATATCAGCAAAAAACATGTTTTCTGCCCTATTTTTAATTGTAGCATAAATATCAATAACGGTAATTCTATTTTTTAAATATATACTTTTTTGAAAAGAAGTTGTTTTCATCTTTCCAACGATATATTTTTTGTGTTAATCGGACCAGAAACCATCGAGTAACAGCCGCTCAAAGTGTACAAAAACATGATTTTTCAAATAATTTTCCAAAAAGGTCGAAACCTCAATTTTTTGACACGAAAGAAACCAATACTTGCCCTATAGAGCAAGTAAAAAATACCGAAAAAAAAATTTCATGCAAATCCGTCAACCCGTTTAGACTGTAGCTACGGTGCAGAGGGACGCACAGACAAGCAGACAGACGTCCAGACCGACGCGACGGACGCGGACGGCTTGACGAAAAACACTTTCTTGGACTTTTCCATCATCTTAATGTTGGTTTTGATTAAAACCTCGATTTTTGTTTCGACACGAAATCAATAGGCACTTGCCCTAGTTATAGAGCAAGTAAAAATATAGGGATAGTTGCTTCAATTTCCTTATATGGAAAAGTAATATTTGAGTTGTTGCCGTCATTAAAACTCGCACTGGTCTAATAGGCAAACTAACGGTTTCTATCACATGAAAAAAAAACTTTTCGTATGTGGAAAACTTAAGGTGCCAACCCATAGAATCCGTCGAGTCCGTTACGTTAACGAATCCGTTGTTGATGTTGTTTAGAGTTCGACTTTTTACTTATAAGAATGTGTGTATTTTTTCGAGCTGTCACTTGAAAAAGTTTCAACGCCACGGATTCTATGGGTTGGCCCCTTTTCGTTCTAACTGAGTACCCCATTACACTCATCCTTTTCTATATTATATTTAGATAATTAGGTATTAAATATTTAAGAATTTAAATGGGATCGTTACGTTTGACCGTGGCTCAGTTGTCCGTAATTTTGCCTATAGCAAAAACGAAAGGTGCAAGAGATATTAAAAATGTTCGTCCAATGTCACTTTTACCCAACATTGGTAAACTCTTTGAAAGAGTTTTGGCAGAACATCTGAACTCTTTTTCTGAAGAAGCCAGTGTAATACCAAATAACCAATTTGGATTTAAAATAGGGAATTCAACGGAGCATGCGTTACTTATTCTACAGAATAAAGTGGTTCAGAACCTTAAAAATAAAAAATGTAGGTACTGTTAGTTTGGACATCGACATTGAAAAGGCTTTTGACTCAATTTGGCACGATGGTCTGATTTTCAAGCTCATACAATTAAGATTTCCAGATTTGATTGTAAAGTTGATTAACAGCTTTTTGGCTGATCGAAGCACGTCAATTTTCAGATACAGATTCGTTTTTAATAAACACGCTAGAAAAGTCCTCAACCGAACAAAAATGTATCTTCGACATTGAAACCATTATTAAATTCTAAGCAAATGTCGGGGAATACAAAAATACTAATATATACGACTCTTATTAGGCCAATTCTTACATATGGTTTTCCAATTTGGTTTACAATATCTCAAACTGTAGCCAAAGAATTGGAAATATTTGAAAGAAAGTTGTTAGGATTTTGCTGCGGAAAATTCAGAAAACCCGATAAAAAGTGGTTCTCAAATAAAATAATTTACGAATCTACAAAAGTAACACCCTTAATGATGTGCCAAGTCGAACTCCTTTTAAAAAAGATGGAACCAATCAGTTCACATCCCAATCCACTCGTTAGGTCTTTAATCGATTCTAATATGACCCCAAGCATAAATGAAAATTACTATTTATCTCCTATGAATCTCTCGAATGAGCATTCTATGTCTTCATTAAGACCAGACGTAAGTACGACATTTTCAATATTATTTTATGAAAAAACATCATCAATGAATTTTCGGGGATGATATCGCTTTGTAAATGAAACACATAAAAATCTATAGACCTTTGTTTACTAAGCTTAAGTTGTAAACTTTCTTGAGATTGTACACATTTTATACTAATCTTTAAGAATTTTTATAACTGGTGCTCCCTATGTGTGTATATTTATTTACATACTTTGAATAATGATATCTTTGTAGATGAGGTTATCCTCTTAGTTATAGTTTTCACTATTCCCACAAGGTCAACTTGGGAGGAAGGGACCTTGTTAGAAAATGAATCAATTCATTTCTATACGGATGGATCGAAAACTGAAAATGGGGTGGGTGGTGGAGTGTATACTCAGATAGACTAAACCTTAGTCTCTCCTTCCGCCTTCCAAACCATTGTAGCTTATTCCAAGCAGAAATTCTAGCGATAAAGGAAGTCTTGTCCTGGCTTAAAGAAAACGTGATATCCAGTTCGGATATCCGCATCTTCTCTGATAGTCAGGCTGCTTTGAAATCCCTTGTATCAGTCTCCTCAAACTCCATCACAGCCCAAGACTGTCGATCGTCTCTAATGGAGATGGCCAAACAGTTTGATATTCACCTTATCTGGGTGCCGGGACACCGGGACATTCCGGGGAATTGCAAAGCCGATGAACTCGCCAGAATTGGAACGGAAATGCCTATCCTGCCCAACAAGGCAAATATAGGTATTCCCATAGCTACAATTAAACTACTGCTGAAACGAATCGCTTTGGAACAATCAAATACAAGATAGCTTAATACTACCACGTGTACAGCGACCAAACGAATCTGGCCCAAACTAGATTTGAAACGGTCAAATTGCCTTCTGTCCCTCAGCAGATCTCAAATCAGCTCTGTAATAGGTGTCATAACGGGACACTGTCTTATTGGTAGACACGCGGCACAACTCGGTGTCCTATCTAATGATTTCTGCAGGAGCAAATTCAAATTCAAAATTTAAATTTTTTTCAGAAATAATTTTCTATTTACTACGAAAAATTTTAAAATTTTACTTACGTGCAAAAAAAACCCTCCTGAATCAATAGCAACCTGTTGACATAAAATTGTATTTCCTTTAGTTGTGAAACTCACACAAAATTTCCAACACGTTTCAAATAACAAATTAGATATTTTATTTTACGAAACACACACACGCAATTTTTTTTATTTGATTCACTTCACGTACCTATGTACATGTATAAAAATCACCACTAAGGTATTTTATCTATTAAATTGATTTTATCATTTTTTTTTCTGAAATTAATAATTCCACTGCAAAAACACAAATAATAATAGAAGAGACAAGAAATTAATCAAAACTTAATTAAAATGTAATTTTTTTCAATCAAAATCTGTATGGAAAATTTATTAGAATTTAATTAGAAAAGGGTCGCCCAGCGACATGACAATAAACTGGACAGAGGAAAAGGTAGCACTTTGTGAAAAAATAATTTCCTATACAAATAACAATTGTGTTATCCTGATTTAATTGAATTAACTATCAAAAATTTTTTCAATCTGAAAAATTTAATATTAATAAAAATAAAAATGCTTCAAAGAAAGTCCTTTTAAAAATGTTTCATTGAGGGATAAGAAAGTAACAAAAAACAAATTTTATAATTCCCCGTTTTCATGTGAAACTGGAAACTTTGGTTCGCTTTTTCTTTTCAAAATAATGAATCCTTTTTAATTAGATAAAGTATAGGGTTACTTTTCTGAAAGGTTTTGAAATCTTCTTCGACAAAATGTCGAAATAAACGAATTAATTTGCAAAACGAATTTTCTTCAATGTCAAAAATAAACAAAAATTAAATCCGTACACAACGAACGTAACAAACGACACCAAATGAGGAAAAAGGATAATACATCGATTTTCCTTATTATTTTGAAGCATACATGTGTGTTTGTTTGTTTGTTTACAAAGCGCCCTTGTGGCGCCATACTCGTAGTTTTTCGTCGTCGTCGTGTCGGGTAAAAGTTTTTTTTTTTTTTGTATTTTTACTTTTACTCGTTATTATTAGACAATTCAAGCATGGGGTGACAGTTATCTTTTAGCAAAAAAGGATTTTCTCTTTTCTCAATGCAAAGACGAAGACACACACAAATCCTTTTTTATCCGCACGTTAGTTGTGAGATAATGTTTTTACTCTTTTCCCCTCATTTTTTTTTTGCTATATTCGAATTGAATATTAACTCTTGAAAGAACATTTATAAAGGAGGTTTCTTGGGGAAGAGAGAACAAAAACGTATGTGACATCAAATTGCAACGTGTAAGGACTCTAGAAGGTCCTGAATTGTTTGTGTTTTTTTCTTCTTCTTCAATTTTTTTCCTGCCACTTTTATTTAATATTTATACGAACGACTTCAACATGTGTTTCCTTAATAAAAGTTCTTCATGCTTCGATGTAAATATGGCCACTTAGAACTTGGAGTAAATGGAATTTTTCTACAGAGCGTTTGAAGTTCGCGCAAGGTCAAAAAGAAATTCTCTGTTTTATAACAAAAAAAATAAAAAAAAAAAAAAAATGAAACATAAATAAAAGAAGACAAGTCGCGGAAGGCAGAGGTAGAAGGTGCATTTTGTTTGCCTTTTCGATACTGTTGCTTAGGAACTCGAAGCCCGATTGGAAAATTGTATCGTGCTTCGTTTTAAAAATTGAAAAAAAAAATTATTTAACCCAGAAAAGATAGAAAACTATGAAGAATTTACCGATTTTTTGTTTCAAAAAATGAATCGCCTAAGAATTTTTAAGGACGGAGTAAGTTTTTTATTTGATTTTTATTTACACACAATTCGTTTGTATACAACTAAAATACTTTTGGAACCCGATAAAGTCGCACTATATCGTCGGATATCCAGGAAATGGATGTTATTAAATATTATTTACTTCAATTTAATCAAAATTGCTTAAGTGGTTCGAGTGGTTGAAAAACGATTGGTTCATTAGACAAAAAGTAGTGTATTAAAGACAAAGCACTTATCAAGCTTTACGGAGCTATAGCTTAGCTATTTCGTCGTAATAACTCACACGATTTTGAATGGATGGCGGATCTTATTCTTAGAAGGCTTGAGAGCAAAAATTTGACGTGCGTCCGAGCCGGTCGAGAAATCAAAACGAACTGACAGTGACGGCAACCAGCAAGTGAGCCAATATGTTTTCATGATCTCACTTGGGGATATTTTATGATTTTTTTTTTTTTTTATTTTTTTTTTCAAGCAAGAATTCGCTCTGTTATGGTGCTGCTGCTAGGGCTTTTGAACATAAGTATTAGGGTTGATTATGAAGGGTAGTATGGAAGAGCATGCTTTGCATTTTTGAACAGACTTTCTTCTCTATTCTCTCTTTTCGGATAATAGAGATGGTGAAAGTATCAATGCGCAGTTACTTTTATTTTTTGAGGGATGATGACGTTCAGTTGGACTTTTGGTCGTGATTTTGGGAAACTTTTGGATTTCTGTATGAAGTTCTAAGGGGAATGTATTTACTGGTTTTAGTATGGTGAACTTTTTTTTAGTACCTAACCTGTGTTGGTATGGTTATGGTAGGTAGTATGTCAATAAGTGAGAGAAGCTTTTATTAATTGGTGATTTTTCACATTGTTAAGATATTAGTCAAGTCTGTTCTTGGTGCAAAATTATACTGATTACTTGCAATACCTACTGCTTGCACTTTAATACACGGTGTTTGTTAGTGTTTTTTTTTTCTCGAAAACATTGGTCTTCTAGAAATTATGATGGGTTACATCATAAGTGTCTTCTGCTATGGGAAGAAGGTATTCGTTGCTTAACATGTGTCCTTCCTGGTATCAATTATAATTTAGTAAACTTTCTCCAGTCTTCAACAAGCTTGTCATTGAAAAAGGTTTCTGCATCATAAGGATTTAATAATTTCTAGACAAAGCTGGTTGTTGGAGTCTTAGCTCATGGAAATTTAAAGCTTTAAATTTTGGAGTTGACTTGCAGGTTCATCTGAATGAATCATGGAAGCATGAGAATAACGCATGTATGGTGAAATAATACATGAATGTTTAATGTTTTGAGGACAAACGTGTGTTCTAATCATTAGTCTTACAGAAAAAAAACATCAAGGGTACGCGAGTGTTTTATTACCCCCATTTCCGGTCAATTGACCGAAAGGATAGGTTTTTCCAATATTTTGATTCAGAAACCTGTGGTCAAACTTAGCCTGCTACCAACAACTACTTTTCCGAGTATTTATTAAGCTACTTTTATCTTTTAAAAATTCAGCACTTTAATTTGAAAAATACAAATTCAGTTCTGAAAGGGTACAAAAAAATAATATGGAAAAATTAGGTAATATTTTCAAAATTGTTATATCGTTTTGAAATGAGAATTGGAAACGCCAACTTTTAAGATAACTTGCCAAAATTTCCTAGTACATTTTTTTTACCCGACGGTCCATTGAATTAGGATCATGTAAAAATTTTAAGTACTTAGTTGAGCTAAAAAGTGGTATTTTCTTTAAAACTGATGCAGAAGGGTTTAAATTTTTGAATGCAATTACTAGCATGGTTATTTAAGATTCCATAACAAAAGAAAAAATAGTGAAAAATTAAGATTTGTAGTCACGGCACTTGAAAAACCATCACAGGGTGACCATTTTTTCGATTTTTTTTCGAATGGCCATAGCTCACAAAATAAGTGGCTATAATTTTTTTATTACTTTTCTGATAACTGTCAGCACCTACCCTATCAGCCGTTTTCGTTTCGACGTTGACTTTTGGGACACCCTGTATATGTATATCAGGGATCAAAATCCCAAAAGTCAAAATCACGAAAATCAAAATTCCGAAAACCCAAAACCCCAAAAATCCAGAATCCCGAGACCCTGAAATCCTGAACACCCATAATCCCGAAAATCCAAAATCTGGAAAACTCGAAAAACCAAAATCCTGAGACCCCAAAATCCTGAAAACCCAAAATCACGAAATCTTAAGCTGGAAAAATTATATCTATAAACTGAAAAATTTGCGCAAAATTTTTCATTTATAATTTTTTTCGGGATTAAGATTTCGGAAAAATAATCCGAAGTGTACAGTTTATATCTTTTTGGAGGTTGTATTAAGTTGTAATTTAGCTTTGAGTAGATTTGTGCTATCAACTGTTATTGAATCAAGTGAAAAAAAAAAATCAAATTATTTTTGTTTGCAGCCAAAAAAATTAAAAAAAGGAATCATAGGGGACTGCAAGTTCCAACTAATCCAGCATATCAACCGAGTTTTTGGTCAGTTTCCAACCTTTTGGAAGAGAGTCTTAGTGTAGAAGCGTGGCACCGTGTGTTGGCTTAATTTTTTTGCAGGGCGAAGTCACATCGGTGTTAATTCACTAATTGTTCCCGCCATAACAAAAATTCAAAAATACAAGTATGCAGGAATTTGTTGCTAATTTGTTACCCCAATCTCGAATTTTTTTGCTACACTTTTTGACCTTGAAAATGCATTTTCAAGGTTGTAGGAACAACAGTCTCGTCAAGGAAAAGTTTAAATACACCAAAAGATAGGTGGTATAATCTAAGGTTCTGATACGACGGGATTTTTCCAAATTCCATCGGCAAGTTAGGGTAAAATGGGGCTAAAGACAAACATTTTTTTTGTACATCTCGAAAAGGAATAACGGGGAAAATATTTTGTCAATATGACTTTTAAGCTTATGTGTTGTCTATAAACGTGTGAAAAAATTATACTTTTAAACATTTTTTTTCAGTGAATAACAGTAAAAACAAGATTTTCAAGTCCAAGTTTTTTGACCGTTTTACACAGTATTTTATTTTTTTTCTATTTTATTTTTGTATTTATAAACTTGAAATTTACAAAGCCATTAGATATTAGGTAAATGCGTTTTTGTACAAACTTTGACAATTTTTTGTAGTCTGTGAGCCGACATAACGGTAAAAAGAGTTTTGTTTCCGCGGTCCTTAATAACTATTTACATAAGCCTCATAAAACTATTATTCAACCAAATTTTGATGACGTCACTCAAATGCAGCATTGAAATGAGCAACAAATTTGATTTTCGAAATTGTTGAGTTCTTAGAAGTTATGATATCCAACTGAATTTAAGTGACGTCATCAAAATTTGTTTTGGATTTTCAGGGGTGAAGGAATGGGAGTAGAAATTTGAAATGCACTTTTTTGAAAAGCAACAAATTCAGGCTAAGGGCTCAGTGATTTGTTTTTACAAAAACTTTTCCTTGACAAAGTTTACTGTTGTTCCTACGACCCTGAAAATGCATTTTCAAGGTCAAAACGTGGAGCAACAAATTCGAGACTGGCGTAACAAATTATCAACATATTCCTGCATGCTTGTATTTTTGAAATTTTGAGTTTTGGATGATGGCGGTGTTTACCTTCATGTGAAGTTAGCCACGCTATGGTTTTGGCAGGGTAAGGGTAGGAGCAACAAATTCGGGAATGCGGCAACATATTAGCAACAAATTGCTGCATACTTAGATTTTTGAATTTTTGTTATGGCGGTGCTAACTTCACGCACCTTTTACCAATTTCAGTTGAAAAATAGCTTCAATGAAGATTTGTAAAGAGGTTTTTAAGCTTTTTCTGAAAGGAAAAATTATGCGGCCTAACTCCTTTACAATACCTTTTTTGATTTATTTTGTGATCGTCTTGTAGCAAACCACACACTGGCTGTAAAGAAAATACTATAATATCTCTCTTTGTGTCATAAAAAAGGCCATAAGAACTAACGCCACCACTTAAAACATCCGCCTTACCTCAAGAATAGGAACAAAAAAAACCTTATAAGCCTGATTGCGACAAATAGGTTCAAATAATAACAAAAGACATCGACTCCACATCACATTCATAATAATCCATGCCACTGACGACACGACTTAGCGAGAACGCCCGCCATGTCGCAACCAAGGACCTTTCTTCGTTATTCTTAAAATATGTTGCTGCAAGGATAAAGCCATCAGCAGAGCCTCCTTTCACTATACAGATGAACTGCCTCATTCAACAGGATGAACAACTTTGAGAAATTAGCATATGAAAGTTTATGATGGTGTGTGGGAATTTTGCGGACGTGTGTACATAACTCGTACAACACACCATCTAGCAGCTAGATGCCTGGCTATGTGAGTATTGGGGATGAAGAAGCTTTATAGTGATGGAGTGGGTGACAGGGGGATGATGTTGATGTTCTTGGTAAGGGTTCCTGTCTGGCTCAGGCTCGCCTGACATGACTGATGTGGGTGCTGATGCTCTCGGTTGGGTTTTATTGATGTTGTTGTTGCTTTTGTTAATGTTGGTTTTGGGTTTTGTTTACTTTGTTTTATTTTTATTCAAGTAAAATGCATCCTGCTGGAATCGGTCATTGTAAAAAAATAGAAAAACTAAAACAAAAAAAGTGTAATGTTGCAAGGAACACAATGCTGCTTTTCTAGAGCTCATAAAAGTGAATGAGTATGTATGCTAGTTTTGTTGGGGCATAATATTCTTCTGTTTAAGGTGCAACCACACACATTTAATTTAAAGAAGAAAAAAAGAAAACAGCTGTATTCTGATGGCATACAATAGAGATGTATCTCCACAAAGGAATGTCCATGCCATAATATGATTTGGGTTTTTTTGTGTGTATCTTTTTGTTAGTTTGAGGCAGCCAGAAAAGAGGATTGCTTAGGTTAGATTCCTTTATAGCGATTATTTTGTCTAAAAGATTTTGCATTTTTATTTCGTCACAGGTCCAGGTATACCTATTACCTAAGGATATAAAACAAATGATTTTAAACTTTGTTTTGATTTTATAGTTAGTTGTCCAGGAATTTGTATTTTTATGTGGTGCTGTGAAGCTTTTTATGAAAGGCTGAGGTAAGCTCGTCGGTGTGCAGGATCATTTAAAAAGAAGCAACCAACTTGTACTTGAAAGATAATGTCTCCATGAAATGTAAACACTAGTTTTTTTTTATTTAATTTCGACTTTCAATTTTATTTTTATTCAGTTTTCTTATTTTTATATAATTTTCACAACTGAACTAATTGTAAATGCAATTAATTTAGTTGTTAAAAAAAAACAATAATAAAGTATTTCATATACTTGTCCAAAGAGTTCCTTGCTTGAAGAGGAACGGCTTTTGCGATTCGATACGGAAACCTTGAATGTCTCTGGGCAATTCCCCGAGTAAGAAGATTTCGGAATCCATCTTAAGTGTCCCTGATATACAAACCAGAGAAAGAACCTTTTGGAACTCACCAATGTCCAAAGAGACCGCAAGGAGGAACTCTAAGGAAAGCTCTTTAGGAATCTTGGAGAAACTCTGAATGTCTCTGGACAGTTTCCAGAGAAAGAACCTTTCGGAACTCACTTTATGTGTCCCTGGCCCACAAACCAGAGAAAGAACCTTTTGGAACTCACCAATGTCCAAAGAGACCGCAAAGAGAAACTCTAAGGAAAGCTCTTTAGGAATCTTGGAGAAACTCTGAATGTCTCTGGACAGTTCCCAGAGAAAGAACCTTTCGGAACTCAATTTATGTGTCCATGGCCCACAAACCAGAAGAAGAACCTTGCGGAACTCACCAATGTTCAAAGAGACCTCGAAGAGGCACTCTTAGGAAAGTTCTTTGGGAATCTTGGCAAAACCCCGAATTTCTATGGACAATACCCAGAGAAAGAACCTATCGGAGCTCACCTTAATTATCCCTGATACACAAACCAGAAAAAAAACCTTGCGAAACTCACCAATGTCTAAGGAGACCTCGAAAAGGAACTCTAAAGAAAGCTCTTTGAGAATCTTGGAGAAACCCTGAGTGTCTCTGGATAATTCCCAGAAAAAGAACCTTTCGGAGCTCACCTTAAGTGTGCCTGATTCACAAGCCAGAGGAAGAACCTTTCGGAACTCACCAATGTCCAAAAAAAACCTCGAAAAGGAACTCTTAGGAAAGTTCTTTGGGAATCTTGGCGAAACCCTTAATGTCTCTGGATAGTGTTGTTCGTTTTTTTTTTACTTGCGATATAGGTACCATATATCAAGTTATGCATTCGCACAAAAAAAAAGTTTAGATAACAATCAAATATGACATTACGATGGTAGAGAATGAGAAAAAAGTGGATCCGAAAATTCTGTCTGTCTGTCTGTAAGTCTGTCTAACTGTCTGTTTGTATCAGAAGCCACGCCCACAGTCTAAACGGATGCGTTGATTTACTTCAAACTTGGTAAGTGGCATTTTTTTAGAGACTATCCTCAAATGTTTTCTGAATTATATTTTTTGGACCAAAAAAAATGTACCTGTCATTAACCTAATGGCTTTAGAAAGACTATTTTTTTCAAAAACGGTTCCTACGATTTTGATTAAAAAAATCACGGTCATTTTTTGGATAAGGTTTTTTTCAAAAACGGGTATTAACGGAACCTGCCGTAGAACCGTTTTTAAAAATGGCGTACCAATTTCTTTTTTTTATAGAAGTCATTGAAAATTTTATATAGAAAAAATAGTTTAAAAAAAAAACGGCTCTAATCATTATAGAAGAAATCAAATTACATACTTCGTTTTGAGGTCATAATTCATTTAAGAAGCTGGTTTAGTCATTTGAAAATCGAATTTTCTGCTTTTCTAATTTTTTTGTCTAAAACTGCATTTACAATTTTTTTAATTAAAAAGGCTGTAACTTTATCTATAAGAGTAAGTACGTGCGATCCAGTTGTGCAATTTATTTACTTTATATCATGTAATTAGTTTAATGAGTATTTCGATGATTGTCTTTTATTATTTCAACTTGCTTGTACCTACAATTCTTAATCCAATTAATACCCCAAATAACGATAGCATCAAATTTTCATTTATGATTATACAAAATGAAATGTAATTTCAACTGAATAACTTTATCTAATTCTGCTGAAAAATTAAGTTAAAGTTTTTGCAACATGAACCAAAATTTAACAGAACTCTCGTATTAAAAAAACACCAACATAAAATTTAACAATTCAATAAATCAACGTTTTCATTGCTCTTGAATGCCTTCTGTAGAAAAATAAACCCCCCAAAAAGGCATTGCCACAAAGTTTGTTATTTATTTTTTTTTGTTTTTTTTTTTTTTCGTTTTTGCTGATTCCACCCAAAAGGAAGCTGTAAAAACTCCATTAATAATTACATTTTTAAAAATTCAATCTAGAAATCAATCTGAGCATTTCGCCACACATCATATAAAACGCACGCAATTGGAATTCGAAAATTTTCATTTGCCATTGAATTCATTGCATTGAGAGAAAGGGAGTGTGAGTGTTTTTTTTTTTAACGATGAAAAAGAACGTATTCCTGCGGGATATTTTGTTAACACCAACAATTCTACTCACACTATTGAACTGAGTGTTATTGCTCAGTAGCGCACTGTGTCTATAGATTTTGCAATTTTTCTGATGGTAAGTAAATTTTTACCGAGTTTCCAATTATATTTACATTCCAATGAAAGTCCATGATTGAATTTTTGCTGAAATCAACATAAAGGAGCAAAAAATAATATTGAAATTAAAATATTTCCCTCAAGGGGCGTTAATTTTAGGCGGACTGTAGACAAGGCGCATTTTTATTTATTATTTTTTTTCTTGTTTTTATTATAACTTTTACAATATGTAGGTACATTGATTCGTTTGTATTATATGCTAAGAATGAAACCACTTCCACTTATGACCATTTAGCTGATTTAGCTCTCCGTAGACATGGCAAGGTTCTAATTGAAAACAATAATGCTTCGAGCAGTGTTTCAAGGATTGTGAAAGTTGATATTTTTTTCAAAAGTCATTCTACTCTCAGGAATCTTAAACACTGTTCGTAGCAAGTTACTCTTAAATGAACACACCTCATTTAAACTCCAATCCTGAGAGATGATTCTGTGACGTATACTGTAACGAAGCGTCACACTTCACTTCCCACCGAACCGCCACAAAATTACACAATAGCAAAAAGCGAACCGCTCTATCATGTAATTTACACCTGACAACCTTACGTCCCAGACTACTAATTACTTGATAATATAATGTCCCAGACTATTAACAACAGCCGCCTCAACACAAAATTCCAGTATCACAACCGACCATCATTATTAATTATTTTTACTAATTTTAAATTTTAATTATATAAAATTCACATTCAGTTTGTACATATAAATCTAATTATCGTTTTTGGTACTTAGTATAATTCATCCCTTATAGACTTTAAAGCCGCCTATGATAGCATAGCCAGGGTAGAACTTTGCAAAGCCATGAGAGAATTCGGCATCCCAAATAAATTGACACGACTATGTAGGTTGACCATGACCAACGTAACAAGCCAAGTTAAAATAGCCGGATTGCAATCCAGACCAATCAACATCTTTAATGGACTCCGACAAGGGAATGGTTTGGCCTGTCTCCTCTTCAACCTGGCGTTGGAGAAAGCAATCCGTGACTCTGGCACGGCAACAAGAGGGACCATCGTCAACAAGTCCAGCCAGATACTGGCTTACGCAGACGACATCGACATCATCGGAAGAACCGAACAAGCTGTACACGATTCCTTCATCCAGATCGAGCAGGCGGCACAAAATCTGGGGCTGCACATTAGTGAAGGTAAAACAAAGTACATGGTGGCGTCGAATGCGAGAAGAACAGTTGGTCAAACAATCAAAGTAGCGGAGCACGAATTTGAAGTGGTGCAATCCTTTAAATACCTTGGGTCAACAGTAGCAGCCGATAACAACAAAGAAGAAGAAATACGCGGGCGGCTTCTCAAATCCAACAGAGCCTACTACAGTCTGTCAAAGCTATTCAAATCCAGAGATCTAACCATAACTTCAAAACTGCTGCTGTACAGGACCATGGTCTTGCCAGTACTCATGTATGGATCCGAGACTTGGGTGCTTAGCAAAAAACACTGTGACCTCTTAGCTGCGTTCGAGAGAAAAGTCTTACGGAGAATTGTTGGCCCCATATGTGAGGAAGGACGATTCCGGAGACGGTACAGTCATGAGTTGTACGCAATCTACCTTGAAGCAGACATAGTGACAAAAATTAAGCTCGGTAGACTCCGGTGGGCAGGGCACCTACCTCGTATGAGCGAAGAGGAACCTGCTCGGAAAGTATTTTGTGGTACATTCTATGGTAGACGGCAGCGTGGTAGACCATGCTTGCGCTGGAGAGATGGCGTAGACCAGGACGCCCGAAGCCTTGGGGTGCGCAACTGGATGGCGTTGGCTCGAGACCGGGATAGGTGGAGAGACTTGTTGAAAGAGGCCTGGACCGGACCCCGGTTGCCGGGCCGATGATGATGATGATAACTCCCTTCGACTACCGGTTGCTCTTACGACATATTGTTGAGGTTGGGTTTTTTAGACCGTTTTGTTATAAATGTACACCTTCCGAGCTAGGATTTATTAATATCATAAGTATAGTAGGTACGAAATTCTTTAACGTTGGAACACCCCAAAGTTTATTTGACCTATTCAATAGTGTGCATCGAAAATTGTTGCTGATAAGCTATTTTAGTTTCTGACTGCAGTTGTTTTGTTTACTTTTGACTCTAATACATTATCAAAACATCACCAGTTGCTTGCGGTTTTGACATGTAACGTCGTCGATTTCATCAGCAACCCTTAGATATTGATTGTGTGCAATTTTGATGGAGCAGTCAGCCTCATCAGTAGACATGTCAGTTTCAACGAGATACCAATGGGGCAAATCATGGGAATATTATATAAACATTTAAACTATCATAAGCAACTTAGAATTTGATGCATAAGATCGGTTGTATTAATGTTAAGTTCTCGCGTCTTTTCCAAAATCTATTGCAGTGTAAATATTTGTTCGATGGGTGCTTTTCCGGGATCGGAAGCAACACTAGTAATGCTTAGGTCCAATAAGATCATGAGTAAATGGCTTGAAACGTTCAAACAAAACTTTTTATAGAATCAAAAACTTGGTGCATAAAAGCGTTTTTCTTCAAACTTGTTAGTTAAGTGTTTTGGGTGATTCTCTAGAGAGTCAATTGAAATGTTAGTTTCAAAAGGTCATGGAGAAACATTTTTTTTGTCGCTTTTCTCTTGCCTAGACAAATAGAATGACAAATAGAATCGCCTTCCAGAATACGGATGATTATCAATTTTCTAATAACATTTGAATAGCTGTAATTATATTACATTGTACATTTTTTTACATTTTTGGCGACAATCCAACACCTATGAATTTCTTAGATTTGTAGAAGTTTTACTGGATTTCTAAAAGTTAACAGTTTTTTCTAGGATAATAATTGTGTTTAAAGTCACTACAATAATCATTTTTTGTAACATTAGTGACCTCATTTAAAGTGTAGTCAAAATGGCAATTATAATTTTTTTTTTTTTCTTAAAACATTTCTTATTTATTTATATATACATTAGATCGGGGGCTAACGCTTTTGATCTAAATAAATAAGAAATGTTTTAAGAAAACAATGATTATAATTTTTACTTTAAATTACCTTAAAAACAAGGAAAGGACCAAGAAGTTTCAATAGGTCTAGAAAAACGTTGTCCCAGGCCACTGTATTGGTTTCAGTTGATCTCTTTTATAATCAAGTCAACGAATGAAAAAAAATGCTTCCTCCTCAAAATAAATCCAACAGTTTTAAAACTAGACACACTTATTAAGGGGTGCATGGTGATGTTCCAAAAAAAGTCCCCAAGAATCCGAAGTGAGCTCAAGCGGCAACTAGGAGAAACATGCAGTTTTTTCAGTTTTTTTCACGTTTATCTCGAAAACGGTTTTTCATATCGAAAAATTTTGCTCTACAAAAATTAAGCTTATTGAATTCTATACAAAATTAGTCCTGTAAAATTTTTCGTATCTGTAACAGTTTGGAAAATAACTCTAGCGGCGATGAAGAGGAACATGTATTTTTTCGGTTTATCGCTTTTATCGTGAAAACCATTGCTCGTACGAAAAAATAAACTTCCACAAAATTAAAGCTTATTAAATCTAATAAAAGATTGTAATTTTTGTTTTGTACGTGTATTAGTTTATAAAATAACTATATCGGCAGTTAAGGTAACCATGTGTTTTTGTTTCGGTTTTTCACTTTATCTCGGAAACAAAAATTATTCTACAAAATTAAGCCTTATTTAATTTTATAAACAAAAGCTCGTACACATTTTTTCGTACCTGCATATATTTACAAAATAGCGGCAGTGAAGAAAACATGCGGCCGATATGAAGCAGTTCTATCCTGATCTTCACTTTTGGAGCTAACCAAGAGTCTGGTTGTACAGGATGGGAGTTGTGGCTTTATTATGAGGTAAAAACCTTTATTGACTGCATTATTAACTTGAATACTGCTTCTTACCTTTGTTAGCTCAAGTTAAAAGTTAAATCCATTCTAGTTCAACAACATTTAAAACTGGAGGAGCTTCATTACCAGGGTACTTGACCCAAAATTTGGCTTTCCAACCATTTTTTTTTTCACCAGCTCTATGTTCAGTGCATTTTCGTGCTTGAAAATGGTATTACCATTAGTCGTTTCTAGTTTTTTTTTTAAGATGAGGCCATTATTTTACAGCTAGCAATAGCTTACTAAGCTTTGCAACGAAAAAGTGCTACCATAATTCTCTCGCTGCAATATCTTCAGTTCTAGGAACATATTAAGCGTTAAATACGGTAAATTTTTTGTTTTATGCTCAAAATAAAATTAACTAATTTTCGACTTTAAAACAGCTATTTAAATTTTTTTTCAGGATCAGATGATATATTTTGCATATCTTTCACAATCTTTTAGATATTTTAAGTGACAGCTAATTTCTTAAGCTTTTACCCAGTGATGTGTTATACAAATTTAAAAAAAAATTGCAATACATTTCCTTCACCAAGAATAACTGCTATCGAGTTATCCTTCTAGAAACATATCCATTTTTGTCTTTTTGCATTCAAAATAAATTCTAAGAACTACCCAAGGATAATAATTCTAATAAATACTCGCATGCTTGTCTTAGTTTTACACTTCCTTAAGTTTTCTAAAATAAATTCACCACCAATTCGATTTGGCTGGCGATATGATATCGGGTGCAGGTCACAACTATTTTTTACTCTTCTTTTTTGTTTGTTATAGGAGCACAATTGAGATAGCATACAACCAAACCGAACCTCTGCAATGTGCCACTTGATATTTCTTACAAAAAAAAAAACCCATGGATGTTCGATGCCAATGTGAAACAATAAAATTAAAGCTGATTGAAAAACTTTTAGACTCTGTCCTCGTTTTTTATTTTTATTTTTATTTTTTTTTTTGAATTAGATGCACAGCAGAAAACGTACAAACGTACAAAAACACTTTCGACTTTAGTTTAGTACACGCGAACCCGCAGAGTTGGAAGATAGACGCGTGTATTAAACTTTTCGTTGGGCACACATCAATTTCCGGTTTCATCGCCAATTCAATATGGTTTCTTCTATAGTGCTTCTAGTTTCAACGTTTCAAGATTAACCAATACTCTGCTATTGGGATGTACTAGTTTCTACTTGGGCTAAAGATAGAGAATATAGTTTCTGCCGTGGAATTGGTGTCAGTGTTACCAGAAGTGTGAACATTTCTTTTATATCTTTCTTAAGTGTTTGGTATGGGTTTCTTATTTGCTCTAAGGGCGAGTATTGGTTTCGTGTACAAAAATATTTTTAGGTTTTTATCAAAACCAGCATTACGATAGTTTTGATTACGATTCAAAAAAGTAGTTTTCGCCATTCCGTTCGTCGCGTTGGTCTGTGCGTCTGTTCCAAGGTTGACATTTTTTTTGTTTTTGAATATCTCAATTAGAACGAATACCTCCCATAAAATGATTTTGGAGGCTTGCATCTTTGAGTAATAACAGTAGCAACACATTTACATTTTATACTGGGTTTGTTTTTTTTTTGTATTTTTCATTTTGTGCGGAACACAATAAATTTATTAAACTACAGAAGTCAGCCATTGTTATTGATATTCTGACTGAACTATTTTCTACACTATAAGTCATCATCATCATCATCGGCTCGACAACCGGGGTCCGGTCCTGGTCTCTTTCAACAAGTCTCTCCACCTATCCCGGTCTCGAGCCGACGACGCCATCCAGTTGCGCACCCCAAGGCTTCGGGCGTCCTGGTCTACGCCATCTCTCCAGCGCAAGCATGGTCTACCACGCTGCCGTCTACCAAAGAATGTACCACAAAAGACTTTCCGAGCAGGTTCCTCTTCGCTCATACGAGCTAGGTGCCCTGCCCACCGGAGTCTACCGAGCTTAATTTTTGTCACTATGTCTGCTTCAAGGTAGATTGCGTACAACTCATGATTGTACCGCCTCCGGAATCGTCCTTCCTCACATATGGGGCCAACAATTCTCCGTAAGACTTTTCTCTCGAACGCGGCTAAGAGGTCACAGTGCCTTTTGCTAAGCACCCAAGTCTCGGATCCATACATGAGTACTGGCAGGACCATGGTCCTGTACAGCAGCAGTTTTGAAGATATGGTTAGATTTCTGGATTTGAATAGCTTTGACAGACTGTAGTAGGCTCTGTTGGATTTGAGAAGCCGCCCGCGTATTTCTTCTTCTATGTTGTTATCGGCTGCTACTGTTGACCCAAGGTATTTAAAGGATTGCACCACTTCAAATTCGTGCTCCGCTACCTTGATTGTTTGACCAACTGTTCTTCTCGCATTCGACGCCACCATGTACAGCCCCAGATTTTGTGCCACCTGCTCGATCTGGATGAAGGAATCGTGTACAGCTTGTTCGGTTCTTCCGATGATGTCGATGTCGTCTGCGTAAGCCAGTATCTGGCTGGACCTGTTGACGATGGTCCCTCTTGTTGCCGTGCCAGAGTCACGGATTGCTTTCTCCAACGCCAGGTTGAAGAGGAGGCAGGCCAAACCATCCCCTTGTCGGAGTCCATTAAAGATGTTGATTGGTCTGGATAGCAATTCGGCTATTTTAACTTGGCTTTTTACGTTGGTCATGGTCAACCTACATAGTCGTGTCAATTACTTTGGGATGCCGAATTCTCTCATGGCTTTGTAAAGTTCTACCCTAGCTATGCTATCATAGGCGGCTTTAAAGTCTTTAAACAGATGGTATGTTGGGATGTTAAATTCTAGACATTTTTCCATCGCCTGGCTAAGGGTAAAAATCTGATCAGTTGTTGATTTGCCTGGAAGGAAACCACACTGATAGTGTCCGTAACTTTAACAGTTACCAGTTAAAAATTGCAGCTCTGAACGGAATCGTTTTAAAACTTAATACAAATTTTTTTGAACAAATATTTTTTTTAATCACTAATCAGTAACAATTTTCCATTCCTGTTAAGGATATAGGTCTTGTTTTACCCCTTGAAATGGTAGGAAGAGTTTTCTCAAAAGTTTATTTCAAAGCAGAAAAACTCATCTTACACTCAAAACGTGGAAATCGCAGCTTTATAAAAGAAGTTTATTTTCAACTTCTTTGAAGAATAGAGTGTAAACAAAACCTTAGACCATTATCTGAATCATGATTAAATTCCACATTAAATTAATTACTTATTCCTGCTAGGCTGGTAACATTTTTTTTTTGCATATGTTTGTAAATGCATCATGAGTATAATGTTTGCGCTTCGACTCTCCACGAGACTGAAATTCCATCCTATTAATGGCAGAACTGATTTTTTTTTTTATGTTAGAATAGACTTGCCACGGAACAAGCAGAAACAGAACCACTATTTCCTCCCTCGCATCTTCTCACAACCTATCCTGTATACTAATACAGCCACTGATGTGTTTGTGTTAGCAAGCCCAGAAGGGTGTGAATTGGTTATCTGATGCAACAGTCGGGTAGTTTTTTTTTTTTTTTTTTGTTATTTTTTCATTTTTTTTTTTTGTATTTTGTTCACCACTAACAAATTTTTTTTTTAAACCAAAATTTTCCCGAGGCGTGAAATTGAGTGCAGTACTAAGCTGATGGGTGAGGATGGTTGGTGATGTTAGATTTATTTGTTTAGCACTCCTATAGTGGGAGAGGATTTAAAACGAAATGAAACGCATACAAACTTAAATTGAAATTGAATTCGATATTGATGGCTGCAAGAGATATTAAGTTTTAAAATTGAAATATTTAAAAGGTACAAGCTTGAATCAAAAGTTTAATTTTGTATCGAGTTTTCGTACGGGTAGGTTTGAGAAGGGTAAGAGGTAGGTATGTAGAAGTTTTGAACTTTTGACATGAAGCCAAAAAGCATAACTACCTCTATAAAGCAAGTACAGAAAATGACCGGATTAAAATCTAATTGTAAAATGAAGGGTTTTCTAATAAGAGGTGTTATTTTGAATAGTACGCTATTTCGGTAGCTGTCACTTTTGGAGCTGTCATTTTTTGACATTTGACAAGTAGAAACTACGCTATTAATAAAAATGGAACGATACACGCTTCAACAACGCATTGAAATTATTAAAATTCACTATAAAAATGGTGAAAATTTGGCAGAGACGGTTCGTAAAACTAAAACATTTTTGGGTCGTCGTGAAGCACCTTGTCGGACCGCAATACAGAAATTGGTGGACAAATTCGAGCTGTTGGGACAAGTTAGTGATGTGGAGAATAAAACCCGTGCATGTCGCTCAAGAACAACTGAGAATATTGCTGTTGTAGCCCAAAGTGTTGAAGAAAACCCAGGTTTGTCCATTCCTCGTCGTTCTTTGGAATTAGGCATTCCACAAACGTCATTACACCGTATTTTGCATAAAGACTTGGGTCTTAAGGCTTATAAAGTTCAGTTAACACAAGAACTCATCAACAACGTCGTGTCTTTGCTGATTGGGTCCTTGAAATGCATGAAAATGAACCGGAATTTCATCGAAAAATCATCTTGACTGATGAGGCCCATTTCCACCTCGGAGGCTACGTCAACAAGCAAAACTGTCGCATCTGGGGCTCGGAAAACCCAAGAGTTATTGTTGAAAAGCCTCTCCATCCTCAACGCGTGACTGTTTGGTGCGGTTTATGGTCCCGCGGGGTCATTGGACCTTACTTTTTCGAAAATGAGGCTGGAGCAACAGTTACGGTCAATGGATTGCGAAAAAGGTTCCGGACCGTGTTATCTCTCGAAGAGGTGATCACAATTGGCCACCGAGATCTTGTGATTTAACACCTTGCGACTTCTTCCTTTGGGGCCACGTGGAAGATAAGGTCTACGCCAACAGCCCAGCGTCGATTCAAGACCTCAAAGATGAAGTTCGTGAGGCTATCGAGGACATAGGGCAGCCACTTTGCGATTTGGTTATGGAAAATTTCATGAAAAGGATATGCGTCCTGTAAGCGTGGCCTTGGCGGCCATTTGGTTGATGTTGTGTTCCATTATTAACGGCATACCTTTATAATGAAATAAACATCCGATCATTTATCTCCAAAAATGCCATTTTTCTTTGAATATCAAAATAACACCTCTTATTGGAAAACCCTTTATTTA
This sequence comes from Meliscaeva auricollis, assembly GCA_948107695.1. Classification (NCBI taxonomy): domain Eukaryota; kingdom Metazoa; phylum Arthropoda; class Insecta; order Diptera; family Syrphidae; genus Meliscaeva; species Meliscaeva auricollis. Next base: position 74,511,654 of record OX403616.1, on the reverse strand, counting down.
AAGGCTGTATTATGGGATGTCCTCACAGGCTTTTAAGGCTGAAATTTGAAAGCGTAGGTACAAACAAGATACAATATACACACAAACATAGTTCAAATCAAAATATTATGCTTATGAAATTTTGAAAATTTCTAGTATTTTGACATTTAACTCAATTTCGTTGACAAATCTGCTTGAGGATGCATTATTATTTCAAATTAGAATACCAAACATTCCCATGGCGGATGAGAATAAAAATAATTCATCACAAATTGCAATTTTCTTTGTGTGAACTATGATTTATCTAGTTTCTATGTATGTCAAATAATACTACTTGATCCTGTATTAAAATTGCCACAAACAAATTAATTTGAGAACGAGACCAAAATACCAAAACCTAAATTGCAAGTTCAAAGCAAAAACATTTGTCCAATCTCGATGAAATATTTTCAAAGTTTCGTAACGGCGGCGCGGCGCCATTCATTCTCTAATGTTCACTCTCAAAATATTTTGTCACGGTTTTCATTTTATTGTTAATAGGTTGTGTGTCTGTCCTTGCATAATGGTTACACTTTATGCTCTGTTAGCCAAGTTGCTATGCAATAAGAGGGCTTAAAGGTTTTTATTTGTGTTTGATGTTGGGATGCGCGAGGCAAAGCATTGATATGCCTATATAATAATACCCATTGGCTCTTGTTGGTTGTACCACGCACGAGAGGCCAAAAGCAATTTAGAAATGCATAAACAAATAATGCAATGCATTTACGCCATCACGCACTCAATAAACGTTATAACCCCGTGTAACCAAAGAGTTTTAGGAATTTTGTTGGGCATAAATGTTTATTGCATTCTGCTACTTCATTGAGTTTCACAAAATTTAGCTGTTGTTTATTGCTTTGAGGCAAATTTTTGAGGACTTTTAATTTTAAGCCATAGGTAAACCTATACCTATAATACTTAGAGACATTTGTACTAAACGTTCAAAGCAAGGATGTGGAGCCTTGTCTTAACTACCGTCAAGGTCGTATCGAGAGCAGAAAGTCAGTTTATATAACAGGTCCAAAATCCCCTAAAATAGTAACACCGATTTTATTTTTTTAAACAGCATTTAAAGGGGTAGAAGGGTTAATCCAACTGCAGAATTTCTGCAATTACAGTCATATCAGAGATGATTGACACATATTTTTGAATGCAGTTTAAGAAAAAGCCAATAGGGGGATTTTTAATGCAGTTTTAGAAAAAATAAAATGCACGACTGAATCGCACGAACTTGCTCATGTAGTGCAAAGCTAGTTTATGTATTAATTTAGCTTGAAAATTTTAGCTTTTGGTCATCTGATGTGTGTAGGTATTTGAGAGATATGCACAAATAAGCAAAAGTAAGTATTTTTTTAAAACGGGAACACTTTTAGAATATTTTTGTTTAAAAATAGCTCGATAGATTTTTTTTGAAAAAAATTTTAAAAATTTATCGCTATTGAAGAAATCATATCAAAAAGTTTAATCAAAATCGTTTGAGCCGTTTTCAATAAAATTCAAATAACTCAAAAATGTTGTATGGGAGGAACTCGTTCTAGATGAGATATTCAAAAACAACAAAACAAAAAAAAACAACTTTTGAAATTACGTAAAAATCATCTGTACCAAATTTGAAGAAAATCAGTCCACGCGTTTGGGCAGTGGAGAAGTGTACAGATGGACGCACAGACGCACAGACAGACGGACGGCATGACGAAAACCACTTTTTTGGACTTCTCCATCATCGTAATGTTGGTTTTGATTAAAACCTCAATTTTTTTTTGACACGAAACCAATACTTGCGCTATAGAGCAAGTAAAAATTAAAAAAGCATAAAATTCGATTTTCATATGACTAAAATATCTTCTTAAATGAATTTAACCTTAAAACTAAGTATGCAATTTGATTTCTTCTATAATGATACATTTTTAGAGAAAAAAATTTGTTTTAAAAAACAAACTATTTTTTCTATATAAAATTTTGCAAGAACTTTTATAAAAAAAAAATTGGTACGCCATTTTTAAGATATTATTTTCTTACATCTAAAAACTAAATTTTGAAAAAAAAAACATTGAACAGTTTTCAAAAAAATTGTTTTTCAAAAAAAAATTTCAATTATTTTTTAAGATCCAAAAAAATTATTTTTTCGAAAACTGCTCAATCTATCTGGAGCTAGAGCCTAAAGAACTAAAGCAATTATCTTCAAACTTGGTAGTTAAGGGCTTATGGTGATTCCCTAGAGAGGAAATTGAAATAGGACCAAAATTAACGGTACCAGCCATACAACCAATATGGAAAAACTTGATTTTCTCAAAAACGGCTCTAAAGATTTTGGTTAAAATTTCTATGTGTAATACAACAGGCAAGGTCGTACTTTTGAAATGAAAAAAATATTCTGTCAACGGTTAAAAACGGTACCTCCCATAGAGCCGTTTTTATCTTTTCTGATTTTCTCGTAAGCGACTCCACGGATTTCGATCAAAATTTTTACACAAGGGGTTCTCAACAATTTTCAAGTTATTTCATATCAAAATTTTGAAATGAAAAAAATTGGATTTTTAAAAAAGTTTCAAAATTTTTTTTAAAAAATCAATTTTTCAAAAATGCGTGAATGATTTTTTTTTAAATTTTGGTTTTAAATGTCCTTTAATATTTTCTTAAAATCAAACGGCATACTTAGTTTTGAGATCAAAACAATTTAAGAAGTTGTTTAGGTCGTTTTAGTAATAAATTTTATGTTTTTTTTTTTAATTTCTTATAAAATTATAAACTTTATATATGAAGCTTTAGCATCCACAGCATTTTTGACCCTAAGAGCAAGTACGTGCAACCCAGTCGTGCATTTTATTTTGTTTACTTGTCACAGCAAGTACCTAACCTACCCATGCGTTTTCAAAGCCAACAAATCAATACTGTCCAGTAAATGAGTTAATGTAGTTAAAAATCAACTCTTCAAAATCTGTAATAGTTCTTCTATGTTCCTTTTGTATTGACCTTCATGGAAACTGCAATTTTTCCACCTCGTGCATGTGTCACTCTCCAATTTATAATAATTTAAGATTAATTTAAAATGCCTTGATGAGGTTTTAAATAGCTTTAATGTCAAATGGAAAATCTCTCACTGACTTAAATGTTAAGCTTCTTAAATGAATTAGACCTAAAAACGAAATACGCTATTCTTCTGCTTGTATAAAATTTAATTTTTGAAAAAATAGTACCTAAAAACGTCTGTGGGGTTTTTAATCGAGCGGTATTTTTGAGGTGTTAGAAAATGTGATTAAGAGTTAAGACCCACTGCAACAAGCTGTGGAAGCTTACAAGAATTTGACGCAATTATGACCACCATTTATAACTTTTAATTAAAATTGATGAATGAAAAACTGAAATCAACACTCCAACCATCAGAACATCGATTTAACTAGATTTGATCTAGAGAAAAACCTTAAATACATGAATATAATTTATCCTTTGACATACATAAACTCAGGAGATTTATGATTTTTATTCTTTTTGATTATTTTTTTTTCTCCTCTTTTTAATTTCATGTATGACACGAAATAAACCTTTTGTTGTCATGCCTCTTTAATTTAAATTATACCAATGTCTGCATATGAGATTGTGCTTGGGTTTGTCATTTTAATTTTTAATATTCGTGTTTTGTTTTCCATTTTCAATATGACGATGTATGTTCTGTAAAGCTTCGGGCAGATTAAAATAAAATCGAATAGGTCGAATGAACTTGCTGTGGAACAAAATTGGTTATTGAGTCTGTACAAAAAAATAATAACCTCAGAGATGAGTTTTTTTTTCCTATTTATATAAGTTTTAAAGTTATAATTCAATTAATTTTTACAACGAGGGACAGCTCAATCTATTCGAAAATAAAAAAAAGTGTCTTACAGAAGTAAAGACTCCCAACCCGGCAATTATCTTGGTGAAACCAAGATCTTATAATATTATAATTTAAATATTTGGTCTCAATCTATAAATTGTATTTATTAAAAAAAAAGTACGCATACGCCACAGTGACCCACTTCGAAAACAATACAGCAGTGGAGTGTGGCTTTGGCAATTTTTAATTAACAGTTAAATTTAACAAATAAAAGTACATACATAAAACAACTAGTATTGAAATCATGGTTTGTTGCTTTATGGTCTGATTATACGACCCAACTTACATACTCTTCAGGTTTTTACTCTTGAAATTCTCTTTAGACTTTACTATTAATTGATTAAACAAAAAACATGAGATTTCAAATATTTCTTTTTAGGTTTGGAATAAAAGCCTTCTAGAAAGAAAAAACAACTTTAAGAAAACTAGGTTCATAAATGATAACCCTTTTATCAAAAAGAATTTGAAACAAAATAATTTTAATATGTGTTATTTTGAAGGCGCTTTCTTTTTTTTCGAGGTAGAACGAAAAAATAGCAGATATAATTTTAACCGCCACGCTGCACATACTGCAAGGACAGAGAGGGAAATCTGATCACCGATCCACAAAGCATACTGGAGCGATGGGAAGTGTTCTTTAATGAATTGCTAAATGGTCAGCTCACAGCAGAAGTGGAGGCTCCACTACTTCAAGATGAACACCCTATGCTACCGCCACCAAGCATAGAAGACGTTGAGAAGGCTATAGGACGGCTCAAAAAAAATAAAGCCCTGGGAGCCGATGGCATACCAGCCGAATTATTCCACCACGGCGGGCCAGCCTTACGTCAAGCAATTCATGATATCATAGTGCACGTATGGGAGCATGAAGAAATGCCAGAAGACTGGCGAAAAGGTATCATATGCCCCATACATAAGAAGGGAGATGTACCGCCTATAAGATACTCTCCTCTATCCTACAAGACCGGATAACCCCATACGCTAAAACCATCATCGGACACTATCAGTATGGTTTAATTCCAGGCGAATCAACAACTGATTAGATTTTTATCTTTAGGCAAACGATGGAAAAATGTCTAGAATTTAACATCCCAACATACCATCTGTTTATAGACTTTAAAGCCGCCCATGATAGCATAGCCAGGGTAGAACTTTACAAAGCCATGAGAGAATTCGGCATCCCAAATAAATTGATACGACTATATAGGTTGACCATGACCAACGTAACAAGCCAAGTTAAAATAGCCAGATTGCTATCCAGACCAATCAACATCTTTAATGGACTCCGGGGATGGTTTGGCCTGCCTCCTCTTCAACCTGGCGTTGGAAAAAGCAATTCGTGATTCTGGCACGGCAACAAGAGGGACCATCGTCAACAGGTCCAGAAAGATACTGGCTTACTCAGACGACTTCAACATCATCGGAAGAACCGAACAAGCTGTACACATTTCCTTCATCCAGATCGAGCAGGCGGCACAAAATCTGGGGCTGCACATTAGTGAAGATAAAAGAAAGTACATGGTGGCGTCGAATGCGAGAAGAACAGTTGGTCAAACAATCAAGGTAGCGGAGCACGAATTTGAAGTGGTGCAATCCTTTAAATACCTTGGGTCAACAGTAGCAGCCGATAACAACATAGAAGAAGAAATACGCGAGCGGCTTCTCAAATCCAACAGAGTATACTACAGTCTGTCAAAGCTATTCAAATCCAGAAATCTAACCATAACTTCAAAACTGCTGCTGTACAGGACCATGGTCCTGCCAGTACTCATGTATGGATCCGAGACTTGGGTTCTTAGTAAAAGGCACTGTGACCTCTTAGCCGCGTTCGAGAGAAAAGTCTTACGGAGAATTGTTGGCCCCATATGTGAGGAAGGACGATTCCGGAGACGGTACAGTCATGAGTTGTACGCAATCTACCTTGAAGCAGACATAAGCTCGGTAGACTCCGGTGGGCAGGGCACCTAGCTCGTATGAGCGAAGAGGAACCTGCTCGGAAAGTCTTTTGTGGTACATTCTATGGTAGACGGCAGCGTGGTAGACCATGCTTGCGCTGGAGAGATGGTGTAGACCAGGAGGCCCGAAGCCTTGGGGTGCGCAACTGAATGGCGTCGGCTCGAGACCGGGATAGGTGGAGAGACTTGTTGAAAGGGGCCAGGACCGGACCCCGGTTGTAGAGCATTGAAAAATTATATTGGTATCAAATGATAGGCAGTTTTTTTAATTTTTTTAAAAAAGTATATGGCAACACTGGAGATTTTGAAATACCGGTGAACCTTTCATTTAATACCAAACACGTTTGTGTTGTGGTCAATCTGGAGTCAAAATGATGATCATGAATTGATTTGACTTCTTTACTTTATTGGCATATTAAAAACACTATTCAATTCGATTAGTCTCATTGGTCAGTCTCAATTTTTGTAATGTCCATAAAATACCTTTAATTTATCCATACTACAAAAACAGTATGCTCCGTTTTTTTTGTGTAGTAAAATCCGAAAAACATAATTTTTTACTGCCCGAAGATGTAAGTGCCAATGATATAAATGATAATGGAAATTCTTGTTGTTTTCGTTTAAACTTTTTTGCACACATATTTTTTTTTTTTTTTTATTGTATATAATTCAATTAACAGACATATACTGGACTATGTTCCCAATGATGCGAACGGGAATTAAACTTCTGTTCAAGTCTGCTGAGATTATTTGCATAATGAAAGTGATGTTTAAATTGTAAACAGAAATATCGACAGTTCAATATTCCAGTGACTGCGAGTATCTACAAATATTTCAATATGCTCAGTTGCACGTACAAGGGATTACACTTTGTGTCAGAAAATGAATTTTTATTTTTTTTTGTTTAATGTAAATTATGTACCTTGGTATGTGTACATTGAAATACTTACTACGATAAGTATTTTATCGACAATAATTGCAGTTGAATAGATGTATTGAGGGCTTCACTCCAGATACCCGGAGGGTAAAAATATTTAAAAATTATAAAATTCACATTTTTTTTTAATTTTTTGAATTCAGGACTTTTTAATTTCTCAATATAATTGATGATGGTGTTGATCCCAGCATACGCATCAGAAAAATTCCAATCTAAATAAGTAAAGTTTTGTATTGGAAATTGAAAAAACATTTTACAAACATTTCTACCAGCACTTTTGGACATCAGCCTTAAAGCATTTTTACTTTTATTCTCCTTTAAATTTCTTACATATCCACTCTTAATAGATTTTTACCATTTTATTACCTACTGGAGGGGCAGTCTAAAGACAAGGAGTTTGATCAAGCAAACTAGAAGAATGTATTTGACGGCTTGGTAAGAACCCTTAGTGGCTTTGTAGTGATGATTTGCTTAACTGATCAATGTATTCCGATAAGGGCTTCTCCATTAGAAGCACATACTACCTATGGGGTTGGAAATTGAAGGACTTGCTTCTTTCAATACAAGTCTATTGGGTGTACAAAACCAATATACATCACATCAATATATTATATACAATATTGAATTGAGTTTAATTTATGGCTATTCAACTTGTTGAAATATCGGATAGCACATAGTACGGACAGAGTAGAAATGAATTGTTTTTCGAAAAACACGATATGGAGTGTTTAATTGAAAATTCAAAAGCAGCTAGTGATGGCTACCTTTGGTGTAGGATACCTGCAACACAGCATACTCGATATCCATACGGGTGGTTAGCTTATAAACGATTTACCTAATTGATAAGGAAAAATCTATAGAACAACATTTACGTAGATATATATTTTGCTGATGTAGCTTTAACTTGAAAAAGTGAAAACTATTCAAGGATGTATAGATCCCGCATAAGGAACCTGCCAAGTTTAGTTTGCAGAGGATAAGATTTCAGTTGAAGAAGATAAATGATGCTGAAGTCATCAGCAGATTGCATGTGAGAGATAGCAAACTTAAGGGTTTACGGTTTATGCACTGTGAATAAAATTAAATATTCATAAATTTACTTGAAAAATTGTTTACTGCTGTTTATTATAGTTTTATGACGGTTGGGAGATTAGAGTTGGCAGTGTGTTTCGTATGAAGGGTTTCTTCCTATTTATTGAAGATGAAAATATAATGATTTGGTGCTGATAAATATCTTTCTGAAACGTTGGGAATTTATGTGTATATGGAAAGCAAATTCATCAAAATATCTCATCTTTTTTTCTCATTTTCGAGTAAAGTAGGGATACCTTTCAAAACCAATAAGCTTAATAGTTTACTCCTTAGCTTTAACTTGTTGCTGGTTGGGGTTGTCATGATAATAACAATTAATATTTGTTTAAAAAAAATTACTGGAACTAACAATTTTTATTTATTTAAAGGGTTTTCCAATAAGAGGTGTTATTTTGAATAGCCCGCTATTTCGGTAGCTGTCACTTTTGAAGCTGTCATTTTTTAACATTTGACAAGTAGAAACTACGCTATTAATAAAAATGGAACGATACACGCTTCAACAACGCATTAAAATTATTAAAATTCACTATAATAATGGTGAAAATTTGGCACAGACGGTTCGTAAAACTAAAACATTTTTGGGTCGTCGTGAAGCACCTTGTCGGACCGCAATACAGAAATTGGTGGACAAATTCGAGCTGTTGGGACAAGTTAGTGATGTGAAGAATAAAACCCGTGCACGTCGCTCAAGAACAACTGAGAATATTGCTGTTGTAGCCCAAAGTGTCGAAGAAAACCCAGGTTTGTCCATTCCTCGTCGTTCTTTGGAATTAGGCATTCCACAAACGTCATTACACCGTATTTTGCATAAAGACTTGGGTCTTAAGGCTTATAAAGTTCAGTTAACACAAGAACTCGAGCCGGCTGATCATCAACAACGTCGTGTCTTTGCTGATTGGGTCCTTGAAATGCATGAAAATGAACCGGAATTTCATCGAAAAATCATCTTGACTGATGAGGCCCATTTCCACCTCGGAGGCTACGTCAACAAGCAAAACTGTCGCATCTGGGGCTCGGAAAACCCAAGAGTTATTGTTGAAAAGCCTCTCCATCCTCAACGCGTGACTGTTTGGTGCGGTTTATGGTCCCGCGGGGTCATTGGACCTTACTTTTTCGAAAATGAGGCTGGAGCAACAGTTACGGTCAATGGATTGCGCTATCGAGAGATGATTAATGATTTTTTATGGTCTGAATTGGATGGTATCGATCTGGACAACGTTTACTTTCAACAAGACGGCGCTACGTGCCACACACGCAATGAAACCATCGATCTTTTACGGGAAAAGTTTCCGGACCGTGTTATCTCTCGAAGAGGTGATCACAATTGGCCACCGAGATCTTGTGATTTAACACCTTGCGACTTCTTCCTTTGTGGCCACGTGAAAGATAAGGTCTACGCCAACAGCCCAGCGTCGATTCAAGACCTCAAAGATGAAATTCGTGAGGCTATCGAGGACATAGGGCAGCCACTTTGCGATTTGGTTATGGAAAATTTCATGAAAAGGATATGGTCCTGTAAGCGTGGTCTTGGCGGCCATTTGGCTGATGTTGTGTTTCATTATTAACGGCATACTTTCCTCTTTATAATGAAATAAACATCCGATCATTTATCTCCAAAAATGCCATTTTTCTTTGAATATCAAAATAACACCTCTTATTGGAAAACCCTTTATTACGACTGGACGTAGGTACCTACATGCTCTTGAAGCACACGGTGCTTAGATTGCTTAGATTCTTTAAGTAACGTTTTGTTAATATGTTTTTTTTAACATACAAAAATGAAGAAAAAAACCAAAAATTTGATTTTACAATCACTTAAAATAAAAATGCTTCTTAAGCTTCAACACTAATTTCTATATCATTGTCAATGCAATCAGATAGCATGTAGTTCGGTATTCGAGTGTTTGTACTCTTGATTTTTACTTGCATAAAGGGCAAGATTGCTAACATGTTGGAGGTATTAATAATCAAAAATAACAATAACATATGCAAGGGGTGGGGCAGTATAGACGATTGCTGTGAAGCTTTTTATCAAAGGCTGAAGTAAGCTCGCCGGTGTCCAGGATCCTTCCCAAAGAAGCAACAAACTTGGGCTTGAATAATAAAGTCTCCGAGAAATATAAACACTTTTTTGTTTTAAATTTCGATTTTCAATTTTAATTTTTTTTATTCGATTTTCTTATTCATATAATTTTCACACTTTTATTACAATTAGTTCAGTTATTAGAAAAAAAACAACAAAGTATTTTATATACTTGTCCAAGGAGTCCCTTGAAGAGGAACCCCGAGGAATGGCCTTTGGGATTCGATATGAAAACCCTTAATGGCTCTGGACAATTGCCAGAGAAAGAACCTTTCGGAATTCACCTTAAGTGTCCCTGATACACAAACCAGAGAAAGAACCTTGCGGAACTCACCAATGTCTAAAGAGACCTCGAAGAGGAACTCTAAAGGAGCCAACCCATAGAATCCGTCGCGTCCGTTCCGTCAACGAATCCGTTGTCGATGAAGTTAAAAAAGTTCCATTATTTTTTCCGTCGCGTCCGTGCTTATGGGTCGCTTCTCATAAGAACGTGTGTATTTTATCGAGCTGTCAGTTGAAAACGTCGACGTAACGCACACAACGAATTATATGGGTTGGCCCCTTAAAAAAAGTTCTTTGCGAATTATGAACCCTGAAATGTCTCCGGACAATTCCCAAAGAAAGAACCTTTCTTTTACCAATGAAAATGAAATCGAGTGAGGTATTAAGAAGAGATAATTTAAAAAAAGGTGCAAGTACCTACCTACAATAGTCGATTTTTACTTGCAATATAGGTTTTTTACTTGCGATATATGTAGTATGATAAAGGGTAAGTTTAGGATTCGTAAAACAATCGAACTCCAGATAACAATCAGACATGCCATTACGATGATAGAGAATGCGAAAAAAGTGGATAACGCAATTCCGTCTTTCCGTCTGTCTGTCTGTCTGTCGATTAAATTTGTGTGCCTAATTTTGATAGTAGGGTCGTACTTCTGAAATAAAAGAAATGTTTGTACAAATTCTACTAACGGTACCACCCATAAAACCGTTTTTTTTTTTTTTTTTTTCATTTTTGACTTTCTCTTAAACGACTCAACTAGTTTCGACGAATTTTTTTATACGCTCATTAACAATTTCAAAATTATTTGATATACAAAAATGGTATGGTCTTGTCTTAGTCCAGAACTTAGCTATTTTAAGTCGTATTGACTTGAAATTTTGCATACCTACATTTGTGGAATTTATTGTATTTATTTTAACCGAGTCGATTTTTACAGTATCCTGCTCCAACAAATTAATAAAAAGAAAAAAAAATGCAAACACGTGAAAAACTTTAAAAATTAACGGATCAGAGTAATGTTTAGTTAGGAGCAATTTACTAGCAATATCGGCACTTAACGTATTAACCTTCGAGCCAATTAAAGACACGAATTAATTTGGAGAGATTTGGTGATATTTTTTCCCCATTTGTTCCATTAGCTTAGTTATTTAAAAGTATCAGCTTACTAATCTCCCGGTGTACAAGCTCCCATTAATTTTCTACACGATACATGTCAGAAGATTGAATTAGTCACTCCAAAAAATGAAGATTATCCTCTTCTAAGAAGTTTCTTACCCAGCCGTCTGGTGTCTTCTGAGTCATGATGCGTGTTGTTATAAACTGCTTTCAGGGCTATTAAACCCCAAATGTGGATTCATATGGTTTCTGAAATATCCCTTCACAAAATGAGCAATAATCCGGGTCCTTACTTGAATAACTGAAGCAACTTGTTGATGGGTGAGTGAAGAATTAAAAAAAAAATCCTTGATACAAATTTGATTCCATCAATATTTTGAAACTTTTCTTTTGCACTAATTTTAATATTATTATTGACATTATGTGTGAAATATAACATCGTTCAAATGGCTTCGCTGGGTGCATGGTGCGCATTCGAAAGGTCCAACTTTTGATGACTTTGGGCGCATAAATCAGGCTGAATTTGACCGATGACATCGATTATATTGTCTTTGAGGGCCGCTGTGATTTGCAGCTTATTCGCATAGACCTGCGACTTAAGAAAGCCCCACAAAAAAAAATCCAAAGGGATCAAATCACACGATCTTGGTGGATAATTCACGTAGCCCTGGCGTGAGATGCCAATCAACAGGATTGACATGTAGCGCCATCCTGTTGAAACCATATGTCTTTGGTGTCCATATCATCTAATTCAGGCCACAAAAAGTTGGTGATCATCGACCTATAACGGTCAACGTTGACGGTGATGGCCTGGCCAGCATTATTTTCGAAGAAGAACGTACCGATGACACCTCCAGCCCAAAATCCACACCAAACAGTAACTTTATTTGGATGCATTGGCACCTCGTGAATCTCGAGTGGATTGATGTTGTCCCAAATCCGGCAATTTTGTATATTCACGCACTCATTCATCCAAAAATGGGCCTCATCGCTAATGATGATTTTTCGACCAAAATTGGGATCAACTTTCAACTGCTCCAAAACCCAATTTGTACGTGTTGTTCTACGCTGTTCCATTATGATTTGTCTTTAGTAATTGATTAAAAGGACGATATTTTGACAGAAAATAAAAGAAACAATATGGCCGCCACGAGCTGTCAAAATCAAACCGTCCCTATTGGAAAACCATTTATTCTGAATTTAGATAAGGATTTAAGACATATTATTGTCATTTAAAGTCCAAAACATAAAAAAAAAAAATAATGTATTCTAGTTAAAATATAGATTTGTAGTTACTTCAAATTTAAAACTGACCTTCTGGATCTATAAAAATCATTTGATGATTTATTTTTGTCTTGAGCCATCCAGTTTTTTCTGCTTATTTCATGCTTTCAAGCACCCCACTACAAAAGCTTTTTTTTAATTTTGTTTTAAAGTAAAGTTAAAAAACCCTGCATTTTTGTAATTTTGGATTTAATGATTGTGTACAAAAAAGAGAAATATTTATTTAACTAAAAACATATAATAACGAAAAAGTAAACAGTCACTTTCATCGTAATTGTTGAAACCGCCTTGGGTGCATTTTAGATGGAAAAAATATTTAAGTATCGATTTTCATCCCATCGTACATGAATGTAGCAGAATACCAGGCAATTTTGTATAAATTTCATTTTATTCAAAATATATTGTACGTGTGCCATTCAGGGAAAAATAAAATCCAAATAAAGCAAGCAATACTTGTATACGAGGGATGACAGTGTCATGTGATTTGCAAAATGGATTTTCACTAAATTCAATTTAAAGTTATAATATTTTTGCATACATTGAGGAAGAATGACATTTATTTATTTTTTTTTTTGTATTATTATTACATAAATGTAAATGAAATTTAAAGTGTCTGAGTGAAAAATGAATTTTTCTTTCAAAGAAAATATGAAAGAAAAATAACACAATTTATAAAATTGGCAATTTTCATACAAAATTGAAAAATGACGAAGTTACAGGGTTGGACAAAAAAAAATCACAATGTAAAATTGGCTGAATATGAATGTTGACAAAATAATAGTTTTGATTGAAAGTACGTTTTATAAACAGTATGTCTTTTTTTTAAACGTAAAAGATTAAAGAATATGTGAAACAATTGGAATTAAAAAGTTGTTCCACCTTTATTTTATGATGCTACCATGTTTTATGAGGAGCAAAGCTGTTGATGGGAAATCAAAACCTAAGGAAAAATACGTGATAATTTATGAATGCTCACATTTAAGCTGCATTTTCTGGTTAATTTTCAGAAAATATTTGCTCTTACGAGGAAATGCATAATTTTCTGGTTAACTTCAGAGATTGGCAATATAATCCTCATCATCATCGGCTCGACAACCAGGGTCCGGTCCTGGCCTCTTTCAACAAGTCTCTCCACCTATCCCGGTCTCGAGCCGACGCCATCCAGTTGCGCACCCCAAGGCTTCGGGCGTCCTGGTCTACGCCATCTCTACAGCGCAAGCATGGTCTACCACGCTGCCGTCTACCATAGAATGTACCGCAAAAGACTTTCCGAGCAGGTTCCTCTTCGCTCATACGAGATAGGTGCCCTGCCCATCGGAGTCTACCGAGCTTAATTTTTGTCACTATGTCTGCTTCAAGGTAGATTGCGTACAACTCATGATTGTACCGTCTCCGGAATCGTCCTTCCTCACATATGGGGCCAACAATTCTCCGTAAGACTTTTCTCTCGAACGCGGCTAAGAGATCACAGTGCCTTTTGCTAAGCACCCAAGTCTCGGATCCATACATGAGTACTGGCAGGACCATGGTCCTGTACAGCAGCAGTTTTGAAGTTATGGTTAGATTTCTGGATTTGAATAGCTTTGACCGACTGTAGTAGGCTCTGTTGGATTTGAGAAGCCGCCCGCGTATTTCTTCTTCTATGTTGTTATCGGCTGCTACTGTTGACCCAAGATGTTTAAAGGATTGCACCACTTCAAATTCGTGCTCCGCTACCTTGATTGTTTGACCAACTGTTCTTCTCGCATTCGACGCCACCATGTACTTTGTTTTATCTTTACTAATGTGCAGCCCCAGATTTTGTGCCGCCTAGTCGATCTGGATAAAAAAATCGTGTACAGCTTGTTCGGTTCTTCCGATGATGTTGAAGTCGTCTGAGTAAGCCAGTATCTTTCTGGACCTGTTGACGATGGTCCCTCTTGTTGCCGTGCCAGAATCACGAATTGCTTTCTCCAACGCCAGGTTGAAGAGGAGGCAGGCCAAACCGTCCCCTTGTCGGAGTCCATTAAAGATGTTGATTGGTCTGGATAGCAATCCGGCTATTTTAACTTGGCTTGTTACGTTGGTCATGGTCAACCTACATAGTCGTGTCAATTTATTTGGGATGCCGAATTCTCTCATGGCTTTGTAAAGTTCTACCCTGGCTATGCTATCATAGGTGGCTTGAAAGTCTATAAACAGATGGTATGTTGGGATGTTAAGTTCTAGACATTTTCCATCGCCTGCCTAAGGGTAAAAATCTGATTAGTTGTTGATTTGCCTGGAATGAAACCACACTGATAGTTTCCGATGATGGTTTTAGCGTATGGGGCTATCCGGTCTTGTAGGATAGAGGAGAGTATCTTATAGGCGGTACTCAACAACGTGATACCTCTATAATTGCTGCACGTTGTGACATCTCCCTTCTTATGTATGGGGCATATATACCTTTTCGCCAATCTTCTGGCATTTCTTCATGCTCCCATACGTGCACTATGATATCATGAATTGCTTGACGTAAGGCTGGCCCTCCGTGGTGGAATAATTCGGCTGGTATGCCATCGGCTCCCGGGGCTTTGTTTTTCTTGAGCCGTCCTTGAAGTAGTGGAGCCTTCACTTCTGCTGTGAGCTGACCATTTAGCAATTCATTAAAGTACACTTCCCATCGCTCCAGTATGCTTTGTGGATCGGTGATCAGATTTCCCTCTCCGTCCTTGCAGTATGTGCAGCGTGGTGTGTATTGCGTCATGTTTCGGACGGATTGGTAGAACTTCCGCGCCTGGTGCGGACCTCGCTCTCGGCTGTTCTCTATTTCACAGATTAGGTTCTTCTCCCAGGCTGATTTTTTCTGTCTGTGAAGCCGTTTTTCTATTCTTCTGAGCTCTTTATATTCCTCTTCGCGTGCCCGCGTTCTATGAGATTGTGCATTGCTCGGTACGCAACATTCTTACGTTCAGTCGCTAGCTTGCATTCATCATCAAACCAGTCGTTCCGATTTCTACAACTGCTGCCTAAGATGGAGTTGGCAGTACTAATGACAGTATTCTTAAGTCGTGTCCACTTCTCATTTACGCCCAGCATACTGGCTCCAGGACTTACTCTCCCTAAATCAAGTGATTCTAGGGCGAGTCCTAACGCATTACCAAAGGTGTTACTGGTGTTTTCGTTGCGTAGGGCAGCCGTGTTGATTCGAACCTGATCAGCGGATGCAATGCGTCTCCGCCCTCGAAAAACCATACCAACAAGACAGTGATCCGAGTCGATATTGGCACCTCGGCACGTTCGTACCGTCATCAAGTTTGAGTAGTGGCGCCGCCGGTCTATCAACACGTGGTGGTCTATTTGGTTACGAGTGACTCCATCAGGTGATACCCAGGTGGCTTTGTAGATATCTTTACGCGGGAGCCCGGTACTCGCAACGACCATGTTTTTCGATGCTGCTAATTCTAAGGCTCGAAGTCCATTGTCATTAGTGTTCTCATGCAAACTATGGGTGCCTGCGTAATGCCTGAATACCGGCTCCCGACCTATTTTTGCGTTCAAATCCGAAAGGATGATTTTGACGTCAAACCTGGGGCAGGCATTGAGGGCCCTCTCGACTTGTTCGTAGTAAGTCTCTTTTTCTTCGTCTGAGGACTCCTCCGTAGGTCCGTGAACGTTAATGAAGCTGATGTTCGTAAATTTGCCTATGAGAACAATAACAATAGTTTTCTCATGTTTCAAACTCTAGCCTTCAAACACAAAGTTAACCTTTTTATTTGGGCTTTTCCCGATGGTACAACATTTCATTCACCTATTTGCTACTAAAAAGACTTTTAATTGGTCGAGCCATCTCTTTTTCTGCTGTAGTATGTAGTCCCTTGCCAAATGGAGAATGCAATTTTTTCTCCCAAACTCTATGTTGTAAGTTGTTCTCAATTAATATATCTTTCTAGCGGAAAAGCATTAATTTCCTTCGTTTAGATGTTAATTTGGCTTGTTTTGTATTCAATGAAAGTCTAAGGATATTTCATTAAAAAATTCAAAATTTGTATTCTTAAACTCTCATCATGAATTTGAAGCGTCCTATACAAACTTCCCTCATTTCCAATTATTAAATATTTAAATGAAGGATAATTTGGGATTTAGTCGTCATGGAAAATTATTTCCTTATACCTACATTAGGGCGGATCGTTTTTTTTTTGGAAATATGCAAGTTACACTGCGGCCTTTAAGCATTTTAAGTACTTTGGCCTTCATACAGGGAAAAATAATATTTTGAAATTTAAGCGCAACATAAGAGATCGAAAGACCTCAAAGTTCTAAAACGTTCTAATTTTTACTCTTTTTTGCGCAATAGCCGACAGCAAAAATTACATGGAGAAAGTTTAATTTTTTGACGTCATTCAATTACTAATACATATTAGAAGTAATTATATCCACTGCAGTGAAATTCGATGGGTTGTAGAAGCCATAAAATAGCCATGAAAATGCTTAATAATTTTACTAGTTTACTTTTTCGTACATGTAGTGTAAGGAATTATAAGTACCTATAGCGAATGGCACAACAAGTTTTTTTTTCAGTATATGTAAGTGTGTGCCATTGTGAAACATCATAATACGTAAAGAAAACACGTTTTCGAGACATTTTTATGTGCGTGTGCCGTCGTTGGCGCGTTGGGAATTTGTAAACACGATAGCTAGAATAAAGATAATTGGAATATGTAAACGCCAATAGTTGAGGATTACCTTAACTTAGGTTAATTGTGCATTGGAACAATTAAAAAAATGCAAATTTGTAGCACTCCCCATACAAAAGAAACATTCTTGGAAGGTTTTTCTATGAAAAGTTCACGAAGGTTTTATTTAAAATGGCTGAATTTCAAATTTATATAATCTTCTGTCGTCTGTTCCGCAAAAAAAAAGTAAAAATTAGCACGTTTGTGAACTTTGAGGTCTTTCCGATCTCTTATATTAATCTCAAATTTCAATTTATGAGAGATCAAAAGTACATAAAATGTACGAGGTGAAACTCAAATATTTCCAAAAAACCATCAGTCCTAACCTACACACAACATACATATGTTCATAAGTATGCATAATGAGGCAAAACATTTGAAATATATCTTCTTTTAATGAGTTACATTTTATGTTGAAACAAAATTAAAGAAAACCAATACATTAAATTCTAAATGATGAGTCAATAAAGTTAACAAGAGTTAAATACCTACATAAAATTTGTGTTGGAAGAAACTTCTGCAAGCCATCGATTGTTTCTCAAAGAATGAAAACAATATGTTCTGTTACTTCAATATAATATTTATTTGTATACAATATACATTTATAGGCTTTCCTTCATAAGAAATTTGAATTACGAAAAATATTTTAATGTCGAAAGGAGTCTGTACTGTTGAGAATTATTTTATCTGATATTTCTTCGTATTGATTTTCTAATGACCAAATACCAAGCTGTTAAAATTGAGCAATCGAAATATATATATAAGCTTTTTCTATTTGATTGGGATTTAATAATATGTAGGAGAGAGAGAATTTTGTTGAAATTTTTGTTTGAACGCATCAACATAAACAAAAGGTCACATGTGGTTATCTCTATTTAATTCTGTTATTTATTTTGTAATTAAATTGTTTCGTATTTTGAAATTTAATACTCAATCTGATGTGAGTTGGGTTTCAGGATATTTCAATTGCCAAACTGGTTCTGTCTTTTGCAGTATCAAATGTCTAAGGATATACCTGCATATACACCTACTGGCTATCTGAATTAAATAAAATCGACAGGAGTCACACGTACTTGCTCATAGGGTCAAAGTTGCTGTGGACGTTTAAGCGTCATGTATAATGTTTTAAGAAATAAATAATTTTATAGAAAAGTAAAAAAAAAAATCATTACAAAAATGACATAAATAGCTTCTTAAATTGTTTTGAGCTCCAAACTAAGTAAGCCATTTGATGTGATTAAAAAAGATAAATTTTTAATAACTAAATTTTTTGAAAATTTTGATATTTAATAATTTTAAGTTTATGAAGAAACTTCCGCATAAAAAAAAATTATCAAAATTGGTTCAGTCGTTTAACCGAAAGTCAAAAATGAAAAAAAAAACTGTTCTATGGGAGGTACCGTAAGTAGATTTTTTACAAAAAAATTCTTTCATTTCAGAAGTATGACCCTATTATGAAAAGTAAACACAAGAATTTTAATCAAAATCGTTAGAGCCGTTTTTGAGAAAATTTAACTTTTCCTCAATTGTTATAATGGCAGGTACCGTTAGTTTTGGTGCTAAGAAAATAAAATGCATGACTGGGTCGTACGTACTTGCTCTTGGGGTCAAAGTTGCTGTGGACGTAAAAAGCTTCTTATATCAAGTTTTTAACTAAAAAAAAAATTATAAGAAGTAAAAATTAAAATTAGATTCATTACTAAAATTACATAAACAACTTCTTAAATTGTGTAAAGCTCCAAACTAAGTATGCCATTTGATTTGACTCGACTCATTAGAGTCGTTTTAAAAAAAATAATTTTTTAGGTATAAAAATGCTACAATCTTGTTTAAAAATAAAGTTGCTATGCCATTTTCAAGATAATATTATTGCACTAAAACTAAAATTAAAAAAAAAACACATTGACCCGTTTTCGAAAAATTGATTTTTCAAAAAAAAAAAAAAAAAATTGAAAGGTTTTCTTAAAAAATCCAAAATTTTTTGAATTTTTTTGAAAATTTGTGTATCAAACAATTATTTAATTAATACGGAGCCTTCGTATAAAAAAAAATCAGTCGTTTAAGTGAAAGTCAAAAATGATAAAAACGATTCTTTGGGAGGTATACCGTTAGAAGAATTTTTACAAACATTTCTTTTATTTCGAAAGTATGACCCTACTATCAAAAGTAGGCAAAAAAGTTTTAATCTAAATCGTTATAGCCGTTTTTGAAAAAAGTTAGTTAGTTAGTTTTGGTCCTAAAAAAAATTTCAATTTCAGCTCTAGGCAATCACCAAAGACCCTTAACCACCAAGTTCAAAAAAAATCGGTTAATCGGTCTAGGCTGTAACTCGAGGTATACACTGGCAGACAGACTGACAGAATTGCGAGACCCACTTTTTTCTCATTCTGATTGTTATCTCGAGTTCGATTTTTTCTAGGAATCCTTAACTTGCCCTATAGCACCTACTTATATCGCAAGTAAAAATATATAACGAAAGATATCATACACAATTACTGTCCCTGAGAGGTCACGGGAAAGAACAATCAGAGTCACATTATAACGATCAATTTTATACTTTCAAGTCTGAAAAACTGGACTCAGGGTACCTAAACAATTTTCAATTCGTGGAATGCAGTTTATTGAAGGCACATATTCTTAAAATGAAACAGAAAATGTATTCAATATATAAAGCAGCATGAAATAGTAGCGTATCCAGAAAAAAATGTTGGGGGGAGGGGCTCGAGCATCTGAACTCCCTCTAAATCTCTAAGAATTGCGAAAAAGTTTCAATTAATCATGTGCATTATAATGAAATAACCTTAAAAATAACATGATTTTGGAGGCAGGGGGGTCTTGAGCCCCTTGTCATAAAATATAATGTTCTATTAAAAAAAAACTATGGACTCTAATCTTTGTTCTCTTGACATTTAGTATTTAGCTGTTTTTTGCTCGAAGTTGTGTGGACCCTTGTGACCTTTCTATCAGTTTGTTCACCGTCACTGTTTTCATTTTTTTGCGAGATGATGTCTCTAAGCAAAGATATGATTATGATTCTGTTTCGGTACCACAAGTAGATTTTTAATGAAGACCCATTATTATAATGCCGACAAATAAACTGAACTCTTTTGATTCTTAGTTCTAGTGGTGGTGATACGTTTATGCCAATATTTTTCCACAGTAACATTATTTATTAAGGTACCTGGTGCATTAAAACACAAGCTACTCATAAAAAAAGGGTCATAATCATAGCTTTGCTTAGCGATGTGGTATCATCTTCATTTTGGTCCCATTAAGTTCAGTATTTTTTATAGCTTACATAAATAAAGTACCCTGAGAAAATTGTGTTCGGAATAAAAAATATTTTTTTTACAATGGACGAAGGTCGAAAAAAAATGTTAATTGCCGCTAACTCAAATTTTGGGGTTGTTATGTAATCGCCCGCGTATATTAGTTTACCCTGTTTTTGTCACACATAATTTTTTGTAAATACGCGGTGGTGTATACTTGAAGCTAGGATTTCGGAATTCCCATGTTTTCGCGTGAAGAAATGCAATAATTTCACACGAAAACATTGAAAATGATAACAAATGATTTATCTGAACAACACAATTGCTTTTAAGATTTTTCAAGTAACATAAGTAACCCAGTCTTTGATTTTTGTTGTTTTCCAAATTAACTTATTTCATGAAAGTTAAAAAGAATAAATCAATTGTAGCCACTTACAACATCCCCCATTTAATTTAGAACAGCTCTATTCCCTGGCCAGTTGAATTAGCTTAACGAACTTTTTTTTTGTTACCTTTGTTTCCCTGGAAAATAGAAAAACATTATCTTGTCTATGGTACACGAAGGCACTTGCTGCTTGCTACCTTCTTTAAATTAATCCGAGTTTATGTCCCAAAAAAAAAAACAAAAAAAAACAGAACTATAACGTATACTTATTCTGTAGTCCGAATAATTTGGCTTGGTATTTGTATGCGGACCACGGATGCACAACCTAAATGATTTTTATTTGTAAGTTGGACAATGAAACAACTTTTTCATTGCAACACAAATGCTAATTCGAATGACGTTGCTACTAACAATGAAAAATTACCTTGCCGCAAGCGGATAAAAATCATTTAAATTGTTAACCTTTTGAATATAATCTAACTATAGAAGTCTCTGCAGGCATTTTGGTCGTTCAGGTTACAGTTTTTTTTGTTTTTTAATATTAAATTCAGAAACTTAATTGTACACTAGCTAATTGACAACAACTGCAGGAATCGTTTTTTTTTTTTTTTTAAGGGCAGTTTTATATTATTTGCATTAAAAGATGAAATGTAGGTACAAAAACCCGATTTTAAGGGGATTTGTAATTTTTGTCCTTTTTGTAAATACTCAAAAATATCATTTAATGGTAGAAATTTCAGCCCAGTGAAGGAATTTTGAGACCAATTTTACCTAAAAAATATTGGAATACCGATCGCTTCATGTTAACTTATGCTAAAACAAGATGCCATGACTATGACAAACAATAGAAGCGGACTAGTATCTCTTCTCGATTAGGGACAAAACAGATATGGCCAGTGCCAGATCTGAAGCGCTCCAGAAGCTTGTTGTCTCTAAGCAAATTTCATTTTAGCTCTACAATAGGTGTAATCACTGGATTGGACATGCTAGGAGACTAGGAGTCTTCTCAAATGATTTCTGCAAAAGCTGCAGAAATCCTACACCATCTCTGTTCCTGACCCGCTCTTTCTCAACGACGTAAAATTCACTTAGGAAAATATTTATTTAATGATACAAGCGACTTAAAGAAGACTGACATTCACTATCTCCAACGTTTTATCAAAAGTCCTAACTGGCTTAATAAGAGGAACAGAACATCCTTACTTGTTATGTGGTATCACAATGGGCCTATTGTTGGACTAAGCATGTCAGTAGTTTTCCTGACAGCCACCTTAACCTTAGAAATTTCAGTCACTACTTGCAAGCAACATAGTGTGTTATAAGGGTTATACTTTCCCATAAAATTTTAGATCAGCAGTGATTGAGGTTAAGTGCTCAAAAAAGCAAATATTTTATAAGTTTTCGCAGTATTCTGTTTTTATAATTAGTCGATTTTACTATAAAAAGTCATGAAACGCAAAAGCAAATACGTTTTTTTGTTCTGAACTTAATGGAGTAAATCTTCCTATTATCGACTCAATAGTTTTTTTTCAATCGAAACTTTTATATAAAAAAAAGGGATGTGGACGTTTGATCGTTTTATAAAAAAAAATTGTTACGCTATTTTTATGATATTATTTACCAACATCAAAAAACTAAAATTTGAAAAAAAATATTGAATAGTTTTCTAAAAAATGATTTTCAAAAAAAAAAATTCAAATTTTTTTGATCCAAAGAAATAATTTTCGAATTTTTTTACTAAATATTATTACGGCAACTTGAAAGCATCCATGTAAAAAAATGGTTGAAATTTATTGAGTCATGATGGAGAAAATCAGAATTAAAAAAAAAAACGGTTCTATGGCAGGTACTGTTAATAACGGATTTTGAAAAAGTGGTTCACCCAAAGAAATTACCATGATTTTTTTAATCAAAATCGTATACACCGTTTTTGAGAAAAATGAGTTTTTCTAAAAAAAAAAATTAAAAAAAAACGTCTGGAGATATTCGTCAATAAACGCCGCATACCAAGTTTGAAGTAAATCGACCCATCCGTTTCGGCTGTGGTCTCTGATAGACAGACAGACAGAATTGTCGGACCCAATTTTTTCTCATTCTCTACCATCGTAATGTCATGTTTGATTGTTATCTCAACTTTTTCTGTACGAATGCATAACTTGATGTATGGTACCCATATCGCAAGAAAAAAGTGTAGGTACTATTATAGTTTTTTTTTTACAAAATTTAAAGTTCTCAGCATGAATTTTATTACGAAAGACACTTGCTGCTTTATACAAGTAGAAAAGTGGTGTGAAATGGATACCGTCTTCTCTCTCATACAAGTTGCAAAAATTCTAATAGATTGGTAGATCTGGACGATGTGGAATATAATTAAGCCTTATAGGTTTGACTCTCATCTTGAAAACTGCGGAAATTAATTCTTTGCTGTTGTTATTGTGGAAGTGATTTTTCTCAGACAAGTTGTGCTTTCAAAGTGCTGTATGTAACTCGATGAACGAATGATGAAGACATGCTTATGCAATCAGCTATGTATTGTTCATCTACTTTGGCAATAAGATTGCAAAACACATCTTTACGGTATTTTTCGTTTCCATTTTCTAAATTTAACTCCATTCCACAGTACACTGCTAGCTCTTCCAATTTTTTGTACCAAATCGTATTTTTTTTTCAATTATCTTCTTCCCAATTATTTTTGGGAGTTTACCGTTTGTCAATTCTAGAACTTTCCTCACACAATCTACATGTAGTTTTAAGAACTACATAAAAAGTGGTGATGTTTTCAAACAAAAAATTGTGATAGTATAGTCGCTTTAATTTGCTTTCTGGAAGATGAATTTCTTGGGGTAGCAAGAGGTCATGATGAATGATGAACTCGATGAATAAATCAAATTAAAAAAAAAATTCTCTGTTCTCTTAAATTTATTATCGGGAGTTTAAAAGACTTTGAAAGATTCGTGAGTACAAATTGGCTGTTTGTCTTCAGCCAAAGTTCTTCATTCACCAAAAATATAATTAAAAATCGCTTAAAATTTAAGCCAGGCTGGGACGATATTGCGAGACTTAAAATATCACCAATTAAACGCAAGGACTAAAATCATTACTAAAATTCAAATTGACAAATTTTCTATCCTTACTACTCGTATATAAAAGAAAGGACAAGAAGTCTCGACGTTGACGCTTATCAAATCTACTTCACTGATACCATAACGTTCTCTGCACAAAGAAGTACTGGGATGTCCCCTTCGTGTTTACTATCCCAATTTTGTGAGGTTATTGCCTAGCCCTAGAGTTATCCTTGCTGTCAGCAGCGCAGCTTCAATAAAGAAACCGATTAAAAACAGTGCCAGGAAAATGAGATCGTTGCTACAGATTATTGGGTTCTCCGTAATAAGAAAATACGACAAGCAGTTCTGTTTAATAAAAAAAAGTACTCTTATACCAGTGTTTGTTGTATATGAATTTTCATGGACAGCAGGAAGGTAAGCTAAGTAAGCACACGATGAAACACCTTCCTAGGAACTAGTTAGTAAAATTAAAAACAAAAAAAAAACATTAATGTTTCACCATCACACAACAGAAAGCAAAAGTAAAGCAGTCGAAGCAGACAAGAAAGGTGATATTGCTATAATTGAGTTCGGACCACCACAACCGCGCACCGTCCCGGAGGAGTGGAGAAGGACCGGAGGGCTCTTAATTTATATTATTTGGCAGTAAAATTACTTGGTTTATTTAAAACAGGAATTTAATTATATTAATTTTGAAGGAAATGAGATGGAAACCTTACTTGCTCATAAACAAGAATAGGTAGACCTATAGTGGGTTGAAAATGTTGAATTAATTAACTGATGCTCGGGCAGGCGGCGTTGGATTTTAATTACATTTTAAGACAACAACAATAATAAAATATTTGCACTACGGGCAGTTTTCTTTTGTTTGTTTTTTTTTTGTTTTTTTTGTTGTACTTTATTGTGAAAGTATGAAAGTGTAATTAATTTGTAGGGATTTGAAAATTTAGTAAGCTTCTGCAATTTTTAATTTCCTATCAATAACCAAAATAAAGTTATGTATTGTACCTACCAACAAAGCAAAAACTTGAAGATACTTTCATTATTATAACAAAGATAATTATCGAGTCGAGCTACTGCCTCTTATACAAAAAAAAAGTGTGAGTACTCATGTACGCGTGCCAGAAGTTATACTTCCTATCATTATTTATTTTTTGTATATTTACACAATTTAAATTAAAAAATGTATTTGATTTTTACTGAGATTTTAATCTTTCTATTGATCATCATCATCATCATCGGCTCGACAACCGGGGTCCGGTCTTGGCCTCTTTCAACAAGTCTCTCCACCTATCCCGGTCTCGAGCCGACGCCTTTCAGTTGCGCACCCCAAGGCTTCAGGCGTCCTGGTCTACGCCATCTATCCAGCGCAAGCATGGTCTACCACGCTGCCGTCTACCATAGAATGTACCGCAAAAGACTTTCCGAGCAGGTTCCTCTTCGCTCATACGAGCTAAGTGCCCTGCCCACCGGGCAGGACCATGGTCCTGTACAGCAGCAGTTTTGAAGTTATGGTTAGATTTCTGGATTTGAATAGCTTTGACAGACTGTAGTAGGCTCTGTTGGATTTGAGAAGCCGCCCGCGTATTTCTTCTTCTATATTGTTATCGGCTGCTACTGTTGACCCAAGATGTTTAAAGGATTGCACCACTTCAAATTCGTGCTCCGCGACCTTGATTGTTTGACCAACTGTTCTTCTCGCATTCGACGACACCATGTACTTTGTTTTACCTTCACTAATGTGCAGCCCCAGATTTTGTGCCACCTGCTCGATCTGGATGAAGGAATCGTGTACAGCTTGTTCGGTTCTTCCGATGATGTCGATGTCGTCTGCGTAAGCCAGTATCTGGCTGGACCTGTTGACGATGGTCCCTCTTGTTGCCGTGCCAGAGTCACGGATTGCTTTCTTCAACGCCAGGTTGAAGAGGAGGCAGGCCAAACCATCCCCTTGTCGGAGTCCATTAAAGATGTTGATTGGTCTGGATAGCAATCTGGCTATTTTAACTTGGCTTTTTACGTTGGTCATGGTCAACCGACATAGTCGTGTCAATTTATTTGGGATGCCGAATTCTCTCATGGCTTTGTAAAGTTCTACCCTGGCTATTTTATCATAGGCGGTTCAAAGTTATGTTATGGATGTTAAATTCAAGACATTTTTCCATCGCCAAAACGGTACCGTTCTCCACTGGTGGCTGGTCGAGTCCGACGACCAAAGCAGACAATTTTATTGAATTTTGTTGATTTTGTATGAAACTCTTTTCAAGTTTGTGAAGATTTTATAGCATGTACAGTTATTAAAGGTAATGATGCTCAATAAAGTTGAATTATAGTTTTATGAGGCTGTTGTGGACACCTGGAATTAAATTAAACAAATGTTAAATTGATTATTCTTCTATGTGAAAATCACTTACCAAGTTTGTCCTTGACACCAAAACAGAGAACCATTTCGCCAATGTCTTTTCTCATGGCAAAGACATGGGAGGTTCCGACGACGAAAATTACCCATCCTATCAGCATTGTCCTTGCTCGTGGCCAAGACATGGGAGGTTTATCAATAAAAGAAATAAAAAAGGAATAGTTAAGCTAGTTGAAATGAACAAAAATAATTCCATAACTTACCCAGAAAAAAAAAGTATACACTTGTCGGCATTCTTCCACCTCCTTGTTGATTATTGTCGCTTCCTGAAAAAAAAAAATGGGAAACGTAACTTATTAATATGATTATGTGGAAGATGAACATGCAATATAAATAATATAAATGGTTTATTCTACCATTTTATTAAAGAATAATAATTAAAAATCGAAAATACTTACCCAGAACGTTCTCCATGTTATTTTTTTTTGTTTTCCTTTTATTATTTTTTTGGCGTTTCCAAATTATATGATTGGCCTCGTCTTTCATGTATATATTTGTGCTACTTACCCAAAATTCATGATGGCAAACCTAGTTCTGCAACTCACAAATAGATGACCAGTGTTGGTTGCGTTCAGTAGTTGTGTAGATCGACAGCAATCAAGGTAGGGAAAGGCGATTTTTTTTTTATGTTTTAGAGGGAATTTATATGAATGGTACAATTAATCGCTTCTAAACTACCTTTTTGATTATTATTCCATCTAAAACAGCCCGATAATATCACTTTTTAGTTGAACAGTTGTTTGTGGATTGTTCAAAAAACAACAACACTTACTAACTTGGTAGGTTAGGTAAGCTTTTAGAACCCATGAAATACAAGATTGGCTGAATGAAGTTATATAAAAGCTTATATACCTCGGTGATTGGAAGTTGCACATAGGATGATTTTACTGCTTTGGCTAAAGAACGGAACTTGAGAAAGAAGATAAAGGGGAAAGTTGGAAAGTTGGAAAGATAAAAAAAATTCTCAAATCATATTGCGTAAACCCACGGAACGTATACCATACATATTTCCGTTCCCGGTTGTAGTTTAACTTTGAATACAAATTTGATTTTAGAAAGTACCTAGAGTAATTTACAAGCAAATTTTAAATTAAAGTAAAATCAGTGCTAAAGGATCATACCAATAGATTAATAAATCTATTATTAAATCGTAAAAGGTATACTTAACTGAGGGAAGTGCGCGACGGCGACAGCCAGCCATTCAATTACACGATTAAATTGCAAAATTGTTTTGATTAATTAATCAATTGTTGAAAATTTTTAGTGGGCGATCACCATATACACCTACCTACATACATACGTAGTAGGGGTGGTCGCCGCAACTATTTCAATTTGCATACATCAACTTCAACAAAAATCTATGATTGGGCTTTTGCTAAAGGTACTCCTTTGAAGAAAATTGGATGAAATTTACGCTCCAAGCCAACTTTAATTGTTGTTTATACCTGCATGGAAAAATTTAATACCCTGAAGAGGTACCTGCACACGTATATATTAAGCCTATGCAGCCGAATCCGAGCTCAAATTTTTTTTTTACTTTTGGTGCGATATATTCATTGTAATTTTTCTTTCGGGTTATTTAAACTTAACCTTGCTTAATTTTTTTTTTATGTAATTTTTGTTAAAAGTCTAGTAAAAAGGAATCGTAAATCGCGTTTTTGGTACCAGTTTTTTTTTTGGTTCTTGTAAGTGTCGTTTGGTGAGACACCTAATTTATTTCCTTTTTGTTTCGTGTGTTATTTTTTTTGGGACTCGGGTTAGGATATAGAACCACTACCCTAATTGAGCTCAATCCAGGTAGGGTTGCCAGTATCTTCCCTTTGAGTTTTTTTTTCTGTTGAATTTGATTCAAGGTCGAATCAAGGGTATAAAAGGGAAGCAAAATAGCTCACCATTACCTTAAAAATAATTTTACGTTTAAAATAAAAATATCTATGAAGATTTTGTTGGTGTTCCTTAATACTAGCTTGTTTATTTTCGTTTTTTTTTATTTAATATTTATTACTATTGTTCATTCATTTGTCATTTTTCTTCAATGAATTTCTATATAAACAAATTCATAATTAATTTTAAATTATTAAACCCGATATTTTTTAAATAAAAAAGTTTGTAAATCGTACCAATATGGTAGAATTACGTCTTTTTATTCAAGCGCATAGCTTGATGTTGTGCTAAGTTTTTTTGTTTCAGGGGATGCTGATGGTGACGTCATGAAGAGGTGGTGGAAAAGGTGAAGAGTACTGAAATGGTGAGTTCTGCGTAAAAAAAAGGGGGGGTCAAAAATCGGCCAACGACTCTCAAGGTAGGGTGGGATAGGCCACGTCGAACAACATCATGACGCCCTCTAGTGGTAATGTCCGTCCGCCTTAATCGAATTCTTTTTGTTTTTTTTTGGATCGGTTTTTCGCTTTTGGCATGAAATAATAATGTTTTAGGCTGATTTTTCGTGTTTGTGGACAAGATCCCACACCATGTCCGGCGAGCTACGCCCGTGCATCGACAAACATGCCAGTCCACACGCATGAAAACGAACATACTTTTTGTTCAATCTTCAATCTTCAGCCCATTACCTCGTTGGGACTTTTAGAATAGGTATGAGTAAGAGCATCGCTCCCCACAATTTCTACCAATAAAAATACTGTAAAATATTTTGTCTGGGTCAGGCTTAATTTTTGTGTAATTTCAATAATAGTTTATGAAAGATTTAAAGGTTTCTTTGAGTTTGTGCAAAAAAAAAATATGGCTGTGAGTAATCGTTTAAACAAATCCTGTACTTACAGATACTGCTAATGGTATATTCTTTCGAAAATTAGTGAACGTGCGTTAGATGGTGACAGTCAGAACAATTATTTATAAAATCGTAGGTATCGCATGTATTTTGTGAGTTATAGTCAGTTTATTTTACACTTTAGTACATTCATTAGGTTCATTTAAAAATTTTGGAGTACGTAGTTGGGCAAAAAAGTGATATTTTCTTTAAAATTGGTGCAGTTTTGTTTAATTTTGTAATGCAATTACTATCAGGGTTATCCAAGATTCCAAAAAATATAAATTGGGAAAAAATTAAGATTTGTAATCGCGACACTTCAAAGACCATTACAGGTTGAACATTCATTAATTGCTATGATTTTTGAAAATAATTTTTCTGATCACTATTAATACACCCCTGTATGTAAACTTGAGGGTGCCAAATGTATTGGCACCCTCACAAAGTTGTTATATTTGTATAACAATGAAAATTAAAAAAAAAAAAACAAAGTATGCAGAAATGTTGGAAATCTTTTTTATTAATATATAGTGGTGCCACCCTTCATTTTTATGACAGCTGCTTTTTAGGCATAGAACTTACCAGCTTACGGCACTCATCTGAACTTATTTTGTCCCATTCTTGTTGTAAAACCTTTTTGAGCATTTTTTTTGATGTTGTTGGGTACTTTCGAATGTTCAGTTTTAAAATTAAATTAAATGCACGACTGGGTCGCACGTACTTGCTCTTGTTGATAAAGTTACTATTTATGCTAAGCCTTTTTAGAAAAAAAAAAAGCATAAAATTCAATTTTCAAATGACTAAAACAGCTTCTTAAATGAATTTAACCTCAAAACGAAGTATGCAATTTGATTTCTTCTATAATGATACATTTTTAGAAAAAAAAAATTTGAAAATCGTTAGAGCCGTTTTTTAAAAAAACTGTTTTTTCCATATACCTAAAATTTTCAAGGACTTTTATTAAAAAAATTGGAACGCCATTTTTAAGATATTATTTATCAACATCTAAAAACTATTGAATAGTTTTCGAAAAAATAATTTAAAATATAATTTTCGAAATTTTTTTATTAAATATTATAACGGCAACTCAAAATCATCCATGTAAAAAAAATGGTTGAAATTGATTGAGTCATGAAGGAGAAAATCAGATTTAAAAAAAACGGTTCTATGGCAGGTACCGTTAATAATGGTTTTTGAAAAAAATGGTTCTCATTTAAAGACATACCTTACCTAAAGAAATTACCATGATTTTTTTAATCAAAATCGTAGACACCGTTTTTGAGAAAAATGAGTTTTTCTAAAACCATTATATGACAGGTACCGTTATTTGGGGTCCAAAAAAAAAAAAATTCAAAAAAACGTCTGGTGATATTCTCCAAAAAACGCCACATACCAAGTTTGAAGTAAATCGACCCATCCGTTTAGGCTGTGGTCTCTGATACATTCAGAATCACAGACAGACAGAATTGTGATTGCGAGTTTGATTTATATTTTGAATCCTAAAGTTGAACTAAAGTAGCACCAACCTACGATCATAATTTGAAAGTCAATCTTGTCAATGCAAATCCATCCATAGAATTTCGTTCCAGATAATCTGCCGTTGGAAACATTAGCTCGCAAACCAAAAATGCAATTCAATGTCTAAGCATGATTATTCATTTAAAATACAAACAACATCTCAGGCCAGCATAGATAACTACTATTTTTGCCTTTTCCTCTCATCTGATAAACAGGTCAAATAAAAAAAAAAAAACAAAACAAAATCACGACTGTTTTTCCAAACACAGCAACTAGCACATCCGTCATCGGTGGGAGGTCTCATTCACGACGGAACATAATCAATATTTTTTTTATTTATTTGAAGTAACATGCGAGGTGGAAATGAGTTACTGAATGTACATAATGTCGAGTCATATTTTGGGGGACATTCTTTTCCATGTACCCCAAGTTTTAATGCTCAATGCACTATAACTATGCCATCATCGGAATATAAAGTTTTGTTTGTTGCTGAAACATTTGTAATCCCCATACAAATGTTTCAGCTACGGCTCTGCTAATAAACATCATCAATTAGCTTATCTCCCTAAAAAGTTTCAAAATATTTACAAACAAAGTCGACTTGTTGTTGCCATCAATAAAATTTGGCAAAACAATACAACGACTTGAAAATAGTGTTATCTCCTGACATTTATTTTTATGACCTATCGGATAACCTTTTTGCTAGAGTCATCTATGGTGCATCCCTTATCAACTAATATTTGTCTTATATTGAAATTTCTTAGCTGTCAATGCTTAGTTACTCTTCGTAATTCGCCTTGTGAGCTCGTGAACAAATATTAATCTTTTCTGTTCGCTGATTAGTGATAAATTATTTTTGAAAAAAAAAAATGTCCGAAGCTAAACTTATTAGTGGTCTAGAAATTGCTGAGCAAATTAAGCTACAGCTCCGAAGTGATATTGATAAAATTTGTTCTGAACTTCCAAATTTTCGACCGGGCCTTCGTATCGTACAAGTCGGTAATAGAGAAGATTCTAATGTGTATATTCGAATGAAAATCAAGACTGCAAATGAAGTGGGCATCGAAGTGAATCATATTAAATTTCCATCTTCCATAACCGAAGGAGAACTCTTATCGAAAATTCATGAGCTCAATCAAAATGAATGCGTTCATGGAATAGTTGTTCAAATGCCATTGGATTGTGACTCTCAAATTGATTCCGATAAGGTTTTAAATTCTGTGTCGCCTGAAAAGGACGTGGATGGGTTACACGAAATCAATAAAGGCCGATTAGCTGCTGGAAATCTCACTGGTTTTGTAGCTTGTACGCCTATGGGATGCTTGGAGCTCATTAAGAGCACTGGATACAAAATTGCTGGATCGACAGCAGTGGTCTTGGGACGTAGCAAAATTTTAGGGTCACCTGTGGCTGAGCTTTTGAAATGGAACCATGCAACTGTATCAATTTGTCACTCGAAAACTGTTAATTTACAGGAAGTAATCAAAACTGCTGATATACTTGTCGCAGCAATTGGCAGTGCAGAATTCGTTCGTGGAAGCTGGATCAAACCTGGTGCCGTGGTTATTGATTGTGGGATTAATTCTGTGAGTGATCCGTCAAAAAAAAGTGGCAAAAGTATCAAGGGTGACGTTTGTTTCCAGGAAGCAAAGCAAATCGCTTCGTATATTACTCCAGTTCCTGGTGGCGTTGGACCAATGACTGTCGTTATGCTCATGAAAAACACTGTTATTTCAGCGAAAAAGGCTGCTGCTCGCACTTTACGCAGTTGCTGGGACGTGAAACCACTTGGCCTTAAGCTTGAGAAGCCCGTTCCATCTGATATTCAAATAGCCCGGTCCCAACAACCAAAACACATATCAGCTCTTGCTGAAGAAATTGGTCTGGTACAGAAAGAAGTCTCACCTTATGGCAGTGTAAAAGCTAAGATATCTCTAGAAGTCACCAAACGCTTGGCAAATAGAGCTGATGGAAAATATGTTGTCGTTGCTGGTATAACACCAACACCATTGGGCGAAGGTAAGAGTACAACTTTGGTTGGATTAGTTCAAGCGTTGTGTGCTCACAAGCAACGCAATGCTATAGCCTGCTTACGTCAGCCTTCGCAAGGGCCAACGTTTGGTATCAAGGGTGGAGCTGCTGGCGGAGGTTACTCTCAAGTCATTCCAATGGAAGAATTCAACCTCCACTTAACTGGTGACATTCATGCTGTAAGTGCAGCAAATAATCTATTAGCAGCTCAATTGGATGCTAGAATGTTCCATGAAGCTACTCAGAAGTCTCAAGCTTTGTATGATCGTCTGGTCCCCAGTATCAAAGGAAAACGTAGTTTTTCAAAGATTCAATTGCGTCGCTTGCAAAGACTAGGAATTACAAAAACTGATCCTAGCTTACTTTCCCCCGAAGAAATGGAGCGATTTGCTCGCCTTAACATCGATCCAAACAATATAACCTGGTCGAGAGTGGTTGATGTCAACGATCGCTACCTCCGGGAAATCACAATTGGCCAATCACCCACAGAGAAGAATCTTTCTCGCCGTACTTCGTTTACTATTTCGGTTGCAAGTGAAATAATGGCAGTTCTTGCTTTGTCGAAAGATATGCGGGATATGAAAGATCGTCTATCGAAGATGATTGTAGCCTTCGATAAGACAGGTAATCCAGTTACTGCAGATGATTTGGGAATGACTGGAGCACTGGCAGTCTTGCTTAGAGACACTTTAGAACCAACTTTGATGCAGACCCTAGAGGGTACACCTGTTCTTGTGCATGCAGGTCCATTTGCCAATATTGCCCATGGATGTTCGTCAATAG
The DNA here is from genome assembly GCA_948107695.1 of Meliscaeva auricollis. NCBI lineage: Eukaryota > Metazoa > Arthropoda > Insecta > Diptera > Syrphidae > Meliscaeva > Meliscaeva auricollis. Next base: position 74,478,084 of record OX403616.1, on the reverse strand, counting down.
TAGCCGATGAAATTGGACTTAAGCTGGTTGGGGAAGAAGGATTTGTTGTTACCGAAGCTGGTTTTGGCTCTGATATTGGTATGGAAAAGTTCCTCAATATAAAATGCCGCTCTTCGGGGAAAGTTCCCAATGCTGTTGTACTTGTAACAACGATTCGAGCTCTAAAAATGCATGGTGGTGGACCAGCTGTGGAACCGGGTGCACCATTGAAAAAGGAATACAGCGAAGAAAATCTTGGACTTCTCAAAAATGGTATACCAAATTTGCTGAAACACATTGAAAATGGCCGAATCTATGGACTTCCTGTGGTCGTAGCCATTAACCAGCATAACTCTGATACCCCAGCTGAACATGATTTGGTAAAATCTGCTGCCATCAAAGCTGGAGCATTTGAGGCTGTAGTATGTTCTCATTGGAGTGATGGTGGCACCGGTGCACTTGAGCTTGCCGATGCAGTTATCAAAGCTTGCAATGGTCCTTCTGCTTTTAAGTTTTTGTACGAACCCTATGTTTCACTCTTAGAGAAACTGAACATAATTGCAAAGAGGATGTATGGGGCTGGAGAGGTAATCCTAACTAAAGAAGCCGCAGTAAAACTCAATTTTCTCAATGAAAAGGGTTTTGGCAATCTGCCGGTGTGTATGTCTAAGACATCTGGTTCTTTGACTGGAGATGCTAAAAATAAAGGAGCGCCAAGGGGATTCACATTGACCATAGGGGATTTGTATGTTTCTGCGGGAGCTGGATTCGTCGTTGCATCTTGTGGAGAAGTTTCAAAAATGCCTGGACTACCAACAAGACCCTGCATTTATGACATTGATCTTGACCCAGAAACTGGTCTTATTGAAGGCTTGTTTTAGGATGTGCTAGTATTTTTTTTTTTTTTTAATTCTTTTGTAAAACGAAACTGTAAATAAAATTATGATTAATTAAGTTTTGTAAATGTTGCCTCACTTTTTTTCCAGTCTCTTAATTTTTGTCACTGAAAATGAGCTCGTGGAAATCGGAGTCCAGATCATATATTTAAGGATTTGCTTGTGTCAAGACATCGCCGATACAGATCTTTTATTTTAAATTTTGAATTCTGTATAAGCAGTTCAAGTTGGTTTCAGGAGCAACTATCTACAGTCCGTAACACTTGAATAGCCTCACTTATATCACATTTTTAAATCAAGGGTTTTCGTAGTTTTTGGTAAGATTATAAGGTAAGTTTTCCTGAGCGACAATGCAACTCTACTATCACTCAGATTTGGAGAATTTTTGGTTGATATTTTAAAGTTTCCAGCATTTGCTAGGACAATTTTGTTTGAAACACATTAAAATAGACTCACTGCATTGATAAAATAATAGTTAAAATAATTAGATTTATTTGATAATTGTTCGCCAATCATAAACTATACAGTCCGTATTGGAATGACAAGATACTCGCTTAAGCGAGAGGTCGCCAGTTCAATCACAGGTTCTACACTTCTTATTTGTATCGTTCGCAAAAAGTGTTTAGCTTACAGCTGAACCCTTTTCACTTGCACACTACTACTTTTTATTTTTGTCAGCTACGCATTTAAGCAAATCGCGAGCATTATTAAAAGCAAGAGGATCATGGAAACCAGAGTAGTTGTACAGCAAAATTTTCTTTCCAAACCTTGTTCTTATCAACCAGGTATGGAATCGTCGCATACGTAAACGAACGAACGTAAAAGTATTGAGGATTGCTCGTTCTACAATATAATTTGTTTTGAATAAGCTTTAGGTAACACATCGGCTGATAAGTCGTGCGTCTCAACCCAATAACATGCCACAACTACAAAATTATTGAAAATTTATGAAAGTACCAGCATTTTAATGACCCTTTTTATAATTTCATATCAGTCAGACTATTTGTTTTCAAGTGACATGTGTTTGAGTGAAGCAACTTTTTAAATTTTGGAAGACATGAATTTTCGAGAATGGGACGTGGTTCGCCGATTTCTGTCCACTCAGCCTAGCCTCACTTAAAGACGCCAACTTATAAACAAATAGTCCGATTGGCATGAAATTTCGACAGGAGTACTTGAGGACTGATAATCATTTTCGAAATAATGGAAGTATGCAAGAATCGGGTATTTCGTACCTTGAATAATACTTCAACCTCTCAAAAGTTTTGGTTATAAATCAACATTTTAAATTTAGTTCATAAGAAAATCTAAATCATAATTTACCTTTCTTATACTCATGACCCTGGGACCCCCCCCCCACACTCCTGTATACGGCACTGCCGTTTCTTTGTTACAAGCAGTCAAACTTTTGAAATAAAATTGCAAGTTTAGGATTCGTAAAAAAATCGAACTCGAAATAACAATTAGACATGTCATTACGACGATAGAGAATGCCAAAAAAGTGGGTCTTGCACTTCTGTCTGTTCGTCTGTCTGTCTGTCTGTGTATACCTCGAACTGCTGGCCAAACCGCTGAAGCGATTTTCTTCAAATTTGGTAATTAAGGGTCTTTGGGTATTCCCTAGAGGGAAAATTGATTTTTTTGTTTTTTTAAAAAGTCTTTCTTTATTTTGGTTGTAGATGAGCATCAATATTTTCTTGAAACTTGAACTTTATTTTTAAACAAGGTTCGAGAATTTTTTATATATAAAAACTTATTTTTTTTTAAAACGGCTCTAACGATTTTCAAATTTTTTTTTCTAAAAATTTATCGTTTTTATCCAAATTAAATGGCAAACTTAGTTTGGAGCTCAAAACAAGTTAAGAAGTTGTTTATGTCATTTTAGCAATGAATTTTATTTTTTGTTACATTTCTTATAAAATTATTCATTTTAAAAAACTTTATAACTTCCACAGCAACTTTGACCCTAAGAGCGGGTACGTGCGTACCAGTCGTGCATTTTATTGTATTTGTTTTCATTATCATAAATAAAATGTAACAAAAAAAAAACAGTTTTTGGTTCTTTTCAAGTTTTTACCGCTTACAACATTTAAATTGATGAAAAAAAAATATTTATAAATATTTTTTTTTTCTATTTTATTATTTTATATTTTATTTTAGCAGAGAAGATTGTCCAAGTGATGCAACCATAGTAAAGCACGGACTCTACATTGGAGTGGAACGGTCTCACCTTAATTATACAACTAAGTACAAAAGGCACATCTTTATTTTATTTTTCTAAAAGCTTATCATTAGTTTGATTTTGACAAAAAGTGGACCCTTTAATTTTATTTGTCAATATTTTAATATTTTTTTGTTAATTTTCCGCATTTGCTTTTCTGATGGGCAGTTCAATTTTTTTTGTATTTATACCTTAAGAGTTACAGCTGCCAAAGTTTTTCTTTTATCTGCCTTTTTATTAAAATAAAATGAACGACTGGGTCGCACGTACTTGCTCTTAGGATCAAAGTTTATTTTATATATAAAAATTGGCAAACCTTGTTTAAAAAAAAAAGTTGGTATGCCATTTTCAAGAAAATATTAATGCACATCTCAAACCTGAATTCAAAAAAAAAAAAAACAGTAACCCGTTTTAGAAAATCCATTTTAAAAAAAAAAAAATTTGGAAGATTTTTTAAGAATCCAAATTATTTTTTTGAAAATTTTGATTTTCGAATGATTTTAAGTTTGTTAAGAAGCTTTCGTGTAAAGAACAGCATCAATATTGGTTGAGTCGTTTAAGTGAAAGTCAAAAATGAAGAAAACGGTTCTATGTGCGGTATTGTTAGTAGAATTTTAACAAACATTTCTTTCATTTTTAAAAAAAGTTAACTTTTCCGTAAGTTTTGGTCCTAAAAAATAATTCAATATTCTCTCTAGGGAATCACCAAAAATCAATAACCACCAAATTTGAAGATAATCGCTTGAGCGGTTAGGCTGAAGCTCGAGACAGATGGACAGACAGACACAACACTGACATGTCTGATTGTTATCTCGAGTTCGATTTTTTTTTACGAATCCTTAACTTGCTCTATAGTACCTAGATCGCAAGTAAAAAGCATACTTTATCAAGCTTTTTCGGTACGGTAAATTTTTCAAATTTTATGGCCAATAAATATTTAATAGGGATGAATTAAATTTGTTCAAAGAACAAGAAACCTAATGGTTAATTTAAGATTTAAGTAACTTAAGGAAATTCACATTTTTTCAGTGAACCCTAAGTAAAAGTCAGATTAGAAAGAGAGAGAAACACAGAGACTGCAATAGGGGTTTTTTCTTATTTTAGTTCAGAAGAAAGCTTGATCGTTTTTTCTCTACTCATATTTCAGGGTTTGAACAAGTTCTGAACGATTTCTAAACAAAAATTATACACAATTTTGAACGCACTAGAGCAAAACCAGAAATACAATATTTTTTTGACAGTTAAGACAATGTTCTGAACGAAAATTGAAAAACCCCTTATGACCTCAACAACTTTTAATATTGTTTACTTCAGTTAATTATATGATTGTGAATAATAAATCACATACGATGCTATAATTACCTGCTATAGTAATCCTTTTTAATAACCTACCAATAAAATGAGCACGGAATTTCATTTAGGTAATAAAATAATTTTCATTGACATTAAAAAAAAAAATAAAAACATTTCCCATTTAATATTATTTATTATGCATAATTGTTATTAAATGTTTTTTTTTTTGTAAGCTGAAAATTATTTCAGAGCTTTGACATAAACTCGATAAGTTACACAGTTACGAGTATATTTTATAAAATCAACTTTAGGGATTCGATAATATTTTTAAATGTTAAGGCTTTCGTAAATTATGTTTTTTTTTAACGAGACAGTTTTAACAATAATAAGAATTAAAATATATATTACAGCTGCTTTAGATTTAAAATATATTTCATACTAAGCGCACTTGAATTTATGAAATTGCTTTGAAGCAAATTGAACTGGAAAAATGATGGTCGGTAGGTTTCAAACTCAAATATACGATAAAATTATGATTTCTTTGTTGAAAATTAATTTACTTTCTCTCTTGAATCGTACATTCAGGATAATGCCGTAGCTTCAGAGATATCGTTCCTTTTATTATAAGGTCTTCAATTTTCGCATCTGTGTGTATTTCAAAGTTTCGAAAAATCTTCGCTAGTAAAACTTTCATCAATAGCAAAGCATATCGATTGCCAATGCACATTCTTAAACCCTTCGTAAAGGGAACATAAGCAAAAGGATGTCGACTACTCAAATTATTCACAGTAAAATGATCTGGATAGAATTCCATCGCCTTTGGTCCCCAGAACTTCGAATTGCGGTGCATATTAAAGATATCAATACCAACTTGTGTGCCCTTAGGAATTTTGATACCATTTTTCAAATAGAAGTCATCGGATGCAGTTCGAATGACCACGGGTACTGGTGAAAACAAGCGCATTCCCTCGTTGATAACCATTTCTGTATAGGGCATTCGTTCCAAGTCGTCTTTGGTAATATCAAATTGTTTGTCGGGAAATACTGATAGAAGTTCTTCGAACAACTTTTGTTGGTATTCGGGATGAATTGCCAGACATAATGTTACAAAATATAAAGCTGTTGATGTAGTTTCGAATGTCTAAGAGCAAAGAAGTAAACATTTAATATTGGTTGAAAATAGAATTTCAATTTATTTTTACCGCTGCTATGATGACATTCGCTTCATCTCGAATGTCTTCCCAGGTAAGCTGACCTTGTTCCACATAGTTTCGAACTTGTTCTACAAAAATGCTTTTTGATTTCCTGCTTAAATTGTCATCTTCCAGCTCAGACTTCAAGACTGTTTCGGTATCGATTGATGGTTTTCCTACTTGAAGCAGCTGCTTGGAAGATAAAAGTTTAAATATAATTAGAAAATGTAACAAACATAAATTGTTTAATTTCGGTTTTGAAATTACGCCTTCAATAAAATCATAGAGAATCTTGACAGTCTTGCGTTCCGTTGTATACAATGAAGAAACTTTGTAAAAGACATCTGGATATAGCCAGGGAGAAAGCATTCGCTGCACCGAAACATCCATAATACTGTAATAGATTTTTCTTTAGAAATAGGCGCCGCGCCGTAAGGTTAAATTTAATACTTTTTATAAGATTGAAAGACCTTCTCCGATGATTTGTCATTCTGAATTTCCATTTTTTTGCCCATTGTTGTCTCTGTGTTAGAGATTTTATATTTAACATAACCAAATTTGATAATTTTACTTACGACAAGCTGTTTGTAGAACACATTTCTTTAGCAAATCATAGATATCTTGTTTTTGATCACCACATGTTTGGAACTTTTGTAACAGAATGTTTGCAGCTGAATCAAAAATTGGTAAAAAATTATTGATGATTTGTCTGCTAAATGCTGGATTGATTAGCTTGCGATGTCTGTTCCATCGAGGACCTTGAAATATTATAAATTAATTTTGTTAAATAAAAAAAGCAAAAGGGTCCAGTTTCTATATAACGTACTGCTTGATGTAAATAAACCATCACCAATTGATGCTGCCATAAATTTGTAAAAATCTCCTTTATTTGTGCAATTTGGGGAGTTGAAAACTGTTTCTACTGTTTCGGGATCAGCGGTATACAGAAAGCATTTCGATCCCATCCAAGAAATGCAAGGACTCGAGTAGTCATTTGTTATTTTTGTTAGATATGAAAGGAATTCTGCAACAAGAAAAGTATGTTATAATGTTTTGAGCTAACAAACATGAGGTATGAGTATTTGAGGTATAACCGGAATCAACCAAAAAAAAGTTGAAAACTTGTAAAAAAAAAATAGATTTTAGATGTTAAACCAAAAAAATTAAAAATTAAATTTCAACAAGTCTCTCCACCTATCCCGGTCTCGAGCCGACGCCATCCAGTTGCGCACCCCAAGGCTTCGGGCGTCCTGGTCTACGCCATCTCTCCAGCGCAAGCACGGTCTACCACGCTGCCGTCTACCATAGAATGTACCACAAAAGACTTTCAGAGCAGGTTCCTCTTCGCTCATACGAGCTAGGTGCCCTGCCCACCGGAGTCTACCGAGCTTAATTTTTGTCACTATGTCTGCTTCAAGGTAGATTGCGTACAACTCATGATTGTACCGTCTCCGGAATCGTCCTTCCTCACATATGGGGCCAACAATTCTCCGTAAGACTTTTCTCTCGAACGCGGCTAAGAGGTCACAGTGCCTTTTGCTAAGCACCCAAGTCTCGGATCCATACATGAGTACTGGCAGGACCATGGTCCTGTACAGCAGCAGTTTTGAAGTTATGGTTAGATTTCTGGATTTGAATAGCTTTGACAGACTGTAGTACGCTCTGTTGGATTTGAGAAGCCGCCCGCGTATTTCTTCTTCTATGTTGTTATCGGCTGCTTCTGTTGACCCAAGGTATTTAAAGGATTGCACCACTTCAAATTCGTGCTCCGCGACCTTGATTGTTTGACCAACTGTTCCTCTCGTATTCGACGAAACCATGTACTTTGTTTTATCTTCGCTAATGTGCAGCCCCAGATTTTGTGCCGCCTGCTCGATCTGGATGAAGGAATCGTGTACAGCTTGTTCGGTTCTTCCGATGATGTCGATGTCGTCTGCGTAACCTAGTATCTGGCTGGACCTGTTGACGATGGTCCCTATTGTTGCCGTGCCAGAGTCACGGATTGCTTTCTCCAACGCCAGGTTGAAGAGGAGGCAGGCCAAACCATCCCCTTGTCGGAGTCCATTAAAGATGTTCTACTTTTTTAACGGAAATTCTTCCATCCTGTTTTTACTTGCTAGGGCAAGTATTAGTTTCGGGTCAAAAACGTTTTAATCAAAACAAACATTACGATAATGAAGAAGAAGTCCACCAAAAAAGTGGTGCCGTCCCTTGGACGGTTACCAAGTTACCTTTTATTATTATTAGTCGAATTTATAACCTCCTCCTTTCTTGAAGTGGGTTAAAAAAGCAACGTAAGAACCAGAAATTTCGCATGGAATTGAATTGAGAAAAATTCGATCACATATTATTATTTTTATCAAAACGTTAAAATATCGTTTTTGAAATAAAAAACAAAGATTGGACTTACGAAATTGTCTAAATAAAAATATTGATTACACAGGTCAAAAAAATTTATTTTTTTTATTGCTGCCCAAACTTTGATAAACGTTTCTAAAGGTTTTCGATTTGCTTAACTATCCAATATTAGAATGTTCCTTTCAGCTGTCATTTTAAGATATTTCCGTTAGAAAATCACAAAAGAACCCTTTTCGTAGTTTTCGAAGCAATTTTTTTGATTTGAGGTGGAAATGTTTTTTTTTTGTGATTTTCTAACGGGAAATGGCTTAAAATGAGAGCTGAAAGGAATATTCTGATACTGGATTCTGAAAAATGAGAGCTGATAGGAGCATTCTAAATTGGATTTAGTTAAGCACACCGAAAACCTGTAGAAAAGTATAGTAGGTGTTGTTTCGGCAACAAAAAACTTTTTTGACCAGTATAAAATAAAAAAATACATTAATATCAACTTAAGATTTCTGGGTGGAGAAAAGTGGTACCGGAATGATTTAAACTAAATGAAAAAGAAGAAAGCCCGTTCTTTTACAATCCGTTACAATTTTTGCTCTAAGAGGTTACCTAACGTTATAACATCGCTTCAAAAGTATTGAAAAATCCTTTTCTTATTTACTTAGAAGTATAGATTTTGAGAAATCAAAAACAAGAGCCGATTTGAAAATTCTGACTTTGGATTCGAAAACCTTCAGGACTTCGAAAACCTCTATAATTAGTGAACAGTTTTCTCAGAGCCGTTACAGTTTATAACAACTATTTTATTTCTTCATTTTTATATTTGGAAAATCTACTCAGCACCTTTGCAGAGCTTTGTCTTTTTGAAAAGTTCATTTTATAATTGAGCATTTTGACAATTAAAGTGCCCGAAAAATTAACAAACCAAAAACTATAAATTTATAGGTTTGGAAACGAACGCTAAACTTAACAGATAAATTGATTTGATAAATTTTCAATTCGTTACATTTTCACTTTGGAAATACTCGTAATAATGTAATTACGGGTTTCGTTGGCAGCGATCTTAACTCACGGAAGCATCGGAGCAAATCGAACTTTGTTTCTGTAACACAACTACTCAATTTATTAGAAAATTTGTTCACTTTAATCACGTGAGTAAAAATCGAAATAAACGAAACCATAGCCTAATTGATAAGTATGTTACCACTGATAGATTATTATTATTCTTACTCTCAGGATTTGTCATATTTAATCCAACGCCCAAAAATGGTAATCCTATAGGGCCAGGTAACTTCCATGCAACAATATAATACTGACGACGAGACCACAGGAAATATATCCACAAAACCAAAATAACACTTATCAAAATACTTGTACTCAACATTTTTACTTTCAATTATGCCGGTATCAATGAAATTAACTTAAAATATCGTTTCTTTCAAAATATAAATTGAATTATTTCGAAAACTTTACTTCACAATGCAAATTCAGTTTACCGTACGCACCTAAAGCCAAAATTGAAATGATTCAATCATCGATCCCAAAAGTTAATACGGCAGAAGCTCATTGCCGATAATAATAAGCAAACAGTTGAACTTTTTGTGGTTACTTATTGCATTTTGAAGTTTAATAGTTAGGTTTGATTTTAATATTACCTATAAATAGTCCGATGAATGATGTTGAAAACTTTTTACTGACTGTTCAACTTTGTCCTTGAAAAAGGTTGAATTCATTCCGACAGCTCTCACTATATCTTATAGTTTTTCAAAGAGATGTCTAAAATCTAAAAGGGCGAGGACTGTTACTTAATTTATTGAGAACCATCCATAAACTGTTGACGTACTATATTTTGTATATTAATTCAATTTTGTCCGTTACTAACTTTAGAGATGTATTTTTAGAAGACAACACAATCTTTTTGACTATTAAGCTGAGTTGTTGATTTAATTCGTTAAAAAAATAATTTGGTCGCTTAAACTCAAAGCACGTAAGAAGATAGAGGTCTGAAATGGTCGCATGTTCATGTTAACGTTTAGATAGTAATTCGTCATCGAGAATAAACGCGTTAATTCAAAGCGCACACTCATTGTCGTAAGACATTATTAAATTCACAAAAAAAAAAAAAAACAGCATGTTTTTTTAGCAGTAATTTGGTTGCGTGCGCGGAGTAGGTGATTATGTAAACATTTTAAATTAAACGTATTGTAGCTTTCCACTTTATTTGTCAAACAATTTATTACATTCTTATTATTTCTGAGGTTAACAAACATAGATTTGGATAAAGTAACAGCTGCTAGTTGTTTTGTAAAAGTTCAAATATACATAACTTCTTCTGTAGAGGAAGCTTAAATGCATCAACTTCAACTCTCGTGTACTTCAATATAATATTTGATTATTTGATTTTTTTTAATAACTGAAAGTTGATTCAGTGACAATTATTGCCACCACCATTCTAGAAGAGGTTACTGATATTTAGAATAGAATGAAGACTAAACTGAACGAAGAGGACTTTTGGATGGATTGATACACTCAGAAAAAAAAAATTATTGTTATCCCAAGAACTCTCCATTGTTGTAAGATTGTTAATTAAAAATTATTGTCTCATCAAAAAGTTCTTGGAGCAACAATTAATTCATAATTTTTAGGGAATGAAAGTGTCAGTTTAACAATAAAGTTTTTGATAGAAATATTTTAAAATTGTTAATCATTTTGAAGAACGAAAAAATTGTTAGCCGAACAATTAAATTGTGGTGTCAACTATTTTTCACGTCAAAAAATTCTTTCAAGAATTACATTGTTGGTTCAACCAACAACTCGTCCTTGAAGTACAATTACTACCAAGAATACAAATTGTTGACATAAGAATAAGTTCTTGGGACAAGACATATAAATATATTTTCTTGGAAAGATGAGCAAGAAATAAGAAAATTTTTAATTGATGAAATTAAATCGATATAAATAATTCGGCCCTGCATTAACTTTTTACGGAAAAAAATCCTGGATTTATTCCGTTCTAAGAACTGATGAAATTTGTAACCACTTTTAAATGTGACAAGGGAAATAATTTTTACGGTTTTTTTTACTCTGATGCTGTGTCTACGACTACAGATAGGTACCATTTCCATAAAAAAAATATACTTTTGAAGAGTTATGGACTTATTCCGTTTTTACAATTGATATTCCAAATACAAATAGTACTTACATAGAATTTGTATTATAAAACCAATGTTTTTAATTTTTAATGATTTGAGTCCTAAAATATTATAAAGCCAGTCGTACAAGACATTATAGGTCGCAAAAATTCCATATCGCTGATTTTTTGGTTTGTTATTGGGGGCATAGATAGGTAAAGGTCCCAATTGTAACCAAGTTTTCAGGTTTGAAAGACCTCTTCTAACTGTATGGTGCATAAAAAACCTCTTTATCTTATAATTTCTGAAAATGTGTATTTTATGGAAAACATTATCAGGTAAAGAAGTGATACAATTTAAGTGTATAGCTAAGTCAGGCCTCAAAATATTTAAAAATTTGGCAAATTTTCACAAAAGTTCACAGATTGTAGTTTGAGTTATCTTTCGAGCAAAGTACATACGCAAAGTCTAGTTAAAGATTATTGAGGTCTAAAATTAACATAATGTGGCACATAATTGATTTTTTTTAAAGCACAGCTCAAAGAAACTTATGTCAAGACAATAGGACTACCATTATCATGGAGTGTCGTAAACAATTAATTGAGCCTCAGATCTCCTTAATGTTTTCAAAATGTATTACACTTAAAAAAATTATTACTTTTGTCGAAAACTAATATTTATTTTCAGTTTCAACCTATTTTTTTTTTTTTATGTTTGTTACCTCAGAAACTTTTGACTGGATGGATCGATTTTGATGAATCTTTTTGTATTTGAAAACTGCAGGTACAGTTTTGATAACGGCGTCCATGAGAAAATATAAAAAGTCTTAAATTTGAGATCGGTTGTTTTTCTTTTTGAAAGGTATTGGCGATTACTGCTTCAACAATGAATAAAATTTAGCTGTAGTGAGAATGTATTGTATAAGGTTTTCAGAAAAAAAAATGCTATCACGCTGGCTCCCACTTACTTGCACTCATGGTTTAAGAGCTATCAGCCACTTTGACTAACCTACTTGTCGCAAGGCTGAAATTTTTCAAAATGCGAAAAAATTGTCAAAACTAACCCTCTTTCGCAAGGCTGACATTTTTTATACAGCAGCTTTGGTATTAGTGAAGTTTAAAAAAACATGGTCTGGCAGGGTTGCCGTGGGCCGAAGGGTTGCCAGGCGAGCCTAAAGTTTTTAATATAATGAAAATTTATCTCATATTTTAAGAACTTGGCTACAGTTGTTGCTTAATCTTGATGATTTTTTTTACTATACCAGTTTAAACAGAGCATTATAATATATTAGGGTTGCCGCAGTAATAGGGTTGCCATGCTTTTTTTTAAATAATATTTAAAAAAGGTATAAATCCAGAAATTAACCTACTTCCCCTTCCTTATAGTTTCGTGTGCTTCGTTAATATTTTCTTTCGTATTAGTTAAGTCTATTAAGTTAATCCAGACAATTTCTAAAACTAAATGTACTATGATGAACTTTCTTAATTTAACAAAAACCTTACGCTAGTCTGGCAAGCACTTTGGCCCACTGCAACCCCGCCAGACCTTACCAAATTAACTATAAACAAAATTTTAGCCTTATGGCGACTAGTTGGTTAGTTAAAGTGCCTGCTGGCTCTCCGACTATTACGGTCAAAGTTTGCTGTAAGAAATTAAAGATGCTTTTAATATAATAGACCAGTAAATATATTAAATTTATTGTAGTGGTGAAGAAACTGATTCCTCTTCGGCTGTTTTGGTCACTTGATGAGCAATGAAACAAAATTATTTCATTTACTTTCCCGACGTTTTGACAGGGATTGCTGTCTTCATCAGGGGGTCTTTATTAATAAAACAATGAATAAAACACAGAACAACAAATTAATGTGTATACATGAAAAGAACAATTAAGTTGAAAACAATGAAAATAACTGAAATAAACTTACTAAAAATGATAAATAAAATGAATTAGATTGATCTTCATAAGAAGAAGATTTATCTAATTCATTTTATTTATCATTTTTAGTAAGTTTATTTCAGTTATTTTCATTGTTTTCAACTTAATTGTTCTTTTCATGTATACACATTAATTTGTTGTTCTGTGTTTTATTCATTGTTTTATTAATAAAGACCCCCTGATGAAGACAGCAATCCCTGTCAAAACGTCGGGAAAGTAAATGAAATAATTTTGTTTCATTGCTCATCAAGTGACCAAAACAGCCGAAGAGGAATCAGTTTCTTCACCACTACAATATTCCAACTTGGTCAAATATAATTCAATTTAATATATTAAATTTAGTATGGAGAAGGTAAAAATAAATAATTTATGAATTTTGTGGATTGGTATCAACGCCCCTGGTCCAAATACCCCCAAAATTCGGTAAAGTTTTTTGATTAAAACGCTCATAAGAAGAGGGTATCAATTACTCGTGTCAATGCTAAGACCATTTAAACTCAGCATACATTCCTGTGTTGTATCATGCAATCCTTTGACTGCCTTTGCGGTTTCAGTCTGGATAGCGGGTTGCATCAAAAGTTTCTGCACATGGGCTGTTACAAGCAGCCGTGGATTATCATACCTATCCTTAACTACTTGCCAAGCTGCATTGTAGTTGTTGTCGGAGGTAGAAAAGTGTCTTTTGAAGTTTTCCGCTTCGACAGTTAATGTTGTTTTCAAATAGAACAATTTCTGACAGTTTGCTTTATCTTGTTTATGGAATAGTTCCGTGAATAAGTCACAAAATTGATTCCATTTAATTTAATTGCCATAAAATTTGGGCAGTGTTATTTTTGGTAATTTGAGGGTTTGATTTTGTTAGCTTATGGCAGGAAGGCTTGTAGCTGGAGAGGATGGTAGTGTGAACGGTTGTTCCAGTCTGGCCGTTAATAATATTAGACACTGCTGGACGTCATCTTCGAGTTTGTGAAAGTCTTCCAACTTATAGCCTGCCAGAACTGGATTCTTAACAAGCTCAGACCAGCTTAAACCAGTACCTTTGTAGCAAGTTTATTTTTACGCTACAAAATGTTAAACTCCACTCTTAATGAGTAGTTTGAAGAGAGTCTAACAACCGCTATAGGGACTGTACGGAGGTGTTATGTCTTCTCATGATTCTATCGAATTCTTGCAGTCTTTCTTGAGTTGAGTTTTCGTTAAAAACTGTCGAGGCCATTCCATCGACTGCTTTCTTTTGAGCTTCAGGTTAAGAATCTACCGGAACACTTGATTTTGTAGACTTTTCAACTACAATACTTCCGGAAGCTTTTTCAGTATAAGTTTTGGAATCTAAAGGAACAATTATTGATTCTATTGTTTGCTTTAGTTCCACGTATGCACTCTTTACTTTGTCGTATGTATTTGCTTGTAAATACGGAGTATCCGCCTTTACGTATGCTTTAATTTTGTCATGATTAGCAACAAACTCTAACCACAACTCTTCAAGCAAGCGTAATTTTTTGACCTTATAGTCAGTGGTCTATCGGTCAGAACCGTCTTTGCTGATGTTGGTTTTTAGGCGCTGTAGTTCTTCTGTAATAGCCTTCTGTCTGGCCACCACAGTAAATACCTGCATTTCCTCCATTTTTGATCTGAATCTGGAACTCAGGAACTTAGGAACTCGTTATGGAGCACTTGACCTAGGTGCTTCGAATCTGGAACTCAGGAGCTCGTTATGGAGCACTCGGACAACGTGCTTCGAATCTGGAACTCAGGTATGGATAGTGATGTTTACTGGGAATAAGGTGTTATAGATTTTAATAGTCTGTTCTAGGTTATATAAATATTTATTTGTTGTTTAAACAAGGAGAGTTTCATACCCCGAAACTTTTAACGTTTCGCTAGATTTTGGCTAAAAATGACGTAAAATCATTTTTGTGTCAAATCCTCCTCGCATTACTCTAATGTGGACTTATAACTTATTTGTTTTATGTATGTAAATATATTTTTATCGTTAAAAACAACTGACACTTGAGTCTGTGATTAGTTTTTTTTTTTTTAATGAAAGAGAATAGGTAGGTACTTTAATTCGAGAAAAGAAAAAAAATTCATCTAGAATAAAGGATTGGTCCTAACGAGCTCTGAAGGTGTTTACACTTCGACTTCGTAGAATTTATTTATTTTTAATAAAATACAGATATATTATAAAATTCTTAGAAGAAACTATTTACTTTAACGATGCCATTTCCGACAAGGATAACGACTAACTATCAATGGATAGGTAACAGGTAAGGTACGCAGACAAAAGAATAAGTACCTACGTATAAACTTAATGGCCTCAACTCGTGCTTTGCCTTTGAGGATTTTATTTTATTTTGTTCGTTTATTTCCTTTGTCTGCCTTCTTAAACAACGACCTCAATCCTTATGATGGACCTGTCTTAAATGAATTTTCTGTTTTTTGTTTTATTTCTTTCTTGTCCTTAGCTTCCTGGTATATAAAAAATTGACTTAATAACGGCGGAAATTGTCTCTTGTTTTTACCACTTTCGAGCTCCTTATAACGGAATGAAATATTTCTGCTATTTTATTTATTCTCCCGTTAAAAGAAACATCAAAGTGGGATTTGTTTTTTTTTTTTTTTTGTTCTCATTCGTTGAAGATGAACAGAAAAAAAAAAGTTGCTGATGATTATGCTGGCAACACAAGGGGTAAGAGAAATTTTATTTAAATTTTTTTTATAGGTTGGAATTGAATATTTCATATTTTTTGTTGTTGTTGTTTTTTTTTTTTTATTTTGAAGAGGAAGCAAATATTAAGCATCAGTGATTTTAAATACTCTTCTTAAAGGTTTTTTTATTATTTTACATATTTATATACCTACATTATATTTTCCTATAAAAAGTCTGGGGGAGGGAGCACTGTTGAATGTTGACACAATATTTGGTGGAACATGATAGGTAGATGGAAAAACATGCTTTTATATAAAGTTTTGTTTTTTTTTTTTTTTTTGAGGGGAATGTGGAATATAACGACTTTAATGAGGAGCACTTGAGGGTTATGATGTGGGAGAAATAAATTAACCAAAATAAGTTGAGGTGAACTTTTGAGGTAGGTAGGTACTTTTCAAATTATGTTCATATAAAATTAAAATTAATGCATAAGCCATAAGCAAGGAGATTGTTAGGTTGGATTTGGGAGAGGTTATAATACCTGTTACTCTTCTTTGAAATTTATGAAAATCAAGAAGAGATACCGTTTCTTCAAATGAATTATATGCACCTGCCTATGTATACCTATCCATTAATTTTTTTTAAATTTTAACTTGAACTTTTCTATTCGTTTTAAGTATGGTTGGGTTGGGTACTGTGTGAATAATGTATGTAGGTACCTACAAATCAAGAAAAGGCTAACAACATTTTACTGGACACTTATCTTAACCAATCATCTGAGGTCATAGGAGGGTATACGTAGTCAGTAAAGAAAACGTAAAATTGTTCTTCATGTTTTTTGTTCATAGAAATCGTGCCGGTAAGGGTGCCGCGCCGGTCTAATTTTTACTTCTTACTCTGGATTCGATAATGATTTTTTAAATTTTGTCAACATTAAAAAAGTTTAAAGGCAAACTTATGATAAATAGAAACATACATTTTTTAATATTTTTAAAAATTTACAACATTAAAAAAGAATATTTAAAATTAATGAATGAAAGCATGCGAATCCAGGGGGCAACGAGTAATATAATGTATCTAAAAATCGGCCTTATGAAAGTGTCCTTAACGGTGCTAGCCCTCATAAGATACAATATATATTTTGAATATAACAGTCGACAGCGCTTATGTTCACTCCCATTTGTCGTTTTCCAGTGCGTTTTGAAGTGTGAGGTGAACATGCTTTTATCAGTGCTCTCAAATTGTTTTCTTTTTTTTAATAGTTTCTGATTTAGGGGCAGTAAGTGTTCATCATTAAAATGGATCATTGTAAATTTTCATTTTAAATTTAAAGACATTTGTCCAAACAAATATTGAATGCAATTGATATCAAAATGAAGCTCAACTAAATCACTTCTCTTTACCTTTGTACTTATTATTCACCTACAAATGCAAGTTCAACTCTACCGTCCAAGGTATTGAGTAATAAAAAAATAAAATGCACGACTTGATCGCACGAACTTGCTCTCGCATTCCAAGGCTATTATGTTTTAGCTTATATTGCAAATTTTAGCTTTTGTTTTTTTTTTTTTGAAGAATTATTTTTTTTCGATAATGGGTTTATGAATTTTTTTTCAAAATTTAGTTTTCAGATGTTAATAAATAATTTATTAAAAATGGCATATCAAATTTATTTTGAAAAATCGTTTGAAATTTTTTTATTAAAAAAATAAAAAATATTTAGAAAAAAAATGGCACTAACGAGTTTTCATAAAAAAATTCTAATAATGTATCTTTATAGAAAAAATCATATATAAAAGTTTCATCAAAATCGTTAGAGCCGTTTTCGAGAAAACTCGAATAACTCAAAAATGTTGTATGGGAGGTACTCGTTATGAATGAGATATTCAAAAATAAAAAAAATCAACTTTCAAAATTACGTTAAAATGATATGTACCAAATTTGAAGAAAATCCGTCCACGCGTTTGGGCAGTGGAAATGGGAACAGATGGATGCACAGACGTACTGCGATGTTGGTTTTATATAATTATACTTTCCGGCTTTCTCTTTATTACTATAACTATTTCTTTTTCTTTCCCTCCTGAAATGAAACATCAAAAAATGTCTTCTGCTTTTATATTCATGCTTACATATAATTTTTTAAAAAGAAAAATAAAAACAATTAATATTATAACTTTTAAATTATTTATTTATTAATAAATCACAACATTAATTTGGTTTTATATACAAAATATTTTTGATAGCTACGCGTTTTATTTTTCGTATATTTTGTAAAGCAAAATGTTACGATTAAAATCGTATCTACTAAATAAAACATTTTATCTCCAAAAAAATAGGAAGCTCTTTAAAAATAATGCAGGTTCGAATTATTTATTATCGATTTAACTTTAACAACTATAAAATTTTCTTAGGTTATGGTAACTTTCAGAGTATTAATTTGACATTTCGCTGATATTTTAATATGGCTCCCCATCTTTCCAATAAAATATATTTATTATGTCAACAATTTTTATTCTTCCTGGTAATTCTTACTTCAAGAACGAGTTGTTGGTTAGGCCAACAATGTCGTTCTTGAAAAAAAAAATTGACAGCAAAAATAGATGACACCACAATTTCATTGTTGGGTTAACAATTGTCCGTTCTTTAAAATGAATAACGATTTAAAATTGTTCTATCAAGAACTTCATTGTGAAAGTGACACTTTGATTTCTTAAAAATTAAGAATTAGGTGTTGCTCCAAGAACTTTTTGTTATGTCAACAATTTTTTATTCACAAATCTTACAAGAATAAAAAGTTCTTGGGATAACACTTATATTTTTTTTTCTGAGTGTATGATATTGCTAATTCTAAAATTCAGTATGGAATATCTTGTTGGATGGATCTTATCAAAACAAAATGAATCCTCTTCTTATTCTTCAAAAAATCACTTCCATAATAGTTTCATTTTATTTTGGGAATTAAAAGTTTTTCCATCAAGACATTTGGTACTATACTTCAAAGTTTTAAAACTAATTTTCATTAGAAAAGATATCAACTGCCTTTCGGAAGAATAGATGTTAGCATATTAATAATCATGATCTTGCAAACTTTTTAAGTAAATGGTTTTCCAATAAGAGGTGTTATTTTGAATAGCCCGCTATTTCGGTAGCTGTCACTTTTGAAGCTGTCATTTTTTGACATTTGACAAGTAGAAACTACGTTATTAATAAAAATGGAACGATACACGCTTCAACAACGCATTGAAATTATTAAAATTCACTATAAAAATGGTGAAAATTTGGCAGAGACGGTTCGTAAAACTAAAACATTTTTGGGTCGTCGTGAAGCACCTTGTCGGACCGCAATACACAAATTGGTGGACAAATTCGAGCTGTTGGGACAAGTTAGTGATGTGAAAAATAAAACCCGTGTACGTCGCTCAAGAACAACTGAGAATATTGCTGTTGTAGCCCAAAGTGTTGAAGAAAACCCAGGTTTGTCCATTCCTCGTCGTTCTTTGGAATTAGGCATTCCGCAAACTTCATTACACCGTATTTTGCATAAAGACTTGGGTCTTAAGGCTTCTAAAGTTCAGTTAACACAAGAACTCAAGCCGGCTGATCATCAACAACGTCGTGTCTTTGCTGATTGGGTCCTTGAAATGCATGAAAATGAACCGGAATTTCATCGAAAAATCATCTTGACTGATGAGGCCCATTTCCACCTCGGAGGCTACATCAACAAGCAAAACTGTCGCATCTGGGGCTCGGAAAACCCAAGAGTTATTGTTGAAAAGCCTCTCCATCCTCAACGCGTGACTGTTTGGTGCGGTTTATAGTCCCGCGGGGTCATTGGACCTTACTTTTTCGAAAATGAGGCTGGAGCAACAGTTACGGCCAATGGATTGCGCTATCGAGAGATGATTAATGATTTTTTATGGCCTGAATTGGATGGTATTGATCTGGACAACGTTTACTTTCAACAAGACGGCGCTACGTGCCACACAAGCAATGAAACCATCGATCTTTTACGGGAAAAGTTTCCGGACCGTGTTATCTCTCGAAGAGGTGATCACAATTGGCCACCGAGATCTTGTGATTTAACACCTTGCGACTTTTTCCTTTGGGGCCACGTGGAAGATAAGGTCTACGCCAACAGCCCAGCGTCGATTCAAGACCTCAAAGATGAAATTCGTGAGGCTATCGAGGACATAGGGCAGCCACTTTGCGATTTGGTTATGGAAAATTTCATGAAAAGGATATGGTCCTGTAAGCGTGGTCTTGGCGACTATTTGGCTGATGTTGTGTTCCATTATTAACGGCATACCTTCCTCTTTATAATGAAATAAACATCCGATCATTTATCTCCAAAAATTTTCTTTGAATATCAAAATAACACCTCTTATTGGAAAACCCTTTATATCTTGAAAAAATAAAAACACAATACAACACTTAACTGAGATTTATAGGCTTAGGTGAAACAAGAATTTTTTTATTGCATATTTTGTATGACCCTCAAACTTGCAGACAATTTAACTGCTAATCCTGAACTGCTAAAACTGAACCGATTTTCAAACAGCAATTACTCTGCCTCACTCTCAATAAATGCTAGATATGCCATTTTTTAGTTTTTTCTTTTATTTACCGTTATAACAAAGTTATGACCAAAAGAATCAGATGTGCGCTAAAAATGTGCGTGTTTTGTTTTTTTTTTTCAAACGGTTCGGTTCGGTTCGGTTAACTAAACTCCGTACAAACTTATTTTAGTTGAAACAATTTTTATCCCCGAAAATGATAATTTTCTACTGAATTAACTCATCTTTGGATGAAACATAGACACAAATTGACAAACTCTGACAATTGTATGTTTGTTTTCTTGTGAGCCTTAAGATTTTCTATGTTTTAGTTATTCTTGGGAAAATATCGGCGAACAAATTTCGTATTAAAAACAAAAAAAACAAAAGTGGAAGGTACTAAGATTAAAACTTTTGAAAAACCTTATTAGAGATTGATTTTCTTAGCCACATTAAAGACCTACTCATCCCAAATCTATCCTGGTTTTCATAAATGTTATTTTTACTTGAAAACATTCCATACCGGAATTTTTCCTTTGCGTATTATTAACTTTAACACTTGTTTTATCTCCAAGTATTTCTTATTCATCATAATGAGATAAAACAGTTTATTAATACAATAATGCTGGCTTAAAATCTACTTGCAACAACAAAATATACACCTTTTTGTGTCTTTTTATGTCGTGTAATGTTGGCCTCGATGCTTACCCGGTCGACATACTCTACCTGCCTACTTTTCGAAAGAAAATATTTTCTTTTTTTTTTCACAAGTTGTTTTATCCCGAAACATATGTGTGTCTGTGAATATTATAATTTTTTGTACCTGTCCAAAGCATGTCCCTTGGATATGTGGACCTTTCTGAAGGAAATCCTTCTTTATGGGG
Source organism: Meliscaeva auricollis (assembly GCA_948107695.1). Taxonomy (NCBI): domain Eukaryota; kingdom Metazoa; phylum Arthropoda; class Insecta; order Diptera; family Syrphidae; genus Meliscaeva; species Meliscaeva auricollis. Next base: position 74,456,999 of record OX403616.1, on the reverse strand, counting down.
GGGACACTGTTGTATATGACTCCTCTGCATTGCGGTCTCTCCAAGAAGATTTTGATGTCAACGACATCATCATTATCCTCATAATATTCATCTGCATGATACGTTTATGTCAAATTGTGTCTTTAAAATTAAGATTCTTCATATTATTTACAAAAGAAAGGTAAATCCTTTTCTAAGCTGCATGTTTTAAGCAAGCTTAATAAACATTTTACACTCTATTAAAAAAAAAAAAAAAAAAACACCCTTTTGGGGATGATGAAAAGTGAGGAAACTTTCAAATGTGACATTTTTATTTGAATGAAACTGTTTTCATTGTGTATAGTTCATATTTGTATCTGAAATCTTTTCTCTTGGGTTTTCTATAAAAAATAGATTATTTTTGTTAATCATGATTTCCATTGGTTGGGAGGGTTAAGGCCAACACTGCAATTCCATTACCAGTGCACTTGATGTGGTAATAGTCCGTCCGCTGTCTCATTTAAAAAGTTAGTTTTCTTGATTTTTGTTCTCTGGCCTGATTTATGTTTTTGGCTGCAGGCGAGGTTAAGTTTCGGGGGCAAGATCCCCCCCATTCCGGCGAGCTAACTTCCGAGCATCGCAAGCAGGCCGCGTCCTGCGGAACTTAATACCTTATCCTTTTTCCTACCTTACCCCATTTACCGACACCTCCTCCGCTCCTCTTGCCAGCAACCAAATTATTTAGTCTTCAAAAAAAAGTAGGTCTTTTGTTTTTTTTTACAAAATTTTTGTATTTTACTTAACAACGCTAAAATTGAATCATGAATAATTTTTTTCAAATGTAAGAGGTGTTATTTTGATATTCAAAGAAAAATGGCATTTTGGAGATAAATGATCGGATGTTTATTTCATTATAAAGAGGAAGGTATGCCGTTAATAATGGAACACAACATCAGCCAAATGGCCGCCAAGACCACGCTTGCAGGACCATATCCTTTTCATGAAATTTTCCATAACCAAATTGCAAAGTGGCTGCCCTATGTCCTCGATAGCCTCACGAATTTCATCTTTGAGGTCTTGAATCGACGCTGGGCTGTTGGCGTAGACCTTATCTTTCACGTGGCCCCAAAGGAAGAAGTCGCAAGGTGTTAAATCACAAGATCTCGGTGGCCAATTGTGATCACCTCTTCGAGAGATAACACGGTCCGGAAACTTTTCCCGTAAAAGATCGATGGTTTCATTGCTTGTGTGGCACGTAGCGCCGTCTTGTTGAAAGTAAACGTTGTCCAGATCAATACCATCCAATTCAGGCCATAAAAAATCATTAATCATCTCTCGATAGCGCAATCCATTGACCGTAACTGTTGCTCCAGCCTCATTTTCGAAAAAGTAAGGTCCAATGACCCCGCGGGACCATAAACCGCACCAAACAGTTTTGCTTGTTGACATAGCCTCCGAGGTGGAAATGGGCCTCATCAGTCAAGATGATTTTTCGATGAAATTCCGGTTCATTTTCATGCATTTCAAGGACCCAATCAGCAAAGACACGACGTTGTTGATGATCAGCCGGCTTGAGTTCTTGTGTTAACTGAACTTTATAAGCCTTAAGACCCAAGTCTTTATGCAAAATACGGTGTAATGACGTTTGTGGAATGCCTAATTCCAAAGAACGACGAGGAATGGACAAACCTGGGTTTTCTTCAACACTTTGGGCTACAACAGCAATATTCTCAGTTGTTGTCGGGTTTTATTCTTCACATCACTAACTTGTCCCAACAGCTCGAATTTGTCCACCAATTTCTGTATTGCGGTCCGACAAGGTGCTTCACGACGACGACCCAAAAATGTTTTAGTTTTACGAACCGTCTCTGCCAAATTTTCACCATTTGTATAGTGAATTTTAATAATTTCAATGCGTTGTTGAAGCGTTCCATTTTTATTAAAAGCGTAGTTTCTACTTGTCAAAAATGACAGCTTCAAAAGTGACAGCTACCGAAATAGCGGGCTATTCAAAATAACACCTCTTATTGGAAAACCCTTTAAAAACTCATTTTTTGAAAAAAAAAAATATTTCAATAAAAATTTTTAACTGTTTTTTTTTCAAAATTTTACGTAATAAAATAAACCTAAATTTTTCTTCGAAAATTACCAATTAAGTCAATCGACTCAAGAAAAGTGACGGTCCATGTTTTTTTGGATTTTGTAATTCTAATTTTGTGAATCAAATTTTAAATTAAGGAAAAAGATCATAAATGAAAGAAATGCAACATCAGTTATTTTTTTGAGGTTAATTTTTCTACCAAAAATCAATGTTTTTATTTCATTTTAGTTGGAAACAAAAAAGTTATTGTAAATTCTAGTTTTGGAGAAATTGAAAAAAAAAAAAAATACAAAACTGAATGCTGTTTTTATTAAATTAATTTATTCTGCATTTAGTTCCTACAAAATGAGGTCATTGTATTTTTGAAGACTAAATTAAAAAAAAAATTATTAACGTAAATTTAAAAAAAACTTAAGGTCAGTCAAGAATTTTGATTCAAACATTTTTAATCAAAATTCTGAGATTAATAATCATCAAAAATAAGATAAAAAATTTTCTGGCCATCAAATAATTAAAAAAAAATATGAAACAATTTGTATTGTAACTTTTGAGAAAATTCCCCTTTCCCACCTGAGGGGATGAAAATAGACCCCTATTTTTGAAAGTTATTTTTTTTCTCTTAAAAAGACCTGGAAAATTTTTTGAAAAATTTATTTTATAGAATTTTAGCAGTTTTTTTTGATAAATAAAATATTTGTTCACAAAAATTTTATTTAAACAAAAAAAAAAAATAAGCGTTAGGGGTGGCAATTTTTTAACAGGTATTAATTAAGTATTTAAGAATACCAACAAAAAAAATCATGCAAATCGGAGCAGTTTTACCCGGCTCCGAGATAATGTTTTATTTTCAGCTTTATGTAGGTAAGGTACTCCAGAGGTAAAGCAGATGTTTGTTTAATGGAAGACTTCGAACTCATTAATGGTTTTTACACTGAGCGAAAAAATTGATGGTCGCAAACGAAAATACATGCCCAAACGACTTTTTCGTTTGCTGTACAATTTTTCAGCTTCATTTGCAGCAAAATTGCAAATTCGTTTTGGTTAAACACTTTCTGCGAACGATAAAAAAAAGTTAAACGCAACACACCTTAGATTTGAACCGGCGACCTTTCGCTTACGAAGCGATTACCTTGTCATTCCGCTACGGACTGTATAATTTATGATGGGCGAAGAATGCATTTAACCAAAATGAGAGAACGACTTTTCATTTGTTGGATAAAAATTTTTCTACTTAAACTTCGTTTGCAGCAAACTCTTAAGCTAGTTTCAGTGAAGCAATTTATTGAACCTTTGACTTCTCGAGTACGAACAAAATCTGTTTCTAGTGCTCAACGAACTAGATAACTTTCGTGTAGCAAAGAATGCATTATGAGCACCAAAAACATAGAGTCAATTATTGAGGAAACTTGTTTCCTGGCAGTCATTTGTGGAGAGGTTCTTCGCAAATTATTCATTCGTTTGCTGCAAACAATAGAATTTTCTAGTAAACAAAAAGGGGTTTAGATGTGGGAAGCATTTTCGTTTGCCGCAATCAACTCATGAAAATTTGTTTCATACGAATGGGTTGTTTTGCATGTTTGCTGTAATAGAATTACAATTTTGATCAAATGTAATACAATTCTGTTTCCCGTATTGACTAAAACTTCAAGGTGATCTATTGGCTACTCTCCTGTACACCAAAGAGTGCCACATCGCCCCTTTTTGCCCTATTTTATATTTTATATGTATGCCTCTGACCTTTTGCTCTTTCATAAAATCTGAGAGAAATATAAAAAGATAATATTCGTAGAACTGCCGAACAACCAAGGATCAAACAATTGATTAAATCAACATACACATCAGGCTAAATAATTCCAAACGTTGCGACGCATTACCAATCCATTTGCCTCCAGCCCTTTAATATGTATAATAACATTCCGTCGAAAAAGTTGAATACATTCGTTGATTTTGAAAGAGCGCAGTAAATTTTTCGTCAATAATAATTCCATTTAAAAACGTTTAAAATGAAAAAAAAAAAAATTGATAATAAATGATGTTTGCAATCGAATCATACGCCAGTGTATCTTTAGTTGAAAATTATTCATTTGACATTCATTTGAAATATTCGGATTTAATAATTTAAAATTGAAATGAAAACCAATATCAATATCTGCAGGATATGATGGATAAATTTCTTTTTTTCTTTTTCAATTTATACACTAATGTACATATCGAGTTTGTTTTAGTTGACTGAATCGCTGTTCTTGGATTGATACAGAGAAAAAGTTACACTATGTACGTTTTATTGGTAAACTTTAGCTAGCTTAGTAAAATAATTAGAAAAAAATAACAAGTTTTTATAAAACTTATGGAACCTTGTTACGCAACGCTTAGACGAGTGATGGGCAAAGTACGGCCCGCGGGCCGTGTGTCAAACATGACATTACGATGATAGAGAATGAGAAAAAAGTGGGTCCGACAATTCAGTCTGTCTGTCTGTCTGTCTGTCTGTCTGTCTGTATGCATCAGAAACCACAGCCAAACGGATGGGTCGATTTACTTCAAACTTGGAATGTGGCGTTTTTTGGAGAATATCTCCAGACGTTTTTTTTAAATTTTTTTTGGACCCCAAATAACGGTACCTGTCATATACCGGTTTTAGAAAAACTAATTTTTCTTAAAAACGGTGCCTACGATTTTGATTAAAATAATCATGGTCATTTGTTTAGGTAAGGTCTATCTTTAAATGAAAACCATTTTTTTCAAAAACCGTTATTAATGGTACCTGCCATAGAACCGTTTTTTTTAAATTCCCATTTTCTCCTTCATGACTCAATCAATTTCAACCATTTTTTTTACATGAATGCTTTTAAGTTGCCGTAATAATATTTAGTAAGAAAAATTTCGAAAATAATTTTTTTGGATTTTTAAAAAAAGTTTGAATTTTTTTTTTTGAAAAATCATTTTTTCGAAAACTATTCATTATTTTTTTTTTAAATTTAGTTTTTAGATGTTGATAAATAATATCTTAAAAATGGCGTACCATTTTTTTTTTCCTTGCAAAATTTTATATAGAAGAAATAGTTTTTTTTAAAAAACGGATCTAACGATTTTCAAATTTTTTTAAGAAATGTATCATTTATAGAAGAAATCAAATTGCATACTTTGTTTTGAGGTTAAATTCATTTAAGAAGCTGTTTTAGTCATTTGAAAATCGAATTTTATGCTTTTTTAATTTTTTTTTTTAAACTGCATTTACAAATTTTTAATTAAGCATAAATAGTTACTTTATCTTCAAGAGCAAGTACGTGCGACCCAGTCGTGCATTTTATTTAAGTCAGTTTTGAAGTCAGAAAAGAGTGTTTTGAAAATTTAATTTTAAGCTTTTCAAGATCCAAGAAAAAAGCTGACTCTGCAAGCAAAGCAAGGATATTTTTGACATAGCAATAGTAAAATTTCGACCACAGAACCTTTCTTTTATTGGTTATAACGAAAAGTATAGTTTTGATCAAAACCTCGAATTTTCTTTCACGTAACCAAAATCTGCTTTGAAGAATATTGAATAAATGTAAAACAATACAGTTTATTATTGAGGTAGATGTGTAACCTATCTTTTTGAAACAAAATCATTCGTTTGTAGGAACCTGTCCATTATCCAATCAAATATATTGCTGTCAAATGAAAGCCATTAATTTAGAACAAATTTCTTAATTACACTTTCGTAAAATATTTTTGTTAAAAAAGTCAAAATAATTTCTCCAATTAAATTATCTACAAACACATATTTTGTTTTTATAAATCCCAAAATGTATATAAGTATAACTTTGCAACATGTAATGGTAAAAGGAATCACTTTGTGATTGTAACAACCATAAAAAAAAGGAATTCCCTTCCCCCGTATTATGTGATTACATCCTGCAAAGTGAATTAATGAGGTTGCAAAATGTGTCTTACTCGCAAAAATGTTCGAGTATTATAATACACAAAACGAAAACAGGTACAAACGAAGCACATTAAGTGTATTGCTTTCAAGGATAAGATCTTGATTATTTAAAATAAATCAAGGTTATCCTGTGTGTGAGTTTAGGTGTGTGTGGGGTTGAAAATGTCTCCGTAACGCGTACGCCCTGCCCCTATATGAATATATGTATATTGTACTTTCGATAAATAAGAGGAACTCAGTGTTATTTCGATGTTGGTGATGGGATGAGAATTTGGGAGGGTATGAAAGAACCCTTAAAGTGCTGATTCAAGTTAAACGCTCCATTTATTTCAGTTCTTATCATTTTTGTGTTGATTCAGAGAACAAAAAGAATGGTACGAGAGAGAAATTCTACATGGCACGTGTAAAAGAATATTTTCATATAAAAATAATTTTGCCCTTGACAAAAAGTGCTCCGGTATACATTATGAATCTTCTTTACAACAATTTTTCTTAACTGACTTCAATCAAATTATGGTAATGGATAGGGATTCGCCTTCGGTAATTAGAAATTTAAATCATTTTTTTCATTTTAAGGCAGCATATGAGTTAAAATTAAGAAGTAAATAATCTTTTAAAAATTTAAATGATAAAAGCTTAATCAAAATAAATAATATTCATAGCTGATGATAAAAAAAATTTAAATTCAAATTATTATCACCCCAAACTGTAAGGTATTGATTTAGGAATTGTAATAGTTGAGATTAAGGAAGAATGATCAACAAGGGTCATATATGTAGTTTTGTATATTTGTCAGCGAAAGAAAAAAAAATGTTCCACATACGCCATAGTGAACCTGTAGGTTCATTTTAAAAGTAGACAAAATGCTTCCAATCATTCAGAAAAAAAAACTAAACTAGCTTTCCTTTCCGTGTAAAAGAATCTTGAACACTTGCTGGTAAGTAGTATCAAGGATATAATTTAACAGCAATATGCGCAGTTTCAATAGAGTATCTATTCTTGAAACTTTCCTGCATCGATAAAGTGATTACAACAAATAACCTCCAAAATAGTCGCCAAACGCCTTATTAGATTTTCATCAATTTTGGTAATTTCAGATGCGAGAGATGGGTTCTCAAAAAAACGTCTTGATGTATTACCGGAGTTTGTTATTCCACACCCTTGTTTAACATTTAATTCTGCAGTTTGTGGGGTTGCTTTCCGAGCTTTAAACAGAAGATTATAGAAAAGGGTCAGGATATACTCCATGAAGCGTATTCTTGCATGCAAGGTCGACGTTTCTAACTTTAGGGAATCATTATTTGTCGGCTTCAACTGCAAACTTGAAATTTTGTTCATTTGCGATGGCCTTGCACCATCATTCATCTTTCACATTTACCATAAAATTGGAACATTCTTTTTTTTTGGGGGTGGATAGCGAAAAGAAGTATAGAATTCTAATTCAGCGTTCCAAAAAATATTTAAAAAACGTTGTATCATCACACACACGCACTCTTTTTATCTACCAGCGAAACTCTGATTATTTTTAGCTGACTCTTCAGATTCAAATGGCTATAAAATCCGAATTCGGACGTCTTCGGGTGAGATTTTTTTTGGAAAAAATAGCTGATACAAGACTTTCAAACGGAATTAACTCGCTTACAGCGCCAAACAGCGCTAACAGTCAAAACATTATTTGAATTCAAAAAACAGTTTTTCGTAAAAAAAAAATACTATCCAACTTCAAATTACAAAAAAAAGTATGATTTTATGTGCCTGTTCTATTTCAAACATATTTACAAAAAAAAAAAAAATTTTAAAAAGTACAAAACTACTCATATTTTTGGCAAATTTCCTTGTTTTTCAACTTTAATCGCAAATATCCGCGACAATTTTTTTTTTTTTATCTATTTCCGGATTCTCCATCCTTTTAGCTTTTTGAAAATGTTTTGTAAAATCCTACTTTGATAAACATAGGTTTTTTCCACTATTTCCCCACTGTGCAACGTCTAGCCTAGTGACTGCCACTCTCAGCAATTTTCTATTAGCGTATAGTTAGCAGGAATAGAGAGCACCACAAAAAGTATCTGCTGATTCCGAAAAAACTAACTGAGATGCACTTGTAAAAAGTTTTTTACTTAAATATTTTAGTTTTTTACAAAAAAAATGTTTGAAACCTTTTCGCCTTCTATCTTTAAGGGCACTAACACAACATTGCCGAGCTAAGGAAAAGGTAGTTTTTAAATAAATGCATTTTCCTGTGTAGGAACAAAGCTGAGAAGCCATTTTTAAACATGAATGTTTTATATATGGTTTCAGAGTTGTGGTAACCTTTTAGCTGATTAACATTTTAAAAATAAATGATCTTAGTTTGAACTATTTTGAAGGTACTTTGGGTTTTTTTTTAAGTAAAATGTATGAATTACTAATAAAATTTTAATTGCCATAAGATTTAACTTTACATAATTTGCGAAAAAATAAATCAAGGAGCACACTGTGCTTCATTTTAAATATTTTCGAGAGAAGAAATAATAGCTAATAAAGAGAGAAAAGGAAATAATAATTTTCTAAAATTCTCTTAATAAAACTTATATTGAAAAATAATATAAATGAATTATAATATATTCTTCCATATATTAAATTTAATATATTTTGTATTAACTGAAAAATTTTAATATTTGTCGTTCATTAAATTTTAATAAATTTCTGGTGTGGACCAATATGCAACCCAAAAAAATATTAAAAAGTACTCCAAAATGTTAAACCGTGAACCTACTTAAATATCTTACGTGTATGGTTTTTTTAATTTTCAATCAATGAATGTCTTGATGTGTAAAAGCGGATAAACTGACTTTTTAATTTTAACCTGTAACATCCGCTGTTTTGTATGCCAGAAATTGTGAAATTTTCACTTCCTTCCTAAAGTAAAAGAACTCAATTTTTGTAATTTAAGCTTTTTTGTACGTCAAAAAGTAGGTACAATTTTTATAGATGAAAAAAAGGCAGACGTTAGGCATAATTTTAAATATGAAAATGATTACCAATACTTAATCAAATTTAACTTAATGAGAAAATATCCGCATGAATTCACACTTCTTTTATCAATTTCCATCTCATCATCATCATCATGGTGGGGGGGGGCGGGTCGGAGCAAATATACAGACGAAAATCTTCTACAAATTTTTTGCAATTAAAGCGAATTCTTAATTTAATTAGCGAATTTTAATGAAATAATGTATCACATACTTACTGGCACAGCAAGAAACACGCGCCAACACAAACTCTTTTTCCCTGCCATCTCACATGCCCCCTCTTGTTTTTGGGACGATGCGATGTGGTGTCAGCGACACCACAGCGAGCGCACCATCATACAAAGCCAAGCCTCGTCTGCCAGCTGAAAGCTTAATTTGTTACGCGCGACTTCATTTAATGAAATAAAAATAATTTCATTACAAAGTCCTTGCCTACACAGGAAGTTTGCTGACAATTTCCGAATATAATTTTCAATTTTAAAATGACTGCGGAAGAAATAACCATCATCCAGAACTTCAGATATAGCATGGCCACTCACACCCCTTGACTTAGTTCTTTTTTTTTTGACAATTCTCTAGAGTCTACTCGACATTCAAAACGCACCACTCTGGCTCCAACACTCTTGTGCAATTAAAAAAGATATATTAAATTAGCAGAAGAAAACTTGGGGCTTCCTTTTTTAATGTCAAGCAGCTTGAGACAGCAAAGTCCCTATATTCCCTGGGTGAATGTAAGAAAGTGGAAAATTTCAATTCAAATAATATTCCTATTTTTTTATGACTCCTGTCGTTTTTGTATTATTTCAATACAAAAGTAGTATCTGCTCTTGACTGTGGTGGGGTGGTAACGGATACGGTGCCTTTGATGGTGGTGACGATACAATCGGTGGGGGGGGGGGGGGGGCATGTGGCATATTAAAATAACATCCAAAGACTTAATTAACTATTTGCAAAGTTATGTACAAAGTTAGTTTTCTTGGAATGAAATTGGAATATTATGCTTAAAGTTCCACCACTTTGCGGTTCCTATAAATCGTTTGGGGTCTCAACTTAAGTTCCAAAAGGATTATTTTTTACTTTGGTCAGCAAAATATAGGTATACTACTTATTTTTGATTATGAAAATAAATTAATTTTAAACGTTTTCTTCCGACTAGTCACATAACCTTGTCGTTTCGTAGGAAGGAAACATTTGTTGATGCAATTTTTGGTATAACTACCTTCCTGTATTTTCTGACATAACTGACTTAGTTTTACATCAAACCATATTGTACTTTTAAATTACATTTTTTGATTTTACCACAACTCCTGAAAATTGGACCTTTCTTTAGATGCAAGGTCATCAATTCCTAAGAGATCATGATGGATAAAAATTGCAAAAAAAAGTTTTTGAAAATGAATGCAAGTAAAACTCCATATTGGTGCGCAGGTTCGTACTTGCTCTTGTGTATCAAAGCTGTAGAATGCTAAAACATTTTATGCCAAAAATTGTAGTTTAAACGGTGAACGAGTGATTAACCAAAATGTATGGAAATTTTGTGTTTTATTAAAACTATTTCGAAAAAATTGTAATGTTACACAAATGTTTGGATGTGAAGCACTCATTACCAATCCCATTTTATTTTGTTTGTTGATGTAATATAGAGGGTGCCCCGAAATCACCGCCGCAGAATGAAACCATGGGTTCCTGAGGTCATTTTAAGTCGAAAAACCTAGGAAGTAATTTGCTCGTTTTCGACTCATAATGGTTTTTATGATTTGTATTGGTTTTCCCTTTGACTGGCTCTAACTCTGCCAAACTACAAATGATTTTAATTTTTTTTTATTTAATCAACAGTTAGAAATTTGTATCTGTTATACAACTTTTTTCTGTGGGGATAAGGGTTTTCCCACAATTTATTATCATCGTTTTTTGAATCTCAAACAAATTTCAAACCATATTGCAAAAAGAATAAGAAAGCAAAAATTTATTTTGTTCTTAATCACCTTTTACTCATTATTTTTATATGTAACAGTCAGTATTCAAAAAACTACACCATATTATAGCCAGCTAAATTAAGACACCTCAATCTTTAAAATATGACAAGAAACAACAAGATTAGAAATTTTACAAGCGAACCATCTCGAATCCATTTGTGAGCCAACGGTTCCGTTCTCCACTGGTGGCTAGTCGAGTCCGACGAAAAAAGCTGACAATTTAGATGAATTTTGTTGAATTTCGAATAAAACTCTTTTCAAGTTTGTGAAGCTTTTTTGTACAGTTATGTGTGATATATCAAGTTAAAGGTAATTTTATCGTGATGCTCAATAAAATTGAATCCTGGTTTTTTGAGGCTAATACAAAAGGCTAGGACAAAAATGCATTTACCCAATATCTAATGGCTGTGTAAATTTCAAGTTTCAAAATATAAAAATAATAAAGATAAAAATAAAATACAGTTCGAAACGGTAAAAAAAACTTGGACTGAAAAATTTTGTTCTTACTGTTTTTCATTGAAAAAATGTTTAAAAATCTATTTTTTTTCACAGATTTATAGACAACACATAAGCCTAAAAGTTGTTTTGACAAAATATTTTTCCCGTTATTCCCTGATTTTTAAAATCAATTACATAAACCACCCACATAAACTTTCAAGAACGTGTTTGTTTTTTAAAGCTGAAAAAACCGTTATGGAGCATTTAATATTAAATCCGTATTAGACGCCTAATTTTTTTTTTATCTTTCAGTTTATTTAATTAGTTTTTTTAAGAAATTATCAACTGTATCCATAATTACATCATTTCAAACGTCTAAAAAAATATTTCATATTGGAAAATAATTTTTAACTTGAAAACTTCAATTTTCAGAATTTTTTTCTTGATGAAAACTGATCATGATTTCAATTTATCTATTCAATTAAATTTATTTTGTAGTTCTAACCCTAATATTTTTCGAAATGTACAAAATTTTTTTTTTTAATTTTGCCCCATTTTGCCCTAACTTGCCGGTGGAATTTCAAAAAATCCCACCGTACATTATACCACCTATCTTTTGGTTTCTTTAGTTTTTTTCTATCATTTAGACTATCAATAACAATGGCTGACTTCTGTAATTTAATAAATTTATTTTTTTTACACAAAATGAAAAATAAAAAAAAAACACGATCTTAAATGTAAGTGTTTGTTTACTCTTTGCTTACTTATAGTGTCTGTGTGGATCAAACCAGTAATAATGGGCTGACAAATTCTATATGTGTTATTACTGCTTTAATGTTTTTATAATCGCTGGTAAAGAAGTAAAGGGTTTTCCAATAAGAGGTGTTATTTTGAATAGCCCGCTATTTCGGTAGCTGTCACTTTTGAAGCTGTCATTTTTTGACATTTGACAAGTAGAAACTACGCTATTAATAAAAATGGAACAATACACGCTTCAACAATGCATTGAGATTATTAAAATTCACTATTAAGATGGTGAAAATTTGGCAGAGACGGTTCGTGAAGCACCTTGTCGGACCGCAATACAGAAATTGGTGGACAAATTCGAGCTGTTGGGACAAGTTAGTGATGTGAAGAATAAAACCCGGGCACGTCGCTCAAGAACAACTGAGAATATTGCTGTTGTAGCCCAAAGTGTTGAAGAAAACCCAGGTTTGTCCATTCCTCGTCGTTTTTTGGAATTAGGCATTCCACAAACGTCATTACACCGTATTTTGCATAAAGACTTGGGTCTTAAAGCTTATAAAGTTTAGTTAACACAAGAACTCAAGCCGGCTGATCATCAACAAGGTCGTGTCTTTGCTGATTGGGTCCTTGAAATGCATGAAAATGACCCGGAATTTCATCGAAAAATCATCTTGACTGATGAGGCCCATTTCCACCTCGGAGGCTACGTCAACAAGCAAAACTGTCGCATCTGGGGCTCGGAAAACCCAAGAGTTATTGTTGAAAAGCCTCTCCATCCTCAACGCGTGACTGTTTGGTGCGGTTTATGGTCCCGCGGGGTCATTGGACCTTACTTTTTCGAAAATGAGGCTGGAGCAACAGTTACGGTCAATGGATTGCGCTATCGAGAGATGATTAATGATTTTTTATGGCCTGAATTGGATGGTATTGATCTGGACAACGTTTACTTTCAACAAGACGGCGCTACGTGCCACACAAGCAATGAAACCATCGATCTTTTACGGGAAAAATTTCCGGACCGTGTTATCTCTCGAAGAGGTGATCACAATTGGCCACCGAGATCTTGTGATTTAACACCTTGCGACTTCTTCCTTTGGGGCCACGTGAAAGATAAGGTCTACGCCAACAGCCCAGCGTCGATTCAAGACCTCAAAGATGAAATTCGTGAGGCTATCGAGGACATAGGGCAGCCACTTTGCAATTTGGTTATGGAAAATTTCATGAAAAGGATATGGTCCTGCAAGCGTGGTCTTGGCGGCCATTTGGCTGATGTTGTGTTCCATTATTAACGGCATACCTTCCTCTTTATAATGAAATAAACATCCGATCATTAATCTCCAAACATGCCATTTTTCTTTCAAAATAACACCTCTTATTGGAAAACCCTTTAAATTGTTAATTATTTTTAACAAAAACACAACAAATTAAATTATTATTATTGTTATTATTGTACTATTCGTACTAGAATGTCAGCTTATTAGACTTGAGCATTCTTTATTCCGTCAATTTCATTGAATGTTTGAACAACAACAACAACTTAAAGGCGCTACCACAAACTAAACTATTATCTACCGACTTCATATGACTAAAATGTTATCTAGTTATCATCTTTGCCTGAACTCTTGAAACTTTGAACTTTACTTTTTGGTATAACTTACGTATGTATATTAAAAAAAAAAATCGTAAATTCTCATTATTTATATAGAATCCGCAAGCATCTTTTCATAATTATTTCATAATTATTATTTTTCTAAGACTGTACTGATTAGCTTGCAAATGCCCCTGCTACGGACTAATGCAAAACTCGACAACTCATACATACAATTAAAAGACCTTTCCAAAAATACCAATTATAATTATTTTATGCCGGGTTAATTTCTCACTCGAAATTCTGCTGCGGGCTCTTGTTCTAATAGGCACACCGAGAAGTTATAAGAAGTTATCAATGGAGATAATGAATTGAATTTTTGGATTAAAACGCATGCGCTTCATTTTAATTTTCTTGTGTTTGATGTGATAAGATGGTTCGAATTTCCAAAATTAACGCATGGTCGTAGCCAGAATTTTTATTTCCATATATGAACCACCATAAACACTACATTATTTATACATTTTTTATTGAAATGTAAACATTAAAACAAATTAACCTAAGGTTAAGGGAACTGATTTATAAAATGTTTCAAAAAAAAAAAAAAAATCCAAAGGGTAGAACTCTGAATTTCCCTGCTGCCTTTGGAAACGGATTTGTGTTTTCCTCACAAAGTACACATTTTTTTTTTGTTATTTCATGCTTGTTAATTTCTCAGATGCAAATCTCGAGTCGTAAGACATATTTAAAACCCATATTACCCCCCCCCCCCCTTCCACTAACAACGGCTATGGTTTTAAAGACAGTAAATTCTAGCAGGCGTTCTTCTTGATTTCTAATTTACGTTTATATTCAGTCTCATCCTGTGTTTCGATCTTTTAAGTCCAAGGTTCCAATCAGTGTTATTTCAAAAAATTTTAGTAGCTATCTACAGATGGCAGGTTTAAAAAGATCATCTATTTGGATGGTTTTAGTTTTGATGATCGTCTTTGTAATTGATAGAACCCATGGAAGTAAGATAACAAAAGCAAATAACCTCAAAATTAAAAAAAAAAATCACACTTTTTTGATCACTTTCGGGAAAAAGTAGCAAACTAAAAAAAAAATAATCTCAAGTAAAATGTCCCTTCACAATACACAATACAATGAATGTAAAATTGTTAATTCTTCCAGTTTTATTAAAGTTAGAAGCTATTTTGTTTATGTGAAAAGTAAATTTTTGGTTATTTTTTTTACAGATTTATGTGAAAAATCGAGTTTATAATATTTTTGATAATATTTACTGTTGCAAAGCTTGTGAGCGTCGCGTCGTATTAAAACAAATTTTGTATCAAAATAATAATTTTAGGTATACTTTTATAGACATTTAAAATTATTTAAGTAGACATAGTCTAGTCAGTTGTTATGAATTGTAGAGTTGGTCAAAGGAGCATAGAAAGTGCATTTATTTTGATGTTTTTTCTGTTATATATTATTACAGTCTTTTTTTTTTAATTTAAAAACTTTGTATCGAATTGTTTAAGGAACAAATGCATCTTTAAAACGCGAACCCTGCGAATTACACTAATGCCGGCCTTACACGACACAATATTATTGCACAATACTCAGTATTGTGCAGTAATATTGATCGTGTAAGGGCTGTATTGCACAATATTTTCGCTTTGCACAATATATTGAGTGATATTAAAAAAGCTTAATATTTTCTGAATTTTTACTCAATATTTTTCGTTTCCATAACGAGGCAGATACAGAATAAGCAAAGAGACGTAGAAATATTGCGCAGTAATATTGAGTCGTGTATGGACTACCCTTTATCGCACAATATTTTTGGACAATATTATTGCGCAAAAATATTGTGTCGTGTAAGGCGGGCATTACTCCTTGGGAGTATAAAGTATTGCGAATTCCATAATAGGCATGTATATCTAAGTTAAGTAGGTACTACTTCTTACTAACCTCTTTTTGTTTTTGAGTTTTTGATAGTTATTTCATTTGAATTCAAATTAAAACCGACTGAAGATCGCGGAATACCGCGATACGCGGAAAGGTATAAAATATGTAGTGGAAAATACAAAGAAATTCACAGATAAAAGTGTGGAAAAAGGTGTGAAAATTTGCGGAAAATATGCAAAATATGTCGGAATACATTGGGAAAAAGCGCAAAATAAAGTGGAATAAAATGCACGACTGGGTCACACGTACTTTCTCTTGAAGAAAAAGTTACTATTTATGCTTAGCCTTTTTTATTAAAAATTTGTAAATGCAGTTAAAAAAAAATCAATTAAAAAAGCATAAAATTCGATTTTCAAATGACTAAAACAGCCTCTTAAATGAATTTAACCTCAAAACAAAGTATGCAATTTGATTTCTTCTATAAATGATACATTTTTAGAAAAGAAAAATTCGAAAATCGTTGGTGCCGTTTTTTAAAAAAACTATTTTTTCCATATAAAATTTTGCAAGGACTTTTATAAAAAAAAATTGGTACTCCATTTTTTAAGATATTATTCATCAACATCTAAAAACTAAATTTTGAAAAAAAAAATATTGAATAGTTTTCAAAAAAATGATTTTTCAAAAAAAAAATTTCAAACTTTTTTTTAAAATCCAAAAAAATTATTTTCGAAATTTTTTTTATTAAGTATTATTACGGCAACTTAAAAGCATCCATGTAATGGTTGAAATTGATTGAGTCATGAAGGAGAAAATCAGAATTTAAGATAAACGTTCCTATGGCAGGTGCCGTTAGTAACAGTTTTTGAAAAAAAAATGGTTCTCATTTAAAGATATACCTTACCCAAAGAAATTACCATGATTTTTTTAATCAAAATCGTAGGCACCGTTTTTGAGAAAAATGAGTATTTCTAAGAAAATTTAAAAAAACGTCTGGGGATATTCTCCAAAAAACGCCAAATACTAAGTTTGAAGTAAATCGACCCATCCGTTTAGGCTGTGGTCTCTGATGCATACAGACAGACAGACAGACAGACAGACAGAATTGTCGGACCCACTTTTTTCTCATTCTCTATCATCGTAATGTCATGTTTGATTGTTATCTCAACTTTTTTTTGTACGAATACATAACTTGATGTATGGTACCCTTAGAGAAGTGGCTGTAAAATATTCGTAATATCACGAAATAGAGGGAAAAGAAACGCGTAATATAGCTCTTAAAAGCGCGGAATGCTGATGTTGTGATAGGAAAACTTTTAAACACTACGCTTTTTTCCACGATATCCAATGTGTTTATCCACGATCTGATACATTTCTCTGATGGATTTTACACTTTTTCCGTGACTTTTCACGTTTTTTTTTTTAACTTTTCACACTTTTTCGCGACACATTTTTTCGTCGGTCTTTCGAGTTGTTGATAACGTTTTGGAGAAACTTCAAACTTATAAAATACTGAAAATAAAAAATGAAGAGTTCTGCGGGTCCAGTAGCTACTGTAGTTGTGGTCCTGTAACTAATAAGCTTTATAAGCAGTTATATCTGCAGTGCAATCTCATGTGTTAATTACATCGTGCACCAAAGAAGCCGCTGTACAATATCGAACTGTCGAATGCTGCAAATGGAAAACAAGAGAAGATACATAAATGAAGAAAAAGTTTGACATGGTGTATGCGCTGTCCTCTCTTTCGATAATGCCAACGATATCGGTACAACTCAAATCGTATATATACGCCATTTGTATAGCGTATTGGTGTATTAAATGCTTAAATTTAGAATCCAAAAATGTATTTTCAAAAAAGCAGTCTTTTTTTATTTTTCACTATTCATCTTTGAAAGTATTAATAACAAACTTTCCTTTTTTTTTGCAGAACCAGGTAGCCCCTGCATTACTAATGAGGGAAGGAGTGGCGTTTGTGTGAAAGTAATGACATGTGTTAGAGCTATTCAACTTCTTAAAATCTCGCAGCGGGAAATGTCCAATTTGGAGGCCGCTGTTTTGAAACAGAAGGAATGTGGAGTATTCCATAATGTGGTGAGTAAAAATTGAATGATAGTATCTGTTTTGTTTTTTGTTTTTTAATTTAGCCTCAAAACATTTCTAGCATTATGTCTGCATTGATAGAACCCGTGTTAGCGATGAAGAAACAGCTCCAGTACCACCACAACCTAGAGGCTTTGATTCCGATCCAATTTTTCAAATCGATGAAAATGGTTTTGTTCGTGTTAACTTTCAACATCCAACAGTATCCACAGTTATTCAATCTTTCATCGAGATGCTACAAGCTATCAAAACTAATTCGAATAATGATGTCAACGGTGATCGAAACAATTATATTAGCTATGGGTCAGACGTTATCACAGCTCAGGAACGGAATAGAAGGATTCCTGAAATTTAAAACTATTCATTTCCTGTGCAGTTTTTTAACCATACATGTGGTAGCCAATTCAGTCGAAAACTAGCAGAAATGCCTGAGTATAATTAGTTTAATTTTCATATCGCTTCTGTAGGCAATAAAATAAATAGTTTCCATAATAAAAAAGACTTTGTAATCCTTTATAATTGCTCAAGTTTAGTTTATTATTTGAACCTGACTATCGTTATTGTTGTTATAAATTTCTTTATTTAAGAATGCAAGAAACTGACTATGAAGGCCTCTATATAAAAAACATTCTAGGTCGCAAAAAATTGCAGATGGCTGATTGTTTTTGGATGAAGACAAAGCGACTATGCCATGACTAAAATTATGGCACTCTTTAGTAGAAATTTAACTGTTTGTACTGTTTAAGACAACACATTTAAAAGTGACATAACTTTCGCCATGTATCTTGATTGTCTTGATATTAGTCATTGAACTGTGCATTACAAAATATATCAATCTAAAAAGTCAATATCGGGTCAAAAGGTGACATTTTTCATTGAATCATGTAAGTGCTAAGATAAAATACGTGTTTTATTTTCAACTTATAAAGTCCTACATCTTTGATGATTTATCAGATCGGTCATTACGCTTAGTGCCTTATACTAAACTAGTGCCATTTCCGTCGGAAGACAGGAATTTAACAATAGCCTAGGGTCCAAATCCTTGTAAACGTAAACAATTGAACGTTAACGTATTGTTAATTTACATCCCTCAATTTTTGAAAAGATTATGTAGAAGACAGCAATCGTCAACACATTTATTTTATGTTACTCGTTTGCGTTTGTGGCAATTCCAACCCTGAATAAAAATTAAGTGGTATTCTTTTCCATCCGAATTCAACATACTAAAGGGTTTTCCAATAAGAGGTATTTTGATATTCAAAGAAAAATGGCATTTTTGGAGATAAATGATCGGATGTTTATTTCATTATAAAGAGGAAGGCATGCCGTTAATAATGGAACACAACATCAGACAAATGGCCGCCAAGACCACGCTTACAGGACCATATCCTTTTCATGAAATTTTCCATAACCAAATCGCAAAGTGCCTGCCCTATGTCCTCGATAGCCTCACGTATTTCATCTTTGAGGTCTTGAATCGACGCTGGGCTGTTGACGTAGACCTTATCTTTCACGTGGCCCCAAAGGAAGAAGTCGCAAGGTGTTAAATCACAAGATCTCGGTGGCCAATTGTGATCACCTCTTCGAGAGATAACACGGTCCGGAAACTTTTCCCGTAAAAGATGGATGGTTTCATTGCTTGTGTGGCACGTAGCGCCGTCTTGTTGAAAGTAAACGTTGTCCAGATCAATACCATCCAATTCAGGCCATAAAAAATCATTAATCATCTCTCGATAGCGCAATTCATTGACCGTAACTGTTGCTCCAGCCTCATTTTCGAAAAAGTAAGGTCCAATGACCCCGCGGGACCATAAACCGCACCAAACAGTTTTGCTTGTTGACGTAGCCTCCGAGGTGGAAATGGGCCTCATCAGTCAAGATGATTTTTCGATGAAATTCCGGTTCATTTTCATGCATTTCAAGGACCCAATCAGCAAAGACACGACGTTGTTGATGATCAGCCGGCTTGAGTTCTTGTGTCAACTGAACTTTATAAGCCTTAAGGCCCAAGTCTTTATGCAAAATACGGTGTAATGACGTTTGTGGAATGCCTAATTCCAAAGAACGACGAGGAATGGACAAACCTGGGGTTTCTTCAACACTTTGGGCTACAACAGCAATATTCTCAGTTGTTCTTGAGCGACGTGCACGGGTTTTATTCTTCACATCACTAACTTGTCCCAACAGCTCGAATTTGTCCACCAATTTCTGTATTGCGGTCCGACAAGGTGCTTCACGACGACCCAAAAATGTTTTAGTTTTACGAACCGTCTCTGCCAAATTTTCACCATTTTTATAGTGAATTTTAATAATTTCAATGCGTTGTTGAAGCGTGTATCGTTCCATTTTTATTAATAACGTAGTTTCTACTTGTCAAATGTCAAAAAATGAGCTCCTCATATTATGTTAATTTTACACCAAAATGTTTTTCAACTGGACTTTGCATATTTAAGTAAATATACTGTTTGAAAGACAACACAAACTATAAATTCGAAATATTTGTGATAGTTTGGCAATTTTTGAAAAGGTGTATTTTAAGAACTTTTAAACCTACAGAGCTGCGGTTACGCTTATATTGTTGCTAATTTTGTCTTCTTTACATGATGCCTGGTAGCTTTTTTCTATAAAATGCACTTTTCAGGAGTTATTAAATAAATAAAATGCACGTCTGAATCGTACGGACCTACTCAGCCCAAGGCTATTATTCATTAACTTAGGTTGAAAATATTTGGTTTGGGTGATGTTATTATATTAATGTATTTACAATAAAAGTGGAAACATGTCAAAAGTGAATAAAAAATTTTTGTTTGTTGAAAATTAAATAAGACTGTATGAGATTATATAAAATATCTGTGCACAAGTTTTAATCAAAACCGCTGCAGCGTACCTATTTAAGATCATGGTGTGGTATGTGTTACAGGGTATAATGGCCCCTAAGACTCCCTGCTTGGACACAAAGGGCTTTTTCGATTAAAAGGTGCTACCGGTGGTATACAAATCATACCTTCTATTTTAGTATACTCTCAAGCGTAAACGTAAATAAATGTTTTCTTGCAAAAATTTCGTTCCATTTCCTTTTTACTTGCGATATGGGTACCATATATCGAGTTATGCATTCGTACAGAAAAAAAAGTTGAGATAACAATCAAACATGACATTACGATGATAGAGAATAAGAAAAAAGTGGGTCATACAATTCTGTCTGTCTGTCTGTCTGTCTGTCTGTATGTATCAGAGACCACAGCCTAAACGGATGGGTCGATTTACTTCAAACTTGGTATGTGGCGTTTTTTGGAGAATATCCCCAGACATTTTTTGATTTTTTTTTTTACCCCAAACAACGGTACCTGTCATATACCGGTTTTAGAAAAACTCATTTTTCTCAAAAACGGTGATTACGATTTTGATTAAAAAAATTACGGTCATTTCTTTGGGTAAGTTCTATCTTTAAATGAGAACCATTTTTTTCAAAAACCGTTATTAACGGTACCTGCCATAGAACCGTTTTTTTTTAATTCTGATTTTCTCCTTCATGCCTCAATCAATTTCAACCATTTTTTAAATGGATGCTCTCAAGTTGCCGTAATAATATTTAGTAAAAAAAATTTGGAAAATTATTCTCTTGGATTTTTAACAAAAGTTTGAAATTTTTTTTTTTGAAAAATCATTTTTTCGAAATATGTTCAGTATTTTTTTTTTACAAATTTAATTTTTAGATGTTGATAAATAATATCTTAAAAATGGCGTACCAATTTTTTTTATAAAATTCCTTACAAAATTTTATAAAGAAAAAATAGTTTTTTTAGAAAACGATTTTCAATTTTTTTTTTCTAAAAATGTATAATTTATAGAAGAAATCAAATTGCATACTTTGTTTTGAGGTTAAATTCATTTAAGAAGCTGTTTTAGTCATTTGAAAACCGAATTTTCTGCTTTTTTAATTGTTTTTTTTTCTAAAACTGCATTTACAATTTTTTAATTAAAAGGGCTCAGCATAAATAGTAACTTTATCTTCAAGAGCAAGTACGTGCGACCCAGTTGTGCATTTTTTTCTATTAGTGCACCGGAAAGAGTTAAGAGTGAAATAAGTCCAAAAAGTTTTGAAGTTTATTGCACTTTTAAGAGTGCAAGAAAGTCAAGAAATTTCATTTAGGACTTTATTTCATGGCAACTCCAAATTAGATTTAAGAACTATTTTTTATTTAGGTAAGGTAATTTACAAAAATTACTTGATTGAATTTTTCAAAACTGTATTTCAATTTTTCAGAAAGATTGTATGAATTTGGTTTTTTTCTTTTTAATTAAATAAAGAAGTTTTTAAAAGTTCGTGTGAATTCTTCAAAATATTATTTTGAAGAATTGGAATAATGGTTTTGGTTAATTTGTATAAAATTTGTTTTTGAAAATTAAAAAGCTAAGCTAATTTCGAACGTGCGTATGACTTTTTCAAAATATTATTATTACAAATTTAAAAATATGGTTTTTAAAAACTTATTAAGAAAATTTTCTTTATTAAATTTTTAATTCTACAGCAATTTTGTGTGGTCTTTTGACCCACTTGTGTGGGTCAGGAGTCCACAATAGATTTGTGGACTTATAACTCACCCAAGTGGGTCAAAAGTCTATTGTGGACTTTTGGACTTATGACCATGCGCCGTGAAAAATATTTTAAATCAAATTTAAACTTTATAAGAATTTTTGTCCAATCACAGAAATTTTAACATCAAAAACGTTTCCACTCTAAATTCGCAAAAGCGAACAGGACGCCCGAAGCCTTGGGGTGCGCAACTGGATGGCGTCGGCTCGAGACCGGGATAGGTGGAGAGACTTGTTGAAAGAGGCCAGGACCGGACCCCGGTTGTCAAGCCGATGATGATGATGAACAAACAATATCCACTGCTTTAGCTACCAGCTGTCAGTCTTATAAATTGTATTCAAATCATCTTATACTTCAACGTGAAAAAAATAACATAAGGAAAAAACTTTGAATATATTGCGAGCGATTGACATTTTACGTTGCGTTTTTTCCCTGAATAGGAGAAATCAGAATTGCCAACAACGATGTGCTAGGTTTCACAAGGCGATCGAATTGAAACTCTAGTTCATTGAAGATTTTTCAGGTGGACGCTAGAAGCCAAGTATGCACGGAGGATATGAGGCGATGCAGCAGACTTGGACCAGAACTGCTAAGAGAGCATCCTACGAAAGTGTTGTAGTAAAATCCCGTCATACCAAATATAAAGATGCCCTCGTCCCGAATATTGGCACTAAAGTCACAAAGAACAATCTTGACACCATATTTAATATTACTTATCTTTAAAATCGAAGAAATAAATATCTAATCTAAGTATTAGTTATGCAATTGCTTGATTTGTTTCTTTTCGTTATCCTATAAAAAGTATTATCACATTTCTCGTACTTCTCAAATTCGTCATCATCTTTGAGGTGTATTAATTTCGTCCTTGTAGAGTAGGGGAATTGTGTTCTGAAATAAGAGATTTCTACTTGATTCTTCCTTAAACACTTATACCACACTTGATTGTGTTTGAGATGATGGCAACGTTTACCAACTTCAATTATGTCATAGTGGATCAATATTAGCAGTATTGTTTGCAAAATTCATTCGTATTAGGCGCGTAGCACATAAGGATGTAATAACATGTGAAAATTAATTAATTCACTTTGATGAATATTCTGGTAACAATTACAAATTATATCAAATCTTCACTGAAAGGGATATACCTATTTTGAAGGACATTATTGAGATACATGCAATTTGTGACATAATTGGTGAAACCCGATATGGTGCGTGAAGTTAGCACCGCCATAACAAAAATTAAAAAATCCAAGTATGTAGGAATTTGTTGTTAATTTGCTGCTGCGTTCCCGAGTTTGTTGCTATACGTTTTTACCTTGAAATACACTTTAACAGTTTCATGAGAAAATCTAAATCGCTCAAAAATGATCATATAGTGAAAAGATTAGTATCTACAAATTAAAGGGCTACTCCTCTCCTCACCTTCTCAAAAAAGTGCATATAAAATTTTTAACCCAACTCTTTCATGGCTGAAACGCATTGTGGATCTTGTGGAACCTATTGCACTCAGCTATCTCTAAGGGCACTTATAACATCTAAGCCCGAAATTTTAAAATTCTAAGTATGTAGGAATTTGTTGCTAATTTGTTGCTCGTGAATAACACCATTCCCGAAATTTTTGCTCCTATCCTTACCCCCAAACCCATTTCGGTGCTAATTTGAGGTGAAGTTAGCACCGCCATCATCTAAAACTCAAAATTTCAAAAATACAAATATGCAGGAATTTGTTTCTAATCTGTTACCTCAATCTTGAATTTGTTGCTCCACGTTTTGACCTGCGGAATCCGGTACAATGCGACAGCACAGTATTCAGTCCAGAATTGAGTTCCTTTTTAGAACTCTATGGAGTTCAGATCTCCATTCTCTATGAGGGAAGAACTGTTTGGCCAGTTATTTTTGGACATTCGGTCAAAATATTTTTGGCCAATTGTCAAGAATATGTTAATTTTTTTTTAACAATTTTAAATTATTTTGGCGAAAATATTTTTTGAAAGATTTTTTTTTTGACAATTATTCTTTATAGAAACTTTTAGAACATTTGGTCAAAATATTTTTTGAAATTATTGTCAAGAATATTTTCGATTTTCTTGTCATCCTTAAAGTTCTTATAATAGTCCAGTAACCTTGTTCAGAGTCCACGTTCTAGAATCTAGAAAACCGTTTCACTTTGGTTTACTTCTGAAACCTCCCATATTAGAGGGAGCCTTTCTGATGGTAAATTTTGGCAATGACATCAACGTTCATCTAGTTTTGATGCTGTTGGTGTGTTTTCTAAGAGATTTGGGGAGACGCGATCAGCTAAATTTGTGGCAGTCTTTTGCGGTAAAAGTTTGCTGACGACCGATGACGTTGAAATTTCTCCTAATATCTGCTGCGGTGAAATGGATATCTGCATCCACACTTTAGTTTGTTCGACTAAAACGTATTAATCAGAGTTAATGTTGGAGTGTATGCATCGGAACCTTCAGGCAGCCAAGATACTAGATTCATATGCCTGGTGTCTGTTGTAACAATGATCAAATTGATAAATAGTTATTTGATCAGAAAACTGCCAAGTCACAGTGTATATATTGAGAATTGGGAATTGACAGCTGGATATGGCGATACTTCGCCCCGCCACTACCAACCAAGCAAAGCCAATCAGCATGAGCCCGTTTTCGGAAGTTTGGTTGAAGAGTTCGTTTCCACACTGCTGTACTAATTAAGAGGACATCGTAGCTGAATATATGGTTTTATTGGCTGCTTAACTATCCCTAATTACCAGTGCCTCCGCTTGAAAGACGCTGGCAAAATCGGGAAGCCGATAAGATCTGGACACGTTCAAGCATTCAGAGAAGACACCCACACCGACACCGACATCGACACCACACTCCATCTTTGAGCCATTAGTAAAAATAGTTGTCTCAAAGTCTCTTGTCACGATTGACGCCATCATCCCATTCTTTCCTAGATGGGATTATGACTTTAAAATTTTTACTAAGGCTCAGGGTAGTGGTGCAGTAGTCGGTGCTTGTATTCGTCTTCTCCCGATGCAATGGTGGCAAGGACGTACGCAGGCGTCCTCTAAATTTTAGGTGCTCCTTAGGTGGTCAATCTATCTATTGACAGCCAGTTGATTTTGTACAACAACATCTTATCTTTTATGTTCAAAACTGGGAGGTACCTATTATTACCATTTACCGTACCAATTATATAGAAGACGGTTACTTCTACAAGACGTTTCCAACACCACTCTTACATGCCCGAAATAGGGTTTAATATTGTTGATACTTCCTTTCTCTCTCAAAAGATTGAACATTATGTTTTCACAGAATCAGAACGCTCCCACTGGTTTGCTAATCAATTTCCAATTACCATGATTAGTTAGGCCACAAAAGAGTAGGTAATAAGGATATTTTGCGTGTGTTGTGTATAATAGTGTGCAAAAGTACCTCTTGGTCCTTTGATTGAGTTTCATTGTCCAAATATTGGCTATGCTTTTGTCATTGAGTACACTTCTCCAAAACAAGCGAGCCATCGAAGCTTTAATGATGCTGTTTCAGGTAAAAATGTATAAATTTTCTCTTAGGGAGCCAGGCCAGAGTATCCAGATTCCAGATCGGGCTATTCACTTACAACCCCCAGCCACACACACACACACACACACAATGGCAAAATTGCTGTTCCTCTTGTTAATTAACTGTTGAAAGGAGGAACATTCCCAAGCAATGAAGATAAATTATTTGCTTCTGGCAAATTCATTTCATTTTGTCACCCCATGGCAGGTGAGTTATTGTCATGAATTTTCGAATGATTGTAAGGAAGAATAAAGGACATTTAGTGTTGTAGCGCTGCTGGCTGGCTGTATAGAGTCACATTTTATGGCTGCAGGAGTTTGGATTGAAGGCATTTGAGTTTTACTGCTATAAGATAAGGAACATAAACACACAGCTAAAGGAGAGAGCGTTTAGCAAACGTGTTTAAGATAAGCAGGCAAAGATACTTAAAATGGTTTTATGGTTTGTGTTTTGTTCTGGTTTTTGGAGCAGATAAGAATATTTTGCCAGAAAATGCTTGTTGTGCTGAAATTAAGGAATATTAAAAATGCTTTGGGTAATTTATATTTTTTTTTTTTTTTTTTTTTTGTATTCTTGTGTTCTTTATTTTGGAACTTGAGTTTAATTATTGGAAGACATAAATATTAAAATAAAAATAAAAGAAGAAAACTGTGTGATAATTTTATCTATACTTTTGGAAGGAAAAATGATGTTTTCCTTATACGTCGTTAAAAAATCAATAACATCCTCAGACCCAGGATTCTTAATAAAAAATCGGCCCGTTTTTTTAAGTGAAGATTTGGTATTTTGAATAGATCTATGGAATATAGTGCATTCCACTTAGCACTCCTACTTTTTGCACTTAAAGTGCGATCTAAGATTTCTTGCCAACTCTGTGAATGTTTGAAATAGTCCTGATGAGCTTCTTCCCAGATTCCAATAGCACATTGCACTCTGTGCCTAACACGATGCATCTTTATTATTTGTATCCCGGTCCCCAATTCAACCATCTCCACAAGGAGCTCATGACCATGTAGGCTATTATTATATTATATGACTTTTGAAGTAGGATTTGGTTAAGTTAGAATAAGAGTTTATGTTTCGCATGAAGATGTAAAAAAAGAAGTTTACGACATCAACAGTTTAGAGCTGAGGAAACATAAAAGCTGCAAAAAAAAAAAAATTGGTGAAAAATGTAAACGGTTCTTTATTCTATTCGGATCATAGCTAGCTTAGAAGGTAGGAAAATACTACGCTTAGGTCTTAATCGTGTGTTCAAGATCGATACGTATCCAATAACTGCTGACTGGTCCGAAGTAACAAATACCCATTTACGCACCGTACCTAACCTACCAGTAGAGAAGAGATCATTTCCACAATTTAAACACTCAAGAACAACAAAAAAGTAGGACTGGGAGGTATTCTGGAAGAGTTTTCACTTTTTACGCTTTAAATTTCTAGAGAGAGCTTGGAACTCCGATTGATATCGTTAAGCCCGAGAAGAAACCGTGTAGTTGGTCTGCAAGAATGAAAGGGACCTACAATTTTCTTCCGTTTCCGAAAAGAATATGTAGCTGAGATGCACTTTTCATGACAACCAGTACCTACTAAACACTCAAAAACAGCAACAAAGTAGGACTGGGAGGTATTCTGGCAGAGTTTTTACTTTTTACGCTTCCAATTTCTAGAGAGAGCTTGGAACTCCGATTGATTACCCATTATCATCATTATCGGCTCGACAACCGGGGTCCGGTCCTGGGTTCTTTCAACAAGTCTCTCCACCTATCCCGGTCTCAAGCCGAAGTCTACCGACCTTAATTTTTGTCACTATGTCTGCTTCAAGGTAGATTGCGTACAACTCATGATTGTACCGTCTCCGGAATCGTCCTTCCTCACATATGGGGCCAACAATTCTCCGTAAGATTTTTCTCTCGAACGCGGCTAAGAGGTCACAGTGCCTTTTGCTAAGCACCCAAGTCTCGAATCCATACATGAGTACTGGTAGGACCATGGTCCTGTACAGCACCAGTTTTGAAGTTATGGTTAGATTTCTGGATTTGAATAGCTTTGACAGACTGTAGTAGGCTCTGTTGGATTTGAGAATCAGCCCGCGTATTTCTTCTTCTATATTGTTATAAGCTGCTACTGTTGACCCAAGGTATTTAAAGGATTGCACCACTTTAAATTCGTGCTCCGCTACCTTGATTGTTTGACCAATTGTTCTTCTCGCATTCGACGCCACCATGTACATTGTTTTACCTTCACTAATGTGCAGCCCCAGATTTTGTGCCGCCTGCTCGATCTGGATGAAGGAATCGTGTACAGCTTGTTCGGTTCTTCCGATGATGTCGATGTCGTCTGCGTAAGCCAGTATCTGGCTGGACCTGTTGACGATGTTCCCTCTTGTTGCCGTGCCAGAGTCACGGATTGCTTTCTCCAATGCCAGGTTGAAGAGGAGGCAGGCCAAACCATCCCCTTGTCGGAGTCCATTAAAGATGTTGATTGGTCTGGATAGTAATCCGGCTATTTTAACTTGGCTTGTTACATTGGTCATGGTCAACCTACATAGTCGTGTCAATTTATTTGGGATGCCGAATTCTCTCATGGCTTTGTAAAGTTCTACCCTGGCTATGCTATCATAGGCGGCTTTAAAGTCTATAAACAGATGGTATGTTGGGATGTTAAATTCTAGACATTTTTCCATCGCCTGCCTAAGGGTAAAATTCTCCTCCGTTTCCGAAAAGAATATGTAGCTGAGATGCACATTTCATGACAACCAGTACCTACTCTTGAAGGTGTCTATTTCTCGCAAGACGCAGTCCCTATAAAAATACAAGACGACATAAGCTGGCACTCAAATCGAGTGCTCCGGGGTACTACGAAACCTTGAGTTATTAGATATACATTATACTGCAGTGGGCGTTAGCTGAGAACATAATAGCGTTTTTAACCACTTACATACTCGTACTGGTATATCATTGAATGTTGGAATATTTCTCTAGGACGCTTTTTAATAATTTTTTTAAAAGATACAATTTACTCAGAATAACCAAACTGTATCGTCGTGTCGTCGGCTGCTTCAATAACCAAAACAGCCTTAGTCTGTGCCCGTTTCATAAATTGAACATATTTCAATCTGCCTGTGGCGTATAATACTTCAAAAATCTGTATTAAGTGATGAAATTGAATTTCCAACCGCTGCGTTCGCTGCTGCGAACATATATTCGCTTTATACTGGACGTCCATCTGAATTGGATTGCAGAATTTTTTTTTTGTTTTTTTTTTTTTCATTCCTTCTAATGGGATGTTATGTTGGATTTTTAAGCCGTGGATGGTTTCTGCATTTGGATGCTGTGCCTAATATCCGAGCAATAATTCATGCACCTATATGGATGCTGGATCGTGTGATTTTGTTAAGCACTCTCGAGCTGCTGTATATAGGCTCCGCATCACAAGAACCAAAACGTTGCGTTGCCCTATAGCAGTGCAACCATAACCATAATAACCATATAGGACTATTAGATTCGCCGTGCATTGTTTTGACAAAAAACTAATTGAATTCTGGATGAGTGAACAAATTCGGTTTATGTGTTTGGTCAAGTGTCTAAACCACAATCCAGTTTTGCTTGGAGGTTTTTGGTGTGGTGTTATATAGACGGACGACTGTACCTAGGAAAGGATACATTGAAAAACGATGGGTGGCCGTGGCGACGAAGCTCGGTATGTTTTGTTTAATTCGAAAAAAAATGCTTAGTTGTTTTCAAATTTGCAATGAAATTAATAATGCAGCATTGAAATGAGTTTTTGTAGTTTTTTTTTCTTTTTTTTTATTATTTACCCAAGCCCACTCTGTTGAATGCTTTATGACTTTGGCTTTTAAATTGCAAAATGTTTGTTTATTTAGTTGATTGTTTCAAAATATTTTTTTAAACAAAACATTGAATAGCTAATATTTATTACTGGGGTTTTAGGTTTTTTTTTTAATGAAATATTTTATAGAAGATTAAACAGACCCACTTTAACTTGTTATTGATTGACGGTTTAAATTTAAATTTTGTATCTTCCATTTTTAAGCCAAATGTGAAATGTTTTGTTTTTCGACCACCATTCTACCTACATAGTCGTCAACGACATTGATAAAAAAGATTAATTAGATTATCTTAAAGAAGCAACAAAAGTTT
Organism: Meliscaeva auricollis; assembly: GCA_948107695.1. Classification (NCBI taxonomy): domain Eukaryota; kingdom Metazoa; phylum Arthropoda; class Insecta; order Diptera; family Syrphidae; genus Meliscaeva; species Meliscaeva auricollis. Next base: position 74,426,950 of record OX403616.1, on the reverse strand, counting down.
TCAATATGTTCGCGAGCAAATTGGCTTTTTAAAGTTTGTTTTGAGCGATGGCCTGGCGGATTTAATTTTAGTACCTATCAGTAAATACATTTTTAAAAAATGTAATGAATGACTAATAAGCATCGGAAAATTTTAAATTTTAGGGAAACTACTCTGTTAACAAAGCCCCTCCAGCTTTTAATGCTGAAGAAAGTGCAAAGATTTGACTTTTATGCCGAGTGAAAAAAGGCAAAAAGAAATATGCAAGAAAAAAGCTGAGTTCAGCTCAAACTATTTTTGGAAGAAGAAGAATTCAAATACATATTATCATACAAAATTCAATATTATCGACAAAATCCCTGTGATTTAGCTAAATTTTGCATTCGGTGAATTTCAAATGGTCTAAATGAAGATTGTAGTTGATGCCCATATAAATGTTTGATAGGTAAGTCAAAATTTCGTTCAAGTTTTTATTGCGGTATATGATTTTTGCCACCAAAGTATGCATCAACCAAATGTAATAAATCGATTGATGCATTTCTGAGAAAACGGCAACACTGGTCGCTATTCGGTTTTTTGTATTTATCTCGTAAACCCAGCCTTACTTTAACATGGTACAAGGACACTTTTCCTAAATCATTTGCAATTTGGTTTCTGGACTACTAATGAAAATATATTGCACGACTGGATCGCACGTACTTGATAAAGTAACTATTTTTCATTAAAAATTTGTAAATGGAGTTTTAGAAAAAAAAATAAAAAGCATAAAATTCGATTTTGAAATGACTAAAACAGCTTCTTAAAAAAATTAAACTTCAAAACAAAGTGTTCAATTTGATTTCTTCTATAAAATTGAAAATCGTTAGAGTCGTTTTTTAAAAAAACAATTTTTTCTAATATTATTAATCAACATCTAAAACCTACATTTTGAAAAAAAAAATATTGAATAATTTTCGAAAAAATTATTTTTGAAAAAAAATTAAATTTTTTTTTAAATCAAAAATTAATGATTTCCGAAATGGTTGAAATTGATTGAGTCATGAAGGAGAAAATCAGAATTAAAAAAAAAACGGTTCTATGGCAGGTACCGTTAATATCGATTTTTGAAAAAAACAGCTTTTCATTTAAAGATAGACCTTATCTCAAAAAAATACCATGATTTTTTTAATCAAAATCGTAGGCACTATTTTTGAGAAAAATGAGTTTTTCTAAAACCGGTATATGACAGGTACCTACCGTTATTTGGGGTCCAAAAAAAATTCAAAAAAACGTCTGGGGATATTCTTCAATAAACGCCACATACCAAGTTTGAAGTAAATCGACTCATCCGTTTAGGCTGTGGTTTCAGACACATACAGACAGACAGACAGAGACAGAATTGTCGGACCCACTTTTTTCTCATTTTCTATCATTGTGATGTCATGTTTGATTGTTATCTCAACTTTTTTTTTTGTACGAATGCTTAGCTTGATATACATATAATATTTAAATTGTTTTTTTTTTGTTTTAATAAAAACCTGTTTTAGGGTTTTGTCCAATGGTCACAGGTACCAGTATTTTCTTTTGAAAGAGGAAGAGGGTGCTCCAGGTCACCACGCAAGTGTAGGGGTGGAATTTCGATGAAAGCACCCCCGTCTCCAGGGGTGCTCCGGCGGCACAGGCCTATGCTGGTACCCTGGACCCGCCGAGATTTTCTTCTAAGAAAAAAATAAGGTTATACCTTAAGCCACTTACAAAAAAATCATTCACTCACCAATTTTTTTTTCAATTTTCCTCAAATAAAATGTTTCCTGGCACTAATCCACGAATTTACATTTAATCTACATTAAGGGACAGTCAAACAGTAAGGAATTATATTCAAACAAAAAAGTAAAAATAAGGCACCAAAAGAATTAATATATTATTATATTATAATATTATTTTCTATTTTACTTCACTTAGTATAGGGCAGGTTTTTTCGTGGCAGCACGTCTACCCACTCGAACTTAACTTTTGCTTTTGAATACAATTAGCCCTCAAAAGTAGTCCCGAACCTCCGCCAATTGTCACATACAAAACTCTCATAATTTCCTGTTCAGAGAGAGATGCCAGGAGAATCGTCTCATATAGCTGTGAAGTTATATGAGACGTGGCCATATGATGACGTGGCAAAAATAAAACACATACCTATGCAGTCGGTAAATGCTCTCCTCAAATAACCGAAGAAACATCATCCGATCATTAACGCCCACTCTATCAATACATAAGAATATGCATGTATTACAAATTCTGTACCACATACATAAACCCATGTATTGGTAAAGTTTGCTCTCGGAAGTTTGACTTTCATTCCACTGAGAGGAATTTTCCAAATGCTCTTGGAACATAGGCCTTATTTTGAGATCCTCCGCCCACCGTATTTACACAGGTTGTTTAATTTATTTACTTGTGAGTCACTACCAACCAACCAACCAACACTTTGGTCCAAGAAAAGAGAAACTTAAACTTCTTTGGGGCAAAGTGTCGATCTGACATAAGGACTCTATGGGCATAGAGCCATAGATTGAAGATATTGGTCTCTCTCTATATTAAAAAAAATTAAAAAACGTAAACAACAGCAGCAGCGAGATGTCGACTTTGGTAAGTATACAAATAATATTTTTGTTATTTTTAGGTAAAATAATTATATTCCGTTGATTTAATTGTTACAAATATATTAAATAATTATAATAATGCTTTTTTATTATATTTTCAGGTTTCCAGAGTTGAAGAAAATGCCACACTTTCGGTGTTTATTGCAATAGATATCCACCCTATCAATCAAACTAGGATTGAGACACCAGGTGTCCGCAACAGTTTATCCAATGCATTTGGAGTCACAGCATTTTTATTAGTGCCTTTAAGTATGCTGTCTTGTGCCTGTCTTGACTACAAATGCATTGGATAAACAAGAAACACATCTCGACCACCTGTGACGTCAGTGGTCTAAAGTGGTGGAGTGCGTAGTGCACACGACTTCTAAGACTGAGCTAATATCTGATAGCGTGGGTTCGATTCCCATGGTGTGCATAGAAAGTTTTTCATAATAAAATTGGATTAAAGCTCAGCACCACAAAAAGGAGACTGATGAGTGCATAAGTGGCAAAGCACGAAATAGCTATATCTCCAGCCGAACAAGAGTGGCAGCGCCTTTAAGTTGTTGTTGTTGTTCAAACATTCAATGAAATTGACGGAATAAAGAATGGTCAAGTCTAATAAGCTGACATTCTAATACGAATAGTACAATAATAACAATAATAAAAGCTTTATTTTTGTTAAACAAAATTTTTTGATACGAAAAACCGTTTTCGAGATAAACGTGAAAACTAAAAAAACTGAATGTTTCTCCTAGACAGGAAGCAATTTTTTTTCATTCGTTGACTGGACTATTAGTCTAGACAGGGACTTGCCTCCACCATTTCATGGAAGCGTTGATAGTAGTGATGTGGCATCCTTTTGAAATGAGTTGGTAAAATCGGTTGCTCAGTGTGATGTGGTGAGTTTAACTAAAAGAACAAAAAAAAAAGAACAACTAAAATCATGTCTACCGTTAGTACCTAGAATACAATTTTAATAAAAAAAATGCGCTATAGTCGTACCTTCATTTATAGGAAACTAAACTAGTATTATATTACATGGAGCCTTGTGTTCTTGTTTACAACACGAAAAGGGTATATATAGTACCTAAAGCGAGCAAGTAGGTACATACATGTAACACAAGTAGGTATTGAACAATTTTTCAAAGCTATAGCAAAAAAGTGTCGAAAAAAAACTTTGTTTTCGAGGAGTTTAGAAATGGCGGGGCAAAAATTTGCACATTGAATAAGCGATGAAATCGGAAATTGAAATGTACTTTCGTCCTTCGTATATCTTACGACACAGCACATAAACTATCATACGTGCGTTCATGCACCACCAAAATGAAAGTGTTTTGTATTCGGAACTTCATCTCGAAGCTAGAAAAGAACAAAATTAGAAATGGCAAACTTTTTCAATCAACTTCAATTTTATTGTTCACTTTTAGCAAATTTTATAGATATATTCTTGCTGAATCACACATACAGCCATTCAACACATTGCCTACGATTTTTGCCTACAGTTTGACACTTAGTTTGGAATCTGCAATAAAGCCATATACTAATGACTATTTTGTTTGCGAAACTTTGCTTCAATTAATTGCTTGTTTTCTACAGAAGGGGAAACAATAGTCGACAGTGAATAAGGTTGTCGTTAATTAATTAACCATCCCACAAAAGAATGAGTGTTCCCAACAAGGGACTTCCAACAGAAGAGTTGGTAGCAGAAAAATTCCCTTGATTGACTTATAGGTTGTTGTCCTTGATCAGAAACAGGTAAACTTTGTCCAGTACCGATCATCAGAAGAGAAAGATGTTCCGACCCAAGCAAAAAATTTCATATAGATTGCATAAATGTCTCGAACCAATGGACAGACGATCAGTATTTTCTTCGTGATTTTAGCGCCATGGTCAGAAATTCCATGACGTTGAAGTATCATCGAAGCAACCACATTTCACATTCCGACACAAACAGAAGGACTTGTGGCTAGTGGCGTATCCAGAAAAAAATTTGTTCACGATTAGTGCGTTAATATTAAAAAAGCTTTAATATTCCCGAAAATTATATTGAAAAAGTATAAATTCTTCAAAATTGTCTGCTAATTGAAACTTTTATTGAAAAAAAAGCTTCTACAGTATTTATTTTGTTCGGGACAAACTCTCTTCCAAAAGTTTGGAAACTTACTAAAAACTCTGTGGATATGCTGGATTAGTGTCAACTTGCAGTGCCTTACGGTTGGTTCTTTTCTTTGCTTTCATTTTCTTTAAACAAAAATTATGTCAATTTTTGTTCGCACTTGATTTAATCACAGTTCACAGCACAACATTTCTGAAAGCACATTAACAACATAAATCAAAGAAATATTTACTTTACCACACTTATGGATTGTTTTTCTGAAATCAAAATCTCAAAAAAATTATATAAAATGGAAAATGAGCGCAAAATTTTATTTAATTAAATTGTTCGGATTTTCGATTTCGGGATTTTGGGTTTTTGGGATTTTGGGTTTTCGAGATTATGGTTTTTCGGGATTTTGGGGTTTCCGGTAAAAAATCTCAGGTAATAAAATCCATTATCATTCTAGTCTTGTTACTTGGGGCAGATGAATGCTCACTGTTGAGATCAAGAAGGATGGCTAGGATACCTAAGGATTTGAGAGAAATATTCTTTGATTGATGTTCCATTTAGTGTTAATGGATAGAGAATGGAGAAGACGGCATGCATCCTGGTCAAAAAGCTAGTAATTCAGTGGCTGGAATAGTTAACAAATGCGATGGAACTACTTTTCCACAGAAATAGAAATAATATTTCAAATTTTTTTAAATTTTTTTAATTAAATCAAAACTCACAAGGTCACAAGGTAACTAGGTACCAGTTTCGGCTGTGATTTACCAGTAACGGCTGCGATTTACCAGTTTCTGCTGTGGTTTACCATTTACGGCTGTGATTTACCAGTTGCAGCTCTGATTTACCACTTACGGCTGTGATTTAACAGTTTCAGATGTGATTTACCAATTTCAGCTGTGATTTACTATTTACGGATGTTATTAACCCGTTGCGGCTGTGATTTGCCAGTAACGGCTGCGATTTACCAGTTTCGGCTGTGGTTTACCAGCAACGGCTGTGATTTACCAGTTTCAGATGTGATTTACCAATTTCGGCTGCGATTTACCATTTATGGATGTTATTAACCCATTGCGGCTGTGGTTTACCAGTAACGGCTGTAATTTACCAGTTTCCGATGTGATTTACCAATTTCGGCTGCGATTTACCAGTTTCGGCTGTGGTTTTCCAGTTAAGGCTGTGTTGTATCAAGATACCTGTGATCCTGGACCACGTGAAGAAGGAACGTACAAAAGGAGACCAAAGCGATAACCATCGGAATCCAGCCGACTTAACAGGAATATAAAGCCTGGAGAAACAACTACATCAGCACCAAAGTAATAAGCAAAGCTTAAACTTGTTTTGTTTTAAATAGTTAAGACTATATTTTTTGAGCAATAAAGAAATGACCTTAAACTAAAGTTTCGAGTACTTCCTTTAGTAACACAATAGATATGCCGACGAGCTTACCTCAGCCTTTGAACCAAAGTACATCACACGTTTACCTTGTGCATTCCAAAGTAACAGAAATATCATTTTTTTCAAGTTTTAATTACTACACTATTTATTTTCCTAAAATTGCAAAACCTCAAATACATATAGTTTCCCCTATTCTTAAAAGTAAACACGTACAGTCATAACATCATGAATGCTGAGTCACTTGTAAAATTTTTATGAACAAACTAGTTTTTATGACTCGAAAAGAAATACAATTTAACATTTCATTAATATTTTATTTATTTGAATATAAATTCCACAAACCAACAAAATCGTCAAATCTAACACTCATACTATTAAATTTGTAGTCCTGCATCTAAAGAGGAAAAATATTATTTTATTTAATGAGGCGTTAACATTTTATGGAACATTTTACAACTTGTTGATATGACATTTACGTGCCATGTCATATACAATATACATACCTATACTTACTCTTGTACAACAGTCAACAATATCCTTTATTCGTGTAAGCACATAGAGCTTATTAAATTTTAGAGGCTCTTAAATTTTCCTATACCCTGCTGCCAACTTTATGGAAAATTAAATAACATGAGTTTTCTTTGACTTTTGGGTACCTATACACGAAAACATCAACATATTATGTTATGCCATCCGGCCAAGGACATGAGGTTATATGAATTTAATTTTTATTGCTGTTCTGACAAAAGGAAGCATGAAAATTAAGTGTGTTCCTGGAAAGAAAATTTTGAAGAAATTAAAAAAATTATATCAAAAACATTAAGAATTAATTTAGGCATTTTTATCTGCATGATGGTATTCCTCCAGAGCTCTTACAAGCAGCACCAACGACATCGAGCGAGCTACTGCATCCACTCATAACGAGAGCCTGGAACTCTGAGTGCTTCCCGGAGGAGTGGAAAAGAGGAATGATCGTCAAGCTCCAGAAGAAAGGAGATTTGATGCAGTGTGAAAACTGGAGGGGGATCTGCGTTCTGCCTGCGGTTGCCAAAATATCAGAAAGAATTATATTAGAGCGAATAGAGGAACATCTAGAAGACACACTCGACGCCGAACAAGCAGGTTTCCGCACTGGCTCATCCTGTGTTGACCACATTAACACCTTGCGGATCATTATTGAACAGTGCGTCGAATATCGATCATCACTTCACCTGCTGTTCATTGATTTTGATAGTGTAAACAGAGAATTTATTTGGATTGCCTTACGCAGGAGAGGCATTCCAGATAAGTTAATCGCTATTATTAAAGCAACCTACGATGGATGCAAATGTCATGTTTTACATAGAGGAAGGTTGTCGGATGAATTCGAAGTCCATTGTGGAGTCAGACAGGGTTGCATACTGTCGCCAATACTTTTCCTGTTAGTGATAAGTGATGTGCTGCGTGCAGCCCTGTTAAACGGAAATGGTGGAATTCAATGGAGTCTGACATCCCAACTAAAACATCTGGACTACGCGGACGACGTATGCTTACTCTCTCGTAGGATCATGGATCTCCATCAAATGACAACAAGGGTGGTAGGTAGGTAGGTAGAGATGGCGGTCAAGCAAACCTTGTTTGTTTGACCCAATTGGCGCAGGATACGCCGTTTTGATACCAAAACTTATGAAACCTATGGGTGATAATTGGATTTATTTGAAATACATTTTTGATTGGTTTTAAAAAGGGAAAAACAAGTGTTAGGCAGTCCTAAATCCACTTTGTTGCATTTAGGAACGAGATCAAGTCTTTGATCTTTGATCCTGAGATGTTATCTATGACATTAAAGAATTCACTTCCCAAAGAGAGTGCTCTATTCCTAGCAAGGGCGGGACATTGACATAGGAAATGGAAGACCGTTTCTTTTTCTTGCTGGTCCAAGCAGCTGCGACAATAAGTATTGTGCGGTATACCCAACTTTGCTGCATGTTCCCCTATCGGCCAATGTCCTGTGCACACCGCAACGATTCTGCTAATGTCTTTTCTGGGTCTAGAGATTAGGTCATATGTTTTGGATTTATTATAGGTGGGCCAGATTTTCCTGGATATGACGCAGCTAGTCAAGTTGTGCCACCTATTGTTAGCTTTTGTTAGGTAATTTAAGAAGATATCGCCCTTCATGACTCCTATGGGAATGTTAACTATTTCTGCTAGTGACTCATGAAGGGCCGATCCTTGCCTGGCCAGTTCATCCGCCTTTTCATTGCCTTCAAAACCACTGTGACCTGGGATCCAGATGAGAGTGATTGTGAGGCTTCCACTCAGCAATGAGAGTTCCTCTCTGCACTGCTGAACCAATTTGGAGGATGTCGTGACCGAAGCAATTGCTTTTATAGCTGCCTGACTATCTGTTAGTATAGCTATATTTTGGTTTTGATTTGAATTTACTCTAAGTAATTTGCAAGCTTCTTTAATTGCCAGCAATTCCGCTTGGAATACACTGGCAAAGTTTGGTAGTCGAAAGGATTTTGAGATATTGAGGGATTCATAGTAGACACCCGAACCGACCCCACAATCCATTTTTGAGCCATCAGTGAAAATGCAGGTGTCGAAGTCTCTCGTCACAATGTCCTCTTCCCAGTCTGATCTCGATGGGAAGCTGACCCTGCAATTCATTACAGTGTTCAAAATAGGGGTGCAGTAGTCCGTGGGTGTCAGAAGCATATTCGATGGTATTAAATTTGTTGTGTCACTGTGACCAAAAGGTTTTGCCTTCCAACTACCTGTTTCTTTTAGCCTTAAAACGCTACAAGAGACCTGGTATTTAATGTGAAGGTCTATGGGTAAGAGGTGCAAGAGAACGTTTAGAGCCTCAGTGGGGCACGACCGGAGGGCTCCAGTCGTCCCTACGCTTGCTGTTCTCTGGATTTTCTTAAGTTTGTTGGAGGGAGAAGCAGAAATCGTGGGGCTGAAAATTAACACGGCAAAAACAAAAATGATCAGCCTCGGAAGTAACTCATCCGTTCAAGTCAATATTTCTGGACAACCGGTAGAGAAAGTAGAAGACTTTCAATATCTTGGGAGTTTTGTCTCTACCAAAGGCGGAACCGAACAAATCTATAAGCTTAAAGACCAAGCTGAGACTGTTCCGCTCCAATGTTGAATCCGTGCTTCTGTATGGGTGCAGCACTTGGAAAATCTCAACAACTGTCACAAGCAAGCTGCAATCGTTCGTGAATAGGTGTCTACGAAACATCTTAAGGATTTTTTGGCCCAACCGTATTTCCAATGAAGAACTTTATAGAAGAACGGGTCAAGAATCCATTGACAGTACTATTCGCACACGTAAGTGGCAGTGGATTGGTCATACGCTTCGAAAAGGCAACGATTGCATTGCTGGCCAAGCGATGCAATGGAACCCACACAGGCAGCTAGAGGGTCGGGTCGGCCGAGAAGCATATGGCGCAGGACAGTCGAAAGTGAATCTGCACAGCTGGGGAAGAGTTGGAGAGAACTACGTTATATTTCCAGAAACCGTACACGATGGCACGTAGGAGTAGTGGAGGCCCTATGCCCCTTAAGGGGATCACAAAGGACTTTTTAAGGTCTGAGGACCTAAGTAAGTAAGTAAGTATCATTTTGCTGGTTAATTTTTCGTTCAAAGGTTAAATTCAACAAAAAAACTACTCCGGATTGCAGGTATTTTCAAGCCGCTATAGTAAGATTAAATCAGATACATTGAGCTTTATAAATTTAACTTAAACTTAAAATTCGTAAGTTTCATCTGTTTGATACTTAAGAATTAAGATGTGGGTTGTTACTTTTTGGAAACGTTTTGGTCAAAATCGCTTTAACCGCTTACGAGATATTCACAAAAAACAAAATAAAGAAAAATTTGAAAAAAAAACGGCAACGCTGTTTCTCCGATGTTCGAGTTTTCTTAGAAAAACTAGAAATGCAAAATCGTTAGAGCCGTATTCGAGAAAAACCCAATAACTCAAAACCTTTATATGGGAGGTATTAGTTCTAGACGAGATATTCAAAAACAAATTTGAAGAAAATCCGTCTAAGCGTTTGGTTAGTGGAGAAGTGTACAGATGGACGCACAGACGCATAGACCGACGGACGGCATGACGAAAACCAATTTTCGGACTTCTCCATTATAGTAATGTTGGTTTTGATTAAAACCTCAAATTTTTTTTTTGACATGATACCAATACTTGCCCTATAGAGCAAAAATGGGGCATGACAGATTTTTCTAAAACCCAAATTTCAAACAAATGCAGTAACCCGTTTTCGAAAAATTAAATTTGAATTTTTTTTTTTGTTTAATCCAAAAATTATTTCTTTGAAATTATTGATATCAAATAATTTTTCAGTTATTAACAAGCTGTGGTATGAAAAAAAATTCATTAAAATCTGTTGAGTCGTTTAAGAGAAACTCAAAATTAAAAAAAAATCATTATTAACAATTCTAAAAATATTTCTTTCATTTCAAAAGTACAGCCTAACTAACAAAAATTAATAAATTTTTTTATATCAAAATCGTTACAGACGTTTTTGAGAATATTCAACTTTTCCATATTCATTATTCTGCAAGTACCAACCGTTAATTTTCGAACTACAAAAAAATTCAATTTCCTCTCTAGGAAATTGGAACCTTCCCAGTTAGAAGGGAGAATATGCCGTTAATTCATTGATAATGTAGGTATGACTACTTTCAACCGTTTTTTGTGATTTTGCTCAGAAAAATAAACATTGAGTGTAGTCCTGGGATACCCCGGGATCCCGGGGTTCATTTTTTCAAATCTCGTAATCCCCGGATTGAATATTACCTCCGGGATTGAATACCCTTGTCCCAAGCTTAGATAGGTGTTAGTGGAGGTATAACCAAAATCTGAGTATGCAGTTTTATAGGCATACACGTCCTGATTTCATATTCGAAAGTTTTCAGCCCAGTCCTGGTGATGGTTTTTAAAAAAACTAATTTCACATTTGGTGTCTAGAACGGACATTTCGTCCCAAAATTTCCGTTGTAGACACCAAATGTAGAAAAATGTGTTAATTATAATTTGTATTATAATTTTTTTATTTGTGATTATAAAGAAATACGAAAACTAATTTTAAAACTATTTGATTCAACGGAAATAGTTTCGATCACAAAATTTTACGAAAATTCCAATAATGTCAAGTTTTTCAACGTTAATATTAAAATGACTCCCAATTTCAAGGTTCAAAATCTAACTTGTACATTGTCCAAGTTATTTATTTCTAACAGATAAATAACATGATGTAGCATGATTGATAACTCAAGGGACACAAGTTCGTATCCTGGTTAATTCTTTTCTTTTTTCTTCTTTACCGGCATTTATAAAAATATTAAACCAGTAATAACACATACATTTTTTCAGTCCATTATTACTGTTTTTTTCACACAGACACTATAAGTAGGTTGAGAGTAACAACACATTTAAATTTTATACTGGGTTTGTTTTATTTTTATTTTTAATTTTGTGTGAAACACAAAAATTTATTAAATTACAGAAGTCGCCCATTGTTATTGATGATCTGACTGTTTCTTTTTATACACTAAAAGTGATAGTGAAAAAAATAAATACACAAAAAGATAGGTGGTATAATGTAATCTTCTGATACGGGGGGATTTTTCGAAATTCCACCGGAAAGTAAGGGAAAAATGGGACAAAAGAAGAAAAAAAAAATTTGTACATCTCAAAAAGTGTAAGGGTTGGAATTATAAAATAAATTTCATTGAATGGATAAATTGAAATAATGATGAGTTCTCATCAAAAAAAAATTCTAAAAATTCAACTTTTCAAGTTAAAAATTATTTTCCAATATCAAATATTTTTTTAGACGTTTGTACTTATGGATTCAGTTGATAATTTCTTGAAAAACTAATTATGTACATTGAAAGATAATAAAAAAAAAAAATTAGGCGTCCAATATGGATTTCATATAAAATGCTCCATAACGGTTTTTCAGCTTTTAAAAAACAAATACGTTTTTGAAAGTTTATGTGGGTGGTTTAATTGATTTTAAAATTGAGGGAAAAACGGGAAAAAATATTTTGTCAAAATAACTTTTAGGCTTATAAGGTGTCTATAAACATTATAAAGAAATTAGATATTCAAACATTATGTTCAATGAATAACAATATTAAAAACAAGATTTTTCAGTCCAAGTTCTTTGACCGTTTCCAACTGTATTTTATTTTTATCTTTTTTATTTTTAAATTTTCAAACTTGAAATTTACACATCCATTAGATACTAGATAAATGCAAACTTTTCCACAATTGTCTGTGGTCTGTGAGCTGACATAACGGTAAAAAGAGTTTTGTTTACGCGGTTCTTAATTGCTTTTTACATAAGCCTCATAAAACTATGATTCAACTTTACTAAGCATCACAATAAAATTACCTTTACTTCGATACACCACAACGTATCGGTACATACTATAAAAGCTTCACAAACTTGAAAAGAGTTTTACCGAAATTCATCAAAATCGACCAGCCACCAGTGGAGAACGGTAACGTTGGCTCACAAATGGGTTCGAACTTTTTTGTTTATTGTCGGATTTTAAAGAATGAAGTGTTTATATTTAGCTGAAGGCTGATTGTTTTATACAATTACATATACATATGTAAAAATAAAATGAACGACTGGGTCGCACGTACTTGCTCTTATAGATAAAGTAACTATTTATGCTAAGGCTTTTTAATTAAAAAAATTGTAAATGCAGTTTTAGAAAAAAATTTAAAAAAGCATAAAATTCGATTTTCAAATGACTAAAACAGCTTCTTAAATGAATTTACCCTGAAAACGAATTTAGCAAGGACTTTTATAAAAAAAACTGGTTCGCCATTTTTAAGATATTGTTTTCTAAAAACTAAGTTTTGAAAAAAAATATTGAATAGTTTTCGAAAAAATGATTTTTCAATAAATAATTTTCGAATTTTTTTTTTGTTAAATATTATTACGGCAACTTAAAAGCATTCATGTAAAAAAAATGGCTGAAATTGATTGAGTAATGAAGGAGAAAATCAGAATTAAAAAAAAACGGTTCTAAGGCAGGTACCGTTAGTAACGGATTTTGAAAAAAGTGGTTTTCATTTAAAGATAGACCTTATCCAAAGAAATGACCATAAGGTTTTTCTAAAACCGGTATATGACAGGTACCGTTATTTTTGGCCCAAAAACAAATTCAAAAAACCTCTGGGGATATTCTCCAAAAAACGCCAAATACTAAGTTTGAAGTAAATCGACCCATCCGTTTAGGCTGTGGTCTCTGATACATACAGACAGACAGACAGACAGACAGACAGACAGACAGACAGACAGAATTGTTTTTCTTCTTCTCTATCATCGTAATGTCATGTTTGATTGTTATTTCAACTTTTTTTTTTTTGTACAAATGCATAACTTGATATATAGTACCTATATTGCAAGTAAAAATATGAAACGGGCCTGTATCCTATTCAAATGGACAGAAAAGTTAGGAATTTCCATTATTATTCGGAGTAAGATAGTGCCACTTGCGAATCGTCAATGGGGTCAACGAAATCAAGTTTTCGATTAAATTTTATTTGTTTTAGTGCATGTTTATTGGTCAACTTATGTTATCTCGATGGAATTACAAATATCAACAATAAATTTAGGAATTCCCAACATCAATTCAATTTTTTCAAATAACAATAAAGAACAAACATTTTTAATTAAATCATTCAGTCTCATTCTGTGTCTCGCACTTTCATAGAGTTTCAGTGAAATATCGAAGATTTTATTAATTTTCAGAAATTTAAAATGTTCAGCATGAGAATTTCATTTATATTGGTGTTAGTTCTGATGGTCATTTTCGCAGTTGATAGAACCCACGGACGTGAGTTTAAAAAAAAAAAAATAAAAAAAATATTTTTGTTTTCCATACTTTTATGCTGTGGCATGTTTGAAGAAGCATAAGAAACATTTTTGAACTTTCGAAAAAAAAGGGGGAATAGTTTTAATCTACAAACCAAATTTCTAGCAAAGTTCCCTAAATTTAATTGCGAATAATTTTTGTTTTCTTTTCAGAATTTGGACCCTGCACAACTAGCGAGGGAAAACCTGGCGTTTGTTTGACGGTAATATCTTGTAAGGAATGTATCAAGATTTTAGAAAGCAACAAGAAAGCTTCGAATTTGGTGATACAGACTTTGCGTCAGCAGGGATGTGGAGTATTCAATGATATGGTTAGTTAAAATATAATTTTGGTATTTTTTTTTGTTTTTTTTAGATTTAACTTATGAACCCATTTTTAGTATTATGTTTGCATTGATCAAACCCGCATACAATCTGATGATGCAACAACTCCGTCCTCTAATTTAAACACGCTTCCTTGCACAGAAAACGAGACAAACGAGGCACTACTCGCAGAAATTGCGAAAATATTCAAACTGGATGAGGAGGACAAGGAATTTTTTAAAATATTTTTTGCAGATAGAAAATAACGACAGTGAATGGACAGAAATTATGAATATTATATAAGTAAAACCTTAACATTCTTATTTTATTTTTATAATAAATTTGTACGCCATTTTTAAGATATTATTAATCACCATCTAAAAATTAAATTTTGAAAAAAAAAATATTGAGTAGTTTTTAAAAAACTGATTTTTCAAATAAAAAAATTCAACTGTTTTTTTAAAAATCCAAAAAAATAATTTTCGAAATTTTTTTTACTAAAGACTATTACGGCAACTTAAAAGCTTTCATGTAAAAAAAATGATTGCAATTGATTGAGTCATGAAGGAGATAATCAGAATTTAAAGAAATGGTTCTATGGCAGGTACCGTTAATAACGGTTTTTGAAAAAAATGGTTTTCATTTAAAGATAGACCTTATCCAAAAAAATTACCATGATTTTTTTTAATAAAAATCGTATGCACCGTTTTTGAGAAAAATGAGTTTTTCTAAAACTGATATATGACAGGTACCGTTATTTGGAGTCCAAAAAAAATATTCAAAAAAATGTCTGGGGATATTCTCCAAAACACGCCACACACCAAGTTTGAAGTAAATCGACCTATCCGCTTAGGCTGTGGTCTCTGATACCATACAGACAGAATTGTCGGACCCACTTTTTTCTCATTCTCTATCATCGTAATGTCATGTTCTATTGTTATCTCAACTTTTTTTTTTACGAATGCATAACTTGATATATGGTACGCATATGGCAAGTAAAAATATTGAAAATGAAAAAAACGAGTAAAAATGAAAAATTCATTGAAAATTCGATATCTGAATTTGAAAATTGAAACAAGCAAAAAAATTGAAAAAGTTAATAAAAAGAGAAATAATGGAGAAAAAGAAAGGCAAAGGCAAACTAAAGATTAAGAAGATGGCAATGAAGAAGAATGAGAAGATTTACATTTATTTTATTTCAAAATTAAGAATATCAAACGACAGGAAGTAATAATTATGATAAATTTTCATCCGGATGATAGGGGTGTGATGCTTTTTATCAAAGGCTGAGGTAAGCTCGCCGGTTTCCAGGATCCTTCCCAAAGAAGCAACAAACTTGGGCTTGAAGGACAAAGTCTCCGATAAATGTAAACACTTGTTGGTTTCAAAGTTTTGATTTTCAATTTCAGCTTTTATTCAATTTTCTTAGTTTTTATAATTTTTACACTTTTGGACAATGAATCTTGGCGAAACCCTGAATGTCTCTGACAAAATCCAGAGAAGAACCTTTCGGAACTCACCTTAAGTGTCCTCGGCACACAAACCAGAGGAAGAACCTTGCGGAACTCACAGATGTCCAATGAGACCTCGAAGAGGAACTCAAAGGAAAGTTCTTTGGGAATCTTGGCGAAACCCTGAATGTCTCTGACAAAATCCAGAGAAGAACCTTTCGGAACTCACCTTAAGTGTCCTCGGCACACAAACCAGGGGAAGAACCTTGCGGAACTCACAGATGTCCAATAAGACCTCGAAGAGGAACTCAAAGGAAAGTTCTTTGGGAATCTTGGCAAAACCCTGAATGTCTCTGACAAAATCCAGAGAAGAACCTTTCGGAACTCACCTTATATGTCCAAAGATCACCTCGGAAGGCAGTCTAAGGAAAGTTCTTTGGGAATCTGAAAGAAACCCTGAATGTCTCTGGAGAACCAAAGAAGAACCTAGCGGAACTCACACTTGTGTCCAAAGATCACCTCGGATGGCAGTCTAAGGAAAGGTCTTTGGGAATCTGAAAGAAACCCTGAATGTTAGTTAGATGAAATATAAGGCTTACAATACCTAATAATACGGTCTACTATATATTTTCTACTTTAAATATAAACTACTACTATCATTTCAAAAAAAGTTCAGAATAGCTACTTTTCTAGAGCGGACTCTTAAAGCTTGCTTTGTTCTGGGCCAATGATTGTCGGTACTCGAGATTGGTACGTTCACTATGACGGAATCAAAAGACAATTTTATCACACTTTTTGCCTCCTCTTATGATTTTGTGAGACAACACTGCATGTGAACTGAGTCGAACAAATGTTAAAGTTACAAAACAAATACGCCAGTCAAGAGATCATGTGTATCTTTCATGACGTAACCTGTTGTGTGTGTTGTTTGTTTTTTCTTTTCCCCTTTCTGTTTTGATGTTGTTCGTTCGGCTCGGTATACTACCATCGCAGTCGTATGCGGCTGCGGATAATCATATTAAATTTTTATTTTTTTTATAGGAAATAATGAGGAAGTGTGACGCTTCGTCACAGGTGAATTCAAAAATATATTAGTTCGGGCACAAGGTGGTTAAAATATTTCAGCCAGTTACAATGAAGATCGTACATTCCCTATTACTATTTGCCTCAAGTAAGTTTCGGTTAGTTATAACCTGCGTTGAGACAATGAAAGCAATTTGAAAAGTTTCAACCTATCTTCAAAAACACTATGATCTGAGTATAATTTATACTGAAGGTATCTGGTAAATTTACGCTGAACTCTTTCTATTGTGTCATTGTGAGTTTTATAAATAGGAGACCATAATAACAGCTCCGTATTCAAGGATACTCCTACACAACATGTTAAATAATTGAAGAAAAGATTGGGGTTTTTTTTAAAGAATTTGCCAACTCTGAAAATGAAACCCATGACTTTTGACGATTTTTTTAATTATGTAATCATAATGGGATTTGAATAATAATAATTTGGAATAAAATATGATTCCACGATCTTAATGTTCTGTTACCCTCTTTAGTTGGTTGGTGTTTATCCTATATTCAAAGTCGATGGGATTGAGCTTTCTGGAGAAAGACATAATTGAACATTTGTTTATATTTAGATCTAGGTTATTATTCAAACATCATTCGAATAGTGTGTTAAGGTCTTTTTGAAGCAAAACACAATCCCTCACATTATTAATAATTTTAAAAATTTTTAAATCGTCTGCTTAAGCTAATGACATAGAAAACATATTGTGGGTTACATCGTTTATATAAATATTAAAAAGTAACGGCCCTTAAATTGACCCTTGTGGCACGCCTGAAGAAGGGTAGAAAGGTCTAGAAGAAACTTTATTAAGAACCACATTATGTTGTCTATCTGCCAGATAAGTTTTGAACCACATTACAAGGATTTCATGAAATCCAAATTCCCGTAACTTCAGGACCAGTGTTGCATGACTTATTCTGTCAAAGGCTTTGGATAAATCCGTGTACACCACATCGACTTGTGTTCCTTTATCCAACGCATCTGCCACAGAATGTGAAAATGAGATAAGGTTTGAGATCGTCGATCGGCCTCGAACAAAACTGTGCTGACCATCGCTTAAATGTGGAAGGATGTTAGATATTATAGCGTTGTAAAGGGTTTTCCAATAAGAGGTGTTATTTTGAATAGCCCGCTATTTCGGTAGTTGTCACTTTTGAAGCTGTCATTTTTTGACATTTGACAAGTAGAAACTACGCTATTAATAAAAATGGAACGATACACGCTTCAACAACGCATTGAAATTATTAAACTTCACTATAAAAATGGTGAACATTTGGCAGAGACGGTTAATAAAACTAAAACATTTTTGGGTCGTCGTGAAGCACCTTGTCGGACCGCAATACAGAAATTGGTGGACAAATTCGAGCTGTTGGGACAAGTTAGTGATGTGAAGAATAAAACCCGTGCACGTCACTCAAGAACAACTGAGAATATTGCTGTTGTAGCCCAAAGTGTTGAAGAAAACCCAGGTTTGTCCATTCCTCGTCGTTCTTTGGAATTAGGCATTCCACAAACGTCATTACACCGTATTTTGCATAAAGACTTGGGTCTTAAGGCTTATAAAGTTCAGTTAACACAAGAACTCAAGCCGGCTGATCATCAACAACGTCGTGTCTTTGCTGATTGGGTCCTTGAAATGCATGAAAATGAACCGGAATTTCATCGAAAAATCATCTTGACTGATGAGGCCCATTTCCACCTCGGAGGCTACGTCAACAAGCAAAACTGTCGCATCTGGGGCTCGGAAAACCCAAGAGTTATTGTTGAAAAGCCTCTCCATCCTCAACGCGTGACTGTTTGGTGCGGTTTATGGTCCCGCGGGGTCATTGGACCTTACTTTTTCGAAAATGAGGCTGGAGCAACAGTTACGGTCAATGGATTGCGCTATCGAGAGATGATTAATGATTTTTTATGGCCTGAATTGGATGGTATTGATCTGGACAACGTTTACTTTCAACAAGACGGCGCTACGTGCCACACAAGCAATGAAACCATCGATCTTTTACGGGAAAAGTTTCCGGACCGTGTTATCTCTCGAAGAGATGACCACAATTGGCCACCGAGATCTTGTGATTTAACACCTTGCGACTTCTTCCTTTGGGGCCACGTGAAAGATAAGGTCTACGCCAACAGCCCAGCGTCGATTCAAGACCTCAAAGATGAAATTCGTGAGGCTATCGAGGACATAGGGCAGCCACTTTGCGATTTGGTTATGGAAAATTTCATGAAAAGGATATGGTCCTGTAAGCGTGGTCTTGGCGACCATTTGGCTGATGTTGTGTTCTATTATTAACGGCATACCTTCTTCTTTATAATGAAATAAACATCCAATCATTTATCTCCAAAAATGCCATTTACATGCATTTTTCAAAAATTAAAGACAAAGCATTTAACATTAGAAGGACTACCATCTTTAAGAATTGGAGTAACAAACGAATGTTTAAAACATGTTGGAAATATTTTATCTTGCAAAGACTTATTGAATACAATACACAAAGGTGTAACAATTGATGCTTGACAGTTTTTTTAAAAATAAGTTCATACATTGGCCACAATGTCTGTTGTCATAATTGGAACAGATAAATCTGTTAGGTGTACATTTGAACTGTTATCTAAACTTCTAAAAGGTATGGGACTTGAATGAGTGTAATTACGTTGAAAATATGAAGCGAAAGCTTTTGTTATGCTTTTATTTGTTGAATGGACCCCATCATCAAGTAACATTGTGTTGGGAATCTTATTAGATTTTCGTATTTCTTTAGAATACGACTAAAAGAATTTTACATTTGTTTTAAGATTTTTTTCGACGTCACTTAGGTATTGAGAATTGACATTGACTAATCTGCTTTTTGGCTATTGTACAAAGATACCTAAAAGTTGTTATATCATCTGACCTATTAAATTTTCGAACCTTATGTAGCACACTGTTCTTTTCTTTTATTGTATAAATAAGATTGATTGAATACCATTTAGGATAAGAAGAATTACGTGTTTTTTTTTTAAGTGGTACATTCAAAATTATTCCGTTTAGTTTGTTATCATTGAAACTATGAAACGCAAGGTTTGTATCTAATGTATGGAGATAAGACCAATTTATTTCAGTTAAAAATGAATTTAATTTTTGAAAATTTGATCGATAAAAATTTCTTTCTTGAATAACAGATTCTTTAAGAAATCTTTCCATATGAAATTTACATTTTATTAAAAGTAATGGGTGATATGAATCGATTTTAGAAAGTACGTCCGTAATATTTGGAGAGCACATAGTCGAAAAAACCAAGTCGAGTAAATTACCATAATTACCGTAAAGTAACTTGGTATTAAGCTTCTAGACGTTGCATCTAAAGTCCATGTTATAGTCGGAACGTTAAAGTCTCCTAGGTAGATTACTTCTGAATTAATTGAAAGCGATTGAAAAACGGAACAGAGGTTATTGCAAATCTGATCGTACACTGAAAAAAAAGGTACATAATATTAATGTATGCCATACATTGACCTCCTATACATTGGGACAGTGTAAAATACATTGTCTCAATGTACAAATGTACCAAAATATCCCAAATTACATTGGCTCAATGTATGGGGGTACATTAAAAAAATTTCCCATGGGAAATACATTTTTTTTTTTTTTTTTATTTCAATGTACTTTTACATCGTCTCAATGTACATATGTACATTAACTTTAATTTAAAAAGTACATTGTCCCAATGTACAAGTACATTGCGCCAATGTACAAGTACATTGAGAAAATCTAGAAGGAAATTTTGGTTTGAGTCTTGGGAAAAAAAAATCCCCGAATCAAAATTAATGTACCTGTACATTTCTTCAATGTACGAAGTTACATTGGGCCAATGTAAAGGTACATTGGGCCAATGTATAAGTACATTGTGCCAATGTACAAGTACATTGAGAAAATCTAGAAGGAATTTTTTTTTTTTGAATCTTAAAAATAAAAATCCTCGAATCAAAGTCCCTGTACATTTTTACAATGTAGGAAGTACAAATCAAAATTAATGCACCTGTACATTGTCTTAATGTATTGGGTACATTGTCTTAATGTAATAGGTACATTGAGCCAATGTAACAGTATATTGTGGCAATGTACAAGTACATTGATCAGAAAGACAAAAATGTTCGGTTCAAAATCAATGTACAAGTACATTGTCGCAATGTAATACGTACATTGTCTGAATGTAATATGTACATTGAGCCAATGTAACAGTACATTGTGCCAATATAAAAGTACATTCATCCATGTTTTTGCGCTGAACTCTAAATTAGGCTTTAACTACCACAGCCACCTTTTGGAAAATGTGCAAAAGTGAACATATTCAGACCGATTTTCTCGACTATTTAACTTTGAAATAAATGGTGTCAAAAAGCTTATATTTTGTATTCTCAAACAAGTGGTGTACTTTTTTCTTAAAAAATTGACCTATAAAGAAATTTAACTATTTTACTTTTGCAGTTTTGCAAAAAATGGCCATTTTAGTTAAGCTCAAAAAAAAAATAATGTTGAAACAAAAATCCTCGGTGAAATGTCATGAAAAAGAAAAATAATCGAAAAAATATTATAACTCAAAAACAGGATTTTCTTAGAATTCTACGACAGCCAAAAATGTTCATCTTTTCGATTAATCTATCTACCAAAACTAATTTTATAATTTAAACCTTTATACTTTTCGAGAAGTACAAAGTTTTTTTTTAACATTACCCGACTTTGCCCTAACTTCTCGATCGAATTTCAAAAAATTCTGTTTTATCGAAATCTTACATTATACCACCAATTTTTTGATGTATTTAATTTTTTCCTATCACTTATAATATAGAAAATGAATTATTTATAAATAACAATGGCTGACTAGTGTAATTTAATAAATTTATTTTGTGTTTTGCACACAAGTGTGTTGTGAAAAAAACAGTGATAATGAGCTGAAAAAGTCTATGCGCTATTACTGGTTGAATATTTTTACAAACACCGCACCGCCGCGCCGCCGCCCGGTAAGGAATTATAACTCCAAAAAATTATGAAACGGACCTGTGTCCGAATCAAATTGGCACATAACTAGGGAATTTCCATTATTATTCAGAATAAGAATTGTCAATGGGGTCAAGGAAATCAAGTTTGCAAATAAATTTGATTCGTGTTTTTTGGTCAACTTATGTTATCTCGATGGAATTATAAATTATCAGAAATAATTTGGGAATTCCAAATATCATAATAAATGTTTCAAATCAATATAAATAAACGGTATACATTTTTAATTAAATTATTCAGTCTCATTCTGTGTCTTGAAATTCTAAACAGTTGCAGTGACATATTGAAGATTTTATTAAATTTCAGAAATTTAAAATGTCCAGCATGAGAAATTCATTTGGATTGGTGGTCTTCGCTCTGATGGTCATTTTTGCAGTTAATAGAACCTACGGACGTGAGTTTTGAAAAACAAAAAGGAAAAAATGGATTTTTTATGCAATAGCATGTTTGTTAAAAAATCAACAAGAAACTTATTCGGACTTTCGAACAAAAGGGGAACAGTTTTAATCTACAAACCAAATTTCTAGCAAAGTTCCCTAAATTTGATTGCAAATAATAATTTTTTTTTTGTTGCAGAATTTGGATTATGCACAACTAACGAGGGAAAACTTGGTGATTGTGTGAAGGCATTAGAAAGAAACAAGCTAGCTTCGCGTTTGGTGAATCAGAATTTGCATCAGCGAGGATGTGGACTATTCGATAGTATGGTTAGTTAATATAATGTTTATATTTTTTGTTGTTGTTTTGTTTTCAGATTTAACTTAAGAAAACATTTCTAGCATTATGTCTGCATTGAACGAACACGCGTAGATTTTGGTGATGTAACAACTCGAGCACCAACCAGAGCTACACATGGGTTCAGATCCTCTACTCCCAACAGTCCTCCTTCCAACAAACGCCATGGCCACTCAGATTTGGACACACTATTTAGACAAGACCTGGAAATGTTTGATTTATTTTTTAGAGATAGAAAATAACCACAGTGAACAGACAGAAACTATGAACATTATTATAAGTAAATCCTTAACTTTTCTTATTTCTTATTAGAGAATTTGTGAAATATAATATAAATATATTAATATATTTAAATAAACAAGAGATAAAAATATTGTGTGAAATAATTGTTTACTTCGTGAAGAAAGCATGAAATTTTCATCGTTGGTAGTACTTCATACAACATGATTTTGAGATATTGGGCCACTTTGCATTCCATCTGGGAGAGAAGATAAAGGGTTTTCCAATAAGAGGTGTTATTTATTTTTCAAAGAAAAATGGCATTTTTGGAGATAGATAGACCTTATCTTTCACGTGGCCCCAAAGGAAGAAGTCGCAAGGTGTTAAATCACAAGATCTCGGTGGCCAATTGTGGTCATCTCTTCGAGAGATAACACGGTCCGGAAACTTTTCCCGTAAAAGATCGATGGTTTCATTGCTTGTGTGGCACGTAGCGCCGTCTTGTTGAAAGTAAACGTTGTCCAGATCAATACCATCCAATTCAGGCCATAAAAAATCATTAATCATCTCTCGATAGCGCAATCCATTGACCGTAACTGTTGCTCCAGCCTCATTTTCGAAAAAGTAAGGTCCAATGACCCCGCGGGACCATAAACCGCACCAAACAGTCACGCGTTGAAGATGGAGAGGCTTTTCAACAATAACTCTTGGGTTTTGCGAGCCCCAGATGCGACAGTTTTGCTTGTTGACGTAGCCTCCGAGGTGGAAATGGGCCTGATCAGTCAAGATGATTTTTCGATGACACGACAAAAACACGACGTTGTTGATGATCAGCCGGCTTGAGTTCTTGTGTTAACTGAACTTTATAAGCCTTAAGACCCAAGTCTTTATGCAAAATACGGTGTAATGAATTTTGTGGAATGCCTAATTCCAAAGAACGACGAGGAATGGACAAACCTGGGTTTTCTTCAACACTTTGGGCTACAACAGCAATATTCTCAGTTGTTCTTGAGCGACGTGCACGGGTTTTATTCTTCACATCACTAACTTGTCCCAACAGCTCGAATTTGTCCACCAATTTCTGTATTGCGGTCCGACAAGGTGCTTCACGACGACCCAAAAATGTTTTAGTTTTACGAACCGTCTCTGCCAAATTTTCACCATTTTTATAGTGAATTCTAATAATTTCAATGCGTTGTTGAAGCGTGAATCGTTCCATTTTTATTAAAAGCGTAGTTTTTACTTGTCAAATGTTAAAAAATGACAGCTTCAAAAGTGACAGCTACCGAAATAGCGGGCTATTCAAAATAACACCTCTTATTGGAAAACTTTACAAGAGTTTTTCTGTATTGCACATGGTATTTTGAATTCCAAAGTATAAGAAATGAAACGTCATATTATAATACTCATTATGATACATGATTTTAGGGTATTTTTTAACGCCAAATCGAATAAATCTAACACCAATGTGATCCGACTCTCACATAAAAAGTTATTGGACCTTATGTGAATAGTCTTTTAGTTCAAATAAATATAATTGATTACTCTTGGAAAATATGTGGTAGACCAAAAAAAATAATAAAATATGTGCATCAAAAAACTGTTGGCTGTAGGGTGTTTTTTCTAATGTGAAAAAATTAGATTATCTATACGTAAAAAAATGAAAAAAAAATTAATTTTTCTTGGCGCTTAAAAAAATTGAGAAATGAGCAAAATTGTATCTTTTTTTCTTGTCGACCCTGTTACTCTAAATGTAATTTCTTAAAAAAATCAATGCCATTAGTTTTTTTGTACTCTTACTCGTTCTCGAGATATTTGGTAAAATATATTTTAACTTTTTTTTTTAAATATTAATTTATAGAAAAAAACAATTGATCAGAATATTTTTTTTTTTTTATTTTTTTTCCGACGTACCGGAAAATAAAATAAATTGCACGCCTGGATTGCACGTACTTGCTCTTATAGATAAAGTTACATGTTAAGTTATATGTGCTAAGCCTATTTAATTTAAAATTTGTAGATGCAGTTTTGGAAAAAAAAATTAAAGAAGTATAAAATTCGATTATCAAATGACTAAAATAGATTCTTAAATCAATTGAATCTCAAAACGAAGTATTCAATTTGATTTCTTCTATAATGATACATTTTTAGAAGAAAAAAAAAAGAAAATCGTATGAGCCGTTTTAAAAAAAAAAATATTTTTACGGTATAAAATTTAGTAACGACTTTTATAAAAAAAAATTGGTACGCCATTCTTAAGCCATTATTTATCAACTTTTAAAAACTAAATTTTGAAAAAAAAAAATATTGAGTAGTTTTCGAAAAAAACAAAAAAAATCAAACCTTTTCTTAAATCCAAATAAAATAATTTTCGAAATTTCATTTACTAAATAACGGGTGATTTTTTAGCTGGTTTGGTTTTGGCAACACTGGTTTTGACAGCTGACGTGTGCTTAGTACCTTGCGTCACTGTCAAACAGCTTTAGTTTGGTTTGCAATTTAACCATGGATCGTCTTACAAATGAACAGCGCTTGCAAATTATTGAATTTTACTATCAAAATTCGTGCTCGGTTCGAAATGTTCATCGCGCGCTGCTTCCATTTTATGGTCGGCATTCTCGACCTTCTGAGCAGTCTATTCGGAAGATTGTGACCAAATTTCGCACCAAATTTACTTTGTTGGACATTAAACCACCAACACGTTTACGTACTGTGCGTAGTGAAGAAAATATTGCGGCCGTATCAGCTAGTGTGACAGAAGACCGCGAAATGTCGATTCGGCGCCGTTCCCAGCAGTTAGGCCTTTGTTACAGCACTACGTGGAAAATTTTGCGGAAGGATTTGGGCGTAAAGCCTTTTAAGATACAGCTGGTGCAAGAACTAAAGCCAGCCGACCTACCACAACGCCGAATTTTTGGTGAATGGGCTCTTGGAAAGCTGGCCGAGGATCCGCTTTTTTATCGAAAAATTGTGTTCAGCGATGAGGCTCATTTTTGGTTGAATGGGTACGTAAATATGCAAAATTGCCGCATTTGGAGTGAAGATCAGCCAGAAGCACTACCAATGCATCCCGAAAAAGCCACTGTTTGGTGCGGTTTATGGGCCGGCGGCATTATTGGGCCATATTTCTTCAAAGATGATGCGAATCGCAGCGTAACTGTCAATGGTGAACGCTACCGAGCGATGATAACAAACTTTTTTTGCCCGAACTGGAAGTTCTTGACTTGCATGATATGTGGTTTCAACAAGACGGTGCCACATGCCACACAGCACGCGAAACAATGGCGCAATTGCGAGGCGAGTTTGGTGAACAGTTAATTTCACGTTTCGGGCCGGTCAATTGGCCGCCTAGATCGTGCGATTTGACACCATTAGATTATTTTTTGTGGCCGCGGTCAACATTTGCATGAAATTATCTTTAAACATTAAATTACAAGGTTCAAACTATCGATTCAAATAAATATTTCATTCATTTTTTTTTTTTTTTTTTTTTTTTTTAAGTTCTAAACCTCTTAAAAAATCACCCTTTATTATTACGGCAAAGTTAAAGCTTTCATGTAAAAAAAGTTGTTGAAATTGATTGATTCATGAAGGAGAAAATCGAAATTAAAAAAAAAACGGTTCTATGGCATGTACCGTTAATACCGGTTTATGAAATAAATTGGTTTTCTTTCAGATGTCAAACAAAATAACCATGATTTTTTTTAATCAAAATTAAAAGAGCCATTTTTGAGAAAAATGAGTTTTTCTAAAACCGGTATATGACAGGTACCGTAATTTTTGGTAAAAAACAAAAACAAAAATGCAAATTTGAAGTACTTACCAAGCGACATATTTTTGAAGGGTTTTGTATAAAAATTCAGAATAGCTGAGTTTCGAAAACAAATCCTCAACTTTTGGCGTTTGCAGATTGCAATTATCTTAATTCTAACAAAACATTATTTTTTGTAAATTACAACCATTTTCGTTAACTTTATTTAATTTTAATTTTATTTAAGTGAAAACACAATTTTTCATGTTAAAAATTAAAAATATAAATCTGATCATTCAATTTTTTTTTATTTTTTGCTTAGAGTACCTAATGTAAACTTAAATTTTATTTTAAGGACTTGCAGCCAAAGTGCACACTCAGTGCCATTATATTTTTCGTAAAAAAATTAGCCTACCGAACTCGAAAAAATCTTATCTACACAAATATTTATGGATAGGTCTTAGAGTTATTATTTTTATAAGTATTATTTATTTGGGCAGTACTAAAATACTGACTGTACAGTTATTGAAAGCAGTTAATTGACTAAAAGTTAATTAACTGCAGTACTTTTTGACTGGTTTTAGTGGGGTTGGTGTCAAAATTCTGTATCTGCCAAAATTATGGTTCCAAAATTCTGTATTCCAAAATTCTGTATTTTAAAATTCTGTAAATTAAAGATTCTGTGCTATAAAATTCTGTAAATTCAAAATTCTGTATTCCAAAATTCTGAATTTCAAAACTCTGTATTCCAAAATTCTGTAAATGATTAAAGAAAAATTGTTTTGATAATGAAAAGAAGCGCGTACTTTTTTTCATTATCAAAACAATTTTTCATACAGAGTTTTGATCACATAGAATTTTGGAATACAGAAAAACGTCCCGTTCCCGTTTTAGTCTTCTAGTCAGAAGAATTTTTTTTTTTTGCATTCTTTTAACCTAAAGTTACTTTCAGAGCTCTATATTCCAACAAGAAAGTGTCATAGAAGTGTGACAGTACGCCCTAATAAAATTTAAAACACAAAAGTACAAAAACTTTCTACTGACTGGAAGAGTAAGACCAGTCAAAAAGTATTGCAGTTAATTAACTTTTAGGCTGTTAACTGCTTTAGCTTTAACTTTTAGGCAATAAACTACTTTAATTAACTATTTAGACAGTGTTTTAGTACTGACTGCTGACTATAGTTTTACAGTCAATGTACTTTTGGAACTAAAAAAATTTAGTCTTTTTAGTCAATTAACTTCAGTACTGAAAAGACTGCAGTTTTTGCAACCCTGACCTAGTATAATAAATTTTGAAAACAACAATATTGCATGCATTACTCATATGCTGCCTGAGAATTTGCTTAAAGTCACACCCTTGTATTAAGACATTCTAAGCACAAGCGTTGCAATACATTTAATAATGAAAACAATTGATAAATTTATTATATCAGGTGTTAGAGTGATTAAATACTCTATTGAATGAATAGCACAAAAGATAATTATGAAAAACATGAAAAATGTTTAACACCCGTTACAATCGAAATACCATTCAAGTTGTTAGTTGTTTTACCCTATTTTACCCTATTTCAAAGCTCAAGTTCCTTACACTTATACTTACGAATAATTTCCTTATTTCTGCTCGGTTTCTTAAACGTTTCATAGTCAATTATAACGCGAATTACCTACGACATTTCATTACTGTTGTCGTCAGTCTTTCTAATAAAAAACGTCATTTCACAAGGCATTACGCCAAATATTAAACAGACTGACATCGCACCAGTGCGGTGCTCAGACAAGCGTTGTGTGTATGGAACGCCTTATGACTGTTTCTAATTAAATGCTCGGAGCTGTTCTGCACAAGTGCATGCTTTCATGTACTCGTGCCCCGAATATGCTCAAACAAAAGAAAAACAAACTATAAACCGGTTTAAGTTTACAGATAACCTGGCAATCTGGGAATTCCCATTATTACGCACATTAAATGCAGCAAAAACAGTTGCTAGCTTTTTTGAAAATTTAGTCTCGTTCTATTTCTCGTTGTCTGCAGTTTGAGTTCACACTTAGTGTCATTACGGAGATTTGCTTTCACCTAAAGATATTTGCAATGTCAGGGCAAATAAGTTCATATATTCCATTGATTGTTGTGTTGTTCGTTTTTGTAGTTGATAGAACTTACGGTGGAACTGATGCAACCTCGAATTCTATCATACGTGCAGCAGGTATTGAGAAATCAGAAAATGAAGTCCAAGCGCGACTTGCATTGTTAGAAAAAACTGTTTGCGGGGTTGGCGATGCAAGTGACGATGAAGAAGAAAATGCCAATCCATCCGAGTATCCATGGATCGCCCTGCTAGTGTATTTGAAAGATGATGAAAGAAGACCTGAGTGTGGTGGATCATTGATCCACGAAAGATATGTTCTAACTGCAGCTCATTGCATCAACCTCAGGACAAGTAAAAGACTGTAAGAGCTTTTAGTTTAATTTTCATGGGAAATAATAGAATTTGAAATTGATTACAGAGTAAGTGTTCGCTTGGGTGGGTATAATACGGACTCAACTGAAAATTGTATGGGCCGTGGTGTATCTAGAAAATGTGATCCACCAGTACAGGAAATCGATGTAGAGGAGGCAATTTATCACAATGACTACATGTCAACGAATCTCTCTGATGATGTTGGATTAGTTCGACTTGCCAGAAATGCTGTGATTGCGAGTAAGTTTTCAGAATTCCCAAGTGATTTGAAAATTTCCACATGAATGTTGAATAATAATTGTTGTTTATTTACTCAATAGGCAATGTTAAACCAATTTGCCTGCCAATAACACGAGCTTCACAGCAATTCGATGCAAACCGAATGTTAATATCTGGATGGGCTTTATATGCAAATCGCCAAAATGACAGTAATGATGCGAGTCTACAGAATTCACTTGTTCAGCTAAAACCCTTAGAATATTGTCAAGATCTTTTTAGAACTGTTAAATTAACCCAAAACCAATTCTGCGCTATAGGAGACATATGCAAAGGCGATTCAGGTGGACCTTTGTTCAAACCTTCGCAGGATGGCTTGCGGTACATACAGTATGGTATCTTTGCTGTTGGTGTCGTTAGATCATGTGGTCCTAACAACACTGCAGTTTATAACAAACTTGAGACATATCTGCCCTGGATTGCTAGCAATATAAATTTAACTTGAAATTTTCTCCTGTAAAAAGTATAATTTTATTTATAATTGGTCTTTCATAAAACAAATTCTGATGATCTTTTGTATTTTTTTCCTTTCAATTGAATTTGCAATCAATTGAATTGTATTTTTATTGAAGTTTTAAATGAGTTATTTTGTTTAGCTGGTGACTAAGGGAACCCTTACAAGAGAAGAAGAGGTTTACATTTTATTTATGTTGCAGTTAAAGTTGCTGTCATTGCTAAAACTTCTTAATTAAAATTTTGTTGATGAAGTTTTAAAAATAATAAAAAACAAAGAAACCTAAAATTCGATTTTCATGCCTAACACAGTTTCTTAAATGAAATTGACCTCAATACGAAGTATGCGATTTGATTTCTTCTATCAAGATACATTTTTAGAAAGAAATTGAAAATCTTGACAACATTTTTTAAAGAAGAAAACTATTTTTTATGTAAATATGAAATTTTGTTAAGCTATTTTCAGATATTATTATCGACATCTTTAAACACAAATTCTGAAAAAAATGTATTAACGCGTTTTCGAAAAAAATAATAAAAATAATACTGAAGCCATTTTTTTAAAAAAATATTTTTTCTATACAAAATTTTGCAAGGACCTTAAAAAAATAAAAAAAGGTGTGTCTACTCATCTATGTGCGCCAGCAGTTATACTTCCTATCATTATTTATTTTTGTACATACAATATACACAATTTAAATAAAAAAATGTATTTGATTTAATTTTTACTGACATTTTAATCTTTCTACTGATACCTCGACTTAATTGGTTTAGTTTTAATAATTTTAAAAGCTATTTTGTTTAAGTGAAAGGGATATTTTGATTTTTTTTGAATTTATACTATTTTTGATATTATTAAATGATATTGCGAGGCTTATCAGTGTCTTATTGAAACAAATTGTGTATCAAAATAATTGTTGACATTTTATAATAAAATTAAAATTATTTAAGCAGACATAATCAGATGTTATGAATGATACAATTGGTCAAAGGAGCATAAAAAGTTCATTTTCTTCGATATTTCTTCTGTAATATATCATTTACAGTATTTGTTTTTAATTTAATCACTTTGTATGGCATTGTTTAAGACACATCTTGAAATTAAGCTAACAAATATTATCAAAGTTATCAAATTATTCATTATATTTTGTAATTTCAAGCATTCATTAAAAACATATTTTTACTTAAAGCCCTCTGTGGCAATGCTTGATAAAATAAGTGTACAATATGTTCATTCAGAATTATAGACCAACATTTTATCTAACAGAATCTGTTAAATTTGTTAAAATCCTGCAACTTAAACTCAAGTAACAGATTTTAATATCCAATGAAATAATTTTTTTTTTTTTAATTTTTCTCTCTATAATCTGTAAATGTGCACCTTGATGTTTAAAAATGTTTATTGCCTATCAAAAACACTTGTACCAACAATATCGTAGTACATCGTTTTTTGAAACTCAAACAAATTTCATACCATATTGCAAAAAGAATAAGAAAACAAATTTTTTTTTGTTCTTAATAACCTTTTACTCATTATTTTTATATTTAACAGTATTCAAAAGATTACACCATGTTGTAGCCTGATATTTCAGCTAAATTTAGACACCTCAATCTTTAAAATCCGACAAGAAACAACAAAATAATTTTATAAGCGAGCCATCTCGAATTCATTTATGAGCCAACGGTACCGTTCTCCACTGGTGGCTGGTCGAGTCCGACGACCAAAGCAGACAATTTTGTTGAATTTCGGTAAAACTCTTTTCAAGTTTGTGAAGTAAAGGTAATTTTATCGTGATGCTCAGTAAAGTTGAATCATAGTTTTATGAGGCTTATATAAAAAGCAATTAAGAACCGCGTAAACAAAACTATTTTTACCGTTTTATCAGCTCACAGCTTTCAGAAAATTGTCAAAGTTTGATCAAATATGCATTTGCCTAATATCTAATGGCTGTCTAAATTTCAAGATTAAAAATATAAAAATAAAAATGATAAAAAAAAATACAATTGGAAACGGTCAAAAAACTTGGACTGAAAAATTTTGTTTTTGCTTTTATTCCTTGAAAAAAATGTTTAAAAATCAAACTTTTTCACACGTTTATAGACAACACATAAGCCTAAACGTCGTTTTGACAAAACATTTTTCCCGTTATTCTCTGATTTTTAAAATCAATTAAACCACCCACATAAACTTTCAAAAACGTATTTGTTTTTTAAAGCTGAAAAAACCGTTATGGAGCATTTTATTTGAAATCCGTATTAGACACCTAATTTTTTTTTTGTATCTTTCAATGTACATAATTATTTTTTTAAGAAATTATCACATGAATCCATAAGTACATCATTTTCAAACGTCTAAGAAAATATTTGATATTGGAAAATAATTTTTAACTTGAAAAGTTGAATTTTTAGAATTTTTTTTTTTGATAAGAACTCATCATTATTTCAATTTATCCATTATACTTTTCGAGATGTACAAAACAAAAAAGTTTGTCTTTTGCCCCAATTTACCCTTACTTGCCGGTGAAAATTGTGAAAATCCCGTCCGTCGTATCAAACTCATACATTACGCCACCTATCTTTTAGTGTATTAAGTTTTTTTCTATCACTTATAGTGGAGAAAATCAGTCAGACTATGAATAACAATGGCTGACATCTGTAATTTAATAAATTTATTGTGTTTTACACAAAATGAAAAATAAAAAAAACAAACCCAGTATGAAATGCAAGTGTGTGTATACTCATTGCTTACTTATAGTGTCTTATAGGTGTGTAGAAAAAAAACAGTATAATAATAGGCTGAAAAAATCTATGTGTTATTACAGGTTTAATATTTTTATAATCGCCGGTAAAGAAGTATAACTTCAAAAATTCTTATACAAATTTTAAGATATTATTTATCAATATCTAATAACTAAATTTTGAAAAAAAAAGTATTGAGTAGTTTTCGAAAAAAAGATTCTTCAAAAAAAAAATTCAAATTTTTTTAAATCCAAAAAAAATAATTTTCGAAATTTTGTTTACTAAAAATTATTGCGACAGCCTAAAAGCTTTCAAGTAAAAAAAATGGTTGAACTTGATTGAATCATGAAGGAGAAAATCAGAGTTAAACTATGGCAGGTACCGTTAATACCGGTTTTTGAAAAAAAAGGTTTTCATTTAATGATAGAACTTATCGTAGGAACCATTTTGGAAAAAAATTAGTTTATCTAAAACCTATTTATGACATTTACCGTTATTTTTGGCAAAAAAAAATAATTATAGTATTCAATAGGTTTATTATAACTTCAATTCGTCACGCAGCAATTTTTACATGGGTGATTGTGTTCCACTCATTTTTCTTATTCGTTGAATTCTCTTCTAAGTTTAACACCTTTTCTTGTCATAGTAAAAGTTTTGATTATTGTGTCGGCCTCGGTCGTCGTCGTCGTCTCATGCCCTACTCTCTTCCATTTGAGATCTAAAACTAATTCGTGTTTATAATTTATTCGAATAATAGAAGTGCATCAGTGAAAATCAGGGAATTCCCATTATTACCACTGAACATTATATGCAGCGGAAACCTTATGTTGGAAATGTTTAACATTTAGTCTCGTTCTGTATCTCGTTTTCGCAAGTGTTTAGTTTACAGCCAGTGTTATTTTGAAGATTTGTTTTTAACCTTCAGATAATCATTTACAATGTCAGAGCAAAAAAGTTCATATTTTGAGTTGATGGCCTTGTTGGTTGTTTTTATAGTTGATAGAATTGATGGAGAATCAACCACGATTGTTCCTCCTGGCATTAACTCTAATTCCATCATTCGTGCAGGCATTGAAAAATCGGAAGCCGAAGTCCAAGCTGGTCTAGCTATTTTGGAAAATACTGACTGCGCTAAACATGATAATGAAGAAAATCCCAAGTCCTATCCATGGATTGCTTTGTTAGTTTATTCAAAAAATGACGAAAGAATTCCTGAGTGTGGTGGATCATTGATCCATGAAAGATATGTTCTCACAGCAGCTCATTGCATCCGCATTCGCATGCACACAAATAGAAGATTGTAAAAAAATCCTTACTTAAATAGCACGAGAGATATTATCATTAAAAACGGCTTCATTACAGGGTAAGTGTCCGTTTGGGTGGATATGATTCCGACGAAACTCAAAACTGTACAGGCCACGGTGAATCAAGAAAACGTGCTGCACCAGTGCAGGAAATTGATGTAGCAGAGGCAATTTATCACAAGGACTACAATCCAAGGAAATTCTCGAATGATGTTGGAATAGTTCGACTTGTCAGAAATGCTGTGATTGGAAGTAGGTTTTCATAAGTGAAATTTTTTGAAAATCTATTTATGAAGTTTTAATGTTTTTCGCTTCTTTTTTAAGGCAATGTTCAACCCATTTGCCTGCCAATAACACCAGCTTCAAGGCAATTTGATGCAAACCATATGATTATATCTGGATGGAGTTTATATGTTAATCATATGAATGGTAGTAATATTACGATACTACAAGAAGCTGTTGTTGAAGTAAAAACTATCGAGTATTGTCAACAACTTTTCGGAAGATTAATCAAAAACCAATTCTGTGTTGTGGGAGATGTTTGCAAAGGTGATTCCGGTGGACCTTTGTTTAATCTTTTGCAGGATGGCTTGCGGTACATACAACATGGTATCTTTGAATTTGGAGTCGATCCCTGTGGTCCAAACAGTATTGCAGTTTATAGCAAAGTTGAGATATATCTGCCCTGGATTGCTAGCAATTTACACTCTGCTTAAAGATTGTGTCCTGCTGAGAGATAAATTGTTCTGAATGTTAAAAAAATTTATACACAATATTTGAAAAAATATAATCGTTTTAGAAATGTAAAAAGAATATATATAACTCATTTTTTACTCTTTAAATAGAAAATTTGCTATGCTTCTTTTGAAACAATATAAAGTCTGGATATCCGTATCGTCGCAGATAGGCAGGCTGCGGTAAAGTTCCTCGAATCAGTCGTTTAAAATTTCATCATATGCCAAGAATATGGATAAAACTGAAGTTAATACTAGCAGCAATTTTTCTATGTATTTTTTTTCGCACAGGCACTGTGAGTTTTTTTTTTCTTGGATCGATAGGGGTTTTTTCGAAAAGCTTAAACCCAAATTTGCACTTTGCTAATATTTCAGTTCCAGTGCCAATGCAACATGTTGGAGCCGTGATATCCGCCAAAAATGAAATTTTGCTTCTGTTTTCGCTACTACATGTACCTATGTGTTCAATCTTGGAGACCTCGTCTTCTATTAGTCGTAAAGAGATCGTTTTTTCTTCTAATTATGGGGAATTAAAAGAGCTACTAAAGTAGTAAAAACAATGTCTACCACAATATGATATTTTTCCGAAATATTTAAGAAAATGTGTTTTTTTCAGAACAAACAACTGATTTGAATAACAGTAAAAACAAGATTTTTCAGTTTCGAACTGTATTTTATTTTTATCTTTTTTATTTTTATGTTTTTAAACTTGAAATTTACACAGCCATTAGATATTGGCTAAATGCATTTTTGTACAAGCTTTGACAATTTTCTGTAGTTGTGAGCCGACATAACTGTGAAAAGAGTTTTGTTTACGCGGTGCTTAGTTACTATTTACATAAGCCTCATAAAACTATGATTCAACTTTATTGAGCATCACGATAAAATGACCTTTAATTTGATATATCACACATAACTGTACATGCTATAAAAGCCTTACAAACTTTAAAAAAGTTTTATCCGAAATTCAACAAAATTCAACAAAATTGTCAGCTTTTGTCGTCGGACTCGACCAGCCACGAGTGGAGAACGGTACCGTTGGCTCACAAATGGATTCGAGATGGTTCGCTTGTAAAATTTCTAATCTTGTTGTTTCTTGTCGGATTTTTAAGATTGAGGTGAAATATTAGGCTACAACATGGTGTAATTTTTTGAGTAAAAGGTGATTAAGGGCATAATCAATTTTTGTTTTCTTATTCATTTTGCAATATGATATGAAATTTGTTTGAATTTTATAAAATGATGTACTACAATATTGTTGGTTTAAGTATTCTTGATAGGCATTAAATATTTTTAAACTTAAAAAAAATTTTTTTTAAATTAAAAAAATAAAATGCACGACTGGGTCGCACGTACTTGCTCTTATAGATAAATTTACAATTTATGTTAAGTTTTTTTAATAAAAATTTGTAAATGCAGTTTTGGAAAAAAATTCGATTTTCAAATGACTAAAACAGCTTTTTAAATGAATTTAACCTGAAAAAAACTGTTTTTCCATATAAAATTTAGCAAGGACTTTTATAAGAAAAAATTGGTACGCCATTTTTAAGATATTAATAATCAACATCTAAAAATTATATATTGAAAAAAAATATTGATTAGTTTTTGAAAAAATGATTTTTCAAAAAAAAATTTCAACTATATTTTTAAAAATTCAAAAAAATAAATTTCAAAATTATTGAAATTGATTGAGTCATGAAGGAGATAATAAGAATTTTAAAAAACGGTTCTATGGCAGGTCCCGGTTTTTGAAAAAAATGGTTTTCATTTAAAGATAGACCTTTTATAAAAAAATGACCATGATTTTTTAATAAAAATCGTAAGCACCGTTTTTAAGAAAAATGAGTTTTTCTAAAACTGGTATATGACAGGTACCGTTATTTGGGGTCCAAAAAAATTCAAAAAAACGTTTGGGGATATTCTCCAAAAAACGCCACATACCAAGTTTGAAGTAAATCGACCCATCCGTTTAGGCTGTGGTCTCTGATACATACAGACAGACAGACAGACAGATTCTGCATAAAAATATTGAACACTTATTTTATTTTTTAAACACTGCCACAGAGGACGTTAAGTGAATTACAAAATATAATGAAAAATTTGATAACTTTGATAATATTTTGAGCTCAATTTCAAGATGTGTCTGTTTTCTTAAACAATGCCATACAAAGTTTATTGATTAAATTAAAAACAAAGACTGTAAATGATATATTACAGAAAAAACATCGAACAAAATCAACTTTTTTTGCTCCTTTTATAGTTTAAATTTTCTTATAAAATGTCAATAATTATTTTGATATACAATTTGTTTCAATAAGATACTAACAAGCTTCGCAATATCATGAAATAATATCAAAATTAGTATAAAATCGATCTGTCACAAATCTGTTCAAAAAATCTAAATATCCTTTTCACGTAAACAAAATAGCTTTTAACTTTAGTAAAACTTCACCGATTTTTTAAGTTGAGGTATCAATAGAAAGATTAAAATCTCAGTAAAAATAAAATCGAATACATTTTTTATTTAAATTGTGTAAATATACAAAAATAAATATCGATTTGAAAAAATCACTGGGGAGGAGAATACGCCATTTTTGGTTTTTATATTCAAGGCTTCAAGGAACAATAAAATGTTGATGATATGAGCGCTGTCTGTCGATGTTTAAAGCCGGAAGGTGAAGTTATTAAACTATTTTCAAGAAAATCATTGTTTAGTTTTTTGTTATTATTTTTTTTTTTTTAATATTATTTTCTGATGGAGGAAACCTTAAATTTAAGTTTACA
The DNA here is from genome assembly GCA_948107695.1 of Meliscaeva auricollis. NCBI lineage: Eukaryota > Metazoa > Arthropoda > Insecta > Diptera > Syrphidae > Meliscaeva > Meliscaeva auricollis. The sequence goes on along the minus strand of OX403616.1, from coordinate 74,389,628 downwards.
GACCTCTTCTTAGATTATCACGCAATTAGCAAAAATATTTTCAAATCTTAAACAAAATATTTATGAGGGTTAATGTATCGATTTTAACAATAATAATAAAATCGATGCTTGCGAAATTTAAAATTAAAAAAAAATCTGGCAATATTCTTGAGCCCAGAGCACCTTAATTACAAGAGAAGCTTAAGAAATAGCAAAAAGAATGAAATATTGATCAACCCTAATAAACATGCATCACAAGAATGCTTAACGTGTAAATATTTTAATAGGAAACCCTTAAAGTTAATTAAATATTTTTGTTGTAATTTATTTTTGGCACATTGTATTTATCATCGAAGTACGATAACGATATTGTTTCATGCATTTTATGGAATGAATGAAGAACCAACATATCCTCGAAAATAAGTATCCAGTGTACGCAAAATAAAACGAACTTTTTTTTGTTATTTCTTTTTAATTTTTCTCTTAAACACTAAATTATAGTTTAAAGAAAAACCACCTACACTTCCGTTTGTTCTGTCACACTTCATTTCTGAATATTGATTTTTCTGCTTTGATAAATAAGAGTAGCAATGAGACTTTTTATGTTTAAATATTTGAAAACCGAAATCAATGTATCTTTAGATCGTTTTAATTTAGTATTTAATCTTTTTTTTTACACACAAAAACTGGAACCAAAAATAAAAGGATTTAATTTTTGTATTTTAAAGATGAGAGCAACTGAGAAAATATCCTTTGTGTTTTTTTTTTTTTTGTAAAATACCAATACAATTATTTTACTGAGAAAATCTCCTATAAATATAATATTTAACCAATTTTTTTATTGAATTTGTGAAAAAAAAAAAGAAAATTAGATGGTTTGGGTGGAAGCAAAATAAAAATCTCCTAACCAATCCTCACGAAAACCTAAAAGGAACTGTGTAGAGCGACTGATAAAGATGCATTTGGGAGAGTTTTGAATTGGGGAAATATTTTGTTCTTTTTGTTAGGATTAAAAAGCTTTGCGGGGTAAATGTTGTCTTTTATTTTTAAAGAGAATTTTCGCTAATGTGTGGTGAATAAAAATCTTGAAATTGATAACAACAATGAACTTTTGAAGCTTGAAAATTCTTAGTAAATTATGTTGCATCATTTGATAGTTTTAATATGTGGACAAAGATTCCTAGCTTAGTATGAAATTCTAGTTTGGTTTTTAGTTGGCTTAACGACAATGCTAAAATTGACTTGTTTAGCTTGGTATGCACTTTGCAGTTTTATATTTTCGGAGGCGATCTTTTAAAAATGGGTCTTAATTTTATTTTGACGTGTATCTACTAAAATAACCAAATTTTATTATTAATTTGATGTAAGCGTCACATTTAGTTCTTATCTTTACAATACACGTCAAATTCAGGTCGACGATACATCAACTTTTAGTTGTTTTTTCGTCACCTTATTATGACTCCGTTCACAAATGGTGTTTTCACAAAATTCTGTATACCTTGATTGCAAGTTTTAAAATCCTTATTTTGAACTCATAAAAATTTCTATTGAGCTTATATTTTATGTCCGTGGTGTTTCTCAGATCTCTCGAACTCTTCCCCAGCCATGCAGAACCCTGTATGATTGCCCTACGTTATGCATCAATTAGCTTTTTAAACGTAAGTCCCATTCAGTGCCACTTTCTTCTTTGCATAGTATTTTCTACAGATTTGAACTCCGTTCTGCAACGAAGTTCATCATTTAACATACTTACGATTGGGCCGGCAAATCTTTAAGATTTCTTGTAGCCACTTTTTCATGCATTCAACTTTCTTGTCGCAGCCATAAAAAAGAACGGATTCAACATTAAAGATAAACATTCTCCGAACACAGCCATTTTAAAACGATGATGTCTTTTTCTGTTTAGCCGTTGGTAAAGATTTCTTCTTTTTCCCTCATAACATGCATTTGACTAGGCATTCTAATATCCCGTAAACATTACGTTGTCTCCGCTTGGTGTATTAAAAAGTCTCAATTTCGTCATCATTAGAGATGTTCGTTGGGTCGAAATCCCGTAATACTCTGTATTATGGTGATGCGACAGACTCTAGTCCGAAAACTTTTCTTCAGAATTCTGTCTACTAGAGGCCTGCAGTTTACAATGTAACGGTTTGGTGATTTATTACCCGAGCTCAGCCTCCTAACTTCGCTTAATCCTAACATGTCCAGATTATGTTTATAGCATGAATTCAGTTCCAGTTGAAGGAATCTGACGTTTTGAGGACCTTCTCTGATAAGAGCATTAACACCACGTGGCAGCTTGGAGTAATGGCATAGTGAACGTGATTTGCCATCGCCAGGTCGATATTTCGAGCCCAGTTCGGGGCATGAACATATGTACATCGACTTAGCACCACTAATGGAAGGAATTTGATAATTGGGTGCGGCAGCTTGTAACATAGCCATAATTCCATCCTATGAACTTGGTGCTAAAACACACAGGTTATTGCTGTTTCATTCACTTTCACCTTTAATGCCAATTGACGAAATAAGCAGCCTTACTGCACGTAATTACACATAAGATATAAACATTCCCAATTTAAAATCACTATCATGTTGCAGAAGCTGCTTGAACAACATGTTTTCCATTTAGTCATAAATTAAAACAAATTGTTGAATCATCAAATAAAACAGAATAACAGTAAAAACGATTCATTCACAACAAAACAATTCAATATCTGACACAAATTTTATCCGCGCATAAAAGAGTGTGAGAATAATGAAGAGTAGGTTCCCTCTTAAACTGAAAATATGTATTGTATTGCGCAGAAACCAACCTTCTCTTGAATAAATTTAATTCAAAGTTGAATATAATCTAAAAAAAAAAAAAAAATGGTAAGGAAAATCCGACAGGTGACGTCATTGTTCTGGCAGACTTGACTTTTCTTATGACTCTTCCTTCACTTCTCATATACAAATATAAATAAGTATATACCGACTTATCTGAATAAAACTTATACTTTTTGTGCTCTTGTGGTAAATGGATATGTCTACGATATGACGTCCCTTAAGAGATTATTATATTTGGATTAGTAACATAAAACACTAATGTGGGTGGGTCGGATAGGTACTAGGTATGTGTATGAAATATGCCTTCCTGTGGGATGGTTAGGTTCTTCCTTATGTCGGCTGAGCTTGTTAATTTATTCATAATATTTTATGGAAACAAATATTATATATCTTAGGAGAAGGCAAGGTCTTTAAAATAGTTTTGTTTATTATGTTGATGATCATGAGCTGAGATGCAAAAAAATTTTTTCTTAAAAATTTACGATTTTCAATCAAGTATACAGAAAAAATCACAAAACGTTATAAAATTTATCAGTCAGGCAGGCTGTCATAAAAATACTTCCTAAACTGAAAGCGTGAGGGCAATAGAAATAGAAATTTAAAAAAGTTTTTATATTTATCAGCTAAGAAGTGTCAATTCTTCATGTTTTTTTTCGAAAATCATACACAATTATTATTATTCTAATACTAAATTATGCACCCCTATTACAAAATTTTTAGTTTGGCTTATACTATGTTAACCAACTTATCTTAAACTTATTACTTTAACGCCAAATTCTGAACCACCCTGTTAATTAATTTTTTTTCAAACTCAAAATAGCCTTGGCGATATCACTCTTTCCTTTTATCTAGAAGAGTTCTTTCATTAAACCTGTACACAAAAAATGTCCCAAAAACGAAATAATGAACTACCGACCTATTGCGAAACTATTTGTGATACGATACCTAAACTATTTGAGTCTATTGTATGTAATGTACTTCCTTTTCCCTGTAATTTAATTATTTTCTGTGATAACCAGCATGGTTTTGTCAAAAAACGGTCTACTGTTACTAATTTGTTTAATTTGACGTCCTTTTGTTTAGATGTGTTCGAAAAACGTACACAAGTAGATTGTGTTTTTACTGATTTTAGCAAGGCTTTTGACAAACTATGTCATTATACTTTATTTCTTAAATTAACAAAAATAGGTCTAAAAGATAATTTAAATTGGATCTTTTCATATTTAGAAAATAGATGGTATAGTGTATTATTTCTTAATGAGTGTTCTAGACCAATTGTTGTGAACTCTGGTGTCCCCCAAGGCAGCCATCTTGGGCCTATTCTATTTGTTCTATTTATAAATAATTTGGGTTCAATCATCAGCAATTCGTCTGTCCTTATAATATGCTGACGAAATTAAAATTTTCAAAAAAAACAACTCTGCATCTGACTGTCTTCTTTTGCAAGAAGACTTTAATTTATTTTGGGAATGGTGCAAAAATCAATAACAATCGTCTTGTTTTAAACGTTGACAAATGTTTCTGTTTGCGATCACTCTTGTGGTTTCGTGGTTCTGTATTGCCACCTTATCCACAAAAGCTTTCTTTCATTAACCTTCCTTCCTTGACGAATCATAGGAAATTCTTACAATCTTGTTTATTGTTGCAATAATTAAAGGACAAATATCATCATCATCAATTCTAAGTAGTTTAAATTTTAGTTTTAGTCGTTCTAATATAAAAAACCATTGAATATAAAATTTTTAGTAGTTCACACTATGGTGCTCATAGCCCTGTAAATCAATTAATAGAAATACTTATTGTCCCGTTTCTGCTAGTTGTAACGGGCTTTTTTGGTCACTTCTGTTAGTTATGCAAATAAAAATCTTTTTTTTTTGAAGCTTTTCACTCTGTATATACTCTTTGTACCTCCACACTTGTGCGCAGTTATACATTATCGTTCTAGCGGCTGAATCATGGACTTTAAACTTTGCTGAGTTAAGTACAAATTTATTTTTTACGAATTTCGACCAGGTAGCGTTGAACCCATTTTTTGATGTTGCCAGCCTCTTTGTCAGATGTTTGGACCAGGACATATTATATATAAAGACGACGCCAAGATACTTATACTGGTTTGTTATTTTTATTTCTGCACCAATAAAACTCCATTTTTCACTCTGCTGCTCTTCGTCCTCCATTCCTAAAATTACTAATTTCAGACTTCTCAAGATTAACTTCAAGTTTCCATTTATCGCAATAGCTGCTGAACTTTTTAATGATAGTTTGAAGTAAAGCAGGACTGTCAGCCAAAATTACAATGTCATCGGCATACAAGAGGACAATTATCCCTATTCCTTCTACAAGTATTCCGATGGGGAGTTCAGAGTGGAGGTCATTTGAAAACAAGACAAAAGCAGAGCGCTCAGAATGCAACCTTGTTTAACGCCTTTGCTCGTTCAGAAGAAATTTTGACGTACTTCTTCCATCCTAGACCGCTGCAACTGTATCTTGCTATAGTATTTTGATAATTTCAACCATTTTCGTCAAGATGCCTAATGTAACAAGTTTGTGGACAAGAGCTTCTCTGTTGATATTATCGAACACAGCTTTTAAGTCTACAAACCAAGCATATAGTTTCTTCCTCTGGCCTACTTGCAGCTAAATAATTCATGAAAGATGGAAGATCTGATTTATAGTAAAGGGTTTTCCAATAAGAGGTGTTATTTTGAATAGCCCGCTATTTCGGTAGCTGTCACTTTTGAAGCTGTCATTTTTTGACATTTGACAAGTAGAAACTACGTTATTAATAAAAATGGAACGATACACGCTTCAACAACGCATTGAAATTATTAAAATTCACTATAAAAATGGTGAAAATTTGGCAGAGACGGTTCGTAAAACTAAAACATTTTTGGGTCGTCGTGAAGCACCTTGTCGGACCGCAATACAGAAATTGGTGGACAAATTCGAGCTGTTGGGACAAGTTAGTGATGTGAAGAATAAAACCCGTTCACGTCGCTCAAGAACAACTGAGAATATTGCTGTTGTAGCCCAAAGTGTTGAAGAAAACCCAGGTTTGTCCATTCCTCGTCGTTCTTTGGAATTAGGCATTCCACAAACGTCATTACACCGTATTTTGCATAAAGACTTGGGTCTTAAGGCTTATAAAGTTCAGTTAACACAAGAACTCAAGCCGGCTGATCATCAACAACGTCGTGTCTTTGCTGATTGGGTCCTTGAAATGCATGAAAATGAACCGGAATTTCATCGAAAAATCATCTTGACTGATGAGGCCCATTTCCACCTCGGAGGCTACGTCAACAAGCAAAACTGTCGCATCTGGGGCTCGGAAAACCCAAGAGTTATTGTTGAAAAGCCTCTCCATCCTCAACACGTGACTGTTTGGTGCGGTTTATGGTCCCGCGGGGTCATTGGACCTTACTTTTTCGAAAATGAGGCTGGAGCAACAGTTACGGTCAATGGATTGCGCTATCGAGAGATGATTAATGATTTTTTATGGCCTGAATTGGATGGTATTGATCTGGACAACGTTTACTTTCAACAAGACGGCGCTACGTGCCACACAAGCAATGAAACCATCGATCTTTTACGGGAAAAGTTTCCGGACCGTGTTATCTCTCGAAGAGGTGATCACAATTGGCCACCGAGATCTTGTGATTTAACACCTTGCGACTTCTTCCTTTAGGGCCACGTGAAAGATAAGGTCTACGCCAACAGCCCAGCGTCGATTCAGGACCTCAAAGATGAAATTCGTAAGGCTATCGAGGACATAGGGCAGCCACTTTGCGATTTGGTTATGGAAAATTTCATGAAAAGGATATGGTCCTGTAAGCGTGGTCTTGGCGGCCATTTGGCTGATGTTGTGTTCCATTATTAACGGCATACCTTCCTCTTTATAATGAAATAAACATCCGATCATTTATCTCCAAAAATGCCATTTTCTTTGAATATCAAAGTAACACCTCTTTACTATAATCATTTCGATAAGCAGCTTGGTATTCATTTAGTATGTTGTTGTTTTCAATCGAAGAACTGAGGCGGCTTAAGAGAACTGTCGTGAATAATTTGTAGAGGGTATCTAAAAATGAAAGCCCACATAATTGGATACCTTTTTTGAAGAGCAGAAAGATAATTGGTTTGTTGAAGGATGTTTGTATTGTTCCTGTTTCGTTGATTCTTTTCAGCAAAGTGTGAACCTCTCCAATATAAGGATTACTGTCATTCTTATAAAACTTATATGGGATGCCATCTATAACCGGAGCTTTGTTTTCTTTTGAAGATGCAATAGCAATCCTTACTTCATTTAGGTCAATTGTTTGATCAAGTTCTGGTATTTGAACAAAAGGTAATTCTCGTAAATATTCTCCATTGATTCATCGATCTGAATTAAGAGTAAATTCGAAGAATGACATAAACTCTATAGCCGTAATTTGTGTTCCACTATTTGTAGGATCACCGCGTATCTCTTTGCCAAGTTTCCACCAATCCTTTGCTGTGGTAGTACTTACAAATTGACTAGAAATGCACTGGTAGTACAGTACAGACGCTGTTTTGCTTACACAGGTTCTTATACTTTTTATTAGCATCACAATAGCTTTTTTTTGCTTACATTGAGATTATATTACTTTGTGCAACAAGTGCAAAAAACCCCGACGAATATAATGTTAGATTAATAAAAACTCCTTAAAATAATCCGATGTTCCTTACAATTATAATAAAAAAAGACCACATGCTTATCATGAGTGAGAGCGCATTTTTTCCATTTCACAAGCCTTATATTCGATTTATGGGGAGTTTTTCTTGTGTAGATTTTTTACAATGTTGCGTTATGAAATTTTGGTGGCCAAACTGATATTTGGATTAAGTGCCCCCAAAACCATAAGGTATACTATGAAAGAAATCAAATAGGTATACCCTAAAACTTTTCCTCTTGGAAGATTTTTCATTACAAATTTTCTGTATTAAAATATAACCATGCAACAAAAAAAAAACATATCCTTATTTATGATTTTTGCTCCTTGAACCCCTGCGAGAATAAAACAAATTCTATAAATAGTAGATGCCTAACCTTATTTTATCGTGCGAAGTGAAATTTAAAAATCCTTACCATCACTCTTCGTGTTAAATCGAAGGAATATCTTTTTTTAAGTTATGCAAACGAAAAAAAAAATACATATATAAAACCAAAACTTTCAAAAGGGATATTGTGATATGAAATTGAAAAGAACCTCAGTTTTTGAATGTAACAATTTGCCATTGTATTATCTCCGCGCCAGATGAATAAGATTCTAAAGGACGATGATGGTGATGACGACGACGTCAAAGGCTTTTCACATTCAGGCACATTTTCATGTGTCCTCATGAAGAAAAACCTCGACAAATCTTCTTCTCCATACAAAAGACGTTTGTTATTTTGTTGTTGTTCTTGTTGCATTTTGTGTCGCGTTGGTGGTAGCAAAAAAAAAATGTAGAATCTTTTGCGTCAAAATATATAAGGTAGCATGATACATTTTACAATCATCATCGGTAAACTTAAGGATAAACGAGATAGAAAATTCATTTTTGAGGTTATCAAAGAAAAAAATACTGTTTCTTTATATTCTATGAGAGAATTCATATAAAACTAACGGCAGCAGCGGCGTTCGATTAAGTTATGTTAAAAAAAAAAATTCTTTCAGATGCATCACAATATGTCACACTTGTCATAATAACTTTCGTCCTGGTCCTACTGCAGGCGCTTACAATCTAGGCTGCAGTTAGAAAGGTTAGTTTAATGAGCTGATAGTTGATCTTGCTTCCGTGTGACAAGATAAAATGAAGATCCATTTTGATACCTCGGAACCTGAGATTTGGGGATTAGATTCCACATCGAGTCTTCTGCTGGACGAACTTACTCGTACACAGCTGCTATCTTGGGATAACCTTCAGCATCTCTGTATATGTTAGTGCTATAAACAATAGACTCAATAACTTTAATCAAGAGAAAGAGACTTTGTCATTTTATGGACGATCTCGAGAAGAAGAACACTTTTACCATTGCTGTTAATAGAAGGTTAATAGTTTTTAAATAATTCTGAAGCAGTAAGACTACAAAACAGAGATATTCACAATTACCCTTTTGCACAAGATAATTACACATAGGATCTTCTGTTGGACGAACTTGTTCTAAGGATATGCTTTGCTGATACTTGGCATGCAATGATGACCAGAAACATTATAAGCCAAACGCTTTTAGAATTTGGAGGAATTTTGACATTCCAAAAACGAATTGCAATTGTCAAGAATGTGTTGATATTTGTTTACTTTTGTTTTGCTGAAATTACGTTAAAATCTGAAAATATACAATAATACTAAAATTCAAATAGCTGGCCAATTTATATCAAGGAAACAATTAATTTAGTGCAGTTTCAATTGAAATTACTGTCAATTCTACCTATTGCTACTACAAAAATTGTTTTAAAAGAAGAATTCCATTTAGCTTTACTTCATTTAAGAAAATTATTGAAACGCCACCCAGTAGTCCAACTTTTTAAAAGTCATTGCAATAATTAGAGGTCTATTTGGGTACTCGCCAAAACAACGAATTTCTACTATTTTTGGGTCCAAGTCCTGTCAAACCTGTCAAGAGAGAGCGTACGAGAAAATCATTTCCCTCTTTTAAAAATGTCTGCCCAAAGAATTTCTTGCGACTGAAATATGAATTCTTTCAAAATAATTTCATTCAGCAAACAAAAACAAAACAAAACAAAAAAAACAATTAATATCATGAAAATGTTTTTTAATGTCGGGAATTTATAATCAATTAACAAAAAATTTGCATGTGTAAAAGTGTATTCTTAATAACATTTAATAAATATTTTTCGGACCAAAATTAACGGTACCTGCCATCCAACCAATATGAAAAAAACTTAATTTTCTCAATAACGGTTCAAACAATTTTGATTAAAATTTGTATATATACTAAAATGGTGAACCCGTATTTATAAAATAGTAAAACATTTTTTTAAAAGTCAATAACGGTACCTCCCAAAGAACCTGATTTTTTCGGATGCCACCCAGCAGATTTAGATGAAAATTTTTACAAAAAATTATTTCATATCAAAATTTAAAAATAAAATATTTTGTTTTTTTATTAATTTTTCAAAAACGAATCGGTTTGGAATTTTTATATATATTATTTTTTAAAAATGGCTCTAAAACAAAAATTCTAAAAACTCATCTTTTTGAAAGAAACAAAATGTCATACTTAGTTTGGACCTCAAAAGCATTTCAGAAATTCCTTAAGTCATTTTAGTAATTTTTGAAACACACTGTGTATATAAGCTCATTATAACTTTAATGGACTAAAAAAAGTTTTATGAATAACAACTTATGCAACGTTCAATAGTGGATCCATAAATCTGTATTCAGAGAATAACTATTCATTTGCTAAGCGTTTTCTAAATTCTAATGAATAAGGTTGATAGTTTATAATATTTTATTTAAAATTGTACTTAAAAATCTTTTATTTGTAGGTTCAACATCAAAATCCTAAAATTTTATAAAAAATGCTAATAACTTTATTTTCTAATAATTTTTTCTTAACCAAATTGTTTGTAAAACTTATCTAAAGATGTGTTCAAAATTTCATTAAAATCAGTTAACCAGTTAAAATTCAACAGGCTTTTTTCCGCTTTCAAAAAACCAAACCACTATCACTGTGCGGACTTATGAGCGGTTTGCTAAATGTAAAATATCTTGTAAGAAAAACAACATTTTTTTACATATTAAAAAACTTTTTACAATTATAGAATAAAAATTATAATCCCTCATAACTTGTACCTATAAACTATTTAAAGATTGTTTCGAAGTCTTCACACCACTGAACTAGGATCAACAGGCAACATCTAAAGAATCGGTCATGGAGGAGCCTAGTTGGTCTTAAAATGTTGCAAATGAAAATGGTTACAATAATAAGTATAGATTTGGGGAATTGAATTCAAAAATTTGCAATAAGAAAGGAGCCTTACATAATATGACATTATCATTATTCAATATTAAACAAATAAATATATTAAATATACAAAGAAGGTGATCCATGTATATTTGGAGAAATCAGCATCTATTCCGTTAGTAATGCGTTCATCAGCATAAGTAGTTTCGTAGCCAAGAGTCACTTTGTCGTCCGATTTTTCAATACTTAAACGTAAGTTGGAATCAGAGGGGGGTGACTGGAGGAGTAATTTTAGTTGGTATTGAAGTTATGTTCTTATCAGTGAAACGATTTTGTTCAAACTTCGGTGGCACTTCGTCATCCGATTTGTCAAAACGTACGCGTACGTTAAAATCAGACGGATCGACTGGAGGCGTAGTTGTGGTTGACACTGAAGATGCGTTTTCACCAGTTGAATTGCTTTGTTGACAGCAGATATGATGCTAGAAAAATTTGGAGATTTATTTTAAAATCTTGTTATCATAATGGATAACATTTGAAGGTACTCACAATATTTTGGAATATTCCACAATGCGACTTTTTGATATAACCTCCTACCGAAGCGGGCAACGGTCGTGCATAGATTTTCAAAAGTTGTACCATTGCTTTACATGCTGATATTGGCATACAAAAACCAGGGGTGCCTCCTTGAGTTGTGCAGGGGTTTTCTTCTGCAAAAACAAAGAAAAATATATTATAAAAGTATTTTATCAATCATTCCCGAATATTGGAAAACCTTTTGCTAATTCTAGATAAATAAAATTAAAAAGGTTGATTTATTTAACTAAATGATGATGACGTAGTAATAAATATAGATAGTTTACAATTGCATCAAACCGGCATCACTTTCTGAAGAAGTAGAGTGCTAATTTTCTCAAACTTTCATCAACTGAGGAAGACGATGATGCTGATGTCCGAACTTGAAACAAAAGAGAATCAATAAAATTCTGAGAGATCGCATTAGAATTGACTACACGTTGCGCTTCGGCATGCATAGCAAATAAAATGCACGACTGGATCGCACGAACGTGCTCATGTAGTGCAAAGCTATTTTATGTATTAACTTAGCTTCAAAATTTTGGTCATCTGATGTGTGTAGGTATTGAGAGAAAATAAATATTTTTTTAAAACAGGAACAGTTTTTGTTTTTTTTTTTGTGAAAAAAATTTATTTTTTTTCCATATTGGGTCAATGATTTGTGTTTTTTTCAAAAATTATCATCATCAACATCGACTCGATAACCGGGGTCCGGTCCTGGCCTCTTTCAACAAGTTTATCCACCTATCCCGGTCTCGAGCCGACGCCATCCAGTTGCGCACCCCAAGGCTTCAGGCGTCCTGGTCATCTCTCCAGCGCAAGCATGGAGACGTTGATCAATTCCGATACCGAATTTTGGAGTACAATTCGACTCCTATTGCAAGTATTCAATATTCACCATCCGAGTTATTCCTTGGAAGAAATGCAAAAACAAAACTACCAATTTCAAATGCATTACTGTGTCGAAACAATGTAAGTGAGCAGATTGTTCAAAACAGAATTGAAACCAAAAAGCAAAAACAAAAACATTACTTTGACAGAAACGCAAAATACCTGCCCGTTTTAAATATTGGTGATCGCATAATTTAAAAAAAAAAAAATGAAAAAGAGTGGAACTATGACACTGTAGTTGGTATCGTAAATAATAGATCATATATTGTAAAAGACTGTTTTGATAATCACTATAGAAGAAATCGTAGATTTATTGCTAAGACATTTAATAATAAGTTTGATACGAGTGAAATGCTTCTTGAAGAGCATATTAAAAGTCCTGTAAGTTCAGAAAATCTAAAGTATAACAATATTTTACCACCAGTAAATGGTGTAGAAAATTATAGAAATTATAACAGAGATATTAATCATAATGTGAGTGCGGATGAACCTGAACCAACGGCTGGGCCTATGAGTTTAAATGATTCTAAACAAACTAGTGAACCCGTCGGTGATTTAGGTTCAGAAACACCTGTAGATAATGAACCAGCGTGTTTGAATAATGAAAATTATAGTACACGCAGTGGTCGCATTATTCGTCCACCAATTCGCTTTGGTTATGACTAGTTAAAAAAAAAAAAAAAAACCTTATTATAAAGGGTTTTCCAATAAGAGGTGTTATTTTGATATTCAAAGAAAAATGGCATTTTTGGAGATAAATGATCGGATGTTTATTTCATTATAAAGAGGAAGGTATACCGTTAATAATGAAACACAACATCAGCCAAATGGCGGCCAAGACCACGCTTACAGGACCATATCCTTTTCATGAAATTTTCCATAACCAAATCGCAAAGTGGCTGCCCTATGTCCTCGATAGCCTCACGAATTTCATCTTTGAGGTCTTGAATCGACGCTGGGCTGTTGGCGTAGACCTTATCTTTCACGTGGCCCCAAAGGAAGAAGTCGCAAGGTGTTAAATCAGAAGATCTCGGTGGCCAATTGTGATCACCTCTTCGAGAGATAACACGGTCCGGAAACTTTTCCCGTAAAAGATCGATGGTTTCATTGCTTGTGTGGCACGTAGCGCCGTCTTGTTGAAAATAAACGTTGTCCAGATCAATACCATCCAATTCAGGCCATAAAAAATCATTAATCATCTCTCGATAGCGCAATCCATTGACCGTAACTGTTGCTCCAGCCTCATTTTCGAAAAAGTAAGGTCCAATGACCCCGCGGGACCATAAACCGCACCAAACAGTCACGCGTTGAGGATGGAGAGGCTTTTCAACAATAACTCTTGGGTTTTCCGAGCTCCAGATGCGGCGTCATCAGTCAAGATGATTTTTCGATGAAATTCCGGTTCATTTTCATGCATTTCAAGGACCCAATCAGCAAAGACACGACGTTGTTGATGATCAGCCGACTTGAGTTCTTGTGTTATCTGAACTTTATAAGCCTTAAGACCCAAGTCTTTATGCAAAATACGGTGTAATGACGTTTGCGGAATGCCTAATTCCAAAGAACGACGAGGAATGGACAAACCTGGGTTTTCTTCAACACTTTGGGCTACAACAGCAATATTCTCAGTTGTTCTTGCGCGACGTGCACGGGTTTTATTCTTCACATCACTAACTTGTCCCAACAGCTCGAATTTGTCCACCCCACCAATTTCTGTATTGCGGTCCGACAAGGTGCTTCACGACGACCCAAAAATGTTTTAGATTTACGAACCGTCTCTGCCAAATTTTCACCATTTTTATAGTGAATTTTAATAATTTCAATGCGTTGTTGAAGCGTGTATCGTTCCATTTTTATTAACAACGTAGTTTCTACTTGTCAAATATTAAAAAATGACAGCTTCAAAAGTGACAGCTACCGAATTAGCGGGCTATTCAAAATAACACCTCTTATTGGAAAACCCTTTACATTATAACTTATTATATTTTTTTTATTTATCTATTACTTATGTAAAAAATATATAAATTAAAATTTAAAAAAAAAAAAAGCGTGTAATAAGTTAGCCAATAATTTAATGCTGGTAACCCCATCAATATGCTATATAGCCTAAATGACAATTGTAAAACCTTTGTAAAGCTAGTTATTGTTTGACTACGAAACCAAGAACACCTATAAATACAGTTTACCTAAAGTAGAACCTACAGACTTTTATTTTATAAAAACACAACACTGTTACACTACCACGCTGCCGTCTACCATAAAATGTACCACAAAAGACTTTCCGAGCAGGTTCCTCTTCGCTCATACGAGCTAGGTGCCCTGCCCACCGGAGCCTACCGAGCTTAATTTGTGTCACTTTGTCTGCTTACAACTCATGATTGTACCGTCTCCGGAATCGTCCTTCCTCACATATGGAGCCAACAATTCTCCGTAAGACTTTTCTCTCGAACGCGGCTAAGAGGTCACAGTGCCTTTTGCTAAGCATCCAAGTCTCGGACCATGGTCCTGTACAGCAGCAGTTTTGAAGTTATGGTTAGATTTCTGGATTTGAATAGCTTTGACAGACTGTAGTAGGCTCTGTTGGATTTGAGAAGCCACCCGCGTATTTCTTCTTCTATGTTGTTATCGGCTGCTAATGTTGACCCAAGGTATTTAAAATTATATTAACGTTAAAACACTAAAATTTTCATTTGAATTGTTAAGATAAGCTAAATTTAAAAAAAGCAAATAGAAATCTTGTCGCTTTGACCTGATTGTTTTCTATTTGTTATATGAAAAAATTTATTGAAAATTTTAGTGTCTTAATGTTAATCCTAGTAAGTTTCTAACTATTAAGTATAATTTTAGTGAACAAATTAGCTTTTAAAATAAAGTATCCAATTTCATTTGTTCGTTCATTCGAACTGCAGCTGCAGTTCCACATGTCAAAACTATTCTTTCTACATTAACCATTGATGATGTCTGACGAAGGAAGAAGTTCGTTTCCAAAAACGAATGATACTGTAAGTCGCTTAGAATTATATAAGGTAGAATGTGTGCGTTGCTAAAGTTGATTCTCAATATTAATTTGCTTGTGATTGAGGTGCAACCTTTAAATGACACAAGACACATTATTTCCATTCCAATGTCATTGATAAAGAAAAGAAGAAGAAAAATATTTCGGAAAGGTCGATGCGATTGTGATGAAGGTTTTCTCGTTTTTATATGTTTTTCTATTATTTTCTTTCCCAATATCCTTCATTGGGGTTCGGTTGTTCTTTTTTTTCCAAGCCCTTTGTAAGGAACGTATATTATTGGTGATTCCTTTTGATGTCAATGATCGGTTGGGACTTTATGTCTGAGCGATTATTGGAGTTCGTACCAAATGACATTGAATAAAAAAAGCTTATATGTGTGTTTGAATGAAAAAAAAAGGATAAATAAAAGAAGACAAAAAAAAAAATTGAGATATTGATGGAAGGATACATACGTACATAGTAGAGGAGGAATAAAATTGCTTGTGTGAGCAACTTTATGCCTTCTAAATGGATTAAGGAAATAAGATGTTTGATTGAATTGTGGGGATGGATATTTTTTGTGTATTTTTTTTTTTTTTTGTGAGTGCGAAAGTTTTTTTTATATATTTATTATTGTCATTGCTCAGCAAAATAAATTCATTTAAGATGAAAAAAAGACTAAATACGTACAGATGGAAATAAGGTTATCAGGAACTGTGATCCAAATAACTTATGCTATGTATGTACATACATTAAAGAAAAGGCTGATATGTAACAAAAATGTGTGTTTTTTTTAAAGAAAAATCACAATTATTGACAAAGTTAAAAATGGACTCGCAAAATAAATAAATTACGACTAAATATATGTGCCAAATTTGACCAATTTACCATCACTTTTAAGGATTTGTATTACTGGTTGTACGAATAAAACAAGATGATACTTAAAAATGTAAAAGAACTTTTTTCAAGCACATTGAATCGTATAGTTTTAGATTCCTTGCATTTTGATCTAAAAATAAAGGGTTTTCCAATAAGAGGTGTTATTTTGATATTCAAAGATAAATGATCGGATGTCTATTTCATTATAAAGAGGAAGGTATGCCGTTAATAATGGAACACAACATCAGCCAAATGGCCGCCAAGACCACGCTTACAGGACCATATCCTTTTCATGAATTTTTCCATAACCAAATCGCAAAGTGGCTGCCCTATGTCCTCGATAGCCTCACGAATTTCATCTTTGAGGTCTTGAATCGACGCTGGGCTGTTGGCGTAGACCTTATCTTTCACGTGGCCCCAAAGGAAGAAGTCGCAAGGTGTTAAATCACAAGATCTCGGTGGCCAATTGTGATCACCTCTTCGAGAGATAACACGGTCCGGAAACTTTTCCCGTAAAAGATCGATGGTTTCATTGCTTGTGTGGCACGTAGCGCCGTCTTGTTGAAAGTAAACGTTGTCCAGATCAATACCATCCAATTCAGGCCAATTTAGCCTCACGAATTTCATCTTTGAGGTCCTGAATCGACGCTGGGCTGTTGGCGTAGACCTTATCTTTCACGTGGCCCCAAAGGAAGAAGTCGCAAGGTGTTAAATCACAAGATCTCGGTGGCCAATTGTGATCACCTCTTCGAGAGATAACACGGTCCGGAAACTTTTCCCGTAAAAGATCGATGGTTTCATTGCTTGTGTGGCACGTAGCGCCGTCTTGTTGAAAGTAAACGTTGTCCAGATCAATACCATCTAATTCAGGCCATAAAAAATCATTAATCATCTCTCGATAGCGCAATCCATTGACCGTAACTGTTGCTCCAGCCTCATTTTCGAAAAAGTAATGTCCAATGACCCCGCGGGACCATAAACCGCACCAAACAATCACGCGTTGAGGATGGAGAGGCTTTTCAACAATAACTCTTGGGTTTTCCGAGCCCCAGATGCGACAGTTTTGCTTGTTGACGTAGCCTCCGAGGTGGAAATGGGCCTCATCAGTCAAGATGATTTTTCGATGAAATTCCGGTTCATTTTCATGCATTTCAAGGACCCAATCAGCAAAGACACGACGTTGTTGATGATCAGCCGGCTTGAGTTCTTGTGTTAACTGAACTTTATAAGCCTTAAGACCCAAGTCTTTATGCAAAATACGGTGTAATGACGTTTGTGGAATGCCTAATTCCAAAGAACGACGAGGAATGGACAAACCTGGGTTTTCTTCAACACTTTGGGCTACAACAATATTCTCAGTTGTTCTTGAGCGACGTGCACGGGTTTTATTCTTCACATCACTAACTTGTCCCAACAGCTCGAATTTGTCCACCAATTTCTGTATTGCGGTCCGACAAGGTGCTTCACGACGACCCAAAAATGTTTTAGTTTTACGAACCGTCTCTGCCAAATTTTCACCATTTTTATAGTGAATTTTAATAATTTCAATGCGTTGTTGAAGTGTATATCGTTCCATTTTTATTGATAGCGTAGTTTCTACTTGTCAAATGTCAAAAATGACAGCTTCAAAAGTGACAGCTACCGAAATAGCGGGCTATTCAAAATAACACCTCTTATTGGAAAACCCACCTTTCAATCAAATTTAGCAATTTTATTATTTCCAATTCTTTTGTTTGTTCTATTAGTATATCAGTCTCACAAGAAAACTTAAACATTTTAGCAACTACTGGCAACAATCAAATTAATTTCTGTCATCATTGTGAATTAAACACAACTACGAAAGCTATCCACTTGAAGCTTTCAACACGAAAGCTTTGATCGTATTTTCATTATTTATCAGTATCAGCTTCAGCTGTGTAGCTGTAATCAGCATATTGTTTAATCTCAGCGAGAAAAGCTGTTTATTTTTATATTCACTTGATTACGCTAAAATCAAAACCAACAACAAGTTGGTTTATATATTTTTTTTAATGCTCTCACTATTCAGTTGCCGGTTTGACTTTCTTCAGGTGGTTGAATTGTGATTTTTCTTGTATTTTTTCTTAAGATCATTTGCGAAAAAAAAAAATTGCCAACAAAATGGTCAAGTCAAAGAGTGAGTTGAATAAAATTATTGTTATCTCAAATTGACTTTTTCAAGTTTTCTTTGATGGAATATTGTTTTATAGTTCCCATAGCTAAATACGCGTGAATACAAAGTCTGTGATAGTGTTGTGTCCAAACAGAATAAGTAGGTGTACGTACATACCCTACTCAAAAATAGTTGCATTCAAAGCCACAAATTTTGTTTTAATTACTTACAATGTTATGTAGGCAGGTACTGTTAGGGCAAGTTAAGGATTCGTAAAAAAATAGAACTCGAAATAACAACCAAATGGTTTAAGATTTTTAGATTATTATTTACAGGGGAAACTGATTTTTGTGAAATATAATATTGTATCTCTGATGAAAACTGTTTTTTTTATGACTTTTTTGAAAACGACTCAATCCTTTCGACATATATTGTTTTGGAAGGCTTTATCATTATTCATTAGTATTACTTAGTAACAAAGTATAATTTCTACGAAAACGTGTAAGTATGTGATTTTTCTCAAAAAAAATTGTAATTGTATTGTAAATGATGCGAACAACCTGGTGATAAGTTTTGAACGAAATCAGTTGAGTCAGTAATGATATATTCGGAAATAACTAAAAATTTTGGAAAATTTCCCGAAAAGCTTGTTCATCATTTTTCCGTTTTTCGAATTTTTTGAGAAAAACTAGAAAAGCAGTATTGTTGCAATTACTTATTTTATAACATACACCAAGTTTAATCGAAATCGTTTGAGCCGTTTTTGAGAAAAATCCAATAACTATAAACCGTTCTATTGGAGGTATTCGTTCTAATCGAGATATTCAAAAAAAAAAAAAAAAACTACCTTGAAAATTGCAGAAAAGTAACCTCTACCGAATTTCAATCAAATCCGTCAACCCGTTTGTGCTGTGGCTCTCTGTATAGATGGACACACAGACTTACAAACGAACAGACGAAAAGACGAACAGACGAACAGACGCACAGACCGACGACGGACGGCATGACGAAAAACACTAATTTCAATGTTGGTTTTGATTAAAATCTCAATTTTTTTTTTGACACGAAACCAGTACTTGCTCCATATAGCAAGTAAGAATTTATTAAATATAATGTTAGTTGTTTTTCAAGAAGCACTCCAAAAATTTTTAATAACTTTTTTTTATTTATGATTTTCTTATTCTTTTTCGAGGCTATACCCAGTCGTGCATTTTTGTTTGCTTTATGGTTTAAACTTTTTTTTTATGTATTTCTGAAGAAAAAATATCTATAAATGTACTTTTACTGCCTTTAATTTGTACTAGGAAAAATTATTAATTCAAACAAGCGTTAAATAATGCATGAAAATTTGTCAACAAAAACCCATGTCTTGGAATGAAAAACATAGGGAAGATTTTTTAAAGTTCAAATTTTGTCAGAACGATGTAGTTTTTTTTTTTTGTTTCGAACAGTAGTTTTAAGCTCAAAATATGTCCAGAAAATTAATTAGAATAATTATGGAAAAAGTACACAATTAGGTTGCATGTATACTCGCTGACCTAGTTCAAGGCTATTAAATATAATAAAGATTAAATTTGTTAATTTTTTTGCAAATCTTGTATGTCTGTCTGTCGTGACTGTATCTTAAGCTACAGCCTAAGCCGCTGAAGCGATTTTCTTCAAACTTGGTTTTTAAGGCTTTTAAGTGGGAAATTGAATTTTTTTAGGGAATTTTTTTAAAAAACGACTCTAACGATTTTGATTAAAATTAAGGTCATACTTTTGAAATAGAAAAAATCGGTTAATAACGGTACCTCCCATAGACCCGTTTTTCTGTTTTCTGATTTTCTCGTAAACGTCTCAATGGATTTCGATGACAATTCTTACACAAAGGATTGATTGCAATTTTCAAATTACTTCATTTCAAAACTTACAAAAACAGTTTTTTTGGATTTTTAATAAAAGTTTCAAAATATTTTTTTCAAAATTAAATTTTTCGAAAACGGATAAATGATTTTTGGTTTTAGATGTCCATTTACATTTTCTTGAATATGGCATACCAATTTTTTTTTTTAAACTTGTTAAAGAATTTGTATATGTAGGTACAAAATTATTTTTTTTAGAACTACTCAACGATTTTCGAAATTTTTACCGTTCTCAACAAAAAAAAAAATGCCATACTTAGTTTGGAGCTCAAAACAATTTAAGAAGTTGCTCAAGTCATCTTAGTAATGAATTTTATATTATTTGAAACTTTCTTATAAAATTGTTTATTTTTAAAAACTTTATATAAGAAGATTTAGCATCCACAGCAACTATGAACCTAAGAGGAAGTACGTGAGACACAGTCGTACATTTAATTTTAACAACTATTGATAGCCAATAACTGTTCATTATTCAATGCATAATCTCGTTAAATATTAAGTGTTTTCGCTATGTGGTGATTTTTGGGAATTTTGAGATAGTGGGTTAAAAAAATTGTATTGAGGTATTTTATCCGATTGAGATTTTTTTTTCGAGAAAGTATATGTCTCCCTTCATCTTTTACTTGAATCCTTAAAATCGAAGCAGAATTTTTAATTGTATCTTACTATGTAAATAAGTAGTCACTGTGGCGTATACGTAACATTTTGTTCGATAGAAAAACTCAAAACAGTTCATATACAAATTCTATCACCTACCACACAATCGAAACTACTATTTCTTGGAAGCCTTAAAAGGCTCAGGTGTGATCATCACCGGAATTTTTTTAATTTGTTTTTTGTATAATGTTTGTACTGTAAGTACGATTATTGGTTAACTTTCTTTTTTTAGATTTAAACAATTGAACTGGTGAGTGTGGTAAAAGTAAAACATTCCACACGACATGGCTTTGCACAAATCGGAAAAAAAATTGTTTAAAAAATTACCTCTCCTCACTAAACGTGTGGAAATAGACCCTCTTTCCATACGATTTTGTTATTGTTTAAACTTAGCCTACACATTCAACCCTTCATAAACTATGCAAATCACCCTTTCTAGTTTATTTGATTAGCAAAAGGCAACACTTTGAGCTTACAGTAAGCCGGAAATAAATGTAAATTATTATCTACTAAAGTGAAAGGAATTATTATTAGTTTTATTACTTTAATTTAATGTTTATACAGGAAATAATGTTTTTTATATTTAATTTTATTGATAATTTGCAATATCTTATCTATTTTTGTTTTTAGTACTTAAGTCAAGAGCCTTTTAATGCAATCGTTGCAATTCGTAGCTGTAAAATTGTAAATACTCGTTTTGCTTACAATGCAAAAAATTAAGGGAATGTTTTGGTTTTGTAAAAAAGTTGATATAATTTTCCAAGAATAAAACAATTATTATACAAATTGAAAATACGTAACCTGCCATACAAATTAAAATTTAATATACCTATTGAAGTATCTTAATCTGATTATATATCTGAAATAATATTGTTGTTTAAAGCCTACTTAGATAGAATTTAATAGCTAACATTGTATAGTACTTGGTACGTGACTGCATCTTGATTGTATTAATTCAAAATAGCATGTTTCATATAAAATACATGTTTAGTGGAGACTGACTCAACTCAGATGGAATTCAGAAAATCATTTAAAAAATCTGATGCATATGACAAAATTGTGATTTTTATTTTGCTAATTTTTTTTCTATTTAAGAATGCTGCAGTGGGCCTGGTTATGCAACACCACTTGATGCTATGAAGAACGGTCCACGTGAGAAATTGTTATATGTTATCACAGTGCAACCAAATCTTAATGAACCCCATGGTGACTACTTGTCGACAGTTGATGTTGATCCAGAGAGTACAACATTTGGTCAAGTAAGTTCATCGAAGTTTAAAGCTTTACGTTATCTTAATTTGAAAATTGATACCGACTTTATAAATATAATATAAATTAGAGTAATGTTATTGTATAATGAGTATGAATGAATTTTATTGATTCATTTTACGTTCAACGTGTCTATACAGTCGTATATAAGGCATTCAGAATAATAAATAGGCAAATTCCTATTTGAATTTAGCACGTTTTTGCTTTATAATTAAGGTGGAATAGAAATATAAGTTTCTTATAATACTTGTGCATTAAAATACATGTTGTTTGCAAGCCAACTCTCTCAAGTGCATCATAAAAAAAACACACGTTTCATAGAAAGAAATATTCTTAGCATTGTGACATTATTTTGACAGTCTTACTTCGTAGCACCTATTAAAACATAATAAACTTTAATAATACTTAAATGATTTCATCGAACCCATCTCTAATGACATTGTATTATTATTATTTGATTTTCAACTAAAAAATAATGATAAAAGTATTAAATTGTTCCAAACTTTTATTTCCAAGTAAATAAAAATGTTAAGGTATATACATTGTTGCCATAAAATCAGAAATATAAAATTAATACTAAATAAACAATGGAGTTCCACCCATAATCATGACAAAATCTAAATTTTCAAACAAATGTTGTGTTGATTAAACACTAATTGTGCACTTGGTGAAGAAATCATACGAAATAGAAATTTTTAAAACTTTCATTCTGGCAAGGCTAATTTTTTTTTAGTTTTTATTTGACAGCCTGAATGAGATATACGAATTGAAAGATAAGCTAATGATTCGTGAACTTTTGAGTATATCAAACAAAATTATTTTATTTGTAAATACGGATTGCGAATACATTGCTGATTATCTGACTTGGTCTGCCCATTGGCTAAAGTAATAAATATTCTTCAGGGAGAAGACAACTACCACTATAGGTATAGTAGTTATCTTCTAACAACCCTTTTGGCAATAAAAAAGAAATGGGAATCGTGAATAGTGAATGACCAACTTCAGTTCAGTACGCCTGTAGTTGAAAAATTAAAAACTTCACTACTAACAAGATTTTAAGACTTTTTTTATGTGAACGTTAGAGGTAAATTTGCAGCAATAGCGGCAATGACTTATCATCGATTCAGAATAGCTTGGATTAATACCTTGGACAGGGAAAAACAAGAAAAGTTAAAAATTTGGCACAAAAATTAACCAGAAGGACGAGAACGGATCGTTCTGCAAATGTAGCTCTCAAAAACAGTGTTGATTTTTATGATTTCGGTGATGTTAAAAATAACAATGTTAAATCTACACTCATTCCTCAGGGCCAAGGAGTAAGTGAAATGGTAAAGTTTGTTGTCAGTGGGTGCTTAGAGTAGGAAGATCTTCAAGCTTTTCCTTTGGTAAGAGCCTTATTTATAAAATATAATACAGCTTTACCGTTATCAGCCACTGTGGAAAGATTGTTTTCTTATGTTACACTGCTCGCTTTGCCAAAAAACAATCGATTAGGCAACGAACAATTTGAAATGAGGGTTTTGTGCAAAGCTAACGAAAAAAAAAGTATTTATAAAAGTTTATGTTATGAAATGATCTTCTCTTTTCCATTTTTATTCTTTAAATTTGTTTCTAATTTTTTTTTTTTTTTTTTTTTGAGAGTAGTATTATTTTTGTTATTTTTTTTCAATTTCTTTTTTTTTTAAGAATACATACTTTTTTATTTTATAAAACATAACAATGTTACGTTACTAATTAGATTAAATTGTTAATTAAAAAATACATAAAATTCTTTGTTTTTATTGAACGCTAATGAATGTTGAAAAGTTCTTGTTTCTTATTTGATTATTTTTCAGGAAATTCTTAGTTAATCTTAGAATTGAATAAAAGTAACTCGTCAGTCGTCACACTTGAATCATGTCACAGCTACGTAAGCAAATTTTTTTTTCATGTATCCACAAAGAGGTTATGATTGCAAGCAATTCAATTCACAATCCTATCTATAAAAAGCTTGTGAATTGAATCATTCTTTAATTCATCCGCGTTGGATAAAACCGCCTTTAAGGCTTCCCCAAGCCAAAGTGTTGCTCTGTCACGTGACAGCACCGTGCGTCGCGCAACAGAGTTACACTTTGGTTTTTGGCAAAAAATTGTCAGTACAGGTCTTATGGGAGAGCTTTTTTTTACAAAAGGTGACGGTTAGTGGTTATATTCCCAAATCACCTACTGAAAAAATTTACGCAACCACTGACTTACCCTTCAATTGTTGTTGTAATTTCGCTTTGACGATCGTGCATTCCCCCATAACCTGCACCGTGCGCAACCTAAGTCACACTGAGTATGTGACATAATATGTGTTCCCAAACAACCCTCATTATTATCAGAGTTACCATTCCCACGTTAATGCAAATCATGGTGTTATTTTACTTTGAATTGTGCTTGAGAGCTTTCAGAATGTGAGCTTTTTCAAAAGCTTATTAGAACAAATAAAGGGTTTTCCAATAAGAGGTGTTATTTTGAATAGCCCGCTATTTCGGTAGCTGTCACTTTTGAAGCTGTCATTTTTTGACATTTGACAAGTAGAAACTACGCTATTAATAAAAATGGAACGATACACGCTTCAACAACGCATTAAAATTATTAAAATTCACTATAAAAATGGTGAAAATTTGGCAGAGACGGTTCGTAAAACTAAAACATTTTTGGGTCGTCGTGAAGCACCTTGTCGGACCGCAATACAGAAATTGGTGGACAAATTCGAGCTGTTGGGACAAGTTAGTGATGTGAAGAATAAAACCCGTGCACGTCGCTCAAGAACAACTGAGAATATTGCTGTTGTAGCCCAAAGTGTTGAAGAAAACCCAGGTTTGTCCATTCCTCGTCGTTCTTTGGAATTAGGCATTCCACAAACGTCATTACACCGTATTTTGCATAAAGACTTGGGTCTTAAGGCTTATAAAGTTCAGTTAACACAAGAACTCAAGCCGGCTGATCATCAACAACGTCGTGTCTTTGCTGATTGGGTCCTTGAAATGCATGGAAATGAACCGGAATTTCATCGAAAAATCATCTTGACTGATGAGGCCGCATCTGGGGCTCGGAAAACCCAAGAGTTATTGTTGAAAAGCCTCTTCATCCTCAACGCGTGACTGTTTGGTGCGGTTTATGGTCCCGCGGGGTCATTGGACCTTACTTTTTCGAAAATGAGGCTGGAGCAACAGTTACGGTCAATGGATTGCGCTATCGAGAGATGATTAATGATTTTTTATGGCCTGAATTGGATGGTATTGATCTGGACAACGTTTACTTTCAACAAGACGGCGCTACGTGCCACACAAGCAATGAAACCATCGATCTTTTACGGGAAAAGTTTCCGGACCGTGTTATCTCTCGAAGAGGTGATCACAATTGGCCACCGAGATCTTGTGATTTAACACCTTGCGACTTCTTCCTTTGAGGCCACGTGAAAGATAAGGTCTACGCCAACAGCCCAGCGTCGATTCAAGACCTCAAAGATGAAATTCGTGAGGCTATCGAGGACATAGGGCAGCCACTTTGCGATTTGGTTATGGAAAATTTCATGAAAAGGATATGGTCCTGTAAGCGTGGTCTTGGCGGCCATTTGGCTGATGTTGAGTTTCCATTATTAACGGAATACCTTCTTCTTTATAATGAAATAAACATCCGATCATTTATCTCCAAAAATGCCATTTTTCTTTGAATATCAAAATAACACCTCTTATTGGAAAACCCTTTACTACGTGTACGGAGATTTTATAGTCATAACATTTATGGTTTATTATTATTTGTGATCCATTCAATATTTTTGTAATTTTTCCTTATTTATTAAGTCCACTCTAAATTTGATTATTTGTAAGGTCCATTATCTTAAAGTTCTACAATACCTTAGATTACTTTAAAATTCAACCAAAACAATATTAATTTGTTATCTTCATTATTCATTTTTTTTCTCAATCAATTTTATTTTTTCAATCAATTTTATTTTAAAGATTATACACCGAACCTACACAAATCGCAAGAACAACGAACTTCACCATACTGGATGGAACGCCTGCTCCAGCTGTCACTTGGTCGATGAAAATGCATCCATCGTTCCTAAACGTGACAAGCTAATTATGCCAAGTTTGATATCAGATAACATTTATGTTGTTGATGTTGCCACAGATCCGCGAAAGCCAGAAATTTTTAAAGAAATCAGTGGAGATGTCTTAAAGCAAAATAATGTTACAGCTCCCCACACTTCACATTGCCTTGCCAATGGCAATATCTTGATCTCGACTATGGGCGACAAGGATGGCAACGCCAAAGGTGACTTTATTCAGTTCGATTCAGAGATGAACTGTTTGGGAACATGGACTAAAGGTGATAAGAAGGCAATTTGTGGATATGATTTTTGGTACCAACCATACTTCGATGTCATGGTTTCCACGGAGTGGGGAGCACCAAAGCTATGGCGTTCGTTAGTAGATTTCTTATATCATGAAAATGTTGTTTTCTTTTTTAACGAATAAAATATTTCAGAGGCTGGAATGAGAATCATATCAAAGATTTTAACCAATACGGTTGTCGTCTGAATTTCTACAAGTGGTCAACTCAAACCTTGACCCAGACTATTGACTTGGGCATGGAAGGTGCTACTCCATTGGAAATACGTTTTCTACACGACCCAAAACAACCACAAGGCTATGTTGGTTGCTGTCTGAATTCCAAGGTCTTCCACTTCAAAAAGAAGCCCGATTCTGATGAATTTATTGCCAAGATGGTCATTGATATACCACAGAAGAAGGTCGATGGAATGGCTTCGGAATATATTGGAGGAATGATGTCTGATATTTTAATTTCTTTGGATGATCGCTTCTTGTATGTGAACAATTGGTTGCATGGTGATGTACGTCAATATGACATAACAAACCCCGACGAGCCAAAGTTGGTTGGCCAAGTTTTTCTAGGTGGTTCCATTTGTAAGGATTCGGGAGTTAAAGTCCTCGAAGACAAGGAGCTCAAGGTATACCTACCTTCTGTCTCTTGGTATATGTGGATTTTTTTTTTTTTGATTTTCATTTAATTTTAGGAGCAACCACCAGCACGAGTAATCAAGGGTCGTCGACTTGAAGGTGGACCTCAGATGATGCAGCTCTCTTTGGACGGAAAACGTCTTTATATATCCACTTCATTGTGCTCACCGTGGGATAAACAGGTAAGAATCTTTCTATAAAGAAACTAATCATATGTAAACTCCTTCTGTAAAACAGTTCTATCCAAAAATGGTTGCTGCTGGTGGAACCATTGCCATGTTAGACATTGATCCTGTTAAAGGTGGAATGAAAGTCAATGAAGACTTCTTGGTTGATTTTGGAAATGAGCCATATGGTCCAGCATTACCACATGAGATTCGTTACCCAGGCGGTGATTGTACCTCGGACATCTGGTTGGTGCCCGAAGCAAATTGAATACAAATACTTAATTTTTTAAAAAAAACTTATTTCTGTTTTGTATTCATAATATACGAATAATTTGTAAATTTGTATAAAATAAAATAAACACAGCATTTATATCAATTCGAGAATTTATTATTGCAAAGGTTGAGTGAGTTGGGATGCCAACCACATCAACACGACTTATTATATCAATTTGGCCTCGTTCAGAGTTGTTCACTTGGAATCCATTCAGTAAAATACCGTACACGAGAAGTTTTTTCCACATACCGGATAGATTTGCCATGTTTCAAATTTTTATTCGATTAATTCAGCAGCAGAGCAGTTTAGATAGAAATTATAATACTAATTTATCCGGTTTATCCTGCATTTTACCGATAAAAACATATATCTGTACTATTTTTACGAATGTAGGAGCAAACACACCCAGACGCAAAGACACATGTAGGTCTTTGGTTATGATTAATGACTTAAGCTCTGAACGCTTTCATCCGAACTTCGAACTTCGAACGGAACGAAATGGAACAGAACGAAATCTGTCTATATCTGGCTCTATCGGTCTGTGTGTATTTGTCTCTTTTGCTTAACGATACTGTAGATCTCTAGAACCTTCGAGAAGAAATGAGAGCAGTATAAATACTAGGTCGGAGAAGGAGATCGACACAGTTTAATTAATTAAATACTAGGTCGGAGAAGGAGATCGACACAGTTTAATTTTGACAGTGATAAGAAGGAGTGGTTATGAAATTGTAATTTGGAAGTGTTATTTCTTGGAAATTATAAAGAGTAATAGTGAAACGATTGGTTTTAGATAAAAGTGTTTGTTGAAAGTAAATAAAAGTGTATAGTAAAAAGTGGAAATACTTTTCATTTTGAACCCGAAAAACATTACACTATTATATAAAGAGAAACTTTTGTTTGTTTGCCCGCTGACCTGTATATGATATCAAAACAGACAAACCAACAAAAATCTCTCTTTACAAATACTTTAAATACTTACCTTAATATCTAATTAATGTTCTTACATGTCCTGAAAAGAATAATAATAAATATTTATTGGATAAAAAGTTAATTTTTTCAACTTATCTCAACCATTTTCCACAATTTTTTGTTCAATTTCAAAGTGACTGACAGCTGTCAGTCTGACTTTTCATTGCATTTCATTTCGTTCCATTTTTGTCTGTTTTAATTAAACTGAACACCTGTTCGACTAACACACCGCTCAAGACTTGCCCTAACCAAATTGTTGCTCTGTTGCGCGACAATGCGACATGACAGCGACAAAATTTACTGACACAGCGTTATATACCTACGAGAGTACCCACACCAGAGTAAAAATCGGGTGCGGTGGCCACACTCACTCTTCACTCATAAAAATTCAATCAGCTTGTTATGAACAAACAGTTTTTTCTCTTATACACGCAAGTTCCTTAGCATTTACGCACGATTTATTTTATTCGTCGCGTTCAGTTGTGAAATTTAAGTTACACAGCGTCTTTGAGAGTTCACACACCAGCGCGACGCTGCAATTTTGTCGTTGTCGTCGGTAGTTTGTCTGGTGGAGCTGGTGTAGGAATTCCCATAAGACGCTGTGCAACTTAAATTTCAAGCGACAGGGCTGTCATAGTCAATTGATAACCATTTTACCTATGGCTGGCAAAGTTAAACATGTTTTACTTTCGCTTGCAAAAACTGAAGATCGTCATTGAAAAATCTTCGAATGTAAATGCTGACAAAGATTTAGGCTGGTATTCACTAACCGCTCATAACTAATGAGTGTAACTTATGAGCGCTAGATGATTACCGGCTTCAAAGTTATAAGATCGGTGAATACCAGCCTTAATGCTTAATTTAATAGGCCAATTGTGGCAAAAGTGCAAAAGTGAGAAACTTTTTCTCCTTCTGGAGCGTTTTTTTTTGCGGATAAAACACATTTTTGTAAGTTTTTCTGATGTTTTTTAGTCCGTAAAATGAGTTTCTTTTGGTCAGCATTTACATTCAACTATTTTTTCACGACAAATTTTCCAATTGTCGGCCGAAATATACACACGCCAAAAATTGAAAAGTGTAAAGTGTAGTCAGACCCATAGATAAACCAATAACAAGAGTAAAAACACCCAAACCATAACGCGCCTTGTGGTAAATCATCTGTTTTTCATGGCAAATCATCTGTTTTTCAGCTTGGTGGCAAAATTCATTTGACAACTAGGTTTCATATCCTGATATTGGTTTTTCTAAGGTCAGACCCCTTAACTTAGGTGAACCAAAACAAAAAAAGAAACATTCCAAAGGAATTGTTGTTCCATTTCAACACTTCAAGACATGTTCATATTGTTCATGAACCGGGCAGCGTTCATGCCCAGTGGAGGCGGTCTGTAACTTACCGGTCGACGAGCTCTCAAAATGGTCGGTTGACATCAGTCGGATGGTTTTCAAATGATTTTGATATTGGCCAAGGGAGGGAGCTGTCATTTGGTCTTCCGGTAAGTAAGTAAGTTAGTTAGTTTGACCCGTCAACGGCGGTTTTTTTCGGCTAGTACATAATATACATAAGATAATCGAATCTATGAAATTCGAAAAATTGCTGATCAGAATTCTACAAATGCCCTTGTCCATATATATTGAATATTCAATATAACGGGTGATTTTTTAGCTGGTTTGGTTTTGGCAACACTGGTTTTGACAGCTGACGTGTGTTTAGTACCTTGTGTCACTGTTAAACAGCTTCAGTTTGGTTTGCAATTTAACCATGGATTGTCTTACAAATGAACAGCGCTTGCTAATTATTGAATTTTACTATCAAAATTCGTGCTCGGTTCAAAATGTTCATCGCGCGCTGCTTCCATTTTATGGTCGGCATTCTCGACCTTCTCAGCAGTCTATTCGGAAGATTGTGACCAAATTTCGCACCAAATTTACTTTGTTGAACATTAAACCACCAACACGTTTACGTACTGTGCGTAGTGAAGAAAATATTGCGGCCGTATCAGCTAGTGTGACAGAAGACCGCGAAATGTCAATTCGGCGCCGTTCCCAGCAGTTAGGCCTTTGTTACAGCACTACGTGGAAACTTTTTTTTGTCCGAAATGGAAGTTCTTGACTTGCATGATATGTGGTTTCAACAAGACGGTGCCACATGCCACACAGCACGCGAAACAATGGCGCAATTGCGAGGCGAGTTTGGTGAACAGTTAATTTCACGTTTCGGGCCGGCCGGTCAATTGGCCGCCTAGATCGTGCGATTTGACACCATTAGATTATTTTTTGTGGGGGTATGTCAAGGCTAATGTCTATAGGGACAAGCCCGCTTCGATTGACGCACTGGAAGCCAACATCCATGCATTCATTCGTGAGATACCGGCCGATATGTGTGAAAGAGTATGCCAAAATTGGACTCAGCGGATGGGCTACCTGAGACCCAGCAGCGGTCAACATTTGCATGAAATTATCTTTAAACAATAAATTGCAAGGTTCAAACTATCGATTCAAATAAATATTTCATTCATTTTTTCGATTTTTTTGTGTTTTTTTTTTTTAAGTTCTAAGCCTCTTAAAAAATCACCCTTTATATATGCATATTTCAAGTCTATTCAAGACCATTCCGAGAAAAACGCAATTTAAAATTTGTCTATTTTATGCAACTTACTAGGTACTTAAGGCACATTTTTTTTTTATTTTAATTTAGTAAGAAAGAATTAAATTGGTTTTGTAAATCTTAGGATTCCCTTAGTACTCAATAAATACTACGAAATCTCGTCATTAGTTTAACTTTCGCAAAAAGTGGGCACACATGCCGTTTTTCACCTGGACTCTTCACATAAGAATGTATACCTTGAGCAGCTATAGGCCACAAATAAAATGAAGCTACAGTAAAATTACTGTTAATTTAAATAAAAAAGTTTAAAAGTTAATTATAATGTATTTCATATCTTTCCAACACATCACTCAGTCACAAAAAAAAATCTTAAA
This sequence comes from Meliscaeva auricollis, assembly GCA_948107695.1. Taxonomy (NCBI): domain Eukaryota; kingdom Metazoa; phylum Arthropoda; class Insecta; order Diptera; family Syrphidae; genus Meliscaeva; species Meliscaeva auricollis. Next base: position 74,358,180 of record OX403616.1, on the reverse strand, counting down.
AAAGAACTATTTCTAAATATTGCTATAAATTCTCATTAAAGGTTAATTACAAAGATCTCCCATGTCCAGCGTCACATCATTCCAACTTTTAAGTAGACGAAAGAATAGTATCCATTCCCTTAAACGCATGTAAAAGTTTAATTTCTTCAACCAACTATGATAGCATGATGTCCATCAACCATTAATCCATCCATGGTCGTCGTGTTAAATGATACAGTCGTGGTACAAAATTCTGTTTTACAATGCCGAAGATAATGGCTGTGGCATGGAGACTATACTGTTTTATCTGAACCATCAGTTGACTACGAACTACCACGATGATAAAGAATTCCATCAGTGTACCTTTATGTCGAATGAGTATTGGAGGTAAATGAAAGAACAATGACGTTGACGAGAAGATAGATGTAACTTTCACTCAGATCGAGTATTCAATTAAAATTCCCACGATGACAACCATTTTAGGTTATACATCGTTGAATTGGGCTCATTTGCCATTGGACCCGTTTCTCCATAAGCAAGTGGTGAGAATAGCATGAAACTGTAGATTAATATTGACATCAATGTTCCCATAAGTACATGCTGTGTCCATCTTGAAAGGTGAGCCGTTAAATAGTTGAACATAATTCCTTAAAAGAAAAAAAACAAATTTATTTATATTAGGTTGTACCAGATAATTTTTTGCGATGACTTCTAATAAAAAAAACTATTTCTAGGTAGTAAGTACCGCCACCGAGCGGTCAAAATTTCACCGCATAAACACGGAGAACAGTAAGAGTAAGACACATTAACTAAATGACAGATTCGATGCATTCATCGTTACAATTTTATTTTGGCCCAAATGTAATGTGTAACAATGGGTGCCCTGCCCAGTGCCCTTAACCATTGTAAAGGGTGATTTTTTAAGAGGTTTAGAACTTAAAAAAAAAAACACGCAAAAAATTCGAAAAAATGAATGAAATATTTATTTGAATCGATAGTTTGAACCTTGCAATTTAATGTTTAAAGATAATTTCATGCAAATATTGACCGCGGCTGCGTCTCAGTTAGCCCATCTGCTGAGTCCAATTTTGGCATACTCTTTTACACATATCGGCCGGTATCTCACGAATGAATGCATGGATGTTGGCTTCCAGTGCGTCAATCGAAGCGGGCTTGTCCCTATAGACATTAGCCTTGACATACCCCCACAAAAAATAATCTAATGGTGAAAACCGAAACGTGAAATTAACTGTTCACCAAACTCGCCTCTCAATTGCGCCATTGTTTCGCGTGCTGTGTGACATGTGGCACCGTCTTGTTGAAACCACATATCATGCAAGTCAAGAACTTCCATTTCGGACAAAAAAAAGTTTGTATCATCGCTCGGTAGCGTTCACCATTGACAGTAACGCTGCGATTCTCATCATCTTTGAAGAAATATGGCCCAATAAACCGCACCAAACAGTGGCTTTTTCGGTATGCATTGGTAGCTGTTGCAATGCTTCTGGCTGATCTTCACTCCAAATGCGGCAATTTTGCTTATTTACGTACCCATTCAACCAAAAATGAGCCTCATCGCTGAACACAATTTTTCGATAAAAAAGCGGATCCTCGGCCAGCTTTCCAAGAGCCTATTCACCAAAAATTCGGCGTTGTGGTAGGTCGGCTGGCTTTAGTTCTTGTACCAGCTGTGAGCTGTATCTTGAAAGGCTTTACGCCCAAACCCTTCCGCAAAATTTTCCACGTAGTGCTGTAACAAAGGCCTAACTGCTGGGAACGGCGCCGAATCGACATTTCGCGGTCTTCTGTCACACTAGTTGATACGGCCGCAATATTTACGTAAACGTGTTGGTGGTTTAATGTCCAGCAAAGTAAATTTGGTGCGAAATTTGGTCACAATCTTCCGAATAGACTGCTCAGAAGGTCGAGAATGCCGACCATAAAATGGAAGCAGCGCGCCATGAACATTTCAAACCGAGCACGAATTTTGATAGTAAAATTCAATAATTTGCAAGCGCTGTTCATTTGTAAGACGATCCATGGTTAAATTGCAAACCAAACTGAAGCTGTTTGACAGTGACACAAGGTACTAAACACACGTCAGCTGTCAAAACCAGTGTTGCCAAAACCAAACCAGCTAAAAAATCACCTGTTATTTAACAAGTTTATTGTCATTAAAATACATTTTTTTTCTCAATGTTGGCTCTTTGCTACGAGTACTTTTTCAAGGCATACCTACATACATAATATCTATTATAGGGATAATGTTAAAATGTGAAAATTTCATTTCAATGATGAGAGAGATTTGCTTTCTGCTTACTTACTCGTATGTCTACGAAACATGATAAAAAGTTATCAAGAAAATTGAATTCAAAAAACAAAAAAGAGAAAAACAGTTTTTCTAGAAAATCTATAAAATCGTCGAAGTCATAGTATCACAGAGCATCATGTGTTTTTGCCATTTGCCTTCGTTGTCGTGTCTTCGAAACGTTTCTCTAAAAACAGTATACCTAACGTTTATTTACGAAATTGAAACGAAATTTATGCAAAATGCTTGGATATGATCCAATGCAGCAGCTCTTGATTCAATGACACAATATTCAAGGAGCAATTTTTCAATTTTCAAAAATAATACTCAAGGCGTGCTTGCTATTCCTATAATAGGTACCTTACCTATACTTTTGTACTGAATAAGGTTGAATAAGGGTTAATAGATACAGACTTGTTGCTATGTTTGTATTTTATAAGGAGCGTGTTTGCATTTTCAATAAATTTATCAAGAAATTGATGACATTGAAGCGTGTGAGAAGAAATATGGATCTGCTTATAAAACTGAAAACTGAGTTTCTCTTATTGAATTTATGAAGAGTGCTGTTCGAAAAATTTTGCTCAAACATTTTCTTACCATTTTTGAGTGCAGTTCTTGGAATTTATGAGCGATAGATGTTTTTTTTTTTGCACTTTGTAGCAAAATAGTCGTTAAAGAACAAAAGTACTTTATTGAACAAAAATGGAAAAAATGTGTTCTCTGTAGTGAGCTCATATTTTGTGTCAAAACATGAAATTTCTAGAAGTTTAAATGTTGTTCAAAAAAGACGACCCCAAGGAAGGGAAGATCGCTTATTCGTGCTGCAAAGACGCCGGAATCGGTTCAAGAATTAAAAACGATCTGCGTTGAGCTTAAGGAAACATAATTTTACGATATAATAATGAACCTCTGTGAGGGTTAGGTTCGTGAAAGCTGGACTTAGAAAAAAGTCAAAGAAAAACGATTGCTCTGGGATCAGGGGCATTTTATTTGGGTTCAAGACATGGTGGAACAATGATTATCTTATTCAACGAATCAAAAAAAAACTTTCCGAGTCAATGTCTCACCGATGTGCAGCTATAATAAGAGCAAGAGGAGGTCCACCAAAGTATTAATTATTTAGAAAATGGTTCTAAGAAGCAATTGAAGGAATAAAAACATTGCACCAATAAGGTGCTCTTACGAGCGGCAAATAATGATAAGTTTTAATATTTTTTATGTATTTTGCGTTGATTTCTTATTAAAAAATGGCACCAAAAGTTTTGACGAATAGAGTTGGGTAATTGTTTAATAGGGGTACCCATATCTATACCACCAAAGAGAGTAAAAAACTGTGTCCCAGACACCAAGGTCCAAAGGCGACTTTTATCTCTAAAAACAGTGCATTTATATATTTCATTGTGGCTGTGCTTTTCATTGCTTTTCGCTTCAAAGAACGAATTAAAATTAGTGCTTAAATGAAAAAGATGCATGGAAAATTTGCAATTTGTGAGCATACCTTAGATAATCTAAGTGAACACCGATGGATTCAATTTGATCAAGGAAAGGTTCTAGCTTAGGAAACACACTACTACCCGCATCTGGTACGCGGGACAACAGTTTTAAGCTTTTAGATCATTGGATCCTGCCGGGAACACCTCACAGTCATCACAGATAAAACATTCTACAATGTGGTGTGGATAGTATTAATAGCTCCAAACAATCTGGGCCTGTTTCCCTTAAATCTACATCAGCTGCATTAACTATCTGAAATCAATAAGAGCACCCCATTTAAACGTGCAAAGTAAGTACTATTTGTGGTCGGAATAGACCAGTTGTAATAAAAAGTGGGTTGGGTAGAAAATCCCGCCGCACAAGATCCAGCTTGCCGTTTCAAAAACTTGAGTTTTCTGTTTAGTCACTCGATTTCATGAGAAACAACAAGAACGAAGGTTTCTACTACGTTTGGTTTTTCGATGTGTCGAATATGTAAAAAGCGAGCTAGCCTGCAACCCCTTTGCTGGGGATCAGTATAGGATTTGGGGAGGGTGCCAGGTTTTCATGCAATATTTTCTTCATTGAAAGTACTTTCCATAAAAAATGTTTGCAAAGTTTTTTTTCTTCAAAGGTACGTTCAATAAAAAATTCTCATTTTAAGACAAAAAAGGTGTCCACTTTGGAGATTTATATTGCACCTTGTTTACCAGTAAATCGCGTTTAAAGATACAAATTCTTTCTTCGTATCACTCCCTAGATCACGAATATATATTTTCAGGCCAAATGTCCTAAAATAATTGGCAAAATGTTATGAAAAATTGTAAAAAAAAATACAAAATATTTTTTGATAACTGTCCAAAAATATTTCGGCCAAATGGCCAAAAAAAATGACAAAATTTCGAAAATAAAAAATTACAAAATATATTTTTCTCGGTAAAATTCAAAAAAATAAAAATTGTGTGAAAAAAGTTACCATTTCACTGTGCACTGTCGTAGCCCTACCGAGGCCTACCAAGAACTGAAGTGCCCAAATCGGCTACTCCTGCGTAACTATTTTTCTTCCTCCTATATTATTATATTTTTAATAAAAAAGAACCAAACAATACTTTTTGAAATGTACTAAAAATCCCACCAAATAGTAGCAAAGGGCAGGATTTTTGGCGGGATTTTGTTGGCGGGATTTCGTAACGTTCTCATTAAAAGTAACTCTTAAGTTAGTGTTGATGTAATTGATGTAGATTTAGAGAGAGGCTCTCTCGAGAGAGAGTCAAAGTGATCGGTCCCAGACGGAAATAAAAAATAAAATTATCGCGAAAATCGGAATAGAAAATAAATTAAGTGTAGCTCGCCCCTGACCCGCAAAAAAACTGAGATTGAACCGTCTATTCACCGCACAACATGCATAGTGCGTAGAGTGAAATCTGATATGTATAACATTTCTATATCAATTTCCCGGTGACCAAATGAATGCAATTTAATGCGAAACTTTCGGGTCTTGCATAAAAATACAATCTCTGTTATCTCTCCTTCTAATGCTATATTTTGAAAAAAAAATTGATAAATCGTTTGTCCGGTTTTTTTTTTTTTATTTATTTATGTGGTGTTGGCTTGCATTACCGTACAGGTGCCACGGCCTATTAGTCCGCACCTGGCTTTATGCGATCTTAGCTTGGTTATCGCTGTTTCGAATGAGTTGTTCTACATAACAGCGGATGGATGGTGGGGTGGGTCACTTTGTATGGGAATTTTTTTTTGTCATTTCTTACTTTTAATAACAATTAAAATAAGCCACATGGTTAAAGAAACTTGTTTCAAAACTTTAGCGATGTGTTGGATAAGAAAAATCGTGCGTCGATATTGACACCTTCTTTTTTTTCAAAAAAAACTGTTTAGAATCCAACCTTCTAAACTATTTTTACTTTCCTGGAAATATTTCCCCGCAGTTGTTAATTTCTCTGTAATTAAATTCCTGTAATTTGTAAATTTGATTTAATTTATAAATATTAAATTATTAAACTACTAAACTAAGGACTTAAAGATTTTAAAATTGATAAATTGTAACCTGCTCCAACTTCCTAAATGACTTTATCGACAAAAATAAATTTACTACGATAAAAAATAAAAAACTATGAAATTTTATAACCTTAATTTTAAACTTTTACAAAATTCTCACAAAATTTATATTCAAAAGTGCAAAAAGTTTAAAAAGAAAATCCCTTTGCCAAGTATATACTCAAAAAAACTTAAGTTTGTCAAGTATAAAATTGCAACACTTTTGAATGAACCCTGCCAAATTCAATAATAAATGTTCAGTAAAATTTCCATTGAACCGATAAAAAGTTGAAGTTTTTTTTATTTTTTTTTTTTTGAGATGAAGAAAATTAACCTTAGCGTGTTTAAGTGAGAAACACTTTCATTGCATTGCTTAGCAAGAAAGCTGCCTGGCTGACTGTGATGCTATAGAGTGCCATCATTTGCAGGCCAGCTCACGACACTGAAGCATCGTCATCCAAAAAGGACTTAACTTTTAAATTAACTTTGTGAACTTGTGACAAATTTTCGTAATAGAACTTTTCATAAAACTTCCTTAAACCCATCCGACTTAAAAGAACAAAAAAAAAAAAAAAATATACGTGCAGTGCTTTCGATTCCCTTTTTGGAGCGACGAATGGTCTAAAATTGTTAAGTGTACTTACAGTAAAATCTCTAATTGAGACAATTTTCAAGGTTTAAGACTCTGTAATTTATTACATTAAAGTAAATGATATTTTGTAACGCAAAAAAACAGCTAGACATACCTATGGTAGAAAAAAACTCCCTTTTCCGAAGCCCTTGATTTGTTTCTTATTAAATAATTACCCCTCCTAGTTTTGTTTTACCTTGCACAGCTATTGTCTTGGTATTGTATGAAAGACTCCATTATATTTTATTTTTCAAAACCCAACACCTTTTAAAACCTATCCTAACTCAGTTATCCATGGACATACGATTGTAAGAGATTTCACTGTTAAAGGATATTTTATTTTATTTTTTACTTGGGTTTGATAACGCTAAGCTCTTGGTTTTGATAAACGGAAAAGTTGAGTCGAAAGGTAAAGTTTTACGTTTTAAAGACCCACTCTGCCATTCCCCCACGATGTGTATATGGTTGGTTGAAATAGATTGCACCTACCTGTAAGCATTGAGTTGAAAATTAGAGCTGGGAAATAATGATGGAAATAGAGAACTCGTCCCATTGCCCAAAATGGCAAGTAATGTAGCACCCATCCGAAGAAGAGCCATGTCGCGCCATTGAGTGATTGCCGCCGAAGTTCTGTGAATGAAATTAAAAATTTAAATGAGTTGAAATAGGTTTGAAGGATTTTAAGTTGTGTGATAAAAGTACTTAATAAGGGTATAGGGTAAAGGTTTGGTTACAAAAATAAATGCCTTAACATTGACCTACATTAAGCCGCTGCCGTTGTATTCAATTTTTTTTTTGGTTTGATTGCTTGCTTTTTTGAGAAAACATGAAAAAATATTTGTTGTTTTTTGCACTTAGTTCAAAGAGTCAGACGCATGGAATGAAATGTTCAAAAATGTCAAGCTGGATCTTTGATTTTAATAAATAAAGGGACAAAGCTTGCACTCAATTCCAACACCTCAATGGATAGCGGTCTTTTGATCAAAAAACTGTTAACCCAATTGCCCTCAGTGAAGCGTGAAGGCACCCTCATCGTAGCTTGGGGGTCTAGGAAGTTATCAGTGGGTATTACCTTTCCGAAAAAAATATTCTTTAAAACGTAGAAAGTTTTACAATAATAAAAAGCATCCGATTACTCGAATCGAGAGATGAAGAACTATCGGAATCTGTTGGGGAAAAGTGTTGTGAAGTTGATGAAAATAAGTTCTTGGCGGGTGTGGTCTTGATAGGTACTCATGAATTTTTAAAACGGCCTGTAAAAGCGTTACAAGTTTCAAGAAACCATGGATTCTGGGGCTAATATGCTTGCAAAGTCGCAAAATACTTGGTGCTGGATGTGTTAATAGTTATAGGTTACAAAGTTTTAATGACTGGCGGCATTCAATGGGTATATATTTCACTCGCACCCCATGGGTGCATTGACCCTATGTTTTGATTCCGAGTTTTAGAGGTGTTTGTCTGGCTGTATGTGTATATGCCTTGGCAGACGCATAGTGGCGTCGAATGCGAGAAGAACAGTTGGTCAAACAATCAAGGTAGCGGAGCACCAATTTGAATTTGAAAATCTAACCATAACTTCAAAACTGCTGCTGTACAGGACCATGGTCCTGCCAGTACTCATATGTATGGATCCGAGACTTGGTTCCTTAGCAAAAGGCACTTTGACCTCTTAGCCGCGTTCGAGAGAAAAGTCTTACGGAGAATTGTTGGCCCGATATGTGAGGAAGGACGATTCCGGAGACGGTACAATCATGAGCTGTACTCAATCTACCTTGAAGCAGATATTGTGACAAAAATTAAGCTCGATAGACTCCGGTGGGCAGGGCACCTAGCTCGTATTAGCGAAGAGGAACCTGCTCGGAAAGTCTTTTGTGGAATATTCTATGGTAGACGGCAGCGTGGTAGACCATGCTTGAGCTAAAGAGATGGCGTAGACCAGGTCGCCCGAAGCCTTGGGGTGCGCAACTGGATGGCGTCGGCTCGAGACCGGGATAGGTAGAGAGACTTGTTGAAGGAGGGCAGGACCGGACCCCGGTTGTCGAGCCGATGATGATGATGATGATATGCCTTGGCAGACTAGAGGCAAAAATTCTAGTATTGCTGAAGATAGAAAGCCCCTAAACATCCGTCGAGTCTATCTATTATTTAAAGAATACGCTGAAACATCACGGTCACTAAGCAAGCGGTGCTTGTGTCAGAAATTAGATGTAATTCTGGCCTTATGGCGGCCTTACACGACACAATATTATTGCACAATACTCAGTACTGTGCAATAATGTTGACCGTGTAAGGGCTGTATTGCACAATATTTTCGGTTTGCGCAATATATTGAGGGACATTAAAAAAAAAAGTTTAATAAAGGGTTTTCCATAAGAGGTGTTATTTTGATATTAATTTTTGGAGATAAATGATCGGATGTTTATTTCATTATAAAGAGAAAGGTATGCCGTTAATAATGGAACACAACATCAGCCAAATAGTCGCCATGACCACGCTTACAAGACCATATCCTTTTCATGAAATTTTCCATAACCAAATCGCAAAGTGGCTGCCCTATGTCCTCGATAGCCTCACGAATTTCATCTTTGAGGTCTTGAATCGACGCTGGGCTGTTGGCGTAGACCTTATCTTTCACGTGGCCCCAAAGGAAGAAGTCGCAAGGTGTTAAATCACAAGATCTCGGTGGCCAATTGTGATCACCTCTTCGAGAGATAACACGGTCCGGAAACTTTTCCCGTAAAAGATCGATGGTTTGAAAAGTAAACGTTGTCCAGATCAATACCATCCAATTCAGGCCATAAAAAATCATTAATCATCTCTCGATAGCGCAATCCATTGACCGTAACTGTTGCTCCAGCCTCATTTTCGAAAAAGTAAGGTCCAATGACCCCGCGGGACCATAAACCGCACCAAACAGTCACGCGTTGAGGATGGAGAGGCTTTTCAACAATAACTCTTGGGTTTTCCGAGCCCCAGATGCGACAGTTTTGCTTGTTGACGTAGCCTCCGAGGTGGAAATGGGCCTCATCAGTCAAGATGATTTTTCGATGAAATTCCGGTTCATTTTCATGCATTTCAAGGACCCAATCAGCAAAGACACTACGTTGTTGATGAGTTCTTGTGTTAACTGAACTTTATAAGCCTTAAGACCCAAGTCTTTATGCAAAATACGGTGTAATGACGTTTGTGGAATGCCTAATTCCAAAGAACGACGAGGAATGGACAAACCTGGGTTTTCTTCAACACTTTGGGCTACAACAGCAATATTCTCAGTTGTTCTTGAGCGACGTGCACGGGTTTTATTCTTCACATCACTAACTTGTCCCAACAGCTCGAATTTGTCCACCAATTTCTGTATTGCGGTCCGACAAGGTGCTTCACGACGACCCAAAAATGTTTTAGTTTTACGAACCGTCTCTGCCAAATTTTCACCATTTTTATAGTGAATTTTAATAATTTCAATGCGTTGTTGAAGCGTGTATCGTTCCATTTTTATTAATAACGTAGTTTCTACTTGTCAAATGTCAAAAAATGACAGCTTCAAAAGTGACAGCTACCGAAATAGCGGGCTATTCAAAATAACACCTCTTATTGGAAAACCCTTTATTTTATGAATTTTTGCTCCATATTTTTCGTTTTCACAACGAGGCAGATATATGTACATAATAAGGAAAGAGACGTAGAAATATTGCACAGTAATATCGAGTGGTATATGGACGATCCTTTTTCGTAGAATATTTTTGGACAGTATTATTGCGCAATAATATTGGGTCGTGTAAGGCGGGCTAAAAAAAATTCTCTATCTTTCTGTGAAACGCATAACTGTATCACTTTGCAATCCCGCTAGAAGGAGTTTGTTCGTATGACTCAAAAATTTAAAACTCATTTTCTGAAGAATCACGTTTTTTGAATTATGCCGCTTTTCTTAAACAGCGACGATATATCTCATGCAGCCTACTGGACTTCATTAACAACCATAGTCGTGTATTTGTATCTGATTCACTAACTGTTAGTTTATAAATATATCGAATATAAATTAGTTACTTTATTGCATTTAAATTTGAATTCAATGTGTTTTCGATTAACAAAACACTGCGGTAAGAATAAATAAAAAAAACCTGCCATAAAATGTTAAAAGCAAATATTCAGCATCAACTTCAATAATTCACAAGTTAACGACCATCTTTTGCTCCTTCGGCTTTGGCTATTCTTATTGTCAAAACAATGAAAAGAAACAAAAAAGTACAACAAATAACAAAACGAAGTGAAACGAAAATGGCAGATTCAAAATTAAAATGTAAAATTTAACAAAAGGGCTCAACAAGCGCTTAGAATTATGGCCAAGAATTGCGCCGAGCGCAGCGGACGATTTCAAGGATCTGCACGTAGTATAGAGCTGGCAAAATATTAAATGTGAATAAAATTACCATTCTCTTGGCCGACATTTCCATTGTTGTTATTTGCACGGGCAGGAGTTGTAGCTGAAGCAGCTCCAACAGGAGTAATACTCCTGCTTTCTCCATTGAGATCCTCAGTGGTGGCAGAAGTGGTTAGAGTGTTGGAGGTGGTGCTAGATCCGGTGCCAGTGCCATTTTCAGGACTTCTTAAGTAGGACGTGTTGGACTGTCCTTGTAGTAGTTTATTTTGTAGCTGCTGTTGCTGCCGCAGTGGGTGGTATTGCTGCTGCTTCAGTTGCTGTTGCCGTTGTCCTTCTCTTCGGCGTTCCTTAACGGCAGTAATAAAGAAAACGATTAAGAACAGCGCCAGGAAAATGAGATTGCTCCACCAGATTATTGGATTTCCTAATAAGTATATACGATAAGCATTGCCTGAAAAGAATTGCCCCTGTTGTGTTTTTAAGGGGTCCATACACCAAGAAAATGAAAATAAGAAGAAGAAAAATAAAAAAAAAAAAGAAAAACGTAACGGAAATTAAGAATATTACAATGAATAAAAAATTCAGAAATAAAAAAAAAGGAAAAAAAAAAAACAAAATATAATACAAACGAAATAAGAACGAATGGCCATCGCGAGTGCGACGCACAAAAATGAGGAATACAACAAAGACGATGGAGATGACGACAACGACGAAGAAGAAGTAGAGTAGATATCACCATAATTAGTTGAGACTTGAGAGTTCCTACCCCAAGAGTCCTTAATTTGTATTATTTGTCAGTGAAATTGCAAAGTTTAGCTGAAGCGGGAATTTAATTATATAAATTTGGGATTTAAGCACGGGAAACGCACTTCAAGTGGGTTGTTTGTTGGGTCTTGGGTCCTACTACAACACTCTTCTAAGTGCGGATACTTTCGACTGAAATGAGGGTTTAATTAGGAAGATGCCGTTTCCTTTTATACAAAAAAAAACAAAAATAAAGAATATTAGGTAAATTTGAATTAAAGAGAAAACGAAAATAAATAACCAGAAATAATATGATACTTTCTTAGTTATTTTGAGAACAAAAATAATAAAAAAAAAAAGGAAAGCAGATGATTAAAATACTAAAATCAAATTGGATTTGGGAATATCTTTTGCCAGTTGGTACCTACACTCCACTACGGAACTTAACGACTCCATACAATTTAATGTTTTAGCTAAATTTTCAATAAAAATGAATCTGATGGGTTTGAAAAATACCCACTATGGTCCTACACATCTTTAGAATCCTCATGCTTAAGGGTTCAAAAATCAAAATGTAAAAAAATAAACAGTTCAATGCAAAACCTTGTAGTTATCAGGGTTGCCGCAGCCTTTTTTAAAAGCGTAACAATTTTTATTTAAAAGTAATAAACTGAAAAAATTCAAAACAAAAATGTGAATCTAATGAGTTCGATATTATAAAACAAAATTACGCGATAAAAACTGTGTTTATGTTAAAGCTGACAAAGGAAATAAACTTGTGATTATAGACGCGATCGATTATAAAAATAGACCAGAAGACTTAATTAAAGAGTGCAACTACAAGCGCATTCAAAAATCACCACTTCCAAAAATGATTCGAGAAAGTGATGATTTAAGAAAAGAAATAAGTACGGTGTTCGGTCAACGTTTAAATCGAGTGCTTAAAGTTTCGAACCCGATCGTTGCAAAATTATACGGTTTACCGAAGATTCATAAGCAAGGAAATAAAATGAAACCAATTTTTCGAATATTAACGCGCCTTGTTATAAAATTGCAGATGGTAAGTAAGTGAAATTAAAAAAATACCACTTATTGTGAGTCTTTCGGTTAAATATTCATTCGATTTCGCCCAAAAAATTGAAGATATCATGATTGAAGAAAATGAATGTATATGGTTTCATTTGATGTATCTTCCCTATTCCCAAATATACCAGTTAATGTCGCGCTGGAACAATTCGAAAAATAGGTATGGAGAAAAATGGAGGCGGAACAAGACAGCATACTTAAAGGCGCTAATAAAAATGCTGTGACTCCAAATGCCTTGGATAAACAAGAAACACATCTCGTCCTGTGACGTCAGTGGTCTAAAGTGGTGGAGTGCGTATAGTGCACACGACTTCTAAGACTGAGCTATGATCTGATAGCGTGGGTTCGATTCCCATGGTGTGCATAGAAAGTTTTTCATAATAAAATTGGATTAAAGCTCAGCACCACAAAAAGGAGACTGATGAGTGCATAAGTGGCAAAGTACGAAATAGCTATATCTCCAGCCGAACAAGAGTGGTAGCGCCTTTAAGTTGTTGTTGTTGTTGTTCAAACATTCAATGAAATTGACGGAATAAAGAATGGTCAAGTCTAATAAGCTGACGAATAGTACAATAATAACAATAGTTCGAAAAATACTTAATTTCTTTAGATCTACCTGCTAATAAAAAATTGGTCTACATTCGCGCATCAAAAATTTGTATAAATCAAAGATTTTTTTTCAATTCAAAAAGGCACAAACATGGGCAACCCTTTAAGTCCATTGATATGAGAGTTGTTTACGGCTCATTTCGAGCTTAATTTAAAAGAAAAGCAACTGTTGCCGAAAGTATGGCAAAGATATGTAGATGATGTATTTTCAGTTGTTCATACAACTGAAGTAGAAAAAGTGCTTAATGTGTTAAACGATCAGTTCAGTTCGATTAATTTTACTTATGAACTTGATACCTTTTCTTGACTAAGATGTCACAAGAATAAACAAAAAAGTTGACATAGCTATTTGTTGAAAACCGACAAGCAATTTTAGAACAATAACTAGTGATTCGAATTGTTGCATACAACACAAGCATCATGCAGTCTTTCATGCAATGATGCATCGATTATGCATTTTAAAGATTTCTGCTTTGAATTATATGAAAGAGTGTAAGACATTAAAACAAATCGCGAAAGTAAACGGATACAGTGAAGTCTTATTCGTATTTTTCGTACTAGATGAGCCAATGACATAAAAATAGTCAACTAAAAGGTACATTAATAATGAATAGAAGAAGCATAACTTTAAACCTTGATGATACGCAAATAACGGTAATTTTACGCCTTTTTTTCTTAGCCATGCAAAAAGTTATGGATTTTAGAGTTCATTTAATTTGACGTACTTCCAAAAATGCTTAATAACAAAGACACATCAAGGTTGTTAGGAATGTTTTGACTCTATTTGTATAATTTAATCAATTTTACGCCATTTAAATAATAAACGCCATCTGTAACCTTGAAAATGATATTAAAAAACCACTATTTTTCAAAGAAATACATAACATTTTAAGGCATATTCACCAATTTTGACTTAAGAAATTGTAATCGCAACAATTAGGTGTTTGCTTATTGTATGAAACTGCCTCGTTTATAAATATCGCGAGTAAGTCATCTGCAAACGTTTTTAATAGGAGATCCTGCGAATGCAGAGATCAAGGATGTATTGACATTTTTCAATGCCAATCTTTTCTTTAACATCATGTATGAAGTGTAATGCACGTTATCCTGCTGAAATATCCTTGGAATAGGTCTTCTATTCATGAACAAGCTCCTTCCAAGAAAATCTATTGACAGAAACAGCGTTTTTATTGAAATAGTAACCAATTCGGTTTCTGATTGATCACTGTAATCAAGGATCACTGAGCGCTCACCGTTGGTTGGTAGGAAGATGGGGGACCATCAAATACCAGCTGCGTGCTGTTGTCATGTGTTCTTTCTATGTTTTGTTTATTAATGTCTTGTGTTGTATCAGCCAATGGTCTTAGTTACCAGTGCTGCAGTATTTCTAGTCCGTAAGATTTATCTTCGAAGTAGATTTGATGTAAATTTAAGTGTGAAGTAACCGATTCGATACTGTAGTTTCAAAACATTGTTGTTCAAAAACATGTTATCTATTCGTTAATTATTACAGAAATAATTTTGGACATCAATAAGTACCATCTAAGATTTATTTCTTTTCATCAGAAAAGACACCTTTTTTATTATTTTGTCAGGCTAAGTCCAAAGTTAACATTTCATTCCAAATAAGAAGCTACATGCAAACTCATTCCGTTTTTGATTCTGTTCTTGATTAAATAGGATATTTGTTGTAATTTTGGTAACTGTATGCATGCAGCCCGCAACACACGATTCATTTAGGTACTACAAGAAAATTTAAATAATATCTTCTATTTTTTGTTCGTTGATTGAACAGAATAAGATACTAATCTTTGAATTCACCGCTTGTATTGTTGAATTAAAACTTTTGAGATAATTTTCGGTAGATTTTATTGCCGTTTTAAGAATTTTACACAAAATTTTGTATCAAGGTTTAACTTACTACCAATCATACGGATATTTAATGGATGACAATACTTTTCAAAAGGTTACCTCTAACTTACTCTCTTTTCAATAACCAACCCTCTTTTTCTGTCAATTTAAAAAGAATTAGTAAGTTAAACTCTTGATTTGATCAGAAATTAACTTAAAATTCGTCTCTTTTGGAATAACTGCTGATAGTTAACCAAATTAACTGGTGCGACTAATCAAATGAATATTGCTGATTTGTTGCATATTTTAGGAAAAAACAGAACAACTACCGTTATGTGGATTTTACCGCTCTTAAACTATGTTTTTTTTATTAAGTGCAAATTTTTTTTTTAGTAGATCCATCTTATACTAAAAAAAAAAAATCAAATTTTAAAATGTAATTGCAGGGCGTCTTACCAAGTGAACCGCACTGTACACCACCCATCGATGCACCTATTTAAAACCTTCTATACTCTTTGACCTAAAAATAAATTCCCTCGCCCTAGAATCGATAGTCGCAATAAATTTAAACTAATTTGACGAAATGACCAAAAAAAAAAACACTGCGAACTTAGCTCACACAATCTAATCGTCGCCAGTAAATTTTAATAATGCCACATCATTTGTTATCCTTTTTCTGCATTGTCCCTTTAAGCCAATAACATCAGTCTTAAAATCACATACAAACACTTCCTGTGGTATACGAGGTAAGCACACCAAGATATAGATTGCTATTTAGCTGTATGAACTGAACATATATTCTATATTCCCAAACATCTTAGTGTAGAGTACGGAGGACACCTTTTTGTTTTCCATTTTGGCGAACTTGCTCCTGCAACAATAAATAATCGTACCGTTTTAAGTGTGTTAAAAAATCCTCAATAATAAACTTCAATGGACACCCTATAACGACAGACACAAATTGCTGTCGTTTGTACAAAAACGAACATAAGGAAAAACATCCACCGGAAGTGGCTCTACACGTTCAGGGCATGCCAAGTTGAATTTAAACACACATTCTTATGCCAGCAGGTACCTACATATATGTATGTTGAGCATCGAGGAGGTTTTAACATTTCCTAATATAAAGGACCTTTTAGAAAAAAACAAAACCATCAATTTCAATACAAGGAAATCCCCGACATCAACCATGAAGATTTTGCAAAAAAAAAAAAAAAAACCATCCCAAGACTCTAGGCAGGAGTTCATGAGTAACGCGTTTGTTCGTCCAGCTTGAAAGTTGGTTTGAAAAGCAGGTGAAAAGGAAATTAAATCAAACTCCTTGTTCCAACAAACCTATATCCTTACAAATTCCCTTATCATACCGAAGATTCAATTTAATAAAATTCCAACAGGACACATCCACATAACACACAACACTATATTATGTATATCTTTTGCTATAGCATACCCGGTAATTAATAGGCCATTGCCATGGTTTGCTTGTGACTTCACCCTCCTTGGGCTTGAGGCCGGCATTGCCCTGAAACATCACAGCATGTGATTCAATGAATCTTGACCAGAATCCAGGAGCATACACATGAAAACTCACGCTGGGCACTAGAAATTGGAAAATTACCCATTTTATACTTACTACATTTTGTGGCATAGAAAATTTTATACATATATGCACAATGCGGAAGAAGAATCAAGAACCAAAAGATGTACATAAACGTATGTGATATCTTTGTACTCACACTTTTTGTGAACATTATCCTCAACATTCCAATATGCATTTCTATCCCGCAAATTTGGATTGCAGGATACCTCTTGCTGTTCGAAACCCCACTTTGGCAATTGTTGTCCTGACGACGTGAGCGCACAATTTTGCATGTAATGAACAAGAAGGATTTTCGTTGAGACAGTTTGGACAATATCTTCATCATGTCCACCAGGGATGACAATTTTCCACACATCGTTTGCATCGCCAACACCATCCTGCAAAGTGATAAGAAGAAGTATTTATTAGATTTTTATTTTATATTATTATTTTTTTTGAAGATCCTTAAGATACTAAAAAGGAGAGTATGTTGTGTAAGAAATTTGACGTTTACGTTTCTAATCTTCAATCAAAATTCACAAAATCATCATTATCCTAGTCTTGTCTTTGCAATCGGGTACCACCCGATTGTTTTGTTCGTCGACTTTTGCAACGTCGATCAATACCGCGATCACCCGTTGCAATATCACGTGTTGTGCTTATTTCCCAAAATTTAAGGAAATACTGGTGGTATAAAATAAGGCTTGACGAAATGCTTAAAAAAAGGACAGTCCCCGGAAGACACTTTCAAAAATAGACCCCCCCCCCAAAAAAAACCCAGAACTCAGTCCTGTAGGTAGGTAGTATAAATAAATTTTTCCCCAAAAATAAGAATATAAAGATCCCAGGAAAAATTCTTTCTGTCAAATTTGGAATATCGCTTGCCGTAAAGCCAAGACCAGGAAGTAAGAACTAAGTCACATTCGAAGAATCCATTTTAGAAGAGAATATATCGCTCATTTACTTGAAGACTGTCATAACTTAAAAAAAACGGTATTTTTGAGTTAATGATGCAGAATTATTCGTTGTTCCATCCTTCCTTATCCTTCCTTATGAAAAAGATTTCTAGCAATAATCTTGTTTACCTTCCCCGTTAGAAGCGAGAATATGCCATTTATGTCATTGTAATGTACGAATTTGAAAACTTTAAACACCTTTTTCAATTTGACAGTCTTCAAGTAAATGAAGCTTTTCAAATGAAAGATTGCCAGTTCAAGCATGGAGAGTGTTTAAGAGTAATGCAGGAGAAAAAGAATGACGGATGGTGATTAGATCAGAAGCTGAAGAAGTTATTGGAAACAAGCTTCCATCTGAAAATTGAGATGACCGCATGCAGGATCAGTACCAGGATAGACCAAGTGATTCGTGGGAAGAAGAAAGTTCCATTTAAACAAAGAGATGGAGAGCCATGGAACTTACCTTGATTCAAACCGGTTTAAAAGTGCTTCGCACAGAAAAAAACGGAGATTATTTCGCCAGCTGATGTGAGGGCACCACCCCCTCTTCCCTCCATTAGTTCAGATGGAAAGACGCGGGATGACAATGAATGCAGAATCAACACCGAACTAGCCCAAACGACTATACACGCCCTTCTCCGCAACCCTCTTTAGCCCTACTGGCAACACAACAATCAACCGCTTCCAGGACCTAGGCAGAATGGTGTGTATTTATGGAAATGGTATAGTTCCGTTTAGACAAAAAGATGGAGGGCTGTGAACTTCACCTGAAGTCAAACCTGTTCAACTTTTTAGTAGAACGGTTCCACCCATAAAAGAATCAGTACCAGTTTTTCCCAAATGACCAATAAAATGAAAGAATGAGAATTCGTTTACCTTTGAGGTTATTGGTAACATTCGTTGTCAGAATCAGCGACTATATTTCAATGGTCAATGCGAGCAATTAGTCCTATCTTCATACATTTTTTTTGCGGCATGAATAGCTCACGAAGAATCAGGGCCTACTGCTTGACACTATCAACTATTTTCTATGTGAGTACTTCCGTGTTCCTGCTAAGACAGGAGTACTGGGGACCTACAATTTTCTGCCGGTCCTGAACAGCTGTCTGAGGTCCACTTTGGACAAGCGGTACCTACTCTGGAAGGTTTCGCCAATTCCTCTCAAGTGGCATTACCCCTGAAAAATTCAAGGTGACATAGGCTGGGAATCGAACCCAGACCTTTTAGGCCAAAAGCAGAGAGCAGATTTCTTACGTGAGAGGTAACCGATCCAAAATAATGATACAAGTAGCCCTGGTTATGGTGATGACGAATATTTTAGTCTGCCTGCGTTGTCGAGGAATAGTGTATTAAAAGTACCATTTTTTTGAAAATCGATTTAGTAAAGGGTAACCAGTTAAAATTTATTGATAACCAACGAGAAAAAAAAAACTCACTGATAACAAATATGGCAAAATTTTAAGTGGGGCCAAGCCCCCAGATGGTCCCAAAAATGCGTCTTTTCTGAAGTTTGTGGCATCCTGCAGACGGTCCCGAAAATGCGTTTTTGTCTGAAAACGCATTTATCTAGGGTAACCATTTCAGATTTACCACATCCTGTAGCCCTGGACTCCCTGATGACAAAAACCCCCATGGCATTCATTTTAAGTGGACAAAACCCCTTGCAGACGGTCCCAAAATAGAACAGAAAAATGAGTAGAACAGAAATAATGCATTTTCGAAACCGTCTGCCGGGGGCTTGGCCCGGGTATATTTGTTATCAATGAGTTTGTCGCGTTGGTTATCAATGGTGGTTACCCTCAGTAAATCGATTTTCAGAAAAATGGTAGGTACATTTGATGCACTTTTTCTCGACAACGCAGGCAGACTAAGGTCTTCGTCATCACCATGACCTAGACTACCCGTAACATTCATATGGATCGGCTACCTCTCACTCAAGAAATCTACTCCCGGCTCTTAGACTATTTGGTGTGATAAACGATAGGCCACAGAATATTTTTATCATATTCTTCGATTGCAATTATAGCGATTGGAAGATTATTGAATCTTTTACTCTACCGTAAAACTATGCAGTTTGATTAAAAAAAAAATTACTTCAGATTATCCCATTTTACCCAAGCGGGTACACCTAGCCTTACAGTTAATAATCTCGGATTATAAAAAAATTTGACTCTATTTTAACTTTAATAAAACATTTGTAGAAAAAATAAAAATAAAAATAATATATATAGCAACTATCAAAATGTAAAAAATCAAAATGGTGCATCACATTGGGCAGTAATAAAACTACTATTTTGAACCGAACTCAAAAATGTTGACAAAATGTGAAATACAAAAGTTATTCATATCACATTAAAATAATTGAAAGATAAGGCAACGGTTATACAATAAAAGCCATGTTTTTTTTTTTGTACCCAAGTGGATACATTAGTAGTTAATGGGCATACACTGGGCACCTGCAATGCACCAGCTCACAGAAAAAATACCCGGGCTGCAATAAGGCCGAAATTATTCGAAAAACGAATGAAAGCAATCAAGGAGGAAAAGCTCAAGAATGAGGAACTAACTCAAACAGCTTAAGAATGTTTCACAAAAAATCTGCAGATCCAAAAATTGCTGGTTGAAAAGACTATAAGCAATAAAAAAAAAAGCCTGATGTTCTGGTCCTGTAAATAAATTTTATTTTTAAAGCAAATCCATTGAAAAACTTACCTCACCATATCCTGTAACTTGGTGATGTTTTTTGGTCAACGGTGCCGGAACTCCATGTGAATGCAAATTCCGTTTTGTTGGTATATGTTCCAGTCTTACTAAATCACCATTTTTAAGCATTTGAAGTTCAGGAATAGTTTCTTCATTGTATGGCTTTATTAGCCATTTGTTGTTTTCGTCCTTGTGAGTGTATGTGGTAATCTGAGAAAAAATTACAAAAAAAAACAAAGAAAACAATTAAACGTTTTGCGAGTTTTATTGTTAGGTAAAGTCCTTTCGAAAATAAAATCCATTCGAAAGTTTTTTTTTTTTTATCAAAGAGATATAAAGTTTAAGTGGAGAGTGGATTTACAAAAAAAAATCCGAGTTAACTGAGAGAACCAAGGTTAATTGAATGAAAAAGTTGTTCCTTACACATACATATATGTATGTACGTATATGACTTGAATGCCTGGGTGGAAAATATTTTTTTATCTAGTGAACACATACAAACGAGTGTGAAATAAGCTTGTAAAGTTTTTTTTTTGTCTCGAAGTTTAAAAAAGTTAATTAATTCTTTCCTAATAAACCTAAATGTTTTTTTTTTTCATTTATTTTTGATTTTTATGTTTGGAAGTCTACACAACAGAAAACAGAAACAAGATTTAATTAAATTGTGGAATTATATTTTGAGAAAACTGACCAGTTTATACCAAATCCAGTTGTCATCTTCAGTCAGTCAGCCGTATACGTTTTTTTATTTCCAAGTTTAAATTGATTTTTTTTTTCAAAAAAATATTAAATACAGGTGACAATACCGACACAAAATATCGAAACAAAACTAAAACCCACTTACATTACGACCGGTTGTTTTGGTGCTCACTGCACAATGTTCTTTCTTCCTTAAAAAAAAAAAACACCCTTTAAACCAAAATATTTCGATGCATTCTTTTGGATCTTGGTTCTTATTGCAAATGAAACGTCGATGTCAAATTTTATCGCTGTACCACTATTGGAAAGGGGTATTCTTCAGTGCCCTGTTGCACTAAAAAATAGGATTTTTCATAAAAAGGACTTTTATATCCACTTAGAGTAGTCGTATTACCTTGGACCATTAGTAGAATATATATAGCGCAACTTAGAAAGGCAATATTGATGCATTTTTTTTCAAGATAGTGACCAACCCCCAAATGGGATTCGTTGGGACTTTTGGGATATGAGTTAGGACATTACACCCAACAATTTCCAGCAATAAAAATGCTGTTAAGTATTTTGTCCGGGTCAGGGCTTTTTTGGTTTAATTTCCCCGGTCTAAGAATTTGTCTAGGAATATTATCTTTAAGATAGACTGCAGAACATTAAAGCAGGGATGATGCATCTCTCACATGTAGATGTGACAACTTCCTAATAGGTTTAAATTTTTGTATGGGTAAATTTCAGATGGTGGTATTGTTTACCTAAAAAATGCAATTAAAATGAATATAATTTATGATTTGCAATTTTTATTCGCATATAAAGGGTGATTTTTTAATAGGTTTAGAACTTAAAAAAAAAAAAAACACAACAAATTCGAAAAAATGAATGAAATATTTATTTGAATCGATAGTTTGAACCTTGCAATTTAATGTTTAAAGATAATTTCATGCAAATGTTGACCGCGGCTGCGTCTCAGGTAGCTCATCCGCTGAGTCCAATTTTGGCATACTCTTTCACACATATCGGCCGGTATCTCACGAATGAATGCATGGATGTTGGCTTCCAGTGCGTCAATCGAAGCGGGCTTGTCCCTATAGACATTAGCCTTGACATACCCCCACAAAAAATAATCTAATGGTGTCAAATCGCACGATCTAGGCGGCCAATTGACCGGCCCGAAACGTGAAATTAACTGTTCACCAAACTCGCCTCGCTGTGTGGCATGTGGCACCGTCTTGTTGAAACCACATATCATGCAAGTCAAGAACTTCCATTTCGGGCAAAAAAAAGTTTGTTATCATCGCTCGGTAGCGTTCACCATTGACAGTAACGCTGCGATTCGCATCATCTTTGAAGAAATATGGCCCAATAATGACGCCGGCCCATAAACCGCACCAAACAGTGGCTTTTTGGGGATGCATTGGTAGCTGTTGCAATGCTTCTGGCTGATCTTCACTCCAAATGCGGCAATTTTGCTTATTTACGTACCTATTCAACCAAAAATGAGCCTCATCGCTGAACACAATTTTTCGAGAATGCCGACCATAAAATGGAAGCAACGCGCCATGAACATTTCGAACCGAGCACGAATTTTGATAGTAAAATTCAATAATTTGCAAGCGCTGTTCATTTGTAAGACGATTCATGGTTAAATTGCAAACCAAACTGAAGCTGTTTGACAGTGACACAAGGTACTAAACACACGTCAGCTGTCAAAACCAGTGTTGCCAAAACCAAACCAGCTAAAAAATCACCCGTTAGTATCATACATTTCAAAAGAAAAAACATGATCCTGAACTTTGCAGACAATTTGTCCGCTGAAGTTTGAACAGCCACTAAAGCCGTAAAACTTGTCCAATTTTAAAAAAACTAAACTATAATCGCTTTGTCTTGAAAAAACTCTAGGCGCGATATTTCTTATTTTTTTTTTTTATTCGTCTTAACAAAAAAGTTTTGGCCAAAAGATTCAAAATGGTCAAAATAAATTTAAAAATAAATTTTTGGACTTTTGTCACGACTGTAATAATGAACCGATTTTTTTAAAACTTACAGCTTTGTCTCGCTAAAATCTAGGGGCGATATTTTTATTTTTTTTTTTTATTTGTCTTAACAAAAAAGTTTTGGCCAAAAGATTCAAAACCCATAAAAAAAAACTATTTTTTAAATATTGGCAAGATGGAAATTGATAAAAGTCTTTAAGTTGGCAGCTTCATCACATAAATTATGAAAGATTGGAAGTTTTCTTTGCAAAAAGGACGGACTGCATTAACAAATCCTTTAGTCGACAGGATAACAGATTGTATGACACGCTGTTTTAATAATTTATCATTACATATTGTTTCGTTGTCATTAAAATTTAGATTCGTTACTTTTTCGTTATTTTCAATAATTTTCAAATTGTTTTCTTTTTTTGAATGTGGCACTCTTTGAATTTTAACTTTACCACGGTTCCAATATTCTTCGGATTTTATAATGTCCGGTTCATTAATTTTTCTCTTGTTTTTGTTAACATTATGACTTTCGGTTTCGGAAGATCAATTTGCTTGAAGGATGGCTCCAATCTTTTATAATTAATATGAATTTTAACTATTTTAAAATAGTTTTCAACGAAGCTGTTTGTAAAATGATTTGCTTGGGGTCCTAATAGAAGTGTCTAGAAAGGAATAAATGGAATAAGATGTTCCATTAAGTATTTAGCAAATACCTCTGACCTATAATAGATATTAATCTTTTGGCCATATCTCTCTTGCTAGGAAGAATACAAAAAAATATATAAAATACGTTACCGACATTTTTTTTAAGACGACGAAATTGCAGTACTTTTTTCTGAAATCAATGCATTTATTACAGTTTTATATTCTTTTGACCAAAACTTTTTTGTTAAGACGAAAAAAAAACTAAAAAATAACGCCCCTAGATTTTGGCGAGAGGAAGCGATTGCCGTAAGTTTTACGAAAATCGGTTCATTATTACAGTCGTGACAAGAGTCCAAAGATTTATTTCTTAAAATTTATTTTGACCATTTTGAATCGTTTGGCCAAAACTTTTTTGTTAAGACGAATAAAAAAATAATCTAAAAAATATTACCACTAGAGTTTTTCAAGACAAAGCGATTACAGTTTAGTTTTTTTTTTTAATCGGACAAGTTTTACGGCTTTGGTGGCTGTTCAAACTTCAGCGGACAAATTGTCTGCAAAGTTCAGGATCATAAAAGAATAGATGAAGGTATATTATCATTTCAAAATAATGGATTCATCCAAGGAACGAAATACTTAATTCTCAAAAGCTTTTGTAAAAATTAACATTTAAATTTTTTAACGCTAGTTAAAAATTAATTTAAAAAAAAAGAAACAACAATCTGGCATCGAGTCAGAAAAGCTTTTATTTCTTAATTTTATTTCTGGAAATAGCAAATAAAGTAGAATGATAAAAAAATAAATAAAATATAAATAAAATATAAATAAAAGAAAAGATAAGAGATAACAAAAATGTACCTATGTGTGTTTCAGATGAAAATTGTTAAAAATTTGTATACATTTTGGATATATATTTTTTTATAAAAACATAGTATTTATTTATTTATTTAATTTATGTGATTGAATTTTCAAACGTCTTTGGAGTTCTTGATTTTCATTTTTCTTGTTATTATCGATAACTTCATCAGAAAAAAGATTTTCTTTCCTTTTTTCTATTTCTAAATCTATTTTGAAAATCCCGTATAAAACTAAGTTTTCTTTAAATATATTTTAACGTTTATAAAGCTTGGGTTATGAACTTCAAAAAAAAAAAAAAAAACAAAACTGAACTTTTAATCGCGGACACCTTATCCCCTTCTAACAGTTTTTTTCTCTCATGCTTATCAATTAAGGTAGACCGTTCAATGGCGGTATCTTAGGCTTTGAAAATATATAAAAATTGACTGAACAATAATAAATTGTTGAGGTTCATATCTTTAACTGCTTTAACTTCCTATTCTTGTTTCACTTTGAGCCCAACCATTCTTGATAAGTATTTTTTAAATAACCTTGCATTTTAATGGCATTTAAATCCGCCATAAAAGGGCTGTTTAGCGGGAGTGCGGGAAAACATTTTCATCTGACTCAGACTGCGACTACTATAAAAAAAAAGTAAAAGTACCTACTGTATAAAATAAGGAGGCACAATATTATGGGTAACAACAGCCCGCTAACCGCCCACTTTATTGCTTTTACTAATAAACATACATATATGTACGTCACTGCTATTATAGGCGATGGATTTTCCACTGGAATCATCCAGCTCCAGCAGCAGCCGTAAATCGTCAAACTTCGATGAAAACATCCTGCGCTTGGGACAATATTTAATAAAAACGTTTGCCCCTGATCCCTGAAGCCGGAAAGCTTTTAATGGTTCAACCCCAATGCATATCACGTCGTCGTCGTCATCGTTTTCATCGTCGCATAGTCTGTTGCCGTCGGCGAGGCATAGTCGGTTGTCGGCCGACCTCCAAACCATTCCATCACGAAAGCTATTCCTCAATTTTGTTTTTGTTTTCTTTTTTTTTTTTTGTGAGTTTGTGAGTTTGGGTCATTAAAAAAATTTAAAAGCTTCTAGCAGAAAAAAAAAACATAGCAAATATCAATCCCAAAGGACCCTCAAACACACACATATGCACCAAACGACCCGCCTTGCTTATACATATCTATATGCGATGCTCTGTGCAGGATCAACATTATGGCCAAGGACCGCCCTATGGCACTTACCTGCTGCTGTCGGGCTCCAACATTCTTCGGATATAAATGGTAATGCGAATGTAAATATCCTCCTCCAGTTTTATGGTTTTTAATGGTAACGACAGAGCCATATGCCACCTCGCGCGGCATGCTAACATTGTACAATGAATTGCCAATGAGCCGGGACTGGAATGCTGAGCTATAAAAGCCGTCACCGTTGCCACTGCGATTCAACACTGACAAGTGGATGAAGAAGAACACCATGTACAAGAAAATTGGCCATAAAATTAATGCAATAGCACGACAAAATGTTTGCTTTATAGTTTCCACCTGATAAATAGAATCGTTCAGTTCCATCAGGATCATCATCGCATACAGCATATTATAGAGATTGACATCGTATATTGTTGGATTTAATGGTTTTACGGAAGTCAAACATGAAAAAGATGACAAAATAAATTTCAGTTAAATTATGATCATCAATGATTTCAATTTAGAGATTAAATTTCTTATTTTATAAAAAATGTTAAGTCCTCTGGATAGGGTTATTGTGATCCGTCATCTATAAAGTTAGCTATTCAATTATGTACCTACTCCAAATAAGCTTTCCACAACTTGTAGCATTAAATGTTACTACCAGTGCCTCTATGAAGCTCTCGTCAAATCACCCACCAAATTACTTTATCAAATCTTCTTTAGGGTGCCACTTTTCATGTGAAAATGCAAAAATACGAGGTGAATTCAAAATTCGAAAAGATCACCTCAAAAGCTATACAAAAATACAAATTTTCAAGATGCCTAAATATATCTTTTCTGTCGAAACTTACAAATAACTGAACTATACAGAATTGGGTGCAAAACCTTATTCAAATTTTAAATCTGATAATTCTAGGAGCGGGGGTAGTACTAAAAAGTTCTTCCAAAAGGGTGAATGGTGAAATGATCTACCAAATGAATATAATCTAACATACCTAATAAGAGGCTTAGTAAAAAGTTGAATTTAAGGATCCTATACTTAAGGACCATGTTTAGTAACGAAATTTTGTTGCAAGTAAGTAAGTATATTAATTTTATTTTTTTTGAAGTGGGGTTTTGTATATCTTATTATATGCGCAGTAAGGCTGCCTTATTCCGTCAATTTACATGAAAAGTTTTGAATAAAACAACAACACCAACAACCTGTGTGTTTTACTACCCAGTTTATAGGCTGGAATTTTAGCTATTTTACAGGCTGCCAACCCCCATCATCAGATGTTTGTTCGATTTATTTGAAAAAGAGATGCCCGAACTGGACTTGAACCATCGACCTGGCGATACGCAGTTCGGGCATCACTTTTTCAAATAAATCGAACAAACATCGACTGAGCACCACTAATGGAGGAATCTGATGAATGAGGTGTGGCAGCCTGTTAAAAAGCTATAATTCCGGTCTATAAACTTGATGGTAAGAAACACAGGTTGTTGTTGTTTTATTCAAAAACTTTTACTTTTTTTAATTTTGAATAAAATAAGGTTTAGAAAAATCTTTTTTTAAACCGGTACTCACATTTTTCAATGGTTTTTTAAAAACTCATTTTTTCAAATCAATTTAAAAAGCTGTTTTAGTCAATTAATTAACGAATTTCTTATGTGTGTTTCTGTTTTTTTCTTTTTTTTTTTTTCATTGAACATGTCAAAAACCCGTTTTTTTTTTGGTACTTTTAACGTCAAATTTCTTTACTGGTATAAACTTTATTACAAAAATTTTATTGGGATGTGAATGAAGCTCATTTCAACTGCCTAAAAAATCTTAAATTCATTTTAGAAAAAAAATTTGAAAATCGTTAGAGCCGTTTTTTTAAAAAACTATTTTTTCCATATAAAATTTTGCAAGGAATTATATAAAAAAAAAAATTGGTACGCCATTTTTAAGATATTATTTATCAACATTTGAAAACTAAAATTTGAAAAAAATATTGAATAATTTTCGAAAAAATGACTTTTCAAAAAAAAATTTTTAAATCCAAAAAAATAATTTTCGAAATTTTTTTTATTAAATATTATTACGGCAACTTAAAAGCATATATCTAAAAAAAATGGTTGAAATTGATTGAGTCATGAAGGAGAAAATCAGAATTAAAAAAAAAAAACGTTTCTATGGCATGTACCGTTAATAACGGTCTTTGAAAAAAAAAATAGTTCTCATTTCAAGGTAGACCTTACTCAAAGAAATTACTTTGATTTTTTTAATCAAAATCGTAGTCACTGTTTTTGAGAAAAATGAGTTTTTTTCTAAAACCGGTACCGTTATTTTTGGTAAAAAAAAAAATAATTAAAAAACGTCTGGGGATAGTCTTCAAAAAACGCCACATACCATACAAATTTTATGTCTTGACTAAATGTTTGTACGAATTCTGGATTCTTCACAAGCAAACGTTAAAAAATCCATGAAAACCAGACCTTTTGAAAAGCACAAAAATGCTTTTTTTATTGAGTTTCCTCTGATTACTGTTATCAAATTACATAATGGTAAATTTGGCCAGTATTAAGGGTATTGAAATTCTATACCATCCTCTAAATAAAAGTTTTTTTTTTTTTTTTTGCAGTGTAGGTCAACCAAATCTGAGAGAGCTCTTTTCAACAAAACAACCACATTTTTTTTAATATCAATTTAGCAAAATGTAGGTAGGTATTCGTGATAGAATTTTTCAGAAACCATACTTAGATTCAGAAAAGTCCAATCTTAAATAATTTTAAAAAAATATATGAAGGACATAATGAACTTTATTTTTGTAGACCAGTGGTTTGAAATAATAGGAAAGGTACAGTCGATTCCGCTTTACTGCACTCCGCTTAACTGAAAAAATCGGTTAAGTCAAACAATAAATGTATAACGAGTCTTTTTTTCAATTGTTTCCATGCAAACTACTTCGGATAATTGAGATTCGTTTAAGTGAAAACTCCTTTTTATTGAAATAAAAGACTTGAACTCAAATAAATATTTTCACATATTCAACTCCGCATAAATGGAAATATCACTGAACACTGTCACAGAATTTTCAGTTGTCCCTAGTTTCCAGTTATCCGAAGTTCGTTTGAATAAGAACTCCGCTTAACTTAAACGAATTTTCAGCAGTTTTAGTGTTCCAGTTAAGTGGAGCCGACTGTATTAGCATCCTATGGTGGTAAAGTACAGTTTTTCAAGAAATTTTACTTGTTATTAACTATAAAAATAATCCTGCAATAATAACAAATAAACATAATTCAATATTAAACAAAGAATGCATAAATGAATAGAAAAATTAAATATATACTCACGAGAGGTTTGTCCAAGTCACCAAGAATAACCCAAAGCTCACTGACCGTATGAAATCCAACCAACAAAACAATGAAGAGGCCAACAAATTTCACACTTATCGTACAAGCTAACATCGTGCCAGTAAAATACAACCAACGCCACCACCTCCATGTGTACGACTCGCCACTTCTTGTCACCTTCGAGATCTTGACCATACCCCACACAGAGGCAACCATAAAGCACAGCAGTATTGGATCCAGCAGGATGTACTGGTTGAGGGTGATGAGTCCCACGTCTGTGAATGACCGGAAAAGAATTACACACCACATCGGGTTGAAGCAGTATAGTTAGTCGCTCAAATAGAACTATCTTACCGAAAATCAAATAGGCTGTCGCCACAAGGGCTGCCTCATTGGATCCGGTAAGGTCGTGTACGGTGTCGAAGGCCATCGGAATGATAAGGGCTCCCAGAGTGGTGCAGAACTGTAAAATTGATGGCCATGACCATTAATATGAAAATAAGTAGATCCGGTAACCTCTCTCTCTTCTGACTTTCAACTCAACCATTTATCGGTGTTCGAGACAAAGATAGAGAGAGACAGAATCTAAAATTAAATCTTACGTAACGCATTCCTTCGTAAGGAGTGCTGTTGTACTTATCGCCCGGTTTATCGAAAGGGTAGGTGCCATTGTATCCGGTCAGGTAGCCAGATAGGCCAATTAACATCTGAAATTGTTTTTTTAGTTTGTATTCAAATTTTGTGTAAATGCAAATGTTAGGGGTTAATGGAAATATTTTCCAAAATAGGGCAGTTACAGAGAGGTTGCTTGGATACTGCTACAAAACAGCCTTTCTTACCTTGCCAAGGGGTGGATGGACGTCAAAGAAAAACGTCCGGTTGATGTACCAACTGCCCATTTTTCCGAAATGGGTTTCGTCCCAGCTGAAAGATGATTGTAAAATGATAAAATAATGAGAAATCGATTTTTACGAACTGACTATAGATGACTATTATACAAGAGTGTGTACAGGAGGAATACTTAAACGAAAAGCATCGGAAGGACGTTTTCTTTAGGCGGAAATGGAAAGTTGGAAAGTTGAATGTTGACATTGGTGTAACGATATGATTATTTAATGGGGGTGAGATGGGGTTCGCATTCGTTTTCGTGTCACGAACGTCTATTTTTGTGTCAAAAAGTTATAAAATTTGATTATGTTTGGGGTGACACGATTCTGTTTTTGATAGGTCATTCACGTTATACAGACTTTAATGAACTTAAAGTTTAATGTTGTTGCTGAACTTTTAACATTGTAAGTCTGGGGATTTCTGTAGTGTGATTAAATAGGTTTTTTTTTTTTTATTGGCTAAGGATGATTTGGATTGCAGGGGACTGTGAGTACTGAAAATAATTTTTTTTTAAGCAAAATGATCTGCGTACAAATAACGAACATTTGAATAATTAACGGCATTAAAAATAGTTCTAAGCAAAAATATCATGAGTTGGATTAAATATTAATAAAATAATGCTGTCATGTCTGCCTCGCAGCAAACTCATCTGTTCAAGTAAATATTTTTGAAAAATTGATAGAAAAGTAGTGAATTATCAATATCGACAAGCAGAAACGAATGAAAAAAATATTTGAAGTAATTATATGCAGAAAAGACTACATTATTGTTTAGGGAATGAATTTTGTTGGCTTAAAAACACTTAAGTTCAGCTGAAAAATACATGGTCTCTAGTAAAGACCAATGTTTTTAAGTTGGGGTATACATTGGGAATTCAAACACGGCCTGTACCTGACAGAACAATCTGAAGAAGAATTTATGCCGGCAATTGAGATTTAAGGAAGTGACCGAAATGTTTTCAATATCGATGACTCCAACAAACTCCTTTTAATAAAGTTGCTAAATACGAAGGCCATCAGATACTAGTAGAAATGAGTCAATCTGAAAAAATAGAATATTTTTCAGCTACCTCTACAAGTTTTTTTTTTTATTTTTTAAGGAAAAGTCACATCAGGCGCATTTCATGAAAATCAGTTATATACACAGAAGTATATCAAAAAAGTGCTCAATCCTATTAAAAAAAAAATAGCAGTTTACGAATGAAAATCCCAAGGGCTTATAAAACTGTACCAGTTTAATAATTTTTGTAGATATTGGATATCAAAAAGAAAGATTTTAAATTTTTTTAAAAGAAAACCGTGTTTTTTAGAGAGAAAAATAATAAAAATAAAAAAAAATGTGTTTCTAGATATTTTTTAAACTTTTATGTAACTATAGATGCAACTATTAATTAGTCCGAAAATAAAAAATACTGTCAACTTAAAAAATAAATGGCTTTAGGGACTTAACAAAAATCGGGTTTCGTACCTACGTGTGAGACACGTGATAAATCGTATCGGGCACGTTAAACAACTTTTAAGGGTTTCTTGTAATTACCTACTTATTTGATTGAGAATTTTTAAAAAACCTACTATATATAGCCGTGTTTTATTAAAGACTGACTAGCTAGTTAGTATTTCATGTTATTTGCCAAACCAAAATTAAATTACACTACAACATTTTTTGTTTGTGCTTTGCGAACCAAATGAAACACAGAGTATAGCTGCTACTCAGTCTTGAATAAAAGACAACTTACGATAATAGTTTTGAGGAGGCCAACTTACATTTTTTATATTTCTCTAACTTAAGTATTTTAAAGCACTCAAACTCTAGACAGTGGTAATATTAGTGTCAATGGCATGTTAAGCTCAGCTAAATACTTTACTCGTTAAAATAAATACGTTGTCATCGCTTAAATATCCTTTTGAACAAAATTACACAAAATTAATTTCGATTTTTTGTATATTTTTCGAATTAGAGTACAAATTCTCTTTTGATTCTTCGTAAATGTTGGGGGCTATACGAATGAATGTCCATCCAAGCTTGTTAACTTAAACTTTTTAGAAGTTGTTAATAATGTGTTTGTAAAACCGTTTTAAAAAGTTATATAAGAAAAAACAATATTTTCTGCATTTAACATTGAATAACTTCTGACTCGCACACAGTCCAACAATTGAGTAAACAAAACCAGTTTAAAAATCCAATACAAATAATTAAAAAAGAAAAAAAAAACATTTTTAAAGGTTATTTTTCACCATTTTGTTCTGATTGACAAAACACTCAAGAAGGTAGAATTAGACTGCCACATCAGTGGAAAGGTTTGTTCATACCAACATAATCAATGAACTAAAATTTGTTAAAAATTGACTAAGGTAGAGTTTTTGCGAATGTTCAAAAGCCACTTTTAGTCCTAAAACTAGATTTTGTGGTACAATGAAATTAATACTGACCTTTTCATAATCAATGCAATAACTTCTAAAAAACATGATAGGTTTCTACTGCATTATTTTGTTTTTATTTTTCATTGATTTTACTATTTAAACACGTACAAATAATGATAGCGGCCACTCCTTTGGCTTTTATCCCACTTTTTGCTAAATACTTTAGAATATTATCCAAGAATTTAAACTTTTAACCAGATTTTTAACGAAACACTATTCTTATATTATTACAGAAGTCACCCTAATTAACAAACAGTTTTAAACTTGATTTAAAAATTGATAATATTTAAGCACTTACAAAAACGCATTTTAACTTTTTCTACGAGGGGAAACACACAGAGTTTTCAGATCATTAAATTTAAAATTTAAGTTTTTATAACCCTTTCCTTCTTTAATTTTTTCCTAATTAATTTGATTAGTGTTCAGATTTTCTTTAAAGTTTTAAAAAATGCTGTGTTTAGGAAAATTTGCTGATCTACCTTCTCTAACTTGTGTTGCATTTAAAGTTTAGTATCTTCTTGTTACCGCATTTGGCTACACCTAAGCTCCTGCCAATTAATGTCATGTTACATAAAAAAACATAAAGGCTTTTATTTAAATTATCTCAAATCAATGAATATTTTTCAAATTTCATGACACCTGGCAATTAGTCTCTAAGTACGTTTCCACCAATTCTTTTTTCCCATTAGAATTATATGTGTTATTAAAAAAATTGAACCTTGTGCAGATCATATTTTCACTTAATTAATCTCAATTTGATGATTTTAATAAAATGTACATTTAAATTAAGGAATACTTCCAGCACCCGGGAAAGTTTTTAGCCAATTATTTACTTGTACATGTCAATTAGAGACAATTACAGAAAATAAACTAAACATCAATTAACATTTTCAGTTACCCCAAAATAAGAAGAAAAGTACAGTCGTGGATGTTTCATTATTCTTATTTACATGCATACTTTCAAACAAATTTAAAGTTGCAAATTTTTTTATCATTTAATTTGCAATTTAAAACAATAAAAAAAAATTCGAAGAGTTTAAATTTTGCGAAAAAGTTTATTGATTAGCGCCCAACCGGCTTTTTTATCAGAACAAAATCTGCAATATGCTTAGCATAAATTTTTCATACGAATATAAATGAGTACCTATGCAAATATTATTATGTTTTTGAACTCTTTATTTTTAAATTAATGATAGCAGAGTTATAAAAAAATAACTATCTCAACCAACCATTACCGCACACAAGAATAAATACATAAATAAAATTAACTTATTTAAATATAACAAAAAAATCTCTTACCACACATGATCAGGTTCACTGACCTTATAATATCTCGTTGCAACAGTCAAAACTATAACCGCACCAAAAATTACCCACCAATTTCTAAAAACAAACACGCATTAAACAAAAGAAAATTACAAATATCTTGCAGCACTTAAAATACGGAAATAAATACACAATTGAAAGAAATTAATGAAACTAAAGTTTAGTGCTCAACTCTTTTGTTTCATTGATTTCTGTTACAAGTCTTACAATTTTTCTATATATTTCTCGTTTTTCATAAGAAATTTCTCATCATCACGATGTTTAATTGTATTTTCAAACTTTTTATCACTCTTATTGCACATTTTGTGTATGAATTAATATAAATAAACAATAAAATAAATAAATCTTTGCAAAATCTAGAAATTTAATCAACTAGGAAAATCACTTTTTTTTAGCTGAACATAATTTCTTGTTAATGACAACCACGACTACGACGACGTGTCTCATTCAAAATGAATGTGATGGTGATCAGCTGAAGTTGCTGGAAGTTAGCTTCTTGGAATCTAAATAAAAGAAATCAGAGTAACAAAACTTGTTCTTGCATTGGAATTTGGAAGTAGGAAAGTGGAGAAAGAAAACATGAATTTGAAAGAGAACGAGTAGAAAACATAAACATTCCAGTATAAATTCAATCTCTTGCGGTGCACGTGCAATTGTTGTTTTTTTTTTTTTTTGTTTACGATTTAAAATTTATATTTTTATAATTCGTATCGTTTCTTTTTTTTATCATTGAATGATCGATCAGCAAACAGCAATGCCAGATGAAATTTTTAATTTCAGAAAAACAAAATTGGGGACGAATTTTAAATTGCTTGTTCTGAAAAAATGAAAAAAAAATGATTTCGAGGGCTGATTTTAAGTTTAAAATATTTATTTTAAAATATTTTATTTCTGATTTCTCATAAAAAAAAAAAATTAAAAAAAAAAACAAATTAAATACAATATTTTAGATTGGGTGTTTGTTAGGCGAGAAAGGTAACAACATTGTTTCTATAAATGCCAAAAACATTGCATTTACTTTGCTTGTTGTTTTCCTGAAATACATATATTTGGGATAGTTTATTTCATAAAATTTTAACAAAAGTTATTGATAAAAAAAAATATTTGTGCACAGAAAAAAAAATTGTGAAAAAAAATCCAAATGGAAAATCACACCAAGAGTGAAGCCAAAAATGTAAAAAAAGTACCTACTCAAAATTTACTGAGTAAAATAGGTTTACTTTTTTGAGGCATTTTTCTAAAATTTGTTTTTTAAAACTTTAAAATTTTTCTAAAATTTGTTCTTTAAAACTTGGCAGATCATATGGTTTGTCGTTTGCACTACAATTTTTTTTTTTTTTATTTATTTTTATAAAAAAGATATTTATGAACACATATTTCTCTTTTTAAACTCAATTCCAATTTTGACTTTTTAGAATTTGTTTATTTTGTGTTTTTTTATTTTCTTTATTGATTGACAATTGATTTTTGAAAGAACGTAGACTGTATCTATAACTTGAAAAAAAAACACATCCTGTCTCTTTTAAACGATTTAAAGTATTAAAAATAAAAATAAAAAAGAAGTATTATACGGGGTTTAAAAAGAAAATAAGTTTACTTTTTTCAGCCATTCTACAGATTTTTCTGACATTTCTCCTTGGAAATTTGGCATATCATGTCGTTTGTCGTGTTCGCTATTGTTTTAATTTTTTTAAATTTATTTTTATAAAAATGGCACCTAATTGAGACCACCAGCTTTTAAATACAAAAAACTCACCAAAATTATTCCAACCAGTCGTTCTTAGCTAACAAACATAAAAAAGCAGTAGGTACAGTTAAATTGAAAACCTTCTCCTTTTTAGAAGTTGGCAAAAATAAACGTTTTGTCTTTTCACAGAAAGCTGATTTAAAGTATAGATAATAAGAGAGAAGAAAATAAGTACTAACACACGGGCTTAGGTCTACTTTGCTGCGGATTTATTATTTTTTTCAGTAATTTACCTATTGAATTTGTATTATCAAACCTCCCTCCCGTATCAGCATTTTTTATACTCTAGCCTTATGATCTTATGATCATAATATGATCCTGTTCAACTGGTATTTCCCAATTATACTATATGTAGATAGAAGCGCAAATAGTATAATTTTTATTTATTTACCTAAAAATGGTGATAGGAGTATAAAATAGCAAGGTCGTGGAAAGTTTTATTCTCTAAACAAAACAATAAAAAAAAAACTACTTCTAATAATAGTACCTGGCAGTTCCCTCATTGTGACCTGTGAGCCTCACAATGGCAGGATAGGACTGTAAGTTTCTCTTTAGCTAACGTAGCGCCTACATTTTGATTTAGTAACACTACATGAGGTTTCAAGACTTGCTACGTATTTCATGCTTAAACCGCAAGAAAGGCACTTTCTACTTAAACTTTTTTTTATAACTCACAACTAGATGTCCCACAGATTCATGGTTCATGTACGTAATAAAAATTATTCCGAAATTTCGGAAGAAAAATAATCTTGTATCACAACCATTTCAGTGTTACCGGAAATTAAACAACTGACAGTGATAGAAATGTTTTAAAAATTTTCAAACTATTTTTCCTTGCAAATTTAAAAAATAATCTAAAATAATTTATAAATCAAAACAAAGACGTTAATTCTTTATTTCGATAAAAAAAATATTAATATAACCTCTGTTACGCATTAACAAAGGAAATGTCTCGAAAGCAAGCACGCATAACTGTTGATGATATCGAAGGTGAAACCCTTGCCAACGAGACGTTTATCGATAAAACAGAAGCACCAGCTGATGCGGAACAAACTAGTTTGGGCTTAAATGAACATAGTGGAGGTAGTTTGGAAGCAGTTTATCAAAAAGTACCCTCAAGCATGGATAAAGAAAACAAATCAACAGAAAATATTCCACTGAAACGACGATTATGTGTTGAAGATTTCGCTGCTTCTTATGATGATGGTCGCATTGACTTAGCATATCCGGAGCACTTGGAATACGAATCCTCGACGGAGTGCTATCCTCGAAGTTATTATACACTCTCTGGTAAAGAAAGATTACTGCTTTTGTTTGCTGAGAATTTTCGACGGCAATTTAACAATTTGTATCCCAATAGAAGGCCATTGCTATTGGCAGCTAAAAATGAATGTGATGTCCAGGTAAATAAATTACAATGAATTTTATCTAAGAACAACAAAAACATCTAAATTTAATTTTTGCAGAAACTTGTGTGTACAACAATTCGACCGACTGCCTTTTTGTTTCCATCTTTAATTTCAAGCCTAGAAGGATGTGCGGAATTTGTTGCTGACCTTATAGAATATCAGCCGTTGGAAAATCCGGGAGCCCTGGTAAGTTTCAATTTAAATTTATGTAGGTACGATTTTTCAGATTGTTATTGGTGCACAAAAAAAAAACAACGATTTATAAGTGAAACTCTAAAAAAATATCATTCAGATAGAAATGCGCCATATTGAATATTTTAGTTTCTGCGTTTAATAATTTTCGAAAAAAAAAAAACAGTTTTAACTGTTGAAAAGAGTTCTTTGTCACCTGAGAAAAACTTAAACTTAAGAAAGTTAGATTAATCTTTGATAACCAAGAACAACTTGCAAGTGCTACCACTAAGTTTTTGGTTGCAAATCTACCAATCGACCCATCAGGCTCTTTTTATTCTGTCAGTTGCTTTTACCTACGTATTTTTTGATGCTAAGTTCTGAAGTAGGTAGTTATTGATTTTAATTAAAAACCTTTTTTGGAAAGCCTTTAAAGTGTTGTATAAGAGAATATTACAAATGTAGGTATTTCAAAAACATTTAAAAAAGTCGTCTGCTAGAAAACGATAGACAAATGGTGCACTGTTAGCTTTAAAAAAAATAAGTCATTACAACTTTGAAAATACACCACTCCAATAGATTTGATTCCTCAGAGTATGGGAATAGTCAGGATCTTTCAATAAGTCTAGGAAAACGTTGTTGTAGGCCGAGTTGTTATAGTTTCGACTGAATCCTTTTTACTTGCATATTTTTATCTTACCTTTGTTGGCTGTAGGTAAAAGTTAAGCCTGTGGAATAACCGTGGCCTTGATACAAATCGTTTTCAGAATGTTTTTATAAGATTTGGCTTTAACTTTATACAGTTTACAAAAGCTACCTGAATTTTGCGATAAAAGGATACTATGCACCATACCATATTTATTCTTTTTCTCGGATATGTGACAATCTTAAACAGCTAATATTGTCTAAGGTCTTTAAAAATATAACTTCAAAGAAGTTTTTATCAATATAATCCTTTGAAAACAACACAAGAGTTGAGATAAACCACTAATTATTATGCCATATGGAGCATTAAATCCTTTTATGGCAAAATTCAGTTTCATTTTATTTACTCTAATGTAGAAGATTAATTTTTTAAAACCATTCTTGAAGCGATTTGTATCGAGGCCATGGTTATTGTAGACCGTAGAAAATTATTTTCCAGCTAGAAAACGTACGGAATCATAGAGCTGGGTGGGGCCTATTTTACTTTCACAACACTTTTCAATTTTTCTTTGCAAATTTTGTAAGGAAGGAAGTTATTTACAGAAATAACGAATCATAGAGCTGGTGATGCGTAAAAACGAGATTGGGAAGCCAAATTTTGGGATAACTACCGTAACAACCAAGTTTCTCCAGCTTTAAATGTTGATTAATTGCACTTGAAAAGGATCCAAGTGAAACAATCACAGCGGCCTGCAGAACAAAGTGAGCTGTGGTTGGTGCATTTGCCAGTAATGAATCATCGAATGCGGCAAA
The DNA here is from genome assembly GCA_948107695.1 of Meliscaeva auricollis. NCBI lineage: Eukaryota > Metazoa > Arthropoda > Insecta > Diptera > Syrphidae > Meliscaeva > Meliscaeva auricollis. The sequence goes on along the minus strand of OX403616.1, from coordinate 74,319,716 downwards.
AATGAGATTGGCTGTTAATGAAGACAAAACGAAGTATATGCTATCAACGAGAAGGGAAACTCAACATCGTCAACTCGACCAAAACATCACGATGGATAGTTATAACTTCGAAGCAGTCAAGAACTTTGTCTACCTGGAATCCACTATAAACTCAAACAACGACATCAGTGAAGAGATACAACGGAGAATTACTCTTGCCAATTGCTGTTTCTTCGGGCTGAGGAGGCATTTAAGTAGTAAAGCCCTCTCTCACAAAACCTTATAATCATCCCGGTCCTGTTATATGGGACAGAAGCATGGGCGTTAAAAGATTCGGATGAAAATTTGCTTGGTTGCTTTGAGAGAAAGATTCTTTGAGTGGTTTTTGGTCCTATGTGTATCGAAGGAGTATGGAGAAGAAGATTCAACAAAGAGCTTTACGGGCTGTACATCGACGTTGACCTGGTTAAGTAAGAACCTGAAAATACAGCGGCTGAGATGGCTGGGACACGTGGAGCGTATGGACATCAACGCACCAGCCTGACAATTCTTCGAATCCAACCCTGTTGGTGTAAGCAGCAAAGGGAAACCGTGTACCAGGTGGCGCACACAATTAGAGAACGACCTCAACCAACTTGGCGTGCGTAACTGGAGGCGGCTAACTGGCTGGAGAGGCATGTTGGTTGGGGCCGTAATCCATCCTGGATTGTAAGCGCCACCTTAAGTAAGTAAGTAAGGCCTGGAACAATATTTTTCTAGAGCTAATGAAATATCCTGACTGTTCATTATTTTTGAGGTAATTTAAAATAAAAGGGGATTCTAACAGTTTTTACATTACTTGATTTATTTAAAAAAATTAATAAGAAGTATTTTCTAAAAGAAAAATAATCATATAATTATCATTTTAACCATTTTAAATGCGATTAGGCTGTTCTCATGTGAAAAAAATATTCTATTTTTAGTGATCTCAAACGAAATTGTAATAGAAAGTTCCGTTAGCTTAACAAAAAATCCAGCAAAACTTCTTTAAATTTGAGAGACAGTAGTGTTGCCTTGACGCTCAGCTAGACTTAACTTATAATTATTATTTACGTACCAAAGAGGTACAAAAATCGCCGATTGAAGAATGTGCTATAAGTGGGGCTAATTAAGTGTGACGGACTGTAAATATATAGTTGGAAATGGCTTGGTTAGTGCATAAAATGTTTGTATCGCCATAAGTTCGTATCTCGTAGGCGACAAGAGCTGGGGGCTTCTTTGTCAAAATAAAAGTACATTCTATTAATTTGTTTATGGTCAAAAAAATAAAAAACGTTAATAAAATCAAGTGGAACATACTTGGCGGTCTCATAACCGGGCAAATGTGGTCCGATTTGGATGATTTTTTTTAAATGTTGGTTTTTATAAATACTTTAACAGTTACCGGTTAATTGCAGCTCTTATCATGTTTTTTTTTTTAAAACATGACAATAAGTATTTTTGTTCAAATTTTATTAAATAAACTATGCCAAAAATTGTCCAGGTCTGTACAAGGAAAACAACTAGTTAAAATAGGGGTCTATTTTTACCCGTTCACATAATTGGAGAAATTCTCGCAAAAGTGGACTTAAATCAGTAAAAAAAATTATTAAAATAGGACGGTCAATTATATGTTTTTTGAAAGTCAGAAACACGTTCTGCCATTTTATTTTGAAAATATAAAGTCAATCAAAATTAACTTATAATTTTTCCTATTTCGTTACCATTTCAATCAAAAAAAATTTTTAACTTCTTCGTTGGGCTTTGGTCCATCTCTTAGATATCTCTTAAAAAATAGTAAGAGAAGAGATAGACCTAAGGCCCACGAAGAAGTTGAAACTCTTTTTGATACAGCTTATAGCTAAGTTTTGAGCCGGACTAAATATCTTAAAGCATTTTTTTTGGTTGGATTTACTTGGCAGCAATGCCAATTCAAATTCTTGAAGTCCCAACGAATCTCATTTTGTATTTATCTTCTAAAATAATTGTGATTTAAATGTCAAAACAAGCTTTTTTGTATGCTGAAGCTTTTGAAATCTTAATTTTAAAAATCTAAACGAAGGTAATACGGATACTCTTTTAATAATTTTAAATAATTTTTTTAATGAAACCCCCCTTCCAATATTGGCATTGCGATAAAATTTGGCATGAACGTTTTACTTGTCATGACATGAGAACCAAGAACCAAAAGATATTTTCAACAATTGCTTCTTTTTTACTTTAAAAGAGTGAAATAATGAAAAATGTTGGTCTTACTGCGCTTTCATTCGATAGAGATGGCAAAAAAAAAAATCAAACAAAAACCTTCTATTCCTTCTATTTCCATATTAGCAATATTAATAACCTTAGTTCACTCTAGAGTAGACACACTAAACATTTACCATTTTGAAATCAACACTTGCTATGCCAATTTTTAAAAAAGTTCACTAGAAATGCCTAAACTTTTTCAATGTTTAATTTTTTTCTAATTTGGGATTAAGATAAAAATACTGTTTCCTTAATTAAACAAAAAACAAGAGCTATTACAATTTTCTACCACAATTTCTGGCCACCATATTGGAAAAAAACTGCAATAATACATTGCATTTTTTTGGGTTGACTTTATCTAATATAAGATTATTTGTGTGACAACTCCAAGGTAATATAACCGCACTTAGTAAATAATATAATATCTGTCTGTTGTTCCTATTTGAAGGAATAAGTGAACTTTTAGTGAAAATTATCTCCAAATAATAGGTACAGTGACATGAAAGTTTAATTTTATCTCCAAATAATAGGTACAGTGGTAGAACGTGACATAAAAGTTTCATTTTCGATTAAAATTATTAATTTATTAAGAACCATAAGAATTAAATAAAGTAATAAAAAACAAATATGGGCCATATCGGGAATATCGAAGCGAATTTTGTTTCTCTGGAAATATTTTTTTCCCCGGAATTTTTTCAGCGATCGTGAATCTTTCTTTTATTTCTTCATTTATAACAATATTCCACTTGGCGATTGCACTTTCTGACAATTCTGAAAGTATCATTAGCAAACATAGATTCTCAAATCTGCTATTTGTATTCCTGGACCAACATTTTTGGTCTTGGTATACTAGGGGCCCCAGCACGTAACTTGAAACAATGGAGTATTGAGTCGATACAATCGAGAATTGGCAGCATCTAACTTAGTTCAATCGATTGTTTTCCATTAAAAACATTTCATTGGACGAAATAGGATGCTTTCAATGCTCGATTGTATCGATTTAAGTCGATTGTGTGAAGTTACGTACTGGACTCACTGGTATCTCATCAACCAGCCTCTTCTACCTAACCAGGAAGGTAGACTATTATGGGTAAGGCTCATTTCACACGCAGCCGGAAACCGGCTAACCGATCAGGTTTGCCGGTTGCTGAGAGCACATTCTTATGGATACTTTTACTGACAAAACTGGACCAGTTAGACGGTTTCCGGCTTCGTGTGAAATGGGCCTAAGGGATGCCTCTAAGTTTACAAAAAAGTCATACGGAAATTCTTGTTTCTGGCTTGACACAATTGATGCTAGTAAAAAGACGTGGTCAATTATTGAAACCAGTGCCTACGTTTTGTAACTGTCACATGGAGAAAAGTTGTTGAGAAACATTGTAAATTGGCACAAATAGCATTTCTTTTTATAAAGTATTCATTCTGATTCTTTGTCGCGATTACGATGACCGATAAATGGTTTTTTTTTTTAACGATACACGTTTTCTTTTACGATTGTTCTCGGGCAGTCGTATTTGACTTCAGGTCACTTGTTTCATGTTTTTTTTATGTTTGTATGTCGATCTTGGTCTTGTTTTGCTATTTAAAATAAGAAAATATGAATTAATTCATAGTTCATAAACGGTTATAGTCTCGTATATCGTTTTCCTTGGTTATTGTTGCTTTTTGACAAATTTCCTCGATTCGAGAGTTACAAAACGTAGGCACGGTTTTAAAGACTGAGATAATATTCACCCTTATTCCGGAAGGCGTTTGTGCTAGAACACCATGCTCTAGAAGCGACAATTGAGGTTTCTGGGAAGACGACTTCACTTTAATGGGGAGAGAGATATGAAACAAAGAGAACTTTAAAGTTTTATTTTAACTTTCACACGAATTACGGCTTCTAGTGCGTGCCGTTTTTAGGCAAACTCCTTCCGGAGTTGGTAGAGTTCTTGAAGATTTCATATATGATACGATCTTTACCAGATGCGTTCATAATTACAGTATTTATTTCAGGAATAGTGGTTTTTGTGGCCAAGATATCACATTAAGTATCATTGATTCCGCTTAAGAAAATTTACTTGCCACTTAATCAGCTGATATACCAAATCATCAGCTGATATTTTCCTTTTCCTATTCTAGAATTTATTCGAGTTTTGTATTTGGTCAGGTTTGTTTGCTACCAAATCCATTGATTTAAATGAAAGCAACAGTTTTTCCAATTTCCTGTTCGTGCATCAGCTCTTTCGTTTATTTGAGTTTTATACACAAGCAGAGGCAAATCTGTTGTTGGTAATGGCCTAGCAGCTTTTTTAATTATAATTTTTGATTTTTAATCGACATTAGTACTGTTTGATTTAAATATATCCAAATGAACATGTACACCACAGAAATACATGAAACGAAATTGATTTGTTTATCACTTTCAATGAACAAAAGTGATAATTTTGACTATCAACAGCATTTATTCTACCCCAATTTTTGTTTTCCTCATTTTTTCCTCTTCGCTGGCTGAAAGTTTTTAAAATACTTCCTTCTCTCAATTAAAAGAAATAAAAACATTTTCTTGTTATTTGTTTTATAATTTTTCATATAATTTATTTTCTTAGATTTTTCCTGTTTCAGTTTTAACATTTATCCAACTTTTGAAACAATAACTTAGCGTCTATGTAAATAAAATTGAAACTAAATTGACTTTGACGAATAATAAATTACAATATTTAGTTGGATCTCATGCACAACAGAGAATAATAAAAAAAAAAAAAATAAAATATTAAACAGACAAAAATTAACATCTTTTATTTAAAAAAATAAAAATAAAACTCTAGTAAATATATTTTATAAATAATAAAAATTTATTTATTCAAATTAAAGAAAAAAAACAGGAATGTTGGTTGGCTTTAAATAAAAATAATTAAAATAACACTGTTTACACCTAAGAAGTTTTTTTTTATTCTTTCTTTGTTAAATTTTTACATGTAGAACTTTTAGTAGTTTTTTTTTTAAGATTTTTTTTTTGTGAGACTTAATTATATTTCTGACGAGAAGACCCATGGAATATGTAGTTCGATATATCTATCTTTTTGTTTAAACTAAAAATTTTAGTTTAGTTAAAATTTGTTTGTTTTGTTGCATCGAAGGATTTACGTCTTTATTTTATTTATGGTACACATTTAAATAAATTGCTTATTCAATTAAATAGTTTTTTTTTTTGTATTTATTTTATTTTAACATTGAGATAATGATTTTTTTTTTTTAATTTTATTTAAATTTAGCCTTAAGAAGAGATTCAGTTTGAATTGTATTTAATTTTTACAGCTATTTAAGATTTGTTTTGGTTGTTTTGTTTTTTGTTATTTATATTTTACAAAAAGGATATTCAAAAATGTAGAAAAGTCTTTTTTTTTTTAATTTGTTAATTTTTTTAATTTATATTCAATATTTTTTTTTTTTTATTTATAACTATTTAAATAATTTAACTAACAATAACATTTTTCTAGGGATTTTTTTTATTTTTATTAAATTTATTAGTTATAAACTTCTAACATCTACAAGGAATGAATAATGGAATAAAAGTAATTTATTTTTTTATTTACAATTATATCATAGTTTTGGCATTTTTGTGTCGATATTATCGTGAATTCTTTTTTACAATTGAATTTATTATTTTTTTTTTAATTTGAATTTTAAAAAAAAAATTGAACTACAAATCTAGAAGATGAACAAAATTTACAAACGAAATAAAAGAGAAAACAAAATTAAAAAACTTGTTCTTCATTCAACTCATTTGCATCAGACAGTTCTTCTTTGGTTGGTGGTGGTAGGCATGCTTCGGAAGCAACACTAGACAAAGACTCTTCGACAGGTTCTTCATCTACTTCTTCCTGGCCATCGCCATCGCCATCGCCCTCACCCTCTTCAACTTCGTCCTCGTCGTCGTCAGGTTCAGGTCGGAATGGACTACAACTATTGATGATGGGCTCAACAGTCTCGCAATAAGGATATATGTTGTAGGTGCTCAAAAGAGTTGCTGGTGGCGAAAAGGTATACCTATGATAGTCCTGATGCCATGCTAGTAATTGGTCGTGATCTCGAACTCGATGGTCTTCATAATCCTCATAAAATTCATCTTCGTCGACAACCCAATCTTCAACATTTGTTGCTGATGCTACCTCGCCTCCAATGTCTAATGCCAATTTCGGTTGATCCTATTTGCGACGGCGAATCTTCGCCACTTTGTTCTCTTCATCGCTGTCCTTGGCCAATTGCTTTTCGTTGCCAGACTTTATCGCCGATATGAGAAAACGGAGCTGCATCAGTTGGACAGATGTCACACGAGGATTGCTACAATTTTCAAGCCATTTGAGGAACTTCTCGCCGTGTTCGATAGCTTCCATGTCTTCACAGTCTGAGGAGGCATATTTGGCGCGTTCCTCTTCGTCAGTTTTGTTGGAGTTGTTGTTGTTGTTGTTGTGGTTATTGTTGTCATGGTTGTCATTGTTGTTGAGGCTGTCACTGTTATAGCTAGCGTCACTCTCACTACCACCGCCAACTTGCATGTTGTGGATGCTGCTGCCACTGCTGTTGTTCTCTAATTCACGATCATGATCTTCAACATGGTCATTGGATGGTTCATGCTTCATGTTTGGAGTTGGACCGTTGTTGTTGTTGTGATTCATCTTGTACAACAAATTATCCAGGGTATCTTTGGAGGTGTGTGTCGTAGCTGTATCAGCTTCGGACTTGATAATTGGACTATGTGCTGGACTTGGTGTTTTTGTTGATTTTGCCGATAAGTCTTCGGGCTTTGAGTTGCTAGTAACTTCGTTGTTGTTGTTGTTGTTGTTCATGGCATCAGTGCTATGGGGAGAGCTGGATTCTTTGGTCAGGTGAGAATAGAGGATATTCTCAAATTGAGGTTTTATGTCAATGGTCGTCGATGATGGCTGGAGGGCGTTATGTGGTGCTAGGGAGTTTAAACTCGCTCCAAAGGCCTTACACCAGTTGAACCATGCCGAGTTCTTATCGTCGAGACTGCCTGATGGTGTCGATGATGGAGTTTGAGGCGTGGACGAGATCGGTGGGGTTGATGCATGGACATGTTGTTGGGGTGTTGAAGATCGAATGGGTGGACTTGAGGAACTTATCGGATTTGGTGGATATAAGCTATTCAAGCCCAACATAGCTTGCTGCGACTTCAACCAATACAAAAGGGGATCATCCATTGCTGGCATTCCTGAACCCAAAGAAGGTGCCAAAGATGGCGAAGGACATTTCATCTTGTTCTTGTCATTTGCACTTAAATTCAGACCATAGCTATCATTTCCAGAGTTCTTTTGCTTAGCCCAATTTTTGACAGACAGTCCTTGGGTAATTCGATCGCCATCATTGCTTCGAGGGCTGTGCATAGGCTGCGGTTTTGGCTTGACATTTCGCAGAGAGTTGGGATTGATACCATTTAGACTAGACATTGTTGCCGCTAAGCTGGGATTAAGCTGGGCAATCAAATTTAAATTCGATGTCAGCTCGTTGAAGCTGATTGCAAGAGGACTATGCCCAAGGCCGGTCAGACCGGACAGATGACTTAAGCTCGATAGGGGACTGATAGCAGCAAGGGATGGATCATTTTGCCTTGACAGATCAGCCCCATAGCCTTTGTTTTTCACTCCATTCATGGCTACCATTTCGGCGTTCTTGAATGCATTGTAGTCGGGACCCAAACCATTGAAACTCAAATCGGACAGAGCTTTATTTGTGCTAAAGTCTAATCCATTTAAAGGGCTCCGCTTGTAACCCAGATCTTCGTACTTAATTTTGTTGGAGAAATTCAATGGCATCGATGGGTCCATTTTTTGACGCTTTTCTGGTGGACCACCGAGAAGAGCTGCAGCGGCAGCAGCAGCTCCATCGACGAGCTTGTCTGTCAACGAATCTGCGGCCATTTTGTCTGAAGCCGATTGCCTCGACATAAATCGCAGCTTGTCTTCATTTTTGCACCACCCACGCAATGTAGACTCCGGGACTCCAATATCTCGGGCCACGGAAGCCTTCGACTCACCATCGTGAATTCTCTGAATGGCATGAATTTTGTCACTAGGGGTCAAGCTCCGCAAGGGACGCTTGCCCTTCGTCGTCATCCGGATGTTCATCTGTTGGTATGTGGAAATATCCAACTTCAGGCCGTTCAGTTTTCCGGACGGGTGATAAATATCTAAAAAGAAAAACAAAACAAAATTAGAAATTATTTTAATTATAATTATAAAACTGCAAGGCTAAAAAACCAACCTAAGTTGAAGAGAAAAGAAAAAAAAAAAACAAATTAAAACAACAAAAACTATAAGGCGTAACGGTGTGTACCAAACAGCGACGAATCAGAATGTGTTTCGCGTTTGCCTGATTAAAAATTCAAATTGCCCCTCGAATCGAAAAACGTATAATAATAAAACAAAAAATGAAAACCCCGCTAAACGACAGTTGTAGAAAAGGATACGCCTGCTGCCTGGCTAGCTGATACTTAATTGCTCGGTGTGATGAACAAAACGCACACAATCCACAGGATATATACCTAGGGAGGACAAGGATGATGCTGCTGCTGCTGCTGCTCTAGCTCTCGTTCGTCTGTGTCCTGTTCCTGTATATTCTCACGCACTTCAGCCTAAAATCTGAGAAATTCAAAAATAGCCGCGCCGCAATCAAGTACACGAGTACAACCGCCAACACGGTGGTGGTGCTGGTGCACGAATGGACAACACGAATGACGAAGGAGCACGTGGTTGGCTGCTGCTGCTGCTGTTGTGGCCACCACAACAGCAATTTGGATGTTGGATTCTCCTCGATGATTTATGTTTTGTTTACCTGTTTTTTGTTTAATAGTAGTGGTGGCAACGGGGACAGCCCTAAAAACAAAAGGAAAAAACACATTTTTCAGTTTGTGTGTTCTGTGTGTGTGTGTGTGTGTTGTGTAGTGTGAAGAAGGATATAGAAGTATTGAGTTAAAATCAGCACACACACTCTCAAATTGACATTATAGTGTTTGCTCATAACTGTACAGTTAACGGTGTAACTCCGCCCAAAAAGTAGCATGAGGTGGTTTGTGGACCAGTTAAAGAGGTGGCAGTGGGATTTTGTGTGGTAGTGAATGGAACCTGTTTACCATGCGCTAGGATTTTTTTATGTCTTGTTTCCTTTTTTGTTTTGACAAGTTGTTTTGTTTTTTTTTTCTTTTTTTTTATTTGGGGGAGCAATTTAAGAGAGTGCGCTTCTCCTTGCTTAATGTATTTGTTTCTCTTACTGGAAGTTCCTGAAGATTTGTTGTTTCTTTTTGAAACTGGAAGACTCTTAAGTTGTGCGTAGGTATTTGGGAGCAGTTAAAATGGGGGTTCAGAATGGGTTTTGTGTGTTTCTTTTTTCAGTTAAGGTCAAATCTATGAATGAATATTTTTTTGTTTTGTGTGAAAAATGAGTGTATGGGGTGGGGACGGGGAATGGGATAAGAAAACAAAAACTAAAAAGAAGATCTTGTTAGGGTGGTCGATTATTAAAACTATAGGTAGGTATATAGGAATCTTTAGACATGTTGAATATGTCGGTAGCTATAGTTGGAAGCATGAATAGATTGTTTGGTCTTTTTTTTATTTTAACCTTAGAAGACTTTTGCGACATTTGTTTGATTTATTTTTGTACTCAATTCAGTTGTTTTTTTTTTTTTATTTACATGCACATCAAAATGTTAAAAAGTATCTATTGCTGTTTATTCTAAATTACGATTTTAGAGCTGAGTTATTATTAAATAGGTAGGTGCTCAATGCTGCTATGAATAGGTAGGTACCCAGGACATTTTCCTCTATGTTTGTTGTTTCTTGTGTCGATTGAGTTAAAAAAATACCAACATTCATACAATGTAAGACCTAATTTTTAATGATTAGATACTAGTCCAATATTTTCCAAAAATAAGTCAAAATTGTGGAAATCAGTCAAAGATTAAATCAACTTGTCTTAGAAATTTGAATAAAAGGAAGATGTTAGGTAAGAGAACTCTGGCGAGGGCAGCGAAAAATTTTACCCAGCCGGGCTATGTATGTTTAGAATGAAGGTTTTAAGTGAAAATACCATGAACCCACGAAGTGAATCACTTAGTAACGATTAATGGAGATTTATGTAATTTTTTTTATGAGAAGAAGTGATATTTTCTATTAATATAATTTTCTTCTAGATTCTAGAAATTTTGTTTTTAGAGATTTAATCGTAAGAACATTATAAAAATGACAGTATGCTAAAGTTATTTGGGACAAATATATAGTGATTTCTATAAAAATGCAATTTTACTGCTAAGGTTTATTCATCAGATAAGTCTATAAGTATTAGCTAAGAACATCAAAAATACTTGGTACTGTCGGTACTGTTTGTAGTAAACAGTTTTTTACATTAGCCATAGTCTTCTTTTTAACGTCTATTTTGAATTGTTAGAAACCCAAATGAATTATAAAATAAGAGCCCCTTTTCAGATGTTAGAATTATACTCGACTTCGGCCAAAATTATGTTTTACAGAATGCACTAAAAACAGAATGGGGAGCAAAGTTTTAGGATCTGCTGAGGGAAACATTTTTCAGTGTCCTTGGCTTACTTCGAAATTTAGATTCAATACCAAATGCAACAATTTTCGAAAAAAGAGAAAGAGAGTTTAATGCCAAACACTATGGAATACTTTTTGAACATTAAGTACAATTATTGTCTTATTTCCTCCAATTCGATGTTAATGTAGATTTGTTACATTTTTTGGTGAGCTATACCATAAGATCACCAGTGCAGTGGAACTATTTTTAGTAAGCAGTATAATTCGAAAGAAACGAACAAATAAAACAAGTGCTTTGGGAATGGAAAGCAATATTAGAACCCATCATATAAATATTTTCAGAACTAACCAAAGTTTGAAAAAAAAACCTGATTGCAATAGATGTTGATACTGATAATGCAACTTATCAGCATCAGCAAAGTATTGATATTCGAGAAGTTATATTTAAGATAATCCTTCATCAGTGCTTCCACTAATTTCTGTTCCCTTGATATCGTTTCTAGGGTTCAAATTTTCTTCACTTTCATCAAGGAATTGATTTTAAAAAAAATGTAATTTTGTTCGATGAATCATACATTACAGGAAACGCATATTTCTAGCGTTAACACTTGACCAAATCCATAGCTTGAAATGTGTCTTAATTTACATTTTAAAACGACTCCAAGCCATCAAAAATTGATACCTTATACGAACCACTTTAAACTTTTCAAAGCAATAAATAGATTTACTTTTTTTAAGTTGTGTTTGTGGTAGTGAAATTTGTAAAAATAAATTAAAAAAAGTGCAAAGTACTTGGGGGAATTGGGCCCAGATTGATGCATCATTTGCTTCACTTTCCACAGTTTTCATTTTATACACTAAGTTAGCCAATAAGGAGAATAATTAGCTACTTCTACGAGATTGATTGCCCTTATCTACGCCACTGGTTTGTACCTGGGCATGGAGGTTTTATATTCATACAAAACCAATCCAATAGAGTTAAAATTCTCAAACCAAAACCAATTTTACCGAGGAACAAGTACTTACCTACCAACCTATACGTATATTCTTTTTTTTCTTTAAACTTTAATTAAGGTAGGTATCTTTATCAAAACACTGCGATCCTTAGAAAATATTTACTAATACCTCAGAACAAAAATAAAAAAAAATGTGTGCCACGTGGGTAAATATTTTTTTCATCATCTTTTTTACCCATGTCCGTTTTTATTAAATTCTTTTGTTTTGTTTTGTTCATAGTTTTTTTTTTTTTTTTTTGTTCCTTCACTCCCACGCCAGACAAGAGGATAACAACACTTAACATCATTAAGAAAGTGCATTGTAAAAATTTAACAACGTTTGTTTTCTCTCTTCCCATTTTTTTTTTTGTTGTTCCTTTTTTCCAGTCAACACAGAAACACACAAGGAAATATCCTGGAATAGCTACCTATCTACTTTTTTTTTTATATATTGTCTTCAAAGAATGTAGACTATTTTCTTTTATAAAAAAATATTTCTACCTATACACTATATGACCCCCGTTACTTTTGTCCCAGATATAGTATAATAGAAGAGTACCCTACTCTACAGTCTTTAAGTATGCGTGTGTGTGTGTGTGTGGTGATTTGTTTCCGATTCATATAAAAATTACAAAATGTTACCACAAAAAAAAAAAAGAAAAAAAATACAATAAAAATAATAACGGAGAATATAGAGACGAATAAAAGAAATAAAATAATGATGATGATGTCCTTTCGCCGGGTTTGTTTGCTTTGCTTTTAACTATGTTATGTACTGCAACCAGACGACGACGACAAAACACAGAAACACTAAGGAATTCGCCGGAAAATTAAAGCAGTCAGGAGTACATATAGTCTAGAGTTGATTTTATGTGTGGATATAAAAATGTTTATGAGATTTTTATGTAAATAATCAGCTGATTTTTGTACGTGACTTTTGGGATTAATGCCGTTGAAGCGAAATTCATCCCCCTTTCTCCTACATAGCCCCCATCACACAAGTTCGCCCCAATCTAACAATCTCCTTTCACATATAGTCACAGTTCATGTCCTTTTTGACTGTCTGCCAGTTGAGGTCTGGAATGTGAGAAACTGCAATGCATGGTGTTGAAGTTGTAAAAGGAAGCTAGCTTCCTTCTATACAAGGACCTAGCTATAGTTACGAGTATGAAGGTTTATGCATTGGAGTGGAGTAAGTACTAGAACTGTTTTTTTTTTTTCATTTTTTGTTGGGCGTCCGGGAGAAAAGGATCCTGAAAAGTTTGTGCGTTTGTTTACTGTGTGGGGAGATGTTTGTTGTTTTCATTTTTTTTTTCTTTTCTTTTTTGAAGGGGGGAGGGCAAGGGGGTGGGAGGGGATAGGTCAAAGGAATGAACTGCTCGTGTAATTTCATTGCGGGCTACATGCTTGGTCGTGTGTTGACTATAATTTTGTGCATTAGCTTTTTGGCCCCAAGTGCAGTCAACTGGTGTCCCTTTTTTCAGTTGTTGTTTAAATATAAAACAGCGATATGTTGCAGAGGTATAAAGAGGAGTATTTTAGCTGTTTGGAAGGTATGTATTGTGTGGTGGGAATTATATTAATGATGATGATGCTTTTTTTTCGTTTTGGTGATAAGTTGAAAGTTTGTCGTTCGTTAGGTTGAAATATTTTGTATATGAAAGTGATACTAGGTAATTTAGAGGATTAACTGAGATTTGCTTGCCTTAATTGTAGGGATATCGAAAGTAGCTTATAGCTGTCTTGTTATTAAGTTGTGTTTTAATCGTGGAAACAGGCAGCTTTATTGCTTTCGGATTAGATTTTGATGAATAAACTAAATTCACGTAAATATGTAACACAATGTTCCTAGCATCATGAGCAATGTGTTTGCTTATTATGAATTTTAGCTTAGTGAATATATTGTGACTGTAAGTAAATGGTTCTATCTTTATACCTTTCTTTCTGCCCTTAAAAAAAAAGTTGAAGTTAGCTCATTTTACTAAAAATTTGTCTACAGTTTTTTTTTCGGCGGCGCTTTTTGGCATCTCTATTAGATAAAAATGGCATTTAGTAATATAGCTTCTGCTACGAGGGATTTACAGTAAAAAAAAAACAAACAACAACCACAATCTTCAAAGATGTTCCGACTTTATCACCTTAATTATGTATTCTTTATTGCTACACTTGAATTTTACCTGCAAAGTTATCCTAATTTATTAAAACAAACAATTTCTTTTCGCAGAAATTATAATATTTCTTGCGAAGGATTAAATATCCATCAGTTAATAACAGAAGTGTACATATATTAAACCACTAAATTTTTATTACCTGTTAAGGTTAATTATCTGCATGAATATGAACTAAAGACAATAAATTGTGAGAGATAATAATCAGTTGTAAAATGATTTAATGTGTAACACCTTTGCTAATCCAGAACTAATAAAAACCGCTCACGAAAATCGCTGTTCTAAGAATTAAAACCAATTTATTGAAAAAAATATTAATTGCTCTTACAGGTGCAATCTTGTGGTTTAAAATATTGAAAATGAATGCAAAAATAAAACTCAACAACTATTTGAACAATATTGCATTCAAGGAATTTTCATTATTTATTTGAAACCTAAAAACCTAGTTTTTGAGAGAGCATGTTCAATATTTTAGAAAGGTGTTTGTAACTAAGCCAAATTTGAAAATTGTTAAAGTTTGTAAAAATTTTGTACACAAGAAAAAACACCTTTTTAATTCAGAGTTAAAAAGAGTGCTCTTATATTTTATGAATGTGCTCAGATTTAATAAAAAAAATCATTTTTGCAAAGTTTTTATCAATAGATATTGCTTCGAGACTGAAGTGATTAAAGGTTTTCGTCCTAAACTTTGTAAAGAGCACCAAAATGTTTCACTTATAAAGTTTAACATACCGATGCCGATGGTAACATGACAGAACTTATTAAAAAAAAATTTTGGGGTATATTGCAGAATCGTTCAAAACAAAAACGTAGTCTGAAGTTATTTAGGTACTAAAAATTCCTTTTCAAGGTTTTCTTCTTTAAGTTTTTCTCTATCTTATTTCGTAGAACAAACATAATTAGCCAAGAATGCATGAGGCAATGGTAGCTTAGCTATGATTTTTTGATTTCAATAAGTCTATTTCTAATTAAGAATAGTTTTTTAGAAGAGTTGTGATGTTTAAATATTAGATATTTTTACCATTATAGGCGGCGGGTTTGTTAATCGGGCTAAATAAATAGGTCAAGAGCCGAGGATATTTTTGTATAGCTTTATTTATAAAATTTGTTTAAAGTTAAGTTTTGGAGAATTTTTGACGTTATTTAATCAATATTTGATCTCGAAAAACAAAAGAATACAAACAATCATTTTTATTAATACATTTTTATTGGTAATTTTAGGGCGGAATTTATAGTCATTACTCAAGTCGAGATTTTTTGCAACTCCCGTAAGTTGCTCAACCGAAGTTCGTACTCAAAGACAAAATGGAAACTACTGAGGTAATCCTCAAGAAAACGCTTAAGAATTCCCTCACAATTTTGATTATAAATTGCTTAAGTGGCCAAAAATGTCCTGAAACGTACGCTTGAGAAAAATTTTGAGCTGAGTGACGACTATGAATTATACTCTTAAAGTTTGTGTTTGGGCCAGTCAATTTTGTTTGCTGAAAAATTCGTTTTTTATCACGAAAATTTTGTCGGCTAATTCATCATACCTAACTAAAAGGTATAAAAATATATTTCAGTGCAAAAACTATAATAAAACTTAAGTAAAAAGTCAGCTCGAAAGGTCTTGTTGCGAGTCAGTGTCTATTCAAATAAGAATTTGTAATACAAAATTGAAGCAAAATAAAATTGAATAAATTCCAAAATATGTTTTGCGACTAGAGTTGCAATAATTGGTGAAAAAAAGTCGTCTGTTATATGACTAACTTTTTTTTTTTTTTGCCCCCAATAGGCTAAAACTGTCAATTATTATCAGTTGATAATTAAGAAACATCAAAAATTTGTATTTTAAAGCACAATAATTTTGTTCAGTTTAAAATTTTCTAAAATCGAAAAAATCTTATAATGACCAAGGACCACTTGCACGAATCGAGTGGATCAGATTTAACAAAATTGCGAATAGTTGCATGAATGACAAAATTTCTGTAACGAGCAAATACCTACTATGTACGTCCAAACTTTCAATACTTATGGTTTTATATTCAAATTGGGATCGGAACCCATTTTGTTACCTACTTAATTATGAAAATAGGGTAATTATTCTCTGTTTTATTTAAACTTGTATAAATTGAATTTTAAAAAATCGAATTTAAATTAAATAATAAATAATTCAAAATTGCAACACTCAGAAAAAAAAAACACTGTAATCCCAAGAACTTTCCATTGTTGTCAGAGATTGTGGATTAAAAATTGTTCAATCAACAAAAAGTTCTTACGGCAACAACTAATTCTTAATTTTTAAGGAACCAAAGTATCAGTTTAACAATCAAGTTCTTTATAGAACAATTTTTGTATTGTTAATCATTTTCAACAACGGAAAATAGTAAGCCGAACAGTGGCATTGTTGTGTCAACTATTTTTAATGTCAAGAAATTCTTTCAAAAATGATATTGTTGGCCCAACAATTTGTTTCTTAAAGTAAAAAATACTTTATAAAATACAAATAGTTGACATAAGAATAAGTTTTTGGGCCAAGACATAGAAATATATATATTTACTCAAAAAAATGAGAAGCCATATTGAAATGTGAGAGAAATGTCAATTTTTTACCTTGAGGGTTACTATAACTTGGGAAAATTTTATATATGTTGAAGTTAAATCGATAATACTGAAATAATTTGAATTTGCATTATTTTTAAGGGGCTTCCTAATTTTTCGAGGTAAAATGTATTATTTAGCAAAGACAATTTTAATTGCAATAAGATTTTGCTTTACAAAATATAAATGTGAAAAATAAAAATAGAAAATAATACAGCCAATATTTAAAGTAAGAATAATAAAAGCACAATCCATGTTTTTGTTTTTAGTTTCAGGAGAGAAAGAAAAAAAAATGATAATGAATCAAAAGCAGGAAAGTAAAAAAGTAATTTTATACTTTCCTCATTTCTCTTTATTTATTTTTGGAAAAAAGTCATTTTGACAGCATTCTAAAATTTTAATACTTAACGTTGGTTGTTGAGTTAAGAATTTTAAGTAGGTACTTAGTTTCAGAAGTGTAAAATTTTTACGATAACAATTTTATTTCTGACTGAAGAGGTGTGTTCGTCTCATAATCTTTAATTGATTTTCGTTTTCAAACAAACAGAATAATTTTGTGTTTAAGGCCCAGTTAACAGTTCAGGTTTGCGTCATTTTTTGTACATCATAAGGCTACTACATTTCAAAATAAATATCTTTTGTGTTCTTTAGTGCTGGAGGCTAAAAATGCAATTTCGTTTTTTTTTTGCAAGCCATAGCTAGATTAGGGAAAAAGTACTGCATGAGTCGTCTGGGATAAGTCAAAGAAGTAAACTTCGGTATAAAATAAAAAACGATTGACAAAAAATAAAACTGTTTCGAAAACTAAATTTTTATTTTTGGAACTAGGCTTAAAAATACTCACAGACATTATTGCCAGTTTGAGATATCAAGCTACTCAATCTAGTTTGAAGTTTGCACTCCAAAGTGTTTGATACTTTTGTAGGTATTACATTTTTACCTGAATTAATATTGAACTTAAGACGATTTTTTATCATCTTTAATCCATAATTATTGCCAACTGTAAATCATCGAATGTCCACTTAAACTAATTTTTTTTTTTTCTGAGAATTCATAGGTTTGATTTTTTAATCATGGATTTAGCTAATTAACCGATTTTGGTTGATTGGCACCATTTAGAACCTCTGAAAATTATGCTAAAAATTTAACTCGCTTGATCTGTTAAATGAGATTAAAAGATTTGAATAATTTCATTTATGTTCTATGGCACACGGAAAAAATTAAAAAAGGATTTCAAAAATAACATAATATAGGAAAATTGCATGTTCCTAACAAAAAAAAAGTTGTGCTACATTCACAACTTTTTTCAATACTTTCTTCTACGTTGTTTAAGAAATACTGATTTGGGAGATTTTTTAGTTCCAAAAACATTATAATCGAAACAAATCAGGAGTTCAGCATCATTAAATACCTACTCATTTTTATACAATTGTTCGAAACTAAATGAAACGAGCTTTTGAGATTTATAATTTCAGACATTCCCGGACACAATTTTAACAAGGAAAAGAGTAGTACTAAAATGATATTTTTTCTAATTTGAAACGTTAACTAAATAAAACAATCCTGAAAGATTGATTTGGACTTTGTGTATTCAAAAGCAAACAGTGAAACATAAACAAACAAAATTGTGAAGCAAAGTTCTATTTTAAAACTTAGGAGAAGGCTGTTGGTTGGTAACTGATAACTGATAAAAACTGCAGAATGCCTATTGATTTTTGTTGTGTTTAATGCAACCTAAGCAATAATGTAATGTTATCGGATAACTTTAACATAACAAATTGAGTTCATGTTCTTGATAATTCGTGCCCATAATCTCCCTACGAAGTAAAATATGTTTACCTTAGGTATTCATTTAATGGATTACCTTCTCCAAATATCACATTGTAAATTGTAGGTGTATATAATTTTATTAAACGGATTTTTCTTAAATACCTATTACTTCTTTTAATTTCGCGCCCAAACAATTGTTTTCATAACTTTTTTTTCTGGGCTTGGACTATACTAAAATAATTATGATAGTAAGAAAAATAGCGACAATCATTTTATTCAGATAAAACGTTATAAGTGAGAGTTAAGTCATTATTAAATTTAAATTAAAAAAAATCCTAAAAATTGAGGGGTACCTTACGACTGCTTCCATTTCAGCTGATTGAAATATTATTTGATCAGTGATCAGTTAAATTGGCAGGTACCTACAAACATACCTACTAATAAACATACCTACTAATAGTTTTAGAAAGCTTCAAATATAAAAATTTATATTTTGAAATCTGACTTACAATAATTAAAACACTGGTCCCTAATAAGGAAACGAAATGGAAAGTATTTGAATAAGGTTAAAATTTTTGTAAAACTGTTTCACTACACTAGTTCATGGAGTTTTCTGTATTTTAACTTGATACTTAAGGAAATGAGTTAAAAAGACTTTTCAATGAAATTCGTACCAAATAGGGTTTTGAAAATAATAACAGGCTCACTGAAACACATTCTGATCTTCCTTCACTTTTAATTGTTCTTTGCAATGTTTTTTTTTTTTATTTTAATTAAAAACTTACCTAAACCACCAAAAATCCTGGAACTATTGTGTGCCTTGCACACAGTTGATGTTCGTGTTGAAAAATGATCGCTAATTATATCCACAACTGATCACCGGCACAGTAGCACTTTTAATATTTTTTTATTTTTTTTTTTTAACTTTGTTGTTGTTTTTTTTTT
Source organism: Meliscaeva auricollis (assembly GCA_948107695.1). Taxonomy (NCBI): domain Eukaryota; kingdom Metazoa; phylum Arthropoda; class Insecta; order Diptera; family Syrphidae; genus Meliscaeva; species Meliscaeva auricollis. The sequence continues at coordinate 74,300,456 of OX403616.1, read as the reverse complement.
TGTTTGCAACACTTGTTGTTGAGTGTACAAATTAATATCAACCAGGAGATTGTCACAAATTCTCTTAAAGAAGATCACTCAACAGAGATAATTAAAATGAGAATTCGTTTCATCAAAAACATAAATTCACAAGAAACCAAAAAACCATTACAAAAAAAAAAACCACAAAACACCACTATAAGCGCGTGTGTTCAACTTGTTTATCTCTCTTTTTTATTGTTGTTGTTGTTTATTTGTTAATTTGCCTTTCGTTTGCTTAATTGATCCAATTAATTATTTCACTGAGTCTGCAATTTGTTGTTGCTTATGTATTGTTGTTGTTAAATCACTGATAAATTATCAAATATTAGATTTGATAAGCAGTTTGTAATAGATAAAACACATCCTTTTGAGATACTCGTATACTTATTGGTACACGAAACTATTTAGGTATTCTATTTAGGTTATCCTTGATTTATATTTTTCAAAAACACAGAGGGACTTTTTTATTTGTAATCCTTTTGTTTATAATTAATTTTTTCTTTGTTTACACAAACATTCGCGTAAAATGCAAAATTCCGTTGCACGAAATTGTTGAATGGGCTTGAGAAATCACAAGAATAAAAACAAATTTATGAAAATATTGGCAATATTTTTTTTTTAATTTAATCCTTTGAAAATAACTGCACATGGAAATGACACAGTGAGTGTTTATGTGTTAAAATAGCGCACACCGCCTTTTCGTGTCGGCAGCCAAAAGTACAATGATTAATAGCGACTACTTGGTGCCGGATTGAAGGCATCTGCAAAATCAGGAGGCAAAGGCAAAGGCAAGACGACTATACGACGACTAACATCACCAACCATCCAGCAGAAGAAGAGACGGAGACCATCAACCACCAAAATAATACAACACACAAGATACAACTCCTTATTTCGCTGCTGCTGCTGCTGCTGCTGCTATTGTTTTGTTATGTTGTGTTCAAGCCGTCCCGGTCCCGGTCCCGTCGTCGTTGTCGTCCGTTCGATTGTAGTGTGTCATGGGAGAGTTTATAAAGGTACGGTATCGGTATGGTCCTGTGTGTGACCGTTATTTTGTGTTTTGTTCTTCTCCTCTTGTGCACACGCTCTTTCGCTTTCGCCGTTTTGCTATACACTCGCGTTTCTCTACTAGATTTTCTGACTTGACTGATCGACGAACAAGTCACGTATGGATGATGGGACGACACGACCACGACGAGGACACCGACCAAAATTTTCCAACACTAAATATACACGAAATGCGGCGAGGGACGAGGAGCAGCAGGGCAGACAGAGGACAACAACGAAACGATGATGATGATGATACGTACGGCGAGCAAAAACCGAACCGAACACACAAGCCAAAGCAGAAAAGGACCTACTAACACAACGACATTATATCTACGAATTATGGTGTGAGGACGAGAAGGACTATTATATGGAGATGGAGCATGGAGGACATGTGAGAGATGTGAGGATGACGACCAAGATGAAGATGATGGTGGTGGATGGCGATGGCGAGTGTTTGATGATGAGAACCGTTCGTTGTTGATGATGCTGATGCTGTTTCGGGCTATGTGTGCGCCGCGATTCCACTTTATACGGTCCAGTCCAGTTAGCGATAGAAATTCGTGGTGTTTGGCATTTATTCCCGTTATTGTGTTGTTTTTTTGTTCCTTCTTCTTTTCGCCTTTCGCCGTGTGTTCCGGTGTATTTTCTGATGATTGTTTGTGGGCAGCGTTTCCCTTGGGTGGTGGTGGTGGTGGTTGAATGGGTCGTCAATGTGGGTGGAGAGTAGATAGAAGGATTTTGTTTGGCTTCAAGCGCGACAATTATTATTATTGCTGTTCTGTGTGTTTTTCGCCACTGCCACACACATAAGAAAATAAATGTCCTTTTCTTCTAAGGTTTTCGGGAGACAAGCATCAGCTCAGCATAGCCAAAAAGGAGGTGGTGTGGAAGAGGGCGCGCACATATGACATGCGAGTGTACAACGAAAGGATAATAAATTGAGACGGCGAGTGTGTGTATTCTGCTCTGTGTGCTATAATCTTGATTCTCTTCTTCTTATTCGCAATTGCCTCTCTGTTTCTTTTGGTCGAAGTTTCTGTGATTTTCTTCTTGTGTGTTGTTTCTGTTTGACCAGTGTCCATTCACAAATACCAATATATTGCTCACTCTCGCAAACACACAAACACACACACAGAACTGAGTTATTTTTGTGTGTGTAGTTGTGCTAATCATGTGAGGACGACGACGACGATTAGAATAGGACTAGCATATGCAAAGTCGTCTTCGTTGTCGTTGATTTCGTGTGAGGATTCTCTCTTCTTGGACATTGAGCGGCGCGGCACTAGCGAGCGCAAGATGTTGTCCAGCAGCAGCAACCGTGTCGTTGTGGGGTTTGAGTTTTGGGTGATAGGTAGAAGGTGGGTGGTGGAAGAGCATGCCCAGCGTTAGCATCCTTTATGTCAGTTTCACTTGATTTCGCGTTGCTGGTCAGCTCAGTTGTTTATATAGAATTGGAATGAGAAGTGGGCATTTATACGCGCGTGTATTTTACCATTTTCTTATTTAGAGCTTGGATGTTTGTTAGGAGGATAGAGGAGGGCGATAGGGAGAGATATGAACAAAGACTTATTCTTTGTTGGATGTATGTTTTTGGACTTTAAAGTGTGTGTGATGGTTTTCAAAGTTTTTCCTTACCTACTCTCTTATGTGTCTTTGAGTGTTGTTTCGGCGTCGTTTTCTTCATTCTTCTCAGTTTCTCACACTACCTACACTCTTGATGGCGAGGCGATGCTATGGTTTCGCGAAACATGTGTGCTCTAGGTAGGTAGGTACTCTCTATGTAAATTGTGTGTCCACCAAAAATATAACTATAGGTAGTCAGGTGGTTTATGAGGAATACATTTTCTTTGGGGGATGGTTTTTTGTTGAGAAATTATTTTACCAACACAAATATAACTACCTAGTACCTGTTTTATTACTTTTCTATCCAGTATCGGACTTCTTATCAAGAACTTTATATGTAGGTACCTTATCCGCCCCCTATATAGGCCCGTCAAAGAAGAAATATAAGTTTTGAATTTAAGACAAGAGAGTGGTGGTAGCTACTTTCCTGATCCTGAGAGTTCCTTAGAAGAAGAGTGACCATTCGAGTTTAAAATCTCCTCACACACTCATGATATTAGATATTGTGCGTACGTTCTTATGCGTACGCATAAGATTTCGCCGGAAATTCAGCCAGAGACTTGGTATTTTAAGGTCCTGTGTGTGAGTGCGTGGCGTGTACACGAAACTAAGGTACGTGCAAAAGGATATTCTTACCTACCTATGTGTTTTGCAATTTCTCCTTAAAATTATTATTATTTATCCTTCGAGCTCGCACAGTGGTCAAGTATTAGAAAGTATTCCCATGTTTATCCTGGGACTATCCTACTGTGCAACCTCTTATTTTTTTTCTTTCTTTTATTTTTGTTCTCGTTGTTGTTGTTGTGTGCTCTTCGTCTTCATCCCTTCGCTGCCGTTGTTGGTTCTATAATGCGATTTGCGCGCACAATGGTGTTGATGTCTTTTCAGCTCATCCACGTATGTTCTCGTTATTGTTGAAATGTTTGTTATTTCTCGTGTATTTGTTTAAAAATGAAGGAACAAAATAAAAAGACTTTTAACCCCTCGTTTTTTGACAATACAAGGCTTACCGCGAATCTTTTGCGATAAATTATGTTTTTGTTGTGTGTGTCCCTTGTCATTATTCTAGGTTTCACCAAGGGTCGTAATTAGTTCTTTGAAATTTGCGGATGACCAGCATTATAACGAAGATTGTTACGATTTTTTCTTTTGAATTCTTAAATTCTAACCGGCGCGATTTATTTTTGCGATTATTTCTTCGGCCACTTGTTATTGATTCTTTATTAGAAAATTTGAAATAGAAATTTAAGCGCAAAAATAATATCCTTTCGGTACAAAGTTTGGGGAATATCTGTGTGAGGATAAAAGAATTCAAGCATTCATGTTGAATAAAAAACCGAGAAACGAAAAATGAAAAAAAAAAACTAGAAGAAAAAGGGAATCAAAAACTATCGTACTGCTGGAAAGCACACGAAGAATCTATGTTATGTATCTATAGAGGAGTTGTGAGCACTTTCATATCCTTGTTGTCGCCATCTATTGCCATATGTGTATTCACATACCTATATGATGGGGGAAGACTACTCTTTTTTTTAAAAAAAATCTAAGGATGTTGCTAGTTACCTACTCCTTCTACCTATACCTAGCTTCTCCTGAGTTCAAATTGCAGAGAATATGACGATTTTTTTTTTGTTTTGTTTTGCTTCTTCCTGTGTTAGAAAGGCACACGTTTTAATGCAGCACTACTGAATAGGACAAGAAAAAAAACTGTTCTTGTGAATAAGTCTGTATGAGCACCGCAGCATGGGTCCTCCGTCTAGTCATGTGTCCAGAGCACAAGACAACTTAAGCCCCCAACTTTTGTATACATCCTATAGCTACACACTTTCAACTTTTATGCAATGCACCGCATTCACCCGCGGTAGCGTTTTTCCTATTTGGAGCTCTCTAACATTCATTTGATCCTTTTTTGCTGTCTTCAAAAAGAAGAGAAGTTTTTAATGTTTTTTTTCTTCAACTGTAGTTGTTGTTGTTTTTATTATTGTTTGGTTATTTTATTTTTCTTGTTTTGTTTCATTGGTGGTGAAATTCTTATAATATGCGCTGTTGGTTAAGTTAAACATAGTTTTAAAAGTCCTTTTTTGCATACATGTTTTTGTAATTCTTATCCAAGGTTTTTAGGGTGTAGTAGGTTTATGATTTATTGGTATGCAATCTGCATTATCAGATTTCGGATAATGTGTTCCCTTGTTCCCTAATAAGGAAACAAAATATTACAATTTTAGATATTTCCTGAGAGTGCTGCCAGTTTTAGAGAAATTTACGTATAAATTAATCTTAAATTGGCGATTGCTAAATGTGCGATTAACGACGAAGGACGACGTCAGAGCTCTTATAATGATATTATTTTAAAATTTAAAGTATTCAGCCCAAGAACAATCTTGATGCGATAGAAACGTACTAGACAGATTGATGATATCGAAGTACTTTTCGTTTAGGAGAAAAAGTGAAATTTCCAAAAATGTGACAGCACTTGTAAGCGCTGAACCCTTTTCGAGCAATCAGTTTTTAAAATAATTCTAACATAGATCGACTTAGCCCCACTAATGGAAGGAATCTGATGATCGGATGTGGCAGCCTGTGAAACAGCTATAATTCCCGTCTATGCTATGAACTTGGTGGTAAATCACATAGGTTGTTGTTGTTTCATTCAAACCTATAATGTCTCTATTAGGAGTTAGAAAATTTATCACTGTGGCGCTACACGACGCACAACTTCCAATAACCAATTTTAATTCAATTTCAGTCATATTGCATTTCCTATAGGAACTCATTGTCAAACATAACAACGGAAAATAGTGGCCACTAAGACCCTCTCCAGTATTTATTGTGAGAGCGTCCTGACTTCGGAGCTGAGCCCAAGTTAACTTCTGAAATATGTCTTTCTAGGTTAGTCAATTTTGATTCCGATTTAACTGGTTCAAAAAATTTGTAAACTTAACTCTAGACAACTTAGCTGATATTTTTTTGAAAGATGCTAGCAATCATTAAAACTTCTTTGCCATACCTAGTTGGTGTAGCTATTTTCTTACTTTTCCGTTTACATATAGTGTATAGAGAAAACAAAGACATTGTTCCCGAAATACCTTAGAATGATAAAAAGTAAACTTTAGATCATAAATGAATTGTGGCGTGGGAGCAGATTTTTTCTCAGACATTCTAAAATCAATATCTCTTTTATTATATTCGCAATTTAATAATATCCATTGACAGATAAGCACATATCAAGGCTTTGAATGCCTTATTGGCAAATGAATGCAGAACAGAACTAACCGGCCTGGCCATAGCATGATAATCAATAATGAAATGATGGGCAAATTTGTATGAAAAATGGGTGTACATGATTTTTTTATATGGGGACAAAGTTCAAAAACGCCGGAGCGATTAGCGATTAGAGCCAATTGAATGCACCAATATGTCTCCACTCAGTAAAATAATGTTTTAATTGAAACATTTTATGGCTCAACACTGGTTTAAAAAAAAATAAAATGCACGACTGGGTCGCACGTACTTGCTCTTATAGATAAAGTAACTATTTATGCTAAGCCTTTTTAATTAAAAAATTGTACATAATTGCAGTTTTAGAAAAAAAAAAATTAAAAAAGCATAAAATTCGTTTTTCAAATGACTAAAACAGCTTCTTAAATGAATTTAACCTAAAAACGAAATATGCAATCTGATTTCTTCTATAATGATACATTTAAAAAAAAAAAAATTTGAAAATCCTTAGAGCCGTTTTCTAAAAAAATCTATTTTTACTATATAAAATTTTGCAAGGACTTTAATAAAAATAAATTGGTACGCCATTTTTAAGATATTATTTATCAACATCTAAAAACTAAATTTTGAAAAAAAATATTCAATAGTTTTCGAGAAGATGTTTTTCCAAAAAAAAAACCTTTTTTTAAAAATCCAAAAAAACAATTTTCGAATTTTTTTTTATAAAATGTTATTTCGTAATAAGGTTTAGCCGTAGGAACCGTTTTTGAGAAAAATTAGTTTTTTCTAAAAACGGCATATGACAGGTACCGTTATTTTTGGTAAAAAAAAATATAAAAACGTCCTGGGATAGTCTCCAAAAAACGCCACATAACAAGTTTGAAGTAAATCGACCCATCCGTTTAGGCTGTGGCCTCTGATACATACAGACAGACAGACAGACAGAAAAGCATTAATTATCTATCATCGTAATGTCATGTTTGATTGTTATCTCAACTTTTTTTTTTGTACGAATGCATAACTTGATATAATGGTACCCATATCGCAAGTAAAAAACGTTTAAGATTGTAGCTTCCAAAAATTTAGAAAACTTTCCATGGCCATACTTGTGAGCAGTCCAGTAACCTTGTCGTTTCGTGGAAGGAGACCTTGCGTCAAATCCGGTAGTTTTAAATTTTTGCTAAGTTGTTTATGGTGTTAAGCCAATGTTAAATCCATTTTTTCGACCTCGAGCGCCGAAAGCAACATTGAAGAATGGAAAAAAAACCGCAAAAATAGCGTTGACACACCTAGCTGGTTGCCAGCCGCGAATTATTGAGCTAGCCTTTGCCAGATTGGTTAGACCACAACAAAATTGTTTTTGATGGCGTCAGCCGGCGAGCATGTCGTCACCTCAACAAAAACCTAGTTTCGAAAAAAACACATTTGTTGTTATTCGAATATTTCAAATATCTTCAGTCGAACAACTTTCAAAAGAAATTCATAAAATATTGGCTATTGAATTCTACAAATTACAAATACTCTAAGTTTTGTTTTGATTTGTTGGTTGACTTACAATCTTTGATTGAAAAAAAACCGTCGAATCAAAAAAAAAAAAATATAATTTTGGAGTGATCTTAAAATTCGTGTAGTAAACAAAATAAACTTGAAAAAGAATGTAAGCACGCTCGAACGCTCGACTTATATGAAAATAGCATAAAAACATAAAACCCACGAAGAAGTTAAGAATTTTTTTTCATAATCAGTTTAATTGGTTTTTTTTAGCCTAAAATTGGAGTTAACCCTTACAAGAAAAAAATTAAATACACTCGCGGTTATCATTGCCTCTTTGAAAAGGCAATAAAATCAGTGGTTGTAATTTCCTTTTGTATTATGAAATGACTACGAAGTGATATTGCCGTGGATGTTATTGCACTGTTATTTGATAGAAAGTGGGAACACTTACTCTAAGCATAGCAGCATAAAGGCATTAGAAGTCTATAAAAGAAAACAAAAAAAAAAAATTATCTGTGGAAGACAAGTACCTTTGTAAAAAAGACATTCGTGTAGTGTGTAATTTTTTGCATCGTAAAGCTGCTATGTGTAAATTTTGAATAATTCATACTAAAATTGATACTTTCTGGTACTATACTACTTTCTGGTACTATACTACTTTCTGATACTTTTGTTTGTTCATTGTAGAAGTATAAATTTATGTTTGAAAAAATAAGTCGACAATTTTAAAGAAAAAAACAGCAACAAAAATTCAGTTCTATACCTATGAAGAAATCCAGTTCGAGCCCCCCATCAAAACATCCTTTCTTGGTTTTCTATTCGGCCGAACCTACATCTCCACAGCCACTATGCCAACACTTGGCAATAATACAGCTAAACTCGTCCCCTAAATTCCACACATGGTCAAGAGAGCCAGCAGAGCCGAAGTTCTCTGTAGAGAAATCGCAATGATGGTGATGGCTGATGGTGGCAATCCTATCTAAGCACATCGCAGTTTAGAGTACAAAACAGCGACGGTGGGATATCCCGTACGTTTTCTTTTAAATTGCCAAAGGACAAGAATCCCCCCTCCATCACTGATGATCCTGCACTTATACCATCAAACACCTAGTGTGTTCACACATATGACCATAAGTAGAAATGGTTTGTATGGCGAGGACGTTCGCGTCGGTATCCTTCGTCTTCTCGTACAGTTTGGTGAGTGTGTGTGTGTGCGTTGGTATGTTGGTGTGAAGGAGATTGTGTAGTAGTCGGACGGGCTAAAACATTCACGTGTAAGGACGAATGTCCGCCAGCATCTATCTTTTATCTTTGCATGAGAAACTCAAAGTTGTTCGAAGGATATCTCTAAACGAGATGATGTGTGTGAGAGTGAAGATGGGTGGTAGCGTGGCGAGGAGATCGAAATGGAAGAGGGCATGGAGCTTGGGCACACATGGATGTATTCGCCGCCATCGCAATCGCCGACGCCACCGAATCCTTGTGCCGGCCATCATTAGATATGTGAAAGGAGAAGACGTAGATATGTGGATGGAAGAGAAAACAGCCAGAAGCAATTTCAAACAAGCGAAGCAGGCACAGACACAAACCATACAGGACAGGCACAGGACAACATCGTCGTCGTCGTTGTCGTAGTATAGTTATCGCGCGACTATACCCTCGCCTCGCTATTTTATTCGCGTCTTCCATCCACGCTACGGCAAGTACATGTGCCATTATTGCGGATGATGAGGATACGGAGAGGGGGATGGTAGGTATGTTCTAAGGCCATTTATGCCTATCAGACGCCACATGGATACATTATGTGCCATTGCCGATAGATTTTTCCGTGGGGTTTGAGGAAGAATTGTTCATCATCGTGGGTTTTCGTTTCATCCGGCTTCATTGGTGGTGACATGAGGTACCAAAGCAAAGCAGCGAAGGGAGTGTGTTCAATTCTTATAGCGAAGGCAAAGTCTATCCTTTGATTCTATCACAACGGTATCCCGTAGATCTCGGCGGATGTATACCTACACAACACATATACGTTACGACGACCAAGGTGGACGAAATGGACTTAGCATCCCTTTTAGGTTTCCTTTCGAAATTCTTGTACTGACTCTGAGTGTATAAGGGTGGGGGGTTGGTGATGGTGGGTTATTTTGTATGGATGGGGACAATTTCGACCGAGTATACCTACTATAAGAGCTTTAGCCGGACACATATTTGTGCACCGAAGCAACGATTGAGAGGACGAACGAAGAACAACCGAAGAACGCCCGCCGACGACAACGACACGGCCGGAGGAGTGAGGAATGATGGAATCGGATGCTTGTCAGAGTTGGGTCAAGCGAAGGAACATGCAAAAGACGAAGAAGGAGAAGATTCGTAAAATTAACGTAACGTTTTCGGGATGGACGAAGGATGAGGGATGAACGAATACGTGGTCAGCGAACAGAGAGAAGAACCCGCTGCCGTCGTCGTTCTCGAATGTTGACCGGGCTTAGAGAGTAGTAAGCTGGAAGGGAATGAAGGTATAGTGGGGTGGTGTCAGATGTTGACGAACGAAACACTCGTGGATATTGGGAGAGCTAGGAGTTGGGGTGGCTTCGGTGGTAATGGTATTTCTATTTGATATGGGTCGAATGTCCAGTCAGTTCCGACGAAGAATTTCGCTTTGCAAATGTCCAGTTGTTGAAGCGGACAGCATACTGGACAACAGGCGGGGGTATAACTCGAGGATTGTATGGGATAGGTATAAGGCTTCAAGGGGAGGGTTGGTATAGGTAGTTTTGTGAATATAGAAAACGACGTTTGTAGTCGACGTCGTCTTAGCATCCAAGTTGGTTTCGGGGGTTGTTATACATGCTCACTTACACACATATACACACTCGAAGTCGACACATGACGCAACAACGAACGAACGAACGAACAAACGTCCACTCGAAATTAGCCTCTGTGGATGACATCCTTTGTGCTTGTGAAGTTCCTTACGCTCGGGCTTAAGTTCTCCTCAGGTATAGTGTATTGCGCCATAAGAAACGATTCTGAAATAAATTACAGTGGGAGGCAAGAAAAGGGATGGTGATGGTGGGGGGTTGGAAGATTTCAAGAGTGATGGTTTTGAAGGTGTTTTTCAGGAGGAGAATGGTGCGTTTTTAAGGTGAAAAGGCCGATAACGATATGTAGAAGTATTCATATGCATATACAGGTACAACAAACTGACAAAGACCGATGACGACGGACGGAGGTCGGTGGGCGCATTGTTTCACTTGCAACATATTCAGCACACACAAAGTGCATGAACATGCTTTATCCATTGTTTCGTACATGGTACTGATATGGTGGTCTCTAAGTCGTTAAAAAGAAAGAACCAAAGTGGAATGAGCAGATGCTCTTAGTGACTGCGGATTAAGGATTTTTGTACAAATTAAATTCATATCTTTGTTTGTATACTAAAGGCTAGAAGACTTGTTTGTCATACAGACCTCACATATAAATTTAATTTATAAAACTCATTGCTTATTTATTTAAATTACTTAAATTTATGTACAGTACATAGGTATGTGCAATGTGCATATCAAATAGATTTATGTTATAATATTTTTAATGAAATTCTTAAGGTGCGTGCCCGTCCATATTCTTTTTTCATACATAATTGAATGATGCATACTCTCAAGAAGCATGAGCACTGCTCGCAGCATCATCAAACCCGTGTCAAACATAGAAATTCATACGCAACAGTATTTTAATAAACCGCATAGTAGCTGCCAATTCTTCTTACATTAAAAAAAAATTAAATTAACTTATGCTCTTCAAATCACTGCAAAATAATCGAATAGCCAAACTTGAGGTTCCCGCGAACCCAACAGTTCTGAAGCTAGTATCACACGATTTTTGTAAACACCAAAATTTGTGTAAAAATTTGTGCATTTTTGACATAAATATACACAAAACCGTATGAAGCATGATTTGTTTATCACATAGTGTCATCCGAACCATGCGATGATTTTGTATATTTTTATAGCAAAACATGCAAATTTGTGTGTATATACAAGAGCCGTTTGATCTAAGCTTTATGCACATCTAATGTTTTATTCTTTACATAGTGATGCATTGTTTTTATTCATTAAAACGACATTTAAGGTGTTTTTTTGCCAAAACTCAAACTCAAGAATTGTTACAATAAAAATAAAATGCACGACTGGGTCACACGTACTTGTTCTTAGGGTCAAAGTTGCTGTGGATGCTAAAGCTATATATATTAAGTTTTTACAAGTAAATACTTCATAAGAAATTAAAAAATAAACATAAAATTCAATTTAAAATGACTTAAACAACTTCTTAAAGTGTTTTGACCTCAAAACTAAGTATGCCATTTGATTTTGTTAAAAAAGATTAAATTTTAAGAAAAAAAAATGCTGAAAATAGTTGGAGTCGTTTTAAAAAAATAAATAATTTTTATATATAAAAGTTCTCAAGCTTTGTTTAAGAAAAAAGTTTGAATGCCAATTTTAAGAAAATATTAAAAGACACCTTAAATCAATATTAAAAAAAGAATCATTTACGTGTTTTCGAAAAATTGATTTTTGAAAAATAAGTTTTGAAACTTTTTTTAAAAATCCAAAAAAAAAATTTGATATCATATACGTAACTTGAAAATTCTTAAGAAGCGCTTGTGTAAATATTGTCATCGATATCCGCGTGGAGCCACTTACGAGAAAATCAGAAAATCAGGAAATCAAAAACTACGACCATACTCGTTTTATTACATATAAAAATTTTAGTCAAAATCGTTAAAGCCATTTTTGCGAAAATCAAGTTTTCCCATTTTGGTTATATGGCAAATGCCGTTAATTTTGGTCCTGAAAACAAATTTTCCCTCTAGAGAATCACCAAAAACCCTTAAATACCAAGTTTGAAGATAATCGCTTAAGTACTTTATGCTCTTGCTAAAGAAAGTAACAGACAGACTGACAAACTGACAGAATTGCGAGACCAACTTTTTTCGCTCTCTCTATCATCGTAAAATTAAAATTTCAAGTTTTCCCACAAATAATTGTTCTATGTCAAATACTTTCTGGAATCAACAACGGTTCCAGATTTCAGTTTCTACTTGCGATATATACATACATATGTAGGTACTATACATAGGTACTATATCAAGTTATGCATTCGCAAAAAAAAAAGTTGGGATAATATTCAAACATGACATTACGATGATAGAGAATGAGAAAAAAGTGGGTCCTACAATTCTGTCTATTTGTCTGTCTGTCTGTCCGTCTGTCTCCCTGTATGTATCAGAAGCCACAGCCTAAACGGATGGGTCGATTTACTTCAAACTTGGTATGTGGCATTTTTTAGGGACTATCCCCAGACGTTTTTTTAAATTTTTTTTTTTAAACAAAAATAACGGTACCTGTCATATACCGGTTTTAGAAAAACTCATTTTTCTCAAAAACTGTACCTACGATTTTGATAAAAAAATATCATGGTCACTTTTTTAGATAAGGTTTATTTTTAAATGAAAACCATTTTGTTTAAAAACCGGTATTAACGGTACCTGCCATAGAACCGTTTTTTTAAATTCTGATTATCTCTTTCATGACTCAATCAATTTCAATAATTTTTTTACATGAAAGCTTTTAAGTTGCCGTAAAAATTTTTTTGTAAAAAAAATTTCGAAAATTATTTTTTTTGATTTTTAAAAAATAGTTGAAATTTTTTTTTTTTGCAAAATCATTTTTTCAAAAACTACTCACTATTTTTTTTTCGAAATTTAAATTTTAGACGTTGATTAATAATATCTTAAAAATGGCGTACCAATTTTTTCTTATAAAAGACCTTGCAAAATTTTATATTTAAAAAATAGTTTTTTTAAAAAAACGGCTCTAACGATTTTCAAATTTTTTTTTCTAAGAATGCATCATTAAAAGGGAAATCAAATTGCATACTTCGTTCTCAATCGAATTTTTTTTTCAAAACTGCATTTACAAATTTTTAATTAAAAAAGCTTAGCATAAATAGTAACTTTTTGTATAAGAGCAAGTACGTGCGACCGAGTCGTGCATTTTATTTTTGTTGTATTTATCGTTCCTAAGCCGGGATTTAAGACTCGAGTTCTTTCGCATGCTGAGCCAATAAGCTTACTGCTCAGCTAATTTGCCAAAGGAGGTGCTTGTTTAAAAGATGGACTTAAAAAAAATTATTCCTTTTTTGACCGAATCGAAATTACATAAATAATTTATTTATATTTTATATAATAAGGGGCTTTAGCGTTCACAGTAAGGGCAAAACTGTTACAATATTTTTGTTTGTATACAAAATCACAAATCTTACAAGTTTTTCATAAATTTCTTTTTTATAGTTTCCATATTTTGTGAATTATGTGTGAACCTTTTGTACCTATTGTATAGGTATGCAAAAAACAAAATTTTTCGACATTTAACCTCACATGCGGTCTGTACCATTTTTCAAATCTACTTATACGAATTTGTCTAGGTTTGTTTTATATTTTGATATTTTTGACTGAACCATCAATGAATTCATATTATTTCAGAATTTATTCTGTGTTTAGTTATTATATACCTTCTAGGTACACAGTTAATATTAGTTATTGCTGTTAAATGTTAACTTAATCATCATAAAGGTACCTGCCTTAGTTCTAGGCGTTATCACGCGCTCAAGGTTTTGTGATAAATAGATGGCATGCCTTTATATTTTTGCTGCCTAAAAACATCAATCCATCCTAGATAAAAATGACTTTTCTGCTTCAACCGGATTAATTGACAACTATTTTGTACCTTTATCGTTATCTGGTTCGTATTTTAGTTTCTTGTCTCTCATGTGTTTGTATTATAAATATTTGTCCTTCCTTCCATCCTCTTGGTCCATTATCTCTAAAGGGATATAGAAAAAAAAAGAAAGAATCATGCAGAAGTCGCCTTTATAATATGGGACACATACCTATCGACATATAAGTAAATATTTCTTTTTCTAACACCAATAAACAGTTGTTGTTGTTGTTGTTGTTAGTAAAATGTTAAATCTTCTCTTATCCCATTGTCCTCCCAAGAGTCCGCAGAGCAGCAGAAGCATCATCAGCTATAGAATATCCACGGAAAAAAGGATCTGATTCTAAAAAGCGATTTTCTATCTTTTCGTCCGTCCCATGTCGTCTTTCTCATTCTACTCCACTTTCTACTACTTCTTGTGTCGTGTTCGTCGTATTCCATTTGGCGTTTATTTTTTTTATATATATATATATGTATAATTTTTTTTTTTTTGCATTTATTTTGCTCATTTTCCCCCTATTTCCACATACATCCTTCTGTCCTACGGCTGAACTGCTCCTTGCTCTCTGTATTCTTCGTTTCCTCGGGCATTCTCATCGTCGTCGGTCGTCCGTCGACCGTCATCGTCACCATCCACCGACCAACCATCAAACGACCGACCGACCGTCTGTCTGTCCTTTTGTCGTCCTTGCTGTATTTATTTCTTCTCCCGTATGTGAACGGACAGTTTGCGAGCGAGGACTCTTCGCGAAACGCGATTTAATGTCAAGTATATGTATGGGTGGGCTATCGGCTTAGCAGCGCCAGCAAACCCACATCCACACATCGCTATCATATACCTACATAAATGTATAACCATCGCCAGCCCAGGCCAGGACATACATAACAGGACATACGTACATTTCACAGCAGGATATATATGTATTTTGCTTTCTCTATTATTTTCTATACCTCCATACGTACATATTGATTGCTTTAGTTTTTTGGTGGATGTCCGCGGTCCTGCGGGATGGTGGGTGGGGTGGTGTATGGTGTTGGTGTGATAGTAATGGTAATGGTTATATGGGGGGTGGGTTAGAGATTTCGTGTTTTCTGTCGCGAAGGACATTCAACGGGAAAAAGGATAAACGTGACTGGGCAAAGAGGGTGTCTGGCTGAGACGTGGCTGAAAGAAAATCGCCAAAATGCCACACATGAGGGTAGTGTCCTGAAAGCATCGCGGCGACGACCGACCGACGTTAACGACGGCGGCGGCGGTAACAGCAGAAATAGCAGGTTTATTTATATAATGTTTTCAGATAGTTGTATCTATATCAACATACAAATGGACCAAAGCAGTACCCAGCACACACATACATATATAAAACAAAAACAAAGTGTATAGTGTTACGGGATGGGATGTGATGAGGGTATTCTTAATTTTACCCCCTGGCCGGTTTTTCGCTTGGTTCGCGTAATTTGTTAGCCATTGCTTTAACTCTATACATGTGGGCTTATGCATTACAAATAAATATACATTAATACAAAATTATATATATCTACGTAGCTTATATGTACACACATCCTTTTCAGTTGTATAGTTGAGCATTGAATTTTTTTTTCGTTCGTGTGTCGCGCCTTCATCCTGATGCTTATGGTAATGACAGCGATATGTGAAGATGTCTCCCTCCATTTCACGGATGAATAGATTTAGCGCGACTTTTCGCAACGAACTGCAAGGATTCTTAGTAGATAAGTTCCTCTGCTCTTTATAGAAATGTAGCCACATGTATGTACGTATGGGTAGGTACAGTTTGTTGTGGACCACATGTGGAGGGTGTTTTTATTTTCTTATGTTGCATTAGCTCTCGAGTGCCAAGAAAATTTTATCTGTCTGTAATCGAACAACATTGTAGAAACTCGAAACACGTGTTCAAGGATTTTTCAATATGACAGGGTTTTTTTTTTACCATGTAAATCCTTCGAGTTGACATATAGAATCGAGTCTACATTCTATGAACCGGTTTCGATGATGGCGAATTTACATACTGACACTGACATCGCTGTATCAACATAGCACAGTCAGGTATAAAATCCAGTTTTGTTTTTATGATGGCAAATAGTTTAAAGTATATGTATGGATGCATTTGAATTCCAGGACTCTATGAATCCTATTAGGATGTAGGTACCTAGGTGGACAGGTGCAAATTTGTCGCCCTATATGATGCACTGACAGTAACTGACTCGTAAATAGGTACCTGCTTTCTATAAATCAAATGCTTTTCTAAATATGTTGGTTTGTAGACGTATAGGTAGGGTACATTCGTAGGATTTTATGAATTTGCTTCTACACGTTTTATGATAGGAAGATAGGTACTGAGTGAAGCGTAATTTCTTAGAAGATATATTTACTGGAAAATGGCACGTTAACGTAAGAAGATTACTGCGGTTAGTTTCTTCGAAAAGGTTTTATAGTTAATATGTATACGTAAAAAACATAGCTTACCTCGTGCAAATTTATGTGCGCAGAATTCACGTTTTAGTAAAGCAAATATTTTTTAATTTCTTATAATAAACTAATAAACTTGTTCTTTATTCTAAGACTTTCAATAATAAGTGACGGAGTATAGAAGCACTTACCTACTTGCTTTCTTAGGTTCCAGAGCTCAGACTTTTAACGTCAATGGCGTTGAGTGCACTTTAAAAAATCAGCACTTCTTTTACGAGTTCGGTGTCTAAAGTTGTATTTACTATCTCAGCTCTCTCCCAAAGCAGCCACTTTGACTAACCTACTAGGCGCAAGGCTGAAATTTCGTTTACAGTTGATTTGATATTAGTTATGAACAAAAACTCAAGTCTGGCAGGGTTGCCAAGGGCCCCGGGTTGCCAATCGCTTTTTCAAAATGCGAAAAAATTGACACAGCTTACCTTCTGTCGCAAGGCTGAAATTTTGTATACAGCAGCTTAGGTACTAGTAAAGTTTAACAAAACGTGGTCTGGCAGGATTGCAGTGGGCCAAAGAGTTGACAGACGAGTCTACAGTTTGGAAAAAATAAAATTTAGCACTTGTTTTAAGATATTGGTTACAGTTTTTGTTAATATAGGAAAGTTCATCATATTATTTTATTGCTTAGTCTTGTTTTTTTTTGTACATGAACAGTTTAATCAAATTCTAATAATAAATTAGGGTTGTCGTAGTGTTAGGGTAGCCATCTTTATTTTTAATAACAGTTTTAGTAGGTAAAAGACATAAAATTAACATACCTAATTATATTGTTGAAAAGGTTGTTATCCTTTCTTACTCATATTTTCCTTGATACTAGTTTAGAAGTTTAGAACAAAAAATAAAGTCAAGTGGGGTTGCCATGAGCCGAAGTCCTTGGCAGAATAGCTCTCAATTTTTATTATTATACGAAAGTTCACCATATAGTCCACTCCGCTTAACTGGAACGCTAAAATTGCAGAAAATTTGTTTCAGTTAAGCGAAGTTTTCATTTAAACGAACTTCGGATAACTGAAACTAGTTTCACATAAGCGGAGTTTTATAAAAAAAAAGTTCGAGAATAAAGAAATAAGAAACATTTTGACATTTCAAATTCAAAAGATGTGTTCAATTGAAAATTTGCTGGCAGTGTCTAGTGATTTTTCCATTTATGCGGAGTTGAATAGGGAAAAATATTCATTTGAGTCAAGATTTCTGTTAAGAGGAGGTTTTTACTTAAGCAAAGCTGAATTATTCGAAGTAGTTTGCATGGAAGCTGTTGAAAAAAATTCTTCTTCTTGTTTCAATTAACCGATTTTTTCAGTTAAGCGGAGTGCAGTAAATCGGAGTCGACTGTATATGTAATTTTAGAAATTAGCTAGGTTTATTGCTTAGACTTGGTGTGTATTTTTGACATAATCAACTAAATTTAAGGCTTAAAATACAATAGTGTTGCCCCACAGTTCTAGCTATTCTCTTTTGAACTATAGGTCTACGGTTACTTTGCCTATTCTTTAATCTAAATACAAGAAATTGCGATCTTTTACAATCTTTTACGATTAAAACAAATTATTAGTGAATGAAATGTTCACTATTGGAAAAACACACTCTCACGCCATGCGTTTTTTTTTAAATTTTTTATATTAAACAGGTAAAGAGCTTTATTTTAAGAAAAATAAAATGCACGACTGGGTCTTACGTAATTGCTCTTATAGATAAAGTGACTATTTATGCTAAGCCTTTTTAATTACAAAATTGTAAATGCAGTTTAAGAAAAAAAAAAAAATTAAAAAATCATAAAAAATCGATTTTCAAATGACTAAAACATCTTCTTAAATGAATTTAACCTCAAAACGAAAAATTCAATTTGATTTCTTTTATAATGATACATTTTTATAAAAAAAAATTGAAAATCGTTGGAGCCGTTTTCTTAAAAAAACTATTTTTTCTAATTAAAATTTTGCAAGGAAAAATTGGTACGCCATTTTTAAGATATTATTTATCAACATCTAAAAACTAAAATTAAAAAAAAAACATTGAATAGTTTTCAAGAGAACTTTTTTAAAAATCCAACAAAAATAATTTTCGAAATTTTTTTTACTAAATATTATTACGGCAATTTAAAAGCATACACGTAAAAAAATGGTTGAAATTGATTGAGTCATGAAGGAGAAAATCAGAATTAAAAAAAACGGTTCTATGGCAGGTACCGTTAGTAACGGTTTTTGAAAATAAAATGTACAACTGGGTCTTCTTACACAGAAATTTGTACGTATTATAAAAAAAAACATAAAATTCGTTTTTTTTTTAAATTAAAACAAAATCTGAAATCAAATTGCCCTCCAAAACAAGTATGCAGTTTTGATTGATATATTAAGATGCATTTTTAAAAAAAAAAATTTTCAAAATCGTTAGAGCCGTTTTTTGAAAAACTAATTTTTTATAAAATTTTTTTTTGGAAAAAAAGTTTTAAAATAAAATTTGTATGCCATTTTGTAGAAACTACTAATCAACATCTAAAAACGAAATTTCAAAAAAATTCAATGTCCCGTTTTCGAAAATTTGAAATATTTTTTAAAAATCCAAAAATTATTTGTTTTGAAATTTTATTTTTGGCTTCTATTTAAGTTATATAAGTGCTTCTTCACAAAAAGTTTCGTTGAAATCGAATAAGCAGTTTCGGAGCAAATCAGACTTAAATAAAACGGTTCTATGGCAGATACCGTTAATAATGATTTTCAAAAAAAAATTTTTTCATTAGAAAAAACTTATACCTGATTTTTTTAAACATAAGCGTTGAAGCCGTTTTTGAACAATTTCAACTTTACTAAAATCGGTATATGACAAGTACCGTTATTTTTGGTCCAAAAAAATTAATTCCAAAAACCCCTCTGGAGAGTCTCCAAAAAATGCTACATACCAAGTTTGAAGTCAATCGGTCCATCCGTTTAGGCTGTAGCTTCTTATACAGACAGACAGACAGACAGACAGACAGACAGACAGACAGACTGACAGACAGACGGACTTCCGGGACCCACTTTTTTAGCATTCTCTACCATCGTAATGTCATGGAAAAATGTTATCTCAACTTTTTTTTTTTTGTACGAATGCATAACTTGATATATAGTACCTATATTGCAAGTAAAAAATGATGGAAGGAGACTGAACCCACCTTTTATTACAAAAAAATGTATTCAAAATCAGCTAAACCACTTGAGATAATCTGATATTTTGTTTTCGTAAGCCAATATTCCATCTTTTAACTAAGTGTTTAAATTTATATAAATTAATAGTTTATGAAATATCAGATTTCAAAGTCAAAATTAGAAAAAAAAAAATTATTTAATTAATTTTTTTTTTTCAAAATTTTGCGTATAAAGTAAACATTTATTCTAAATATTCAAATTTAATTTAAGTCAAATCTTAGAAATCAGGTGCTTAAATGTTTCTTATTAATTGCAAAATTAAAAAAAGAAAAGAAAAATGATGAAATATACCAACAAAAATATTTGAAAAAAAGTATCTTCCATATAATTTTTATTTTTCAAAAACTAAGACACTTGTTTTTTAAAAACATATTTAAGCTTATAATTCGCCAACACTTTTGATCTCATAAACACGTAAGAAAAGAAGTGTGTTGAGCTAAAATCATATTTGTCAACAACACAATAAAACAACAACTAAGAGTTACAAAATTAAGTACTTTTCATTCAAAACAACGACAAAGACTTCGTTCAACATCGTGCCTCAACCAATTCACATCAAATGAGTTGGTCGGTTCATATTCATCTTGCAATGATTTTCTAGTACTTTTTTTTTTGAATATTCGTAGGTATTCCCTTAGTTTTGAACAAAAATGTTGACGCTTTTTGCTTAAATTGACTTGTTTATTGATCGTTTTTGTATATCTCGTCAATGTTTAACAGATTTTGTTTAAAATATTATAAAATAAATTGTCAACAAGAATTAATAAAAAATACTTTTTCGGTAAATTCTTTAGATTTTACCATTTTTCTTTAGAAAATTATGTATTTCAACCAAAAACTTACATATTCAATAATCTTACATATTATTTAATATAATTTACACATCATTCATTCACAAATTTGTGTGCAGTAACGTTATAGGACACCAGTTTTAGTAAAATATCCATTTAAATTCTGATATCAGTGGACTAGATTCGCAGAATTTTCAAAATATATACAGCAACCTCCAAATAGACTTCTGAAAATGTGTAACGTAACCATCCACTTTGAAAGGCTGTATTCCGAAAACTATGAGAGCTATAAAGAAACGTTTTAGTACAAAACGTGAGTCTTAAAATGTTCTAACAGATGTAAAGTAAAATTTTCTTTCCGTGGTAGTTTTTTGGGTTACAATTAAAAAAAACTCTAACGGATGTAACGTTGTAAGATTTTGGCAGTTCATTAGGTTTTTTGGTAGGCACATCATCACATTTTAGTGCGAATTAATTTTTCTTGTATTTATTTAGTTTTTGCTTTATTTTTGATATTTTTATGTAGAAAAAAAGAGTTATTAATTTTTATATAGTATACATTTTACTGTAAGATAACGACAGAATGAGAAAAGGATAACTGATGTATTTATGTAGGTACAATTTCATAAACATTCGTTAGTATCGCTGTGCCTTTAGAAAGATAAAAAGATTTTGTATTCTAATTTAATTTAGACGTAGATGTGGATGTACTAATAGTCAATGCTTTAATTTAATCAATATTTAATTAAAAGGAAGGTCTTCATTTCAAAACTTAAGTAGAGTGGCTGGCTGTACCAAATCGTTCTTTTTCTTTTACAAAGTACATAGTTACTCATTCGCATTCAAAAGCTCAAAAAGAAAAATGGAATAGCAAGCAGCCACTGCAACCTATAAAGCAAAAATTGGCAAATGAATCAGTTGAATTAGACACGGCTTGGTCTGTATTCCTTCAAATTAAAATCCAAATCAAGGAATACTTCAGATTTTTTTGTTTTTTTTTTTTAACTTAAATTGAAGAATATGAAAGAAAAACAAACGATGATTTTCTAGAAAGAATGAAAAAAAAAAAAAAAAAAAATATTCCTGCATAGAACTTCAACACTTCACACATCAGAATCAGATATGAAAAGGACTCGAATCGACTTTACACTCTACATAAGAGAAAGAACGAACTCATGCATGCGAGTATGTTACCTGTCCTCGACTGTGATGAATCTCCCACCATCAGCGCATTTTCTTTTCGAACCAACGAAATGCAGCAGTAGCAAGTCCAAAATCAACAAACACGAGATTTTTTTGTGAAAATAAGGATCACATCACTAGGCGTATCCTTTTCGCCGCTAATACTCATCTAAGCCGGCCGGTCGGTAGGTCGGCCTGCACATAGAAGCAAAGAAGAATCTCTCCACTTTTCGTTCTCATCATTGCCATTTAGTTGCAGAGCGTGTTGTTGACTCGATGACCAGAAAATCTAGAACGTTCACTCTTCAAATAGGCAAAGTTATGGGATGGCGTACATATTTTTCTTCTTCTAGAAAAAAAAAGGAGATAAGTCCTAGTCGTTATATTCAGCCGAGAAGTAGGTATCTACTAGAAGGAAAAAGAAAATGCACGCGAAATTATTCAAGTTGCTGGATCCAGTTCTTAGGAACAACACGTGAATGTATGTGTGCATGTACGTTTATGTGAAGTTGCCCTCTTCATGTGATGATGTGATGGAATTGCAGACGTATGTTTTGGGCTGATTTCGTGCACCGTAGTCGTCAACTTGAAGTTTTGACTATGAAATCCAGGATATGCCCTCATCTTACACAAAAAAAAAATAAAAGCAGCGAAAAAAATAAACCGAAAATATTCTTAAAAAAAAAATAAAGAAGCAAAAAAAAAAAACAAAACAAAACATCTCTCATCCCACAGATGCGAATTAGCACATGAAGTAGTATAGCAGACAAAAATAACATAAAGGTACTTAAAGCGGAAAAAAATACGACCTCGTCTTGCAGGATTTAGATTATTATCATCAGACTGAAATCTAAAATCTGAATAAGTAGTGAAAATAGAAAATTATAGTTGGAAGGTGGAAAAGAAGAAAACATTTTATGCGGCAGTTGATGCTCGGAGTCGTCCTCGTCGGCTATCTCCATTCAAATTATTTCCACGTCATTAAATGAACCTATGAATGCGAATGAATGGTTTTCTATTATGTGTGGAAACTATGTACCCCCTCGGCACTGAGCGCACGACAAAATGAAAGTATGGTGAAGTGTCTGCAATTTAGATGCCTACCGAATTTTAGAATTTTCTTACTGCCCGGTTGGTATTGCAGAAAAATATTTTGAAAACCAGTGAACTTGATAATTTTTTCAAAATGCTGATTAATAATGTTTTTGCATTTATTTTTATTAAAGTTTTATAGAAACAAGTCCAGAAATCTATATTGAAAAGTTAGGCTATTTTAATTTAGTTCTACTGAGCATTTTTTTTCTATTTATGGCTGCGCCAAAGGAACTAGTAAAGTTCACATATCTAGCTTAGATGTTGGCCATTTTTACTGGAGACAGGTAGGACCATACACCAAAATCCGGGTGTTCTAGGGTGTTAGCACATTAACACATACATTAGAAGCATACAAATGGTAAATTGAATTTAAACATTTTTTCTGGGCTAAAAGGGTAAAAATAAAATAGAATGCCTATAAGCTTTTTCTATAAAATGCACATTTTAGAAGTTAAAAGATAAAAACTGAAAAACTGAGATTTTTGGTGCACCATGCAGTTACCACAGGTTTTTTGAAGCTGCAATCTTGGTCGTATACCGCTGGCATATTTCCTAAAACCATTCCAACAAATCAGCGATCTGCAATTTTTTGCGACCTTTTTTGTACTACTGGTCTAAAATACTTGAATTTAAAATTAAATTGTGTACATATGCTGAATGGGGTAGTTGAAAATAAATTAACCTTAAAGCATGGCAACCCTATGCCTTAACTTAGACTATTATGTGGCTGTTCAATTGATGTTACGAAACCAAACACATATTTAAATGCTTTTAAAAGTTGATAATAATAAATTTAGAAGAAAGAGAGACGTGCACCTTAGGAAACATTGACTTAAAATATGATTTTTTAGTATTCTCTATGAAATCTAATAAAAAAAAAAAAAAAAAAAAAAAAAAACACGGTCTCGCCATATATTATATTATATTTTTCCAATAATAGGTGTTATTTTGCTATTTCGGTAGCTGTCACTTTTGAAGCTGTCATTTTTTGACATTTGACAAGTAGAAACTACGCTTTTAAAAAAAAATGGAACAATACACGCTTCAACAACGCATTGAAATTATTAAAATTCACTATAAAAATGGTGAAAATTTGGCAGAGACGGTTCGTAAAACTAAAACATTTTTGGGTCGTGGTGAAGCACCTTGTCGGACCGCAATACAGAAATTGGTGGACAAATTCGAGCTGTTGGGACAAGTTAGTGATGTGAAGAATAAAACCCGTGCACGTCGCTCAAGAACAACTGAGAATATTGCTGTTGTAGCCCAAAGTGTTGAAGAAAACCAAGGTTTGTCCATTCCTCGTCGTTCTTTGGAATTAGGCATTCCACAAACGTCATTACACCGTATTTTGCATAAAGACTTGGGTCTTAAGGCTTATAAAGTTCAGTTAACACAAGAACTCAAGCCGGCTGATCATCAACAACGTCGTGTCTTTGCTGATTGGGTCCTTGAAATGCATGAAAATAAACCGGAATTTCATCGAAAAATCATCTTGACTGATGAGGCCCATTTCCACCTCGGAGGCTAGGTCAACAAGCAAAACTGTCGCATCTGGGGCTCGGAAAAACCAAGAGTTATTGTTGAAAAGCCTCTCCATCCTCAACGCGTGACTGTTTGGTGCGGTTTATGGTCCCGCGGGGTCATTGGACCTTACTTTCTCGAAAATGAGGCTGGAGCAACAGTTACGGTCAATGGATTGCGCTATCGAGAGATGATTAATGATTTTTTATGTCCTGAATTGGATGGTATTGATCTGGACAACGTTTACTTTCAACAAGACGGAGCTACGTGCCACACAAGCAATGAAACCATCGATCTTTTACGGAAAAAATTTCCGGACCGTGTTATCTCTCGAAGAGGTGATCACAATTGGCAACCGAGATCTTGTGATTTAACACCTTGCGACTTCTTCCTTTGGGGCCACGTGAAAGATAAGGTCTACGCCAACAGCCCAGCGTCGATTCAAGACCTCAAAGATGAAATTCGTGAGGCTATCGAGGACATAGGGCAGCCACTTTGCGATTTGGTTATGGAAAATTTCATGAAAAGGATATGGTCCTGTAAGCGTGGTCTTGGCGGCCATTTGGCTGATGTTGTGTTCCATTATTAACGGCATATCTTCCTCTTTATAATGAAATAAACATCCGATCATTTATCTCCAAAAATGCCATTTTTCTTTGAATATCAAAATAACACCTCTTATTGGAAAACCCTTTATAAGAAATGATGTAGCTTATCAACTTCAACCACAATACGGCCTGTGTGTAAACACAAATTTTAATTTCATGTAGTTAAAATTCACGGTTAATAAGCGCATCATTCATACATGTTTTATTTATAGAAGTCCCAACATAGACAGTAATTCAACTTCTAACGAATTTGATGCTCTGTCCGACTCCATCCAAAGGATTGTTTCCCTGATATGATCACAAATATAATTCTCTCCGGAATGAGAAATTTTATCCCGAATAGGGTTAAAACAATCAAACCGAAAGAGAATGCATGGTTTGACTCGAGCTGTAAAGAGGTTATCAGGAATAAAGAGGTAAGCTTCCGTTGTTATAAAGCCAATCCCACTGAGGAAAACCGGAAAAAATTTAAACAAGCTAGAAAGGTCAGCAACGCCCATATCCGACGAACCAAATTCCTGCATGATCAAAAATTAAGGCAAAAAATACTTCAATGTCCCACAGGTAGTAGAAATTTTTGGTCATTTGCTAAAAACATAAAAAACTCTTCGTCATCTGCCGTTCCAACGCTTGTCTTCAATGACACTCAATTTGTTAGCTCTGTCGAGAAAGCTAATCTTCTTGCAAGGCAGTTCACTGCCAACTCTACACTGCCAGATAGTGTCATGACTCCTCCAGTACTTGAGCGTGTAAACGGATTCATGGGACGAATCTTCTTTCGCACTCGTACATTGGCAACAGTCCTGAAAGACCTTGACATACACAAATCCGCTGGCCCGGATAGTATCCCTCCCATCGTTCTGAAGAGGTGTACTTCCACCCTGGCAAAACCACTGCGTAAGCTTTTTCATCTGTCCTACTCTACTGGTCTCGTTCCGAGTGGATGGAAAACAGCATTTGTCCAGCCTGTCCCTAAAAAAGGCGAATCCTCCTCACCCTCTAACTATCGACCGATTGCACTTACGTCCCTTCTTCCCAAGGTCATGGAAACGCTGATTAATTTTCAGCTCAAGAAATATCTCGAAGAACGGAAGCTTCTTAATGACCGGCAGTACGGTTTTCGTAGCAATAGGTCCACTGGTGATCTGATGGTGTATCTCACCGAACAGTGGAACAAATCTTTACATCGTTTTGGAGAAAGTAAGATTATTGCGCTTGATATTTCAAAGGCATTTGATAGAGTTTGGCATCAAGGTCTGTTATCGAAAATACATGCATTTGGTATCGATGATTCTCTTCTTCATTGGATTAGAAATTAACTTTCGAGCCGTTCAATACAAGTCGTATTCCACAAAATAAACGCCGGTGTGCCCCACGGCTCCGTTTTGTCTCCGACTCTTTTCCTCATTTTCATTAATGATCTACTCTCTGAAACTTCTAATCCATTAAATTGTTTCGCTGATGATAGTACCCTCAGTTTTTCATATTCGTTTGAGGATTCACACCCAAGTCCTTCGGATGTGGAACTTCAACTACAAAACATGATAAGCTCATTAAATTCTGATCTTGACAGCATTGTTCAATGGGGAATAAGAAATCGTGTAGAATTTAATGCTTCAAAAACACAATGCTGCTTACTATCATTAAAACGGAACCTTCCCCCTATGCCACTATCAATGAGTGGCACTTGCATCGAGGAAACTGATAAACTTTCCATTCTCAGTATGAGTGTAACAAACCACCTTCTGTGGAATGAACACATATACGATGTCGCCAAAAACGCTGCGAAATGTTTAGCTTTTCTCCTGTCATTTTGATGTCCAGAGCTTTAAAACTAATGTGCATCGGTTTCTCCTTTTGAATCCCTCCCTATTTTCCTGAAGCTCGCACTGTGTGTAACATATTAAGGGTATTTAACTCCCTTTAGTGCGCGCAAATTATAAAAAAAAACGAAGAATTAATAATCAAAAAGTAGCCGCTCTCGTCAGAAAAGTTAATAAAAACATTATCCAATATCCGACGTTTTTTTATGATCTATTGCAATATTTGCACTTAAGTAATTTAAAAATTCAGTAAATAGTGAATACAGTTTAACTTGTTTCATTATTTAATCCATTATAAAATAATTTTCTTAAGGGTCACTGCGGCGTATGTGTAACTTTTTTCGATTACTTACTTACTTACTTAGGTCCTCAGACCATAAAAAGTCCGTTGTGATCCCCTTAAGGGGCATAGGGCATCCACTACTCCTACGCGCCATCGTGTACGGTTTCTGGAAATATAACGTAGTTCTCTCCAACTCTTATCTAGCTGTGCAGATTCACTTTGGACTTTCCTGCGCCATGTGCTTCTCGGCCGACCCGACCCTCTACCTTCCGGTGTGAGTATGTTCCATTGCATCGCTTGCCCAGCAATGCAATCGTTGCCTTTTCGAAGCGTATGACCAATCCATTTCCACTTACGTCTGCGAATAGTACTGTCAATGGATTAATGGATTCTTGACCCGTTCTTCTATAAAGTTCTTCATTGGAAAAACGGTTGGGCCAAAAAATCCTTAAGATGTTTCGTAGACTCCTATTCACGAACGATTGCAGCTTGCTTGTGACAGTTGTTAAGATTTTCCAAGTGCTGCACCCATACAGAAGCACGGATTCAACATTGGAGCGGAACAGTCTCAGCTTGGTCTTTAAGCTTATAGCGTTGTTTCTCCATATTTTCGAAAGCAGCCTTTGCTTTTTTGATACGGCTGTCGACATCTTATTCGGTTCCGCCTTTGGTAGAGACAAAACTCCCAAGATATTGAAAGTCTTCTACTTTCTCTACCGGTTGTCCAGAAATATTGACTTGAACGGATGAGTTACTTCCGAGGCTGATCATTTCTGTTTTTGTCGTGTTAATTTTCAGCCCCACGATTTCTGCTTCTCCCTCCACCCTTGTTGTCATTTGATGGAGATCCATGATCCTATGAGAGAGTAAGCATACGTCTTCCGCGTAGTCCAGATGTTTTAGTTGGGATGTCAGGCTTTATTGAATTCCACTATTTCCGTTCAACAGGGCTGCACGTAGCACATCACTTATCACTAACAGGAAAAGTATTGGCGACAGTATGCAACCCTGTCTGACTCCACAATGGACTTCGAATTCATCCGACAACCTTCCTCTATGTAAAACGTGACATTTGCATCCATCGTAGGTTGCTTTAATAATAGCGATTAACTTATCTGGAATGCCTCTCCTGCGTAAGGCAATCCAAATAAATTCTCCGTTAACACTATCAAACGCTTTTTCAAAATCAATGAACAGCAGGTTTCGACTGAAACATTTTCAAGTTGGTCTACCCTCAAATAATCAGAAAAGTTGAAGATTCTACCCTAAACCTAAATTAAAAAACTTAATAATTGTAAGCTTAAACTCGGTATATTTTAACTTTTTCCATACAAGACACATTAAACCATCTTTAATTTGACAACACTGCTTCTTAATCATTATTCTTAGTAACCGCATTTTGAAATTAGTTCGAGTTTGTGTGTAATTTTCTGCGGATAATTCTTGTGTTTAGTCTTTATAACAGTCTCGTCCTAAAAAAAAGTCAAATACAATAGAACTCGCAGTGTGTTGTTTTTTTTTCTTTTTTTTTTTGAGATAACAAATAAACAAGCGAAAACTGTCTGGTTGACTAGTGATTACATCAGACTTCACGTTTCACGTGCATATTCTCCACGTTAGTGTCAGTTTGTCGCGACAATAGGCGGCAATGGTTATACACTGCCGCCATTGTCGCTATGCATGGCACTAGAGTACTGGTACCTACTAAATATGTAGGTATACTGAAATTGAGACAAACAAACAATAACAAAACAATTCTCTCATGGCAGCATTCACAAAAAAAAATAACGAAAAACCCTGCGGCATTTAGTTAGTTTCTTTGTTTAATTTGCAGACAAAATGTTTATGGAAGACAATTTTTCAGTGCTCAGTACCGTAAGTCCATCATAATATCGCTGCTGTCATGTTATATAATGTAGATGCCTATACAAGCAGAATGTCCTAAAAACTAGACTGTGACTAAATACAATTCTGCAGGATTTGTTACACTATATGGCATTGTTGCATTGTGTAATTTGTTTGCATCCAGTCGCTGGTCGCGACTTTGTGGACAACATGAAAGTCAAGTCAAGTAGCAACCATCACATCAATGCTATATTAATTTAATGTGTCAAAATTTGCAAGAAAAAGTTAGCAAATACTAGATAAGAGTTTTTGTTCAAACTCTTAGACAGTGTGTCCTTCCCATTATTAAATTAGAATTTAAGAAAAAATTGTAATATCTGTTCTGCCTTTGCTAATCATTGCAACAAGACATTTTATCAAATAGGTTGATAGCCGGTTCAAACTAATTTTTTTTTCTTCTTTAAAAAACCTACGCCAAAGTTGTTTCACTTCACCAACTCTTAACATCAACCTTCCCTCGATAAAATTAACGCTAATAAAATATTTTGTGTCAAACATAATATGTTTTTTAAGCAAAACGTGATAAGGTTGCCACATCATAGCTATCCCAACTCAGCTTTTTAAAAAATAAGTCAAATTTTTCACAATATCATGTTTGAAAATATATTTGTTTTTAAACTATTAACAATTAAAACAACTAATTAAAAAAAAAAACAAAACCAGACAACAGGCACTTGAATTTCTAACAAAGTGTAACATGTTATTTTGAAATCGTACCAACCATTTGTTTTTAATAATAGCCCAGTCAACAAATGAAAAAAAATTGCTTCCACCTCAAAATAAATCCAACAGTTTTGAATTTTGGCAAACTTATTAAGGGATACCTGGTGATGTTCCAAAAAAAGTCCCTAAGAATCCAACGTGAGCTCTATAGCGGCAGCTATGAGAAACATGCAGTTTTTTCAGTTTTTCACGTTTATCTCGAAAACGGTTTTTCGTATCAGAAAATTTTGTTTTAAAAAATAAATCTTATTGAATTCTTTAAAAAATAGGTCTGATACATTTTTTCGTATCTGTAACAGTTTAGAAAATAACTCTAGCGGCGATGAAGAGAGACATGTGTTTTTTTCGGTTTATCGCATTTATTGTGAAAACCATTGCCCCTGACCCATAAAACACTTTGCATGGTAGATGTCACATGATTTTATCCTTCGAAGTCAGTGGATAGCTGTCACGTCAGTCCTTAGCTTATCCAGGTTCTCCAATAATTGTTCGACAGCACGTGGTCTGCATAAGACTGTAAATTCCACGTACATATCCGAAATTCGTTGTCCTTGATTCGTTTACTGGGTGTGTCGGAACAAGTTTTATTTCCGTTGTAGGGAAGTTACCCCGACGCACAACTCCCATCCTAGCGAACCAAACTCTTGGCTGGCTCCAAAAGTGAAGATTAGGATAGAACCGCTTCATATCGGCCGCATGTTTTTCTTCACTGCCGTTGTTTTGTAAATAGTTGCAGGTACGAAAAAATGTGTATTAGCTTTTTTTTATGAAATTTAATAAGGCTTATTATTGTACGAGAAGCCGTTTCCAAGATTAAGTGAAAAATTGCAACAAAAACACATGTTTACCTTAACTGCCGATATAGTTTTTTTACAACTAATACACGTACAAAACAAAAATTACAATTTTTTTTTAGAAAATTTAATTAGCTTTAATTTTGTGGAAGATTATTTTTTCTTACGAGCAATGGTTTTCACGATAAAAGCGATAAACCGAAAGAAAACACATGTTTTTCTTCATCTCTTTGATACGAAACATCATTTTCGAGATAAACGTGAAAAACTGAAAAAAATGCATGTTTCTCCTAGCTTCCGCTAGAGCTAGGGTCGAATTCTTGGGGACTTTTTTTGGAACATCACCAGGTATCCCTTAATAAGTGTGCCAAGTTTCAAAACTGTTGGATTATTTTCAGGTAAAAACCTTTATTTACTCAACTATAAGTCAACCAATACCAATGTTTTTGAAATAATATATGTAATATTAACGGTAGAAAATAAAATGCACGACTGGGTCGCACTTGCTCTTTGGGTCAAAGTTGCTGTGGATGTTAAAGCTTCTTATATAAAGTTTTTAAAAATAAATATTTTTTTAAGAAATCAAAAAAAAAATTAAATTCATAAAAAAAACGACAAACAACTTCTTTAATTGTTTTGAGCTCCAAACAAAGTATGCCATTTAATTTAATTAAGAAAGATATGTTTTTTAAAAAACTTTGAAAATCACTAAAAATTCTGAAACCTGCCAATATCAAGGTAATATTATTGCACATCAAAAACCTAAATTTCAAAAAACATACAATGACCCGTTTTCGAAAAATTGATTTTTCAAAAAAAAAAAAATTTAAATCCAAATATGTACATATATTTTTTTTTGAAAAATTTGATGTTAAAAAATTTAAAATTTGTTAGGAAGCTTCTGTATAAAAAAATCATCAAAATTAGTTTAGTCGCTTAAGAGATAGTCAAAAATTAAAAAAAACCGTTCTATGGGAGGTACCGTTAGTAGAACTTTTACAAACGTTTCTTTCATTTTAGAAGTATGACACTACTATCAAAAGCACCCACAAAAATTTTAAAAAACTTCGTTAGAGCCCTTCCTTAATTGTTATAAGGAGGGTGCCGTGGCATAAGGGCAAGTGATATAAGGCCAAATTTCAGCATTTGAGTCCCACAACTCCTACTCATCGATAAATAGACCCCAATCTAAGAGCGTATAAACAGTGAGGTATGTTTGCAACCCCCCTGCTTGAGGTCACTATAGGATTTGGGGTAGGTTCGAGGTTTCGTGTATGCAAAGTTGCTTTAAATTCAGATTCTTTAAATTTGGAAAGAAACTTTGCATTAACCCAGCCTCGGAGCTATTCCAAATCCTATTGTGGGCACAAGCATGGGGGTTGGAGGGGGGCAGCATGCCCCCCAAACATACCTCACTGATTATACGCTCATTGTTTGTTGGCTCCGGCCTCTTCATACACTGAAATGAAACAAAAATTAGCGACTTTGTCCCACATTATTGAAAAAAATACAATGGATAGGTCCCACTTAGGTGGGACATAATCGCACAATTGAATTATGAATTTATGATCCCCTGCGGTGTTACATAATGTAAGTCCATTAAGGGTTTATTTATTGAACAGGCACCTATTGCAGCAGTTTTCTTTACAAAATTTCTTATAAAATTATTTATTTTTAAAAACTTTACCTATATAGGATCCCCAGCAACTTTGACCCTTAGAGCAAGTACATTCTACCCAGTCGTGCATTTTCTACGTGTTTCATCTCAACTAATAGTCATCAAGCAGCCTGTTGATCATAAATTAATGTCCATGGATGTACGACGATATCAGCCGCAATCATAAGATAATATTCTCACCTTGTCGCTACAGAAATGATGCTGTGTGGACAGGGCATCCTTCAATCTTTAAAATACTGAAACAGATGCAGAATGTTAGATGTAATTGATTGACGCTGCAAGTTGGTCAATGAGCACTGAGGTAGAAAATTTGAGATAAATGTAGGTACCACCCGAATCCGAATCCTTATTTTGGTATTTTTAATGCAAACTGGGTTTCAAAAACTTCAAGTTTGGAGTCCAGTATGTACTTTAATTTGATGATAAGGGTTGCCCAATTAGAATGAGATTATCTGTGAAAATTTCTTTAAGTAAATCAATAATTTTATTGAGAATTGTTACTTTTAGAATGACGATACAATTTTGCAATCAGAGATTATGCTTTTGTAATTTTTTCTGTAATTGTCTTTATTGGTTCTGTTTGATTGGATATGCACTTATACAGTGTACACCGAACACCGTACTTCCCGGATAACTACCTAGTAACTTACCTTAACGTTAGTTTGGCTAACTTTTTTTGTGAAATTAATCCTTTAATTTTTCTGGCTTTACATATAATATGTTGACAACTTCATTAAAACATAAACAGGAGTTCTTAGAAGTGTGATATACCTACTACACTAAAAATACCTACACTTCCCGATTACAACTAAATTCTTAGTCACTTATGTGGCAGTTTATTTTGTCAACAAATTAAGTTACGTGTTCCACATAACATTCCGAGTAAGATTCTGCTCATTCCGCGTTTTTAAAGCGATCTCCATCTGCCGTACCAAGTGGGAAAGTTTAGTTTTTCTCCATTGCCTTTCTTTTTTTCTTTTAAAGCTGTGCTTCGATATATGTTTTTGTATACTTCTTGCGCCGATAGAATAGGTGGTTTGTAAGTTGCAACGTTCATATCGAGGATAGAAAGCTGTTCAGTTTCCTCAATGAAAGTAAAATTCATATGGATAGTAGAATAGGTGGTTGGTTGCACTAAACCGATGCTAAGTAGAATTAACTATGTTTTGTAAGGATAAAATTCTACGCAGTTCTTTATTCCCTACCGGAAAACACTGTCAAGACTAGAGTCTCAATGAGCTTATTATATTTTATAGTTTAGAAGTACTAAATCCAAATGTAATGGCTGTGAATCTACAATCGAATGTGAAAATTTGAAAGTGCTATCTTCAAGAAAACAATTTACTATGGATTATAGTAATTTAAGATATAAAATCATTAGTAAAAAAAAGATTAAGAGAGCTGAAAAGATAACAGACCCCAGAGGCAAACAATAAAAATCATATTAAGGTACATGAAGAATTCCAAAACAATTTTCACTACACCAAGTTTTTGCAATTCTCCTAAATCAATATATCTTACCTCGGCATTTGCAGCAGTACTAAAGTGTAAATTTAATTTAAATAAAAACAAAGCTTATTTCTGTAAGAAGTAAACTAATGTAAATCTAGTTTAATTTAAATAACAACTCGAACATCTACACGCCTTAAGCCGATTGCAAAATTTCTTAAAAAAAAATTTTTCATTCACAAATTCTGTCATAGGTAAAAATGCAATAAATTTCTAGAATCAACGCCTTTTCTATTGAAGCCAAAAAAAAAAAAGTTGTTTGATTCACGTGTTGGCTGTCGCCATTATTTCCGCCTTCCTTCCAACTCATTACTAGGAATTCTTTTTTTCATTCACTCAATTCTTCAATAAATATAACTGATATTTTTCCGTTCTTTCATAGTCGCCTTGCAGTTTACCTATATTTATGTACCTATGCCTCCGACAAACATTAAAACATCCTCAAATTTCACTGTCAAAAGCATTAGAAGCAAAAAAAAAATTGCATTGTTTGTGTACCGCACTTTCAGGACGTTTGAATTTTCAGCAGAAACAAAAAAAAACGCGCGAAAAGTGTTTTCCTATTTTTGTAGTAGGTACCTACTTACACCAATAAGCAAAAGGAACACGGTGAAATATAAAAAAAAAATATTTACAATAGTAGAGCCTTTCAAGGAATTAAGGTGATCAAACCTTCCCATTAGGGACGATCTGTGTGTACGCTGCTTGGGCGATCAATGTTGCAATCTACCTGCGCAAGGCACTCTTTCTGCATCAATTATTTGCAAGGATTCTTGAGCAAAGGTATGGGTATGCCTGTGCGCCTTCCTGCATAAGGACCCGTGTCCGTGGCACTAAATAATTCATAACAAAATTCTCAAATCGAGGACACACAATGCGAACCAAAACGGATTGAAATTGCTAGAGAACTGGAGAACACACCAATTAAATGAAAATCAAAGAAAAGGGATCAACATTGGATAGGGTTATTCCTTAGATGTATCCTTGCGCGTTTTTTTTTTCTGAATTGCGATTTCCAATTCCCCCAAGCACATCAAGAAAAAAAAAATAAAAAAAAAATAAAACAAAATAATAGAAATCCATTTTATAAAATTGAGACATTTCTAGTGGGAAGGATATATTGCATCGCGCGACGCGAAGCAATTTTCTTTTCTTTTATTTTGTATGAAACCCTCTGAGTCGAGTCTGTGAATTTCTAGTTGTCAACTTCCGCTTGATTTTCGCGAACTGAATTATTTTACTTCATTTCCCCCTTTCCTTATGTCACTTTTGTTATATATTTTTTTTTTTGTGTCTAGATGGATTTAAAGGATATGTGTGTGCCATTTTATAATACCATCCCTCGCACATTTCGTTTATATCCTTGAATAAAAACTTTCGCACACCATTCCCATGAAAAATAATATTGCAAGGACGAAATTATTAGTATTAGAAAACCGCCAAAAATTAGAAAGATCTAGCAGGAAAAAAGGGACGCGACACGAATAGAACACAAAATCAGCAGCTAAAATAAGGATGAAAGAATAACGAGTATAATGCCAAAAAGGGAATAAGTAGGTATTTTGTTAGTGTTGGTGGTCTGTCGTCTATAATAATGTAGCGAAGGTGCGGGTAATTGCACAGGACATGGTGTTATTGTTTGGACGCTTCCTAAATTGACAACACAAGCGGAAAGTAAGCGGTCCTTTCTCAGCAATCCCAGCAGGATGTCGTCCATGGCATTAGTTTGTTAAGTTCTCATGCGAAACCGGGATAATACCATTAACACTGCACATAGTGCATCGTGTATTATTATTATTTGAATGTACGCAATACCC
This sequence comes from Meliscaeva auricollis, assembly GCA_948107695.1. Lineage (NCBI taxonomy): Eukaryota > Metazoa > Arthropoda > Insecta > Diptera > Syrphidae > Meliscaeva > Meliscaeva auricollis. Next base: position 74,264,877 of record OX403616.1, on the reverse strand, counting down.
ATTCCACCTACCTAGCAATTTTATTATTTACCCAAAAAAAAAAAATGTGAAAACCATTTACCTATACTATGAACGTCTATTCTGCATTTTTTCGCGCGGTGATTTGCTAGCTATACGTTTTTCCAATTTAGTTTATGGAAAGCGGCTTGTTCGTAATGCTGATAGTGGTGGTGGTGGTGGTGTTTTTGGGTCTATTTTTATCTTTTTTTCGTATTGAGAAAAAAAGTAAAATGCTCCGTTACTTTTGGGAATTCTGTCAGAATGATGGATGATTTTGAAAGGACATGCAAAACAATAGCATTATTTTTTGCTATATTTTCGGTCTTTTGGAGGATATGTGAATCGAGGTAAGAAATTAGTTTGCTTAATCCTCCAGTGAATTAAGTGGGAGGATACTCATAATAATGGTATCTAGTATCTAGATCTACATAGTTAATGTAAAAAAACACTTTTGAGGTATTACAGACCTAAATTGTTTTTTTAAATAACCAAACTTAAATTTAGCTTATTTACAATGCTGGTAATCAGTTTTCTTTAAAATTTTAAGAATTCTGAAGGATTTTTATTAAAATTAAAAAAAAAAGGTACCACAATCTATAGTCCAGAATCCGAAATTTTAAATTTAAGATCAAATTCATCAAGATTTTGGTGTTCTAAAATGTTTTTATACAAGTTCGATTGAGGAAAAATTTTAAACTCCGATGGATGTTACCATACTATACTCCACTCCTAACTGAAAATTTCACTAACTGCAGAATATCAGGATTCCTCAAAATCGCTCTGCAGTTTTTAAATAGGTAGAAGACATTCTACAATTAAAATTTTAACTCAAACAGATGATTTGTCGTGGTGTGTTTACCTACTCCGTTTAAATAAATGTCAAATATTTTGAACAGCTCTAAGCTGTTGAATAGGTACATAAATTCTTATTTAAAAAATATTTCCCCACCTGTTATAGTAACGTTGGGTTTTTTTTTGTCAAATTTAGTAACTAGGAGATTTAGTACATTTTTATGTAGGTAATGCAACAAGTACAGCTCATTTCCACAAAAGAAAAACAAACCGCATGTTTAAAAAAAAGAATGATTCGCACAGTTGGTAGTTGTCTTAGAAAAACATATTTGTATTCATTCATTAATAATTAATTAGGTATTTGACATTAGAAAAGTAAAGTTTTATTGCTCCTTTAAGTTGCCATTCAACTAGACTTATTTAAATGTTATTTCACGTAAGTCGACATGGTCAACATGTTGGAGGTGGTGGCAGTAGCAGAAGCAAAAACTTTCTGCTATTAATAATTTTCTTTTACAATACAAATCATATCAATGCAAACACAAATAAATTAGAGAATGAAAAGGAACAATGAACTGATTCAGTTCTACACTATAAGTGATAGAAAAAACTAAATACACCAAAAGATAAGTGTCATAATGAGATTTTTTGAAATTCCATCGGGAAGCTAGGGTAATGTGGTGTAACGTCGAAATAAAGTTTTTTTACATCTCGAAAAGTATGGATGTTAGAATCGTGAAATTAATCGAAATGATTAATATTTTGGGTCTTGCCATGAAATTCTAAAAATCACGTTTTTGAGATGTGATTTTTTTTCAAATCAAATCATTTATCAAATATTTTATTAGACCCTTTAAAAGGAGGTTATTGAAGTAGATTTTTTTGAGAAAAAACTTTTTTAATGAGTTACGGTAGAAACAAGATTTTTCGGTCCAAGCTTTTTGAGCGTTTCAAAGGTTTTTTAAAATTATTTTTAACTTTTATGTTTTTAGATTTTAGACTCGAAATATACACAGCCAATAGTGTAATTGTAAAAAGAGTTTTTTTTTACACGGCGCGTCATTATTTTTTACCCAAGCTATATGTTTGTAAAATTATGATTCAACTTTATTGACAACCAAAATCAAATTATCTTTAATTTGATACATCACACATAACGGTACATGGTATACAATGTTCACAATCTAAAATTGAGTTTCACAAAAAATCTTGCAAGCATGTCTGCTTTGGTCGAAACTCGAACAGGTACCGTATTACCGAGTAGAGGAAGGAACCGTATTATAAAAAAGGTTCGAGGTGGTTCGCTTAAAAAATTGAAACTTTTTGAAGTTATACTTCTTTACCGGCGATTATAAAAATATTAAACCAGTTTTTGTACATTTCGAAAAGTATAAGGGTTCGAATTACGAAATAAATTTAATTGAATAGATAAATTGAAATAATGATAAGTTTTCATCAAGAAAAAAATTCTGAAAATTCAACTTTTCAAGTTAAAAATTATTTTCCAATATGAAATATTTTTTTAGACATTTGAAAATGATGTCATTATGGATAAAGTTGATAATTTTTTGTAAAACTAATTATGCACACTGAAAGATAATAAAAAAAAAATCAAGTGTCTAATACGGATTTCATATAAAATACTCCATAACGGTTTTTTTGAGCTTTAAAAAACAAATACGTTTTTGAAAGTTTATGTGGGTGGTTTAATTGATTTTAAAAATCAGGGAAAAACGGGAAAAAAATTTGTCAAAAAACTTTTAGGCTTAGGTGTTGTATTTTTGTACAAACTTTGACAATTTTCTGTAGTCTGTGAACCGACATAACGGTAAAAAGAGTTTTGTTTACGCGGTGCCTACTTACTATTTACATAAGCCTCATAAAACTATGATTCAACTTTATTGAGCATCACGATTGATATATTACACATAACTGTACATGCTTTAAAAGCTTTACAAACTTGAAAAGAGTTTTATCCGAAATTCAACAAAATTCAACAATCTGGTTTTATCGTTGGACTCGACCAGCGTTGTTGTTTCTTGTCGGATTTTAAAGATTGAGGAATCAAAATTTAGATGAAATATTAGGCTACAAAATGGTGTATACAGTTACACATAAAAATAATGAGTAAAAGGTGATTAAGAGCAAAATCAATTTTTGTTTTCTTATTCTATTCGCAATATGGTATATATGGTATGAAATTTGTTTGAATTTTACTAATTGATGTACTACAATATTTTTGGTTTAAGTGTTCTTGATGGGCAATAAATATTTTTATTTTTATTTTATTTTTAAATGCATATTTACAGATTTTAGAGCAAAAAATTAAAAAAAAAAAACCCATACAAAACACATAAGTTTTAGTTGCAGGATTTTAACAAGTTGAACAGATTCTATTAGATAAAATGTTGATCTATAATTCTGCATAAAAATATTGGGTAATTATTTTTTTAAACAGTGTCACAGAGTTAATGCGTTAAAATAACAAAATTTAATGAAAAATTTAATAATTTTGAATACAAATTTAGCTCAATTTCAAGATGTGACTGTTCTCTTAAACACTGCCATACAAAATTTATTGATTAAATTCAAAACAAAGACTATAAATGATATATTACAGAAAAAACATCGAGCAAAATGCACTTTTTATGCTTTTTGACCAATTATACCATTCATAACATCTGACTATGTCCGATTCAATAATTTATGTTTTCCTATAAAATGTCAACAATTATTTTGATATACAATTTGTTTCAATAAGATACTAACAAGCTTCGCAAAATCATGAAATAATATCAAAAATAGTATAAAATCATCTTTCACAAATCTGTTAAAAAAATCAAAATATCCTTTTGCCGTAAACAAAATAGCTTTTAACTTAAGTAAAACCTAACCGATTTTTTAATTTGAGGTATCAATAGAAGGATTAAAATCTTAGTAAAAATAAAATTAAATAAATTTTTTACTCAAATTGTGTAAATATAGGTTCACAAGGAAAAAAATATATTTTAACATTTTTTATTTTATTTTGTTGATTTTAATATAATCTAATAACAGACCGCTGATCAGGTCATTTTGAAGTATCAAACATTAAAGTAATCAAAAACCAAATTACAAGGGTTTGGTCTATAAAATATCAATTACATACATATATGACATATTTAAATTAATTTCACAAAAAAGCACGATATGTTCCTTTGGAAAAATATACCTTCTAGAAGTTTTTGCAACTAAATTCAAAAAAAACTACACAAAAATACATAAGTACACACAAATTTTTTTTTAAATTTCATTTGGGTCGGCAAAATAAAAGTTTGTCTAGGGTGGCAGGACCTCCTGGTTCAGCAACGTGTATAAACCAATGTTTGTTAGGAAAAGAATTACATTTAAATAGTAAAATTATTTGTCTATGAACCAAGAAGAACAAATTTAAGACCTTATATTAATCACAATCCTACTGTATGGGGCATTGACATATTCAAAATACGATAAAAATGTGATAGATAAAGATCCTGCATGTAATTTCCGGTGCAATGTGTTTCGGTGGACAGTAAAAGAGATGATTTAAGGGCGAGTTGCAAGTGCCTTATAGTTCTACATCAACCTGGTCAAAAGCCTAAAAACACAACGACTGCTATAGAAAACCAATAATTATAGGGAGTTACTTCAGTGGAAAGTGGATGCTCTATGTCTCAGCAGCTGGTTTTCCGAAACCGTGTGAGTTCCGAAATAAATAGGTAATTCGGTTATCGGTTGCTCATTCTTTTAAAATTATCATTTTTTCATTACTGCTTAGATTTCTCAATATTGGTCTACTACAGTGAAAATATGTAGGTTATTGAATACCTACAGATTACTTAAATTAAGCAGTTACCTTTTTTCCCATCAAATATTTACAAATAATAGAAAATCCATAAAACAAAGACTTTTTCTTAAAATTTCAACTAAAACATCAATAAATCACAGCTGAATCGCTCTTGTGTTATATTATTGGATAAAATATGTCAAATTTATGACAAAAAGACACACTAATTTGTCTCATTTCAATGCACACACATTTTCCAATTCGACACACAATAGAAAATTCCAGTAAAATGAAAGAAAAAAAAAAATATTTCCTACATCAAGGTCATACTTGCCCAATTTTTCACCTAAAAACAAACAAAATATTCACTGAGCAAACACTCACTCAATTGCCCAATATCCTGGGCATAAAAATTGGACAAAACCAGCAGTAGTCCTTAAAGAAAAAAAAAAAAAAACTTATAGGCTATCGTAAAACTTCGCGGAAGAGAAAAATCACCACAATATACTTATGCCTCCTCGTAGGAAAGCAAAATAGCATTTACGACTTGTCCTAAAGTCAATTCGAATACCTACACCATAAATCACACAGGTTTGCTTGTAAATCACACGTAGAGGCCGTAAAATCACAAAAACACACTTTGCGCGTTTTAGTGTGCATCATAAAGACGCGATCCGATCCGATCAGCCCTTAGCCCCGGATTGTATGTGATTTAGGGCATGCGATTGATTTACAAGTACCGGAGAATAGAAATAAAATAAAAATGAAAACAAGAAGATTCCTTCCAAATGGCTATAAAATCAAGAGGTAATGTTCGTCGTAAAATCACCACCGCGCGAACATCCTGTCAATTTCAAGGATATCTTTTGAAATGTATATACACTCGCGTCGAGATGTGTGCTATGGAAACGCGTATGCCAACTATTAGAATCACGCCTTCTCAGGTTGTTCAGGAGTTTTATGTTTAATGGACAACAGGATATATACGAGTTGAAGGGTATAATCCTATTGACCATTACACACACATGCATTTATATGGACAAAATGTACCATAAAGGACTTTATCGACAACGTTCGCCTGCAATTAAATACAAAACCGATGAAATCAAGTTCCATAAAAATGTCCTTTTTACAAAATGACTTGCATTAGGGCTGTCATTGTTGATGGTTGCGTTCGATATATGGGTATGGGTGCAGAAATGCTCGTTCGAATTATCCATTTCGTCACGCTTCTATTTCTAGAGAAGATATACCTACCCAACTGTCTTATTGTTTGTAAATGAATTCGGTGGAAAATATTTTTGTATTTTCGACCCAAGCAAACAAAATCAATCGTCTTTTACTGAGAGACAACACCACCAGCTAACTCTCTGTTAGACATGTTCTACGAATGAAGGATGCGTCTATTTTGGATTCTACCCTCACAGCGTGTTTAATGCGGTCTATCCCAGCAGGATTCTTTTGAGCCTTGAACAAAAATTTCAAAACGCACAAAAATTCTTATTGCGATTTGCTAAACAAAGGTGTGTGTGTTATGTTGCGCGACTTCGCGTCCTTTTTGTCATTTGTTTTTTTGGTTCCTATAAAATTCCTCAAAAATTAGGATCGCATTTTTAGTTTATTAGCCTAGGTGAATGACTGTCTTGGGTTCCTCTTCGATTAGCAAAGGCAATAAAGAAATTCATACAAAAATAGGATCGATCCTTTTCTTAAAAATGACGATGCAAAGAAAACGAGAGATTGACGGGGGTAAAAGGATTACATCGTTGGTTGGTTGGTTGGATTTGATTTTCCCTTCTTTTTGAATTTAGGTAATTTGAAAATTGAATTGGGTATATGAGTCAGCAGAGCGGTCTCAAGGGAAACAAGGAAGTTAAATCGCGCATACGGACGTTTTTCTGGGGATAAAAATGTGGTATTTATGAGGATTTGTGTTTTTTTTTCTTTTGCTGCTCCCATTGTCTTTTGATTCGAAGTATCGACTGAAAAAATGTTGAAATATATGATGGTTGCAGATGTTTGATTTTAACGTTTATTCTGCGAATATCAATAAGAATTCTTCAATTTTTCTTTGATTTGAAATCAATGATGAGTTATCAATCCGCATTTGTGGATTTTAAGGGACAAAAATGACAGTTTTTGCTTATTACATTTGTTTTGTATTTAATATCTATCGGTGTGTAAAAAGATTTTTATACACAAATCAGTATACTTTTCAGAATGTATTTGAGCCACATCCAGATTTAAAAAATATTCTGAAAAAAAAGTTTACATTTCTAAATGTTGTTTTGATTTTAAAATGCGTGTTTTGATAGATTTTCCACTTAATTGCTTTGATTTTAATTATTCATTTCGACGATGGCGGTAAAATTTTTCCTCGAAGTGTGACATTTTGTAGTTTTTATTCTAATTTCTTAATATGGGCTGTATTTTTTTTTACCATGGGCTTACAATGGGCTGTACCATAGGCTATTGTATTGATATCGTAGCAGTGTAATTAATTCCAGAATAATATTTTTTTTTTAAATAGAAAAACAATCTTTTCTCATTCAAGGATAATCTAAAAATTATAAAAATTAATTAAAACAAATTCAAACAAAACTAAAAAATTATTTCACTTAAAACAGCTAACAAGTAAAAATTTGTATTCTTTAAAACAATTATGCTCTCGTTTTTTGTATTCCCTTAACGAAAAATAATATTGGGCTATGCTAGGATTTTCTAGAGCAAACGATCCACAAATTGTAAATTACATTTCTTTCACTTAAAAAAAAAATTGTATTTTTTGTTATCTTTGGTTCTCATTTAAAGATAGACCTTATTTAAAGAAATTACCATGATTTTTTTAATCAAAATCGTAGGCACCGTTTTTGAGAAAAATTAGTTTTTCTAAAACTGGTATATGACAGGTACCGTTATTTGGGGTCCAAAAAAAAAATTCAAAAAAACGTCTGGGGATATTCTCCAAAAAACGCCACATACCAAGTTTGAAGTAAATCGACCCATCCGTTTAGGCCGTGGTCTCTGATACATACATACAGACAGACAGACAGACAGACAGACAGAATTGTCGGACCCACTTTTTTCTCATTCTCTATCATCGTAATTTCGTGTTTGATTGTTATCTCAATTTTTTGTTTTTGTACGAATGCATAACTTGATATATGGTACCCATATCGCAAGTAAAAATCAACAAAATTTACATATAAATCACTTGAAATGAACAATCTTCGCCTCTCGTAAAATTACCCTTAGTTCTGGTAAAATAATTTCTTTATTCTTTAAATCAAGCAAACCATTTGCTGACAAACCACACTTTTTATTCATATATTTTAACACCACATTACAAAATCCTTTACTCATCAACCCCGATTTCATCAGCTGAAGCAACGCAACTTCGCGAAATGCGAGACATCAACGTCGTCATCGTCTACGTTCGTCATCGCGTCGTTGTCATCGTAGTCATCGTTGTCGTAAGTCGCAACGAGTCAAATTAGGACAGAAAAGAAAATCTCAAATTACGCGAAAGTCTACTCAGAATACAACCATCAGAACACAGGATTTCCCTCCGTACTCCTTCTCCGGATTGTATTATAGTCCTGGTGCTGTAACTGTATGTTCATAAGCCTCTGTCGCAAAATGGGTGAAAAAGGACAAAAGCATATAACAACAGACAAAAAAAAAAAAAAAAAAAACAAAAAATGAAAAAAATAAAACGTGAAAAAGATTTTCGCATTGCAAAAACACGGGACACGGGATACCGAGTTCACAGATCCTTATAATGATACATAATAAGCGCGATATTAATGTATGTGTACCTACACACAACGGCACACACACACTCGTTTTTTTTAGAAAATTCTCAGCGAGTTCTCATGCACATGCTTCCCTCCAGCGATTCCATTTCAAGCCAACCACCCGACAGATAGCCCTACCGTAGTTGTCTTCCTTCGTCCGTGCCTTGGCAAGTCGTTGTCATCCTTGCTGCCGCTACGCCGCCAAGGGTTGACACAATTGAGTCACTTCCACTGAATTGAAAGGGGGCGACCGAAGGACTCAAAAAAGAAAAAAAAAATATCATCACATGTATTCGCCGTATCGTACCCCCTTCGGCGTGGTATATCACATTCGCAAGGATCTGCATGTGAGTCCCCGTCCCGTACCGTTTCGGTATTAAAGAGCGATTTTTAATGGTGTGCGTGTGGAACAATAAAACCCGCGCCAAATAAGCGTAATAAGAAGAAAGACAGGAACACGCCGCGCCGCGCCGCGCGCGAAGAAATTCGAGGAAAACTTTGCAAGTCCCCCATGTGAGACCATACGTGATGTGAGGACATGTCGCGGGGACCAAACATTTATTCCAATCTAATCCACCCCACTCGCACTTTCTTGCCTTTGGTTTATGCCTTCCGCCACCGCACACCGCCCGCCATCCTGCACCGGCCATCGCATAGCTATCCCATATTTGCAGGGAACAGGGGTTTTTACTTTAAATTTACTACAAGGGTTGAAGACACCATTATCCCCGTGCTGGACGTTGTTGTCGAACGAGGCCCAGGCTGGCGCGGGTGGATGGATGGATTTCCCCGAAGGTTCGTATTTATTTTTTTTCTTCTTCTTCTTCTGAAACGGGACTACCAACACTACATATATTATGTTATGTCCTGTCCGGGCACTAAACGTGTGTGCGTGCTAGTCACCATATCATACGCACTTCTTCTCAACAGAACACACGCTCATTCACATACAGGGAAGCGTATATTTTGTAAATAATAGTTCCCCATGTGAGTTGAGTCTAATTAGTTAAGTTGTGCTGTAACGCGCGTCGCCCGTGGCCATTTTTCACCCGAAAAAGGTTTATTTTTTGTTGCCCTATTGCCTATTCCATACTTACAACTATTTTTCTAGACTTTTATCCCAAATTCGTTTTTGTATATCATCATGCTTCATGCCTCATATGCGTGGTATATTTGCTCATATGTGTGCGGCTTGGCTATGGTATGGGGGTGAGTGTTGAACAATACCACCGACTACTATGGTATGATGGTTCATGTGTCATTTGGGATAGAAGCTTAGATGAGTTTTAGGGTTGGAGTTGGGGGAGTTGGTGATGTTGATGCTTATCCGTGGAGAAGGTTTTTCCACTTTCACTTTATGTTGAATGAAATTAGGACCGGATGTAAGTATATTTTTTTTTTTTAGCTTCACATATGTATGTATGTGCTTTGGCGAGTGTATCCTATATATTTACGCACTTTTTTGTATTAGAAAGGGGCGGGAATGTTGGGCGATTTTTCTGCTTTTGACCGTGTTCGAGATGTAGTGAAGGGGGGGAGGTTTTCGGTTGATGGAAGGTTATTCTCGAGTTATTTGAAGGGAAAAAAAAAGTTACAAAGAGCGTATAAAACTAATGGCATTTGGAAATTTAAAAACTGTTATGAACTCACAGGGTGATTTTGTTCAGATACAGGGAGCTTACAAATGTATATGTAAAATGCTCTAAATTAATGGATTTATTTAAATTCTTTGATTTAAAAACCTGAACGTACGAGCGATGCGTTGAAATACTTTTTGTACATCTCGAAGAGTATGAGGCTTATAATTATCAGATACATTTTATTGAATAGATAAATTAAAATGATGATGAGGTTTGGTAGAGAACAAAATTCTAAAACATCAAGTTTTTAAGTTTAAAATTATTTTCCAAAACCAAATATTTTTTGCATCATCATCATCGGCTCGACAACCGGGGTCCGGTCCTGGCCTCCTTCAACAAGTCTCTCCACCTATCCCGGTCTTGATGCCATCCAGTTGCGCACCCCAAGGCTTCGGGCGTCCTGGTCTACGCCATCTCTCCAGCGCAAGCATGGTCTACCACGCTGCCGTCTACCATAGAATGTACCGCAAAAGACTTTCCGAGCAGGTTCCTCTTCGCTCATACGAGCTAGGTGCCCTGCCCACCGGAGTCTACCGAGCTTAATTTTTGTCACTATGTCTGCTTCAAGGTAGATTGCGTACAACTCATGATTGTACCGTCTCCGGAATCGTCCTTCCTCACATATGGGGCCAACAATTCTCCGTAAGACCTTTCTCTCGAACGCGGCTAAGAGGTCACAGTGCCTCTTGCTAAGCACCCAAGTCTCGGATCCATACATATGAGTACTGGCAGGACCATGGTCCTGTACAGCAGCAGTTTTGAAGTTATGGTTAGATTTCTGGATTTGAATAGCTTTGACAGACTGTAGTAGGTTCTGTTGGATTTGAGAAGCCGCCCGCGTATTTCTTCTTCTATGTTGTTATCGGCTGCTACTGTTGACCCAAGGTATTTAAAGGATTGCACCACTTCAAATTCGTGCTCCGCTACCTTGATTGTTTGACCAACTGTTCTTCTCGCATTCGACGCCACCATGTACTTTGTTTTACCTTCACTAATGTGCAGCCCCAGATTTTGTGCCGCCTGCTCGATCTGGATGAAGGAATCGTGTACAGCTTGTTCGGTTCTTCCGATGATGTCGATGTCGTCTGCGTAAGCCAGTATCTGGCTGGAACTGTTGACGATGGTCCCTCTTGTTGCCGTGCCAGAGTCACGGATTGCTTTCTCCAACGCCAGGTTGAAGAGGAGGCAGACCAAACCATTTTTAATATTTTTTTAGACCTTTGAAAATAATGGTAGTTTGGGTAAAAGTTGAACTTTTATTGAAAAATTAGTTATGCAAATTGATAGATAGCGAACAAAAAAATTGGGCATCTAATACGCATTATATTGAAAATGCTCCATTACGGTTTTTTCTTAACTATTTATGTGGGTTGTTTAATTGATTTAAAAAAGCAGGGAATAACGGGAAGAATATTTTGTCAAAATGACATTTAGACATACATATGTGTTGTCTGTGAAAGTGTGAAAAAAAAAAATAGATTTTTAAACATTTTTTTCAATGAATAATAGTAAAAATAAGATTTTTCAGTCCAAGTTTTTTTACCGTTTCCAACTGTATTTTATTTGTATCTTTTTTATATTTATATTTTTAAATTTGAAATTTACACAGCCATTAAATATTGGCTTAATCCATTTATGTACAAACTTTGACTGTAGTCTGTGAGCCGACATAACGGTAAAAAGAGTTTTGTTTACGCGGTGCTTAATTATTATTTACATAAGCCTCATAAAACTATGATTCGACTTTATTGAGCATCAAGATCAAATTTTCTTTAATTTGATATGTGATATAACTGTACATCCTATAAAAGCTTCAGAAACTTGAAAAGAGTTTTATCCGAAATTCAACAAAATTGTCTGGTTTGGTCGTCGGACTCGACCAGCAACCAATGGAGAACGGTACCGTTGGCTCACAAATGGATTCGAGATGGTTCGCTTATAAAACTTGTAATCTTGTTGTTTCTTGTCGGATTTTAAAGATTGAGGTGTCTAAATTTAGATGAAGTATTAGGCTACATTATTATGTAATTTTTTACATTAAAAATAATGAGTAAAAGGTGATTAAGAGCAAAATCAATTTTTGTTTTTTTATTCTTTTTGCAATATGGTATGAAATTTGTTTGAATTTTTAAAAAATGATGTACCACAATATTGTTAGTTCAAGTGTTTTTGATAGGCAATAAATATTTTTAAGCATAAAAATGCATATTAAAAGATTTTAGAGAAAAAAAATTAAAAAAAAAAACACATAAAAAGTTGATTTCATTGGATATTTAAATTTGTAACTTATGTTTTAGTTGTAGGATTTTAACAAATTGAACAGATTTTACTAGATAAAATGTTGGTTTATAATTCTTTACAAAAATATTGGGTAATTATTTTTTAAACAGTGCCACAGAGGTAGATAAGTGAAAATATGTTTTTAATGAATGCGTTAAAATTACAAAATTTAATGAAAAATTTGACAATTTTGAATACAATTTTAGCTCATTTTCAAGATGTGACTTGATTGATTAAATTCAAAACGAAGACTATAAATGATATATTACAGAAAAAACATCGACCAAAATGCATTTTTTATGCTCCTTTGACCAATTGTACCATTCAAAACATCTGACTATGTCTGCCTCAATAATTTAAATTTTCCTATAAAATGTCAACAATTATTTTGATATACAATTTGTTTAAATAAGGCCGCGGCCACGCAGTAAGCGGCTGAGCGGCAGAGCGGAAAAAAAAATATAAAACATATGAAATCACATAGAAGCGGCCACGCAATGAGCGAGCGGCGAAACAAAATTCTGAGCGGCTAGGCGGCGCCGCTCAGCAACCAAACTTGTTTTAATTTTTAGTAATTTTCTGAGCGGCAACAAGTAAAGATGGCGAAAGTAAACATTGAATTATTAATTTCGTGTGTGCAATCTCAACCTGATTTATGGCAAGATAGAAATACCAATTTGAAATGCCAAATGAAATTTTCGTAGATTCAAAAATAAATGATTGAATTCTCCGAACTCCGATCTTAATTGGTTAATGGGATGAACACCAAATCGTCTCCTTTTTTTTATACGTTTAAGTAATTTGTACACATACAAACGATTTTCCGACAATAAAATACGGCGAACTGTTCTTGACAACGGCATTTTAAATACTAATCGCTCAAAAGCAGTCGCTCAGTGCCTGGCCATACGTCGCTTAGAGCTGCCGCTCAGACGCTTGCCGCTCAGCCGCTTAGCCGTTCAGCCGCTTACTGCGTGGCCGCGGCCTAAGACACTCAAAAGCTTGGCAATATCATTAAATAGTATCAAAAATAGAATAAATTCAATCTCTCACAAATCTGTTAAAAAAATCAAAATATCCTTTTGCCGTAAACAAAATAGCTTTTAACTTTAGTAAAACCTAAACGATTTTTTAATTTGAGGTATCAATAGAAGAATTAAATTCTCAGTAAAAATAAAATTAAATACATTTTTTACTCAAATTGTGTAAATATAGGTCCACAAGGAAAAAAATATATTTTAACATTTTAACATTTTTTAATTTATTTTGTTGATTTTAATATAATCTAATAACAGACCGCTGATCAGGTCATTTTGAAGTATCAAACATTAATGTATCACAAACCAAATTACAAGGGTTTGGTCTATAAAATATCAACTACATACATGTATGAAATATTTAAATTAATTTCACAAAAAAGCGCGATATGTTTGCTTGGAAAAATTTACCTTTTAGAACTTTTTGCAACTAAATACTTTTACACATCCAAAAAAAAAAAAAATACACAGAAATAAATAATGATAGGAAGTATAACTTCTGGGGCGCGTTCATGAGTACACATACCTTTTTTTTTTTAAGGTATTTTGATTTATCTTCGTTTGGTTTTGATTGTGAATTTTGCTTTTTCGAATCGAAGCTAAATCATTCCGTAAAATAGTCGAAATTAAGTGGTTTTCTTTGATTTTACATTGGTTTTTCTGTGGGTGTATTTAAAAAAAAACAATTTTGGTACTGATTACTCCAAAATTTTCAATTTTTTCCGCAAATTGTATGTACAACTGCACATATTTGAATAAGTTTTTCTTATCTAGGATTAAAGTTGACAGCTTTCTTGGTATTGATCCTCTTACCATAATATGTGGATTTTTTGTCGCTTACTCCTAGACTACGTTCTTTGTTTTTCATTCAGAAAAAAACATAAAACAGTTTTTGGCTAAGTTTATTCCTATACTTTCACAAAAAAAAAAAAAAAAATTGAATTAAAATTATAAATCGATAAATTTAGCAGAAATAAAAAGTCTCTAGCACGATTTGGATTCGGCTATGTCAATTCCTTGTTCGTGACCAACGGATAAACCGTTTTGTCTCACTTTTTCACACAGAAGACGTTTATCCACATAACATACACCCATACTCACAGAACAAAACTAAACACACATTTATTATGGCAAGAAGTTTTGTCTTTTTATTTAATAGAGTTTCTTTTTCTATAAGCTCCATGGTTCACAGCAAACTCTAGAGTTCTGAATCTGACATCGCAATTTCCCTGTCACGTCCCATCCTCTAAGATGGTCATTTTCTACTTGATACCATTTCCACCAACATGCTCAGTCGGTATAACACTATACACCCTACTGCACTCCTTTGTGCTCCTCTCAATAAGGCCACATCTGCGGACACATTCGCACCGAGAGAAGCTTTATTTCAAGTTAAAGGATTTCGATGCCAACGAAGGACAATGATTCCATCCGAACTTATAAATAAACACAATGGACAGCCATTCGACCACTACAGACACTACGACCGCTGCTCCTGCTGCCACCAACGTGTATGCAAGGCTCGCCGTGCCATTGCCAGGATAACCAATGAGCATCAACCCATCACTCCTATAGCACCCAATTTAACCCATCTCAACCCCCTGTGGCCATCACCACCTACCTTCACAGATTAGATTTAGCCGTTCCGAATTGGTCTCTGGATTGGATTCTTTGCTTCCAAGATGGCATCCGCAGGCACTTCCAAGGATGACATTCTGTGCTTAGATGATGCTCTCCGCTCCTGCTACTGAGGGTAAATTAATATGTGCGTTTGGTTTGTGGGTAGGCGCACAGCACACATATTGCGACCGCAGCAATGAACGACATCACACCAGGACATTGCTCAATTTAGCTTGGTCACGACTGCGACGCTGAAGATAACGAGGCCAACAAACGACGACGAGGACGACGACTAGGATAACGCCAACGTACAACAA
The DNA here is from genome assembly GCA_948107695.1 of Meliscaeva auricollis. Taxonomy (NCBI): domain Eukaryota; kingdom Metazoa; phylum Arthropoda; class Insecta; order Diptera; family Syrphidae; genus Meliscaeva; species Meliscaeva auricollis. The sequence goes on along the minus strand of OX403616.1, from coordinate 74,249,589 downwards.
CACAAGGAGATTCTTGGAATTTCGAAATTCAGACTGTCGGTCGTTGTCGTCGTCCACTTTGGCTGTGGTCGCGGTGCACAAATTTAATAACATATTCACAGCACACACGCACACATATCCATACTAATGATGTCCTGTATGTAAATCAATGTGTTACATCACATGTTTGCAAGGAGCAGAAAGTTCAATGAAACATGTGAATGACCAACAAGAAATTCTTCAATTTGAAGAAAAAAAAAAGTTCTTATCAAAATGAAGATTTTGTGATATGAACGGTTTGTACAGAACATTTTTAAATGTACAAATTGATTGGAGGTCTTCTGAAACGAAGTATACTGTAGAGTGTAAAGAGACCTTAACTCCATCCTAATGATAAAAAGATACAAAATTTGCCTCAAATGATTGATTGAGTTTAGAAAACATCGATCTTCTCATTTTTAATGCAAAGACATAACAACCCCTACATATTTTGTAAAAGAATCAAGTTTTTCAGTCATAAAAAGGGCCTAACATGAAATACTAGCGACATTATTAGCCGATCGTATTACATTGTTGTTCTGAAATAAGTTTTTAGTGTTGATTCGTGTTGATTCGAATTCCATTCGTATGTGATGACCCTGAAATCTTGATAAGCAAACAAAAAAAAGAAAATCTTCATAATACAGGACAAATAGATCAAATTTAATCAGAAAATAAATCCCCTTATGAAATTTATCATAACGGTTGAGGGGCAACTAGTAGAAGGTGAATGCTGTTAAATCTAAAAACACATCGTGTACAAATTATGTTCATGAATTGTTCTTTTTTCCCAATAGATTTAGATCTTACTGTTACTAGCTCACCCGGCAGAGTGATTTTTATTTTTTACTTACATTATAAAGTTTCTTAGTTACTGGCCCATAATAAGCAGTATTTTTCGTTTCATACTTTTATTTTAAATGTGCTCTGCGATATACAATGTCTGTCTGTCTGTCGTGTCCGTATCTTGTTTTTATAGGACCAAAATTACCGATACCTGGCATATGACAAACTTATTTTGTCAAAAACGACTCTAACAATTTTGATTAAATTTTTTTGTGTACTGCAATAATAAAGGTTGTACTTTTGGAAATTTTGATTTTAGATGTCCTTTAATTTTTTCTTGAAAATTTTTAACACGGTTTGAGAATTTTTATGTATCAAAAAATTATTTTTTTTAGCCAAAATCGCTTTAATCGTTTACGAGATATTCACGAAAAACAAAATAAAAAAAAATGTTTTGCAAAAAAACGGCAACTCTGTTTCTCCGTTGTTAGAGTTTCATGAGAAAAACTAAAAAATGCAGTTTTGTTGCAATCACTGAACACAATTCATACACAATTTTAAACAAAATCGGTAGAGTCATTTTCGGGAAAAATCCAATAAAAATCGAGACGAGAAGTTTCGAAACTACTTTTTTGGGCTTCTCCATCATTGCAATGTTGATTTTAATTAAAACCTGAAGCCCATACTTGTCCAATAGAGCAAGAAAAAAATACTTTTTTTTTAAACGGCTCTAAGGTTTTCAAAATTCTTCTTTTAAAAATGTATCTTCCTCAGCAAAAAAAAAAAAAAAAAAAAAAATGGCATACCTAAGTAGGTTTGGAGGTCAAAACAATTAAAGAAGTTGTTTAAGTAATTTTACTAATGAATTTTATGTTTTTTTTTTTTTGAAAATTCGTATAAAATTAAATATTTTAAAAAACTTCATATGTACGAAGCTTTAGCATCCACATAAACATTGACCGTGCTTTTTATTTTGTTTTGCATTTTTTTCTTTACCGGCCGGGCGCGGCGTTTATAGAAATATTTTAACAAGTAATAATTCGTACAACCTTTTCAGTCCATTAATACTGGTTTTTCTTCATACAGACATTATAAGTAAAGAGTAACAACATACTTACATTTCATACTACTTTTTTTTTGTTTTTTTATTTGGACTCACAATAAATTTATTAAATTACTGAAGTCGGCCATATTGTTTATTGATATTTTGACTGATTCATTTTCTACACTATAAGTGATAGAAATAAATTGCACGACTGGATCGCACGCACTTGCTTTTGTAGGTAATGTTACTTTATTTGCTAAGGATTTTTAATTAAAAATTTGTAAATGCAGTTTTAGAAAAAAAAAAAATAAAAAAGCATAAAATTCAATTTATAAATGACTAAAACAGCTTCATAAATGAATTTCACCTCAAAACGAAGTATGCAATTTGATTTCTTCTATAATGATACATTTTTAGAAAAACCAAATTGAAAATCGTTAGAGCCGTTTTAAAAAAAAATAAAATTTTATATTAAATGTTGCAAGGACTTTAAAAAAAAAAATTGGTAAGCGATTTTAAAGATATTATTTATCAACATCTAAAAACTAGATTTAAAAAAAAAACTATACAGTTATTTTCGAAAAAAACATTTTTATATCCATATCCTTTTCATGAAATTTTCCATAACCAAATCGCAAAGTGGCTGCCCTATGTCCTCGATAGCCTCACGAATTTCATCTTTGAGGTCTTGAATCGACGCTGGGCTGTTGGCGTAAACCTTATCTTTCACGTGGCCCCAAAGGAAGAAGTCGCAAGGTGTTAAATCACAAGATCTCGGTGGCTAATTGTGATCACCTCTTCGAGAGATAACACGGTCCGGAAACTTTTCCCGTAAAAGATCGATGGTTTCATTGCTTGTGTGGCACGTAGCGCCGTCTTGTTGAAAGTAAACGTTGTCCAGATCAATACCATCCAATTCAGGCCATAAAAAATCATTAATCATCTCTCGATAGCGCAATCCATTGACCGTAACTGTTGCTCCAGCCTCATTTTCGAAAAAGTAAGGTCCAATGACCCCGCGGGACCATAAACCGCACCAAACAGTCACGCGTTGAGGATGGAGAGGCTTTTCAACAATAACTCTTGGGTTTTCCGAGCCCCAAATGCGACAGTTTTGCTTGTTGACGTAGCCTCCGAGGTGGAAATGGGCCTCATCAGTCAAGATGATTTTTCGATGAAATTCCGGTTCATTTTCATGCATTTCAAGGACCCAATCAGCAAAGACACGACGTTGTTGATGATCAGCCGGCTTGAGTTCTTGTGTTAACTGAACTTTATAAGCCTTAAGACCCAAGTCTTTATGCAAAATACGGTGTAATGACGTTTGTGGAATGTCTAATTCCAAAGAACGACGAGGAATGGACAAACCTGGGTTTTCTTCAACACTTTGGGCTACAACGTGAGCGACGTGCACAGGTTTTATTCTTCACATCACTAACTTAACCAACAGCTCGAATTTGTCCACCAATTTCTGTATTGCGGTCCGACAAGGTGCTTCACGACGACCCAAAAATGTTTTAGTTTTACGAACCGTCTCTGCCAAATTTTCACCATTTTTATAGTGAATTTTTATAATTTCAATGCGTTGTTGAAGCGTGTATCGTTCCATTTTTATTAATAGCGTAGTTTCTACTTGTCAAATGTCAATGACAGCTTCAAATGGACAGCTACCGAAATAGCGGGCTATTCAAAATAACACCCCTTTATCAAAAATCATCTTACATGATTCCACCCCAGCTTTATCTTCGAGCCAGGATCAGATGAAAATGAAGAAAAATATTCTTGCTTTTATTAGATAGTGATTTTTGGTTCAGTTACTATTAGTGGCGAGTGCAGAAGTAGAATCATAGTAGACCCTTAGTAGCTTTACATCGTAATAGTCAAAGCTTCTTGCTGTGCGTAACCGGAAGCAGCTAGCTTTATAGTAGGGACCGATAGTTGGCTTAAAAGTTGGAGGTAGGTACTTCAGTTAGTAACTATAAGCAGAAGAACGTTTTCACCGGAGTACTAAAGCTTTTCAATGAAGACAATTTGATTTTGACTTTGGGATGTCCAAGTTATTTCCAGGTGGTTCCTTGTTTCAATTGTTACCGGTCGATCTTTGTTAAAATCCTGCCTGCCTGCCTGGGTCATCCATTTCTTTCTTTCTAAATGACTGGGAAACGGGCCCCTAACTCAACCCGATATTTTGTCCCTGTTTTGCTGAAATTTATAATGGCACAGCAACAAAGCATTGTTACAAGTTCCGACTCTCAACGGCGATGACCCTTTAATGACATTTAACCGAGTTTTTACAGTTTCTTCTCATTTTAAATTTTATTTTCCTACATTCTGACAGTAGAAAGAAAAAAATATAAACTTTTACTTTCAACATTACAATGTGTGGTATGGAGCTTTTTTCGTTTTTTTCTTGTTTTTTTTCTTTCTTTATTTGCTTCTACATTTTTACCCCAATACTCGTTTAAAGTCCTTGAAAGGATTCAGTATTTTTTCTGTACTATGTGTTAGTTTTTGTAATAGAATATGTATATTCTTTTTTTTTTTTATTATTATTTTATTTGCCATTTCTCCATTCCCTTTCATTGAAGGTTAATTCAGTAATTTCTGGTTGCATTTTCTCTTCTTTTCTTTGGTAAAAATTATATAAACGGGGAAGGAGGTAGGTTACTTGGTAGCTAGGATGGGTTAAGAGGGTGACATTTTAACCCCCATCCTTTCCAAATAGCTTGTTAGTGTATATACATATAAATGGTGGTACTGGCAATAATAGTTTAAGTGTGGGTAGAAGAAGAACACACTAAAAATGAATGAAACTCTTTTATACGGCAAAGGAGTTGAGTCTAGGATATAGAATCTCTGGTATATCAAATAGAAAAGAAACAAAACGTTAAGGAAGGGAAGAAAAGAATAAACCTTTGCTATGGTAGGTAAGTAGGATATTCTCCCAAGGCCCTATTGAAACCGAAAGGACATAATAATGTATAATTTTTTTCAAGCTAACTTCTTCCCCCCATCTTAGAAGTTTTTATTCCCAATGAGAGAGAGAGAGAGGAGGAGAAAGCAGGGGGTTGGAGATCCTCTGTGTCGTCGTCCTTATAATGTGCATTTTTTTTTTTGTTCCTTGCTGTCTTGAACCATATATTTTTATCGTTTCTATATGTTGCTATTGTGTATCTAAATATATAGCTATCATCATTATCATCACAGGATAATGATGTGACTCTCAGAACTGTTGGAAATAGTTGGAAGACTGGTGTGTGCATTGGAACGTTTTCTATAAGAAGGTTTTCTCTCTTTTAAGAAGTTTTCCACTTTCAATGTCAGCAAGGATACCTAACTACTACAACAACACTTTTACCAAAGATAAGGGGTGTAGTTAAGCAAAAGGCAAAGTATTTTAAGGATAAGGAAATGAAATAAAAACCAAGTAATATACGAGTAGGAAAAAAAAAAATCAGAAAATAAAAGTAAAGTAAACTTTTGTGGATTGAATAGCTGCTTTTGAAGAATTCTGATGATGATCTTGAGGGGATGAATGGGGGGTTATATATGTCTGGAAAAGCAAGCGAGGTCTATGGCCCTTTTTAATGTTGCAACACTCTTATGTGGCACACCATATCATCCTTGGGCTTAAGCAGCACCATGAATGAATGAAAAATTTATTGCAAGACTACTCTCTCTGAATGAGTAGAAGGTCGTTCTTCTTCCATACTACTTCGTCTTGTTACCAACAATACCCCGCTGTCCCCTCTGATTCAGTAGCAGAGTAGCAGTATCAGCACCCCTATTTAGTATTTTTCTTTCTACATATATCAAAGCTCTGAAGAACACTCTTTTTATAGGTTTATGTGTATGCAATCGCCATACAGAGAGTTAGACCAAAAGACAGACAGAAAGATACTGCAAAAGCATTGAAATGATGATAAAAGGACGAAGGAGGGAGCCCTCAACACAAAAACTAAAAGAAGAAAAAAAAGTTGAAGAAAATTTTTTTATTGCCACATAAACCAGGCATTGAGAGTCGTCGTCGTCGTCGTCGTCGTCGGGAGTGAGGGAGGTGTTTGGGTGTTTTGAGGAGGTAGGGGTAGCACTGACTGGCTTCAGGGTATGCAGGAAGCAAAGTTCAACACAGATATCATTATATTAAAAAAGGATAAAAAACTAACCTAGGACAATAAAATTCTGGTTAGAGATGCCAGACTATACATTCATAATGTGTTTACATTATGTATCTATGTGTACCTACACATTTTTATGTAGCTACAGTTCCATATATGTATGTATGATGTGGATGCCTCCTGTTAGTAAAGGGCAATAGAAGTATAGCAGACATTATAGTACCTAGTTGTAGACTTGAGTAGAGTAGAATCGTAGTAAAAATGTTTATAGGGCCCTTATACCTATACCGATAGCATTACCGATGTATATTAATGCACGAAAAATTGGTTTTATGATTCAAGGACATAAATCTCATTATAGTTAGTTTTTGTGTGTATTTCCCTGATTTTATTGGTATTTTCTGTGCAATACTTGGCATTTTATTTTTGTTAGTTTGTTTTTTTTTTTTGTTTTTCTATTTAACTAGAACAACTTTCTCTGGTTTGGAAGAAGAAGTTATTGTCCCTTTGCAGCTTGAGAGAAAGTTCAGTTCTATGTTACGTACATACATAAAGATTCTTTGGTTGCATTTTTAGTTCTTTTGTAGCTTCTATAGATTCTCTGTCTGGAAGGAAGAGAGAGGTTGTTTCTGTATTTTGTTTTCTTTATTTTTTTTTTTTTTTGCTTATTGCGTTTTGCCGGTTTGGCCCAGTGTTTATCTTTTGCTTTTGTTTAAGTATCTTTCTACACATAAAACATACATAAATACACATATCTATGTGTATAGTTGACATTGAAAAACAGAGGTTATACACTTCTTGTATATATTTTTTTTCTATATTCATCCTTTGATATTATTTATACGAGAGTAACACATTGTTGTATTTATTTTTATTATGAAAAATAAAGAATTTTATTGTTGTTTGTCTAATTCGTTAAGGATTTTTGTTGCTTTAACATCATCATCATGACTGCATGTTTGTGGTTAAAGTGTGTCATGTTGGAAGGACCCAGAAAGGTTTTTTTTTTCTTTTCCTTTCTTAGACAAATAAAGACAAATCATAAAGAAAATGGGTAAAAGAATTAAATGGGTTAAACTTGTTGTTTGTAAGTTTTTTTTTTTCTTTGTCAAAAGATTTATTGTTTGGAGTTATTTATGGGTATTTTTTTTGGGAGGGGGGGGTTTTAATATTCAAATGGGAAAATAATGAAGGTGAAATAAAGTTAAGTGGCGCCTTTAAATAACTAACCTACTTATATTTATTATAAAAGTTTGTTTTTTTGTACCTACATCCTACATATATCCAAAAATTTATTTTTTCTTCATATCAGATACTAATATGTAAATTTAATTGGTTCTTTTTTGATTAACTTAGCGGCAATGGATTTTAATGATTTTGGTCTTAATTGAAAGGTACAAGGAGTATCCTCACTACAATTCTATTTTTATATTATATATTTGTTACCGTTATCCCTAATTCTGTCGCACAAAAATTTGACTGCTCGACGGTATTAGTAAAAATTAATGTTTGACATATAACCTAATTTTTTTATAAGAAAACCTATGAAACTGTATCATAAAACTTATTTGAATATCAACAAACTTAAAAGAAGAAAAAACGAAAATAAAATCACTATCGAAGTAATTTTACAATTTAACTGTTATAAAAAATCAGAAGTAATTAACAAAAAATTCAAACATGCTCAAATTAAAAAAAAAATCCATTTGAAACATTAAGTTGATTAGTTTTCTCTGTAACTGGTCCCTAATACGGATTTTTTATTATCTCTTAACAACGGTGTTATTAAGTTTTGAAAAACGCAAACTTTTTTTTTTTTAAATGTTTACATGAATGATTTTTTTTGTTTAAAAAAAAGGGAGTAGCTTGAAAAATATGAAACTCAAAACACTTTTAGATCATTAGATTGGAATTCTTCACACTAGACTAGTTATTTCGGAATAAAAATCGGTTTAATTCCTCTGTTCGACTTCACACGGGATAAACAATGTCATCCCGTGTAAAGTCGAACAGAGAAATTAAACCGATCAGGAAGCAAAATCTATTCAAATGTTCAGAAATGTATTATTCTCAGAACCCAAAAACCAAAAGTTGTATGTTCTTCCGTTCATCCTCTTGGAAAAAAAACAAGTTTTTTTGAACGTTTCTAGCTTTTTTATATTTTTACTTAGGAACTTCAAATTTACAGAGATATCAGATTCAATTAAATTTAAAGTAAAAACATTTTTTGTACAAAATTTCAGAATTTTGTAAGATTATAATTTACTGAGCATGATAATAAAACTACTTTTCTTTTGATATGTATTATATGATATATATGAGTTTTATCAAAATTCAACAAATTTCAATAAAATTGTCTGCTTTGGTCGTCGGAACTCGACCAGCCACCAGTGGAGAACGGTACCGTTGGTTCACAAATGGATTCGAAATGGTCCGCTTATAAAACTTGTAACTTTTTTGTTTATTGTTAGGTTTAAAGATTGAGGTATGAGTCATTCCATATGAAAACGTCTAAAAACAGTAAAAATCGTTGCTGCCTCATTTTTGATTTTGCTGAAACTTTGTGAGGATGTTCTCTAGGACTCTAAGGAAGTAAATCCATGGTGATTTAATTTTAAGTTGCGTTGGTTCCCCGCTACCCCCTTGCGAACTTTTGGAAAACGTCATTTTTATGTTATTTTAGTTTTGCTTCTAAGAACTTTCCTATTAAAGATATTTTTTTGCTTGAAACGGCATTTTAAAGCTTATAAATAGTAGTTTTTGACTAAAGAATGAAGAATCAGGTATCAATTAACCCTGAATTAAAAACAATTTTTGAAAATATGGTATTTTTGTTGATTTTTTGTTGTTTTTGACGGACTCCAGAACCTCGACTATTGTGTGTACGTGGCTAATATTTACCAAATATTAAATATACATTCAATTTAAAATTTCATATTTCTAGCTCATGTCAAACGTAGTGAAATCATAGCCTGAAGTAGGGGTTCTTTTGTCTGTTTAGCATTTTTGCTGTTTTTTAAACAAGCAATTCACTTGGAAGATATGAAAAACACACAACTTTTATTTTAAGAATTAATAGTTAAAGACTAAAAAAAAATACAATGTAAATTTTATGTTCCTATCTTTAGTCAAACCTAGTGAAATCATAGCATAAAAAATGTGTTTTTTCAAAAACTCAAAACTTTGAGCTTAAAATTTTTGTAGAAGGAGTACACCCATCGAGTTAATTTAGAGTTTATTTTAATAAATTGAATGTATATTTAATATTTGGTAAATATTAGCCACGTACACACAATAGTCGAGGTTCTGGAGTCCGTCAAAAACAACAAAAAATCAACAAAAATACCATATTTTCAAAAATTGTTTTTAATTCAGGGTTAATTGATACCTGATTCTTCATTCTTTAGTCAAAAACTACTATTTATAAGCTTTAAAATGCCGTTTCAAGCAAAAAAATATCTTTAATAGGAAAGTTCTTAGAAGCAAAACTAAAATAACATAAAAATGACGTTTTCCAAAAGTTCGCAAGGGGGTAGCGGGGAACCAACGCAACTTAAAATTAAATCACCATGGATTTACTTCCTTAGAGTCCTAGAGAACATCCTCACAAAGTTTCAGCAAAATCAAAAATGAGGCAGCTTTTCCGATTGGACGTTTTCATATGGAATGACTCGTATATTAATTTAGCTGAAATATAAGGCTACAATAGAGTGTAATTTTTGTATACACTTACATATAACAATAATGAGAAAAACGTAATGGAAAGGAAAATTATTTTTTTTCTTTTTCTTTTTACAAAATGTTATAAAATATTTTTTAATTTCATAAATCAATGTAGGCACTGCAATATTGTTGGTTCAAGTGTCTTTGATAGGCTATAGTTATTTCAAAACATATAAAATGTATATTTACAGAATTTAGAGATCAAAATTTAAAAAAAACTCACACAAAGTTGATTTCATTGGATATTAAAATCTGTAACTTTAGTTTTAGTTGCAGGATTTTAGTAAATATAACATATTCTAAAGGGATTTCCAATAAGAGGTGTTATTTTGAATAGCCCGCTATTTCGGTAGCTGTCACTTTTGTAGCTGTCATTTTTTGACATTTGACAAGTAGAAACTACGTTATTAATAAAAATGGAACATCAACAACTCATTGAAATTATTAAAATTCACTATAAAAATGGTGAAAATTTGGCAGAGACTGTTCGTAAAACTAAAACATTTTTGGGTCGTCGTGAAGCACCTTGTCGGACCGCAATACAGAAATTGGTGGACAAATTCGAGCTGTTGGGACAAGTTAGTGATGTGAAGAATAAAACCCGTGCACGTCGCTCAAGAACAACTGAGAATATTGCTGTTGTAGCCCAAAGTGTTGAAGAAAACCCAGGTTTGTCCATTCCTCGTCGTTCTTTGGAATTAGGCATTCCACAAACGTCATTACACCGTATTTTGCATAAAGACTTGGGTCTTAAGGCTTATAAAGTTCAGTTAACACAAGAACTCAAGCCGGCTGATCATCAACAACGTCGTGTCTTTGCTGATTGGGTCCTTGAAATGCATGAAAATGAACCGGAATTTCATCGAAAAATCATCTTGACTGATGAGGCCCATTTCCACCTCGGAGGCTACGTCAACAAGCAAAACTGTAGCATCTGTGGCTCGGAAAATCCAAGAGTTATTGTTGAAAAGCCTCTCCATCCTCAACGCGTGACTGTTTGGTGCGGTTTATGGTCCCGCGGGGTCATTGGACCTTACTTTTTCGAAAATGAGGCTGGAGCAACAGTTACGGTCAATGGATTGCGCTATCGAGAGATGATTAATGATTTTTTATGGCCTGAATTGGATGGTATTGATCTGGACAACGTTTACTTTCAACAAGACGGCGCTACGTGCCACACAAGCAATGAAACCATCGATCTTTTACGGGAAAAGTTTCCGGACCGTGTTATCTCTCGAAGAGGTGATCACAATTGGCCACCGAGATCTTGTGATTTAACACCTTGCGACTTCTTCCTTTGGGACCACGTGAAAGATAAGGTCTACGCCAACAGCCCAGCGTCGATTCAAGACCTCAAAGATGAAATTCGTGAGGCTATCGAGGACATAGGGCAGCCACTTTGCGATTTGGTTATGGAAAATTTCATGAAAAGGATATGGTCCTGTAAGCGTGGTCTTGGCGGCCAATTGGCTGATGTTGTATTCCATTATTAACGGCATACCTTCTTCTTTATAATGAAATAAACATCCGATCATTTATCTCCAAAAATGCCATTTTTCTTTGAATATCAAAATAACACCTCTCATTGGAGAACCCTTTATTAGATACAATGTTGGACTATAGTTTTGCATTCAAATATTAGACAGTAATTGTATTAAACATTGCCACTGATGTCGTTAAGTGAAAATATGTTTTAAATGAATGCGTTAAAATAACGAAACTTAATAAGAAAATTGATAATTTTAAATATATTTTAACTTAAATACAAGATGTACCTATTCTCTTAAGCAATGCGATAAAAAATTATTGATTAAATGTAAATCAAAGACTGTAAATGATATATTTACAGAAAAAAACATCGAAAAAAATGCACTTTGTATAAGCATTTCACCAATTGTACCATTTAAATCATCTGACTAAGTCTACTTCAGTAATTTTAAATTTCTATAAAGCTCCACTTAAAATGTCAATAATTTTTTGATACACAATTTGTTTTAATAAGACACTCACAAGCTTCGCTATATCATTAAATAATAAAGAAAATAGTATAATTTCGATTTCTCACATAAATCTGTTAAAAAATTAAAAACAGTTCACGTAAACAAAATAGCTGTTAACTTTAACCAAACCTAACCGATTTTTAAAGTTGAGTTATGAATGGAAAGATTATAGCTTACGTTAAAATAAAATCTAATACAATTGTCAATTAAATTGTGTAGATTTAGACTTAACAAGGGAAAAATGATGAATTTCCACAATATCTAACGTAAATCTTAGATTTTTTTAGTTATTATTTTGATTTATAATAACAGAGTATAATCAGCGGTCATTTTGGAATATTAAACATTAATGAGGGTCAGCTAAAAACTTCAAAAGGACCATTTAAAATTGCCCGAACGCATAAATAAACCAAATTACAGTTCGATTAAATATCATATTTGAATTAACTTCACAAAAAAGCACATTTACTTCTTTGAAAAAATTTTCTTTCTTAAACTTTTTACTACATTTCTTAAATAAATTTACATATATAAAAAAAACTATACAAAAATTAATAATGATAGGAAGTTAACTTCTGGCACTGTACAGTGCAGAATTAGCCTAAGTCCAAGATTTTCAAAATCGGGATTTTCATTCTAACATATAATATCAATTGTATTCAACGCGTCTTATTTTCCATACGTTCTTCCAAACTGCAATCGTTTCGTCTGTATATTAAGTACAAAATAATAATTTGCGTTGGAGTAATAACAATTAAAAAATTTCAAATTGCTCTCCTACAAAACTAAGTATTTGTGACTTAGGCAGTTCTGCATTTTAGCGACGATATGAGTACACGCACCTTTTTTGTTTGAACGTTTTTCTAATCATAATAGTCCAAGCAATGACTGTGAGAATTATTAAAATTTTGTTCTTTTCTTCATTAATCATCGTCATCGAGCGACATTGTAATAATATACCAAATAATTTTTTTTAAGGTTACTCATACGCCACAGTAACCCATTTCTTTAGTATTTCATTTAATGTTTTGTATTTTTGGCAATCCTTTTACCATCTTAAATTTTGAAATGGTAAATTAAAGAATTTATAACAAGAAGCATACCAAAAATATACAGTCCGTAACACTTGAATAGGCTCATTTATGTTACATTTTCTTTAATCATCGTCTTTTTTACCTCTTTTGTAAAGGGTGATTTTTTAAGAGGTTTAGAACTTAAAAAAAAAAAAACACAAAAAAATCGAAAAAATGAATGAAATATTTATTTGAATCGATAGTTTGAACCTTGCAATTTAATGTTTAAAGATAATTTCATGCAAATGTTGACCACGGCTGCGTCTCAGGTAGCCCGTCCGCTGAGTCCAATTTTGGCATACTCTTTCACACATATCGGCCGGTATCTCACGAATGAATGCATCGATGTTGGCTTCCAGTGCGTCAATCGAAGCGGGCTTGTCCCTATAGACATTAGCTTTAACATACCCCCACAAAAAATAATCTAATGGTGTCAAATCGCACGATCTAGGCGGCCAATTGACCGGCCCGAAACGTGAAATTAACTGTTCACCAAACTCGCCTCGCAATTGCGCCATTTTCTAATCTTCACTCCAAATGCGGCAATTTTGCTTATTTACGTACCCATTCAACCAAAAATGAGCGTTATCGCTGAACACAATTTTTCGATAAAAAAGCGGATCCTCGGCCAGCTTTCCAAGAGCCCATTCACCAAAAATTCGGCGTTGTGGTAGGTCGGCTGGCTTTAGTTCTTCCACCAGCTGTATCTTAAAAGGCTTTACGCCCAAATCCTTCCGCAAAATTTTCCACGTAGTGCTGTAACAAAGGCCTAACTGCTGGGAACGGCGCCGAATCGACATTTCACGGTCTTCTGTCACACTAGCTGATACGGCTGCAATATTTTCCTCACTACGCACAGTACGTAAACGTGTTGGTGGTTTAATGTCCAACAAAGTAAATTTGGTGCGAAATTTGGTCACAATCTTCCGAATAGACTGCTCAGAAGGTCGAGAATGCCGACCATAAAATGGAAGCAGCGCGCGATGAACATTTCGAACCGAGCACGAATTTTGATAGTAAAATTCAATAATTTGCAAGCGCTGTTCATTTGTAAGACGATCCATGGTTAAATTGCAAACCAAACTGAAGCTGTTTGACAGTGACACAAGGTACTAAACACACGTCAGCTGTCAAAACCAGTGTTGCCAAAACCAAACCAGCTAAAAAATCACCCGTTATTATGATAAAGTATCTTTTGGTGAGCAACAAGGCAATACTTCTATTTTTCAGATTTGGAGATATTTTACTGGATTACTAAAAGTTAACGGTATTTTTCAGGATATTTGTGTTTGAAGTCACTAAAATAATTAACTTTGGTATTCACACAAGTCATTTCCAGTTTGGTTTTCATTCCACGAAAGAATATCTTTCCTGTAATAATAAAAAACGTCTGAGTAAAAAAACAAATTATGTACTATTAAGTCGTTGACGCACGAATTAATTCAACTTCTAACTTCGATATCAGAAATATTAAAATCATTGTCGGTCAAATCTTCAAACTACATATTTTAAATTTGAATTTTCGGTTTTTAGAGAAAAAACGTCGCATGGACGTACATACTTCGCAAAACACACTAAATGTTATTATTAGTTAAAAATGCAATATTTGAAATAAGCTTGAATTTTATTTTGTATTCAAAAAATTATTATATTTTCCATTTTCCATTTGGTCAACCAGAAATACTTGAGTTTTCAAAAACTAAACAAACCCCTACAACAAAGCACCACAACCTCTTATATCCATGAGACTTGTCCAAATAAGAAAAAAAAATCCTTTTAATTATAAAATTGTTTGTACAATTTATTTACAAACAACATATTTCTCTACATGTTTTATACTATTCACATACCTCACACTACTAAGAAATGGTTTGGAACAATATAATCTGACTCGAAAGGTTACGGAATTCTCTCTTTGTTTTTCTAAGCTTTAATGCTTTGTTTTTTTTGGATTTTGAGGATTAAGTGTGTTGAGAAAATTAAAAATGTCAAAACTGCTCTCAACCATACTCCACCTCCAACCTCTTTAATTATATTTTGACAGAAACATTACATTTTTTCCCATAATTTTAAACGAATTCGTAAAATTTTTGAGAAAAGGTGGTGCATAGAGTACCCCGGAGGAAGGTACCTGGGATAATAATTTGATGGGTTGGGTGTTTAATATTATACAAGCTCCTTGAATATTGTGATATTGCATAAAGTTAGTAGGTAAACTTGTCGACTTTTGTTTAATACCCAGTCTCGTGGATTTTATTTAATAATTTACATGCACACAAACCAACAAAACCTAGAAAACTACTACCATCACCACACCCATCTTGACCGCACTTTAGGAGTAGAGCTCTAGGTTAGCCCTAAAGTGGGCATGGTTTTTGAGTCGGGGGGATAAGCGAGAGAGGGATGGAAGTCTTTTTCTGGAAAACACGGTCACTAACTAAAATTTACTTTTCAAAAAGATTTTCAAGAAGCCTTTAAGCAATCGCTTTTCAATATTCATAATTCCACAATGTTTAGGGTTGAAAATGGGGAGAAATGCAAATGGGGAGGAAGACTGGACATTGGGAAGCTATAATAAACCATTGAGAGTTTTGTTTCACGAGCTCATTTACTTCTTGTTCGCTTTTGGTTTATTTTATCTCGGTCTTGGTTTTTTTCTTGTTCTTGTTGTTAAGGATAAATGAATACATGGAAACACCCTGAGAGTAGAGAAATACAAAGCCGATGTAAATATGCGATAAATATCGAAAATTTTAACATATACGCATTGTATACAACGACAATAAAACCAAACACACTAATACACACATACATTCACGCATACAACGAAGTATGAATCTGAAATTCTTATCCTGGACATATAACGAACGAACGTCCATCTACCTTTGTCCAGTCCAGTGTGTGTGGTTTGGTTTGGTTTGGTTTGGTTTTAGATTGCTTATACTCGCTTTCTTCTTGTTCTTCATCAGCATACCCGTTTCTTGATCCTTCTGCCTTGTTGTCCCCTTTGGGTAGCCAATCCTTTCCGTTTTCTAAACCTTTCTGGTGGAAACTTTAGAAATTTCCCTCGTCATCGTGCACAGCAGCAGCAGTGGCAGTTGTACGTATAGTTGTCGGGGTGATGGTTCGGTGCAGGTCCTTTTAAGTTTTCAGAGCGCAAAAGGAGAAGAACGACGACGACGACGACGATTGAAAAGCTAAGGAGTGAACCGCAGCGCATATACCTACGTGCACACGTCTTACCTTATTCAAATTTTCGGTCCACAAAATCTGTACACCAACGAACAGCAGCGGCAACCAAGTATACGTATACTAAGCTATAAGGTCCAGTTTGAAATAGTCATTAGCATTTCTGTGAAATTCTCATCCCTCCAGGCCACCAAATGCACCAAGGGATGGAATTGGATTCTTGAAAATGGCCAATCCACGCAACCGTCACCCCTTTTTATCGAAGGGCTAACATTTCCTTGTGGTGAAGGTCCGGCATTAGAATGGTTTCTCTTAAAATAACGTCCATCCACTTCAGGAGGTCCTTATCATCCGTTGTTGTCCCGGGGTATAAGGACTTCTCAACCACATCGGAGCTTCTTGTGCCGCAGTGTATCGCAATCGCAATCGCAGAGGCAATATCGCAATCTATTCCGCATTAAATTTATGTAACACAAATAAAGGGAGGCTGGAATATGCGGTGGATATGGTTTGGAATTTTGGATGGCGGAGGTGTGTGTTGGTGTGCATTAATGGTTGAGAATTAAATCCATAAAACTTAACCATCCGAGAATTTGTAATGGACATACACATGACGTATGGTGCTGTTGTATTATAATGGGTAGGAAGTGGCAAAAAAGCTGAAAAAATAGAAACACAAAACTTATCATGTACAGTTAACCGCCAGTATCAATTTTGTGTATGTATCTGTCAACCATTGTACAGAGAATATGAAAATCATTAACAGGTGTGCCTCGAGGAGTGACTAAAAACACCTAAACTAAACCCTGCCAAAAATTGAAAACTTAATAAACTTAAATAGTGTTTTTGCACTCCATACTTATATCTTAGGAGAAAATTAAAATTATTAATTAGCGGTACAGTAGGTATTCATAGAAACAGTTTTACAAACTTGTTATAAAAAAAAAATTACCTTCAAAGCTAATGCACTTGCTAATGACAAGACAAGAGATAAAAAAAATATTATTTTTGAAATAAAACAATTTTAGATTAAAAATTTAGACAAAATAATGATCTTTCATTATTAATTAATTACATATAAAGGAGCATATATGTATTAATAAAGAGTGTTTGGATGGCTGGATTCGCGGGTTGTCAGGACTTAAAAACATTATGCTGTCAATGTTGTTTTTGAAGTTATACTCCTTTACCGGCGCGCTTTCTACACTATAAGTGATAGGAAAAAACTAAATACACTAAAAGATAGGTGGTATAATGTAAGGTTCTGATACGACGGAATTTTTCGAAATTCCACCGGCAAATTAGGGTAAAATGGGGTAAAAGACAAACAAAACTTTTTGTACATCTCGAAAAGTATAAGGGTTAGAATTATGAAATAAATTTAATTGAATAGATAAATTGAACTAATAATGAGTTCTCATCAAAAAAAAAAACAATTCTATAAATTCAACTTTTCAAGTTAAAAATTATTTTCCAAAATCAAATATTTTTTTAGACATTTGAAAATGATGTAATTATGGATACAGTTGATAATTTCTTGAAAAACAAATTATGCACATTGAAAGATAATAAAAAAAATTAGGTATCTAATATGGATTTTATATAAAATGCTCCATAACGGTTTTTTCGCCTTTAAAAAACAAATACGTTTTTGACAGCTTATATGGGTGGTTTAATTGATTTTAAAAATCAGGGAATAACAAGAAAAATATTTTGTCAAAATAAATTTTAGGTTTATGTGTTGTCTATTAACGCGTGGAAAAATTTGATTTTTAAACATTTTTTTCAATGAATAACAGTAAAAACAAGATTTTTCAGTCCAAGTTTTTTGACCGTTTCCAACTGTATTTTATTTTTATCTTTTTTATTTTTATATTTTTAAACTTGAAATTTAAACAGCCATTAGATATTGGGTAAATGCATTGAACAAACTTTGACAATTTTCTGTAGTCTGTGAACCGATATAATGGTAAAAACAGATTTGTTTACGCGGTGCTTAATTCCTATTTACATAAGCCACATAAAACTATGATTCAACTTTATTGAGCATCAAAATCAAATTTTCTTTTATTTGATATATCACACATAACTGTACATGGTATAAAAGCTTCACAAGCTTGATAAGAGTTTTACAGAAATTCAACAAAATTCAACAAAATTGTCTGGTTTGGTCGTCGGACTCGACCAGCAACCAATGAAGAACGGTACCGTTGGCTTACAAATGGATTCGAGATGGTTCGCTAGTAAAATTTGTAATCTTGTTGTTTCTTGTCGGATTTTAAAGATTGAGGTGTTTAAATTTAGCTGAAATATTAGGCTACAACAAAATTTTAGTGTATACAATTACTTGTAAAAATAATGAGTAAAAGGTGATTAAGAACAAAATAAATTTTTGTTTTCTCATTCTTTTTGCAATATGGTATGATATTTGTTTAAGCTTCAAAAAACCATGTACTACAATATTGTTGGTTCAAGTAATCTTGATAGACAATGAATGTTTTTAAACATAAAAGTGCGCAGTTACAGATTTTAGAGAGAAAAATAAAAATACAATTATTTCATTGGATATTAAAATCTGTTACTTGAGTTTTAGTTGCAGGATTTTATTAAATTGAACAGATTCTATTAGATAAAATATTGGTCCATAATTCTGCATACAAATATTTTACAATTATATATTAAGCATTGCCACAGAGGACGTTAAGTAAAAATATGTTTTAATGAATGCTATAAAATTACAAAATTTAATGAAAAATTTGATAATTTTGATAATATTTTTAGTTCAATTTCAAGATGTGTCTGTTCTCTTAAACAATGCCATACGAAGTTTATTGATTAAATTAAAAAAAAAAAAGACTTTTTATTCTCCTTTGACCAATTATACCATTCATAACATTTGACTATGTCTGTTGAAATAATTTTAATTTTCTTTTAAAATGTCAACAATTATTTTGATATACAATTTGTTTCAATAAGACACTCCCAAGCTTCGCAATATCAATAAGTAATATCAAAAATAGTATAAATTCGAAAAAAACAAAATATCCTTTTCACTTAAACAAAATAGCTTTTAACTTTAGTAAAACATAACCGATTTCTTAAGTTAAGGTAGCAATAGAAAGATTAAAATCTCAGTAAAAATAAAATCAAATACATTTATTATTTAAATCGTGTAAAATAAATAATGATAGGAAGTATAACTTCCGGCGCGATTACATGAGTACACACACACGCCTTTTTTTTATAAATAGTAGGTACCTTCTATCATTCTATTTTTTGAGGTTCAGTAGGTACCCCTAATGCAAAAAATAACAATTTGATATGATGTTGGTGTGGGTTGAAAAGATTTTTTATTGAAAAAATAATTATGCACATTGATAGATAATGAAAAAAAACTGGGCATTTAATACGGATTATATTCAAAATGCACCGTAACGATCTTTTTGAGCTTTGTAAAACAAATATGTTTTTGAAAGTTTATGTGGCTGGTTTAATTGATTTGAAAAAATACATGAAATAGACAGAAAAATATTTTGTGTCAATAAACTATAACATTTTTGAACATTTTTTTTTTAATGAAAAACAGTAAAAATACGATTTTTCAGTCCAAGTTTTTTTACAGTTTCCAAACGTATTTTCTTTTTTCTTTTTTAGTTTTATATTTTCAAACTTGAAAAACACAGCCATTAGATATTGGATAAATACATTTTTGAACAAAATTTCACAGTTTACGTAGTCTGTGGGCGGAGATAAGATTAAACATAAAATGATGCTTCAACTTTATTGATCAAATCACGATCACCTTTAAATTGATATATCACAACTGTACATTCTTATAAACGCTTCACAAACTTGAAAAGAGTTTTATCAAAATTCAACAAAATTGTCTGCTTTGTTCGTCGGAACTCGACCAGCCACCAGTGGATTCGAGACTTATATGTATGTTTTGATGCTTGAATTTAGCTACAGGCTACAGGCTACATTAAAATGGAATTGTTGTTATACAATTGCGTTTACCTACAAATAATGAGAAAAACGTTATGGATTTTGGTTTTTATTTTTCTTTCTCCAAAATGATATGCATTTTTTTTGGAATTTCATAAAACATTGTTCGAGAAAATATAAATTAAGAAATACATATTTGAATTAACTTCACAGAAAAGCACATTATACTTCTTTGAAAATAGTTCCCTTGTAGAGCTTTTCACTCCATTTCTTAAATAATTTTATATATGTAAAAAAAAAACTATTTTTAAATAAATAATGATAGGAAGTATAACTTCTGACGCGCGTACATGAGTACGCACACCTTTTTTAACCACATTATTACTTAACTAGTCCAGTCCAAGACAATGGTTGTGATTTTTGTAAGCTTTTGATATTCTTTCATTTAAATACAAAATTACCAAAAACAAATTTATGAAAACAAAATTATCCAAAAACTCCGAAGTCGGACTATGACCATAACACCAAGAGGTACTAATATAATGTAAGCGTACACATGGTATAGTACAAAAAAAAAACCCAGGACTCAGATTTGACAAATAAGCTTCCATTGAAACAAATTGTTTATCAAAATAATTGTTGACATTTTAAAAGAAAATTAAAATTATTTCAACAGACATAGTCAAATGTTATGAATGGTATAATTGGTCAAAGGAGAATAAAAAGTCTTTTTTTTTTTTAATTTAATCAATAAACTTCGTATGGCATTGTTTAAGAGAACAGACACATCTTGAAATTGAACTAAAAATATTATCAAAATTATCAAATTTTTCATTAAATTTTGTAATTTTATAGCATTCATTAAAACATATTTTTACTTAACGTCCTCTGTGGCAATGCTTAATATATAATTGTAAAATATTTTTATGCAGGATTATAGACCAATATTTTATCTAATAGAATCTGTTCAATTTAATAAAATCCTGCAACTAAAACTCAAGTAACAGATTTTAATATCCAATGAAATATTTTTTTTTTTATTTTTCTCCCTAAAATCTGTAAATCCTCACTTTTATAATTCAAAAAAATTAATACCTATCAAGAATACTTAAACCAACAATATTGTAGTACATCGATTTTTGAAGCTTAGAAAAATCTCATACCATATTGCAAAAAGAATAAGAAAACAAAAATTGATTTTGCTCTTAATCACCTTTAACTCATTATTTTTATATGCAACTGTCAGCTAAATTTAAAAACCTCAATCTTTAAAATCCGACAAAACAACAAGAATATAAATTTTATAAGCGAACCATCTCGAACCCATTTGCGAGCCAAAGGTGCCTTGTCGACTCCGATGACCAAAACAAACAATTTTCTTGAATTTTGTTGAAATTCGAATAAAATTCTTTTCAAGTTTGTGAAGCTTTTATAACATGTAGTACAGTTATGTGTGATATATCAAATTAAAGGAAATTTGATCCTGATGCTCAATAAAGTTGAGTCATAGTGTTATGAGGCTTATGTAAATAATAATTAAGCACTGCGTAAACAAAATTGTTTTTACCGTTATGTCGGCTCACAGACTACGGAAAATTGTTAAAGTTTGTACAAAAGTGCATTTTCTTAATATCCAATGGCTGTACAAACTTCAAGTTTAAAAATATAAAAACGAAAAAGATAAAAATAAAATACAGTTGGAAACGGTCAAAAAACTTGGACTGAAAAATCTTGTTTTTACTGTTATTCATTGAAAAAAAAGTTTAAAAATCTAATTTTTCCACACTTTTATAGACAACACATAAGCTTAAAAGCTGTTTTGACAAAATATTTTTCCCGTTATTCCCTGATTTTTAAAATCAATTAAACCATTCACATAAGCTTTCAAAAACGTATTTGTTTTTTAAAGCTAAAAAACCCGTTATGGAGCATTTTAAATATAATCTGTGTTTGACGCTCATCTTTATTTCAATTTATCTATTCAATTAAATTTATTTCATAATTCTTACCCTTTTACTTTTCGAGATGTACAAAAAGTTTTGTTTGTCTTTTGCCCCATTTTACCCTAACTTGCCGGTGGAATTTAAAAAAATTACGTCGTATCAGAACCTTACATTATACCACTTATCTTTTGGTGTATTTATTTTTTTCCTATCACTTATAGTGTAGAAAATAAATCAGTCAGAATATAAATAACAATGGCTGACTTCTGTAACTGAATAAATTTATTGTGTTTCACACAAAATGAAAAATAAAAAAAAAAACAAACCTTGTATAAAATGCAAGTGTGTGTTTACTCTTTGCTTACTTATAGTGCCTGTGTGGAAAAAACCAGTAATAATGGGCTGAAAAAAATCTATGTGTTATTACTGGTTTAATATTTTTATAATCGCCGGTAAAGAAGGATAACTTCAAAAATATAAGAAAATAGGATAGTTGTTCGAAAATTTGACATTCCAAGAACTTTTAATCCAACACGATTCTGTACAATATACACGTTGGAAATGATTTGAAACGGTACAAAACTATCTAGTGGCTGATAAAAAGTGGTTACCAATATTAATATATATTATGAACAAAAACTAAATTAACTGTGTCATAAATCGATTATCACCCCAAAATTTTGATGCTCCTAGCTGTAAAAATCAAAAGAAACCAAAACTTTTAACCGACACGGAATTTGTTGACTTCCCACAATCAGCGGTAAAGATATTACCATTGCTAACGGAAGCCCGGCCATCTTGAATACCAACTCAGTAAGCAGTCGAGTTTGGTGTTTCAACAGACAAAAATCAAACTCAAACTATATCAGATATCTGTTCCTACACACATTTTACCAATACTCAATATGGTTTCTGGACGTTAGAACAGTCAGAGATTTTTTCTCAAATTAAAATTCAGAGCGTGCTTGTAGATTCTGTTTGAAGCATTTTCGTTTGCCGCAATTAATTCACGAAAATGAGCTCCAAACGAATGGGTTGTTTTGCATTATGTTCGTTGTAATAGAACTACAATTTGGATCAAATATAATACAGTTGCTTCGAATGAAAAACTTTTGCGGGGATTTATTAACTTTCCAGCAAATTATTTTTATTTAATTCCAATGATATTCATTAGCCGCAAGCGAAAACAAAAATATTCAGAACTTAGAACTTAGAACTTGCAGTTTAGGAAGTGTGTTACTGGAAATGGTAAGGTAGAGCTTCGTATATACATACTTAGGTGAACTAAATTCACCCGGCAAGTTCATAATTGATTTAAATGCGAACGCGAACCCTGCGAATCACGCTGATTCCCCAGGGGTTAAGTATTGTAAATTCTATAAAAGACAAGATTGTTTCTCTGAGTGTATATAATATGCATGTTTTGGTTTTGAGCCACTGATTATTTTAAAAACTGTATATTTTTTTAGGATCCGGCCATAGGGTTACCTAGCCGCATAGACAAACCATATAAGAGGAACACAATTATTTAAGTAGTGTTAAAACAAACAGTTAAGAAAATAGAGTTTTGACCATTTCTTAGTTTCACCCTTAATTATCCTACTGGAATTTCAAATTTCTAAAAATCCCGAATATCCAAACTTTAAAATACATTTTTTTCGAAGACCTGCCATATAGGCTGTGTCAGGTATTTAAAACAACCCAAAAACTGAAATCTAACGCGTGGTAACCCTAAACCTTGAGAGAAAATTGCTAAGCAACCGATGTGCAAACTGTTTCTACAAAAACATGGGTATCAACTGGTATAGCGTCCTTTGGAGGGATCTTAGACTAAAATTGTTGAATAGAGAATGAGAAGAAAAGTGTGTTTATCAAAATAAATCATCTAAATAATAAGAAAAAATGTTATATGAAAGGCTTAAAATATTTTTCCTCCAATTTGGGCGAGATGCATAATTTCTAATAACGCGCAAATTGGAAAAAAAAATATTTTAAACTTTTCACATCACATTTTTTAGTTTTTATTAATTCAATTGTAGAATTATTCGATTTATTTTGATCAAATTACTTTTTTTGCTGACTTTGAAGTAATGCCGACTTATTTTTTTTTTTTTACAATGGCCGACAAACGCTTAGCAGATATTACTGTTATCCGAAACCGTAACTGTTACTGCTTATTTTCTACCAGGCTGATAAACTATTATGTGAACTGTGCACACTAACATATCTTTTTTTCTTCAAAAACCTTTTGCCTCAAGCTTTCATTTTGAGCACTCTCTTCAAACAGTTTGCCCCAGTGTGCGTCGGCATTACGAAGGTATTCTTTTGACTTTTTCTGAATAAACCTGGTTGCTTAATACTTTAAAAAAAAAAAGAGTTTATATTTTTCTTTTAACACATCATCGTGAATATTTTTCAAGCCACAACAATAAACTAAACTAAACTATTTTTTCCAATCACAATTTCGTCCTTTACGAGAGCACAAAATTGTATTTTCACAACGGTTTACTGGAACGGCTTTGTCCCTAAGACTCCTACATTTTAAATTCGCGGAATAAATGAAGCGGAACTTCGCCCTGTAATTTTGCTTAAAACACAACTGTTTACAAATCACCCCGTTCCGACTCGCTGAAGAAGTTAGCATAGCGTACCTATATGGAAGCTTATAGCAGCTTCAGGTGCACCATAGCAAGGAATATAGAAATAGCGTGGGAAACGGCGACGGCAATGGCAAGTCTACTTGTTCTTGACGGAATAGAATGATTGGTGAACGTATCCTTTGGGATATAACTTGCACATTCTGCGCTAACAAGCTCACACATACACACACATAAACACATCCAAGAATAAGCACTTAGAAAATCTACTATGCGGAGCTAGAAGTAAGGACCAAAATACTGCTGGTTGATTCGTGTACATTCGATATATGCATGCATACCCGTTAACTGGACATTGGTCTTTGGTCAAAACTATACTATACATCCTTATTTGAGATGCTTTACTGTGTATACCTTTAGCCCAAGCTGGATGTTGGCAAAATGTGAAATTTTGAATGCGCGCGCTCACACAATCCTTCTCACATATAGATACAGATCCTTGCTCTGCTCCTGCTAGTCCTGGTATCCACTCTACATATCTACGACTTCTTTTTCTTGTTCTTGTTCTTCATAGTCTACTATTTCTACACATATCGCTTGAAGAGAGGGTGGCCGATGTTATGGAAGAGGTTCCATATGCCTTAGATGATATCCTTGCCAATATCCATCCACCTATCTCAATCGGACGGGGGGTGCTGGTGTACGAGATGGAGAAACACTTCCCGATTTCTAATTTATACACACATGCTGGAATGGGCTACGGACTGGTCGGCTTGGATATCGGCAGAGCAGTGATGGTGGGCAGTGGAGTGTGTACGTTCCAAGAAAGGATACAAAATAAAAAGAAAATCCAAAATGCATCCCTTTCTGATGCCCGCACTCTAGGAAAATCCATAGTCTTTCTGTGTACTACGACTATACGACGACGATGACGACGGACAGCAGATGCTGCCCCCAAACCAAAGAGTTCGGTGAGCTGGTGGTTTGGACTCTTGGACTGTTTCTCTGGGATATCTGGTTGTTCTATTCTTCTTAGACGTGCACATAATGATTTTATAAATACCAAGTCATATACTGATACACACTGGACACGAGTAGTAAGTTGGTATGTACTATGTAGGTATAAGGATAGATTCTGGACATGTAGCACTCGCAATGCGGATAAGGAGGAAACATGGTCATATAGAGGTGGACAGCATCTATGCTTCTCCACTTGTATACCATCTACGTTAGAGCCGTTGATGTTAGGATTTGCTTTTGCCGCTGTTGGTCGCCGACACTGCTGCTGGTTTCATGCTGATGGTTTTGGTGGATCACCTCTTCTTCTTCTCCTTCCAAAATAAAGACAACATTGATTATGGCGGTTGCGGACATGGGCTTCGAAAAGTGGCAAATTATTGAAAAAAAAAAAATCTCAATACTATAGTCGTTCATTAAGAAACGTACTTGTTTCATTTTTTTTCACTGTACTTGTATCACCTTTTTAATTATTACCTTGCATCCTTGTACCTTATAGCGGAGGATGTTGTAGAAGCACTTCTTTCTCCCAATATGCAAACTTGTATTTTTAAAGTTATTTTACTGAAAGTTGTACCTATTCCAAAAACTTCAAGAGGAGATGAATGAATGTCAATTTCAATATTGAGCTGAAAGGTGTGTGGTTTCTTAACCTGTTCAATTTTTGAAATCATAACAGTACAACTTTCGAATGAAAATAATCTGATTTGCAGCTTTGTTAATGGCAAGAATAATTTCGCATTTCTTAATAAAACTCGATTTCTCAAAAGCATATGACTTATGACTTTTTTTTATATGGTCGGTTGAGGTAACAATACTCATTGCAATTCCTTATCTGTTGTTAGGGGCGTGCCGCAAGGTTCAATGCTTAGGCCGTTGTTATTTTAAATGTATATTAACGAATTGCCTACAATTGTAAGATTCGAAGTTCTATCAGTTACCATTGATCGTCCGTAAGTTTCCGTTTAGGATTCCCAGAGCCGATTATGGCAACTTGTTGGCCTACTATAGGCGTCTTCGTTATGTGAGCTTTCCTCGTAGTGTTAGTTGGTGAAACGTTTGTCGGTGAGTTGTTGTCATGTCTCGCTCTTTTAGACGTACTAGCGTTAGTACGTGGTGGGTCAGTTGGTGGGTCAATTGTTGGGTCAGTTGGTGGGTCAGTGGAGTCGTGTTTGTGAGTCGATAGTGGTAAAGTAAGAAGTCTTTAATTGGATCTGTTCAGAATTCGTCGTTCCTTAATGGTTAAGGTTTCAGGGCTTTTGCTTCCAGAAGCCGGACAGTCCTCACATCGTTCCGTCTTTGTCGCCGTTTTATGGCATGTTCACCTAGAAATCTCTTTCCCTTGTGTTGCATTGCAAGTTTGGCGTTGCGCTGCAAGGTTATATTCTCCTGGACTGTTGTGTCAGTCTTGTCAGTCATGCCAGTCATGTCGTTGTTAAAAACTGTGCCTCCAGTGCTGTCACTTGGTTGAGAGGAGCAAGACGCATTAAGGTTGTCTGCTTCCCTCAACCTCACCTGGAGCTACCATCTCAGCTACCAGGCTCGTAGGGGCAAAGCTAGCTAGCTTTTTGGTGTTGGCCTTTACTGGGTCTTGTATTGAACCGGTAGTTAGTTCATGTCGTGTGTTGTCCTTTGTCTGTGTCAGAGTGATTGAGAGGGCCACCTTCTTCATTGTGGGAGTTTTTGGCAACACGCGGAGCAGGCGGTCCCATCAATCCACTCACGATTGTGGTTTCCGCAGGAGAAGTCCCCGAAGACGGGAGCTCCTTCTGAAGAAAGGCACGTGCTTTGTGCAGTCTTATACGTTCAGGGTCTGTTAATTTTTTCCAACCCTTTTTATTAAGTTTTTTTATCGTCCTATTGTAGTTGGAGATTCTACTCCGCCTGGATGGAGGAAGTCGACAATCCGGAGAGGTTAGAGCTGGTGAGGGAGCAGCAGTAAATAATATCATCATCACTGCCAACTGTTCCGGTGCTGGCCCCATCCTCTACACCGAGATTGGCAGTTATTTTCGATAAAACCAAGTTCTTTAGAGGAAATCAATTATGCTTCCATCTGGATATTAAGCAACAGCTAATCGAGTGGACAGAGTTGCTTGAAATGCAGGTTAACTTCTTCCATTTTTGACTTTTATTTTACACTACACCAACAAAATACACTTCTTTCCAGAAACGTTTCTCGCCATTTTAACCTGTGATAATAATTACTTTCCAAAACATCACAAATTAGTGTGATAGATTTCAAAACTATTAAATATTAAATATATTTTGGCCCCACTGTGTCCCAGTGAGTGTATAGCTGTGTCCTCCTTTGGTATTCTGATGAGAATGACTATAGCCACTGGAGAAGGTGGAAAATATGCGAAAGCCATCCAAGCAGGCATAAGAAGAAAGATGTGGATCGAAGTCGAAGGCTCCTTTGGCTAATGCATTTGATGTGCTGCTGCACTATTATAGTCCTTCACTAAATCGAATGACCAGGATTATATCGAGTGTGGGTGGTCTTAGGAAATCAAACGTGGGTATGCTTATTGCGGCAAACAGTCACGACTGTGCCACAGCCAAAACGACTACGACGACGACCTGGCTATAGAAATGCACGAAGAGAACGATAACGTTATACTCGTATGTACCTAGAAGGAGCGACATACATCGACATTGGCAATCCGAACCAGTAAATGAGTGAGTAAGCGAAATTGCGAAGTCGTCGTTGGTCGTCAAGGGATGGGCAAGAGGAAAGTCCGTTGCCAAGGATATTGTCAAACACGACGAACGTCCACCAGCCACCATCCACCACTACCCACGTTTTACTGTGCACCAATTTTGAGCAAGTTTAACGGTACATCTTAGGGGATGAGAAAAGAGGGCTCGAATCCTTTTGGCAAGCGGACAACTAAAGGCGATGCTGCTGATGCTGATGTTGATGCTGATTCTGATTCTGCTTCTGATGCTGGTGCCATGAGTTTCGCTCTTGAATGCATCCGTTCTAAAAGTTTGCATAAGAGAATGAAATAGAACAGAACTGCTTGATTCTGGACAGCAGCAGGACAACAACGACTAAACGACGATGATGACGACGAACGATATGAGGAATATCTACAATACTTCGTCTTCGTCTCCTCTTAGTCCCTTCTTCCAAGAGTGACCAGGAGAGGGCGAAGGGAGTTTAAACTCAAACCATTTTGAATAAACAATCGCCGCGCGGTAGCCATCTTGACAAAATCAAACCAGGTAAGGTTCTATATTGTAACAACGATTCATTCTTCTTCCTGTAGTTGACTCCCACCTGAACAACAACTATAGGTAGGTAAGGGGTACAGATGTGTGGAGCTTGAAGTAGAAGAGTGGTCCAGAGTCCTGCTGCTCATCTTCATCTTTAGATATAAAACACGATATTAGTTTTGACCAACAACAGTCGGAATGAGTCCTGGGGAGATATATGCAATGCATTTTGTGTGAAGTAGGATCGATTGGGTTGAGCTTTTGCTTGGTTAGCATTGCTTCTCTTATAATGTCCTTATCAATTCTGCAGCTGGTGTTTCTTATTCTTCGTTTTCTTCTTCTTCTTCTTCTTCTTTGCAACATCCTTGCCGATGCTGTGCTTGCCCGAATTCTCATTTTCTAGTAGGTACGCTCTTTTCAGCATCTTCTGTGTCCTTGTTCATGTTCGCATTTATATATGTGCAGTAGTATAATCATCTGTATGGGGCATATCCTTGCAAATTCGCATGTAAATAAATTTCACCCGTATTTCTGTCTTTTATGTGTGAGAAGATAGAGACTGTGAGTGAGTTAAAAATATAGGGGAGGCCTGGGTGCATATGGTGTGATGGTAACTTAGAGAGAGGATGGAAATATGAAGAAACTTAAGTCCGGCAACCGTAGCTGTATCTATGTATGTATTTCGTAGAAATCCTCCTCTAGCTCCACTTAGTATGTGAAGAGATTGAAATGACCACTCCGTTGCCAGGCAAAGCAGTCGAAGCAACTATGGCAACTTTAACTTTGAGATTCGTTACCCATATTGTATAAGTATAGGTGATGGCTAAAATGGAGGTATAAAGAAAGGAAAGGAGATTCTAAAATTTGAAAACCGACCTCTCTAAGGAATTTATACGTCAGATATACAAAGCCATGTTCCTGTGTGTAGGTATATTAAAAAAGGTATTTAATTCGGGAAGTAACCAGTAACCACTCGTAAAAGAAAAGAAAAACGAAAAATAAAACAAATTACAAGGAAAAATATAGGTATTGGTGCTTTTAATCGATTTTGTGTTAGGGAGTTCAAAATACCAGCGACAGGTTTCCACGTGTTAACATGATTTTTTTGTTTTAAGCCGTCCGAAATTCGTTGAACATATCGTACTTTTAATGGCGTGCACAAAGACTTAAGATGCAGGAATTCTTGAAACTACATTATACATATAGTTCAGCCAGAGGATCTTGTCCCAGTGTTTTAAATTTTGTGAAACACCGGTATTAACTGTACCTGCCAACCAGAAACAGTTTATCTACCTATTCTTTTGTCTGAAACAGTTGAAGTCTCTTACATAGATTTTTTTGTGGCGATATACATAAATTCAATATAATATTTTAGTTTTTGTTTGCGGTTAAATAAATATCCGTTGAATTATATGAAAATCATTGGCTTAAAAGTTAATACAATCCCTGCAAAAGTTTTTCATTCAAAGCAACTGTATTACATTCGACACAAATTGTAATTCTATTACAGCAAACATAATGCAAAACAACCCATTCGTTTGGAGCATATTTTTTATGATTTTTATTTCGTTTACTAAAAAAATTCTATTGTTTGCAGCAAACAATTTATAGCAAATGACTGCAGAAAACAAATTTGTTTGATAATTGACCCTATGCTACATGAAAATTATCTAGTTCGTGGCGTAATAACAACAGCCTTTGTTCGAAATCGAAAGGTCAAAGGTTAAATCACCGATGACACGTTTTTTAAAAAATTTATTCGTTCTCATAAATTGTTTTACCGAAACGAACTTAAGAGTTTGATGCAAACAAAGTTGAAGTCAAAAAATTACTACGCAACAAACAAAAAGTCGTTTGACGCAAACGATTCGTTATCTCATTTCGTTTATTATGCATTATACGAAAATCATAAATTATACAGTCCGTAGCGGAATGACAGGATACTCGCTTCATAAGCTAGAAGTCACAACGGCAGTTCAGTCACAGGCGGTACGCTATACGTGGTACGTTCGAGTATAGTATTTTATGCAAACGAATTTACCAATTTGCTGCAAACGAAGCCGACAAATTTTTCAGCAAACGAAAAAGTCGTTGGGTATTTTTTGTTCGTTTCCCGCAATCGATTTATTCTCTATGTGTACTACAGGATAAATTTAGTATGTGTAGTAAAATTCAAACTTGAGATTACAGTCAGGCATGAAATATTATGGTCAGTCTGTCTTACTGTCGATGCTACATCCTAAACGGCTGAAGCGATTTTCTTCTTTGTGATTAAAGGTCTTTATTGAAATGATATTTTTTAATCAAAACTAACGGTACCTGCCATATAACAATTAAGGAAAAGTTGTCTTTTTCAAAGAAACGGCTCTAACGATTTTGATTAAAATTTGTATACTTTTAGAATGAAAGAAAAAGAAACGTTTGTGAAAATTCCAATTTTCATGTTTAGTTTTTATACAGAAGCTACTTAACAACTTTTGAATTATTTGATATCAAAATTTAAAAAAAATGTTTGGATTTTTTAAAAATGTTTCAACGTTTTTTTTGAAAAATCAATTTTACGAAAAAAGGTAACTGTATTTGTTTGAAATTTTGGTTTAAGTTGTGCATTTTTATTTTTTTAAGTTTGGCATACCATTTTTATTAAACAAGGTTTAAGAAATTATATATACAGTAGCGAGCAAAACACATTTCAGATAGCTTAAAATTTTGCACACAGTTGTGAAATTGATCGAATTTTTGTACGATCGTAAGTTTGAACGGGAGCAAAAAAAAAAAATGCAAACACATGAAAAACTTTAAAAATTACCACACTTTTCATTTCTTTGAACACAAAAGGTTGTGTTAGAACCCTTTATGTGCAATAACGGAACTTAACCTATTAACTTTAGAGCCAATCAAAGGCACTAATTAGTTTGGTCCCATTCTGTCCTTATTTGTTGCTTCAGCTTAATAGTTTCAAAGTTTTGGCTTACTTATCTCTCAGAATACATTCTCCTATTCATTTGGTTCACGATTCAGGTAAAGAGATTCCATTTTCCATCCCAAAACATAAAGATTTTCTTCTTCTAAGAAGTTTCTTACGAGCTGTTTGATGTCCAGAACACACCAAACTGTTTTCAGGGATTCTGGACCCCAAATGTGGAATAATGTTTTTATTTTATTTTATTTAAATTCAATCTTAAAACTACAACTACGAGCACTCTAGAAAAAATAAAATGCACGACTGAATCGCACGAACTTGCTCATTAAGTCCAAAGCTATTATGTGTATTAACTTAGCTTGAAAATTGTAGCTTTTGGTTATCTGATATGTGTAGGTATTGAAAGATATACACAAATAAGCAACAATAATTATTTTATTTTGAGCGGAAACAATTTTTGAATTTTTATTTTCTTGAGAAATAATTTTTTTCGATATTGGATCAAAGAATTTTTTTCAAAATTTAGTTTTTAAATGTTAACAAATAATATCTTAAAAATAGCATACCAATTATTTTTTTTTAATGGTTTTGAAAAATTTTATTAAAAAAATATTTAAAAAAAAACGGCTCGATAGATTTTTTAAACAAAAATTCTAAAATTTATCCTTATAGAAGAAATCATGTCAAAAAGTTTAATCAAAATCGTTCGAGCAGTTTTCGATAAAACTCTAATAACTCAAAAATGTTGCATTGTAGATACTTGTTCTAGATGAGATATTCAAAAACGAAAAAAACGAGGTTTTGAAATTACATAAAAATCATCTCTACCAAATTTGAAGATATCCGTTCACGCGTTTGGCCAGTGTAAATGTGTAGAGATGGAAGCACAGACGCACAGACTTACAAACGCACAGACGTACAGACGCACAGACCGACGGACGGCATGACGAAAAACACTGTTTTAGTCTTCTCCATTATCGTAATGTTGGTTGGTTAAAAGCTAATTTTTTTTTTGACACGAAACCAATAGTTGCCGTATAGAGCAAGTAAAAATGTATGTTCCTACTCATGTACGCACGCCATGTCCGAAGTTATACTTTCTTATAACAACAAATCATTATTTATTTTGGTATATCCTTGAACTAAAATTAAAGTAACACATTTTAATATGCAAAGAAACTGACTTTTTTTATTTTTTTTTAAGTTAATGGGCCGTATTCATAGATGTTGTCTTAGCCGTTACTAAGAAAGACTCGGGTTTTTCCTATACAAATGACATAGTATAGACCCGAGTCTTTCTTAGTAACGATTTAGAAAACATTTATGAATATGGCCCAATATGTTTAAAAATGATTATTGCCTAACAAGAAAACTTTTACGAACAATATTGTAGTGCACTGTTTTAAAAACTTAAACAATTTAATACCATTTTGTAAAAAGAAAAAAACAAAGTTGGTTTTGTGGATTTACTGAATTTGTTTTTGTCAGTTTTTACTTGCTAATAAAAATAAATTCTGAAAATTTAATCCAAATCGTAGGAACCGTTTTAAGAAACAAAGAACTAATAAATTAGGGCGTGGCAGTGGGCGTATTTATACGTTAAGATCTTCATTAAAATCTTCATAGTCGTTTGTGACAAACCAAAATCTACAAGGTATGGGCGTGGCAGTAGGTGGATATCTAAAGAATAGCTTACAAACGATTCTCAGACTTACGAACAAAAATTTTTATAAGAATCGGTAGAGTTTGTCTGCAGGAGCTTAGTGACTAGCATTAGAAACTTTAGATTAGTAGGTACTTACAATCGAGTCATGCATTTTATTTATTTTATTTGGGAATCTGGGAGTGGAGGCGATATATTTTCTGAAAAAAATTATGTGCAATAAATATTAAAAATAAAATGCACGACTGGATCGCACGTACTTACTCTTTGGGTTTAAGTTACTAAAGACGTTAAAGCCGCTTATAAAAAGTTTATAAAAATAAATAACTATATGTTAGAAATGAACAAAATATAGGGTTTTGCTCGAGTTATATATTTACAAGAAAAGTGGAATATGTGTAAAAAGAATTAAACTAATTTTAACTTTTTAGTTTTTGAATTTGATTAATATGAAATATCTGTGAGAAAGTTTAAGTCAGAATCGCTTTAACCGCTTACGAGATATTCACAAAAAAAAAACAAAATAAAAAAAAATTGCAAAAAAAAAACGGCAGCGCTGTTTCTCCGATGTTCGACTTTTTTGAGAAAAACTAAAAATGCAGTTTTGTTGTAATCACTGAACGAACATAATGCATACACAAATTTTTAACAAAATCGTTAGAGCCGTTTTCGAGAAAAACTTAATAACTCAAAACCGTTATATATGTACGAGGTATTAGTTCTAGACGAGATTTTCAAAAACAAAAAAAAATTAACTTTCGAAATTACGTAAAAATTATCTCTACCAAATTTGAAGAAAATCCGTCCACGCGTTTGGGCAGTGGAGAAGTGTACAAAAAGACGCACAGACGTACAGACGCATAGACGCACAGATGCACAGACCGACGGACGGCATGACGAAACCCACTTTTTCCGACTCCTCTATCATTGTAATGTTGGTTTTGATTAAAACCTCAGTTTTTTTACTGACACGAAACCAATACTTGCCCTATAGAGCAAGTAAAAATCGTATCGGTTGCACATACTATCAAAAATAATATCTCTTTTGAAAGCTTGAATTATCAAATTATGTATTTCAATTAATAGATTTTAAAAATAATAATTTAAAATTTCAACAGAAAAGATTTTTTTAACTAAAAAAGTTTATCAATTTTTTTTTGCCTCAGCGAAACTGACTTTCTAATTTTTTATCGTTCTTATTTTATTAGAAACTTATTTTATTTTTTGAATTTATTTTCCTAAAAATAGTTTTTTTGCAAAATTGTTATTGATAGTTGTATGACACTTCTTTGTTGTAAATGTTGCCTTTTTTATTAAAATAAATAAATACATTTTGTTTTAAAAGTTTAATCCTTTGTTTAGAAAATCGCCTCTCTCGTCTTTATCGGGGATGCAAAATTTTTGTTGTCTTGCTGCATACGCAAAACTAGCAGTTATGTTTATTATGTGACATTATCGTAAACTAACCCAATCTCGTTGATATCATTCAAACCTTAAAAAAAAAACAAATCTTCCTTGAAAGGGGCCAGGGCCTGGCATTATGAAAAGTTCTCCATCGCACTAACTCATTAACCGTAAACACTTTTATCTTAAATCTGATTAGTCTAACTACTTTGTAAGTTCACTCACCGTCGAACTCTTATCAGTGTGGTCGCAAGGGTTCTTTCCTCAAATATCATGGGTTTGGTGGGCAAAGCCATATATTACTACCCCCAGCCTCTCCATATGAGTTAAAAATTAAGCAACACAAAGGCTGAGTCTCAGTCTCAGGAGGGAATGGGGGAATTGTGAAAAGGAAGCTGCATCAACAACATCAGAGGACCAAGCGAAGAGAGAACGAGAAGGAAGATTAAAAAAGAAAAAGAAACAACAAAATAATAAAAAGAACAAGAAATATTCTTTTAACGACTAAAACTAAACTCTAAAACATGAAATGGAAAAAAGAAAACAAAAAAAAAAGAAAAAAGAAAAAAGAAGAAGAAAAAGCAAAACAAAACTTCTCGTATCCAGCAATCCTCACAATAGACCAAGTTGAGGAAAGGGTAAAAGCGAACTACCCCACCCATTTAAGCAAAGTATAGAAGTAAAGTCCAGTTTTTTGAGTTAGCCCGGGCTAAATAGCGCTCACGGGGTGTTTTCAAACTGCTGCTTCTCTTTTTCTGCAGCTCGAAAGCTAAAGGCTTTCAGAGTAAAAGACTGAGGGTAATGGTAACGGTAAGGGTATTTAATACTTTGCATATGCAGCTTCCAAAACTACCTGAAAAACTCTCAAGTCCCACACAAGGGGAACCAAAAGATGTGTAAGTCGACGTCCGTCGTCAGTATCGTCGTCGTTGTCGTCGTCGTCGTCGTCGTCGCCATCGTCGAAGTCCTTTTTGCACCCACTCAACTGAATTCGGCCCCAAAAAGAATATTCTCCAAAAAAAATTGAGTATGGGCATCGATGGGGATGATTTAACTGGACCTTGTGAAATACTTGTTTGTTGTTGTTTAACATATCCACCATACTCGTACCCGCTTTATGTTTTTTAGCTACTTGTGTGCGAAGGGAGTGGAAATTATTTGATAGTTAAAATACAGAAAATGCATGTCCTGGCAGAGGTTGGGTACTTTGTAGTTGATAAGTATCCTTCGGGGATTTTTTCATTTTGTTTATTTTTTTGAAAACTGAAGGATTTTTGTTTTGTGTTCTTATTATTATTTTTTTTTTTTTGCTACTTCACATGTGTGCTTTTGCTTATTCGAAGGTAGAACACATAAAATCGCTGTCATCATACTTTCTT
Source organism: Meliscaeva auricollis (assembly GCA_948107695.1). Classification (NCBI taxonomy): domain Eukaryota; kingdom Metazoa; phylum Arthropoda; class Insecta; order Diptera; family Syrphidae; genus Meliscaeva; species Meliscaeva auricollis. The sequence goes on along the minus strand of OX403616.1, from coordinate 74,213,544 downwards.
TGCATTGTGAAGAAGAGAAAGCGAAGGAGGAAGGGGTTATAAGGAGGGTTTTTAGAATTTACAGATTAGAAATATAAAATTTTTTGGGGAACGGTCCGCTTGAATTAATCTGAAGCGTTTACGGATCGTGTGTTCTAAAGACTGCTTTCTGCTGCTGCTGCTGCTGATGTAATTCCAAAAACAGTCATATGCAAGAAATATATAGCAAAGGGTTTGAGAAAAAGGATGCAGTCAATCCGTTGTAATTGTCATATTGCGGCTGCCTTTCATCCATTTTTTGATTCATGTGCAATGGCAGATGAATATTATTTTTTTTTTATATATTTTCAACAGCATTTTTCTTAGTATTTTTCGATTTCTTTTTTTTTTATTATTTTTTGTGTGTCGTTTGCGATGCGATTCGTGATTTTTTTGCTTTAAATTTCTTTTTCTTTTTTTTTGTTTGGTTTATTTTAAAGAAGTTTTGTTTTTATTTTGTTGCAAAGCGGATATGGACGACGAACTCAAAAGAAATGATTACTCAAAAGGAAATGCGCTGCGCCATGTTTATGATGCTGTTGCCCCTTTCGGTGAATGACGTTGGGATGCGATGACGTTGCAATGGGTTCTTAGGTGGACTGTGTTCTTTTTTTTTTTAGATTTATTTTATAATTTAGTTTTTTTTTGTGTTGTTTTTGCTTTTGTAATTTTAATTTGTTTTTCTATTATGTTTTGTTTTTGTTGTTATTCGACTCGGTTCAGATGAAATGTGCATTACACAAAAATATTAGAAAAATAAGGAAAAGGCTGAAATTATCTTCAAAGTCCAGGGTAGGCGTTAGTATTTAAAATTTTACTGATTTAGTGGAGATATACTTCTTGGCTAAGATATTTGATTTTTTTTTTTTTTTTTTTTGGCTTTGCACAGTTTTAACTAAACATGAATTGTATTAATTTTTTATCAAGTCATGACAGCTGTATCAACTAGAGGACGAATAGACTGATTTTGCTAGGTTTTGTCTTGCTAAACACGTCTATGAATACGCCTAAACTGAGTTTTATAATAAAATTATGAGTTTCTTGGTCAAAATTTTTTATTAAAAATTTGATTTGAAACGAAAAATTATATCATACTTTTAACAGTTTAAAAAATTATCAAGAGCATTGTAAAATTTTTATTTTTGACACTTCTAAGCTCCTCCAAAAAGTCAATTTTGGTAAAAAATACGTAATGCAACATATTTCCTTATAAAAATCCGTCCCCTTTTCCATATCTTGCCATTTTTAAATCATAGATCGCTAAATGTAGAAATTTTTCCCTACGTGTAACAACACTGGCCATATTGACATCGTGGTCCAACGAAAATGCACGATATCAATTGTAAATAAAACAAAATGTTTTCAGAGAATTATTTTAACGTACTTTTTCTTTTATATATCCCCAAAGAAAGAAGTCAAACGATGTCGAATCACATGATCGTCGTCGTGAGAAACACGGCCATTGAAATTCTCACGCAAAAGAGAATTTTTTTCTTTGGCTGTGTGGCAATCCTGTTGGAAGCACATATCGTTTAGGTCCATATGTTTAATTGTTGGCAACTAGAAGTCTGTTTATCAAATTAGCTAGGCAAAAAACTTGACATATAAATGTGATTCACAATCAATATCGTGCATTATGGTTGTACAGTACAACCCCTTTACGTTATGAAAAAAGAAGACTAAAATGTAAAATAAATAAAATATATGGTTTAAAAAAAAAAAAACAGAAAAATCTTATTATCATGCACTTATTATCATTTCACTGAATTATACCAAATGGTTAGATATATAAAATGCACGACTGGGTTACACGTACTTGCTCTTATAGATAAAGTTACTATGAATGCTAAGCCTTTTTAATTAAAAATTTGTAAATGCAATTTTAGAAAAAAAATTAAAAAAGCATAAAATTCGATTTTCAAATGACTAAAACACCTTCTTAAATAAATTTGACCTCAAAACAAAGTATGCAATTTGATTTCTTCTATAATGATACATTTTAAGAAAAAAAAATTGAAAATCGTTTTAGCAGTTTTAAAAACTTTTATAAAAAAAGTTGGTATGCCATTTTTAAGACAGAAATTATTTATCAAGATCTAAAAACTTAAATTTGAAAAAAAAAAAATATTGAATAGTTTTCGAAAAAATGATTTTTCAAACAAAAAATTTAAATTTTTTTTTTAAATGTCCAAAAAAATAATTTTGGATTTTTTTTTACTAAATATTACAACTGCAACTTAAAAGCATCCATTTAAAAAAAATGGTTGAAATTGATTGAGTAATGAAGGAGAAAATCAGAATAAAAAACGCAGGACCTTATCCAAAAAACTGACCATGATTTTTTTAATCAAAATCGTAGGAACCATTTTTGAGAAAAATGAGTTTTTCTAAAACCGGTATATGACAGCTACCGTTATTTTTGTTAAAAAAAATTCAAAATTCTCCAAAAAACGCCACATACCAAGTTTCAAGTAAATCGACCCATCCGTTTAGGCTGTGGCTTCCGATACATACAGACAGACAGACAGATAGAATTGTCGGACCCACTTTTTTCTCATTCTCTATCATCGTAATGTAATGTTTGATTCGTACAAAAAAAACGTTGAGATAACAATCAAACATGACATTACGATGATTTAGAATGCGAAAAAAATGGGTCCGACAATTCTATCTGTCTGTCTGTCTGTATGTATCTTTTGTTTTTATAATCATATCTCTATTTAATTTATTTCTTATATCTTAATGAATTAACTTATTTTTGTATTGTTTCTTATTATTTATAAGTTTTTGAATACAAAATTGTTGCTTTAATTATGTTATATAAGTGCTGGTTTTCTAATTTTTGCTTTTGATCTCAAATTGAGCCTACACATTTTTAACTCGGTTATTGCAACAACCTCGGTCAGTGCAACCACCCTTGTTTTAATTAGTTGCTATAATCGAGAACGTACTGTATTTTTGTTTGACCAAAAATGACGGTAGGTAGGTCTTATACCGGTTTTCGAAAACTAATTTTTCTCAAAAATGGTTCCTATGATTTTGATTAAAAAAAACATGGTCACTTTTTTGGATAAGGTCCTGCGTTTTTTATTCTGATTTTCTCCTTCATTACTCAATCAATTTCAACCATTTTTTTTTCATTTAAGCTTTTAAGTTGCCGTAATAATGTTTAGTTAAAAAAAATTTAATTTTTTTTTTTTTTGGATTATAAATAAAAATTGAATTGTTTTTTTTTTGAAAAATCATTTTTTCGAAAACTACTCAATATTTTCTTTCAAAATCTAGTTTTTAGATGTTGATAAATAATAAGTTATAAAATTTTTTGCAAAATTTTATATAGAAAAAATATTTAAAAAAAATAAAAAACGTCTCTAACGCTCTAACGATTTTCAATTTTTTTTTTCTAAAATTGTTTCAAATTGCATACTTCGTTTTGAGGTTTAATTCATTTAAAAAGCTGTTTTAGTAAAAATCGAATTTTATGTTTTCAATTTTTCTTTTCTTAAACTGCATTTACAAATTTTTAATTAAAAAAGCTTAGCATAAATAGTAACTTTATTTATAAGAGTAGGCAAGTATGTGCGGATCAGTCGCGCAATTTATTTATCTTAACATTTAGTGCACGTCAATAAAATTATTTTATAATTTTTAGTTTTTTAAACTACAAATTTTTGTACTTATTTTGTTAAGTCCACCTGTTGCATAAAAATTCTCCAACTGAATGACCAAAAGTCATTTAATTTCTTCTTCAAACAGAGACCAATTTTACAAGCACCACCAACAGCAACAACAAAAACCACAGCAAAGCACAATATTCAGATGAAAAGACGTCTAATGCAAGAGCAGTAGTTGTATCAAATAGCGGTGCACAGTGCATAGGCATAAAAGGTGCATAAAAATAATGTCTCTTCAAAGTGCACTCTGTACTCATCATTATTTATATTTTCTTTTTTTTTTTTGTTTGTTTGTTGCTGTTTTGGTTTTTGTTGCCAATGCGGTAAGGTGAGTCCTTGTCTCTCTGCCTTTATATATTTTAATTTCTTCACTAAAAAAAATAAAATGGTGGAGGGGGGAGGTTTGTATCATTCAACCCATTTCGCTAGTGCATAAAGTTATTAAAACAACACAAAGTGAGAAACATGGACGACGATGACTATTGTTTCCGTTTCGAGGACATTTTTCCTTTGACGCATGCCGCGCGCCGCCATTATTTGCAATCCGAAGGACTACTGATGGATAAAAGGATTTCTCATATTTAAAAAAATTACACTGAGACTGATGAACTATTGTTAGTGACCGCAAAATAGTTGGATGATAGTTTGTTTTTTTTTTCTTGCGATTGATTTATAGGTTGAATAGGCCTTTCTTCTACGACATGATCTGGGTCATTTAAACGTAGAAAATTTACTGATTTTTACTTATTTTTTTCTTTTCAGCCTCCATGCCTGATGTCACCCACAACTTTACTACGACGTCGATGTGGTAATAGTTTCGAAATGGCCACTTTACTGTGCAGCATGTTGATTGGAGCCGGATATCCAGCAATGGTCGTGTCTGGTTCAGCAAAACGAAATACTGTTAACAATGATCAGCGAAATGTCAAATATTCCTTACCAGAGGATCATGATTATTCGAAGGACCCAGATGAATCGCCTAAAATTACAAAAAATATAGAAACCGACAAATATAAGCTTAAATCAAAACCGGATTTAGTGAGCCACTTGACAGATCAACTGGAAGAAATGAGGTTGGAGAAGAAAAATCAGGAACAATTTGAACAAGAAGAAGCAGCAAGAATTGAGTGCGAGGTGAGTAAGTCTGCTAATTCGAGAAATTTTGTTAAAATCCAGCCCTTCTTTCCTTATTTATTATGTTCAGAATCTAGAAGATAAAGTTTCATTTAATGACCCATTTCGTCTTTCACATTCTTGGGTTGTGATAATTCATAATGCCCCATGGAGCTGTAAGCCCCGCACCAAGATCATCAACGAAGATGGTGATGAAGTTGATGCTCCACCAAGTGCAACATTTATAGAGCCCTCTACCGGATTTCAGCATAATCCATCATCAAAGGCCTACATCCATATTGAAAGTATTTGGAATCATCTGAACTACTACGTAAACCTGCAAAATTGTCGCATTCGAGATATGAAATGGGATCTTAGAGAAACAAGTCACTGGGAACATTTTCTAGCTGGTGAGCCACCAGAGATGCGAGTTAAAGAACAATGTTCTGATGAAAATTTGACCGATGGAGATAAAAACATTTCTGTGGAAAAACATTTGGACATGGGACGATCTTGGGTGGAAAAGTTGAATATCAATGACAAGGACTTTGATGAGAGATACCCAAATCTTCATAAAGCAGTTTATTACCAACGAGTTTTGCACGAAAGATTCTCAAATTACATTCAGCCAGATGGGAAAGTTATGCAAGTGACACTATTTTCGGATGAAAATTATGAAATTCCGGAAATACGTTGGGATTGGTATGAGAATCGGGAGGATTTACTGACAAATATTAAATTTGTTTTCTCCACGGGGCAGACAGAGGAGTCTTTTCAAAAAGGAAGAACAGATTCCTTAAAATGTATGTAATTGAAATTATAAGTTTTTTTTTTTTTTTATTTGCAATATAAATCTGTTTTTACTAGATTTCATTCACAATAATGACGAAAAACAACCAAAAATGTTGCATTTCTACTCATCGCCACGTTTGGACTCAATGAGATTGTGTGAAGTTCACAAGAACAAAATAATATTGCATTTCGAAAAAGCACCAGGAGCGTGAGTAAAAACTAGATGACAAATTTATAATAAAACTAAATGACAAAAAAAACTAATTTAAATTTTGTGGAAAGACTAGCTTTCGAAGAACCAAGGCCTATAGTGGCTCACACTCTCAAATATTTCCTCTGTGCGTGTAGCTTAGCAGTTATTACAAAGGGGTTTTATTTAATATTATACAGTAACAAATATTTGGTTCCGGTCACTGTGGCGTATGAGTGATTTTTACTTGCCTTTTGTTATTAACATAAAATGTTATTAAAATTTATGAGCGATATTAATGCATCCACTATAGATTTAATGAATAAATTTAATCTTTATCGTTTTTCTTTTAATGATAAACTGGTTTTAACAAATGTCTGCTCTATAAATTTTTCAGATAAGTGACAGATAAGTGACAGAGTTTGAACAAATGCTTAAACAGGAATACAAAAATATATATATAAAATAAAAGAGATTATAAAAACTAATAATCTCATCATCTCCTTCACCTTCATCTTTTTTATTCGCCGTATCATCGGCAATTTAAATTAAGCTTTCGATACTCTATTTTCAAAGTGATATTTCTCCAGAAATTACAGCTGATTTTCTGAAGAGACTCTTCTGACTTTCACTTCGAGTGTAAATACTAGAAAGATTTTGATGGCTCGCTTGAATGAAGTTGTTTGTTGGCGTTAAGCTTTCCTTGGCATAATATTGAATTCAACTGTCTGATATAGGAATCCAACGATACAGAGGCAGATTCTTGTTTTCATTGCTTTCTAGCGGCAATCAATTTATTGGCATAAGGACATTGTTCTTTTCAGTAGATATGTTAAATTTAATAATTATTGTTGCGTAAAATTTATCTTGTTAAGGTTTTGTACGAAAAATGTTTGCGAGCACAGGTTTTTCGGTGCAATTAACAGAATCACATAATTTGTTAAACAAATCTTTTAGATTCTTGTCATGCTTTCTAAATATGCCAACCAGAACGGCGTTTATTGAATTTTTTTTGTTCCAAATCATCAATGCGTTCAGCAAGTAGCTTGAGCGGGAAATAGCGCTTTGGACTGGAATACGCCAGTTTTGTTTTATGAAAACAATAATATAAAAAGAATATCGTTACTAATTTTTATTTATTCAATACGTTACATGCTAACGTTAAAATTACAAAGTTTACTTATATCTAAATTTAATTCTATCAAAGTTTTAACTAATCAGAAAGCAAAAAAAAAATCGTGTTGTACCCCCTATTTTTCGTTTACTGGTAGTACGTCAATACTTAAATTATTATTAGAGGAACAGCTGTTTGAATTCATATTACCTAATAAGGTCTGTGTCCCTCATTTTACAAGTATAAAATTTGTCAAAGCGTGTTAACTTGTTTTTTTACCTGCGATATAGGTTCTAATGGGCAAGTTTAGGATTCGTAAAAAAAATCGAACTCGAGATAACAATCAGACTTGTCATTACAATGATAGAGAATGATAAAAAAGTGGGTCTCGCAATTCTGTCTGTCCGTCTTTCTGTCTGTCTATATGTATCAGAGACTACAGCCTAAGCGGATGGGTCGATTTAATTCAAACTTGGTATGTGGCGATTTTTGGAGAATATCCCCAGATGTATTTTTAATTTTTTTTTTTACCTAAAATAACGGTTCCTGTCATATACCGGTTTTAGAAAACCTCATTTTTCTCAAAAACGGTGCCTATGATTTTTATTAAAAAAATCGCTGTCATCTTTTTGGATAAGGTCTATCTTTAAATGAAAACCATTTTTTTCAAAAACCGTTGTTAACGGTACCTGTCATAGAACAGTTTTTTTTAAATGAAGGCTTTTAAGTTGCCGTAATAATATTCAATAAAAAAATTTCTACATTTTTTTTTTTTGCTTTTTAAAAAAAAAGTTTTAAATCTTTTTTTTTTGAAAAATCATTTTTTCGAAAACTATTCAATATTTTTTTTCAAAACTTAGTTTTTAGATGTTGATATATAATATCCTAAAACCAAAATTGCAAAATTTATATTGAAAAAATAGTTTTTTTTTAAAATCCAACGATTTTCATTTTTTTTTTTTAATTATATCATTATAGAAGAAATCAAATTGCATACTTTGTTTTGAGGTTAAATTCATTTAAGAAGTCATTTGAAAATCGAATTTTATGCTTTTTTAATATTTTACTTGCTCTATAGGGCAAGTATTGGTTTCGAGCCAAAAAAAAAATTGAGGTTTTAATCAAAACCAACATTACGATGATGGAAAAGTCCGAAAAAGTGGTTTTCGTCATGTCGTCCGTCGGTCTGTGCGTCTGTGCTTCTGTGCGTCTGTACGTCTGTGCGTCCATCTGTACACTTTTCCACTGTCTAAGCGACGGATTTTCTTCAAATTTGGTACAGATGATTTTAACGTAATTTCGAAAGTTGGTTTCCTCCCTTTAATCTCAATAATAATTGAACAAAAAGTTGGTTCGAATAACAAAATAAACAAAAAATTAAAAAAATTTGGTTTTGCGCTTTTCCTTATAACTTCGTGATAGCAGTGACTTTTAAAAATAATTTAGTAAAAATTTTGTTTTGTGTCAATCCAATTATGTTTCACTTAAATACATCCTCTTGAAAATCACAAAAAAAAAGTTTCACTAGTGTATTTTCATTTTAAAACATAAATTTTATGACAACCAAACTGTAGATGTATTTACTTACATTATATTCAATTCAAAAAAAAAAACACTCTTATAAAATTTTGAATTATATTATTTAATGTGTAATTTTCTTTGTCATTTATTATGAGCGTATTCATTTATTTTACAATAAATATAATAACGTGATTCAAAAATTAAGTTTTGCTTAAAACAATGTTGGTTATCTGGTGAAGTTTCTGAGCCATGTCTTTGATTTTTTATGGTGCTATAAGCATATTTCACTTAATACATGTACCAAATTTCAAAGAAATCGGTCAATGCGTTGAGTTTTTATTGGATTTTTTCCACTTTGCCCATACAATGAAACCACTGTGCGACGGACGGCATGACGAAAACCACTATTTCGGACTTCTCCATCATCGTAATGTTGGTTTTGATTAAAACCTCAAATTTGTTTTTTGACACGAAACCAATACTTGCCCTATGGAGCAAGTAAAAACTGGGAATGGGGATGAGGCTTGAGTATTTAAGTATTTGAACTCTCTCAAAATCTCTAAAATTTCCGAAAAAGTTTTAGTTAATCATGATCATTATGATAAAATCACATAAATAATAAAATGATCTTTAAGGGTTGTGGGCTTAGCCTCCTAAGCCTCTTTCCTCAATACGCCAGAGTTATCTGGTATATACTATAGACATTATTCTATAGTTTTGATTTACTCCTATTAAATTAATTGAGATATGTAGGTAGGTATTAACTTAACTAGAATGTCGGTTTTCTTGTTTTCCTGTCCTGTTTAACTCCTATTCTGAAGGAGGATTTTATTTAAGTAGTTGTTAACTGTTTCCAATAACCAATCTAAAAGGTTTTGGCATTTATTATCTATCTATGCTTGTTTTTTTATTTTATTGACAGGCATAACTACGAATCTACATGGACCCCAATTTTTGTTTAGCTCTAATGCTTTAGTTAGGAATGGTTTTTAAAACATTAAAAATAATTTATATGAAAAAACTTTACATTACAGTGGTTAAACTGATATAAAGTAATGCACAGATGATTATATATATATTTTTTTCTTAATTAACAGGTGCTTCTACAAAGAATTCATCGCAAAATACGACATGACTAAACTTGTGGTAATAAAAAATTACTTTAGCATACCTTCTCCGGCTACTTCAATATTCCATTACTTTTATTATATCTATTCTTTTTTTCTTCTTCTAGGAAATACAAGAAAAATTCGAACGCGACACTACCAAACCAGCCAACAAAGATATTGCAATTCGTTCGTTTTTACTTTCGAAAAATAAAATTATTTTAAAATTTCACTACGTTTGTGGTGCACTTACTGCCGCAATCAGGGAATTCATTAAACCACCAAAGCCGGATTACGGTCAAGAGATTATATTTGATCTGTCACTCACAAAAGGATACAAGGTGTGTATAGTTGCAAACAGCACAAATAAATCCTTTCCACAGAATTGCACACACAAAATACTTTCCAAGAACTATAATTATGTATATGTTTGATAGGAGTAGAATGCCGTCGGTTTTGCAACAAATACAGAGAGAAAATATCCTTCGTCCTTGTTTAATATCATAATTCTTATATATATTTTTGGATTTATTTATTATTTCAGTTTGGTGATTCAAATCCTGATCCTACTGAACTAGAACTGTACCTGTTGTTGTTGGACCAACTCAAGGCCGAAGAATTCGCCAAAAAATCCTTCGACCGAACCATGGATGAGCTAAATTGTATTTTCGATCGAAGAAAACGTGAAATCAAACACACCAATTTAAAATTCAGAGCATTTGATCCCTTACGAAATGCCACAGCAAGGAAACTTCGCCTCGAGAGGGTAAAGTCAAACGCATCATAATACTCTCGTAATCTGGAAATTTAATTTAGAATGACCTAATTAGCTGGTGGTAATGAACTCTCTTCTGGCCGTCATCGTCTTTCCGTTCGATAAATGCATTCATATCCTTCTAATTGCTATAAGGATATTTTGTTAATGTGTGAGTTTCAAGTAGTGTCATGATGGGGCTACTGTTTTGTATACATCAAGGATATGCCCATATGCCCGCCCTCTTACCCGTCACCTCATTATATATGTTAATTTCAATTTGTTTACCTATTTAGTGCATTATAGGGATATGCTTCTGTCTGAGAGTGCGAGACAAGATGAGAGGACTCCCTAGGTGGTGGCTATTTAGATTAATGCATTTGTATTACTTGGGAATAGATAGTGTCACTCTATTGTATGTTTGTTGTCCAACTTCTTAATGCAAAATGGAAAGCATCAATATTTGGGGAACGTAATTAAGTTGTACACGAGTACATATAGTACGGTAGTCTGTGCGGTGACGGTAAGGAGATAGAAGAGTTTTGCTAAGACCAAGACGTTGGCCGGCCGGCTTTTGCCCTAAAGGTCTTTTGTTCAAGGACCTTGAACTTAATTAGTTTAATCGAATATTAAATTTCTGATACCTAATGACAATATTATTAGCTCTTTAATACTTTAAATTTAATGATTTCTACTTTGAAGGACGAAATGGAGAAGCAAGTTAAAAAAGACCGACGGGCAAATCTTCCTGATTTCTTGGCTCCCTATTTGGTACCCTACGATGGTCGTACATTGAATCACAAAGAATCCTGGACAGCTTATAATTCGTGTTTGAATGATTTAAAGACGCGATTTGTGTCCCTTTTGAATGAATTACAACGACGCTATGAAGATGTTAGTAAGGATTCTTATGAAATTGATTTATATTTTATTCAAATGTTTTTTTTTTTTTTTATTCCTTTTTGGGGATTATTGCAGTTGACGGCTGAAGCACAATCGTTAAAGAAATTCTTGGGGAAATTCCATAATAAATTCGATGACTTTGACTATGAACGTCTGTTGCAGGAATCAAAGGACCTCGAGTTGAATAAGAGAATGGTGCAAAAGAGATTAACGATTACACACGAAGAAGCACAAAAGAAATATGATTTGGTCAAGCAGTCATTGCTCAAGGACAAACGTCTGCAATTGAAAAGTATTTCAGTAGGAGAAAAATAATAAAGCGAAAAAGAAGATCAACTGGGAGATGTGTCATTTTGAATAGAGTCAATGGAAATTTTTGGTTTTAAATCGGTTTTGATGAGTTCATTTCAATTTATTTTTGCTTAACTTTAAAATTTTTGCACTCATTACTTTTTTTTTTTTTGTAAATTTAATTCATCCTTTTATTGGTCATTTAACTTAAATAAACGGTTTTTTTCTAATTTTTTTTTGAGAGGTTTTTATAAGACATTAGGACAGGGGAACCTGAGCACATTCATCAACTAGTTATAAGTCAAGGAAGGAACAAATTTAATTTTAGCTTCAGAATAATATTACATAACCCTTTTACTAAATCTCAGCTTGGAAAAATTACAGGTTTTGAAAGAAGCGAGAAAAGCCTCTTAAGAAATATCAAGACACAGGGGACAGAGCTTCATGCCAAAAGCTATCCTGGTTTTGAGTTGATTCGATAAATACTTCGCTATTTTTTACATATGCCGAAAAATAAAAATAGATAAAAAATGTCAAATTATAGTTTTTGAAATGAAAAAAAAAAGACTTAATTGACGACACTAATTAAATTTGGAAACTAATCTTTCTTGATTTCCAATTTTGAAAATATTTATGTATACATGCTTCTGCAATGATAGGACGATACTGGAAAATGTTCAGAAAAAAAAAAGAATTTTACTGTAACAGTGAAAATCATGATAGCATAAGTTTGTTCGAAATTCCACAGAGCCGAATTCTCAATTCGAAATCTTTCGATTTCAAATGGGGGACGATGGCAAAGACAAGAAGTAAGTTTTTTTTAATTTTTACTTGACTAATTGATACTATACTTAATCAATGGCACTATACTAATTTTTACTATTAAATTCATCCTGTTGCAGTTAAATTCATTTTTTTCTGTTTAATTGCTTTGATCTCGGCAACAAGATTTGGCCGATATTCTTTTTTTGAAAGACTACTTTATGATGACAACCAACTTTATTGCGCAATATTGAGTATTGTGCAATATTATTGAACGTGTAGAGGCTGTATTGCACAGTAATTTTTCTTTTCGCAATATATTGAGTGATATTAGGAAAAATTAATAATATTGAGTTTTGTAAAGACGACCCTTTACAATATTTAGTGGTATGAAGCCTGCATAAGAATATAAAATTAGGAACAAACAAGAAAGAAAATGGACTCGAAACAATTTTTCTAATTTTTCAAAATATAGAATGTAGCATGTTTGAAGAAATTTATTGAAGAAGATCAATTCCGTGTTCCAAATTGCGACCCGATAGTACCTACTTTTCTACTTCGTAAGGTCATCTCCTCCGTATTTGAGTGATCTAAACTAAATTTTTATAATTTTTGAGTTAAAAAAGTGGTCTTAAAAACAATAACGAGGTCTTTCTATTTAATTCTTCAGCTTAATAAATCTTCATTACTCCCCATTATTCCTTCTATTTTAAATGCAGCTTGAATAAGTTCTATAAAGGGATTTTCTGAGACTTTGGACCAGCTTTAGAGGGTGTTACATTCTGCGTCGATACCAATCAAATTTTTTTTATATATTTCCTGGGGGCCTGAAAGGAAAATGATCGAACAATATTGTTTTCAGTATTGCTGTCCTTATTATCTGTCTCTTTAAAAGTGATTGTGTAGTTGTCGTGAAAACGATATCGTTTGGCGATAATCAAATTACGGAATGACTCGCCTAAAACGGACAACCAGACAAATCTAGAACATATTATTAGTTTTGAAATAGTAGGCATCTCTTATTTTAATTTTGAAGCAAACTTTGAAGCAATGTTTTATTGAAAAATATCGTCATCCCAAATCAAACGACAATTACTTAGTTTCGAGATAAAGACGTTTGAAGTTTTAAATGGGCATAGCGGTATTTCAAAAATCTTCTGTCGAAAAACTTAAAAAAAAGAAAATCATAAAAAAGTGGCTATCGAGGTCTACTTACAATCAAGCTTTTGTTTAATCAGTCTCAAAGAAAGATGTCGTTTTTGAAGTTATACTTCTTTGTCGACATAGACTTTTTAAGCCCATTATTACTGGGTTTTTTTTTACACATCCACTATAAGTAGAGAAAGAGTAACAACAAACTCACATTTTATAATGGGTTTTGTGGGCAACACAATAAATTTATTAAAATACAGAAGTCGGCTATTGTTATTAATAATCTCGCATTTCTTTATTTTCTACCACTATATGTGATAGAAAAAAAATAAATACAAAAAAAAAGATAGGTGGTGTAATTTAACACTTCGATGTATCAGTAATTTTTAAAATTGCACTGGCAAGTTAGGGTAAAATGGAGTAAAAGAAAAGTTATGAAATACATTTTATTACATAGATAAATTGAAATAATGCTGGGCTTTGATTAAGACAAAAATTATAAAAAATCAACTTTTCAAGTTAAAAATTATTTTCCAAAATATTATGCATATTAATTGATATGAACAAAGAAATTAGGCGTCTAATATGGATTATATTCGAAATGCTCTATAAAGTTTTTTTTTTAACTTGAAAAAAAAACACATACGTTTTTGAAATTTTATGTGGGTGGTTTAATTGATTTTAAAAATCAGGGATAAACGGAAAAAAATATTTTGTCAAAACATATTTTAGATTTATGCATTGTCTATACACGTGTGAAGAAATAAAAATTTTAAACATTTTTTTCAATGAATAACAGTAAAAACAAAACGGTATTTTATTTTTACATGTTTAAACTTGAAACTTACAGAGCAAATATGAGCAAATATATGAGCAAATATATTTTTGTATAAAATTTCAATTTTCTGTAGTCTGTGAGCTGACATAACGGCAAAAAGAGTTTTGTTTACATAAGTCTCATAAATCTGTGATTAAACATTTATTGAGCATCACGATTAAATTAACTTTAATTTGATATACCACACATACCTGTACGTACATGCTATAAAAGCTTCACAAACTTGAAGAAAGTTTCATCAGAATGCAACAAAATTCAAGAAAATTGTGTGCTTTGGTCGTCAGACTCGACCAGCCACCAGTGCAGAACGGTATCGTTGGCTCACAAATGGATTCGAGATGGTTCGCTTATAGAATTTGTTCCTTTTTTGTTTATTGTCGGATTTGAAAGTCTAAGGTGTTTCAATTTAGCTGTAATAGTGTCTTATATAGGCAGTATAAATTTTTAAACATATAAATGCATATTTACAGATTTGAGATAGAAAAAAAAACATGTAAAACATTTATTTCATTTGATATTAAAATCTGTAACTTTAGCTTTAGTTGTAGAATTTTAATAAATTGAAAAGATTCTATTAGATAAAATGTTACACTATAATTCTAGATAAAAATATATGGCAAAAATTGTATTAATTACTGCCACAGAGGTCGTTAATTGAAAATATGATTTTAATAAATGCGTTAAAATCACAAAATTTAATAATTTTGAATATGCTTTTAGCTCAATTTCGAGATGTATCTGTTTTTTTAAACAAAACAAAGAGTGTAATTGATATATCTGTAGCATACAGGAGGGATTTCAGAATCATACCTCCGATGGAAATATGAAACTTTCTAATCCATACAGCGGTTTGGCACGCTCGCAGTGCTCAGCATCAGCTCGTCGTAGGGTGGGATCTTGCTGCATATGAAACCCTGTGCTTACAAAATTAATCGTGCCAGAAGATTTAAAAGAAAAATAAAGGATGTCTGAAAAACCTTGCATACCCAAGGTTGAAATTTCGATAGTCTAATAAAAAAAAATAGTAGGCTAATGAAATCAAATTGACGGTATGTAAATAAGTTATGGATGAACCGTATGTAACAACTTTTGCAGGAGATCTTTGGTGTTGTGACCTCTAGAGATTACCCTCCCTTCACGTATGACGTAAGTCATCGTTCCATGACTACCCCTATCTCGCTGTCTTTTGAGGTAGTCCCGAATCTTAATTTTTCTCTTCACTGCACACACTTCACATTGATCTCAACGAATAGATTTTAGTTTTACTTCATGATTATTTATTTAAACATTTAATAAAGTTCAAATTTAAACAAAAATCTCATCTTAATTTTAAGTTTTACTTAGTTTTAAGGTATGACTTTAATATAAGTTTTAATTCACCTGGTAATTTGTGTTGCATGAAAATATGTATCTTTATATATGTATTTGATCTGATTTTTTTCTACGTCTATAGTTTTTATATATTTTTTTTTTTTTTATATATATATATGTAAGTAAATTGAAAAAGGGCAGAATAGGCAAACGAAATACCAAAAACAATATATTTCAAAGTAAGAATAAAGTACTCACAGTTCACTTATTTTGATGTTTACTTGCAATTTAGGTCCTCCAGCTCCGAAATTTGTGCACAAAGTTCGTCTGATTTAAGGCTCCTTCGATATACTTGATGCTTCTTCGAAGCGCTGATTAGAGAAATATATTATTTTTATATACCTCGCTTTGATTTTACCCGCTTTCACTTTTTGTCTTACTCTACTAGTTGCTTATATTTTGTTTCAATGATTTTTTTTTTGTACTAATTTAATGTTTACCAATTTTGCACACAACACTTTACCTGTTGTTTTTTTTTTTTTTTTTTTTTTTCTGTTATACTAATTCTATATGATGTTTGATTTTTTTTTTGTTTTGTTTTTTTTTTGCGACACCAGTGTCGTTTGGCAGAAATGTGGTATCAACCTGCACGTGGAAACTAGTTGTTTTGTTCTCTATTCCCTCCGTTTATTCTTTATAGGATTGATCTGATTAATCACTGATTCTGATTCCCTTGAGTGAGATGATTGGAACTTGATTCAGGTCTGGAGGTTAGACCTCCTCGTGGTTGATCAAAATTATATGTATAGGTATGCTGCTCGCGTGGATGCCTTTTTAGAAATTCTATGGTTATCGTTTTACGCTTGGAAGGATCTTGTCCCCAATAAATCGTAAAAGGACTTCGTAGGCGATGGCGATAACTTTAATTGTCTCATCCAAAGGTCATCCACTTATAGTTTGATTTCTTTGTGAAATTCGATCACGTATCAAAAAATTTTATTAGATTATCAATGAATAAATAATATTGTTGATATAATAGGGTCTGATTTATTTTTTGATTAATTCCTAATAAAAGAATTGTTTTATTAGATATAAAAAAAATGAATATTTAGCAAAACTTCTACCAAATTCTTATCACTCACGATGAAGAAAATCTCCAACCAGCTTAGACCAGGAATAAAATTAAAAAGAATGTGTCAATGGTAAAGCATACGCATGTTTCCTATCGAATTTTTCTTTCGAACTAATTCGAAGTTCTACTGAACTGATTTTGGCTAATGTGCGAAATTCCGACATCCGATTTCTGAACTTCTGTATCAGTTAGTTTTAAAACTACAATAAAATACTATTATTTTATTAAAACGCAATTTGATATGAGCTAGGTGATGTTTGTTAAAAAGGGCATGCTACATATCACAAAAAAACATAAAAGAAATGCACTTTTTATGCTCCTTTGACCAATTGTTTCATTCATAACATCTGACTATGTCTACTTAAATAATTTTAAATTTCTATAAAACTACACCTAAAATGTAAAAATTATTTTGATATACAATATGTTTCAATAAAACACTCACAATATGATTAAATAATATAAAATTTAGTACAAATTCGATTTCTCACATAAATTTATTAAATAAATCAAAATATACTTTTTACGTAAGTAAAATTTCTTTTAACTTTAGTAAAACTTTACTTTAACTTTTTAGACTTAACATTATCTACTGTAATTTTTAATTTTATTTTAATTTAAATTTATTATAATAACAGAGGGATCAGCAGTCATTTTGAAGTATCAAACATTAATGTGGGTCAGCTACAAGTTTAAAAAAAAAAAACCATTTAAAATTGGCCGAACGCAAAAATAAACCAAATTACAAGGGTTTAGTTGATAAAATATCAATTATATGAAATATATGAATTACTATTTCAGAAAAAGCACATTATGCTTCCTTAAAAAAAAATCCCTAGAAATGTTCACTTCCAAAAAAAAAAACTATACAAAAATATATAATGATAGGAAGTATAACTTCTGGAGCACGTAAATGTGTACTTATTAACGTGCGCCAGAAGTTATACTTCCTATCATTATTTATTTTTGTATAGTTTTTTTTTTGGAATTTTTTTGTATTTTTAGTTCAAAAATATTGATAATTTATTCATCTCCAATACTAGGGTGAGGATATGTCCTCAAAAATTAATATAAAATTCAACTCTTAAAAACATTTTGATTTTAATTCAAGTAAAATGTGGATCTATTCCTTTTTTCACTTGAAGTTTTGCTATTATTTCATTCCAAATCTACATGATTAATACTCAAAGTATTAAATAAATATAAATACTTTGTAAAACTCCCGGCCCTGATTTGTTTTTTTAAACATGAAAGAATCGAAACAATCTGTTACGTGTCTGTTCTAATTTATCCTCCTACCCAGTTAACCTATATGTATCTGTTTCATTGACTATTCATTTCGAATTGGAATAATCCTTGGCTATATCCAAAATACCGAATAACTAAATTATCATCAGAAACAATATATTATCACTTACTCACACATAATGTATTAACATTCTGTGAAATTGTGAAAAAAGAAATAAAAAGAAAACACACTGACTATCATAATATTCACACAAAAATGCATATAAATAAACAAACACTCAACAAATTACAACTCATAGCATCATCAGTATCAGCAGCATCACCATCATCATCATCAGAACGAACACATCTTTAATAGATCGTAAACAGTCAAAGCGAACTCAGAGAGTATACACCAACAAAACCAACACGCAAAAGGACATAAAAAGAAGCCATCATCAAGGACCAAAAAGAAATAAACAAAAAAAAAAAAGAAAAACTAAGAAACATTTCATAAACCCTGAGACAGAAATGACTTCAAATCCAGGACCAAGATGAAGACTAGTCCTCCCTCTCGTATTCGTATTATACTCGTTCCCATACAGACGGGGTAAATCATGCTCTATTAACAAATTACCAAACGATAAATCAAACCATCCAACAAACACTTAACTTTATTTTCAATCATATAAATTTTATTATCGTTTTATTGGATGCGAGATGAGAAAACAAGAGCAGGATGAGGGGAGTTGGATGATGTTTTTTTTTTTTTTTTTTACTTTTATTCTTGCAAGTACGCCGGCCGGCTAGTTATAAACATGGGCCTTGGGGGCCAAGAGGAATGTCGACTTGGCACTAAACCTTGTCCCAGAAAATTCCTAAGAAAGTTACACAAAACTTGGGTAAGCCGTGTTGTAGTATGGGTTTTTTGAGAATAGATGGACTTCTAGCAGGACTACGACAAAATGCCGGTGTACGGGTGTAGCCATTAAAATGAAAGTCAAACTTCATCTCCGTCAGCCGTGGGGACGACACAGTGGGGCAGTTTATAAGGCAAATTCGGAATAAATTCAAACGGAATTGTTTTTTTTTTTTTTTTAAATAAATTATATCATACTTTTTTACTTGCTCTATAGGGCAAGTATTGGTTTCGTGTCAAAAAAAAAATTGAGGTTTTAATCAAAACCAACATTACGATGATAGAGAAGTGGTTTTCGTCATGCCGTCCGTCGGTCTGTGCGTCTGTGCGTCTGTACGTCTTTGCGTCTGTGCGTCCATCTGTACACTTCTCCACTGCCCAAACGCGTGGACGGATTTTCTTCAAATTTGGTACAGATGATTTTTACGTAATATTGAATTTGATATTCAAAAAAAAAAAAAAAACTAACCTTGGAAATTACAAGAAGTAATCTGTACCAAATTTCATGCAAATCCGTCAACCCGTTTAGGCTGTGGCTCCCTGGACAGATGAACGCACAGACGAACAGAGGCACAGACCGACGGACCGGACGGCATGACGAAAACCACTTTTTTGGACTTCTACATCATTGTAATGATGGTTTTGATTAAAAGCTCAATTTTTTTGTACACGAAACCAAAACTTGCCCTATAGAGCAAGTGCGTCCATCTGTACATAATTCCACTGCCCAAACGCGTGAACGGATTTTCTTCAAATTTAGTACAGATGGTTTTTACGTAATTTCGAAAGTTCTTTTTTTTTTGTTTTTGAATATCTCGTCTAGAACCAATTCCTCTCACGGATAACGGGTTTTGAGTTATTGGTTGTTTCTCGAAAACGGCTTTTACGATTTTTTTCAAATTTGGTACAGATTGTTTTTACTTAATGTAGAAAGTTAGTTGTTTTTTTGTTTTTGAACGAGTAGGAACCTTTTTTTCAATATTTCTTAGTTATTCGAGTTTTCTAGGAAACGGCTGAAATGATTTTGATCAAACTTTTCGATATGATTTCTTCCATAAAGATAAATTTTTAGATTTTTTTAGAAAAATAGTTAAAGTGAAATTGAACATGAAATTGAATGTTCTAAATGTCAAGTTGAATATTTGTGCTTCACAAACTTTTTATTTCCGACCAATTATAGGAATAAATTATGTAATAGTTTTAAAAAATAAAAGGGTTGAAATGGGTGTGAAGCCCTGGAGAGATGAATGCACCATTTTTAACGTTTTCGTCTTCAAAGAACAATAAAATGCAAAAAAAAAAAACAGTTAATAATTTTTGTTGAAAATAAATCATAATTTTAGGGTTCAAGGTAATTTTACATGTGAACATATTATTTATGCCTACACCTATTTTGTAAGACGTGCAATTTCTGATTCTCTCTTTGATGACTGCACTTGGGTATTAATTCATTATTTTGTCTGGTTTGTGTGTTCAAAAGCTCCAATGTACGTTGGGAGGCAAAGACACCCATCATCTCTCTCCAATCCAAACCCACAGTAACAAGAACAAAAAAAAAAGGCAAAGAAAAATAGTGGTAGAAGTCCTTCGGAATAATTTTTATTGCTCGTTCGTCTTGTGCAGCAGCAAAGTGTGCCTTAGAAATGAAGAAGAGCCAGCACATATACAAAAGCACTAGCAACAAGAACACTGCCACCCCCAACCATAGCCTTAGCAGCAACCACCACCACATACCCTTCTTGGAATTGTATACCGATGCTAAACGAGCATTCACAGACAAAGTACGAAAAAGAAAACAAAATATAAATACACTTTGCAATGGAATGAATAGAAGGGACGACGATGAAGAATCAAGACGACGACCACCACCACCAGATCTAGCTGCTGCTACCATATCAGCATCAACAGGAACACAGAAACAGAAAAGATGTAGCGGGAGCTACGGGGAGGGGGACATAATCGTTACATAAAAATTTTATGAGATTCGATAAAAACATGGCAACAACCTGTTGTCTGTCTGGATGTGCCTCATACTGGTACTCAACTCCTGGGTTAAGGACAAAATATATGTATACGTTTACTCGTCGTCCCGTCCGTGCTCCTATATAAAAACTGAATCAAGTCCTTAGCCCGGTGATATGTTGCAATTCATTCACTTTATGTACTTTATTTACTTTTTCTTTATTTCATTTTATGTATTTTTAAATAAAAATGTGTTTAGCCGGCACTAATAAAAATTAAATGGACTATAACTTCCTGTGGGAAGGGGTTTTGTTTTTTTTTATTTTTTCTTCAGGTGAGAGTGGAGACATATTTTTATAATTTTTTTTTTTATTCAGACGTAATTTATATTAGCTGGAAAGTAATTGATATAAAAGTGTGAGTCGCTGTGTGTGGCTTGGTGTCATCACAATCCGCACACAGCAGGAGGTGTTTAAAGATGACAGATGTTTCGATGTGTTTGGAGTCAATCAGTTGTTATTGAAAACAGATTTTTTTTTAAATTTTGTTGTTTGGAGTTATACTTCTTTACCGGCGATTATTAAAATATTTAAACAGTAATAACACATAGATTTTTTCAGCCCATTATTACTGTTTTTTTTTCACACAGACACTATAAGTAGGTAAAGTAACAACACACTTGCATTTTATACTGGGTTTGTGTTTTTTTTTTTTAATTTTATTTTGCATTTTGTTGTGAAAGACAATAAATTTATTAAATTACAGAAGTCGACTATAGTTATTGACAATTTGACCGATTCATTTTCTTCACTTTAAGTGATAGAAAATAAACTAAATACACCAACAGATAGGTGGTTCTGATACGACGGGATTTTTTTGAAATTCCAAATTAAACTCCCCTTAAGATAAAATTTCTTAAAAATCAACCTTTTAAGTTAAAAATTATTTTCCAAAATTAAATATTCTTTTAGACCTTTGAAAATGATGTTAGTGTAATGTTTTTTTTTAAAAACACATACGTTTTTGAAAGTTTTTGTGGGTGGTTTAATTGATTTTAAAAATCAGTTATAACCGGAATCAATATTTTGTAAAAATATCTTTTAGATTTTGTTGTGTTTAGTTGTGTTGTCTATACAAGTGCGAATAAACTAATTTTTTAAACATTTTTTTTTTCAATGAATAACAGTAAAAACAAGATTTTTTATTGCCAGTTTTTTGGAAGCGCATCGGAATCCCGATTTTCAAAATCCCATTTTCTACAATTTCGAAAAAAAAGGTTAAAATCCTGTTTCTTTCTTTTTTAAAACCCGCTTTTAATAATCCCGTGGAAATAAAATCCCGTCGCTGGAAAGCCCGCTTTTTAAAAACCCGTTTTATCCCTCTTATCCCGTCTCGGATTTTAAAGGTTGTTTGTTTTATTGCAGCCAAATTATTTGGCGGAGTGCAATGAAAAGGTTTTGCTTCTAAATATTTAAATCGTAATGAATTCTTTCTCAAAATTCGTATTATTAAAAGCTTTCCGTTTGTAAAACCCGAAGAGGTCTCTTCCTATTTTTGCCTGTTACGAAATTGTTTGAATGATGACGAAGATGCAATTATATTTGCAGAATGGTTCAAAATGTACTTTATTCATAATGGAAGTAGAGTAATTCAATACTCCCCTAACTTTTGGTCTGTTTCAGACAGTGCACTAAAGCAATTCTCACAAACTAAAAATAATGCCATATCTTGGCATCGGAGATTTAAGGTTTGACGCAAAAGTGCAGGGTTATACAAACTTATCAAAGATTTAGATGAATTAAATATTGTAATTAAAACTGAAATTGAGAAAATTAAAATTGGAACAGAAAAGATTTTCTATATTTATTCCCACTTTTGGAATCAACACAAGGTGTTTAATTTTAAAAATCGAGCGATTTTTGTAAATACGGGAATTAAATAATCGGAATATTAAAAAACGGTACTTTAAAAGCGGTATTTTGTAAAAACGATATATTAAAAAACGGTATTTTGATGGCGAGATTTAAAAAAAAAGTATTCTGAAAAACGGGATAACGATCTCAACCACAATTTTTTGACCGTTTCCAAGGGTATTTTATTTTTATCTCTTTTTATTTTTACATTTTTAAATTTGAAATTTACACAGCCATTAGATATTGTGTAGGTAAAAACATTTTTATACAGTTTTTTTTTATCATAAGATTGTGGCTTAACTTAATTGAGCAGCACGATCAAATTACCTTTAATTTGATATACCACACATAATTTGTCATGATATAAAAGCTTCACAAACTTAGAAAGTGTTTTATCAAAATTCATCAAAATTTAATAAAATTGTCTGCTCTTGGTCGTCGTACTCGACCAGCCACCAGTGAAGAACGTTACCATTGGCCCACAAATGGTTTAGAGATGGTTCGCTTATAAAATTTGTTACTTTTTTGTTTATTATCGGCTTGTAAAGAATGAGATGTTTAAATATGAAATATCAGGCTACAACATGGTTTAATATTTTATACAGTTACATATAAAAATAATTAGTAAAAGGTGGTGAAGAGCAAAGTCAATTTTTGTTTTCTTATTCTTTTTGCAAAATGGTATGAAATTTGTTTGAAATTCATAAATCCATGTACCACAAAATGTAGTTAATTGAAAATATGTTTTTTACTGAATGCATTAAAATTACAAAATTTAGTGAAAGATTTGATAATTTTGAATATAATTTTGAGTCATTTTCAAGATGTTTCTGTTCTCTTAAGCAACGCAACACAAAGATTTTTGATCAAATTAAAAACAAAGTCTACAAATAATGTATTACAGAAAAAAACATGGAACAAAATGCACTTTTTAAGCTCCTTTGACCAATTGTAGGTACCATTCATAGCATCTGACTATGTCTACTTAAATAATTTTAAATTTCTATAAACAATGCCTAAACTGAATTATTTTAATATACAATTTGTTTCAATAAGAAACTCACAAACTACAAAATATGATTAAATAAGATCATAAATAGTTTGTCACATAAATCTGTTAAAAAATTCAAAATATACGTTCCACGTAAACAAAATAGCTTTTAGCTTTAGTAAAAGCTAACCGATCTTTAATGTTGAGGTATCAATTGAAAGATTGAAGTATGAGTAAAAATACAAAAATAAAATTTTATATAATTGTTAAATTGTGTAAATATAGGCTCCACAATGGAAAAATTACCAATTTTCACATTATCTACCCTATTTTTTACATTTTTAAATTTATTATTATTTATTATTATATAAAAAAAACTATACAAGAATAAATAATGAAACTTCTGGCGCGTACATGAGTACACACACCTCTTTTTTCTACTTATTAAGACGGTTTAACTTTGGAAGCCATCCCGATTAAATTTTAATATAAATTTGTATTTGTCAAGTAAGATTTGTTGAAAATAATAATCTTAAAAAATGACGATAGCACAGTTTCTAACAAAGTATGGATTGATTTTTTTATAAATGTAAGACAGTTAATATTATATTTTAATATTTCGTTAATATTAGAATTTTTTTTAAATTGTTTTGTATTATATTCTAATATTTTTGTATTAAAATTGATATTTTAAATACCAAAAAGGACTACAATGTAATCCAAAAGATTAATATGCAACCCAAAGCATTAAAATTTAATACTTTAATATTACATATTATTTTTTGTAAATACTTAAATGTATAACATTTAAGTTATAATGGGTTGAAAAGGGGGGTTAGTCTTATTTGTTTAATACAAGGATTTTAAATTTTAATCAAACTCTATTACAAAAGCAAGACAGACACGTAGATGATTACAGAAGCCATTCTAAAATGAAAAAAAAAAAATATCTCCCATATAATGGTTTCGAGTTATTAAATTTTTATCGAAAACGGCTCTAACGATTTCGATTAAACTTGTCGGATGTTATGTTATAAGTGATTGCATTTTTAGTTTTTCTCAAAAAGTACGAATAAAGGAAATACGATGGGGACGATTTTTGGGAAATTTTTCATTATTTTTAGTTCTTTCCGTATTATATCATTATCGGCTCAACTGATTTCATTCAAAACTTGTCAACAGGTCGTTCTCATGCCTTAAAAAAATATTATTTGTTTAGTTTTTCAAAAAAAAAAAAAAAAAATGAAAAGCAAATTAAACGAAAAAACGATTTTTTTCAATATTTTTTTTTTCAGATACAAATACGTATTATAATAATTTTGAACTAGAAGAGCAAGTTCGTGCGATCCAGTCGTGCGTTTTTTACTTACTCCCTTCAGCTTCGAGTTTATTGACTTTATATAAATAATACATATTTTATTACAATTTACAAAAAACTTGACTCAACTAAGTCAAAGACTTAAATAGTTATAGCCATTTTACTAGGATAAGATTTTTGTACGAATCCTCCCTACCCGTGAAGTACCTTCGTACAGCACATGGGGCACATTCGTACGACATGGAGAGGATTCATACAGGATATTAAATAAGTTAATTTGACATCCTTATAGTTTGTCAAATAGCAAACAACGTGTTTTAAACATTATTCTTACTTATTAATGATTGAACTTGACCCATTGTTACATTTACATAATTCTGTTTAAAAAAATAGATATTTAAAATATTTAACTCAAATTTTGTTTACGAGGAAATTATCATATCTTTATAAACATGTCAAAAAAATTTAATTTTTTTGTTGTTTTTCAAACTTTGAAAAACGTTTTTAAAGGTTTTTGATGTTTTTGAACTCGGATCCGTATTCAGAATTTTCAAATTGGTTTTAGTTTTTGAAAAGATATTCCCGTTAAAAAATCACAAAAAAAGGATTTTTCAATATTTTTGTAGCGTGAGGTAAAATTTTACAGCAAAAATTGGAACGAATTATGAAAGAACTTGTTTTTTTTCTTTTGTATTCAGTCCAAAACATTTCGATACCTCTGTTCTTCTCCGAGAAATCATTAGTTGAAGTTAATGTATTTCTCATTTTATATCGTCAGCAAGTATTTTTTGTGGGAGTTAGCCCCATATTTGACACTACGAATGCTCCCCAAGCTTTACACGATATAAACAAAACGATTTCTTTAAAAAAATGTAATAAGATTTTTAAATATAAATAATTTACACTTTTTTCAACAATTCAACATCATTGTTTAGCCAAAACACGTACAAAACTTACTCACAATATGACCTCGAACTTAATCGAAAAAATTACCCAGACCACTCAAAAACACAATTTGTCTTGTCATCAACGATTTTGTTTCACTAACGATTCAATACTTACTGAGTAACTCGGCGCCTACTATGTCTATGCACAATAGTAAGCTCGTGTTTGAATATGTGGCTTCTTTTAAGTCTATCAGCGGAATAATCTGAAGCCTAATACAGGCTACAATGTGTTAAACTTCAATATTATTTCGATTAGGCTTCCTAATATTCGTTTGAAGAAGCACAGGAAGTCATAGCTAAGGAAAGACTTTCATTGAGAAGCTCCCTCTTAAAGATGTGCATGACCTGTTTTTAAAAGCTTAAACCACGATGCAGTTGTGTCAAATAAAATTCAAAATAAAAGTAAAATCTTGAAAGAAACCTGCAAACATATTCATTAAATCAAAAAACATAGTGTAAAATTTTAAATCCGATCACATTTAATTCTAATTTCCGAAAACATTTCTCAAGAGTAATATAATTTTGAGTTATAAAATATTGGATTATATAACTTGCAAGTCATATCCAACAGAAATGTAGCTGATGTCAAAAGAGTTCGTTGGTTGATACCGCAGACCGCAGTACACAAGCCTGATACAAGCGTAGTTTTTCATTAAGTGAATCTCACCACAAACATGAAGCATTGTTTTCCATAATTTGCTTAAGCGGAAATATGTCAAACTAGTCAGTTGGCTAAGGTCTTCATACACAAGGCAAACGCAAGCCCACCTTTGTACATTTTCCTCCCTCCTTTTCGCTGCCATCTTTGTTGCTTCGTAGTGCAAGTTGAAACTTCGTACGCTGAGTTGTGGTAGGAAGTGTTGGTCTCCCATCATAAGTTATAGCTCTACAAGGGAGGGTTTTGTTTCATGTAACAAGTTGTTAATTTATCTGATACTTCGCATGGATAGCGTAAACCATCCTGTGAGACATTTTTTCCAATAAGAATATGAGAATGATGTGACCGCATGTACTGTTTTTTTGGTTCATCGGGAAGTAATTACTGGAGTTAAAAAAATGCAAATGTCTGTCGGTTTTCTTTATTTGTCTATTATGTATTGTTACTCTAAAGGCAAACCTGTTGGTTGAGCTTCAAAAAGTTCAATGCTAAAACGAAGTCAACTAAATTATTCTTACAAAAATATAAAATGAATAAGTTATGCATTTTTCTAACATAGTAAACCATTTCTCACATTCTGCGGTAAAAATTTTACGTTTCTAAAATAAAGCTAAAAAATCTTTGAAAAAAAAAAGACAAATGGTCAGCTCATTTTAAAACTACTTCGGGAAGCCTAAACGAAACTCATGGGAAGCTATTTCTAGTTTCAACTGGTTCCCATTTGTTGACAACCTGTTATATGGCACAATGGCAGGATGGATAAGGTATCGGCTTCTTAACCAGCACGTCTCAGGTTCAACTCCCAGATATTAAGTGTTTTTGCAAGTAAGTGTTTTTTTCTCTTAGATTTAATAATTGTATCAATAATTTCGCAACAAAATCCTTTACTGGACGATTAACAAAAGAAAATCATAAAATAAAAATAAGTTTGAAAATAATTTTTTTTTTTTTTTTTTTTGGGATATACTTACTTCGACAAGACTTTTATAAGGCCTAGTACGAGTGTTGTGATGTTTGCCCAGGAGCTTCCTTATGCATATATTAACCTGCATTAGGAACTTGCAAATAGCTTTTCTGAATAAGTTATGAAAGTTGTTGGCTTCTATAAGGCCTACAAGAAATACAATCGTTTTATCTACTTAGCCTGTAATTATCTGTTTAAAAGTTTCACAAGCTTCCCAGATGCGCCAAACGTATTTTTGTTAGGCCTTATAGAAGCAATTTTGCTGAATTGAAAATAGCTTCGATTTACCCTTATAGAAGTTAAATTGTTAGTTGGGTATGCCCTCTGTACGAAGGGTGACCACTTCCCCCTATTAATTCACTTAAAGACCATATTCCTGACATTGACATGAAATTAAGAAATAGGATGGTTTTAGACAAAAAAACTTTTTTAATGGTCAAAATGGTCAAAATTCTTAACTACAAAATTTGAAGAAAATCAATCCAGCTGCTTACCTAGGCTTTTCCACTTTTCAAAATTTTCAATTTAACTGTTTCTTATGAAGCTCAGTCCTTTAGTATTCAATCGTGGACACATAAGGTAAGCATCATCCCATCATCATGTACCCGGACTGTTAAAATTCATCTGTTGTTGCCCTATGCTTCACTGCAGTGACCGGACAACATTATTATTATTTTACTGAACTTTGCTAGAAAAAACTCTTCAAGCATCAATGAATAAAAAAAGTTCTGTCCTAATTCAAACCAAAAATCAAAATCAGCGAAAATTACTGTTTTTGTTGATTTTCTCTCAAAATTCTTAAATCATTTTTTGAGTTAAGTACGATTACGTACCGTACACACTTATGTATGCATATCTTATCTACCTTTACCAATATTTGTAAGTATTCCCATCTGTGCAAGTTATTATATGACCAGTAGCAGTACAAAAAATAAAAACCACCAAATGATCTTGGAATTTGAAATCGAAACTCTGCTTCACAACAAGAACCCTCCTGTTTCATCACTCAATCCATTAAATAATAAATTAACTGAAAAAAAAAAAACGAGAGTTCTCCTCAGATGCCTCGTACAGCCATGCCACACCACCGTCACGGTGGCGTATCAAATTTCCTGAATCCGACTCGGATGGCAATGACGACAACAACGTCGCGTCGCATCGGTCGGTCGTCGACGGACAGTAATTAAATTACGCATCACTCATTTTCGCGCATTTTCCACATCGCGGCGTTAATTCTTCATATTTTTTTCTGCCTTCTCTTTGTCATCATTCCCGGTGTTCCATGTCCCCATGTGGCCTCAACATCCAGAGATTGAAAGACTCAACCAACGAAGCCCCACCAGTATACGAGTATGTATACAAAGAAATTCTAAAAAAAATGTAAAAATCACTTGCCGTTGCAATTTCAATTGACGCCTGTTGACTCGCCGTGATGTTGGCACAACCCAATGCCTGCCACCATACGGCACTCTCTATACCTCCATATCGGCACCTGTTGCACTGCTCCAAAGAGCTAACTAACTGACTACTGGCCTGACCGCCAATCCTGTCTACCAGCCTACTGAATATTAACAGTGGTCTGCTTCGGATCGGAGTCGGTATCTCGGAATAGCCTGTAGCAGGGGATGGGATCGTTGAAAAAAAAAACTTCGTTAAAAACAAGGATGTGACATTTTGTGCGAACCAAGCGAGTGAATTGGAGTCAATGCGAAAAAAACGTCGAACAGTGAAAAAACGGTCCATCAAAGCTGTTTGCTCCTGCTCCTACTCCTTCCATCACGGCAACAGTGTGTGTGACTTGATGCTGCTCCTGGTCGTGATATAACCCGTTTGTTGCTGGAGAGCAGGAGTACACTGCGTTTGGAGGAACTTTGGTGCCATAAAGACCACACCAATTAAATGCTGACCTATGCGTCCGTCGTCGAGTTGATCGGTGGAGGTGCAGAGTGGAGTGGTCGGAGAGGTCGGGTTAACGGAGGTGGCAGTGGCGGGTGGTGGCCCTGGTCAGTTGATTGAGCCAAGGATGAGGACAAGGGAGACGACGACGACGGTGTTGGCATGTTGTGTGCGTTGTTAACTCCACACTATACACGACTGTGTAGTTCGTCCTTTGACGGGAATATTTTTAGTGATTCACAGGTTGTTGTTGAAGAAGTGTATATGGCAAACAAGGACGATACAAAAAAAGAACATTTAAAAAAAAAAAGGCAAAAGCTGTCGGTTGTTCTATAGCAGACTTTGGACAAAACAGGACTTGGAGCCTGCGATGAAAAGAGAGAGAGAGAGAGAGTCCCTCTATATGCAATTTGCATGGCTTCCTACGGAATTGCACTTTTATTCACTTTGTCGCTGTGGCAAGATTTTGTGTGTCCGCTGGCTGGTGCGAGAGGAGCCGCTTTGCCTTTTGTATGATGACGATATGGTGATGGACAGGCGGCGGCGGCGATATGTGTGTTGGCCAACACAATGCAGATTAACTGATGTGCATCCTGTTTTTGGCATACCTCAACTCACAATCGGACAACAACACACGGGCGGGAGCATGCATAACAAGACACAGCTGTTGTAGTTTGACATTGACACCCGGGTGATGGCAGTAATTAACATATTTAGACGGTCACATCAACATTCTTCATTGTCGTGCTTTTTAAGTTCTTTTTTTGTTTTTTTTTGTTTTTTTTTTTGAAAAGTGCAGTTCGTGTGTTTGGGTCAAACGATAACATGTTAATCGGTTGATGTTGAAAATCGCCACACACGTGTTGATGCTGACAAAATGGGAAAGTACTTTGTGAAAAGTTTTTCTTTTGTTTTGTGAATCTAATTGCGATATACATACGCAGGTACCTAAGCCGTTAAAGCGATTTTCTTAGCAGGTATAGTTAAGGGTTTTGGGTGATTCCCTTGAGGGGTATTTAAATTTTTAAATCACCAAAATTAACAGTAGGTAGGGACCATATAACGAATATGTAAAAAGTAACTTTTTTTTTGAAACGGCTCCAACGATTTTGATTAAATTTGTAATTTTGAAAAAATATGTTTTTTATCGTTCAATGACTGTAGAGTAAGTATTAGCTTTGTGTCAAAAAAAATCAATTTTGAATCAAAACCAACATTACGATGATGAAGAAGTCCAAAAAGTGGGTATCGTCATGCCATCCGTGCGTCGCACAGTGGTTTAACAGCGGCGAAAATACCTTCGGAACAATTATTTTTTAGCCATTTAAGTTTTATGTCTAGGTATTGTTAAATAGCCCTGGCACATGATTATGTATAAATTTTTTTTATATATATCATATGTACATATGTACAAGCAATCAAAGTTGAAAAATATTCTTATTCAAGTCGCGGGCCAAATTTTCAACGAACTTTAAGATGTGTTTTTCCGAAGTTCCTAAAAATATATTATAGAACTTCTTACATCATTTTATTGGTCTACTCTTGAATATATAAAATTGAAAAAGAAAAAATTAAAATATAAAAAGAAGGCTTCTTTAAGTAGCCTCAAACATAGGTACTAAGAAAAAACGTGTTTTTTTTTTAAACTTGTTGAGCTGTAAAAGCGTAGTCACATTTAGTCAAAAAATTTAGCATGCCAAGGTGTGCTCCATGCTTTCTAAAAAACAGGACTGAAGGATTTACCGACAGATACCGACAGACCTGGAAGTTATGGTCAAATTAGTGTCACAGGATCGGTTTTAAAAAAAACTCGATTTTTATGGTGGTATATACGAAAAAGTTTTAATTTCTCAGAAATTCTTTGTCAGAACGAAATTTTCGAGCCCTTTGTTTTTAGGTAAAATGTGCACCTTTATTTTAAAAGTAAAACAATATTCATGTGTTGGCCCAGGTCAGGGATATTCGATATTTTACGCAACCCATTTTTTTCAACTTTCATCTTAATTTTCTTGGAAAAAATACATCAGGTAAACAATAATTTTACTATAGTTTAAATTAAATGAAAGTACAGAATGAAAAATAACCAAAAGGATTAGGGATAATCCCACAATTTTATTGGTTACACGAAAAATGCATGACAGGTAAAAATTAAGAAAAAACGGTTTTTTTCTGTCTGTGGGTTTTTCATGTACCTGTTGCGTTTTTTCATATCAATTAGAAACAAACAATTTTTATTGTTGTTTAAAGTTTTATTGCTTTGTCTTTGTTGTGTGTTACCTAATTTTTTAATACCTTTAATCCATTATTAGAATTTTTAAACTCTTTTTTAAAAATATATAAATAAAGGATTAATTTATTTATTTCCTGTTGGAACACTCTCCGAGGAAGCCCAAGGATGCCAAAATAAGGACTATAAAGCCTTAGCAGGCTTTATTCGAGGAAATGCAGCCGAATTGCGACGAATGAAGATGTAATGCATCGTATCCTGATATCCTCTGATCCATTAATAACAAGCTTAAGGCCACAGGCAAAAAAGAAAATTCTTCCAATGAGCACAGACTCAAAAAACCTCATTTTTGAATAGTTTAAATAGTAGAAATATTGTTTTCATATTATTTTTTAAGTATTTTTTTTTTAATGTTTACAATATATATTTATACATTACTTATAATACTTATTTAAAATAAAAAATTTTTAATTTACAAAAACAAAAAAAAATGCATTTCATTACTCTCGAATTTTTGAAAAATGTCAATAACTTTGTTAAAAATTATTATTTCTTAATCCACGTATGTATTAGCCTGATCTTGTGTGTGTGCCAAATTTCGTTGAAATCCGTTCTCTAGTTCAGATTTTACAATATTTTTCTTAGTTCAGTGTACTACATTTTTTAAACAAATGTCAATAACTTTGTTAAAAATTATTATTTTTGAACCAAATTTAGACCACGTATGTATAAACCGGATTTTAACATGGGTGCCAAATTTCATTGAAATCCGTTAACTAGTTCAGATTTTACAGAATTTCTGCCGCTCTCCCATACAAGTTGAACCACTGTGCGTCGCACTATGGGACCAAACGAGGTTGAGCGTCTCTAAAATCTGTAACTTTTTTGTTTCTTCACCAAAATAAGTGAAATTTGAAACATGATATCTTGAATATATAATGATTATATATTAATATAAATTATGGAAATTAATTTATGTATATTACAATTATAAAAGAAAGGTTCAAAATGTTAAAATATATTTTTAATATAGAAATTATAAGCATGATATGAAATAAATGCATAAAATACCCTTTGATATATTATTTAAGTTGATTTATTAAAAGTTAAATAGAAAACATTGATAAGGCAGGGTTGCCATACGTATTTTTTGATTTTTTTTTTTTAACTTTAATAAGTTAATGAAATTTTGTTGGTAAAATGTATATTCTTCAACCTTTAAACCTAAAATTGTGCTGCTAATTCTTTAAGGTACATAAAACGATAATTTGTACTTTTAGTAGTTTTTTTAAGATTAATTTTTTATTTCCACAAACTAAGAATTTTAATGTTGAAAATTGGTGGTATGTATGTATAAATGTAATTGGTTTAAAGATTTAATTTTATATTCACAACCGTTAAAATAGAATAAAGTTATAAGAAAAATTAAATAGTATAGGGCTGCCACCTTTATGTATTATGTATTTATAAAAAAATTCTTATTTGAAAATGAAAATCTTTGGAGAACTGTAAATGCTATCGTAAGTTTTTTTTTTTTTTTATTATTATTGAGGATATTCATTGTAGAATTTTTGAATATGGGTTGGGTCAGAAGCAAAAAATAATAAATGTTTTGTAGGGAAAAGATAAAAAACCCATGGCACATTTCAAACACCTTATTTTTTGAAAAATGGCAACAATATTTTAAAAAAATGACTTGTGAAAAGTAGATTTCGTGAAGTATTGGGAAGGTTTTCTCAAAATTTTGAATATTTTACAGAGAATGGTGTTTACGGTGCCCTGCCCACCGGAGTCTACCGAGCTTAATTTTTGTCACTATGTCTGCTTCAAGGTAGATTGCGTACAACTCATGATTGTACCGTCTCCGGAATCGTCCTTCCTCACATATGGGGCCAACAATTCTCCGTAAGACTTTTCTCTCGAACGCGGATAAGAGGTCACAGTGCCTTTTGCTAAGTAACCAAGTCTCGGATCTATACATATGAGTACTGGCAGGACCATGGTCCTGTACAGCAGCAGTTTTGAAGTTATGGTTAGATTTCTGGATTTTAATAGCTTTGACAGACTGTAGTAGGCTCTGTTGGATTTGAGAAGCCGCCCGCGTATTTCTTCTTCTATGTTGTTATCGGCTGCTACTGTTGACCCAAGGTATTTAAAGGATTGCACCACTTCAAATTCGTGCTCCGCTACCTTGATCGTTTGACCAACTGTTCTTCATTAAACCATACAACCGACGAAAATCTTCACCAATTGCACACCTTCTATCTTCATAATTTGCACTTGTTTACTCGAAAAAAGTACCTGTACAAAATAGTATTTTTTAAATTAATTTTGGGTCGCTGAAGAAGAAGACATTCATTTATTTTTCCAAAGAAGCGTTCTCGAGATATCAGCAAAAAACATGTTTTTTTGCTCTATTTCATATTTTAGCATAAATTTCAATAATGGTAGTTCTAATTATAAAATACTTAATTTTTTTTAAAAGATATTGTATTGTTTGTCTTAATCGGAAAAGAAACCATCGAGTAACAGTCGCTCAAAGTTTACAAAAATATGATTTTTCAACCTTTTTGAAAAATTATTTTATTTCAATCGTTCCGTTAAGAGAGAAAAAAAAAATATTAAAAATACTTTCAAGCTTCTTACAACTTTCACATTTTTCGTGCGATTTTTATGCAGTAAGACTTTATAGTTTTGTAAAATCATTATCTTTATTCTGAAACCCTAAAAATATTTTTAATATTTTTGTTTCTCTCTTAACGGAACAATTGAAATAAAATAATTTTCCAAAAAGGTCGAAAAATCATGTTTTTGTACACTGTAAGCGGTTGTTACTCGATGGTTTGTGGCTTGATTTACACAAACAATATATCGTTGGAAAGAGGAAAACAATATCTTTTCAAAAAATATAAGAATTCAAAAATTAGAAGTACCGTTATTGATAGTTATGCTAAAATATGAAATTATAGAAAAAAAAAACATGTTTTTTGCTAATACTTCGAGAACGCTTCTTTGGAAAAATAAATGAATGTCATTTTCTTGTTCATCGATTTAAAATTAGTTTAAAAAGTAAGTTTTTGTGCAGGTTCTCACTATGAACCGAAAATTTGTAAACTAGTGTTGTTTGTCCTACATAATTTACAATAAACTCTGCCATCCGCACGGTTTTATGTGAACTGAGTCCGAGAAATACCATGCTTAACAATTTATGAGATCGATGTTATGTAATCAAGCGTTTTCTCATCTTTTTGCATATGAAAACGAACTCCAATCTCATGTAGAGCTTTTATTATGAGATCGATCTCATCCCTCTAAGATTGAACTCACACCGTGAGATCTAACTCGGTCAGTAAATTTGTTTTAAAAGTTCTCAAAAAAGTGAGTAAAAAGTGTCCCATGACACTTATTTCATTTTTTTACTGTAACTTGTCAAAACGAAAAGCTATCAACATTAAATACCATATTTTGGTAATTAAAATAAAAAAAAAAAAAACACCTAACCTGCCTTTGTTCGCATGTCTATTACCTATGTAATTTTGGATTTGACAAGAAACATGATTCTTGATTCAAATATATATGTTTTGACTCTCTATATGCACTTTGAAGGGTCAAATATTCGATTTGTTTAATTAAATTTTGGACAAAGAACATAAATGTGCGGGTAAGTGCTAGTACATATACAAGACTTATGTATGTACTTAGTCTTATTTGAACCTACACCGATCTATCTACTTTGGAAAATTTTACTAATATGTATCTTAGCAACTCCCACAGATTTTCAACAAATTTCGAATGCACTTCTATTTGAATTTTATATAAATGCATATGAGTTGTGTTTGTATGGTTGGTGTTCCGTATAATTTAGAAGAAGAAATTCCTCAGGGAAACGCATCATGGATTCAAGAAGATAGAAAAGCAAAGCAACTCAAGAAAGCAACAAAAAAAAATAACAAAAAAAAACAAAAAACGAATTCAAAACTAAATACTCAAAGGAAACCTAATTCCACACTTAAGGCATAAAGGATGAGGTGGTATAATAGGACTGATGCGAATGGGTGGAAGGAGGTGCGGTGCGGCTGTAAATGATGATAATAATGATGATCTCAATGCGCATCAAGCGGTTGGTTGCAGTATAGTATACTTACTTATATGTTATGTCTGTGTATGAGTAGTATTGATGTAGATATATATTTTAGTGCCACTACAGTATACAATTAGGCACTCAGCTACGAAAGATATAGAAGAAGAAGAAGGATCTTCTGAAA
This sequence comes from Meliscaeva auricollis, assembly GCA_948107695.1. Lineage (NCBI taxonomy): Eukaryota > Metazoa > Arthropoda > Insecta > Diptera > Syrphidae > Meliscaeva > Meliscaeva auricollis. The sequence goes on along the minus strand of OX403616.1, from coordinate 74,177,586 downwards.
TCCCTAAGTCGGTTAAATTCATCCTTTTATGATGAATTTGGTTTTTGGTCATTCATTTGACTTGCACCCTCATTTATTTTATACATTTAACGTATGTGTATGTGTGTGCTTATAGTTTTCTTCAAATCATTCCAGAATACAGACCATGGAACCACACCAGACCAACAAGAAAACAAGGACGACATTAGACGTTGGACGTTTTTAAAGGAAAGGGGTTTGGCTTTTGCAAAATATTTATGGCAAACCAGCTTACGGTTTAGATTTTCACAAAAGCCCAAAGGTAGAGAAGAAGAGCCATCATCTACAAGATGAGAATGAGGTAAAAGGGGGTAGGTACCTACCTACAGCAGCAGCAACGTACAGGCCAAATTCGAGTATCTAGTTATGGAAGAGGTCAAGCTCTTTGAACAAAGTCCAGCCACAGTAACATCTCATCTCGCAGAAGGAAGTCCTCTCCAGCTCATCATCATCATCATCATTATTATTATCATTGTCGTCTCGTTGATGCTGTCGTCTTCTTGCCATAGTCTCATCTATTCGCTTTGTGTGCATCTCTAGCAGCTATCGATGCAGGGAATCCTAGGAGAACTAATGTAAATAATAACCTAAGGTAAATGTATTATGTTATCCTTTTGTTATGCACTGGCTGATGATAATACAAGTTGCAAGTTGCCCAGAAAAACACATAAGGTGAGTTATAGGATAGGTATTTGATTTTCTTGTAGGTATCTTTTGCCACATATTATTTCCCGTGTTCTGACACCCTCCACAGACACAATTTGCATTTGCTTCAATCTCTAGAACCTAATGGGCGGAGATGTTTTGTGCGTAATACTTAACATTTCGGTATAATGGTATTGTTTTTCATCATAAGCATTGCATCTATATAGACTTTCATGGAATTAAAACGCGGATGACTAAAAGAAGGATGTGTAGCTAGATATTCCTACAACTTCTATTCCAAGGAAGTCGCTAAGAGAGCTCTGAGAAATTGGAAAAGTTTTCAAGCATGAATAGGAATACGCACAGATTGTAAGGAATTGGTACCTTTGCTTATCTACCTACCAATCCTCGATCAAAATAGACTTGATATCAGAAAACCAGAGTGTATTTTAGCATATGAGTGAACATGGCCAAATGGAAAATAAGACAGGGCCGTAGACTCGCTTCAAAGAAACATTTTTATTTCAACTAAAATTTGGATGTGAAAGCCATTCGATTTAGCTCATCTCAATTGGGACAACTTATCTCAGCCAACTTTATTTTTTTACTGTAAAAATTTAATCACATAATGTGTCTTGTGGTATTTCTTTAAGAGCTTCTATTTTGAACAAAAAAAATTACCAAAACTAATTGTTTGACACTAGACACTAAAACGCAATAGCTTATTATTCAGTTGCGTATACAGAAGGGGATCAGGTACATAAAAATAGCGTTACAGCAAATCAGAAGGGAAAATTAAGAAGATAAGTTCGTGTGATTTTGCTACTAATTTGTTTCTAACTTTATAATCTATTATCAATTTTAAACGCTTCCTATTTTCCAAAAGGTCCAAGTATACTCCAACAAAATAATGAGGATCCTCAAGATTGTCACCGCAAGAAATGCTACAAAATCTTGAATTTGATGCTTCACCTATATTGAGCCTATAATTAATTGCAACAATAGCATAACAACTTTTACGTATATAGAGAATTTTTTTCAGAATTAGTCTTTTCTATACGAACGTTAAGAAACGATTACATTAACAAGTTAAATTTAAATATAATTTTTAATTTACTGATTAAAATTATAAAAAATGATTGTTTTTTTTTAAATCAAATTAAAGTTAAAATTATAAATGATTATATTTAAAAATATGGGTATCTTGACTTTTGATTGACTTTTACTTGACTTTTATTTGAGTTAACTTATACTTTCTGTTCTCTACTTTTCTTAACCTGATTTTGCTATGTACAATTCTATATCCGAAATACAGTAGCTTCGATGCAGATGCAGTAATGCAGTATTGTTGCAATCACTCATAACATAACGTACACAAAGTTTAACCGAAATCGTTAGAGCCGTTTTTGAGAAAAACCCAATAACTCAAAATCGTTATATGGAAGGTATTCGTTATAATCGAGATATTCAAAAATAAAAAAAAAAACAACCCTGGAAACAACCAAAAAGTCATCTGTACCAAATTTCATGCAATTTCAGCAACCAGTTTAGGCTGTGACTTTCTGTACAGATGGATGGACAGACAAACAGACGACAAGACGAACAGACGAGTAGACAAACAGACGCACAGACCGACGAACGGCATGACGAAAAAAAAATCATGTTTTCCTGTTATCTCAATCTTTTTCTAAAGACCAAAAACTCAACTTTATTGGTGGTATCAGTAAAGCGTAACCACAATTTATTTCAAAATACAAGAAAATTTTATTGAAAATGGCTCAAATTTGATCTGAACTTAAGTTTTCTAATTAAACTTCTTGCGTGTAAGGATTCCAATTATTTTGACTCTTACAAAAATGATGCTAGTGCCAATGAGACGAAATCACACAAACCGGATATTCTTAAAAACGTATTTTCTTGACGGTTTATGAAGTTTTATGGTAAAATAGACTAACAACAAAAACAAACAATATGTGTATAATTGAAGGCTTAACTAAGTGGCTACTGTGGCGCATGCGTAACATTTTTTTTTTCACTCGAAGTTTTTTACTTGCGATATGGGTACCATATATCAAGTTATGCATTCGTACAAAAAAAAAAGTTGAGATAACAATCAAACATGACATTACGATGATAGAGAATGAGAAAAAAGTGGGTCTGACAATTCTGTCTGTCTGTCTGTTTGTATCAGACACCACAGCCTAAACGGATGGGGTCGATTTACTTCGAACTTGGTATGTGGCGTTTTTTGGAGAATATCCCCAGACGTTTTTTTGAACTTTTTTTTGGACCCCAAATAACGGTATCTGTCATATACCGGTTTTAGAAACACTGATTTGTCTCAAAAACGATGCCTACGATTTTGATTAAAAAAATGATAGTCATTTTTTTAGATAAGGTCTATCTTCAAATAGAAACCATTTTTTAAAAAACTGTTATTAACGGTACCTGCCATAGAACCGTTTTTTTAAATACTGATTTTCTCCTTCATGACTCAATCAATTTCAACCATTTTTTTACATGAATGCTCTTAAGTTGCCGTAATAATATTTTAGTAAGAAAAATTTCGAAAATTATTTTTTTGCATTTAAAAAAAAAACTTGAATTTTTTTTTTTTTTGAAAAATCATAGTTTCGAAAGCTACTCAATATTTTTTTTTTCAAAATTTAGGTTTTAGATGTTGATAAATAATATCTAAAAAATTGCGTACTTTGTTTTGAGTTAAAATTCATTAAAAAAGCTGTTTTAGTCATTTGAAAATCAAATTTTATGCTTTTTCATTTTTTTTTCTTTCTAAAACTGCATTTACAAATTTTTAATTAAAAAGGCTTAGCATATATACTAACTTTATTTTAAGAGCAAGTACGTGCGACCCAGCTATTCAAATCCAGAAATCAAAACTGCTGCTGTACAGGACTTGGGTGCTTAGCAAAAGGCACTGTGACCTTTTAGCCGCGTTCCAGAGAAAAGTCTTACGGAGAATTGTTGGCCCCATATGTGAGGAAGGACGATTCGGGAGACGGTACAATTATGAGTTGTACGCAATCTACCTTGAAGCAGACATAGTGCCAAAAATTAAGCTCGGTAGACTCCGGTGGGCAGGGCACCTAGCTCGTATGAGCGAAGAGGAACCTGCTCGGAAAGTCTTTTGCGGTACATTCTATGGTAGACGGCAGCGTGGTAGACAATGCTTGAGCTGGAGAGATGGCGTAGACCAGGACGCCCGAAGCCTTGGGGTGTGCAACTGGATTTGTTGAAAGAGGCCAGGACCGAACCCCGGTTATCGGGCCGATGATGATGATGACGTGCGACCAAGTCATGCATTTTATTTTCTACCCAATTATCGCGCATTGTTTCTTTTTATTCTAAAAGGAGTTCATTTTGTTAATTATCAATCGTAATCGATCATTGCATTTTTAGTTATCAGGACCAGTCGAGATCGCGTAGTTACCTTGTTTTCCCCGCAAGTTCCCTTATTCTAATAGTTACAGTTGCTGAAATAAAAGCTACATTAACACACAAAACTTTAAAATTAAAAAAAAAGTAGTCAAACATTGTGAAATCCTGAGATCAGACGTGGTACAATATCCCATTGCTCTGCCCCTTCTTTACCTTGACAGACCTGAATTTGTATATTTTGTGTTTCGGTTGTGTAGCTTGTAGCTTGTTGTGTTGATAACGTGCGAGCATGTGGAAGGATATTTCACTTCGTGAGCTATTCCATATACAAAAGATATTTGCTATAGGTTTTGCTCTACTCTCCTTTTTGTCATCATCATGAAGATGGAGTAGGTGATGGAGGAGATACAGTCATGCTTGACCAACTATTAGGATAAAACATCATACATATAAATATCTCCATATCTACATCTGTTCCTTATTCCTCTGTACATACATATATAAGCAAAAATACCAATATATATGGAGGCAAATGCTGTATACGAATAAGGAAGGTATTAAGGAGGAGGCAGCCCTGCGAATTTTAACAAGCGCTAGGATTTTCAAAGACGTATCCTAAAATATTTTGTACCTCTCGGACTTTCGGACAACTTGCAAGTCGAAGCGAAGGAGATGTGATGTGTGCACCATTTTATGGGTGGCAGTGGCACTGGTACACACAAATTTTCGATATGGAGAGTCACTCAAACCAGCTAAACATTAGCATCACCGACCATTCGGTGGTTGCCTAGTTGTTGGATCTTCTGGATCAGTTAGGCAGTAGCGGTAAAAGCATCCTTGCGAACAAGGAATAAATTGCCCATTCCCCCTTTCTGCCTTCACTTGGTTGAAAGAGCGTAGTTCTAATACACAAATACACACACACACACACACACATACATATACCTAGATGAATACAAACTTACATGAGTAGGTATACTCTTGGTCTTCTGGTCAGTTTTCCATTTGAAAGGCTTGAGTTCACTTCACTTCGCCTTCACACCACCCAAACCCACGACAACGATGCCAACAACGACGACTACGACGACGATGAGGATAACGACGAACGGAAAGTCCTGTCCCGTTCGGGCTCTAAGAACCAACCACCACCATTGCCACCACCCATAGAAAAGCATAAAAGGAATTGTGTTGGTGTTTATCTTCCTTCGTATATGGCCAAGTGTGTATCCTTGCGAAATTCATCTGCGAGGATAGCATTTGCTTATATTTGGAGAAGGTATACGTGTGTTATTTTCTTATTGTCGTACCGTTTTTTTTTTTTTTTCTTTTTTTTCGTCAAAATCGTCGTCGTCCTGGTCGTCATCCTGTGCATTGTGAGTGAGAGGATATCTTTAAAGGGGCAGTGAAGGGTTCGGGCCTGAAGAAATATCCGGTTCGCTGCTGCCATGGCAGCGACGATGATGATGATGATGATGATGATGGGACCAGAAGCACTGGGCAGGATATATAGGTGGGGCAAAACATATCAGAGACGTTCTTCTGAGCTATACGATGACTACGACGACGACGACGACGACGGTAACATTTGCTGACCAAAAACCCAGAGTTCCACATCAAATTGCCAACAGCATCAGCAGCAGCTGCCCACTATTAGAAGTGGGATTTAGTGCGATATAGGTGGAGTATAGTATTTGGGATTCTTTGCCCCATGCCTCATACCACTTTTACGACAACGAGAACGAGAACGAGAACGACGTCGTCGTTGTCGTCGTCGGTCGTGGACTCTACAATGACCACGATGCTGATGTTGTTTCTCGTATCCCCTGCTCTAACCCCCTAAGAATTGACGCTGCCGCCTGCCGCTGCTGCTGCTGCTGATGCTGATGATGATGATGACGACGACGAAATTTCGTACGTAAATTGAAAGGATATTACATACGAACACATCCAAACACACATGCAGAGAAAACCTACCTACTGAGATGTCCGGCAAGAGGATTCGAAGAAGAAGAACAAGAATAACTAGAAGAAGGGAGAGAGATGTGAAAAGTTAAGGTTGAGGATTTTCGTAGAAACACTGGAGATGCTAGAATCCTTACGTATATTTCATTTGGACTATATAGGTATGGGAGCGAGGCAAAGGCAAAGGCAAAGGCAATAGCAGCGGTAGTGGCAGTGGCAGTGGCAGCGGCAGAGTAGGCAGGCAACCAAGCAGCAACATCAGCAGCAGCGGATATGGAAGAAGGACTCTTTGAAATGGACAGAATGGAAATGACTTGGTTTGCTATTGGGCTTGACCCTTTGAAAACCTTTTAAAACCTCAAAGTGTGTGTGTACATGTATATGTACGAGTCCAGTATGTAAGTATAAGTATAAGTCTCCAATGCTCCAGATATCAATATATATCTACACAAATGATGCCGAGTGTATGTTGTAGATATGTAAAAGCATCACACAAAGTACCTACCTACAAAATTCTGCCGCGGCAGCCATTTTGATTTCATACTTTAGATAAATTTTCAAACTTTCCTTTTGCCATACAACACTACACATACATACATACTCCTTCTTCTACTTCTACTCCATTTTAAATGTATATTCGTTTTGAGTAAAATGCCCTAAAACAACAACTCAACATACAACAAAAAGAGATATAAAGAAAATATTTAAGTAATTTTAAAACCCTCTCGTTCCACTTCATCAAAAAATTGGAGAAAGGACTTGGACCATATGATTTGGTCCGCGTTGTAAAATGTCCTTCAACTCGGTCAGTATTTCGGAATAGTTAATATCAAAAACTTAATTTATTCATTTGGATCAGCCACAAACATCCGTCAAATTGCAAAGGAGATGACATTTTCAACAGATTTTGGTCACTCGCATGACGTTGGTTTATAGTGTTGTGAAGTGAAGAAGAAAGATGACTTAAAATTAACGTAAATTGACAGATGGTGTGGTTAAGACAAAAAATATCCTATGCACGGTTATGATGACAAGAAACAAAAAAAAAAAAGACACGGACACGAAGACGAGAAGGTTCTGGATGAATGGGTTTTGTTGGTTTTAAGTATCAAGTTCGAAGAGTAGCTGTTTTTCTGCTGGTATTTTTTTTTTTTTTTTTAATTTGTGTTTTTTTCGTGTGTTTATTGCTTATAAAGATTTTTCGTGGTGGCGTCTTGGCTTCTTCATTGGAAGTTAGCTGGACATGCCACCGTGTTTCTGGCGGATTGAATTTCCGCCACCGTTAAATTTCGGATTTTTTTTTTTCGCTAAAATTATGACAAAATTTGAGACATTTTTTGAAGTAAGTGTAAGGTATCTAATATGCAGGACAATATCAATTTGCTGGTTATTTTGGTTAACTGTTTTTGTTCAACTTTTTTTTTTTTTGAAATACACCTTAAGAACAAGGGATTGCGTTTTTTTTATAGAAGGAACATTTTGTATTTGTTCGCGATCGCAAGCAGGTGCTACTTTTAAATAGCCACAATGCGGACGAAATCCCACAAGGGGGTCAATCTCAACTAGATTAACTGGGCTTAAGTGGCCAACCCATAGAATTCGTTGCGTGCGTTACGTCGACCTCCTCAACTGACAGCTCGATAAAATACACACGTTCTTATGAGAAGTGACCCATAAAAATGGACGCGAGGGACAAAGTAGCCGAACTTTTAACTTCATCGGTAACGGATTCGTTGACGAAACGTACGCGACGGATTCTATTGGTTGGCCCCTTAAGGTTCAAAAAATTTCTATCCCCAGTGTTCCCATCATTTTCGTCTCTAGTCTAATAATCCACTGCTCAGGTAAATCTACACGGATGACCACCTTATCATTCCGGTTAACGATGCCCACAAAAAATCCAATATGAGCATAGACATAGCACGCCGGCCCCGCTACCGCCATTAAGCAATACCCCTTCAGTAAAAACATTGCAGGCATATCACACCCAGCGCCACTGGTTTCTGCTAACAACACGTAATGATCTTATGGGTGGCTTTAAAAACCGCTGCCGAACCCTACATAAACTTTCTCAACATCTTGTAGGTACTACGTCAATCCTGAGTGAGCGAAAATAAGATAGTCCTGCATCTTTCGAATTGAAAATTCTTAAGAAAATAATGGCAAAGTCATACAATTTGGCATAAATGTTTAATTTGATCTCGTCTGTCAAATGATTAATAGAAGTCATAAAAATATCAAATGAAAAAGGGTGTTTTTTCACAGAAAGTCAAAAAGTGGCTTTATTAAAAAAAATTTAATTTTGCAATATTTTTGTTATATTTTTGTAGTAATTAGAAGTATTTTTTTTATACAAAATAAACTGTTTAGTATTAAAAAAATATCTTTTTATCTTATTTACAAAATACGTAAAATGCTGCAAAACTAAACTTTTATAAAAAGAGTCAATTTTCTTGGTTTTCGCAATTTTCTTGGTTTTCAAAACAAATAAGAGCATCGAATAAAATTTTGAAAAAAAATTGTTCAAACATTTTTTTCAGTTTTTTTTTCCAAAATTTTGACTTTGAAAATTAATTTTACAAAAACTATTTAAAAAACACCTCTTTTAAAAAATTAAAAAAGAAGAGGTTTTTGGCTTTACAAAAAGGTATTACAAGTTATTGTAGGTGTAACCCTTGATTTTAAATATTTTTCCAAATAAAGTCAATTTTTTTAGAAAATTGCCCCTCCCGGCTAAACGGGGAGAAATAGACCCCCCTTCCATACGATTTTTTTCTTAATTTAAATATTCTCGGATTAGCCGCGTTTTTTAACAAAGAAAGTAAAATCCGTATTTAGCCACCAAAAAAGGTAAAAAAACTATCTCCAGTCACCAAAGGACCAATTTCCGTTTCAAACACCGGGCGTATATGCTGTTCCTTGTAGCTGTGGGTCGTGTTACGTTGGACAAAGTGCGGTTAGCAAAAGCCAACGGGAAAAATCGGCAATTTGTGAGCACTTATTGGACAATCCAGACGAACACCACTGGATACACTTCGACCAAGCGAAGGTGTTAGCTCAAGAATCGCACTACATCCCACGGCTGGTACGCGAGGCGATTGAGATAAAACGCCAAAAAACTTCAATTGTGACGACAGTTTCAAGTTTTCGCGTGGGATACCGTCATTAACACCTCACGGTCATCCCAAGTTGAATTAAGAACACCCTGTGATGTAGTGAGCATTGCTTGCTCCCAACAACTTTCACCTCAAGAAGAACCCCAACAACAACAACAACAACAACCAGAGTTAGAACAGCCTACGCGCAAATACAACTTGCGGAGCCGTTTTAACCAAATATAACATTTTACGGCAGTTTCCCGGTGACCACGCTCAATGAAACTTGAAGCGAAACGTTCGGGGTGAGTACAAAAGTAGGTACTTTCTTTGTTAAAAAACGCTGCTAATCCGAGAATATTTAAATTATGCCTGTAAGAAACCGTGAAAGCCTAAAAATTTAAATTTTTTTCTTATCTCGACGTACACGCTCTAGGTTTTGGGCACATTACTCCTGAATCACCCTGTATATAAAAAAATATATAAAAAACTGTGATTTTCCTGAAAACAGTTTAATAACTTCACTGCCCGGTTCAAAAACAGACAAATGGCGCTCATATCTACTACTGATAATTCGGGTATGCTAAACACGATGGTGTACTTAGTTTTGCTAGGTTAGGTCAAATAAAACAGATTTTTTCCCAACCATAAATTGGTGTAAATTGATTTTTTATCGATGTTATTTGACGTTTTCTGGGTTCAAAATAAAACTTATTTCTACTTTTTCTAATTCACTTTTTAATTATTCTTAAATTAACAAACACTTTTATCTATAACAAACTGTTTCACTATTACTCTTAACAATTTACAAGAATTAACACTTCCAAATTACACTTTCACAATCACTTATCTTTATCACTGTCAAAATTAAACTGTTCCGGTCTCCTTCTCCGAGCTCGTATATATACTCCTCTCATTTCTTCTCGAATGTTCCGGAGATCTCCAATTTCGTTAAGCTAAAGAGACAAAAATACACACATACAGATAGAGACAGATATAGACAGATTTCGTTCAGTTCCATTTCGTTCGAAGTTCGAATGTTCGAAGTTCGGATGAAAGCCTTCAGAGCTTTAGTCAGTAATCATTAACAAAGATCGATCCTACATTCCTAACAATATGTTTTTTTTTAAGTAGAATTACAGCTTAAAGAAGATATTTCATCAACAAAGTTATCATTTTGATACTTTTAAAACAAAAACTCGAATTTAAACTCACATTTTTCCAAAACAAAAACGGTAAATTCTAGTGTGCATTATATTTGCTCTTCTATTCTTAATCGAAAACGAGTGTGTTATTGAGAAAAAGAAAATGGTTTAAAGAAACAACACAATTATGAATGAAGGATTATATTTCAAATCTCTTTCTAAATTTTCAAATTGAAAAATAATTATTAAATAGTTATAGTCGCGGATTTGTCGGATTAACTTAGCAAATAAGGTTATTAACGCTCTAAATTTATGTCAAATGAAAGATAATTTTATACTGAACATCGAAAAAAACTCTATGTTCGAAATGGGTGCATCATCGTGGCAACCCTTCGTGAACAACTACAATTGAATCACTTAGGCAAACGCTCAGCTGTAATATCTAAGAAAATTTATCAAAGGAAGGTTATAAATGATCAATGAGAGAACAAATGGATTGCGGCAAACAAACAAATTGTCCACTTTTTGCAAACGATGAAAAAAAAATTGAGCATAACACCTGTGATTGAACCGGCGACCTCTAGCTTACGAAGCCAGTATCTTTTCATTTCGTCACGGATTGTATAATTTATGATTGGCGTAGAGTGCATATACACGAAATTACAGAATGATTTGAGTCAAACGACTTTTCGTTTGTTAGATGGAAATTTTTCGACTTCGTTTGCAGCAAACTCAATTTTTTTTCTTTGAAACAATTTATGCTTGTTTTGCATTGTGTTTGCTGAAGTAGAAATACAATTTGGATCAAATCAAAAGCAGTTGCTACGAATGAAAAACTTTTGCGGGGACTGGTTTAACTTACCAGCAAATGATTTTTCATAAAGGGTTTTCCAATAAGAGGTGTTATTTTGATATTCAAAGAAAAATGGCATTTTTGGAGATAAATGATCGGATGTTTATTTCATTATAAAAAGGTATGCCGTTAATAATGGAACACAACATCACCCAAATGGCCGCCAAGACCACGCTTACAGGACCATATCCTTTTCATGAAATTTTCCATAACCAAATCGCAAAGTGGCCCTATGTCCTCCATAGCCTCACGAATTTCAACTTTGAGGTCTTGAATCGACGCTGGGCTGTTGGCGTAAACCATATCTTTCACGTGGCCCCAAAGGAAGAAGTCGCAAGGTGTTAAATCACAAGATCTCGGTGGCCAATTGTGATCACCTCTTCGAGAGATAACACGGTCCGGAAACTTTTCCCGTAAAAGATCGATGGTTTCATTGCTTGTGTGGCACGTAGCGCCGTCTTGTTGAAAGTAAACGTTGTCCAGATCAATACCATCCAATTCAGGCCATAAAAAATCATTAATCATCTCTCGATAGCGCAATCCATTGACCGTAACTGTTGCTCCAGCCTCATTTTCGAAAAAGTAAGGTCCAATGACCCCGCGGGACCCTAAACCGCACCAAACAGTCACGCGTTGAGGATGGAGAGGCTTTTCAACAATAACTCTTGGGTTTTCCGAGCCCCAGATGCGACAGTTTTGCTTGTTGACGTAGCCTCCGAGGTGGAAATGGGCCTCATCAGTCAAGATGATTTTTCGATGAAATTCCGGTTCATTTTCATGCATTTCAAGGACCCAATCAGCAAAGACACGACGTTGTTCATGATCAGCCGGCTTGAGTTCTCAACTGAACTTTATAAGCCTTAAGACCCAAGTCTTTATGCAAAATACGGTGTAATGACGTTTGTGGAATGCCTAATTCCAAAGAACGACGAGGAATGGACAAACCTGGGTTTTCTTCAACACTTTGGGCTACAACAGCAATATTCTCAGTTGTTCTTGAGCGACGTGCACTGGTTTTATTCTTCACATCACTAACTTGTCCCAACAGATCGAATTTGTCCACCAATTTCTGTATTGCGGTCCGACAAGGTGCTTCACGACGACCCAAAAATGTTTTAGTTTTACGAACCGTCTTTGCCAAATTTTCACCATTTTTATAGTGAATTTTAATAATTTCAATGCGTTGTTGAAGCGTGTATCGTTCCATTTTTATTAATAACGTAGTTTCTACTTGTCAAATGTCAAAAAATGACAGCTTCAAAAGTGACAGCTACCGAAATAGCGGGCTATTCAAAATAACACCTCTTATTATAATTCAAAGAATATTCATTAGCCGCAAACAATAACAAACACATTATCTATCTGAGTGATCGACTGAATTCCAACTATAATTTATATCAAGCAAAATATTAATGGAATGGAAAATTTCGCTAGATTCCCCATATTATATACTGTACCTTAACGTGCAGTAGCCGTGGTAAATTAGCTGAATGTGTTCTAGTTTCTTGAAGATTCCAACATTAACTAGTACCTACGCATCTAGAGAGTCTATTTTCCAACTGGGGATACGATATGTACAAAGTGAAATTAGAAATTTGCTCAAAGACGAGACGTCAAATAATCTTATCGACATTTACTTTTGCTGTTGATAGCGTTAATGGAGACTTAGCTATGTCAGTACAAATGTCAGATGTGGAGATCTCTACTAAGCTCGTTTGTTTCTGTAGAGTGACTATGAAGGAATTTCAATGCTCTGTCAAAAACAGCCATTACATCACCGAAGTCTTTGATGTCGACAAAGGTCAGAGACCGCAGGTATGTACGTTCAACTTCCTGCTCATGCTCTTGACTTTGATTTTATCTGAAGAAAACAGATAGCATATTCTCGAATATTAAAACACAAACAGAGGTGATGAAAATGGGTTTTAACTGCGTTCATAAGACAAAAAACGAAGTATATGCTGTCATCGAGAAAGGGGCCCAAAACCATCGATTAGGATATAACGTCACGAGTAGCAGATATTACCTTAAAATAGTTGTAGAGAAGAATAGATTTTGGCAACCGCTCTTTCTTCAGACTTACTTACTTACTTACTTACTTAGATTCTCAGACCTTAAAAAGTCCGTTGTGATAACCTTAAGGGGAAATATAACGTAGTTCTCTCCAACTCTTCCCCAGCTGTGCAGATTCACTTTCGACTGTCCTGCGCCATGTGCTTCTCGGCCTACCCGACCCTCTACCTGCCTGTGTGAGTATATTCCATTGCATCGCTTGTCCAGCAATGCAATCGTTGCCTTTTCGAAGCGTATGACCAATCCACTGCCACTTACGTCTGCGAATAGTACTGTCAATGGATTCTTGACCCGTTCTTCTGTAAAGTTCTTCATTGGAAATACGGTTGGGCCAAAAAATCCTTAAGATGTTTCGTAGACACCTATTCACAAACGATTGCAGCTTACTTGTGACAGTTGTTAAGATTTTCCAAGTGCTGCACCCATACAGAAGCACGGATTCAACATTGGAGCGGAACAGTCTCAACTTGGTCTTTAAGCTTACAGCGTTGTTTCTTCATATTTTAGACAGCATTCCGAAAGCAGCCTTTGCTTTTTTGATGCGGCTGTCGACATCTTTTTCGGTTCCGCCTTTGGTAGAGACAAAACTCCCAAGATATTGAAAGTCTTCTACTTTCTCTACCGGTTGTCCAGAAATATTGACTTGAACGGATGAGTTACTTCCGAGGCTGATCATTTTTGTTTTTGTCGTGTTAGTTTTCAGCCCCACGATTTCTGCTTCTCCCTCCACCCTTGTTGTCATTTGATGGAGATCCAGGATCCTATGAGAAAAAATGTTTTGAATTCCACTATTTCCGTTTAACAGGGCTGCACGTAGCACATCACTTATCACTAACAGGAAAAGTATTGGCAACTTCAGACTTAGAAGAAGCATATAAGATCTTAGTAAGACCTTAACCATGTCAATCTTAATGGATGGGGCAGAGGCATGAAAATTATCCAAAATTGGATGAAGACGAGCTGTCTTGATTTGAGAGAAACATTCTTCGAGTGATGTTTGGTTCAGTATCCATTGATGAACTTAAACGACTTTTCAACAATATTGACTTCGTCAAAAAGGTAATCATCCAGTGACTGAGATGACAAAGACACGTTCATTCACTAGCCTAAACTGGTGCTCGTATCCAACCACGATAAGCAACGTAGGAGTGGAAGAATTCATGTTTGGTGCTGCGATAAGGTCTTGGCTGACAAACGTTAAACAACTTGGTGAATGTAATTAGATTAAGCTTGTAAGGGAACTGCATGGAGATGCTGTTGTTTAAGGAAAGACCCATCCTGGACTGTAAGCACCATCTTAAGTACCTATTCGAGTAAGATTTTGTGTATTTTGTAAAGGAATAAAATTGAAGATCAAAACTATAATTTGCAAACATTGATATTTTACTTTTTTTCCTTAAAACTGTTGAATTTACTCATAAACATAAATTATTTTAAAATCCGTTAAGTTGTCTGCATCATCTCTTTAACTAAGTCTTAAATTTAAAACCATATCCCGCAGAGTTGTATGGCCAATTTTACCAAACTTACTCTCTCTCTCTCTCTTCTAATCAACAACAAGTTCTTCATCTATTTAATTAAAAGTGTTCTCACCTTAACCAGATCCTAATTTATGGCCAAGTTCATCAATGAACTGACTCAATATCAAATCGATAGATACATAGGAATAGATGCAGACCCATGGAGGACGGCAGGAAGGAGTCTCCGTAACACACCGCCGTGATGCCAGCTTCCTTTCGATTAAAGAAAATCAATGAAAAAAAGTAAGCTACAGCACAAAGATGTTTAATATAGACACACTAACTGTATGTTGGAATACTTGCAGTGAAAACTCAATCAATTGGTATTTCAAACCAAACGGCAAAATAGTTTTTTTTTTTTCTATCATTGTATGTCCACTTGGCCAGCTTAAAAGAGAGATGATGGTTTAGTGGAATTAAAGGAAGATATCTAGGAAGAAGAAACGGGTGATGGGAGAACGCAAAAAAGTCCTTTTTAAAATAGAAAAATACCTTAACAACCGTCCCAACGGGTGGTAAATTGATTTTCAAAAATGTCCCCGTGCGAGAAGCATAAAAAGAAGACGTCGGCGTCGTGTCGCGTAGCCGTCAGTCGTTTAGGTTTTTTTTTTTTTTTTAACACAGTTTAGTCTTGGTCGCCACTGTCGTCCGTAGTTGTATTGCGAATACAAGTTGTGTTGGAGTGTGAGTGAGTATTTCGTTGACGACATCGGCAACATAGACGTGTCGCTTTTAGTCATAGCAGTTTGCCGTCAGAAAAGCGATTTAATTCGCTTTCTCTAACGATCTTCCTCCTGCCGTGCAACACGACTCATAGGAGTTCTCATTCACTAATATTCCACCCACCTTTGGCCGCACACAAACACTGCCACTACCTCGAATGTCCTCCTCTTATATTGAATTCAATATTGAAGTATTTGTCGCCTTTTAACCTCATTCCATCACCCCCTTTTTTGTTAAGAATGGTGTCTTGTCAGTAGTTCGGTTTCATTTAGTTCGCTCGCCGACAACGACGACATCAACGACGACGACGGTGTCCGTGTTAAGCAGGACAACAAGGAAAGAAAAAAAAAAAAAGATAGAAACTGTTGGAAAAAGAGGAAAAAATAAGTGAGTGTCAGGAAACACGTCCGGGATACCTACTTGTATAGAAAACTCAAGCAAACTGCACTGTTGGTTGCGGGCCTTTGCTAACAATCTTATTTCTTCTAACGCGAAATAACAAGGACATCACACTTTCCACTAAGAGAACCCCCCTATCTATATACCTACTTCCCGATAACATATCTGCGAGATAAGGATTCTCCCAGGGAGTTCATATAAACATCACGGGATATGTCATGAACTTGTCTTTCTCAACTACGACGACGAGGACGTTGAGAACAGCGACAGGCAATATCTGCTACAACAAGGTCGAAATAAAAGCGAATTTAATTAAAATCCTGATTATCCCGTGGTGGGTTGACTTCATTTTGAAAATTAGAAATACTAAGACGCATTGTATTTGCTTGTGGTGGGTGAATGTAGGTGATTTGTATGTAAGATTTGATCATATGTTGTTTGGTGTAATTTTTTTTTGAGAAAAAAATTAGATGTTGACCACTTAAATTAGGTACCGAAAATATTAAAGATAAGAAAATTAAATATTGAAAATTACTAAAAAACTGTTCTTTCATCATTTAACGTGTTAAGAATGGTAGGTAATATTTCCTAAAGCCCGAGAAACGAAACAAAAAATTCTATAGGTACAAAAATTCACACAAGGAAAGCGTTAACGATAAATTTCGTTCTGTCTTTCGTTCAGCAGTATAGACGCTGTTAGAACCGGTGAAACTGAAAATTATAGAAATAAATTGGAGAATTTTCTACATACTTTGCACTTACAATTTACTGCCTGTCAAAATGGATTTTCGTTTATTTATTTATCTGGTTTTTTTTTACAATTTTTAATTTGAATTTCGAAAATTGTTCGATTTCTATGTTTTGTTATAAATCATCTCTTGGAATTTTTCGACAAATTGCATTATTTTGTACCTACATTTGTCCTGGACTAAAAATAGAATTCGACATAAAATATCCTTAGCACCCTTCACGCCTCATAGATTTTGGTTATTGGATTCCAAGATAAACTGTATACTTTTGCAAAGTTTTATAAAACATTTATTTCCAATGTGGCTTTTGTACTAGTCACAAACTTTTAGATCGCCTTGAGGACCCCTTCGCCATGGTTATTTAAAGGACTATAATATTCGTGAGATAAACATTATATAGTTGATTTTTTAACATTTTCTTAATTTTTAGTTACTCCAAACACCATACCTACATATTCAAAATGTTGTTCTTGAAGTTATGCGCTAATAATACGTACGTTCTCGATCAACTCTTTTTTCGATTCACACATCTCCTCAATTTTAAAGTTATATCAGCTGTATTTTATTGGTAGGTATGTAGAAAGCAGAACAATCGAATCCAATAAAACGATTTTAATCGTTCGAACATTCAATGTTTGAATGTTGTTACGAAGTTGATGTTTTCTGGAGCAAATTATGGCGAAGCAAAACCAGCTGAGGGGTGTGTTAGCAAACTTAATCGAATGTTAATTCCGATTTACAACATCTTTTTTTGCTCTTTTTTCTTTTTTTAAATAAAATACGCATCAAATATTTTTTTCTTATTGTGCGCAATGGTGAAGATTTCTTATTTAAATCAGCTTTAGAAAACTTTTTGTTTTTTTTTTTTTAAAAACGTGTTTTTTAAGAAACAAAATTCAACGAACGCATCCTTCGTACGTGCAACTGCCAACCCTCACACAAAAAATGATTTCTTCAATATGATTCTGACATTACTCGGTCATTGCAACCCAAGGGTGGCTCTAATTAGTTGCGATAGTTGAAAGTGCACTGTAATTGAAGTAGTTGAACATTTCTTCCGTCTGTTCGTCTGTTTTTCTGTTCGTCTATTCGTAGTTTTTTTAGTTTTTCGCTGCTTAAAAAATGTATCTATTTTTCTACGAATGTTAACCTGTTATGATCATAATTTGAAAGAACATTAAATATAAATATTGGTTCGATTAAGTTTTGCTATTGTAACAAAATAGTACGTATACGCCGCAGTGACCCACCTCTATTGATTTTTTAGTTCAAATATTATTTTGAAAATTACAAAAGAATTTGTAAGCTCTCTTCAATTACATAAAGTTTTCAACCCATTTTCGACTAACGTTGTGAACTTAACTGATCATTAAGTCACACAAAGTAAAAATTGAATTTAAGAGTTAATTGAATTATTTAATCGATTTGTTTTTTGAAATTTTTTTTTTAATTTTTCATGGGTTTTGAACACCTTGAAAATCAAAAATTTGAAAATTATCTAATGGAATGAGTGGGTATAAGTAACGGTAGAAGAATTTTTCCGTTATCTAAGGACACAGTTAAAAAATTTGGGGTACATTTTATAAATATTAAATTTTTTTAGTTTATACAAAATATATTAAAATTTAAATAATGCCGCTCCTCTGATTCGTAGAAAATCAAATTCTAGCCCTAAGTGGTATACAAGCAGTGTAAAGAAATTTAAGAACGCAAAAAATTCTGCTCATAAACTATATAAACAATCAAATTCCTTGGCTGACTATACACTTTTTAAATTTTTGCATTGCAACTATGTACAGTACTATGTGGAGTCAAAATTAAAAACTAATCCAAACCAATTTTGGAGTAACATTAATACTAAGCGTGGAAGTGTTGGATTTCAGTCAATAATGCATTTTGAAAATAAATCTTCTTCTGATCCAGAAGAAATTGCTGATATGTGTTTGCTGACTGCTTTCAATCTATTTATAATTCATCGAATTCTGTTACGTTGAACGACGATTATTTCAAATCTCTTCCCTCCTTTTTTGATTCATGTAATTTTAAGATTCTTAATGATGATGTACTCAAGTTACTGAATGAACTTGAGCCTATAAAAAAGCCTGATATATTGGGTTTTTCCAATTGTTTTAAAGCACTTAGCCAAGGTACTCTATGTCCTGTTGACCGATTTGTTTAATCAGTCTTTATCTACCGGTATGTTTCCTGATGAGTGAAAAATTTCAATAATAAATCCCATTTTTAAATCTGGAAAAAAAGACAGTATCACAAACTATAGAACAATATCAAAACTATCCGTGATACCAAAGATGTTGGATTGTCTAGTTAAGGGCATTTTTGTAGATTTTCTAAAGGGACATGTTAGTGATTTTTAACATGGATTTTCGAAAGGTAGGTCTATTGTATCAAATCTAGTTGAATTTACAAATTTTTCAATCAATGCTTTGGAAAATAACAAGCAAATTCATGTAGTTTATACTGATTTTACTAAAGCATTTAGTAGAGTTAACCTAGAAATTCCTTTAAAAAAACTTGAGTGCTATGGAATTTAAAACCCTTTATTAAGTTGGTTCAAATTTAATTTATTTGGTCGTAAGCAAATGGTTCTTGTTGATGACATAATGCTCTAAAGAAATATTTGTTACTTCAGGAGTTCACATAGAACTTATTATGGTTTGAGAGAACCATTAAGTCATTGCAGTTAATTGTTTAATGAAGTGTATTATTGTCTTGACATTATCATGGAAAGAAATACTTTTAAAAAATTATTCTTAAAATTTTTAATACATAAATTTAATACTAATGATAATTAACAAAAGTTGTGTGAAGTCATGTACGCGCGCCAGAAATTATACTTCTTATCATTATTTATTTTTGCATAGATTTTTTGGATGTGTATTTAGTTGCGAAAAGTTCTGGAAGGGAAATTATTTCAAGGAAGAATAATGTGATTTTTTGTGAAATTAATTCAAATATTTCATATATGCATGTAATTGATATTTTATTGACCAAACCCTTGTAATTTGGTTTATTTTTGCGATCGGCCATTTTCGAATGGTTCTTAACATAATAACAGCGGTTTGTTATTAGATTATATTAAAATAAAAAAAATTAAATTAATAAATGTAAAAATTATGGTAGAAAATTTAAGTAAAAAATGTATGTATTTTTATTTTTACTGAGATTTTAATCTTGCTATTGGTATTTTAACTTAAAAAATCGGTTAAGTTTTACTAAAGTTAAAAGCTATTTTGTTTATGTGAAAAGGAAATTTTGATTTTCTTAACATATTTGTGAGAAATCGATTTTATATATTCAAAATTATCAAATTTTTCATTAAATTTTTTAATTTTAACGAATTCATTAAAAACGTATTTTTACTTTAGACCTCTGTGCCAATGTTTAATAAATCAACTGTCCAATATTTTTATGCAGAATTATAGGCCAACATTTTATCCAATAAAATCTGTCCAATTTGTTAAAATTCTGCAACTAGAACTTAATCACCTTTCACTCATTATTTTTTTTGTATAAAGTTGTGTAAAGAAAATTACATTTTGTTTTAGCCTGATATTTCAGCTAAATTTAAACACTTCAATCTTTAAAATTCGCCAAGATACGAAGAAGTTACAAATTTCATAAGCGAACCATATTGAATCCTTTCGCTGATCGCGTCCGACGACCAAAACAAACAATTTTGTTGAATTTTGTTGAATTTCGGATAAACCTCTTTTTAAGTTTGTGAAGCTTTTATAGCATGTACGTACAGTTATGTGTGATATATCAAATTCAAGGAAATTTGATCCTGATGCTCAATAAAGATAAATCATAGTTTTATGAGGCTTATGTAAATAGTAAGTAAGCACCGCGTAAACAAAACTCTTTTTACCGTTATGTCGGTTCACAGACCACAGAAAATTGTGGAAATTTGTACAATGCAACTAATATCTAATGGCTGCGTAAATTTCAAGTCTGAAAATGTAAAATTAAAAAAGATAAAAATAAAATACCGTTGGAAGCGGTCAAAAAACTTGCACTGAAAAATCTTGTTTTTACTGGTATTCATTGAAAAAAAATGTTGAAAAATATATTTTTTCACATGTTTATAGACAACACATAAGCCTAAAAGCCATTTTGACAAAATGTTTTTCCCGTTATTCCCTGATTTTTAAAATCAATTAAAGCACCCACATAAACTTTCAAAAACGTATTGGTTTTTTATAGCTCAAAAAAACGTTATGGAGCATTTTAAATTTAATGCGTGTTAGAAACCTCATTTTTTTTATTATCTTTCAATGTGCATAGTTAGTTTTCTTCAGAAATTATCAACTTTATCCATAAACAACATCATTTTCAAATGTCATTCTCAAATGTCAAAATTTTTAGAATTTTTCTCTTGATGAAGACTCATCATTATTTTAATTTATGTATTCAATTCAATTTATTTCATATTTCTAACCCTTATACTTTTCGAGATGTACAAAAAGTTTGTCTTTTGCCCCATTTTACCCTAACTTGCCGGTGGAATTTCAAAAAATTCCGTCGTATCAGAACCACCTATCTTTTGGTGTATTTAGTTTTTTCCTATCACTTATAGTGTAGAAAATAAATCAGTCAGAATATCAATAACAATGGCTGTTTTCTGTAATTAAATAAATTTATATTGTTTCACACAAAATGAAAAAAAAAAAACAAACCCAGTATAAAATGTAAATGTGTTGTTACTCTTAACAGTGTCTAGTGCCTGTGTGAAAAAAACCAGTCATAATGGGATGAAAAAATCTATGTATTATTACTGGTTAAATATTTTTCTAATTGCCGGAAAAGAAGTATAACTTCAAAAATTATATAAGAAATCATTGTGTTTATACATTAATTATTTTCAAATTTGTTGATGTAAATCGTAGATGAATAAATAAATAAATATTTTATAATTTAATTGTATTACTTTTCAATACAAGTTTTATTAAAAGATTTTTTTAATATTATGCTTTCATTTTCTCTACTTATATATTCTATCATCTCTCTAAATTCTTTAAAATGAAACCCATTTGTTTGTAATATTGAATTGGTGATATTAATTTCTCTATTATTTTTTTCGTAAATTATATGAAGTCAAATCTTGTGGCAATTTAAATTTTATCAGTAATTTATATATTATACTTCGAAAAAACCAAAACCGCCTTCAAAATATTGCAAAATCAGATCATTTGTTCTTAAAATTTTATCAGGTCAAGGGTACCTGAAATCATACATAAGACATTTTTAAAAATGGCTTCTGTTATCGTCTACGTCTGGCTTGCTCGTTTAATACAGCTTGATTAAAATTTAATTTAATTAAATTAAAATTTAATATTAAAGTATTAGATTTTAATCCTTTGGATTAAATTTTAATCCTTTAGATTACATTCTATAATCTTCTTCATATGGAAAACATCAATTTTAATACAAAACTTACTTACCTACTTACTTAGGTCCTCAGACCTTAAAAAGTCCGTTGTGATCCCCTTAAAGGGCATAAGGCCTCCACTACTCCTACGCACCATCGTGGTTTCTGGAAATATAACGTAGTTCTCTCCAACTCTTCCCCAGCTGTGCAGATTCACTTTCGAATGTCCTGCGCCATGTGCTTCTCGGCCGACCCGACCCTCTACCAGCCTGTGTGAGTGGGTTCCATTGCATCGCTTGGCCAGCAATGCAATCGTTGCCTTTTCGAAGCGTATGACCAATCCACTGCCACTTACGTCTGCGAATAGTACTGTCAATGGATTCTTGACCCGTTCTTCTGTAAAGTTCTTCATTGGAAATACGGTTGGGCCAAAAAATCCCTAAGATGTTTCGTAGACACCTATTCACGAACGATTGCAGCTTGCTTGTGACAGTTGTTGAGTTTTTCCAAGTGCTGCACCCATAAAGAAGCACGAATTCAACATTGGAGCGGAACAGTCTCAGCATGGTCTTTAAGCTTACAGCGTTGTTTCTCCATATTTTGGACAGCATTCCGAAAGCAGCCTTTGCTTTTTTGATGCGGCTGTCGACATCTTTTTCGGTTCCGCCTTTGGTAGAGACAAAACTCCCAAGATATTGAAAGTCCTCTACTTTCTCTACCGGTTGTTCAGAAATATTGACTTGAACGGATGAGTTACTTCCGAGGCTGATCATTTTTGTTTTTGCCGTGTTAATTTTCAGCCCCACGATTTCTGCATCTCCCTCCACCCTTTTTGTCATTTGATGGAGATCCATGATCCTACGAGAGAGTAAGCATACGTCGTCCGCGTAGTCCACATGTTTGAGTTGGGATGTCAGGCTCCATTGAATTCCACTATTTCCGTTTAATACAAAACTATTAGAATGTAATACAAAATAATTTAAAAAAAAATTATAATATTTTTAGAATATTAAAAAGTAATATTCACTATATTGCATACGGCTGTAACACAAAGTCTGTATTAAAAAGTAAGCCAAAATTTTTAACCATGCAGTTGAAAAAAAGGAAGATAAAGAAACTAGTTTATGCTAAAATTATATTATCTTTCAGAATGGAAAATAATGGGTGAAAAAATGCTTGTTTTTGTGAGGAATTGTTTTTTTTTGTACTCCAATGGAAACCGAATATAGTAAAATCCCTCAAAAGTTTCTGGAACTATTGGCGCACCGAGATAGTTTTTTTCCAAATAAAATAATACTGCATGTTTTCTATTTAGATTTGTACTATTCTTTACTATTCCTAACCATTTTCATAGCTTTTTTTAAAACATTTTTGCATTTTTGAAAATAAAAAAAAAGATACCTTAAGTTCTGAAATAATTGTTATGAAATTGTTATAATAATTGGTTGGAAAAATTATAATTTGTTTTTTGTCCCTAAAAAGTGTTTCTCATCTTATCAATATCGGTTCTCCACGAGTAATTCCACAACATACTTATTTTATTGGCGTTTTTAGGCAAAGTGCCAATCAAAGTCTTCTAAGACATGAAAAGATTAACTTATCCGAGCGTTTTCATGTCAATGATGAAACTTAAACTAGTTCCCTTCAAAATATATCAAAAATTCAAATTTGGTTTCGACTTTCATTTTATATTGAAATTCGAAAATTATTTGCTTATGACATATGCAGCTTTGAAGAAATTGAAATTGAATCTGAATGATTTGATTTTAGAAAATTTTATAATGTTTTTAATTTCTTTGGGAAAAAGAATAAAACTTTCTAGGCAATTGTATCTAGATACTAAAATTTTGTTCACATTATGTATTACCCTCAACAAACAAAAACATATATTTACTAGGTTTACAGATAGAGTGTATCCATGATGGACCGTTGCCTTAAAGTGAGCTAAAGGGAGGACAGATATTGATGTGGCTAAAGTTGTGTCCTTTTTAGAAAATATTGAATGTTCGGCCATCGAAGTATTTCCGCGAGAAAGCCCCTAAGGGACAAAATAGCCTTCTTATACATACGTATCATCTATTTTCGAATCCTCGGATTCAGTCCCCTTCTCTGATCCTGCCCCAAATCACCCATCTGACATTTATGTGTATGAAAGTTTGTAGATATTTCGAGAAAAGGGTCTTTTACGTTGACATACCACGAAGGCTATCTTCTTCCTTGGCAAATAACTGGAAATTCAAAAAAAAAAAAAAAAAACAAAAAAACCAACCCTCAAAAGATACAGCTGAGGGAATAACGTGTGTCCACCTTCCCGACGTCCGTCGTAGTTATAGTCGTCGTCGTTGTCATTGCTACGACCGCTGCTAGCGATTTCACATGTCCTCAAAAACCATTCTGAAAATTCACTCGTCCCGTTTCGTAATCCAACAACAGAAAACACGCACGTTTCAATAAAAATTTTATACAAACACACAGGTTTGTATATGTACATCCATAAGATACACACATTTAATATGTATGTAGAAACCAAGTTATCCATTTGGGACGAACGACAAAAAGGACGAAAGGCAATTGCTGGCTTGGCTACGGCAGCGAAGATTTGACACGGGAACACACATTTTCGGACAACGCAACGACGCGCACAAGGCGATTTTCCATAATATCCTTGTGCATTGTATGCGAAATAAGATATTCCTCCCCAACCATCAATCCAATCCATCTACCCACCCCTTGGTATTCTCCTCATACGTCATACCCCTGCGCCCCTTTCTACATAACAGCAAAACGAATATGTTGGCGAAGGATACTTCCGTCCGTCTGTCCGTTTGTTCGTCGCGTTGGAGTTGTCGTTGTCGTTGCTTGGATATGTGTTGGCGAGTATGTTGTGTTTCTTCAAGGACCCAAGTAGGCGATTTTTTCTTCATTTCGCAAAAGGACTTTTTTTCATCTTCACCATCCACCCACCAACCGTGTTTGTTCGGTTTTTTGCGCGCGTGTGATGGGCTGCGCGTTATTTATTTTCCTTTAGCGCTTTTTTGTCCGCCACCCTTGGGCTTAGGTTGGATATATCATTTTTTTTTTTTCGTGTTTGGTCCTTTTTCGTCCTGCCATTGCTGCTACTGATGGTTTTTCACATGTGAGTGGCGTTTTTTTTTCGTGTGTCCTTTTTTTTTTGTTAACAATGTACCACACATAAGATGTGGAATAAATTGGAAAAAATAAGACGAAGAAGAGGAGAAGATTCTAAGGATAAAAGAAGGCTCACCACTGCATGATGATGATTACGAAAAAAAAAAAAGAGGTTTGATGGTAAAAGAAACGAAAGCGCGGGCAGAGGACTTAAGTCGAGGGTAGATGGCCGGCCTTAGATGGATTTTCTTTTACCCTTTTGGGAATTCTTAAAACGGTTTTTTGTGTGTGGGTCCAACCGTGGGGCCGTTTGACTGAAAATGAAAACGGACATTGGATGGACCGAGAGAAAAAAAAAAACAAAAAAACACATCGAATTTAGAAAAGGATGAGAAAATATTTTTCATCTTTCTCAGAATGGGGTGGTCATATATGGGGGAAGGGATTGGTTGATGGTTGGGTTGGTCACCGCTTGCGTGTGTTATTTTCATCTTCTTTACTTTTTTGCACTTTACAGTGTGCTCTGCATTGGTGGATTTGTGGTATGGTGAGCTTTTTAACCCAAAAATATAAAGAAAAAAAAAATAAATAGAAAAAAAATGTTAGGCCTTGTATGCCTGGTTATAGAAGGTCCCGTCTCACTATGGGGTGCAATGCCGCATTGAATAATTCATAATGTGCGTTCATCCCTTTAGGCTTTATACATTTTATTTTGTTTTGCTTCTCATTTCCAACATCTGAAAAGTGTTGTATACTTACTTTTTTTTTTTTTTTTGAAAACCATGAAGAGCCGCTCCGCTGAGGAACGGTAATTTTTAGAACGTTTTACTTAAATGAAGACTTAAACGTATCGAATTGTAGTAATTTTTCAGGGCACTACTTAT
The DNA here is from genome assembly GCA_948107695.1 of Meliscaeva auricollis. Classification (NCBI taxonomy): domain Eukaryota; kingdom Metazoa; phylum Arthropoda; class Insecta; order Diptera; family Syrphidae; genus Meliscaeva; species Meliscaeva auricollis. The sequence continues at coordinate 74,151,603 of OX403616.1, read as the reverse complement.
TTTTTTTTTTTTTTTTTTTTAGATTGATTTGCCTTGTTTGACCATTTTGGTCGAAACACACCACTGAGGATATTACATAGCCAAAGATGAAATGAAGAAGAATGATTCAGGATAATTTATAATCGAAAAGATGTATTTGTGTTGTGTGGGTGTGTGGTATGGTCTACCCACACAAAAATATATTATTGTGAGTTAAGTAAGTGAGTAGCCATTTTTTTTTTTGTCTGTTGTTGCTTGCCCTTGGGGAATAGATTCATAATATTATGAGTGCTTTATTTCAAAAAAAACAAAATGTAAACGTTTATAGTCTCAACTTTAATATAAATTGCTAGAGATTTTAAAGTTTAGTCGACTATTAAAGGTCACAATGAATGAAAAATTAAGTGATTACTCGTATTGTTAAAGAGGAAAAATACTTGGTAGAAAAAAAGACATTAGTAGAGAAAAAAAAGACTTTTTTTTCTCAAAAATGAAGTGAAAGTTCGAAGAAATTTTAATATTGTCAGTTTAGAGGCCAGTTAAAGTGATCCAGATAGCCCATGAGAACAATGTTCTTAAGTCTAAATGATTTTCAAGTTTGATTTATTTGGTTAGCCACATATTCTACACAAAAATACACTCAATACAAAAATTATATTTTAGCAACCAAATACAGACAATTAAAAAAATGTCTTATGTAAAGGGTTATTTGTTAAGAGGCTTAGAACATTTTTTAAAAAAGAAACACAAAAAATTCGAAAAAATGAATGAAATATTTATTTGAATCCATAGTTTGAACCTTGCAATTTAATGTTTAAAGATAATTTCATGCAAATGTTGACCGCGGCTGCGTCTCAGGTAGCCCATCCGCTGAGTCCAATTTTGGCATACTCTTTCACACATATCGGCCGGTATCTCACGAATGAATGCATGGATGTTGGCTTCCAGTGCGTCAATCGAAGCGGGCTTGTCCCTATAGACATTAGCCTTGACATACCCCCACAAAAAATAATCTAATGGTGTCAAATCGCACGATCTAGGCGGCCAATTGACCGGCCCGAAACGTGAAATTAACTGTTCACCAAACTCGCCTCGCAATTGCGCCATTGTTTCGCGTGCTGTGTGGCATGTGGCACCGTCTTGTTGAAACCACATATCATGCAAGTCAAGAACTTCCATTTCGGGCAAAAAAAAGTTTGTTATCATCGCTCGGTACCGTTCACCATTGACAGTAACGCTGCGCTTCACATCATCTTTGAAGAAATATGACCCAATAATGCCGCCGGCCCATAAACCGCACCAAACAGTGGCTTTTTCGGGATGCATTGGTAGCTGTTGCAATGCTTCTGGCTGATCTTCACTCGAAATGCGGCAATTTTGCTTATTTACGTACCCATTCAACCAAAAATGAGCCTCATCGCTGAACACAATTTTTCGATAAAAAAGCGGATCCTCGGCCAGCTTTCCAAGAGCCCATTCACCAAAAATTCGGCGTTGTGGTAGGTCGGCTGGCTTTAGTTCTTGCACCAGCTGTATCTTAAAAGGCTTTACGCCCAAATCCTTCCGCAAAATTTTCCACGTAGTGCTGTAACAAAGGCCTAACTGCTGGGAACGGCGCCGAATCGACATTTCGCGGTCTTCTGTCACACTAGCTGATACGGCCGCAATATTTTCTTCACTACGCACAGTACGTAAACGTGTTGGTGGTTTAATGTCCAACAAAGTAAATTTGGTCACAATCTTCCGAATAGACTGCTGAGAAGGTCGAGAATGCCGACCATAAGATGGAAGCAGCGCGCGATGAACATTTCGAACCGAGCACGAATTTTGATAGTAAAATTCAATAATTTGCAAGCGCTGTTCATTTGTAAGACGATCCATGGTTAAATTGCAAACCAAACTGAAGCTGTTTGACAGTAACACAAGGTACTAAGCACACGTCAGCTGTCAAAACCAGTGTTGCCAAAACCAAACCAGCTAAAAAATCACCCGTTATATTAGTTTCTTAAACTAAAATAAAAAGTAACTTCATTTTTAAGGATTTTAAGGATTTTTATGTATGAAATACATGCATACAGTGGTAATCCAATACTTTTCCACACCGTTGTAGGAATTTTTTTTTACAAGAAAGTGAAAAATATTGATTTTAACGAAAACTTCGGGGAATTAAGTTATCCGATTAATTTCGAAAAAGAACCATTGTTCATTGGAACATTTAAAAAATTGCAAATTTGTGGTACTCGCCATACAAAAGTGACATTTATGGAAGGTTTTTGTATGAATATTACAGGAGGTTTTATTCAAAATTGCTGAATCTCGATTTAAACCTAAGTTTACCTGATCCTCAACTGCTAACAAAATTTATCGTGTTTACAAATTTCCAACACCAACGACGCCGCTCGCCGAGACCTACGCCGACACCGAAAACGTGTTTTTTTTTATGTTTCATGGTATTTCACGATGAAATGGACTAATTTTGAAACAAAATTTTCTGTGACAATCGCAATACTTATCCGTACACCAAATGTACGAAAAATCCGAATATTCATCATCCGTTTTTAACATTGTTTAAAGGTTTTTCTGCGGTAGATGCATTCTTTTTTGTAACCAAGGTACCGAAACCGATACATTATATATTTTGCCTCATATTCTCTTACTGATTTTATCCAGAATACAAGAAATCACACATCACCTACCTATACCTGCCACAATGACCATCTTCACTACATAAAAGCAAAACCCATTTGGCAAAACACGCAGATATCCATCAACAACAAATTATCCCGATTACAAAACCATAAACGAACCAATAAATTCGAGGATTTTATTTAATTAACTCCTCATGATTTTATTAGCCATCTTAGACAACATTCTGCAGCTCCTGCCCTCAAAATCTAGGTATATTGAGATTCATGATGATAGTGGGGTATAGACGTTTCCGTAATCTTGCTTTTATCACTTTATTTTTTTTTTCTTCTTCTTTGACTCTGTATGGCCCTCGTCGTCGTCAATGGATATATCTGTCTACTACTCTGTTCATATAGTTGAAAAAGGACCTTACCAAAAGGTACGTTGAGTTGTTGGCTCTCCAAAAAATACATAAACACAATCGTAAAAGAATTTAGTGACGATATAAACACATCATCAATAAATGAACGCAGTTAACATAAAATTCGCACTCGTAAAACATAAATAAAAAAATAAAAAAAAAATTGGAATAGAAGAAAGAAGATGTTATTCAAGATGCGTTCTTCAGCTTGGTCGTCGTTGTGGTCGATGGTCCATTTTTAGTCCATCTGTTTCGAAAGCACACACACAAACATTTTGCCAACTCTAAAGAGCTATAAAACTGAACCACAAAAATTCATTGTATATTATCCTTCGGCGGCGGCGGCGGCGGCGGGGCCGGGACCCGAAGAGTAAAGATGATATACGAGCTTGGATGAGATAGAAAGTCGGTAAAGAGGGTAGCATTAAAGTTCAATCTGTGGAATCTTCTAATACCACGACGAGTATCTTTATAATATCGTCTCGTTCATGACTCGCATGAGGAGTGTTTCTTAAGTTTTGTTTGATCACAAAGATTGAAAAGAAATTGAAAGTTAGTTTTTCAAGACCACTAAAACTTTGTAGTGCATGGATTGCTGTAAAAGTACTTTGATTTTGTAGCAATTAATGCTTAAGTACCTACTAGCGATAATTGATATTAAAATATATCAAATAGCATAAATAACTGCCATTAGGTCAACTTATTTATGTGCTTCAAAAAACTATGCCTAGCATGTTAAGTAAAAGCTGTGTGGCAGAAAGAAATTTCGAAAACATAAGAATAGGGAATGAAACGCTTAAGGCTTGCCCAAACCAAATAGTCACACTGCCGCACGACAGTAATTTTGTAAATAACACTAGTTTACACGAAATAAGTAAATGTACAAAAAAGTATTTTTTAAATTAATTTTGTGTCGCTGAACAAGGAAATGACATTCTCATTTATTTTTCAAAGGAAGCGATCTCGAGATATCAGCGAAAAACATGTTTTTTGCTCTATTTTCATATTTAAGCATAAATATTAATAACGGTAATTCTAATTTTTGAATACTTGAATATTTTGAACAAATATTGTTTTCTTCTTTCCAACGATATATTCTTTGTGTTGATCGGACCAGAAACCATCGAGTAACAGCCGCTCAAAGTTTAAAAAAACATGATTTTTCAACCTTTTTGAAAAATTATTTTATTTCAATCGTTCCGTTAAGAGAGAAACCAAAATATTATTGAGGTTTCAGGATAAAGATAATAATTTAAAAAAACTATAAAGTCTTACAACAATAACTCTTGGGTTTTCCGAGCCCCAGATGCGACAGTTTTGCATGTTGACGTAGCCTCCGAGGTGGAAATGGGCCTCATCAGTCAAGATGATTTTTCGATGAAATTCCGGTTCATTTTCATGCATTTCAAGGACCCAATCAGCAAAGACACGACGTTGTTGATGATCAGCCGGCTTGAGTGTTAACTGAACTTTATAAGCCTTAAGACCCAAGTCTTTATGCAAAATACGGTGTAATGACATTTGTGGAATGCCTAATTCCAAAGAACGACGAGGAATGGACAAACCTAGGTTTTCTTCAACACTTTGGGCTACAACAGCAATATTCTCAGTTGTTCTTGAGCGACGTGCACGGGTTTTATTCTTCACATCACTAACTTGTCCCAACAGCTCGAATTTGTCCACCAATTTCTGTATTGCGGTCCGACAAGGTGCTTCACGACGACCCAAAAATGTTTTAGTTTTACGAACCGTCTCAGCCAAATTTTCACCATTTTTATAGTGAATTTTAATAATTTCAATGCGTTGTTGAAGCGTGTATCGTTCCATTTTTATTAATAGCGTAGTTTCTACTTGTCAAATGTCAAAAAATGACAGCTTCAAAAGTGACAGCTACCGAAATAGCGGGCTATTCAAAATAACACCTCTTATTAATGGTATGTGAATGAAATCATTTAAAAATTCGCTTTCGGTACAAAGATATGGCATTTAGGATTTGTCCAAAACACTATCTGTAGTCCAATTCAAGCGTTTTAAGAGGTGGAAAGTACTGAAGTAATACTTTTTATAGCTAACTTTTGAAGTTACCCAACAAAATATATTACGGAAAACATGAGAAATCAATATCATTGAAAAACTTACAAAAGTTTGTTTTTTTATTGTTTTAAGTGTATAATCCAAAATGTTAACATTTTGCACTTAATGCGTTAATGTAGAACAAGTGAAGAAAAAAATCCATAAAAATCAGTCCTGTGTTTTCTGTGATTACTGCCATTTTGACATCACAATTAACTTGGGCAGTATCAAGAGTATAGAAATTCCATAACATACCTCTAAATTAGAGGTTTTTTTTGCAGTGTACATCCAAAAAAATATGAAAATTTTAAATTTATGGTGATTTTTTTTAAATATCGGTTTAAAATGTGACTATACATTGATAAATCAAAATAGATCGAATGGACCAGGTCAACCAAATCTAATCTTTTGTACTTAAGCTTACAAAAACCAAAAAATGCATTAATTTTATAGAAAAAAAAAATATCCCGTAATACTAAGAAGAAATCTCGAAGAAGTATACAAAATGAAAAATTTGCCTAAACTTTTCACTCTACCTGTTAATTTTCGGGATTTCGAAATGGAAGGTTTGCTTAAAGTTTTGAATTATTGAATTCTTTCAACTTTCAATGATATTTTAGATGAAAACTTTAACAGTCTTTCATTATCGGATCAACCTTACCACCAAAAAGTGTTTTTGAATTATTTGTTGTGCATTTCCACAAAGTTAACGCCTAAGCGGGTGAGCTTAACTCACTCAAAAAATTGTTTACCTCAATGAAATCTACAGCTATGATCGATTAATATATCAGGTGCTGGTTTGGTACTCTTAAGACCTCCTATTTATATGTCCTTTTAAAATTGATAATATATCATGCTACCGAAAATCAATTCCACAATCCTTCTTTCGAGGTGATTTTTTCTCTTTAACTTTGATCGCTTTCGTGGAATTGGAATACAACTCGAACTCAACCAGTAGTTTTCACCAAGAGCCTCTCACAGTACATAAATTAGGTATAGGTATTCTTTAATATTCTTGCTTGGAATCATAATAGAAGCCTAATACGGTATATACAGGGTGTCCCGAAATCACAGCCACAGAAGAACCATGGTTTCCTTGCATGGTTTCCATGGCTCCGTTTTCGACTTATAACGGTTTTTCATGATTTGTATAAGTTGGTTGGCTCTAACTCTACCAAACTACAACTGATTTCAATTTTTTTTTCTGTGGGGATAACGATTTTCCCACAATTTATTACGGGAAAAACCAAGGCCTAATGACTAACATTCTAAACCATTCCTGTATGCATGTGCATGGGGACCTACAATTTTCTGTCGAGTCCGAGCGACTTAGGTGAAATGCAGTTCTAATAACACGAGTATCCTTGGAGTTGAAGGTTTGTCAATTTGTCACCAAGTATTGGAGTGAACTGATAACTAAAACCTAGTTTCAAGAAAAACACGTTTGAAGTTTTGATTTGAATCTTTAGTGGAACAACTTTAAATAATTATATAAAATAGTGGCTGTTGAATTCTGCTTACACTTAAATTTTTTGTTTTGATCGTGAACGCACTTATACCTATACTCAGGGGCCGCAGTCCAGAACTAGCAGTCTTATGCAGCTTAACTTAAGTAGGTCAATCGGAGAAATATGGACTACCATAGTCCAAGAATAATGGATTATTTCGCCTTACAACTAATAATTGTCTGTTTTCACCGACTAGCAGTTTGGAAAAGTGTTATTCCTAATACCGACTGTGTATCTTTTGTCGTCTTCCTTTTCTTACTATAAGTCAAGCTTTCGCTGCTATCCTTGGACAGACTGTTTGACCTCTCAGTAGAAATTCTATTTTTTTCTAATTGTTTTGTGGCAGTATTTTTTCATCGAACATACCAGATCTGAATTTATTTGATTTTCAGTTTCTCAAATGCTTCAGCAATTTAACAATATTTTTAGTGTCTTCATTATGGTTGCCTTTGCCTCCAAACGACCAACGACTATAATATGTGGCGCTTACTGCTACACTTCTATACTAACCTAACAGTCTGAGCCATAAAATTACTTTTATTCTTCTCTGTGCACTTGTAAAACCTTGCAGAAGTATGGAATGGAGTGCTAGATATGGTGCTGTATAGTTATGGACTATTACATTAGTTACAGTAAAAGCCGGGCGAAGCGCAAGCCGGCCGGCAACATCAACTACTGCAAAGGCAACACAGTAACAACAAACGGGCTCAACAAGTGGCTCATAAAATTTAAATCAATTCATTTATGTGTTTTTTGTATGTTGTTTCTTTTATTCTCTTCCTGGTTCCTTCCGGTTTTAAGGAGTCAGCAGAGCACCATCATCAGCTAGCGCACCAGCCCAGCCATGAGTGTGATGTCGTAGACGGAAAGTTTTTATTTGATTCTGTTTTCCGTAACATTACTTTTTTGTATGTCAACGAATTTCTGCATTTTTATTCAGTTTTTTTTTAACTTTTTTTCTTTCTTCGTTTTGATACTTTTTCTGTCTGTGGTGAACAAGAACTGTCATATCCTCACCAGCTCGTATTAGGAAACTCCAGATTCCTGAACTCCTGGATACTTCTGCCAGAGATATGTGTACTTACACACTTGCAGGATTTTCGGAATGTGTTTCGCATGAAATGTGTGTGTAATGGTTTTGCAGAGTTTTTTTTCATTGCGTTTATTGTGTTTCTTTTTCTACCAGAGATTTTTCGTAATATTTTTCACAGTAAGGACTTGATGGTTTTTATTGTCCTTGGTGGTGCTCTTGGCTGTTACCAGTGGTTGTTAAATATGTTCTATGGCTGGAAGTGGCTCATTAAAACAGATTCGGTACATATAATATTTGAGAGTGTTCCTGAAAATGACGGACTACCTACCTATCAACTAGTTGGACCACGAAAGCTTGCTAGATACCAGCAAGGACATGGCTTAAGTGATGAATTCGTATTGCGGCGCTTATGGTTGTAATGCGGACATTAACAATTATAATGTCCATGATGGCAAACAAGAAGAAGAAGATCATCATGCAGTGGTGGTTTGAGGTTAAGTGCATATTATGAGAATGTTTAGTTTCATATGAATGTAGACTATTTTTCTTTGAATTAATTTACGGAAATGGTTTGTTTTTAAAGCATACAGACTGGTTTAAGTAGAAATTTATTAATTCAACGATTTTTGTTTCTACTTTCAATCACAACGGATAATATCAAATAACATTCGAATCTAGGCGATGAACTTTTGAATCGATTGCGCATAATTAAGTTACCAAAAACTGCAAATCATGCAATCAAAAACCGATCAAAGTTATTATTAAATTGCTTAAGATATGAATATTTTCATACAAAATCGTTTGTCTTCTTTGTATCCTTTTGCAAAATAAAACCTCAGTCCCGTGGATTAGCGACAAGCTTTTGCAGTTTTTTTTTTTTTTTTTTGTTTTACATATGCGTGTGTACAAGTCCTTTTTCTTACACTTTACACACGCAATATATATTATTAAAATAATTACCGACTAACTGAAGTGTGTAACTTGAGGCAATGCACAAAACATTGGTGGTTAAAACCGCGGTGTGGCTTAAACGAATTATTGTAATCATCTTTGGGAATTTTTTTTCAATAATTATTACTAGTTTATGGAATTCTGGTGGTTGCCAATCGAAGGATAACCAAAGGTTCTCACGTGACATTTATACATCACTTATTCAGTCGCAAATTGAACTACTCTATAAGATATGAAACCAAGTAGGCTGCTTTATTATTATTAATGGAATTTTTTCAATTGTATTTCGGACAATTTTTCTTATCGATTTGTTTAACTTTTTAGAATTAAATTTCTTTAAAATGTGTTATATTATAAAAAAGCTAAGCGTTCGAAATACATAGTTATTGATTTTAGAATGAATGTTTAATAATAAAAAATTCTGTATATCACTGAAATAAATGAATAAATCAGCCAAGTAGAAGACTTAACACTATTAAAAAGATTAAACAAAGCTTTTTTACGGCCCATACTAAATTTTTAGTGTTTTGTCCCGGTTTCATTAGTGAGGCACCATGTCACTAATATTTATTTATTTTTTTTATCAAATAGAATCTCAATCAACCAAAGGGTTTTAAAAACAAACTAATTGAAGAACTCTGCGGTAGCGGTTCCAAAATCTGTACTTCCCGCATAAAAATGTCTAGTTAACGTTCAAAGGAAAAGTTGAACTATTTTTCAAGTAATAGAAAAATTTAATACAAATTTGATTTTAATAAATAATAATAAACAAAAAGTTACTCATACGCCACAGTGAAAAAATCCTATTGCTAACCGATCGAAATAATGAAACTATTTGTTGCACCTATTTTAAAGGCAATGTAATAAACTATCAAATATTATAATTTATCACTTAAAATTTAGTATATTGTAGGGTGCGAAACATTTTGGAGCTCCTGGATCTATGTACATTAAATAGATTTAAAAATTCAATTTTTTCGTGTTATCTTGAATCTTAACTTCATATAAAACAAAATTATAATCTCAAATTTTCTCAAACAACTTCTTAAATGGTTTTATGGCCGCCGTCTAATAAATCTCCAACTAAATAAAATGCACGACTGGGTTGCACGTACTTGCTCTTATAGATAAATTTACTATTTATGCTAAGCCTTTTTAAATAAAAAATAACTGTAAATGTAGTTTTAGAAAAAAAAAATTGAAAATGCATAAAATTCGATTTTCAAATGACTAAAACAGCTTCTTAAATGAATTTAACCTCAAAACAAAGTATGCAATTTGATTTCTTCTATAATGATACATTTTTGGAAAAAAAATTTTTTTTTATTAAATATTATTACGGCAACTTAAAAACATTCATGTAAAAAAATGGCTAAAATTGATTGAGTAATGACGGATAAAATCAGAATAATAAAAACGGTTCTATGGCAGGTACCGTTAATAGCGGTTTTTGAAAAAAATGGTTTTCATTTAAAGATATACCTTACCAAAAAAATGACCATGATTTTTTAAAATCAAAATCGTTGGAACCATTTTTGAGAAAAATGAGTTTTTCTAAAACCGGTATATGACAGGTACAGGTCTCCAAAAAATTCCACATATCAAGTTTGAAGTAAATCGATCCATCCGTGTAGGCTGTGGCTTCTGATACATACAGACAGACAGACAGACAGACAGAATTGTCGGGCCCACTTTTTTCTCATTCTCTATCATCGTAATGTCATGTTTGATTGCTATCTCAACTTTTTTTTTACGAATGCTTAACTTGATATATGGTACCAATATCGCAAGTAAAAATGTTTAAAAATTTTGTTTCTTCACATATGTATAGACAACACATAAATCTTAAAGTGATTTTGGCAAAATATTTTTTCCGTTTATCCCTGATTTTTAAAATCAATTAAACCAATCACATAAACTTTGAAAAACGTATGAGTTATTAAAGCTAAATAAATTCGTTAATAATTGTTTTTTTTTCATTACCTATCAATGTTAGTTTTTAGTTAGTTTTTCAATAAAACATAAACTTTTCCCACACCAACATCATTTTCAAAGGCCTAAAAAAATATTTGATTTCGGAAAATAATTTTTAACTTGAAGAGTTAAGTTTTAAGTCATCATCATTTTAATTTATCTATTTAAATAAATTTATTTCATAATTCTATCCCTTATACTTTTCGAGATGTGCAATAAGTTTTTTTTTTTGTACTCCATTTTAGCCTAACTTCCCGGTGGAATTTCAAAAAAAACCCTTTTTACCGGACTCTTAAATTAATTTCTATCACTTGTAGTGAATAAAGTGAATCAGTCAGATTTTATCATTGCTGGAAATTTTACAAAGAAGTGTAGAACATTGATTTTTACCAAAACTTTTGAGAATTAAGTATTCCGATTCTTAGACAACTCCATTCATTTAAGAATCACTAAGAATTAGTTACTATCAGAAAAAGTAAATTGATCATTGGAACAATTTAAAAAAAAATGCAAATTAGAAGTACATACTCCCAATACAAGTGAGACATTTTTGTTAAGGTTTTTGTATGAAAAGTACAAGAAAGTTCAATTCAAAATGGCTGAATTTCGAACCTAACCTAAATTTAGCTAATCCTCAACTTTTAGCGTTTACTGATTCCAATTACCTATCTTGATTCTAACGAAAGTTGTCGTGCTTACAAATTTCCAACGCCAACGACACCATCGCTGACGACAACGGCACACGCACATAAAAATGTCTCTAAAACTTGTTTATCCTACGTTTCATGATGATTCATGAAATAATTGGGAATTTATTTTATGGATTTTTTTACTTATGTCATTATTTAAACTGAAATTTTAATTTTGACTGTGTACTGTAGCCTGGAAAATGAATACTTCTTTAAATTGTAAAGAAGACGAAGTGTTGCGTGAGTGGAAGTGAACCCCAACTTAAATTTTATATCCTGAGAACAAATCAACATCAAAATATCTGAGTACCTACCCAGTTTTATAGGTATACGATGTGTCTTGATTTCAAATTCGAATGCCTGACACGTTTATTTTTCATTCTTCTGCGGTTTTCGGGGAGTTTAAAATAGTGATTAGTTCAATTTATCTAGGAAGAACAAATTAACTTTATTTAACATTTAAGTATTGGTACTGATGTGTCATTTTTCGTAAGTTTTGTTACCTTAATCTTTAAGATTCGGTTTTTAAAACCCAAACAATATCTAAGCTTTTCTTGGAAGAGTATTCACGTTAAAAATCTAACAGAAAATTATCCCACAAATAGCTTACAACTTGATTTTTATAAAGATTGACTTCTCCAGGTTTAGGAAAAATAACAGAGAATCAGTTGAAATGTTAATATAAAAGAATTTGCTTTTCTGAGATGAATTTAAAATTGCGTTTTTCAAATGTATTATTTTGAAAACAGTATTTTGACCTTAACATGATTTTCTTGGGGAAATAGTCCATATTTCTTAAATGGAGTCCAGTTGGGCTTAACAAAAAAACATTTTTTTGCCCGGTAAGGTATTTTATACTTCAATGAAAAGATAGTTTTACCTAGGTATTTGTTTTGAAGTCATTAGCATTTTAGGGAAACATTTGACGCAACAAAAACTTGCCACAATTAACGTATGTGCTTTTTTGAAAAAGGCGGCCCTTTTGTAAGCAAGCCTATCGGAGACTATTTGCAAAACTATAGCAGAATTCTCTATAGCCTTGCTTAAAAAAAGTGCGACACGACAATGTGATACGAGAACGACAAATTTATTTACACAGCGTCATATTGTAACGAAGCGTCACACTTCCTTCCCACCGACCGCCTACAAATTACACAATCGCAAAAAGCGAACCGTTTAATCATGTAATTTTCACCTGACAACTTTACATCCAAGACTATAAATTACTTGCCAACATTATTCCCCGCACTACAAGCAGCCGCGCGCCGCTCCAACACAACATCCCAGCATCAAAACTAACCATCATCATAGCATTATTAAATAAGTTTGTTAATTTTTACACTTTAATTATATATGATTCACATTCAGTTAGTACAAAAAATATTAATAAGTAAAAGTGTTTCCCTTTTGTAATAAATTCGAGCTTTGTAAATCTAATTGTTATTTTGGCGCTAAGTTTAACTCCCTTCAACTACTAATTGCTCTTACGAACTATTGTTGTTGTTAGGTCTTCCAGACCTTTTCTTTATGAAATACTCCTTCTGAGTTAAGGCTTATTAATATTATAAGTAAAGTTAGTTCATTTGATATTAGTATTGTATTCTATTGGTTCCTTCCGAATCCCTCGGCTCATTTTGGGTCCGAGCATGTAAAATCAATTTGGTCGCTCCCGAACCCTTCGGCTCACTTTGAATCTGAGCATTTAAACTCAATTTGGTTCCTTCTGAATAGCTCTGCTCACTTTGAGTTCAGAGCATATAGGCCCGTAGAAAATGCTGTAATTTTAGAATTAAGATCCTATATTATAGAACTACAAGTAAGCAACCGTTAAAACAATAAAAAGAACTTAAAAGGTAATTGGATAGAATTCGTCTTTTTTTCTTGGTCGAGTTTTACTTTGCTTTCTTCGACAAAACCCTGGAATCTGGCGAGCTTACATTACTTTGAAAAAAAGGATCACAATATGAGAGAACCAACACCAAATGCGACAAAGCGCAAAGCGTTTTTCATATAAAAGTCCTTGTCTCATTGTCGTTCCGCAGTGTGACGCTTTGGTTTGGACAAGCCTTAATTCACAGCAGTTTATTTTATAGCTTCAGTTGCTTTCAGTATTGAAATATTATGGCGCCAAGGACATCATTCTAGTAAGAGCTTCCAGTGCTCCAGTTCACTGGGATGGGATAACAAATCATAGACCTCATTGAAATAAGTAAAAAACGCTTAATATTTTTCTTTGGCTATTTAGCAATTGTTCTAAATAGCCAAAGAAATATATTAAGCGTTTTTTACCGTTACCGTAAGTCACACATAAATTTGACTTATAAATCTCGAAAAGCTCTAAGCTTCAAAATATATATTTTATTTTATTTCAGATATTTTCAACTTCGATAACAAAACTCTTCAAAAAGCACAAACATCCTTAAATTTTCTTAGGTTTAAACTTTAAAACACAAATCTAGCATTTGAGTAATTTTAAACTTCAACTGTTACATGCATCTCTTCCCAAAAATAAAAGAAAACTCCTCAAAAGAGTGCCACTGACTGACGCGTATCTTCAATCAGAATGATGGACACAATAATTCTCAATTCGCATGCAAATGCAAAACATCGATACGCAAAATATTGCCCGAAGGATAATTCCTGTCAAAAAAAAAAAACATTGAATACTTCAAAATCAAAAAGACAAAAAAAACTCAAAGCAGCAGAAGTTACATTGCGTTCGAATCGTCAATAATTGTAATCCGGTAAAACATACGCGAATACCCCTGAGAAGACAAGTGCCCTACTTATGTTGCAGAACTTCTGGCACGAGATGCAAACAGCCACTATCATGCACCAATCACCATTGTACCAAGGCTGCATGAAACAGAGGCAATACATACGTGCCCCTCTGTGCCTTCCTTTCATCCTGCAGACTCCACACTTAACTGTTGCCCTCAGAGTGCCATATATGAATCGCTGGAGCAGCTTTGCTTTGGACAAACCGTCTCGCCTGTGCCGTCATGCTACTAAACTGTTCGCAACAATGATCATGAGAAATTTCGCGATAATGAGTGTGGAACCGGCAAAGAAGCCTTAGTTTAGCCGTGGTGCCTTGGGATCGGAATTGGGATGATGGTGGCATTCTGCTCGGTGCTCTGCTAACCGCCAACCACGAGATTTTAGCTTCTTCCTGTCATCTCAATCGATGTGGTGTCTTCATGTCCATCCTCTGTATACTGGCATTTGACTCAGTTTTTGTTCTTTTTTTCACTCGAATTGACGGATTAACCGAAAGGAGAGCAGAAATTAAAAAAAAAAAATACTGCCTCAAATGTCAGAGGATGCAGAAAAAAAGTGAACACAAAACAAAAACAAAAAAAAAAATCGATGAGTATCGACATGTCCAGAGGCTCCCATAAGAATCCAAGGTTGATTCCCTCTCTCGCTGGATGGATGCAATTCAATCTCTTGGCGCTGCCACAATAATTCGTTCGGCGGAAATTACGAACACGCGATTTTTAATTTTCGCATCGCACTCGTACGCTTCGTTGACGGTGACGATGACGGTGATGTTGGCTTTGGATGTTGCTGTTGTTGTTGTTGTTGGATATTGTTCGTTTGCTGCACAGAAAGCAGCATTCAGTGGTGGCGCGACCAGAACGATGACGCGGTTTTGCAGAGATTTGCAACAAGTAGTAGCCTGTGGTGGTAACCAGCGATGAGTGAATTTTCGAGGAAGAATATGCAATGACACTGTGTGGCAGGTTTTTTGTGCGTGCGTAAGTAGAGGATCAAATTGCGCTTAGAGGGTTCTGTTTTATTATCTTCACCGGCAGCGCAGCGGTGGCGGTAAATGGTCATTGGCCTAGGATTTGACTTGGCTACCTATGAACAATATTTAAGCATCATCTTACCAACGACGACGTGTCATTCTTTTCAATAAAAAGTCTAATGTTTTGAGACAGACACCGGTGAAGTTGACTTGAATGATTCCTGCAACAAGAAATGAGTTTAAATTATTTTTGATATGAAACTTTTTTAACAGGAGTAGTTTTAATAATAATAATAATAAGAATAATACCCCAATTTTTATCATCTATTTTGACATTTTTTGACTTTTAAATGACCATATCTGGAGTTGGAGATTTTCTATGCGTGACTTTCCATCGATTTTAATTAAGAAAATAGCTTTTCGACCTTTTTCAAGTTTACCCATATTAGTCCTACTGGAATTCCAAATTTCTTAAAAAATCCAGAATATCCAAATTTTTAAATTAAATTTAAAAAAAAATACTAGCTGACCCAGCAGACGTTGTCCAGCTATGCAGAATAATTTTTATTTTGTTCTCACATTTACTGTCTAATTGCATGATCTTTTATAAACAATATTTTTGATTTTTCCATTTGGGGCATAGTCAAATTAGGCCATATACAGCGACAAATTTTGTAAATGCGTTGAATATTGCGAAAAAAGTCGTGGTGTTTTAGAGTTCATTTAATAGTATTTTGCGCTTTTATACAAGATATTCCGTTCTTTTTACCATGCTAGTCGGACGTATTTAGACAATTTAGTGCAGTTTTTCCTTTTGTCTTAAGCGACCTTACACAATTTTTTTTTGTGAGCGAAGAAAGGCTTTTCTTTCGGTATTTTACACTTTTTTGTGCTTAGCGTTTTTTTATATTCCCTTACTATTCTTCGCTTTATTGCGTGGTCTTTTACCAGTGTTCTGCGGTATTATGAGCTATTTCGCTTTACTTCTCCGGTTTCTTAGTCCCTTAGCATGAGCATATTTTTTTCGCTAAAATCAGTGAATATACATTTTTATGTTTAAATAACAACAAAAAGTTATTGTTCTCTATAACACCTTTTACTCATTATTTTTATATATAATTGTATGAAAAACTTTACACCATGTTGTAGCCTGATATTTCAGCTAAATTTATACACCTCAATCTTAAGAATCCACCAATAAACAAATAAGTTACAAATTGTATAACTAAGCCATCTCGAATCCATTTATGAGCCAACGAACGGTACCATTCTCCACTGGTGGCTGGTCGAGTCCGACGACCAAAGCAAACAATTTTGTTGAATTTTGATGAAACTCTTTTGAAGTTTGTGTAGCTTTTATAGCATGTTAAATTATCTGTTTTATATCAAATTAAAGTTAATTTGATCGTGATGCTTAATAAAGTTGAATAACAATTTATGTGGTTTAGGTAAATAATAAAGCACGGCATAAAAAAAATCTTTTTACTTCTCTTCTCGGCTCAAAGACTACAGAAAATTGTGGAAGTTTGTACAAAAATGCATTTACTCCATATCTAATGGCTGTGTTAATTTCAAGTTTAAAAATGTAATATTAAAAAAGATAAAATTAAAATATAGTTGGAAACGGTCACAAAACTTGGACTGAAAAATCTTGTTTTAAGATTCTGTTATTCATTGAAAAAAATGTTTAAAAATCTAATTTCTTTACACGTTCATAGACAAAAAGTGGTTTTGGAAAAATATTTTTCCCGTTATTCCCTGATTTTTAAAATCAATTAAACCACCCACAAAAACTTTCAAAAACGTATTTGTTTTTTTTTTTAAGCTCAAAAAAACCATTAAAGTTTGGAAAGGACCAATAAAGGTCTGGTAAATTTGAAAGAGATTGGACGATTTTGAGGAAAGATTTAACGCTAAAGTTTGCTTTTTTCTAAAAAAAAATTACGTCCAAAGCAGCTGTCGTCCTGTGTTGGAAGCTGTGGTGTCACAACAGAGAATTTGAATTTGATCTTCTAGATTCCACTGAGTTATCGCATGCATAACGGCTTCCGCCTGATGTGTGCCCGTTGAGCTTTGCAATTTTGGAACTGCCAACAACTGTTCTTTTAGGCCAAACGAAACTAGAATCGGGAGTCTTTCTTCTTTCGTGTGATTAACATCCACTGCTGGTACCAGTTTTTCATCCCAGTGTAGCGTGACAACTTCGGGAATCTTATCGTTGAAATCACTTTTGATTGTTATAGCTCGTTGTTTACGGATTTTGGCTCGGACTCGTTGGATGGTGGACCTGTTTATTGGAAAATCATCAATATCAAGTCCCAATGCCTCAATAGTAGCATGGACTATGAAAACCGTGTCTCTTATGCTTAACTGGCACCTATCAAGAGCTGTAACCAATTTCAAAGTGATATGCCTTTGTTGAAGATGCTTTTTCCAAGACTTCGTGTTCTTCCGCTGGGATCTCACCGTCAGTAGAGGATGAATTGTCCGTATTCCAACTTATAACTGTGGAAGACGTGTAAGCTACGGTTGCTACGTTCTTACGTTTTTCTTTATCTGCAAGCGTTTTGTCTATCCCGCCTAAGGATCCAGGCCGCCCTGGCTCCCTTTGGCGTTGTAGAAATATTTTATCTTCTTCTAATTTTATCATATCCATAGGGCTTGAGTGTGCGATGTCAAAAATGCTATCAAGCCTGCTTACCTACGATTTGATGGTTCACATTACCAACCAAGAAACGGAAAGAATCGCAGCATGAGATTAATTTTCCGTGATAATTGGAACTTTAAGGCGCCTTTCTCAAATTTAACGTAGGGACATCGAATTCATACAAAATTAATACGACGCTCTTCTAGAAGCGTGATAAAATATTTGAAGTAATTGAAGTAAAATTGGGTCTTATAAAAATGTCTGATAACAGCTTTGGAGGTATTTTTTTTTATAACAAAGCCAATTTTAGTTTGATCCTTAATCTCTTTCAAATTATTGACCAGACCTTCAATGGTCTTTCCCAAACATCTCTTTCAAATTTCAAGTCGATTGGACGCAAGGGGAATATTGTAGAAAAAATTTACTGTCGATTAATGTGATTTAAATCTGAGAAAAAGCTATATTTGACATATCTCAACTTTGGAGAAGATTCGGCACGGGTTCATGTCATCCTACGGCGATGAAACTTCGCATACAATGTTTTTGGACCAAAACGAAAAAAAACCGGGGTATGCATTTTGAATTTCTTCAAACTTAAAATTTCCCCCATATAAGGGACACCCTACTGCACATGCTATAAAAGCTTCACAAACTTGAAGAGAGTTTTATCAGAAATTCAACAAACATTAAAATTGATCGTCGGACTCAACCAGCCACCAGTGGAGAACGGCACCATTGGCTCACAAAGGGATTCGAGACGGTTCTCTTATAAAATTTGTAATCTTGTTGTTTCTTGTCGGATTTTAAAGATTGAGGTGTTTAAAATTAGCTGAAATATCATTCTACGACATGGTGTAATTTTTTGTATACAGTTAGATATAAAAATAATGAGTAAAAGGTGATTAAGAACAAAATACATTTTTGTTTTCTTATTCTTTTTGCAGTATGGTATGAAATTTGTTTGAGTTTCAAAAAATGATTTACTACAATATTGTTGATTCAAGCATTCTAGATAGGCAATAAATATTTTTAAACATAAAAGTGGACATTTACAGATTTTATAACAAAGTCGATATCCCATTTCCAAGAAAATATAAATTAAAAAAAAACTACAAGGACTTTCGAAAATTGTTTGTTCAAAAAAAAAAAAAAAATCTAACTTTTTTTAAAAATCCAAAAATCATCAATCCATCATCATAATATTAACAATTCAACAACAAAGAAATCACTTGGAAATATTTTGTTCAAGACGATACCTGCCCAAACATCCCCGCGCAACACATGGGATCAACTCAAACTGCCTCAAAAGAAAATTTTAATATCGAGTCTTTGTGAAACTTTATTCGTCCTCATCCAACCAACTGAAAGCATATACCTATGAAAGATACCTTTTCTCAAATGCAAACCAAGCACAAATATGCCACTTGAAGTTTTATATGAGACCTCTGTATAGACAGAAGGCAGCAAATATGCTGCCTTATGCTTATGCCTTGCTTTG
Organism: Meliscaeva auricollis; assembly: GCA_948107695.1. Lineage (NCBI taxonomy): Eukaryota > Metazoa > Arthropoda > Insecta > Diptera > Syrphidae > Meliscaeva > Meliscaeva auricollis. The sequence continues at coordinate 74,132,448 of OX403616.1, read as the reverse complement.
CTGACCATTCCATATAATAATAATTCCTCTGCTCAACAAGATGACCTTTTATATTGGTTGCCAATTCTTTTGAAAAATAGAAAAAATGTCACGATCAAAAGAGAGAGAAGGTTTTTTTTTCTTCCAAAGACAAAACAAAAACAAAAAAACATGGAAGAATTTTTTTTTAAATAAAAGAAAAGTCTCATCTCCGCCAGCCAACGTTGTCAGCAGTGATGGCATAGCAAAGTATGGAGAATTTCCATTGCATTGTCCTTGCAAGCGCGTCGTCGTCGTCCTTTTTGCTCACACATCACAATAGCAAAAATAGCACAAAAATGAAGACCCTTAGCATTCAAAAAAGAAGAAAACTAAAAATAAAAAAAAGTAAAACAAGAAATGACAAAAAACAAGGCTCGCGTCTAGCAGCTTTTTCTTACTTCCACCTCCGTCACTGCCGCTGCTGTCGCCGTCTTTGTCGTCATCGTCATAGTCGTCGTTCTAGTTTACTACTCTCTCTCTCTCTCTCTCCCTCTCTTCAATGGGGCGACTTTTCATGCATGTCCTCCACGATGATGCGGGTTTTTCATATATGATGCTCCTTCTGCCACGAATGCTTGTGCTGCAAGTGTCGGTGCCACTGCAGCAACTGTTCTGCTGAGATATGAAGTTTCAATGTACCGCAACCCCACCCTGCTGCCACTGCCACCTCCGCCATCTTTTTATATCGCCGTTATGCTGTGCGCCATACAACTGTCCATGTGTCGTTGTTTCACCGCAATTCTCTGGCTGCTTGCCCTCAACCTGGTCTTCCGACCTCCGCACACAACTCATGTACACTGATTCTGCTCAGCAGCACATCCTTCCAACATCTTAAGAAGGATATTGTACTTCGCTGGGTGGTGGTGGTGGCTATAGAGGCTGCAGGCTTCAGGATGCTTCTTCATGTCACGGCTACGGCTACGTGTGTGTGGCTACGTTTGTTGTGTGCCTTCAAGTGGAATTATCTGCTCTGGTCCATCCGTCTGTTTCGCCGTCCGATCATTGATTTTGTTGGGCCCACCATTCCATACACAACAAGAGCACCCAACCACTGCATAATGGGGCGAAAGGATTTGGTCCTTCGCGCCAGTCACCACCACCGCCGCCAATGCTGCTGCGCTTATTCATTTCCAGTTGACATATGGCGCCTACTGCTGGCTGACATTTGTCGTAGTGGTGGACCTCGGTGGTGGACCAGCGACTGCGAGACGTCGTTTCGCTTGTAGTCGTCGACGGCCATGACAGCAAGGCTATGTGTAGCTTTGGTTTGGCGGGGGCAAACATGCAGCAATTGCACAAACTGCCACTGCATGTAAATACTTTTTTTTTTTGTATGTTATTTCCTTCATTCAGTGCCCACTTTATGGATGATGTGCTTGGCATCGTATTAGTGTCGGTCGTGCAGGGATAATTGCTCAATTTAGCGGTTATATCGTCATGGATATGTCGGAGAGCTTGTACTTTGGTTGTCGATGAAAGTTCATGCAAGACTCTTACTTGCATGTTTACTGAAAAGTTTATTATGCACTGATGAAAGAATGGCACTTGATATGTCAGTGGTTTTGGATTTAATCGATTGATGAAAGCATCATAATACTCTTATGAGGGTGGATGTGGCGATTTGGAGAATTTTCAATAGCGGCTTTCAAGTTAATAATTTCTATAAATTAAGTTAGTAATTGACATAGTGTGAGGAAAATCTTTAAATCTAAACAGTAGATAAATGATTAATAACTGTTGAGCTTTTGTATGGTGATTTGTGTTAACATCAGAGTCTTTCCGGGCAATATTTGCCTCAATTAAAAGTTTTACCAGCTTCAATGGAAGAAGATACACAGACATACCGTTCAATTTCTAACACACCACGCTCTTCTCATATTGAATTTAGGTATTCTAGAAAAAAGACTAGTTCTGCGATTTAAGGAAATATTCACAACAATGTTCCGAACAGCTTTCATGTGGAAATAAGCTGTCATCTTGGAATATCCTAAATTAGTTCACTCTTATACTTATACAGGGAAAAACAGGGGTGGGTAACATATTCCACATTCGTGTGGTGCGGTTAAAGAAAGTATCTCTGTATTTGACGGTACGTCCGAAGTTGAGCTCAAGGGTAAACTGATGAGCATTTCTAAAAGCGCGGGTATTACGGTTGAAGTGTTTCAGGGGAGAAATGCAACTAGCTATTTCATCTGAACATTGTTTATAAAAATAGCGATAAAACAAAGAGAGACATGAGACATTTCGTCGGTGGTCTATGGACGCAATTTTCTCAGTTATCGATCTATCATCTATTATTTTAAAAGCACGATTTTGTATTCTATCAAAGAAACTTAAATACGTTATCGGAGCACCTGCCCAGATATGACAATTATACTCAAGTTTCGGACGAATGTATGCTTTAAGGATTACGGCTAGATCAGAGGATGAGTAGAATTTCTTGCACCTTCGGAGAAAGCCCAAACATTTCGCAGCGTTTTTAGCGACATCGAATATGTGTTCATTCCACAGAAGGTGATTTGTTACACTCATACCGAGAATGGAAAGTTTGTTAGTTTCCTCGATGCAAGTGCCACTCCTTCTACAGTCTGTCAAAGCTATTCAAATCCAGAAATCTAACCATAACTTCAAAACTGCTGCTGTACAGGACCATGGTCCTGCCAGTACTCATGTATGGATCCGAGACTTGGGTGCTTAGCAAAAGGCACTGTGACCTCTTAGCCGCGTTCGAGAGAAAAGTCTTACGGAGAATTGTTGGCCCCATATGTGAGAAAGGACGATTCCGGTACAAATATGAGTTGTACGCAATCTACCTTGAAGCAGACATAGTGACAAAAATTAAGCTCGGCAGTCTCCGGTGGGCAGGGCACCTAGCTCGTATAAGCGAAGAGGAACCTGCTCGGAAAGTCTTTTGTGGTACATTCTATGGTAGACGGCAGCGTGGTAGACCATGCTTGCGCTGGAGAGATGGCGTATACCAGGACGCCCGAAGCCTTGGGGTGCGCAACTGGATAACGTCGGCTCGAGACCGGGATATGTGGAGAGACTTGTTGAAAGAGGCCAGGACCGGACCCCGGATGTCGAGCCGATGATGATGATGACGTGCCACTCATTGATAGTGGCATAGGGGGAAGGTTCCGTTTTAATGATAGTAAGCAGCATTGTGTTTTTGATACGTGATTTTTTATTCCCCATTGGACAATGCTGTCAAGATCAGAATTTAATGAGCTTATCATACTTTGCCGTTGAAGTTCCACATCCGAAGGACATGGGTGTGAATTCTCAAACGAAAATGTAAAACGAAGGGTACTATCATCAGCAAAACAGTTAAGTGGATTAGAAGTTTTAGACAGGAGGTCATTAATAAAATTGAGGAAGAGAGTTGAAGAAAGAACAGAGCCCTGGGGAACACCAGCGTTTATTTTGTGGGTTTCGGACTTGAATCCATCCAATACGACTTGTATTGAACGGTCCGAAAGGTAATTTCTAATCCAACGAAGAAGAGAATCATCGATACCAAATGCATGTATTTTCGATAACAGACCTTGATGCCAAACTCTATCAAATGCCTTTGAAATATCAAGCGCAATAATCTTACTTTCTCCAAAACGATGTAAAAATTTGTTCCACTGTTCGGTGAGATATACCATCAGATCACCAGTGGACCTATTGCTACGAAAACCGTACTGCCGGTCATTAAGAAGCTTCCGTTCTTCGAGATATTTCTTTAACTGAAAAATTAATCAGCGTTTCCATGACCTTGGAAAGAAGGGATGTAATCGGTCGATAGTTAGAGGGTGAGGAAGATTCGCCTTTTTTAGGGACAGGCTGAACAAATGCTGTTTTCCATTCCATTTGGAACGAGACCAGTAGAGTAGGATAGATGAAAAAGCTTACGCAGTGGTTTTGCCAGCGTGGAAGAACACCTCTTCAGAACAATGGAAGGGATACTATCCGGGCCATCGGATTTGTGTATGTCAAGGTCTCTCAGGACTCTTGCCACTGTACGAGTGCGAAAGAAGATTCGTCCTATGAATCCGTTTACGCGCTCAAGTACTGGAGGAGTCATGACACTATCGGGCAGTGTACTTAAAGCGAATAGAGGCGATTTTATAAACTAAAGCTAAATTTCTTCTTCATTAAAACGTGCAAGCAATTGCATTGATGATGAAGATTTCATCAATCCAAATACAAAAATCACTTTCAAAGGATCTCATTCAAAAGCATAAAATATGAATGCAGGAGGCAGTAACACTTACGCGCCCTTGCAAAGTCTTATGGACTACGATGAGGGTGAACAAACAAATGATTCAGTAAAAAAAAAAAAAAATAAAAAACAGAATCAATCCCGCCAATAGTATTTTTTAAAACGACAAAGTGAAATAATAAGATTATTACTAAATAATATAAAAGTTGAAGACTATGTTATTAAAAACATTTCATTGGGTCAAAAAATTATGTGTCTTTCAACTCAATCTTATGAAAGAAGTGGTAGAATCGAGAATTTTATAGTCATCAAAGGAAAAATATAAAATAGGTCATTTAAATGGAAGCTCTCTGGGTTTGACCTTTACACAATTTTAGTTCTCAAAAATGAATTAGTTTTACGTGGAATTCAATGCACTTCCGTTAAGCCAATAACAATTAAAACTTATTCTACACATTAAACAAGGTTTCGCCTCTTAAATGTCTACAGGGCTTGTTCTTTTGCACATCGAAAAGGCGTCAAAAAATTGACTTTTCAAAAACATACTACGGTAACTATTAAACAAATTATTTGTGTATTAGAATATTGTATCCGCTTATAAGCAGAAGCTCTACCGTTAATGTTGAAGACAAACTTATTTTATTTTAAACAATTTTTCAACCTATCCTTATAAAGGGTAATTTTTTAAGAGAACTTAAAAAAAAAAAACAAAAAATTCGAAAAAATGAATGAAATATTTATTTGAATCGATAGTTTGAACCTTGCAATTTAATGTTTAAAGATAACTTCATGCAAATGTTGACCGCGGCTGCGTCTCAGGTAGCCCATCCGCTGAGTCCAATTTTGGCATACTCTTTCACACATATCGGCCGGTATCTCACGAATGAATGCATGGATGTCAAATCGCACGATCTAGGCGGCCAATTGACCGGCCCGAAACGTGAAATTAACTGTTCACCAAACTCGCCTCGCAATTGCGCCATTGTTTCGGGTGCTGTGTGGCATGTGGCACTGTCTTGTTGAAACCACATATCATGCAAGTCAAGAACTTCCATTTCGGGCAAAAAAAGTTTGTTATCATCGCTCGGTAGCGTTCACCATTGACAGTAACGCTGCGATTCGCATCATCTTTGAAGAAATATGGCCCAATAATGCCGCCGGCCCATAAACCGCACCAAACAGTGGCTTTTTCGGGATCCATTGGTAGCTGTTGCAATGCTTCTGGCTGATCTTCACTCCAAATGCGGCAATTTTGCTTATTTACGTACCCATTCAACCAAAAATGAGCCTCATCGCTGAACACAATTTTTCGATAAAAAAGTGGATCCTCGGCCAGCTTTCCAAGAGCCCATTCACCAAAAATTCGGCGTTGTGGTAGGTCGGCTGGCTTTAGTTCTTGCACCAGCTGTATCTTAAAGTGCTGTAACAAAGGCCTAACTGCTGGGAACGGCGCCGAATCGACATTTCGCGGTCTTCTGTCACACTAGCTGATACGGCTGCAATATTTTCTTCACTACGCACAGTACGTAAACGTGTTGGTGGTTTAATGTCCAACAAAGTAAATTTGGTGCGAAATTTGGTCACAATCTTCCGAATAGACTGCTCAGAAGGTCGAGAATGCCGACCATAAAATGGAAGCAGCGCGCGATGAACATTTCGAACCGAGCACGAATTTTGATAGTAAAATTCAATAATTTGCAAGCGCTGTTCATTTGTAAGACGATCCATGGTTAAATTGCAAACCAAACTGAAGCTGTTTGACAGTAACACAAGGTACTAAACACACGTCAGCTGTCAAAACCAGTGTTGCCAAAACCAAACCAGCTAAAAACTCACCCGTTATATGGAGTCCCAGTTTGGTTTGACTGTGCTGTGTTGTGCTCTTTTGCCTGGAACCTCATTCCTATAAGTACAAGGTTGTACTGTTTTTTAAACAATTTTGGTGGTTTAATGTCCGAGAATATGTTTCGTAGCCTTAGGCAGATGATTTCAATACTCACTGAAACTAAGCAGTTAGATATTTTCTCAATTAAACAATTTTTAAGTATTGTAAATCAAACAAATCTCAAGTGACCAATCCAACCAATGACAATGGTAACTTAATATACCTTAACTGCATCCTATCAGTTCTTAAATTCTAAATATAAACCCAATACTAACTCAGTAAGTTGAATTAAGAAATCAGTAGAATAATTACTTTAGTTCTAGTAATCAATTGTATTCATGATATTCTCTGTATCAGGCAAATTGTTGAAAGAAAAAACAAAATCCTTAAAAATACACAGCCCTCATATGTGGTTTTAATTTAATTAGCATGTCTTCTTAAAAGAAAAAATTCGTATGAAAGTTCCCATAACACTATTTTTATGCAAAAATTCTGAAAGGCTATCCAAAATTCACACGATTGTCCTGCGCATTGAACTAATAAGCACAGCCCTTCCGATTTTGTTTTTTCAAATCGCGAAAGAGCCAAAAAACCATATCAATGCAGCTGTTTATTAAAATGTCCTTGCAAACGCATAATGTATTTATTTTTTTTCATTTACGCTGTACCTCCTTGAACAAAAAATACCAAGGTACACTCCATATAATATATATGTATGTTTGGTTATATCGTATTTATATTTCTTCCAAGGAGTCGATTTCATCAATGCATGTCCTTTTCGCAGTTTTATATTGTGCCATGTAGCCCCTTAGAACTAAAGGAACAGCTCACTTCTCAAAAGCAAAAAAATATTCTACGAATTTGTAGCCTTCCTTCAGTTTTGCTATTGTTTCCTTTTCCGCTTCATTTACATCGAAAGTCGCGTACGAGGACTGCGACAATAAGCAAAAAGGACATACCACCACTTGATTGACAAACACGAACGAGCGCAGCGAAATTTGAAAAACTGAAAAAAAAAAAAATTGAAGACAAAAACCTTTAGGGGGTAGCGACAACGACAAGGACATCGACGACAAAGACGAAGACGAAAAGGACGAAATCGACTTGAAAAATAAAACACAAAGGACAAAGTGACATTGCAAAATGTGAACAAGTCGATTGCCCTTATTGATAAAGGACGTGTTTTTTTTTTTTTTTGTCCAAAACTATATACACGAAATACAAGGACAATCGATTCGCATATTTGTAGATGACTCCCGAATAATAGAAAAATAAAGGGAATAGTTGAATTGGAAAATGTAGTGCATCACACATGCACTCTTCGTTTCTTCGTTTTCTATTTTTGTTGTTGTTGCTTTATTTGCTTCCTAGAACAACAATAGTGCGAAACTGTGGCACTTTAAATGCTAATTTTTTGTTGTCTATATTGCCTTCTTGAAGGATTCACACAAGGACACAAACATGGCATTCAATCAAAAAGCGCATGTAATCGATACCACTTCTTGTGTTTGACATGCAATTTGCAATCGCATTCGATTTGGTTGCGAAAGGATTATGAATTATTTTTTTTTTTTTTTGTTTTCTTATTTTGTTTGGGAACCATGAAACCGATCCTTAAAACACGATCATTCAAATGCAATCACGTGGAATTTATCACTCAATTTGCATAAGTCTTGAGAATGCCACCGAATTTGCTTGCAAATTGAATTTCAATTAGGCAAACGAAGGCTAGCAGATTATGACATGTTTTTTGGAAATTGAGCTATCAGCAAAGCTGTTTGATTGATCAACGTGCCGAAATGATTTGCCCAAATTGGATTTTGGTACTTCGATTTGCATGTACTGTGATCGTTTGAAGGTTGACAATCATTTCTTTTTGTTTTGCATTCCCCTTGGAAGTTTGCAGTAATATTTTGTCATAGTTCAGCAAATCGTGGGATAATTTTTATTCGCTCTCGTTTGTAATAATTTATGGAGTTATAAACAGGATGTTATCCTAGGAGTGATCCAAATATATAATTTGATTGATTTCGGTTTTGGTCCAATCATTTCGAATATTGAGATGCAAATTGTGTATGGTAATGCGAAATCCTTTTTTTTATATGAAATAAGTTATGTTTTTTTTTTTTTTTTTTTATTAACAAAACAGTGAAACTGAACTACTGGCTTGCAAGAACGTTCTTTTTCTATACAATCGTATTCTCTTCAAAAGCAGTTTTCTCAATTTTTTTTAAAACTGATGGGAAGATGTTAATGGAAAAGGTCTTAAGAAGCCCAAACTAGTGACTGATTATGTCTTAAAGACTGTCTTTTGTTGTATATTGAAATTACTTGTCATTGTCATCAACATGGCATAAAAAATTTGTATGGTTATTTTGCGTGTCCGTCTAGAATCTTTTCTAACCACCTGGTCGTACCATACTATTGTCGTCTGTACTAAATTTTGATTAACCAACTTCTCGGTTAAATTTGTTTAAATTTATTTTGGTACTTATAGCCTAATAAGTAAGTAAAAGAAATACATTAAATCGACTAAAATAACCCATTAACTCGATTACATTTACAAACTTAATGGATTGCGGCAACCCATCTTCTCGGTTAAAATTTTTAGAACTAAATCGAAATAACAAATTTTCTCGGTTTATATAGCACATCTTTTCGATAAAGTAAAGGGTTTTCCAATAAGAGGTGTTATTTTGAATAGCCCGCTATTTCGGTAGCTGTCACTTTTGAAGCTGTCATTTTTTGACATTTGACAAGTAGAAACTACGCTATTAATAAAAATGGAACGATACACGCTTCAACAACGCATTGAAATTATTAGAATTCACTATAAAAATGGTGAAAATTTGGCAGAGACGGTTCGTAAAACTAAAACATTTTTGGGTCGTCGTGAAGCACCTTGTCGGACCGCAATACAGAAATTGGTGGACAAATTCGAGCTGTTGGGACAAGTTAGTGATGTGAAGAATAAAACCCGTGCACGTCGCTCAAGAATAACTGAGAATATTGCTGTTGTAGTCCAAAGTGTTGAAGAAAACCCAGGTTTGTCCATTGCTCGTCGTTCTTTGGAATTAGGCATTCCACAAACGTCATTACTTGGGTCTTAAGGCTTATAAAGTTCAGTTAACACAAGAACTCAAGCCGGCTGATCATCAACAACGTCGTGTCTTTGCTGATTGGGTCCTTGAAATGCATGAAAATGAACCGGAATTGCATCGAAAAATCATCTTGACTGATGAGGCCCATTTCCACCTCGGAGGCTACGTCAACAAGCAAAACTGTCGCATCTGGGGCTCGGCAAACCCAAGAGTTATTGTTGAAAAGCCTCTCCATCCTCAACGCGTGACTGTTTGGTGCGGTTTAGGGTCCCGCGGGGTCATTGGACCTTACTTTTTTCGAAAATGAGGCTGGCTCAACAGTTACGGTCAATGGATTGCGCTATCGAGAGATGATTAATGATTTTTTATGGCCTGAATTGGATGGTATTGATCTGGACAACGTTTACTTTCAACAAGACGGCGCTACGTGCCACACAAGCAATGAAACCATCGATCTTTTACGGGAAAAGTTTCCGGACCATGTTATCTCTCGAAGAGGTGATCACAATTGGCCACCGAGATCTTGTGATTTAACACCTTGCGACTTCTTCCTTTGGGGCCACGTGAAAGATAAGGTCTACGCCAACAGCTCAGCGTCGATTCAAGACCTCAAAGATGAAATTCGTGAGGCTATCGAGGACATAGGGCAGCCACTTTGCGATTTGGTTATGGAAAATTTCATGAAAAGGATATGGTCCTGTAAGCGTGGTCTTGGCGGCCATTTGGCTGATGTTGTATTCCAATATTAACGGCATACCTTCCTCTTTATAATGAAATAAACATCCGATCATTTATCTGATGCAGGAACTTCATCTTTTAGATGCTACTACAGTCGCTTGATTTTCGACCATGGGGATAATACATATTTTCTCAATTCGAATCAAATGCATAAGATAAGTATTATCTTTGAAACGCGAAGTGAACTGCTCCCTCTGAACTGTATATACCCCACCGCCCTGACTTGACTTTACTTTGTAGTCTATGCAATCGAAACGAACGAGAAGACATTAAACACTTCATTGCAATCTGTCCAATTTTGAAGGAGTTTAGAATAAGGCACTTCGGTAAACTAAGTTTAAATGAAGCTGAGCTGATTGATATTCTAAACGGAATTAATGGATGGAATGCCCTCTATTTGTATGTTGTTGTTGCACTGCGTTACAGAAATTGCATAATAAATGAAGATTTTTAGACCCGATATAAGTTAATTGCTAAAATTTTATTTCTTTTTGCCACTATAAATATTTTATTTTGTAAATTTCAATAATTATGTCAATCTGGTAGGCGGCCATAGGCCAAACCAAAAATGACTTAGGTGAATTTTGTAAATATAAAATAAATTGTTAATATTATTTAAAATGAAATAAAGAGTCAATTTAAACTAAAACTAAACTAAACTAAAGAGAAAAACTGAGTTGGCAATCAAGCACTGCATCCACTGTACCATTGCCACCCAAAGTCGTAAAGCCTCCCTTAAACCCAGGGCAGAAGAACAGACATGGTCAAGATTGGATCAGAACCATCTGAATTGTATTCTAAGCCTGGGAGCCAGCGCCATTAATTTTTGAAAAATTTTTGTATGGATGTACTAATTTTTGAAGTTATACTTCTTTACCGGCGATTATAAAAATACTTAACCAGTAATAACACATAGATTTTTTCAGCCCATTATTACTGGGTTTTTCACACACACACACACACACACACATACACACTTTTGTATACATGTGTGCAGAAACTAAATTTTAAAATCTTTTTTTTTTAAGTGAATAACAGTAAAAACTAAATTTTTTAGTGCAAGTTTTTGACCATTTAAAACGGTATTTTATTTTTACATTTTTAAATCTGAAATTTAGACTGCCATTAGTTGTTGGGTTGTTGGGTAAATACAATTTTATAAAAAATTACACAATTTTCTGTAGTCTGTGAGCCCACATAACAGTATAAAATGTTTTTCTGGCACTTAAATACTATTTACCCAACCCTCATAAAACTATGATTGAGCATCACGATCAAATTTTCTTTAATTTGATGTATCACACATAAATGTACATGCTATAAAAGCTTCACAAACTTGAAAAGAGTTTCATCAGAATTCAAAAAAAAAATCAACAAAATTGTCTGCTTTGGTCGTCAGACTCAACCAGCCACCAGTGGAGAACGGTACCGTTGGCTCACAAATGGATTCGAGATGGCTCGGTTATACAATTTGTAACTTATTTGTTTATTGGTGGATTTTTAAGATTGAGGTGTTTAAATTTAGCTGAAATATTAGGCTGCAACAGTGTGTAATTTGTATACAATTATATTATAAAAATAATGAGTAAAAGGTGATGAAGAGCAAAATTAATATATTTTTACTTATTCTTTTTGCAAAATGGTATGAAATTTGTTTTAATTTCATAAAACTGTGTACTACAATATTGTTGATACAAGTATTCTTGATAGGCTATAAATATTTTTAAACATATAAATGCGAATTTACAGATGTAAGAGAGAAAATTAAAAAAAAAAATAACTTCAAAAAAACGCTACCGAGGTCGTTAAGTGAAAATATTTTCTTAATAAATGCGATCAAATTACAAAATTTAATGAAAAACTTGATAACTTTGGATATATTTTAGCTCAATTTCCAGTGCTAGAAGTAAATCTATCTTAGTGTCAATAATTTTTAAGGTATCATAATACCTCAAAAAACTGCAATGTTATTGCTTATGACCAAAAGTCAGAATAGAGTAGATAGACATCCATCGTCAGTTCTACCGCAATTGACTCATTTCTTCGATTATCTGATTTCCTTATAGCTTCGTTCCTTGAATCTTGAATCACCTGTGACTTGTGTCATCATTCTTTTGTGTTCTCTTCTAACTTTACCTAAAAGTCATTGAGAGTTTTTTGAATTCAAATTTATTATGCTACAACTGATCTTAAACATTTTTCGAGTTTCCTGTATACCCGATCGCCAACAAAGACAAGGATCACTAGCTTTTTCGTCTAAATATGAACATCCATGACACATTAAAGATCGGGTATTGTGATAAAATTCGACGTGCGTGTCGTCTACAAGTTTTTATCGCAACGACACAGCCAACCCAGAACTTTTGCTCATCGCAGCTTATAAGATTGTGGAAACATTACTAGAAGTACAGCAATAGATGTACCTACCGTGTTCCACAAAGCAACCATAACGATATCTTTGGCTCAATTAAGAATGTGGATGACGATTACGGTCCTAACCTAACCCTACCTAAGGCATATTAGATGACCCACCCGATAGATAAGCTCAAAAATGATTTCGAACGATCGCTTTTCAGAGTCCTTTCTGAGAGGCACCTAGCATCTAGCTTAAAGAAAAAGAAAAGAAGGCAACAGCAGGTGCTGCTTTAAGAGGCATATTGTTAAAATTTAAAAAAAAGTTTTTCGTCGAAACAATGAATTACACTTTCTGTTTTTATTTTTTCGGGCCAAAAAAGGTCTTTAAGGAGTAAGAGACACTCCTAAACTAAACTGTATATTATAGAGTCCAGCTCATGGCTCGAAAGAAGGAACATTGCTTCGATCTATTAAAAACTATTGAATATTTTACTTCTGTAAGTTGTGCCAAAAAAGTCAGAGGCTGGTAAAATTCCTGAACTACTTTAACTAAACATTCTTTACTAGGTATTTCCCAATCATGATCATTGACACCACTTGGAGTACGGGCCAGTGTAAACTTGATAATTTATTAATATCACACTAATTTCTTTATAATTTTCTCCACAGCTGATTTACAATTTTTTTTCATTTTGAAAAACATTATTACACCTACACAATTTCACTGTTAACAGAATGACTTCAAAATTAAGCCTACACCAACCACAAATATCAATATGTGCAACAAAGAGCAAATGTCCTTGTCCATTCATTTATCTTTTCCAATTTATTACACGACTCTACCGATATGATTCCTATTGTGTGTGGTAATCTTTTCAATCAATTTCCACAACAAAAAAACGCAGTAAAACCAACAAAAAAGGACTAAAAAAAAAAAACATCATCATCCTTCGTCAAATGGGCCGTAAAACAAGGTCGCAGCATGCTCCTAGGAATCCCTTTGAAAATACTCTATTGCCACTAATCTGCTTGACATCTGCCTGCATAATTTTTGTTCTTGCAACTCAATTGGGAAGAAAGTGTATAAAAATGTCCTTGTTGAAAAGACAACAGCAACCGAAAAAAAAAAACGCAAACACAAAATATAGCAACGCATTCCGGTTTTGACTAAAAAAAAAACGATGCCTGCCTATTGTTGCACTTCACCATTTTACTCAGCATCAATGCGACTCCTACCACCAAACGAAGGATTACACAGAACACAACGGACACAACAAATTGTAGGTATTAGAAGTTGAAAAAAAGTAACACACATATCCCCATTCGGCATAGAGAAAGTGCAAAATCATGCACCGTACAATTGCCGTTGTGGCAGCAATGCAATATAGCGCGCGGTTGTGTCCTTACAAAACACGACATCCATCAATATCGGCAGCTATAGCAAGAGCATCACAGCTAGGAATCAGGAATCAGGATGTTATTGACAGACAGAAAAGTAAAAAAAAAAGAAGAGAGTGAACAAAATAGCGGGATGCATTCAGAAAATGCGCGCTTTTCAATCGCATCCCTGCAGGCTGCAGGTCCTGACGTGGAATTGTTATCCGTACTTAGGATTGATCACTGCAGATTGGCCGCTGATGGCTAAAATTGAAAAAAAAAAGGATAATGAATAGGAACGAAAGGAAAACATTTATAAAAACAATAGGATTGAACAGGATTTAAAGTGTGGGATGTGTGTGTGTGTGTTGTTGCATATGGTATAGCCGTTAACACGGACACCCAAGGTCGGGCTCTCTCTCACCTACGAGTATCTGAAGGATCATCCAAAGGACTATGAATGCAATTGCTCTTGTTAATAAATTGCTTGTTCGGTGGGTATTCAATTTTTCTGTTATATACTTTTTTTTTTCCTTTTTTCGTGGTAAACTGAGTCCTTTTGTAAAATGAATTATACCTATATGTTGGCATTATCCTTTGGGAAACCTGATAGATAGTGTGTGTGGGCTGAGAGAAAGTCGAGGATGCATTCTATTCGTTATATCCCCTCGAAATAGATCGTAGATAATTACACGTATCCTTTACCGGTTGTATTGTTTGTTGGTAATTGCCCTGCAGCGATTAGGATTAGAATTGCAGAGACAACTTCTAAAAATGGAGGTGGGTTATTGGTTGACACGAAGAACTAACTGTGAAAATGTTAATATTCCCATGGGAATAGAAAACGAAATTAATTTTATTTTATGATTGTGGTATGTGGCATGATATTTATGGATGACTTGTTTGTCAGTAGGATGAACATATTCAAGATTGCAAAATAATATCGTTCAATAAATGAGAATTAAAATGCTTTAAATTTGTGGTAAGATAGAGGTATTGATTCCAGGCAAATCAACAACTGATCAGATTTTTACCCTTAGGCAGGCGATGGAAAAATGTCTAGAATTTAACATCCCAACATACCATCTGTTTGTAGACTTTAAAGCCGCCTATGATAGCATAGCCAGGGTAGAACTTTACAAAGCCATGAGAGAATTCGGCATCCCAAATAAATTGACACGACTATGTAGGTTGACCATGACCAACGTAACAAGCCAAGTTAAAATAGCCGGATTGCTATCCAGACCAATCAACATCTTTAATGGACTCCGACAAGGGGATGGTTTGGCCTGCCTCCTCTTCAACCTGGCGTTGAAGAAAGCAATCCGTGACTCTGGCACGGCAACAAGAGGGACCATCGTCAACAGGTCCAGCCAGATACTGGCTTACACAGACGACATCGACATCATCGGAAGAACCGAACAAGCTGTACACGATTCCTTCATTCAGATCGAGCAGGCGGCACAAAATCTGGGGCTGCACATTAGTGAAGGTAAAACAAAGTACATGGTGGCGTCGAATGCGAGAAGAACAGTTGGTCAAACAATCAAGGTAGCGGAGCACGAATTTGAAGTGGTGCAATCCTTTAAGTACCTTGGGTCAACAGTAGCAGCCGATAACAACAGAGAAGAAGAAATACGCGGGCGGTTTCTCAAATCCAACAGAGCCTACTACAGTCTGTCAAAGCTATTCAAATCCAGAAATCTAACCATAACTTCAAAACTACTGTTATACAGGACCATGATCCTGCCAGTACTCATGTATGGATCCGAGACTTGGGTGCTTAGCAAAAGACACTGTGACCTCTTAGCCGCGTTCGAGAGAAAAGTCTTACGGAGAATTGTTGGCCCCATATGTGAGGAAGGACGATTCCGGAGACGGTACAATCATGAGTTGTACGCAATCTACCTTGAAGCAGACATAGTGACAAAAATTAAGCTCGGTAGACTCCGGTGGGCAGGGCACCTAGCTCGTATAAGTGAAGAGGAACCTGCTCGGAAAGTCTTTTGTGGTACATTCTATGGTAGACTGCAGCGTGGTAGACAATGCTTGCATTGGAGAGATGGCGTAGACCAGGACGCCCGAAGCCTTGGGGTGCGCAACTGGATGGCGTGTCGGCTCGAGACCGGGATAGGCGCAGAGATTTTGTCTTCAATAGATCTATTTTTTGAATGTTTTTTCGAAGACAACTCCAATGATTCTGATAAAACTTCCAATATTAATGTTCAAAATGTGTAGGGTACAGTCCACTCAGTTCCATTCAACTCGGGAAATTTGACGGCTACAAATACCACATACATCCATCGGCGGCGTATACGTAAACCTTATAATTGAGTGTACCTACTTTTGTTTCACCCTGAACACCAATACTTGGACTGACAAAGAAATTGATTTCGCAATCGATGGTTGTCAATGGAGAAGAATCATTTGCTGCAGAATAAATTGACAACAACAAAAACAATAACGAGAACCGAAATGAAGATAAGAATGTGGTGTTGTAGAGAAGGGCGAAGATGGCGGTTGCTTGGTTTCGATATACTAAAATTCGCTCTTCAATTATTATTATGGGGCTGAACTTTGTTGGGTTTCATCATCAAACGCCCGCGCCACACTCACACTCCTCGAATACTACAACAACTCATAAAATATATGTATATGTACTCTAAAAACCAAAGGAAGACAAGAAGAAAGAAACGGGGAGGGGTTTCTATGATGATTGCGATGGGTTAGCGGAAGATCCAGAACATCCGACCCCATACCCTTATACATCAATGGGCTACAACATCCATCGATGGTTGAATAGATAGACTTTAGCCTCTTCACATCACAAAAGTCATTCGCATCACTGCGGATAAAATTCAACGACCACCGCGCGCCACAATGAATAACCCTTGCGGGGATAATGGACCAAGTCCTAGCTGGCGCTGTCAAACCCATCTCGCGTTTGTGTCCTTGTCGTAGCCTTATAGCCGTAGCCGTGGTTGTCCTTTCGTATACTTTTCGCTTCTCTAAATCACCCGCCACGCCGACGTTGCTGCCGCGCGCCGCCCGCCACCATCCACCACGCCGCCGCCTTTTGCTTTCGTGCTTTTCTTCTGCCTCCTGGAAATGTCCTTCGCTTTTCTTCTTTGACTTTCATATAAGTCTCAATGTATGCTGCTGTGTGAGTGTGTGCTTAGCTGTTTTTGCTGCTACCGCCGACGATGCTGATGCCGATGGCCTGCCAGGATATGAACACCCCCTTCCTCCACCAACCACTCACATCACTGTCCTTTCTAACATTCTCGTATGTCCTATGTGTACATTCAGCCTCTCTGTTGTCCTCAAAACGTCGTCGTCGTCGTCGGTCGGTCGTCTCCATTTCATTCCGTGGGGGGATGGTCTGCCAATTTTCGCGAAATATTAAGGTGGTGGGGGACTCTTCTATTATACATACTCATACGTTCGCCAATTGTCCTCTTTCCAATAACCCCCCCTTCCCAAAGCCTCCGCTTGGATTTTCATCTTGCTCAAAAACTTCCACCTGACCCATCGAGCAAGCACTAAAGTGCAAACTTCAGAGAACCATTCGGCCATCGTCCTTGTCGCCGTCGTCGTCGTCGTCGTCGTTTTCGTCGTCAACGTCGTTGAATTCGTTGGTCGTCCTTATACGTGGACGTGGTATCCCTTAGCGGGGAGGACGTGATACGTGAATAAGATGAAAGTGGATATTTCGCCGTGGGTTTGTTCGCTGCCGACTTCACTCAAACACACTCGCACACACACACACACACACACACATGACCAAACAAATATTGATGTGTGTTTGTGTAGAAATAGGTTTTATCCTGTCCGACCATCTCATGTGTGTGCATATACATCACCGGGAGGGAAAACTTGGGCAGTTTTCATGTGAACGGTCGGTCGGTTGCTAGAATTGGAATAGAGTTTGGAGTGGGGGCATGGTATGGAGGTTGAGTGGATCTCCCCACTTTTTTCGGGTGCAAATTCCCGTTTTCTCAACATTGGACAGTTGATGTCGGCTGGCAGGTGGATGGGGGGGTGTAAGGGTCTTCCACTTTAGATTAGAATGCTTGTGTGCCATGTCAATCTGCGCCGCACATATAGATAGACTACAACAGGCTGGATGGCAGGCGAGTTGAAGGGCTGGGGGCGGGTAGTATAGTTGATTTCTGTGCGCTGCTGCTTCATGTGTGGGGGATGATGGGTTCAAGATACATTAGAGTCGGGATGATCCCACATCAGCCAGCTTGGGGTGTGTACACCAAATATACCAAAGTCTTTTGTTGCTGACTATTCGGATGCCGGTGGTGGTAGATGTTAGAGGGGTGAGCGATGGATGGTGTTTTATTTTTTTGTTTCCTTCAAAAAACCGTCCTCGTCAACTGTCGCTTGGGTTTTTTTTTTTCCTGTGTTTCGCGCATATATCGAAGATTATCGATTCGATTTTCCAGAACTTGACCATTCGATATACAACAGATGTAGATGTAAAAGGTATTTCTCTTATTTTTTTCTGAGCTGTTTCCATTTTTTTTACTTTACTTGTTTTTGTATGTATATGTATGAGTTTGGCGCTCTAGAAACCATCGCATCGCCGTCATACGTCCATGTTCTGTTCATGTCCTCTATTCAATCCGCTGATATATCTGAGAGAAGAAATTCGTTTCTATCTCGTATACTTGGCTTCGCTCGAGTTCGTAGCTATAGTTAAGGAAACTTGCTCGAGTGGAATATTTATGGACATTGGATGGTCGTGGTCGCGGAGATGTGTATTTGTCTTCTTTTTCTCATGAAGTTGACATTTTCAATTTGAATGCGCTTGAAAAGAAAAAAGATATATGCATTCATTCGTTTTGACATCCGAATAAAAGCTTTTTCTCCATTCAACTTTTTTTTTTTTTTTGTTTCTTAACTTAAAGTTTTGATGTAATCTTCTATAGTTTTTTTTTTTTTTTTGTTTTATATTAATGTTTTGAATCGCATTCAATTTGAAAATAAATTTTTCACAAAACACGATGCATTGTTTTTTCGGGTAGCTTTAAAGTAGGTACCCATAGGTACTTCTCTCAACCAAGTTCTCGACTTATTTGCTATTGAATCAATTGAAAAATAATTGCAAATGTTTCACTACTAGAATTACTCCACTACAAAATAATTTTGTCAAAAAAAAAAAAATCTCTGCGATGAATAGATACCTACAGAACAGTACGATTTGAGATGTACTCGTATTAGTTTGAGGACACTGCAGACTTTGAAAGGAGATTTTAACTGCTACCGTGGTGCACGGGTATAAATTTATGGGATCATAATTCTCGAAGATTAAATTCGAATCGAAAGCAATAGTCGAAGGCTTGACCCTTTAGAGAAACCACGATTCGTGTGAAGTAATTCTATATATGTACACCAAGGCCTTCCCCACTAGAAAAACTAATTTGTTTTTTAAATAAAATGTGTAAAACGATTGCACGTATACTTGAACCTATTAGTATAAGATCCCGCCATATGACGACCTACCCTAATCGCTATACCAGTTGAGACCTATCCAAAGTCCTGTCAATGCATAGGGTTGCCACGCATTAATGTTCAATTTTCAGGTCTTAAAGGTATGAAAAAAAAATATTTTATTAAAGAAAATATACATAATTTAAAAAATTTCTCTATATTAGATTTTTTCAAATTTGGAATTCCAGTTGGGGAAATAGCGGTTAACTATAATTATTTACCTGACCCACTTATTTGGTAAACAATACAGATATGAACAAAATATAATTTTAAGGCATATCTGTTCAATTTAAATAAAATGCACGACTGGGTCGCACGTAATTGTTCTTCGGTTCAAAGTTGCTGTGTACGTTAAATGTTCTTTAATTTTAAACGAAAAATCTTTAAAAATAAAATGCACGACTGGGTCGCACTAACTTGCTCTTATAAATAAAGTTCCTATACATGCTAAGCCTATACATGCTAATTTGTAAATGCAGTTTTAGAAAAAAATAATTAAAAAAGCATAAAATTCGATTTTCAAATGACTAAAATATCTTCTTAAATGAATATAACCTCAAAACGAAGTATGCAATCTGGTTTCTTCTAAATATAATGATACATTTTTTTAGAAAAAAAAATTGAAAATCGTTAGAGCCATCTTTAAAATACAATATTTTTTCTATATAAAATTTTGAAAGGACTTTTATAAAAAAAAAAATTGGTACGCCATTTTTAAGATATTATTTATCAACACCTAAAAACAAAATTTTATATTTATTTATATTTAATATTGAGTAGTTTTCGAATAAATGATTTTTCAAAAAAACAAAATACAATTTAAAATTTTTTTTTTTAAATCCAAAAAAATTTGGAAATTTTTTTACTAAATATTATTGCGGAAACTTAAAAGCATTCATAAAAAATAGGTTGAAATTGATGGAGTCATGAAGGGGAAATTCAGAATTATAAAAAAAAACGGTTCTATTGCAGGTACCGTTAATAACGGTTTTTGAAAAAATAGTTTTCATTTGAAGATAGACCTTATCCAAAAAAAATGTCCATGATTTTTTTAATCAAAATCGTAGGAACCATTTTTAAGAAAAATTAATTTTTCTAAAACCGGTTATTACAGGTATCGTTATTTTTGGTCCAAAAAAAATAATTATAAAAATGTCTGGGAATGGTCTCTAAAAAACTTCTCATACCAAGATTAAAGTAAATAGACCCATCCGTTTGGGCTGTGGTCTCTGATACATACAGACAGACAGACAGACAGACAGCCAGACAGACAGAATTGTCGGACTCATTTTTTTCTCATTCTCTATCATCGTAATGTCATGTTTGATTGTTATCTCAACTTTTTTTTTGTACGATTGCATTACTTGTTACCTATATCGCAAGTAAAAATTGGAACTACGGTATTTTTAGATATTCGTACTAAAGCAAGAAGGATTAATTAGGGTGATCTTAGAAAAAAGTTGAAAACCTATTTTTTTAACAAAAAATGGGAATGGACAATTCTATTAAATACATGAAAGTTCCATACACAAAAAAATGTGAAAAATTTACAACTCGAGATATGTCCGTTTTTAAGTTAAAAATGATTTAACAGATGTTTAATCGGTGAGTGTAAGAACCTTACAAGTCCAATTTTTGTTTTACAGCAAAAAAGAAATACAATAGAGTTTTACAGAAAAACAAACACATTTTTTTTTAAATAATGTATAGGATATTTTGGTGGTAAATAAAATTTTCTGCATACATTATTTTTATAAAAAGTTGATGGTTTTTGTATACAACTCTTATATATTTTGTTTGTTTTTAAATTTTTTTGATTCAATTGTACCCTGATTTTTTGTGAATTATTTTTCAAGCCTATATTTTAAGCATTTTTACTTTTAAACGTCCATATCTCGAGTTATAAATTTTTCACATTTTGTATTTATATAGTCTATCGGTTCCAATGTTAATCGCTTCTCTATCGCATCTAATTAAGAAAAAAGCTTTTTGACCTTTTTCTAAGTTCTTATTTACCCTAATGCAGTTCAAAATGTTAAAAAATCCAAGATATCTAAATTTTTTATATTAAATTTTCTTTGACAAAATATTTTTTTTACACCTCTAAGATCTGCATTATGGGTCGGGTATTGCTAAAAAATAACGAAAATTAAACTTTAAAGCGTGGCAACCCTAAGTCTTGACAAGATATTATTCTAGGCAACCCATGTGCAAACTGTTCCTTTAGACACTACCTACACTACTATAGGTCTTAACTGGTATAGCGGTGAGGGTAGGTCGTCCTATGGCGGTATCTTAGACTTATACTAAGTTTTTGAAAAATTCAATTTCACTGTCTGATTGTTTAAGAATCTGATAAATTAGTCCAGTAACCTTGTCGTTTTCTACGAAGGAGACTGTGCGTCAAATCCGGTAGTTCTGATTTTTTGCTGAGCTGTTTATGATGCTTAGCAGATATTAAATTCAATTTTTTGACCCAAAAAGTCAAAAAAAGAAAACAATTGTGAGGTTCAGACAGGAAGTGCAATTTTCTAAAAAAAATTACTTCACATGTGAAATTAACTATTTAAAGATAACGGTAATACCTACAAAAAAATCAAAGTGATGAGCCAGAAATGCCATTTACTGAAAAAAGCGCAAAAAAATCACAATCTTTGGCTTAACATCATAAAAAACTCAGCAAAAAATCAGAACTATTGGATTTGACGCAAGGTCTGATGTTTATATATGTAATTACTGTACTAAATGTCTTCCTTTGGCAGTTAACTGTTTGTTTATGTGATGATTGAAAAATCGTCTCTAGTGTCAAATTAGTTGGACAGTAAAAAAGTCTATTAGAGTAAAAAGGATCCGTGGGTCAAGGTTAAAAAAAAAGCATCAAGTGGTACGAAAAGAAGCAAGGCGTGAGCCTAATATTCCGAAAAAGCAAATACTTCATACGTACCGAAGCCTTCAGTAGAGAAAATAGTGATCGCTGCTAATAATGCACTGAAAAACGAAGAAGTTCAACTTGATGTAGAGATACCGCAAGCAGTTTCTAATTTATCGAGTGAAAGCTAATAACTCCGTCTCCGAGGAGGTACCTTCTTTCTGAAGAGTGGATTGTCAGGTGTCAAAGGAAGGAGTGTTTCTTGCCTTTGGCAAGATAATAGCGAATATTGTTTTAGAAGAGCGATAAAAAGAGTGGACTCTGACATGGAAAGGCTATGTTCGGAATCATGTCCAATTCATTCAGTTGTACTACTAATCTACGTCGTTTACGCTAAAATGGACAAACCATGCTTATTTGTTGGTGTATTACGTGAAAAGTCACATCCGATGTCAAAATAAATATGGCAAATGGCTCTGAATAAGTTTCTTGATTTTATGATCTAACCTTTTCTTTATTACATTCAGACAGACCATGTATTAAATGATGTTTAAAATTCTATACGAAGTGTAAAGTGCCAATGGATTCGACATAAGCTTCAAACGACAACAACGATATCTTTGTATTAAAAGTGACGTTTTTAATTTAAAATCAGTGGAATGTTTGCTAAACAATCTAATCTTTCCAATTCCATGATGTTATCAACTCAACAAGACAACAACAACATACCTAGTGGACCAAAAATGATCCAAGATCAATTATCATATAAAACTTAAGGTTTTTTACTTGTTTTTATTTAAATCAACTGCCAAAATTGAACCTTTATGAAGTCCTGGGGTTTTCAACTTTCCAGCGTTTAAAAAAACAAGAATACTAACCCCGTCCCGACCAGTCATACCTACATTTTTGTTTTCACATCAATTGTGAACTGTGTATGTTTTGCAGTATTTTTATGGGATATTCCAACAAAAATACATATACAATACATCCTTCTTAGCAAGTTTGTACAAAGTGATGAGTGTATTATAAGAAGAAAAAAAAAAAAAAAAAATTTGTGCTAACAAGTCCTTATTTTGTTAAGTAAACTAATCCAAATAATCATGCATTCATACTTACGAGTTCTAAAGTGATTTTTTATTTAACAGCTTTTAATAACCAAAATCTCGTTTCTCAACAACCCCTCGTCAAAAAAAAAAGTCTATAGTAAATCAGCTCATTTGTATAAACAATGTTGATGCATTAATCTATACGTGTGTGAGTGATTACAAAAAAAAATCCACTTAAGTGAGTTTTCCTGTTTCCTATCCTATTTGTCGGTATCTATCTAGTATATGTATACCCCAGTTCCCTTTTTCGTTTTTATGTAAAATCAAAAAAAAAAAAAATCCTCTAAAATAACCTCTTTTTCACTTTTAAATAACTTAACCCCCAAAAATTACTAAACAGCCGACCATCAGAATAGAATCCCAAACCACCCCTCATTTATACAAAACTCTCACATAACTCGCTGCTGCCGCCGTCGCCGCTGGACCGGGATTTTCGCTATACCCATCCATAAAGGATTTTCAAAATACAAAAAAAAAAAAAAAAATACACACACACAAAATAACGAAATAGTGTTTGAGTTAATAGTTTTGTCCTGATCCGGCATTCGGTCCCTTTTCTTTTATACGATACCCAACCCCATCATGTTTTTCTTATTTAAACAAAATTAAATAGCTAGCGTGAAACGGACATTGCAAATAAGAGAGGGGTTGCTTTTGCTTGCTGGCTGTTTGTCAGCGGCTAGAGAGATAGCCTCTTTCAAAACACACACGTCCCAATATAATGTATGTTCGTTAGTGGTGCAAAAGAAAAACATCTATGCTATACTATAATATGTGTACTGACATACCTACATACCTACATATATGTATACACAAATTGTATGTATATTATAAGCGCGGTAGTCAAATCAACCCTTCGCCACCATTATATAGTGAGTCGTTGCTGATGCTCGGCTATTTTAACCTTCGTCTTTTGCCAAAGCAGCAGAAATATTGTAGAAAAACCAGCGGCCGAGATAGGGAGGGTTGAGTGAATATGTGTAGGGGTTCTGCTCCAGCTTGGCAGCAGCACCCCACGGACATGGGTCGGCCATTTGATGAAAAATCTACTTACAAACAAAACCAATTTCTTATGCTGTCCACTCTACGTGCCATATCCGCAAAGAAGGCCATGACCACCCCAATTCCTCACCCCCTACCACCACCACCACCACCACTACTGCTGGCGTCCCCTGATGATGGCAAGGATATTCACATGTTATTTTTGCCCACACTATATACATCTAAATATACAGAGCACACACTATACATCCTTGGTCACACATGAGACACGCGAAAACGTGTGTAGGTGGAATTTTCTTGCCATTTCGCAAGATGAAAAACGGAAAAATTGCAAATCTAATGGCTTCAACTTGGTCGCATAAAGTTATTTTAAATTTGATGAAAATATACACTCAGAGTAATAATATTTTTGTTTTCGTTTGCGGCTAGTGAATATCCTTTGAATTATATGAAAATCATTTGCTGCAAAGTTAATACAATGTCTGCAAATGGTTTTCATTCATACATTTGAACTAAATTTGAATTCTATTACAGCAAACATTATGCAAAACAACCCATTCGTTTGGAGGTTATTTCCATGAGTTGATTGCAGCAAGCGAAATGCTTCCTATACATCTAAACACCTTTTCGTTTAGTAGTAAATTCTATCGATTGCAGCAAATGAATAAATTGTTTGCGACAAACTTTCTTAGAAAGTTATTTGCGCCAAACAATTTCACTTCTAGTGTAAATATACAATTCATTTACAAAACATGATTGCAGAAAAAAGAAATTCAATTTACTCCATATTTGTGGTGTTCATATGCAATCTATGCTACACAAAAATCAATTAGTTCGTGGTGCAATGGCAACAGACGAGCTTGGGAAACAAGTGGTCGCAGGTTCAATCACTGGTCTTCTTACGCTAAATATTTTTTTTTTATTTAGTCGTTCGCCATAAAGTGTTTTACCCTAACGAATTTAAGAGTTTGCAGCAAACGAATTGAAATCGAAAAATTATTGTCGTACAATCGAAAAGTGGTTTGACGCAAACAATTCGCTCTCTTACTTTATTCTATTTTTTACTTTGTTAGGCTAATCATTAATTATACAGTCCGTAGCGGAATGATAAGATACTCGCTTCGTAAGAGAGAAGTCGCAGGTTCAATCACCGGTATTACTCTGAACTTTTTTTTTAATCGTTCACAATGGTGTTTAACATTAACGAAATTACTTATTAGCTACAAACAAAGTCGAAAAATCGTTCAGCAAACCTAAAACTCGTTTGGCAAATTTTTTCGTTTGCCGCAAACGATTTGTTCTCGTAGTGTAGTGTTAAATGAAAATATAAAAGTATTTTGGTGGGTCACTTTATTGGTTCATTTGCATTCTTTTGCGTTCATTTGCATTTATTTTCTTTATTGTTTGTTCTCATTTGCATTCAATATTTCATACTTTCGCATGCAATTTTGTGTTCATTTCTATTTTGTTTGTTATGATTTGCTTAGACTTACCCTTTTGTGCGGTTCGTTGCAAATCATTGGCTTTTATTTGCATTAGTTTGCATTCATTTGCATCAGTAGTTTAGTTCATTTTAGTTAATCTTAGTTAATTTTAGTTTATTGGGATCAATATGCGTTGACTTGCATTCATTCAAATAATTCTATAATATTCATTTGAGTTCATTCTCATTAATTTTTGCATTCATTTACCATAATTTCCGTTTCATTATCATCATCATCATCGGCTGGACAACCGGGGTCCGGTCCTGGCCTCTTTCAACAAGTCACTCCACCTATCCCGGTCTCGAGCCGACGACGCCATCCAGTTGCGCACCCCAAGGCTTCGGGCGTCCTGGTCTACGCCATCTCTCCAGTGCAAGCATGGTCTTCCACGCTGCCGTCTACCATAGAATGTACCACAAAAGACTTTCCGAGCAGGTTCCTCTTCGCTCATACGAGCTAGGTGCCCTGCCCACCGGAGTCTACCGAGCTTAATTTTTGTCACTATGTCTGCTTCAAGGTAGATTGCGTACAACTCATGATTGTACCGTGCGTCTCCGGAATCGTCCTTCCTCACATATGGGGCCAACAATTCTCCGTAAGACTTTTCTCTCGAACGCGGCTAAGAGGTCACAGTGCCTTTTGCTAAGCACCCAAGTCTCGGATCCATACATGAGTACTGGCAGGACCATGGTCCTGTTCAGCAGCAGTTTTGAAGTTATGGTTAGATTTCTGGATTTGAATAGCTTTGACAGACTGTAGTAGGCTCTGTTGGATTTGAGAAGCCGCCCGCGTATTTCTTCTTCTATGTTGTTATCGGCTGCTACTGTTGACCCAAGGTATTTAAAGGATTGCACCACTTCAAATTCGTGCTCCGCTACCTTGATTGTTTGACCAACTGTTCTTCTCGCATTCGACGCCACCATGTACTTTGTTTTACCTTCACTAATGTGCAGCCCCAGATTTTGTGCCCGCCTGCTCGATCTGGATGAAGGAATCGTGTACAGCTTGTTCGCTTCTTCCGATGATGTCGATGTCGTCTGTGTAAGCCAGTATCTGGCTGGACCTGTTGACGGTGGTCCCTCTTGTTGCCGTGCCAGAGTCACGGATTGCTTCCTCCAACGCCAGGTTGAAGAGGAGGCAGGCCAAACCATCCCCTTGTCGGGGTCCATTAAAGATGTTGATTGGTCTGGATAGCAATCCGGCTATTTTAACTTGGCTTGTTACGTTGGTCATAGTAACCCTACATAGTCGTGTCAATTTATTTGGGATGCCGTATTCTACCCTGGCTTTGTAAACTTCTACCCTGGCTATGCTATCATAGGCGGCCTTAAAGTCTATAAACAGATGGTATGTTGGGATGTTAAGTTCTAGACATTTTTCCATCGCCTGCCTAAGGGTAAAAATCTGATCAGTTGTTGATTTGCCTGGAATGAAACCACACTGATAGTGTCCGATGATGGTTTTAGCGTATGGGGTTATCCGGTCTTGTAGGATAGAGGAGAGTATCTTATAGGCGGTACTTAACAACGTGATACCTCTATAATTGCTGCACGTTGTGTTTGCTTTCATTTTTATTTGCATTCATTTCATTGTATTATTTTTCATTTATTGGCACTCATTTGAAATTGTTTGCATTCATTGTGATTCATTTTATTTCATTTGAGTTCATCTGCATTTATTTGAATTCATTTGCATTCATTGACATTCATTTGCATTCGTTATGATTCATTCTCCATAAGATTTATTTATTCCTGAAATGAATAATTTGTTTCACCGTTTAATTTAGTTCGCACCTGATGGCTTAAAAGTTCATTCATTTACTTTGATTGTGACTAGTAAACTCTGAATTGGGTGTCTAAATCTCAATTTTGTTTGTGGCCACAATACGTATCCTTTCTAAGACGACCTAGTAGGTACGGTAGAAAGGAAAGGAAAAATCCCAACTCATAATGTGTACCATGTTTCGTGTTGTTAGAGTGTGGACCAAAGTCTTTTGTGTTCACAAAAGCGCGCTGGTCACTGTCACAAGCAATTTGTGCGCGTCCGTCATCCCATACGTAGATATGCTAAGAGTCATATACGACACACGACAATTGTAAGGTTTTTCTCTTACGTTGTTGTTCTAGACGCTTTTATTTTTTTTTTTGTTGTTAGCACACACACGGTATGTTGTCGTATTATGCGATCATTATTAGTACGTGAACGTATGGTACACATGCAACGCTACTGCCTGTGCCGCTACTGGCCAGCGGGAGCTGACATAACATTAAGCAGATGGGGTGTCATCAGCAGGAGAGGGGTATGGTGAATCTGTCTGTCTGTTCACTAAAAAATCCTTGAAAGTGAAAAATAGAAAATACTCGTACTGCTATCGGATATGTGACGGTATATCCTTAGGATTTCATTAAAAATAAAACAAAAATAATTCTCTCCATCTCCACACATCTACTTTGAGTTTTTCTTCATTATCCTTCAATCAACATCATATGCATAGAATAGGATGTGTATACGTAGTTTTGTTCGTTCCTGAATATGCCACAAGCTATATTTTTAGTTATGTGTGTGTCGCTAATCCTAAGGAAGAACTAAAAATATATAAAGTAGGTATAAGAATTTCTCGCGTGTCCAACATCCACAACGGATGGCGGCGATACTGTTGCGGCATTATTCTGATTGATATGTTTGGACACAGAAGCATTATAGGTGCATTATAGAAGTATGTGGTAGGTTTAAGTTCAGTGGGGTCAGAAATAGAAACACTTCTAGTTTTTTGCTATTTTATTTTATTTTAACTTAAGGTTTTGATGGATATGCATTAAAGCCAAAGCACAGCAATTGACAAAAAGTTCTAATATTTGGCAGCACCGTTGCTTTTTTGTAAGCATCAGCTGGAGATACTGGGATATTTTCTCTCATCTGTTGGCAAATTTTTACGCTCTTCCTTTGAAGCTAACAAACAAGGGATGTCTTCTTTATATGCTTCATAGCCTTGCAAAACATTCTCTACATCTTCGTCGCTGAAGTTATCGAACAGCAACTTTTGCAACTGCCCGATTCTTTGCATGGGAGCGCTAGGGAACCTGGATGACATTTCATTTAACATATAATTCAGAAATGGAGTATATATTGAAAGTCGGTAATATTCTTCAACTGACTGAGTCTGAATGTTCGGCCGATTTGTTTGACGGCCGGTGTTTCTGCGGACCGTGATTACTGCACCAATTTCATTTGCGATGGCCTAAGCCTGATTGAAAAGTTTTTTGAATGTGTTCGTACTAGTTATGATCGGCAGAAGGGCAGCGTGATTCCTAAAATATCAGAGAGGATTACCAAGCTTATGAGAAACTCCGACGATATTATACGAAAATGGAGGTGTATCACTTCTTTTGTTTCCTTGATCTTGATCAGCCATTTTTTGCAATATTTCAGGAAGACATGGCTAAACGTCCAAAAATTTCAAAACCGCTTTATGTCTTTGTCTTTCCACCCATCTGGTCTCACACATTTTTTTAATATATTCTGTTTTTCCTTTGTCAGATGAACTTGCGTTTCTTCTCTAAGGAGATGTATTCGTTGAGCTGAATCACGAAAGAAAGTTGCTACACTTGAGATAACCCCTACAGCATTTCTTATGCTGGGCACGGTGCAATCTGTACTAATAGCTAAGTTGAGTCGGTGTAAACAAAACAGAGACATGGTTTGAACTCTGCAGGATGTTTCGCATAGCATAAGGTATGCTAAATAGATCGAACCTTAATGTTAGAAAAAAGTACATCCTGCCGAAGACAATTGGAAAGTGCAATGAAATGTTGTAGGTTCTTACTAAAATATATGAACAAACAACCCTCCCAGCTACCAGGAACAAAATCGTTGTTAAAAAGTTTATTTTATGGCGGTTAAATTGTTTTCATTCAGCATTGCGGACAGATTGAAACAAATTAAACCTTTAGAAACATACTTTTCGTCGTTTCTTTATACACAAAATATACGAAATCAATATTTTTCATTTTTTGTATAATTTTAAGGCTTTTAGCTTCATTTATTCATTCATTCTTCATTCATTCTTCATTCATTCTTCATTCATTCTTCATTCATTCTTCATCCATTCTTCATTCATTCTTCATTCATTCTTCATTCATTCTTCATTCATTCTTCATTCATTCTTCATTCATTCTTCATTCATTCTTCATTCAATCTTCATTCATTCTTCATTCATTCTTCATTCATTCTACATTCATTCTTCATTCATTCTTCATTCATTCTTCATTCATTCTTCATTCATTCTTCATTCATTCTTCATTCATTCTTCATTCATTCTTCATTCATTCTTCATTCATTCTTCATTCATTCTTCATTCTTCATTCATTTTCATTAATTTTTCATTCATTCTTCATTCGTTCTTCATTCATTCTTCATTCATTCTACATTCATTCTTCATTCATTCTTCATTCATTCTTCATTCATTCTTCATTCATTCTTCATTCATTCTTCATTCATTCTTCATTCATTCTTCATTCATTCTTCATTCATTCTACATTCATTCTTCATTCATTCTTCATTCATTCTTCATTCATTCTTCATTCAATCTTCATTCATTCTTCATTCATTCTTCATTCATTCTTCATTCATTCTTCATTCAATCTTCATTCATTCTTCATTCATTCTTCATTCATTCTTCATTAATTCTTCATTCATTCCTCATTCATTCTTCATTCTTCATTCATTCTTCATTAATTCTTCATTCATTCTTCATTCATTCTTCATTCATTCTTCATTCATTCTTCATTCATTCTTCATTCATTCTTCATTCATTCTTCATTCTTCATTCATTCTTCATTAATTTTTCATCCATTTTTCATTCGTTCTTCATTCGGTGTAGGTTGCTCGTTCTTAGTT
Source organism: Meliscaeva auricollis (assembly GCA_948107695.1). Taxonomy (NCBI): domain Eukaryota; kingdom Metazoa; phylum Arthropoda; class Insecta; order Diptera; family Syrphidae; genus Meliscaeva; species Meliscaeva auricollis. The sequence continues at coordinate 74,101,905 of OX403616.1, read as the reverse complement.
GAATTTTGATAAAACTATTTTCAAGTTTTTGAAGCTTTTATAGCATGTACACTGTACAGTTATGTATGATACATCAAATTAAAGGTAATCTGATCGTGATGCTCAGCAGTTGAGTCATAGATTTATGAGGCTTGGGAAAATAGTAATTAAGGTAATAGTAATAATCCGTATTAGACTCTTAATTTTTGTTTTATTATGTGCATAATTAATTTTTCAATAAAACATCAACTTAACCCATATCAACATCATTTTCGAAGTTCTAAAAAATATTTGATTTTGGAAAATAGTTTTTGACTTGAAAAGTCGATTTTTTTAGAATCTTGTTCTAATCCAAAACTAATCATTATTTCAATTTGTCTAGTACTATAATGTAGCCTTTATACTTTTCGAGATGTACAAAAAGGTTTTTTGTTCTTTTATCCCATTTTGCCCTAACTTCCCGGTAAAAAAGAACATGTAACTTCAAAAAAATACTGGTCACCGCCCCCCAATTCCCAAATCAAAAATCAAATAAATGAAACATTTTCGTGGTTAATCCATTGCTTCCCAAAAATGATCCAGCAGCAACAGGAAAAATTTAGGAAAAACATTTTTTTTTAATTTTTCACAAAAATAAAATCAATATTGAGAAGCGAAAGTCTAGAACTTTTTTAAGAAGCCCTTGGACTTGGGATTTAAAAAGAGGCTTCAGGTGCTCTTGAAAGTGTAGATAGGTGCTAAGACCGTTTTCGTTAGTTTTATCATGAAATTCTTTGTATGTAGTTTTGATTAAATTTTTTTTTATTGCTGCTTGCTGATTTAAAAACTTCACTTGGAATGACTTTTGGAGTCTGAATTTTGAAAGAGGTAATCCTATGAAATTTTAAAAAATTTGAGAGCTTCACGCAAGTACCATTAATTTTGATCTTTCAAATATTGTTTTTCAATAATTCCTCCAGTTCACCGCCCAAACTATGCAAAAAGTAACTTCAACGCAGTGGTTGAAATATGGTTTTAGAATTCAACAGGCCGACAAAAATTTTAGGTCCACTTTGCAGCCCTAATGTCGGTTTACATTGGTATCTTCACTTTCATTTTGTGTACTATGGTACTTTAAGAGTAAAACGCAAGTAAGAAATTCTCCCAACCAAATTAAAAATCAAAAAAAGGTGGCGCCACTGTATGAACCTAGAAGACGGTCAATGTTGAAACAGAAGAAAAACTGCACCCAGCCAAGGCAATACAAAAAAACCATAGGTCCCGCTCAAAATATACAAACATAAAATGGAAAAATACAAAGTCCCATGGACAGGGACACATCAAGATGATGCCTGTAAAAAAGGGTCGCTCGCGGCAAAAATTTTCCTAGCAATAGATCACATACGAATGTTTAATGTTTTCAAAGGACCCGTCCATCGCCATCATCGTCGTCTTTCATCCGCGCGTTCCTTCTACACACACAAGTGAATCTATTCCTTTTCTCGCATATGTATAAAGATGGGGTATGCGATTGTGTCAGGTGGCCTTATGGCAAACGGCTGAAGGGTGAAGCGTAGAACTGTGGGGGGGATTTATTTGAAAGATGATGTTTGATGCGGACTGCGGTATCTACACGTACACTCGTATGAAAAGTCCACGAACTGGACTCTCCCAGCAGCGTGTAGGCTTCAGTTTTTTTTTTTTTGCTGCTTTCTATACGTATTACAATGAATTGAAATACAATATATATGTAAGTCCAAATATATCCTCTCATTCCTTTTGCATATACACATACATACGATACACAGTACACACATGATGTATGATGGAGAGAAAAAAAAGGAAAACAAGGGTACAAAAAGAAATCAAGCCAAGGGGTGGGGACTGAGGAGGGGGAGAAGGCTGATGATGTGGAGAGGAAGTCCATCCGCTGTCAGGATAATAGCGAAAGATTTCTGGACCGTTGCCGATGACTTTCAAGCGAAAAGCATCAAAGAAAATGCGGCTAAAGGATGTGGACATGGTGCGGGGTTGAGTTATTTTAGGCCGATGCGGATGTTGGTGCTAGAGACCGCTAGTACAGAACAAAAAAATACAAAATACAAAAAAAAAAATTAAACTTTGAGAGCTCTTAGGCTATCGGGATGAGACAGCATGTTTCGTTCGACTTAAATTCCTTGTTGTTTTTTTTTGTTGTTTTTTTTGAAAAAAAGAAGTAGAAAATGAAGAAGATGAAGAGGAAAAAAAAATTGAAAACTGGGTAAAAAGGACCCTTAGGGCGAAATTGGATTTTTTCTTTTGCTCCTAGTTTTTCCTTGTGATATGTATTATTGTTGTTTTCTTTTTTTCGTGGTACTTTTATATTTGAAGAGGTATTTTTTTCTGTATATCGGATATGTTTTGAATGGCGCCCAATATAGGATCTAAATTGGAAAGACGAATTAGTAAATATAATTTTACTTTCGAGTGTGGCTCAAAATTTTTGGATTAAAGTAATGTTAGAAAACAGAATTCAAATTTAGGAAGTTTTATTTCTGTATGGAAACATTGAATCTATTTTCTTAAATTATGTTTCAAAAAAGGAAATAGGAAGAAGAAATTTGTTAATAAATGGTATAGCCATTTTTTTTAAGTTGCAAGAATTTTTTTGAAACCAATATTTTTTGAGCATAAACGCCACTGAAATTTTAAGTATTTAAGGTTTTTTTTAATCAATTTAGGTGATAACGATTAATTAATTCGTTTATTTTACAAAAGGATAAGGAGGCTCCACTACTTCAAGATGAACACCCTATGCTACCGCCACCAAGCATAGAAAACGTTGAGAAGGCTATAGGACGGCTCAAGAAAAACAAAGCCCCGGGAGCCGATGGCATACCAGCCGAATTATTCCACCACGGTGGGCCAGCCTTACGTGAAGCAATTCATGATATGATAGTGCACGTATGGGAGCATGAAGAAATGCCAGAAGATTGGCGAAAAGGTATTATATGCCCCATACATAAGAAGGGAGATGTCACAACGTGCAGCAATTATAGAGGTATCACGTTGTTGAGTACCGCCTATAAGATACTCTCCTCTATCCTACAAGACCGGATAACCCCATACGCTAAAACCATCATCGGACACTATCAGTGTGGTTTCATTCCAGGCAAATCAACAACTGATCAGATTTTTACCCTTAGGCAGGCGATGGAAAAATGTCTAGAACTTAACATCCAAACATACCATCTGTTTATAGACTTTAAAGCCGCCTATGATAGCATAGCCAGGGTAGAACTTTACAAAGCCATGAGAGAATTCGGCATCCCAAATAAATTGACACGACTATGTAGGTTGACCTTGACCAACGTAACAAGCCAAGTTAAAATAGCCGGATTGCTATCCAGACCAATCAACATCTTTAATGGACTCCGACAAGGGGATGGTTTGGCCTGCCTCCTCTTCAACCTGGCGTTGGAGAAAGCAATCTGTGACTCTGGCACGGGGCTACACATTAGTGAAGGTAAAACAAAGTACATGGTGGCGTCGAATGCGAGAAGAACAGTTGGTCAAACAATCAAGGTAGCGGAGCACGAAATTGAAGTGGTGCAATCCTTTAAATACCTTGGGTCAACAGTAGCAGCCGATAACAACATAGAAGAAGAAATACGCGGGCGGCTTCTCAAATCCAACAGAGCCTACTACAGTCTGTCAAATCCAGAAATCTAACCATAACTTCAAAACTGCTGCTGTACAGGACCATGGCTCTGCCAGTACTAATGTATATGGATCCGAGACTTGGGTGCTAAGAAAAAGGCACTGTGACCTCTTAGCCGCGTTCGAGAGAAAAGTCTTACGGAGAATTGTTGGCCCCATATGTGAGGAAGGACGATTCCGGAGACGGTACAATCATGAGTTGTACGCAATCTACCTTGAAGCAGACATAGTGACAAAAATCAAGCTCGGTAGACTCCGGTGGGCAGGGCACCTAGCTCGTATGAGCGAAGAGGAACCTGCTCGGAAAGTCTTTTGCGAAATGCGGATAACACCAAATGATACACAAATCGTGTCATTATGTCATTAATTGCTGTTATCCAATTCATCGTTCAAATTCAGATGGTTTCGTGCTTTTTTACACAAACATTTGCAATTTTCTTATACAAATTTTGTTTTTTTTTTTCGATTTTGTATTTTAAAAATGCCATTTTCTTCTGCGTAAATAATTCCGAGTTATTGGGGCATCATGACCCTGTGATCCATTCCCCTTCATTCCCCACTTAGTTCTTATCTATTCACACTCTATCATAAGCGATTTTAAAATCAATGAACGTTGGTATATTCAATTTTTCGGTTTTTTTTGTGCAGATTTGGACTGGCTGGTAGTTGATTTTGAACTACTGAAGTCCCATTAATAAGGGCATTTTAAATCACTTTTGAGAATAACAACTTAACAAATTTTCATTCTTCAACACAATTTTGAATAAAGATTTTCTTTTTGAGATTTAAAACACAATCTTATAATTTTAGATCCTTCAGTGCTTTACAACTTGTTCTTTATCACGGCTAAAGGCTTTTGAAACTCACTTTTGAAACCTTACACCAAAAAAATTACTCTTCCCTTCTTTGGCAAGATTTTGCAAATTGCAATCAATTAAATTTTCTTGTGGCTTTATATTCCAAACCAACTCAAGGACCAAAGTTAAATAATAAATTAATTCCTGCAATGCCACACGACTTCTCGTCAATGTCACTTTCAAGTTTCAAAGCCAATTTCCTGAGCTCATTACATTCCACGTTTTTTTACGCGTCATTATGAGCACACTTAACAGAACACCCCTTAGACCAATTATTACAAAATCACTGTTTACGCATCCTTCATTCCATAAATCCACCCTATAAAGCCCAGAGTAGATGAGATGTGTGGCATCAACGATTTATATCCACATGTACCGTGTCTCGTCAGACTTGTTCCATGTCAAATCGAAACCAGTCAGATGGTCACACGCGCCGCGGATTCCATCGCACATTCAAGTGAAAAAGATGAATGGACGAGCAAGCTGCTAGAAAGGATATTTTTCCAACCAAATGTCATATGCAAATGCGAGATCATATACAGGCGCGAGTGACCTTTACCTGTCGCCTGCGTATAGCCATAGCCGTCACCGTGGTTCTCGTTTTTCATCATCCCCGTCTCTCGGTGTTGTTGTGGTCGTTGTTGTCGTCATCGCTTTATCAGTCCTCGTTTTATTGCTAGCCATTGTCGCTGTCGTCCTTGGTCTTTGCTTGATAAGGCGCGTGTGTGTGCTTTTTTTTGTATTTTCTGGTGGAAGCACACACAATTTTCTCGTTGATTGGGGTGTCGCTTCTCGCATTCTAATTTATGCGAAAACTCTGAAATTCCTGAATCCTGTTTGTGTTGTGTGCAACACGTGTCCTTTTGATAAACAGGAGGCGATAAATCGGAGCGCGAATATGCTTTTTTTATGTGCCAACAGGGAAACAGGATTTTTTTTTTCTCGACGCCACCGATCCGGTGTTTGCGAACATACGTGTACTTGATGAGTACATGCGATAGGGACATGTTTTGGTTTCGAGGGACCAGGTTGAAGAGGAGGATTACTGGGGTCTTATGGGTATATTGATGGGGAGGCTGTCCGTCCAGCCAGACTGTAATTGAGCTGTTAACGATTTTGTGAATATGCTGTGCTATGCTTTGCTGTGCGTACCTTGAACGATATCAACCTTCGTCTGAGGTATGAGTTTGCTTTTTTAATATGCCATTTATCCTTTTTTTATCAGCGAAATATATTTTGACGCGTTAAAAAGGCAGCAAAATTAAGTACTGAAATGTAAATTGTATTTTGGGGTCGAGAAAGGGTTTAACTTCAGTAGGTAGAGTGTATTAAATATTTAAGTCATTAGGGAGGTGTGACGCTGGCGTGTTAATTTAATTTTAAGGGATTTATGTAAGCATATGATTTTAAAAGAGTTCTTTAAAATCAACACCGTGCTTTGGTAGGAAGCTTCTGCCTGAAAGAAAAAAACGAGTGAATTGTTTCTTATTTAATCATGTTGGTATTTTGGGGAAACAATTAAGCAATATTTTTGTGGAGAATGTAGTATTTTACGATAAATTGAAAAATGTTCGGGGATTTATTCTATTGAAAGATTTATTTTGTATTTTTAGTTGGAATACAAGGCAGAAGAGAAATCTTCTAGAAGTATTGGAAACTTAGAAAAAAGATCTTAAACATTTGTTATAGATTGAGAAACAAGCTGTATGTGCAGCCTTCAGTTTATTGAAGACATTCAAACATTGATGTCTGTTTCGAGTAGCTACTCTCTTGAAGAAACAATCAGTATGGAACAACTGGTGTCTAACAAATCATGTTTTTTGAAACAAAACATTAGAAGCCTTTCGCTATCAAGAAAGCTAAACTCCTTCTTAGGTTGCAGCGACTTATAGCGGAGGAAATTGGCATAAAAGCACTAGTTGCAAACTTGGCAGCAGTTTTTATAATATTGGATACAAAATCATCAGCTAGATCAACCGACAGGAAAAAGGACTATTTTTTTGTGAAATAATTTTCAAATTATTTTCAAATAAAGGTTTCTTAAGGACGAAAAACGGGATTATTAAAATTTTACTTGGATTTTGAAGAAAAAGAACAGTAGGGGAGAGTGGGTACAAAAGTAACAATTTGTATATTTTGTGCCATAACTTTAAAACCAAAATACATAGCCAAACAAAACAACACTTATATTGATGAGTGGACATTTGCTTATCGTTTAATACTTTTTTTCCTTTTGACTTTCTTTTTTCTACGAAACCATGCTATGTAAAAGAGGTGAAAGTCGATTGTTACAATCGTCCTTCCCGTTGTACCAATTGTTAAACGATGAAAGGACTGTTGCAACACCATACAAATGTAATAGAATAAACGAAAAATATTGGTTAACTTCACATTTATTCTACAAATCCAAAATTAAAAATGTTTTACGAGGTGTTCCATTAGGTTAATGATTTATTAGTAGCTTCAATACTGACGATGGATCCTTCTTTTGTATTTCCGTATAAAAATGTCTCCGAATTGTTTTTTTTTACGATTTTTATAATGACCTTTGTTGGTTTATGGAAAGTAGTTGTAAGACCCGTTTAATCGATGTTAAATAGATCTTATGACTGAAATTCACTGATCCTGCTGATGCAGTTTTCGTTACAAACGGCCACTCAAAAAATGTTACAAACTTCCACATCCCTTTTTTATATAAAAGATTCGATTTAAAAAAAACTATTGAGTCGATAATAGGAAGATTAACTCCATTAAGTTTAGAATAAAGTCAACTTTACCGCTACCACTTTATTAAAAAAATAATTGTTTGACAAAAATAAATTGCAAAACTCGCCAAAAAGCATTTTAATACAAATTTTACGTTTTAAGCTTTATGTGGCACAATTCAGTACTTTGACATTTGATTTTTTGTGGGTGCATTCACGAATAAATTGCTAAGAATCCTACAGTCAAAAATGAAAGCAAACGGCTGGCCGACTTCGACGTGGTGGAGATTGGTCAAAATTGTATGGAGTACAAACGTTCAGCAGCCAAAAAAAAATGTTGCTAAATATTGATGTGGTTTAGTCCTCCAAATATTGTGCAGAAGTTTTACCACGATGACATACGTCAAAAACGAATAAAATGCATTTTCGTTTTTCCACATTTTATATAGATTTCCTTAATATTTCGATCAAGAATGGAAAAGGACAAAGACATTTATCACATTACTGAATTATTAAAATAAGAAAAATTCCATTTATCTTGTATTTAGAACAAGAGCCCGATGCAGTGTGATGTACCTTGGATTTTATAGCTGAGGTATGCTCGTTGGGTCCAGGGTCAATCGAGGGAGGTACTGAACTTTTACGGCGTTAACTCTGGTGTTTTGATGAATGCGGCAACTCCGGTCTCTGCTCTTGGCGGTCCTTCTTCCCTGGTTTGCGTGTAACGCAATGCTGGGTTCTAACCGGTTTTCAACAGAGTGACCTCTGGTTGTTCCACGGTTTCTAACCGGTTTTTAAACAGAGTTTCCTCTGGTATTTTCGACGGCTTTTAACCGGTTGCTCTTGAAGTTTCCTTCGGTTTTTCAACGACTCTTAATCGGTTTAGCTTTAAGGTTTCCCTTAGCTTTTCAACGGCTGTAAACCGGTTGCTCAGAGTTTCCTTTGGATTTCAACAACTTTTAAACGGTTTGTCTACGGTATGGTACCGGCTATACATAAACTTTAGATCCCTTACCGCTGGTGGGGGGAAATCTTCGGTATCCGTATGGTGTTAGGCTTTAAGTTAAACACTCTCAACTTTCTTTTTGCTGGCCGTTCGGTGCATTCTTATTAATATATCTGGCACTTCTCTGGTATTTTCTACGGCTTTTAACCGGTTGCTCTTGAAGTTTCCTTCGGTTTTTCAACGACTCTTAATCGGCTTAGCTTTAAGGTTTCCCTTAGCTTTTCAACGGCTGTAAACCGGTTGCTCACAGAGTTACCTCTGGATTTCAACGACTTTTAATCGGTTTGTCTACGGTATGGTGCCGGCTATACATAAACTTTAGATCCCTTACCGCTGGTGGGGGTAAATCTTCGATATCCGTATGGTATTAGGCTTTAAGTTAAACACTCTCAACTTTCTTTTTGCTGGCCCTTCGGTGCGTTCGTATTAATATATCTGGCACAAAGTTGATGCGAATTATAAGCATGATTCTCTTTTGAATTCACCACACTGCACATTGGACGATTGCGTGGGTGTTATCATAATTTGCTATCAGTGATGTGGATATGCTTGGCTAGGTACATGGGAGCGGTGATGCATTTGGGGTTGTTGTTGTTGCTGGTTGGTAATGAAGGTATGTATGTCGCATGCGTGTCGGCGGCTGGTGATGCTGATGCTGGTAGGTCGGTAGTTGCTTAGTCGGCTGGTGATGAGTTGTTTTGGGAGTAGTTTCTTGTTGTAGAGGTTAAATGTAATGCACGGGGCAGTAAGTCACCATGCGACGCTTTTCGGCGCAAGTGAGTATCGCAACTCCCGGTTTTTTTAACGTGGGCGACGACCTGGCCCCACTTCCTCCTGAATACTAGCCGTTGCCGTTTATGAGACGCCTTATAAAAACGGTGGCTAGTAATGATTATCCCGGCAAATGAATCATCTGGCATTGTTCTTTTGTTTTCTCTTTTGCGTTGTTGAATCATAGTAGCTTCAACTGCCAGCAGCTGCTGCTGTTGCCTTAGTGGCGGCGCGGCGTGTTGTTTGGCACTGGGTTTTGAATACCCTGTACCCCTGTGGATGACGGTGCGGGAGGCTGGATGACTACTCGCCGTCTTTGTTTTGTTATTGTTATTGGTAGTGCCGGAATGACCACCACCGAAGTCACCTTTGCCTTGATTGGCTTCAGCAGCGACTTTCGGCTGGCATTATCGGTTGTTTCCGTATTTTGGCGGGTCGGCAATTTTATGCGCGCCTGGTCGCTCGGTAGCTGGATGATGCTTCGGCTGGTTGTGGCTCGACTGGTTCCTGGTTTTGCTTGGCTTTGTTTGCTTACGTACAAATGGGTTGGGGGCTGCCATACTGCTAACCTCTGAACTTTTAATGATCGATGTGTCAATCTCATCATTCTTTTTATACCCTTTCAGGTCCCTCACGTGAGCGCGTACCAATTGTGCCCTTCTTCCGTCTATTCCAATTTTTCGCAAAACGGTAATAATAGGTGATTCTAATCTTATTACCTGATATGGACCTTCGTATTTTAGAGCTAATTTTTCGGTGAATTGGTTTGCCGCGGAGGATAGTACTTTTTTTCGTTTGTACACATATTCTGCAATAAAAAAATTAATTTTTTGGATTTTAAAAAGAAAAATTTAAATTTTTTTTTTGAAATACCTACCATTTTTTCGAAAACTACTCAATATTTTTTTCAAAATTTAGTTTTTAGATGCTGATAAATAATATTTTACAAATGGCGTAGTAATTTTTTTTTTTATAAAAGTCTTTGCAAAATTTTATATAGAAAAAATAGTTTAAAAAAAAACGGCTCTAACGATCTTCAAATTTTTTTTTTCTAAAAATTAATCATTAAAGAAGCTATTTTAGTCATTTGAAAATAGAATTTTATGTTTTCTAAAAATGAATTTACAATTTTTTTTTAATTTAAATGTCTTAGCATACATAGTAACTTTATCTATAAGAGTAAGTACATGCGATCCAGTCGTGCAATTTATTTTTTTGATGAATTACAAAATACTAACCACTTTTTATTTCGCCTGAAAAAAATTTAAAATTGACTTTTCCGCTTTTCAATTCAATTGTTTTAAATGCGACTGCGAACCCTGCGAATTACGTTGACTCCTCGGGAGTAAAGAATTGCGAACTCCATAAAAGGCATGTACATTTCTTTGTATGAATCTATTCCTAGTTTATATTGTAAGGAAAAACAAAACCTTATAAAAATATGCCATTATTTTTATCGTTATAGTAAGTAGCTACTTTTATAACAAATGTCCAACCGCGGAAACATGATACAACTGTAAACATTTCATTGTATCCGGTAATCGAACAAGTATGTCACTATTATTCTTTCCTCTCTCATTGTCCCTCCCTACCCTCCCTCTCCCCATGAGGTTGTTAGTTATAAGTTTCCTTTAAGTGCTCTAGCGACAGTAGACAACCTATACACGTTCTCCATAGTCTACTGAATACGACTATATCTCATCTCGGGATCTGCAACTCAATTGCAACTGCATCAACTACCGCAGCAGCAGTTGTAGCACAGCATCACCCTTACTTTGACGACGACTACAACGACGAAGCCAATTCAGCGCATTTTTGTAGCACACAAGAAGGGGCTAACTCATACTGGGTTTGTGTATCATGTCCTCCTCATCATTGCTGTAGTCGTCTTCGTCTTCGTCGTCGTTGTTGCTGTCGTCCTCGCGACCTTATTCTCCAATTTAAACTATTTCCATCATCAGCAGGATTCGAAGGAGTTTCCGTAGCTTACGATGAGTTGCATTCTATATGGTCTCCCCTTTTTTCGTCCTTGTAAGCATCATCATCATCACTAGAACACCACCAGCAGCAGCAACAGCAACAACAACAACAACGCCATCATCAACAACTGCAGTGTGAGCGTAAATCAATAAAACACAATCGCGCGCGATTTTTCCCTATACATAGAGTTACTCTGCGTCTTCTACCCCTCCTCGAGAAGCAAGACTTCCTCAATCTCACATTCACATATAAGGACATACATACTATATGCAAGGATAGATGGAGGCATTTCCCTTCCTTGAAACAAGTGCACAAAGCGCACATAACCGAGTGGATTTCCGCTCAACATATTGCGGAGGATGCCACAAGAGCCTACTACAAGACTATGTACGTTTCAGTACAGCTGCCAAGCCCAAGCGGTAAGAGTAGCAACCGCGATGGCTACTTCAGTTGCGATACTATTATAGAAGACCAAAGTGGCGGAAGGGGCCGCCATCCAGCAGAATCTATTCAATATGGAATACACACAGTGCACCTATAAGAAGCGAACGAACAAAAAACTGCAAAAAGAGGGAGGGTCGACGACGCAAAAGAAAGAAAATAAAAAAAAAAAACTGCAGAAAACTTGGCCATTATAAGTGGATGTGCTCACATGATAAAAAGAAAGAAACCAGCGCGCCGTTTTGAGAACGGGTGGCCCCCTCCCCCCCCCCCCCTTTTTTTTCTAACTGGCCTTTCAAAGAATTTCCTCTGTTTTGCGGATTCAGTTGGAGGGAAAAGCGCGACTTTCTTCTACATTTAGATTCCAGATCTACTTCTCATCCTTGAAGCGTCACGTTGTGGCTTCGTGGAAGACACAACATATTACGGGGCTGTATTTGCTGACTAAAAGGCCTTGCTTTTTTTATTGTTGATGTAATTTTTAAAGAAAAATGAACAATTAAGATTAAAATTTGGGTTTTACCAAAATTTAGTATTAGTATTTATTTATTTCAAAATCGCTTACAAGGTAGGACATAAGTCTTATAAAGTATTGAAAGCCTCTAAATTAATTTAAGAAGTTAAATCAAACTACATAATGTATCTTTAACAATCTATTTACACGAGTTTATATAAAAGAAGTGAAAATGAAACTATAATATGAGATAAAAACGACTAAATAAATAAAAATTATCAATGATTTGCCAAATAATTAAAAAGTAACAATTTAAATCTTCTTGTGCTTCTATCACTTCTCATAACAACAGGCAGGGAGTTCCAAAGACGTATAACATGGACAAAAAATTGGCGTTCTGTAGTTAGAAAGTTGTATTGTGGTAAAATCAGAGCAAAAGACCTTGTAGAATGAGTGAAACTCAGCTTAACATGAAGATAGTCAGGTTGTTTTTTGTTTGAATGAGTTCATGTAGATAGCTAAGTGAGCGAAAGTTAAGTAGATTGTCTAGGGTACAACCGGAGATTCGAACCGCAAAGGAAGATACGTGATCATAGCGTCGTAGATTATAGACATAGCGGGCAACGTTGTTGTATGCAACATTTAATTTGCGGCTAGTGGATGAGTCCAAATTGCAGAAAATTTCGCATCCCAATAAGACAATAGGCAATAAGAGCGTTTTGGCAAGGAGTAGTTTGGTTTTTGTAGGAACAAAATTTCGAGTGACCCGAAGAGCACGCAGACCACCATATAACTTTCCAATTGCACTATTTAGGTGGTTTTGCCATGTGAGGGAACGATTGAAAATTATTCTTAGGTTTCTAGCATTGCTGACGTATTTAATATGTTCGTCATCAAGCTTCAATGGGTTTAAGAGAGCTAGATCAAAGTTTTTGCGATATATTGGAAGTGCTGCCGATTAAATAGGGTTTAAGTAAAGATGGTTTTCCTTACACCATCGTGAAATGGACAAAAAGTCCTCATTCATTAATGCTACGGAATCAGTCTTCGTCCCGAAGGGTCGACTAATCCAGAGCTGCACATCATCAGCGTAAAGATGAACCTTACAATGTTTAAGTGTTAGTGGTAGCTCATTTATGTAAAGTGAGAAGAGGATTGGTCCAAGGATAGATCCCTGTGGCACTCCAGTTAAAACATTGAGGAAGGAAGACGCGTATCCATTTGCCACCACACATTGTTGCCGTCCACTAAGGTATGAAAGAATTAACTTACAGGACTCTAAAGAAAATCCAAAGCAATTTCGCAGTTTTTTTACATAGAATTGAATGGTTAACAGTAACGAAAGCCTTTGAAAAGTCTAAGTCGAACTTGTAAGACAGTAAAAAAAGGTGCGTGTGCTCATGTACGCGCGCTAGAAGTTATACTTCCTTATCAATCACATATCTTTATTTTAGTATGTACATTATATCGTTTTCTTAGAAATTTGAATTTGTGCATTTTTGTGAAATCAATTCAAATTATCATATAAATTCAATGTAAGCTAAATTTTGCATTCGGTGAATTTCAAAAGGTCTAAATGAAGATTGAAGTTTACGCACGTAAATTTTTAAGCTAAATAAAACCTCAACATTATCAAATTTCTCAATAAATTTTGTAGTGTTAATGTATGAATAAAAAACATATTTTTACTAATAGACAATTTTATTTAGATAGGTATAAAAAAAATGTCCAATATTTTTATATAAAAAATCGTGAACCCAAATAATTGTTGGCATTTTGGGTTTGGTTTCTTGAAAATTTAAAATTATTTAAGTAACATAGTCAAAAGTAATGACTGGTTCAGTTGTCTAAAAAGCATGCAAATGTCATTTCGTTCAATAAATTTAGATGTATGCATATCATTTACAGTCTTTGTTTTTAACTTAACCAATTAACTGTACGAAATTGTTTTAGGAGATAAAAAAAGATCTAAATTATTAAATTTTTAATTAAATTTTGTATTTTTTATGCATTCACTAAAAACATGTTTTGTAAAATCAGTTGCCACAAGCCATAACAGCTTAAGTTGATTTTTCATACTTTTCAGGAGAGCAGTTTAAAGTTTCAAAAATTCACTGAGAATAGGAAAATTATTATTTTTAAGATTTTAAAATGTAAAAATAAAGAAAAACTACTCCTCTATCATGTGTCAGGAGAAAATAAATGTTAAATTTTTTGTTAAGGAGTGATTTAAGAAATAAATACTTAAGCTGTTATGGCTTATTGCGAATTAGAAAAATAAATAGCGTATCTCCAGTCAGGTTGTTTTGCTTTATTTATTTTTTACAAACAAATTTCTTAAATCAAGTTAGGTTGTTATGGTATGTTAAAGTAAGATGATTAATTTCTCTATATGGACTTAAGTCGTTTTGCCTTCAATGAAATGTCGCGATAGAGTTGTTTATGATAAGTTAAGTTTTTTGTTAACTTAAGTTTTGAACACTCAAAACCATAATTTTTAGATATACATATGGTAAAAGTAGCTGTCCCAGTTGACGTTGTTTTAATTTTTTAGTAAAAAGCCATTGTTTTATCAAATACACGTCATCAAGCATTCGAAAAATTGAGCTAAAATTAATAATACCTTTTAAAAAAAAAAGGACATGATTATAATGTGATGATCTTTCGTTTGAAAAATGGAATAATATATTTATGTTGCAATATCGAATATTTATGCATAATAATAGGTGCGTTTAATTTTCCCAAAAACTTTACTGTGCACTGTTGCGTATACTTACTTTAAATACACTATTTCGTCTTTATTATAGAATGTGCTTTTCTTCTTTACCAATTCGATAATGGAAAATAAAGAAAATGAAAAATCAAATACATTTTTGAAATATTTGCATTTTTGATATTTGTTGTTTAATTGTCTTTTTAAAAGTGTTCATGTGAACTTACATCCAGCAATTTTTTTTTTGAAATTATAGATACTTAATAAAAAAAAAAAAAACAAATGATTTCATAAAAACATATAAATGTAAATAAAAAAATAAAATAGTTAATCTAATCTTCCTCCAGATCAGATTCCATGAAATCGGGATGACAGTTTGGCTCGTCAATGCTGCATTTCAGGTTGTCATAAAATGAATGGAAATCAGGATTTATGTATTGCTTTAGGTCCATCAGATCTTTCTTTTTCTCCTTTGAAATGCAAGGTATTTCCATGACGCTTGAAATTTGGCTCACATTCACTGCACCAGCTCCTCTTTTCCCTATTTTTAAAATCTTGAATGATTCTTTGTCATCTAATGAATATTTAAAAGACACCTCACTGACACTTTTTGTGTAGCGTAACCAGCGAACAGCATTCCAGGAAAATTTACTACCATCTTCACCGATTCTTTTCCAGGAAAACTTGGACTTGGACAATTTTGCAAAATCATAAAAATCTTCCCCTTTCATTTCTATGGCTTCCATCTTTGTTGCAACCGAACCGACGAACTGATACCAGTCTCTTGGTGTTTCTATTTTCACATTTGTTTTTTTTTTTCTTCCGCTCGATAAGAGCATGGTCGCTGTCGCACTCCATATGGGTATGGCCTGGTTCGAGGAACTTATGATCTATTTGATCAACATTTTCTGAGTCCAATAGAAATAAAATAAACATTGCAGCGACGAAGGAATTCGTGTTCTGCCCAGAGCAAGAATCACTGTAAAAAATTATTTCCTTAGTTTCTTCTGGAATCGTCCATAAAAGCTTGTAAAGGCAAGATGACACTTCATTCCCACCACGGCGAGCTATTCCTTCATGCCACATAAAACATTTTGCTGCATTGGAGTCTAAGTCATGAGTAGTTAAATTGAACGTCCAAAGTTGTCTTTTATAGAAACTTATAGAGTTTCTTAAGAACGGCGTCGGTAGGCACTGCTGGAGGTCAAAGGCAAACGCTTTAATCAATTTCGATTTTTTGCTTCTGTTTTGTCAATGCGTTTTGATTCGTAAGCCATGTCAGCCTTGCTTAAATGATTAGCCTTTTGTTCAATAAGTTTTAATTTTATGTCTTCGGTTTCCGCAATTTGATTTTGGAAACATACGAGTCGCAGGTAGAAAATGTATCAACATTTGGGGCTTTGAATTTTAAACCCATGGTTTTAAAAATTTGGGAATATTTTGACAGGCTAACAGGATTTTCGGTTTCTTTAATGTAAAGGCGATGCATGGATGTAAGATTTAAGCTATTTCATAAGTATTTTTTACTCGTATCCCTTCGACTATAATGGCTTTCATAAGCCGGAAATTTTAAAATATGTCTCCTTATTTCTTCTTCAACCTCTCTACTGCACTTGTTGGCAGGAGTATGTTTCCCTCTCATATTTTGAAAGGGAATAGCAGGAGAGGATATTTTTTTCTGTATTACATTTTTAATGAAACTCTCTGTTTCGTCAAAACAGTAAAGAAAATGTTTTTTACAAACATTCACTGTATTTCCATTGACTGTCAATGAATATCTCATCGAATGCTCACGTTTCCGCTTCCTGTTTACTTCATTCACCAAAGTATCACATTTCTTAGCCCCTATGGTAATCATAGAACTCATATACAAAATCCTCTGATCATAGCTTTCTAGCGACCAGTACTGGTTGAATAATAGTTCAATGTTTTCAATGTCTACTTTTTCATGACATTTGCTTCTGCAGTTGTCAAATGTTTTAAAAAATCTAGCCCTAACGGTCTTTCCAGTGACTGATTCATACATCTTCCCGCTGTTTCGTTGTGCAACCCGAAGTTTTTTTTTTATTCTTGAACTTCGGTGATACTAAGGCTTGTTCAATTTGGGCTCCCATAGCAATTAATTCCTCATCACTCACAGAGCTGGAATAACCTGAATTACTTCTTGATCAATTGAAATTCGGATCATTCAAAGTATCATCCGAGTCCATCCACTCGGGCTTATCTGCTATACTCTCGGATTCTATGATTTCAGTATCTTGAAACTTACCTAATTTTAGAAAAATAATTGTCTTAGCAAATCTTAATATAAATGTTGGATTCAATTAAAAAAATAAGTAAAGATGAGATGATTTGATAACTAAATTAATATATCTAAGTATCAACTATAAATTTTCTTACATTGGAGGAAGTCTACATCAAAATTTATCCCGTTCGATGAAGATTGTGTTTCATTTTGTACACTAGGCTCAAAGTTAGGCATCTCATCCATAACAATCTCTTCAGGACGTAAAAATTGTTGTCTTGATGCAGGATAATCGTTGTTTGAACTTATTTGACAATGAACTTTCATTTCATTTGGTTTTTCTAAGTGTTGAAAATAAATATTCCTGATTTCGATCTGAGCTTTTTAACAAATTCCTTCAACAAATTCTATGTCAACAACACCAGGATATTGAGAAAAAAAATGTTCACCCTGAAAAGTCCCATTTTCAAAACCCCGAACGCTTTCTAAAACAAAAGGTTATAACAATATGTAAGATAAACATCGAAAATAGTGTTCATTAAAAGTTATTATTGAAATTTTGTTAAATTTTTAGTCAATTAAATGGATATGTACCTATATGTAATAAAGTTTTCCAAATTTAAAAAAAACACAAATAGTTCTTGTTTGGTTTATTTTGAAAAGTAACATATTGAATTTATTTGCGAACAATAATCAACTAATTTTATCTTTCAAAAAATCAAATCATTTTTGTATGAACACAAATCGTGTGATCTAAGCTTAAATGTATTCTGAAATGAACTTGCGTTTAACATACTGTTCTCTCATTTCTACTTTTAGTTAATCTTAGATCAAATGATTTAGGTTTATACACAAATGATTTGATATTTTGACAGATAAAATTTATTGATTTATTGTTTGCAAATAAATTCGATTTGTGACTTTTTGTTAAAATCTCCAAATGTAAATATACCATACTGGCCTTTTAGATAGTAACAAAAATCATTAACTTACCCTTAGCTTCGTTACGTTCTGCGAGCCTCCTCGCCAATTGTATTTTCAATTTTTTTTTATTCACTCACTTTTTACTTCCACAAACCACAATAACTTTTTAAACAAAAAACTAACTTTTAAATTTATCTGATGCGACCGGACACAACAAACTTAAATCAACTTATGACGCATCTCCTCACGATTTTCTTCAAGGCAGAAAAACCTATGTCTACTTAGATTTGCGATTTTTCAAATTCAAACATGGAATAACGGCCTAACTCGATGTATTACTTTGAAATTACTAACATTAAGGATGCCATAACAACTTAAGTTAACTTAGGTGCCTTCAAAATCAAAAATATAATTATCCATAATAGCCTAACTCAAGTTATGAAAATGATATATCTATTATGCATTTGGGAATAACAGCCTATCTTGAGTTATGAAATGTAAAAAAAAGCAGTTTTTAAATATGGGAAGACAAAAGATATCCTAAATCAACTTATAATTTTATGGCAAATTTTTTTTTTTCAAAACGCCAGAGAATAGTAGTTTATCTTGAGATAGGTTTTTATGGCAAATCAAACTATTGATGTTTAAAAAACTTAACTTAAGTTATGAGGTGGTCGTTATAAGAAAAAATATATTTTTCAACTTAAGTCTTTTTGGCTTATGACATTTTTAAAAATATGACTTAAGCTTTTAGGTTTTTTGCGTATAACTTTCGTTTGAGTAAAGATACAGATCTGCAAATTTGAGTGCCTATAGATCTTAATATTCTGAACACAGATATTATAAAATGTCATTTTCGACTTAACTCGACTTAAGCGGTTATGGATTCCGACCACAGAAATAACACTGTGTGACACTCAAAATATACGCGGGCGGAGACCTCACACGATTTGTCTGACCTCAGCTTGTTGCACTGATTACAAAATGAATGTTAAAACTCCAAAACACCCCCAAAATCTGGAGTTAGGGACAGAAAACGGTTTTTTCGACTTTCATTCATTATAAAAAATCTAGCTTCGTCAAATTTTTACCCATTTTAGATTTTTTTAATTGTCTTGGAAAGTAGACACAGAAAAGGTCTAACTTTTCAACAATGTAAAAACATGTGGTGTGGTTAAACCATCTAGACTGTATAAGCTGAACAACTTCAGAAATTCCGTGTTTCTCGTCATTTACCCAACCTCGTTTCTAAGACAACGTGCTGCTTTGAAAATATATTAAAAAAAAATGTTTATTTCCAAATCAAACGAGATACTTTTTATAAAAACCGATTGAAAATTGGGTAAGAAGAAAAATGTTTACGATTTCAACCCAGACACAGAAATTGGAACGATTAGGTACGGGAAAATGTTGGTTTGCACCAAACCACATGTTTTTTACATTGTTGAAAAGGTCTAAGTGTCTTGTTTCCAAAAACAGTAAAAAAATTAAAAATTTCGTGAAAATTTGAAGAAGCTAGATTTTTTCAACGGATTATGGTCAAAAAAACTGTTTTTAGGCCCTAAATAGAGATTTTGGGGGTTTAACAAAATTTGTACTTGTTAACTTACCTATGCGCTAGCGCCCGTTTGAACTTACTTAGTTTTAAGGTAAATTGACTTATTTTGGAAGGAACAGGGAGGAGCAGAACGGTTTCATGAGAAACGACAAAACAATATAGATCAGAAAACAACAACAAAAACATTTGACAGTTCTCACAAATCTGTTCTAAATAAAAAGCAAGTGGAGGAAATCCTGTTCAGACTCATTAAACATGAAGGAAGTCTGCTTCGAACAGATCAGAACAGGGTCATTAAACAATGCTAATGAAACATATCTAGTGTAAATTATTATACTATGCCATCTTTGATGACCAGATACAAGAGAGGCCCTTGGTGGCAATAAATAAAACTAAGAGTAGGAGCTATGGTAGGTCAGCAGTTATTATATTAATATGGCTCCTGATATCACTACAGACATGTCAGGTAATAGCACTAGTAGGTCAGCAGGTTGGACTTGGCGTATGTCAGGAAATCATCGCGTAGGCTGTCTGCATTCTCGGGACAGAGTTGGTCCGAGGTTAAAATGTTGAGGACAATTGGTTACGTCCATTGTATAGAACTGGCTGGCTGTTCCCTTGTATAAAGCTTCCTATTTGGACGTAAAGATACCTGTAATTAAGAGAATTGTTAATTGTTATTTTTATTAGATTATAAAGAGTTTGAAGTTAGTAATGCACCCAAAAACTGCCGAATGCAGTGACCTATAGCCACTGCATCTAGCAGTGACTATAGGTGGAGTTCAACGAGAGAGAGAGAGAGAGTACTTCTTCAAAAATAGTAAGAGAGTTTTTTAGGTTTCATGTTCCAGGGAAATATCAGTTTTTGGTACAAAGCATCGCCTACAAGATAATCATCACTTACTGGTTTGGACATCGTATCAGGTCTGGTAGCTCCTGTAATTGTAGTCCTGGATTTCCTGATGAGGGTGAAACTCTGTGCTGGTAATAAAAGTTTATTTATAATATATTCCTGATAATATGAAGTTTGTGCCTTATTTAGTCTAACCTTCCCGAGCTTTTGTTGAAGATGCTTTTTGTAGATGCTCCTGTCATTCCTTAAGGTCCATTAGTTGGCAAATTCGATGTTGTGCCTCTTGAAAAAGTCCGCTTTTCTGAGGCGATGTCGAGGCTATTCTTCTTCAAAAAATGTTGAAAACTCTACTTTCTTATCAAAGTGAAAAGCTACTGTGGAATGTTTTCGTAGGCATATTGAAATCATCTTGGTTGGAATATTAAGACCACGGACTAATGTTCTTCACTCACATTTGGAATAATTTGGTGGCATGGTGTTACGTGTTTTCTACAGCACTCCAAGCAGGTCTGATATAAGGAGGAACTTGAGTTCCTTTCTAAGGTCTGGTTTTGAAAATTTTGAGACTCCTATTGAAGAAGATTGGGTGGGTGATATCTTTGGGGTCTTCAAGGTTAATTTATTTATTTGCATTGTTGGCTTAATGTTTGGGTAGGGTAGGCAGTGTTGTTCTTCTTCGCCATTGCCGCAACGCTGAAGGGTGGAATGTGTCAGCATACAGGATGCGTGAGTTATAGTTTCACAGAAAAACTCATTTATAAATTATTGTTCCATTAGAGAGCCATGGCTTTAGATTATGGCCTTCACCTCAAATAGACAGATGCGCCTTGAATACGGCCGTTTTCAAATAATAACTAACATCCTTCACCGTCATTGAGCACGGATTCTGCATTATACGTAGTGTGGGGCACAAAGAACGGAATACGGAATGGATAACGTATCCTCGCGCTATAGTGGTCTGATGGATGTCAAGAGTCAGGAGAAGGTGGTCTTCTTCAGCCATCCGTCCGTCATCGTCGTCGTCGTCGTCGACAAAGTCTTACTATGTGAGTGTTTGTGTGTAAGTATCAGTATGTGCGTTTATGTTTGAATGCTTATGAATCCTCTATTAGTTGAAATCTTTAGTTGCGGGTGAGGGGATGTTTTTTTTTTGTCTCTATACAACTTCCGCTGGACTTTTTGTAGGTTTTTACTACCTCGCCGGAGAGTTGATGTACATCCGTAGGTACATGTGGGAATTATTTTCTTTATTTTGTTGTTTCTTCACCCATATGACCCACCCACCACGACGACGTCGTCGTCCTTATAGGCCCCCTAAGTCCATGCACGTCGTCCTTTCCTGATCGCTTTGTACATATTTTTCCGTTTTTCACTGTTGATGATGTTGTTGTTGTTTTTGATAGTTGGTTGTACATATGTGTGGTGCTACGCTGGCTGTCGCTTTTGTTTCGTCGTTGCTAGGATATGATATCAATGGCTCTTAACCCAAATACAATTACTCATCTAGAGAACCGGTAAAGACACACTATAGCGAAAACCAAGGATAACAAAAGGACGAGAGCATCAGTAGCAACAAAAAAAGCGCAAAGTCTAAAGAAATATACAAAAGAAAAAAGAAACAAGATGTATCTACGTGTGTACTAGCAAAGCTACGAGTAGGATGCGATCTGACATGGAAATTTCATTAGAAAAAGGCGGCCAGAACTTGGAATGGGCGTTCAAAGACATAACGCTATAGTGCACGTAGGTTTTTTTTCGTTTCCTTCAATCTTCGTTATTTTTCTCGTTTATTTTTTTGCTGTATCGCTAAGAGTAGTCTTTTTGAAAGAACACGAGAAATACGGAGCGATGAAGGAACGAACAAAAAATCGACTATTTTCGCTAAAGATTTTCAGAAAAAACAAGACACAAAAAAAAATAAAAACGTCCACTTCGCAGCAACGATGGACAGAGTATAAAAAAAAATTGAAATAAATCCAATACACATAGTCTAGCACGGTGCTGATGTGTCCTTGTGAATAGACAATCTCGAATAGAACACAGAACAACACATCCATACATTAGAAAATACCACTACGACTACACACATGACACGAAATTTTATTAAAAAAAAAAAAAAAAAAAAAATTGTTAGAATTTGCCAATGTTTTTGTTGTCGGTCCTGCCTCGCGGGACAGAAACATCATCTTCCTCTCCTCGGGCGAAGGAGAACTATAATAGAAAAAAGCGACAGAAGAAAATAAAAAACTCAAGTCATTTTCTGCGACGTCAAGTACATTTTTTTTTTTTATTTATTGAATGACCGAGTTCCTGAAATGTTTAATTTCTCATTTAATTTTGTTTTAAACTTTAATGTGGTAGAGAAGGTTGAGCTTTTTTTCTATTCACCTAATTGATTATTGACTCTCTTAAAATGGCTGAACTTATATGAATAATAATTGTTAACTGAATACACATGTCCACTTGTAAGAGATGAGATGAGATGAGTCGTGATGTGATGACCAGTAAAGCATAGGTAGTAACTAAAATACAGCAATCTGGGTAGAAATTTACTATTTATTTTTTATAGTTCACATCTACTTATTGCAAATTTACCATTAAAACATTTCTTCGGTATCTTAAGTTATGTAGCAATTATTGTGACATATCAAAGCGTACACGATGATTACTGTGATAATTAAATTAAAGAATTCAGTAAATTGATTTGGAACGTGTGTTGAACGTGTTCATCGACATAGTATGGACGGGGCTTCTAAATCAATAAAGTAAAGTATATCCATACGCCTTGAAACAAGAAATTACAATGACAAGGAATACAAAAAAATTGAGTCGCTCAATGCTCCAATACACCTTCTCCGGAGCGATTTTATTCACACTTGGTCAACGTGGTCGGCTGACTTCTTGAGGACAATTTGCATTTTTTTTTTTAAGGACCAAAACAACAGTTCCAGCAATTATAATCAATACCAATGCTTAATTTTCTTTAAAATGGGTCTAAGGATTTAGTGTTTGAAATTGTTTTTGTTGTTGTAAAAGTGGAATTAAAAATGATTAGTATCTAAAAGTCAAAGAAAACTACAAGTTATGTAAATTTGTAAATTTAATTATCTGTACATTGCAATCGATTAATCAAAAAAAAAATAATTGAAAAATATTTCCAGTTACCAGTTACATGTGGGATCATGGCGATATCTCGAATGACAAAAATCTCGAACAAACAAAAACCTCGAAAGACTATACCTACCTCGAAAAAAATCTAGAAAAAAAAATAATTCGAGAATCTAATGACAAAATTAAGACAATAAGCCTACTCTATGAAAAGTTATTGTTCTATTTTAAGCGAAGGTGTCTTTATAATAAATAATAAATTCGTGATATTCGGTAAGAGCGTTTCATTTAATACAAGAACAAGGGATCTAGGTAGACCTGAAAAATATTTTTGGTAAAAGGGTGTTTTTTTGAGGGGTAATCCATGAAAAAGGTACCACAGCATCTAACTGAAAAATGATACATTTATGAAACTACATATAAACTAAGAGTATAAAGAGTGCATAAAAATATTTTGAGTGAAAGGGTGTTTTTTTCGGGAGGAACTAAAATATGGAACAATCAGCGATAAAAACTAAAGTAAAAATGTTACCCTGATGAAAATTGGTAAAATATTTTATTTGCCATTGGAACCAAAAAAAAAAGAGTAAATACAAATATTTTGGGTGAAAGGGTGTTTTTTTGAAGAGTAATGCTATTCTATGTTTAGTCCCAAGTAACCAATAATTTAAATGTTACGTTCACAAAAATCAGTACAAACATTTCCGTAGTCATGGTAACATTGTTTTAAATGAAAGGGTGTTTTTTTGAGGTGGAGGAAATATACAGAATAAATTCTTAACATCTCTTACAAAATTGGTACCCAATTGAAAACTGGTAAAAATGTTACATTTGGCCTAGGAACCAAGAATCTAAAGAGTCAATAAAATAATTTTAGATGAAAGAGTGTTTTTCGAGGAGATTAAACATTTCAGACAATCCTTTTTTTATTATATTTTTTTTTTTTATTTTCTGGAAAAAAAATACTATTACTATAATTTTTAATTTCCTCAAAAACTAAGAAATAGAAAATCGTTTGGTTATGAAAATTAGACTAAAAGTTTATGTGGCCAGTTTATTCGAGAAAAAAAATATTGAATATTTTATTTCAAAACCTTGAAAAAAATAGTATATCTTCTTATTCAAATTTTTTTTATCAAATTTTTAGTATAAAATTATTTTTGTCAAAATGCCTTCATCTAAATCACAATATTTAAAAATTAAAATAAAGTCCAGATTGTTAGCTTTCAAAAATGGTATAGTTTTTGATTGTAAGTGTTGCCGTTGTAATTAAATAATTTTCTTTTCATTTAAAGTCATATTTTTGAAAATTTCCCAATTTACCCAATAGTAAAAAAATACTTACATTTAGTTACTTTAAACGAAGACTTATTAATTTTTCAGTGTCAAAGTTATTGAACTCGTGCCCTTTGTTCCTCCTCGAAGAAACACCCTTTCACCTAAAATAATTTTATTGACTCTTTAGATTCTTGGTTCCTAGGCTAAATGTACTATTTTTACCAGTTTTCAATTGGGTACCAATTTTGTAAGAGATGTTAAGCATTTACTCTGTATATTTTCTCCACCTCAAAAAAAAAACACCCTCTTATTTAAAACAATGTGATAGACTCATTTGATTCTTAGTTACCATGACAAAGAAAATGTTTACACTGATTTTTATGAACGTACCATTTAAATTATTGGTTACTTGGGACTTAACACAGATTTGCATTACTCTTCAAAAAAACACCCTTTGACCCAAAATATTTGTATGTACTCTTAAGGCTTTTGGTTCCAATGGCAAATAAAATATTTTTACCAATTTTTATCAGGGTAACATTTTTACTCTAGTTTTTATCGCTGATTATCCCATATTTTCGTTCCTCTTGAAAAAAAACACCCTTTTGCCAAAAATATTTTTCAGGTCTATTTAGATTCCTTGTTCTTGTTTTAAATAAGACGCTCTTACCGAATATCACGAATGTATCATCTTTTTTCATGGGTTTTGGTTTAATTTTACCTCTTTAGGCAAAAATAAAGACACCTTTGCTTAAAATAGAATATAACTTTTCATAGAGTAGGCTTATTGTCTTAATTTTGATGTCATTAGATTCAGCATCAAAAAATACCTTAAAATCATGTATCATATGTTTATATTGCAACACCAGTTTTTTAATTTATTTTTTTAGTCTTCACCTCCTCCCTCTTTACCACCAAAAAATACCCTTCCACCCAAAATATTTTTATGGACTCTTTTGATTCTTCAATCTTATTGCAAATGTAAAGTTTTTGCCAAATTTCATGAGGGTAACAATTTTTTTTTTATTAAATACCTATTTTATCCGTACTATTTTTCTAGTTTTGTGTTTCGAGATTTTTTTGATTACTTCTAGATTTTTGTTTTAAAAATTTTTACTTTCGACTTTTTTGCTTTCTGGGTTATTGCATTCTAAATCGTGGTAAACCCGTTAAATGTAAATAACAAATAAATAAAGTAGGTACATATTTTGGAATATTTCAACTGAAATGTTAAATTAATTTCCTTTCAACGCAGTTCAGTTGTTTTGTCTTAACCCAGGGAAATAAATAAAATCTTTTATACCTACTTTTTCTATAGGTTTCGTGTTTCTTCTAGTATTGGTTTGGTGTCAAAAACAAATTCGAGGTTTAAATCAAAACCAACATTACGTAATGAAGTACAAAAAAGTGGTTTTCGTCATGCCGTCCGTCGGTCGGTCGGTGCGTCCATCCGTACAGAGAGCCACAGCCTAAACAGGTCGTTGAAGATCATTTTGTCTTCCTCAATGAAATCACTTCATTTAAACCACGCGGCCCCGATTTGTTTTAGGTTTTTTTTTTTATATTTTATTTAATAATGTTTCTCAAAGTTACGGCCGAAAAAAAAGAAAAATCGAAACTCGAAAACCAAGTGAAAAGGAGAGTTTGAAAATGTATTGTATTTTTATTCTTTAGGAAAAAATAACATTCCCATTGCCAGTTACGCACATGCCATGAAAAAAACTGTCAGCCTCAGTGTTTTTATTCATTTATTTTGTATTTTTTTTTAATGTCAATTTATTTTAATGTCAAATTCCATTAAATATTTAAAAAAAAATGTAGTAATTCTAGATAACCATTGAAGAAATCTTGAAAATCGAAGAAACGTAAGAAAAGACGAAATAAAGTTGTTTTATTTGCATCCTGTACGCTGATCAAAAAAGCATACTAAAAATTAAAAAAATTAAAGTATTAATTTCAGTAACCAAAACAGGATTCGTCAGCACTAATCTTCAATTTTACTGAGGAAATACTCGTAGATTAAAAAAAAAACACTCAGTAAAAATGAAAAATTAAAAAAATGTATACTTATAAATTTTCTAACCTAACCAAAAAATGAAAACCAGCAATAAAGATTTAGTTAACAGCTCCTATTAAGGAGTTGTCATAAAATATTGAAGAAACACTCTTGTGACTCCTTTGGCTCTATAGGTTTCGGCTTAAACTTATTTATTTCTTTAATTTATTAATATTGCTCTCAGCAAACTGAAGCACTTATTACATGTTTAAAGGTATTTCGCCACTACTTACAGAGAGTGCTCCATCTTCTCGTTTATAAGAGGTCCGCAAAAGTTAATTCCAACTAAAATTGTTCCGCACATTTCGGACATCTGTGATGACGATAAATCACCCCAAAGAAGCAATCCCCAATATTGTCGTGGCAAAAGTAACCAAATTTGGGTGGGTCCCTTTTTCGAGCGTCCATCGTCGGTCGGTCGTCCAGAATAGTAGCTTCTATAATTCTAGTATAAAACCTTGACACACAACTTACCCCACCAACCATCACCGCTGTACGTATATTTCCAGCATCATCATCATCAACACAACCCAAAACTATATCAAGTGCCTTGTGCGAGCACACTAAAAACAAAAACCATCACACAAAAAGAAAAAAAAAAAAAGGTCGAAATCCAAAAAGTGGGAGTTACACAGGTCGACGGACATCACCCAAAAAACTACGATGACCACTTGTCGTTGCCAAAAAAGGTATATCCTTGAATAGACGTTCTGCTGTCTCCGCAAAGTGGAGAAAAAACATTTCAGCCATCAGGCCAGGACGTGTCCACCAACGGGACAAAAGCTTGCCAATACTAAGGATGGGAGAATATACCAAATGACAGTTGCTGCTATATAAAATATATAGTATATAACTATACTCTACACCGCACAGGCCGATAAAGAAGAAAGGAGCCAACATTAGCGATGCCAACGCCAACAACGGTAACAACGGCGACAGGACACGAAATTGTGCTGGCCGGCAACCGCAATGTCCACCAAAAAACTAAGACTAAGGGAAGAAAACCCAAAAGTCGTATCTACACCCTCACATCCCATAACCAGGGCCACATCTCCGGAATATTATAATGGAAAATGCCTGCACGTGAAGTCCTTTTTTTAGTGTTTTATCAACTACTCATAGTAGAATGAGAAGTTGACGGACACCCGTCCCAGGTTCGAAATTGTTTCAAAAGGGGTCGCATAGGCGCAAGTCAAAAATGTTGTTATAAAGGGTTTTCCAATAAGAGGTGTTATTTTGAATAGCCCGCTATTTCGATAGCTGTCACTTTTGAAGCTGTAATTTTTTGACATTTGACAAGTAGAAACTACGCTATTAATAAAAATGGAACGATACACGCTTCAACAACGCATTGAAATTATTAGAATTCACTATAAAAATGGTGAAAATTTGGCAGAGACGGTTCGTAAAACTAAAACATTTTTGGGTCGTCGTGAAGCACCTTGTCGGACCGCAATACAGAAATTGGTGGACAAATTCGAGCTGTTGGGACAAGTTAGTGATGTGAAGAATAAAACCCGTGCACGTCGCTCAAGAACAACTGAGAATATTGCTGTTGTAGCCCAAAGTGTTGAAGAAAACCCAGGTTTGTCCATTCCTCGTCGTTCCTTGGAATTAGGCATTCCACAAACGTCATTACACCGTATTTTGCATAAAGACTTGGGTCTTAAGGCTTATAAAGTTCAGTTAACACAAGAACTCAAGCCGGCTTGTGAGTTATTGTTGAAAAGCCTCTCCATCCTCAACGCGTGACTGTTTGGTGCGGTTTATGGTCCCGCGGGATCATTGGACCTTACTTTTTCGAAAATGAGGCTGGAGCAACAGTTACGGTCAATGAATTGCGCTATCGATGATAAATGATTTTTTATGGCCTGAATTGGATGGTATTGATCTGGACAACGTTTACTTTCAACAAGACGGTGCTACGTGCCACACAAGCAATGAAACCATCGATCTTTTACGGGAAAAGTTTCCGGACCGTGTTATCTCTCGAAGAGGTGATCACAATTGGGCACCGAGATCTTGTGATTTAACACCTTGCGACTTCTTCCTTTGGGGCAACGTGAAAGATAAGGTCTACGCCAACAGCCCAGCGTCGATTCAAGACCTCAAAGATGAAATTCGTGAGGCTATCGAGGACATAGGGCAGCCACTTTGCGATTTGGTTATGGAAAATTTCATGAAAAGGATATGGTCCTGTAAGCGTGGTCTTGGCGGCCATTTGGCTGATGTTGTGTTCCATTATTAACGGCATACCTTCTTTATAATGAAATAAACATCCGATCATTTATCTCCAAAAATGCTATTTTTCTTTGAATATCAAAATAACACCTCTTATTGGAAAACCCTTTATTTACTTTCGATTGATTTTGATTTTATCTGAAACCCTCATAAGACCATACGGTGCTCTCCCCCCACTATTTATTATTGTTTTTAATTTTCCCCAACTAGCAGAAGGAAGTCTTATATGAGAATGGTCTTACCTAAAATCACGGGTTTTTATAGTTTCTTTCGTTCAATTTGCCGATTAATGCGTTTTTGGCTTTTCATTTTCTCAATTCTGTCAGCCGAGATCGTTCATTCTTATTCTTTTTAGGAGTTTGATGTCCTAGAACCTATTTTAACAGTTGATTGTTTGTTGAAATGGCAGTTTCATTCATTATTTTTGACGGTTTTGTATAAAGTTCGTCCGTTGATTTGCTGGATTCCTCTATTATCTTAGCTCAAGCTAGTTTGACAGTACCTACCGCCTTCAAGCTGTGCTACAAAGAGTTTTTCAAACTGAGTTCTATAAATTTTTAAGGTGCCTTCCAGAATAGAAACTTCTAAAAAATGAACAGATTTCCGTGTTTTACCGCTGATTTTCTGGTTTTGTCTGATACTTTCGAAAAATTACCAATATTTTAACTTTTGTGTTCTCGATTCATATATTGTTCGACTGGAACGTTCGACAAATGCTTGAGGTTCTTCCATTGATTAGCCACAAATATTTTTTTGATTTGTCTAATACAAGAATAATGATTTGGTGCATTTGTGTGGTGTTTGCCAGTTATGCCCTTTCAGGAAAATCCATATCAGTTAATTTTTTGTATTTGTCCGTTGATTGCTTTATTTTTCAGGATTTGTCCGTGAAATTTGATGAATCCGTGGAGTGATTCATCAATTTTTTTCTTGATGAACTGCTATTTTCCATAAGCCTGCCAGAGATTCATATTTTTATTTGACGGATTCGACCAAGTTGATTGATCAAATTCATCCATTCTTTCAGCTTAAACATAAACAAGGTCCACAACCCTGCCTTCGAAAAATCAGTTTTTCAAGTTGACTCTTTCGACCATGTTTTATTTGGTCAAGTAAAGCACTTCAGTATGGTTTTTCTGAAATCTTCTAAGCAAAGAGGTCCAAATGTAAGTGACTTAAAAGACAGATTTTCTTTGGAAATTTTAATAACAAATAAGTCTAAAATAAGACCTAAAGGAAAAGTATTTTAATTTTGAACGGGTTTCTATTCTTGGGTTTTATTTTGTACAGCAATAATAATTTTGACAATTTCGACTGCATGACAGGGCGTTAAAAATAACCAACTTCCCACCTGGTGCGAGTAGAAACAACCCCAAAATGACATGCTGGACCACGACATTTCGGATGGGTTCAAAAACTGGACACTACATACATATATACGAGTATATGAGGGAGAGTGGGATATCGTGCAAATCGTCGTCCTATCCCATAGCTACCGCCTGGCCTGATGTAAGTCGGTCGTTGTCACTGCCTCTTTGTGTGTACCTCTATACCGTTTATTATTATCCTTCGAAGGATGTCACAAGTAAAAGTATAGAAGGACCAAACGAAACTAGTCCGTTTATCGTTTATCGACACATACACATACCCACAATCAAAGCAAAGCATAGAAATACCTATACAATATAAACATTGACATATATATAGTAAAAATGTTTCAAGGAGCAAGTATAGGTATTTACAGTTTGCCGAGTCAACTAAACTAACGGGGATATAAATGAGGGTCCGAGAGAAGGTTATAGCAGAGAGCACAGCAATAGCAACATTCATAGAAAAAGGGGTTCCTGTGTGCGGCCGACCAACATCAAATAACTTCAGAAACTATTTCGCTCCTCGGATGTCCTTTCTCGCATCGTACCTACTATAGCAGCAGGGATAACTCTATACACAAACACACACACATCTAGGCAAAAGTCCAGCGGTATAGCTTGGGAATAATTTATCTGTACAAGACATACATTAGGCACATAGATAATGGTGGCTGCCACTGCCACCAATGTTACCACCACCACTCGCTCTATCCCCTGCTGGTCAGTTTCAGTCTCAAAGTGAACTCTTCTATACATCTTGTAGTTTTCGGGGGGGGGGTCCCATCTTCCGATAATTGTATTCCGTAGCGAACATCCGCATATTGTTCTTATGCCGAACGAAACCAAGTCGAGTCGAGTATAGCCTAGCCGAGGCTGAGGCCCAGCGAAGGATGTACTCCTTAGTCCTTACCGGGCATCGTCAACTTGGTTAAGTGTATACACTGTGTCGATGTGAGTATACAGAAATTTTCGCCGCAATGGTCATGTTAGATGATGGCCGACAACGAAAAGGCTGCGACGACGACGGCTGATTATTTTCTAAACTTACCACCACCACCATTTTGGTAGTTCTTCCCCCACCCCTCACCCTCTTTTTTTCTCTTCATGGAACATTTTCTCGTCTTCGGAACGACCCCTTCTACATCGCTCAATTGGTCATTGCGGGTGACATTCTAGATAGGCAAGGGGTCAATGCTTATACCTGGGCCTGACCATAACCATGTACAATTGTATACACACACACACACATACCCTCTTAGCTACATTTTAAGTTCCAATCTACGGATACGGACAAAGTTCCTAACTCAGCTGGAATTTTTCACGTACACTTAAGATCTCTCAATTTGCGTGGGCTGGGTAGTGGTTTGGCATCGTGTGGTGGGGGGGGGGGGAAGGGGTTTTGAGATGGGTTTGATGTGGAGAGGTGGAGGTTTGTGTGGCTGTTACTACCCTGCCTCTCTCCCCCCCTTAAAAAGGGGGTTAATGGCATTGAATATTCAATGCTTGGGATATGGAGTGTAGGTAAATATAAGCATTTGCCCCGTGCCGCGCATCATCGCTATGGCCACCATATAGTTGTTGTTGTCATCGTTTATTTTCAAAGGATAAGAGAAATGCTTGTGATAAAAATCGTCCGGAATTTAAATGAAATAAAAGTAAATAATGACAAAGATGTAATAATTCTAAAAACAATTTGTAGATAGAAGCAGCAACAACCAAAGGAACTCTTGTGGAAAAGAACTATGCAAGGACTTAAAGGCTAATGAAGCGAAAATGAATTTATACTAGGCATGTGGGTACAGAAATTTTGTATGTTGGCACTGTTTTTATTTTTCTTCTATATAATATCGTAAATCGGTTGACTTCACAAGGCTGGTTGCAATCGCAATGGATTAAGCAGAGCATATACGTTTATTGCAATTTATTTTCATATAAAAAAAAAAGGATTCGCTTTTAATTTGAACGACTTAATCAAGTCTAAAAGAAGATTTGTATAGTTCTATTGGGAATTATGTTGGATAAACACACTGAAAAACTTACGATCTATGTTGTTCTAGATTATCACTTAAAACAACCGTTAAAAACTCGTAAATTGAAGTCTTATACACTCAGGAACATTACCAAGAATTTACTTTTCAGTTCTTCTAAGATTGTGAGTTAAAAACTGTTAGCTGAACGAAAACTTCTTGCAGCAACAATTTATTGTTGTTTTTTTTTCAAGAACAAAAATATTAGATTTACAATAAATTGTTGTTACAACAATTTCTATTGTTAATAAATTGCAAGAACAAAAAATTATTTGCCTAGTAAAAAAGTTGTTGTGTCAAGTATTTTTATGGTCAATAAATTCTTTCAAGACTGGAAGAGTTGATCCAACTCATTCTTGTAGTAACACTTACTGCCAAGTAATATAAAAATAGTTAAAATTAGTTCTTTAGGAATTTGAGGCAGGTAGGTACCAGATAGAAACGTGAACGAAATGTTAAATTAATACTTTGAGTATTGCCATGGCCTGGAGAAATATGATATTGGGCTAAGAAAATTTCAAAAAATTATACCAGGTAAGCCTTTTTCTGAAAAATTTTGAAATGGAATGATTTTAATTATCATTATTTAATAAAAAATCGTTAGACCTGTGTCGAGAAAAATGCAATAGGTAACTCAAATCCGTTTTATGGAAGGTACTCGTTCTAGACGAGATATTTAAAAACAATTAGTTCCATGTGGCTTGGTTCTTCTTACTCTCCGAATAATGCTTCTAGTATTTAATAGAGATTCCATTTTAAAATTTTTATATGACTGTGCAGTCGCTGAGCTGATTATGTGATACAGCGTGTTTTGTTCCAACTTATGTAACCATTAATTTCTTTCTTCTATAATTTAGCTCAATCTTTTCAGTACTAATTTTTCAAAAACTTTTACCAAAATTGGTATAAGCGATATTGGTCTGTAAGACGTCACTTCTGTTAGTGGCTTACCTTGCTTAGGTATAACGTATAACAATTACTTTAGCGATTTTCAAATGATGTGGGACATTTATTGGATCTTTAGGCATGCATTTATTATGTATTGCAGTTTTATGAGGGCTTTTAATGGCATTTTTTTCATAACATCATCATCGGATCGACAACCGGGGTCCGGTGCTGGCCTCTTTCAACAAGTCTCTCCACCTATCCCGGTCTCGAGCCGATGACGCCATCCAGTTGCGCACCCCAAGGCTTCGGGCGTCCTGGTCTACGCCATCTCTAGAGCACAAGCATGGTCTACCACGCCGCTGCCGTCTACCATAGAATGTACCACAAAAGACTTTCCGAGCAGGTTCCTCTTTGCTCATACGAGCTAGATGCCCTGCCCACCGGAGTCTACAGGGCTTAATTTTTGTCACTATGTCTGCTTCAAGGTAGA
The DNA here is from genome assembly GCA_948107695.1 of Meliscaeva auricollis. Lineage (NCBI taxonomy): Eukaryota > Metazoa > Arthropoda > Insecta > Diptera > Syrphidae > Meliscaeva > Meliscaeva auricollis. The sequence continues at coordinate 74,068,283 of OX403616.1, read as the reverse complement.
TTGCGTACAGCTCATGATTGTACCGTCTCCGGAATCGTCTTTCCTCACATATGGAGCCAACAATTCTCCGTAAGACTTTTCTCTCGAACGCGGCTAAGAGGTCACAGTGCCTTTTGCTAAGCACCCAAGTCTCGGATCCATACATGAGTACTGGCAGGACCATGGTCCTGTACAGCAGCAGTTTTGAAGTTATGGTTTGATTTCTGGCTTTGAATAGCTTTGACAGACTGTAGTAGGCTCTGTTGGATTTGAGAAGCCGACGACGCCACCATGTACTTTCTTTCATAACCTGAGCAGTTATTAGATCGTACCCAGGTGATTTTTTGTGCGATAATTAATTTTGATACATATTTTTTATTTCTTCGAGTGCGACCACTAGTATTTCAAGTTCATCTACTCTATCTATTAACTGTAAGCTGTTATCAGATGTGTTTGTTGGGAATGGCTTAAAAACATTCGCAAAATGCTCTGCTTTCCAGAGCAAATAATCGGTTGAAGCATCCGTCGTTAAGCTTTTCAGGAATCTACTCAGTGAATCATTTTTAAATTCGTAGATTTTTGTGTCATCGTCTGGAAATCTAGTATTCTGACATTTTCTACGAGCTCTTCTTATCTCTAATATCAACTCTCTAATTTAGACAGGGTATTTTCTTTACAGTTGGCCTCCTGTTCAAATAAGTTGATGTACTTTCTGGTGCAGCTTGTTGAATTTTGGCAATGAATTATTCCACTTCATGGTCAATTTGCTCTGTTGTTTCCATAGGAGATCTAAGATTTATAAAATTTTCAAGCTTTTCTTTCTTTCGGATCTGGAAGAATAAAATTCGCAATTGTTAAGGCATGCTTTGTACAGTCTTCTACTTTTTGTTGTTATAAGTCTCGATCCCCAATTGGTATGCTTACCATTGAAGTTAGTCATTGAAGTCTCCACAAACAAGAAAATTATGTCTTAGTAGATTTAATAGTTCTGCATAGTCATCTTCAGTTGTAGATCGCCTTGGTGGGCAGTATATTGATGCTATCTCTACTCTTTCTTTTTCATACCGATACTAATTGTTTTATTTGTTTTAAGCTCTTTTTATCAGAATTGCTGATCCACCTCTGGCTTTATCAGTTGGATGCGGGGCGTGGTAGGATGTATATGTTTGGTATTCCATTATGAAGACTTTGCCCACTTAAGAAATGACTAAAAAGATTTTTAATCTGGATAAGTGTTGTAAAAGACCGTTTGCATTCCATGTTCCGGTTTTTAGTGTTCAGTCTATCATTGTTTTTTAAGAGCAACTTCTCCGCAATGTTCAAATCCCAATTGTCAATTATTCTTTTAAGAATATTCTTTTAAGAATAAGTTGCAACATTTCTCTTATGGAAGTTTCTTCATTCTTCCGGGCGTTCTTAACAATCTGAGAATAGGATTTGTTTTCATTGCTTTTGAATTGAACTGCTTTTTGAGAAGGTTCTTTTTTAGTTTGATCTGAAAACTGAGAAAATTTTCAACAAATTCTATTTATTTTTTTTTTGTATATGTAAGTGAAGAAAATTTAATGTGAAGGATTTTGTGCCGTCTGCGTATTCCAGTATCTGGCTGGACCTGTTGACGATGGTCCCTCTTATTGCCGTGCCAGAGTCACGGATTGCTTTCTCCAAGGCCAGGTTGAAGAGGAGGCAGGCCAAACCATCCCCTTGTCGGAGTCCATTAAAGATGTTGATTGGTCTGGATAGCAATCCGGCTATTTTAACTTGGCTTGTTACGTTGGTCAAGGTCAACCTACATAGTCGTGTCAATTTATTTGGGATGCCGAATTCTCTCATGGCTTTGTAAAGTTCTACCCTGGCTATGCTATCATAGGCGGCTTTAAAGTCTATAAACAGATGGTATGTTGGGATGTTAAATTCTAGACATTTTTCCATCGCCTGCCTAAGGGTAAAAATCTGATCAGTTGTTGATTTGCCTGGAATGAAACCACACTGATAGTGTCCGATGATGGTTTTAGCGTATGGAGTTATCCGGTCTTGTAGGATAGAGGAGAGTATCTTATAGGCGCACGGTTGTCCAAAATGACTTATCTCGTTGCAAAAATCATAACTTTTGAACGGATTGAGTTAGCGGTACAATTTTTTTTTTAATTTGAAGGAAATTTCTAGGGCTGTTATACCAATGAATTTCAATAAAATTATTTCACAGGGTGTTTCGGAATCATCGGCCGAAAACAGATTTTCTTAAAAAACGGAATTTACAGAAAAAACAATTGAAGTAAAACTTTAAAAATTGTCTTTAGTTTTGCAAATTTTGGTAAAAACAAAATGATGACCCCCTTAGTGTTTATAGGGTGTTCTAAAATAAAATTCATCACAACAGTGGATGCTAAAATTTGGCAAAGAAACTTTTTTTTTTGCTTTAAGCGGTCAATAATGAGTTATACATTTTTAAGTGGCATATTTTATGTGAAACAGTAAAGGGAAAAAATAAACGGACCAAAAATTAAAAAAAAAATCAAGTATAATGAAAAACATATGTATAGGTATAAATATATAATTTAAAAATATATACATAAAATATCTTAAACAATAATTATAAATTTTCAGTAAAAAGTTCACTGCCATTATCATCACTTTTAATATTTAATAGACTAATCAGCTCTGGACAGTAGCTTTTTTTAAGTTCTTTGGGATCTAACGTGTCTTAAAGATGAAACAAGTGGATCTGATGATATGGATAGCATATTAAATAAATCTTCATTTTGTCGTTTCCTTGAAACCTTGCAAGTATTAGAGTATCGATATCGCTTGTAATCTTTATTCCTTGCTTCCTGTGCTTCCTCTGAAAGTTCCCCTATTGGTAGAATTTGATGGCTAATTAGTTCTCCACCGTGGTCCAGAATCTTGTGAAGTGTTGGGGTCAAGATTTTCTGACTATATTTGGATTTTAAAAGATCCGAAGTGCTTTTTGTATACTCGTTAAATTTATCTATATTTATAGATTCCATAGATGATAGTGCATTCAAAATCACTTGCAGTTTCTTCAAAAGTTCTTCGTCTACACGGGTTATAGCTGATGTAACTCCTGGATTTTCGAAAAATCTTCTTGAAGTGTTTCCATCATTTGTATTACCGAATCCTTGTTTTGGGATATCAATAATTAACCCAAGCTGCTCCCTAAATTAATTTTGTATCTCCAGTTTTCTTCTTTTTTCGGCTTCCTTCTTGTCGGTGGCCTCGTTTTCTTGGTTAAGTCCATATGCTAGTTTAAGTACGAAGTCCATGCAGCGTGTAAAGGCTATTTTTTTCAAAGTACAAAATCTCGGCAGTGCGCAAGCATGCGCAGCTAAATATTTTTATTTTGGCTCAACAATTGGTTGGTACACATACCCTATTCGGCTTAATGCATGGACACAAATGGATTATTAACGGTACCTGCCATAGAACTGTTTTTTTTCAAATCGGATATTCTCCGAAATGGCTTATTCCATTTCAACGAAACTTTTTGTGAAGAAGCACTTATATAACTCAAATATAAGCCAAAAATAAAATTTCAAAAAAAATAAATTTTGGATTTTTAAAAAAAATTTGAAATTTTTTATTGAAAAATAAAATTTTCGAAAACGGGACATTGCATTTTTTTGAAATTTTGTTTTTAGATGTGGATTAGTGATTTCTACAAAATGGCATACCAATTTTAATTTAAATTTTTTTTTTAAAGAAAATCTGTGTTCGGCCGATGATTCCTAAACACCCTGTGAAATAATTTTATTGAAATTCATTGGTATAACAGCCCTAGAAATTTCCTTCAAATTAAAAAAAAAATTGTACCGCTAACTCAATCCGTTCAAAAGTTATGATTTTTGCAACGAGATAAGTCATTTTGGACAACCGTGAGGCGGTACTCAACAACGTGATACCTCTATAATTGCTGCACGTTGTGACATCTCCCTTCTTATGTATGGGGCATATGATACCTTTTCGCCAGTCTTCTGGCATTTCTTCATGCTCCCATACGTGCACTATGATATCATGAATTGCTTGACGTAAGGCTGGCCCGACGTGGTGGAATAATTCAGCTGGTATGCCATCGGCTCCCGGGGCTTTGTTTTTCTTGAGCCGTCCTATAGCCTTCTCAACGTCTTCTATGCTTGGTGGCGGTAGCATAGGGTGTTCATCTTGAAGTAGTGGAGCCTCCACTTCTGCTGTGAGCTGACCATTTAGCAATTCATTAAAGTACACTTCCCATCGCTCCAGTATGCTTTGTGGATCGGTGATCAGATTTCCCTCTCCGTCCTTGCAGTATGTGCAGCGTGGTGTATACTGCGTCATATTTCGGACGGATTGGTAGAATTTCCGCGCCTGGTGCGGACCTCGCTCTCGGCTGTTCTCTATTTCACAGATTAGGTTCTTCTCCCAGGCTGATTTTTTCTGTCTGTGAAGCCGTTTTTCTATTCTTCTGAGCTCTTTATATTCCTCTTCGCGTGCCCGCGTTCTATGAGATTGTTGCATTGCTCGGTACGCAACATTCTTACGTTCAGTCGCTAGCTTGCATTCATCATCAAACCAGTCGTACCGATTTCTACGACTGCTGTCTAAGATGGAGTTGGCAGTACTAATGACAGTATTCTTAAGGCGTGTCCACTTCTCATTTACACCCAGCATACTGGCTCCAGGACCTACTCTCCCTAAATCAAGTGATTCTAGGGCGAGTCCTAACGCATTACCAAAGAAGTTACTGGTGTTTTCGTTGCGTAGGGCAGCCGTGTTGATTCGAACCTGATCGGCGGATGCAATGCGTCTCCGCAAGGCAATCCGCCCTCAGAAAACCATACCAACAAGATAGTGATCCGAGTCGATATTTTCACCTCGGCACGTTCGTACCTTCATCAAGTTCGAGTAGTGGCGACGGTCTATCAACACGTGGTCTATTTGGTTACGAGTGACTTCATCAGGTGATACCCAGGTGGCCTTGTAGATATCTTTACGCGGGAAACTGGTACTCGCAACGACCATGTTTTTCGATGCTGCCAATTCTAAGACTCGAAGTCCATTGTCATTAGTGTTCTCATGCAAACTATGGGTGCCTGCGTAATGCCTGAATACTGGCTCCCGACCTATTTTTGCGTTCAAATCCCCAAGGATGATTTTGACGTCATACCTTGGGCAGGCATTGAGGGCCCTCTGGACTTGTTCGTAGTAAGTCTCTTTTTCTTTGTCTGAGGACTCCTCCGTAGGTCCGTGAACGTTAATGAGGCTGATGTTTGTAAATTTGACTCGCACGCGAAGGGTGCATAGCCTTTCGCTTATAGCGTTAAAGCCGATGATGGTAGACTTCATTTTTTCGCTGACTAGGAAGCCTACCCCGAGCACATGGTGTTTTGTATGATAGCTGTAATATAAGTCATATTCTTTCTTCTGTAAAACACCATTCCCAGTCCATCTTATTTCTTGAAGCGCTGTTATGTCAGCTTTATATTTTGACAGGGCATCGGCTAGCTGCCGAGCAGCTCGAGCTCTATAGAGCGATCGTACGTTCCACAAGAAAATTCGTAAATCGTTTTGCCGTTTTCGTTGCGTGGGTTGTCGTCGTGAAATCCGTCCGTTTCCGAGGCTTGTTGTCGGTCTCGTAATTCCTTTAGTTTTACGGAACAGGGAATTAACCTGTCGCCAACCTGTGGAAACAGCCTGATCATATTAGCCAAACCTTTTTAAAAGGCTTGTTTCCAGCGGCCGCCGCGGAGAGGCTATGATCACACTTCCACCAGTCCCGAATAGTTACGGCACGTGCATGTTTTCGTATGCTACATGTTATTCCCCCTATTCGTCTGATGGTTGACCGCCATTTTTACGCCTCCAATTTAATACTGGCATATGCTCCAAACACTGGCAAATTCTCTAAACACAGCACAAATTGTAGAACATTTCTTAGTAAAAATAGGAGTCAATAAAACAACGATTACACTATTAAACTAGATAATGTTTCAGTGTATTTAGGGCAGAATCATATTTTCATTGTTCATAATTGTCCATTGATCAAATTTCGCATGAACAAGAACTAAGAATCTTACAGTTCCGTTAAATTTACCCACTGTGTTTTTCAGTGTGACTAGCATTGCCCATTGCATTTTATTGCTTGCGTAAATACACAAGCAGTGCCGGTAGGATTTCTACAACCCGAACCCAACCTGTAGTTGCGACTGTCTTACAAAATAGATCCACTTCAACTATTACCAGCGAAATTAAGTTCTTGAAGAAATGTTTCAACTTTATATTATTAAAAAACACAAAATCGTTCTCTTTGGTAAAATGTATCTAACAAAGTCGGATTTTTTGCTGCGAAAATATGAGACCCTGTATGTTTTTTTAACTGTTATTTTTGATTCAACTACGATTCTAGAAGTTAACTGTTGAGTTAGGAGTTAATTTGAAACAAAAACTGCAAAAATGGGACATAATGATAAATTATTAACAAAAGTATACCCAAGTAGTAAATACATAAACTTTAATAAAGGAAAAGGTAAAGTTCCTACTTACGTACCTCCTAATTATCTACTCAAGCAAATTTAACTCCCTTGATCAGCGAATCCGGAAAATATCATTCATGTAAAATACAAAAAACAGCCCTTTAAATTGAAAATTTATCTAGAAATGCCGCAACAAAGACAAACTTATGTCCTTCTGTACGATTGCATCAAATGAACACAAAATTAACATGACACTTTAATCCTCGCTGATGTATAATGTATTCCGCGGCACGCATTCTTCAAAAAAAAGAAATTACACAAAAAACCAAAAAAAAACAACAAATCCTTTTTCATCAAACATTGCACAACACAAAGTAACACAAAGGTAAAAAAAAAAAAACAATTCATAAAGAAAACAAGGATAACAGTGAAACGGTAAAAATAAATTATTTCGTAAAGGATTAAAACTAATGTCCGTCCATTATGAAAATGATGTCTGGATGTCGCTGCAAACAATGGCGCTAGACAGACTCAAAGCGCACATACTATCCTGTTATTTTCCCTCCATTTAATCGCCGCCGGACATTCAATGCAAATGCATCCATCCTTTGACTGCATCATCATCAACGTGTTCAAATGATGAGAAAAGGATTCGTTCGAAATCCTGTCCTTAAACCGCGAAGTTAGAAATCATGTCACGTAGATGACGGACGTAGTCGTCGCGCCCGTATGTGGATTGAAGGGACATCAACAAATAAAAAAAAACTCCAATCTTCCAGCTTAAAACAAACCAAACAATCGAGGACGATAAAGAAGGATATTTTATCCTTTCGTTTTGACATATTCATTAGCATGTTTATACAGCATTATGTTCTTTTCGCCGTCACTTAGTAGGAATCCCGCCACCCATGGCATAGCAAATGCGCTTACCTGCATTCCATGGTTACCAGTTACCGCATAACTTGCACAGAAGGATCACACACATGGAAAGGGGTTGCGACGCGAAGCGGTGCAATGGGTAGGTATATCCCGTCCAACCCTGTCATTTAAGGACACCAGGCAATTAAATTTGTGATTAGAAAATATTTCTCCTCACTCAAAAGTAACGTTGAACGTGATAAAGGATATTTTCCCGCGATACGCTAAGAAACGGATTACGGGGATAGCGCGACGACCCTTGTCTCAAACTTGACAGTTGATGCGACTTTTCCGCTCGCGTTCTGTCTGAGAACGCCTCGCCTCATGCGCTTCTTTGTGTAAAGGACCCTGTCAGAAAGTGCAAGTTAATTTAGAAGCTTGATTTATTCGTTGTGAAAACATGCAACGCAATGGCAGCCACTAGAAGATACCGACCCATGTCTTGGTTATTTTTATTCTTCTGTTCTCTTTGACAACTTTCCAAAGTTGTCTGTAGTAGATACGTACTCGTACATATATATTTCTGATCCACGACAAGGACGATCAAAACAAGGACAATCGTAAATTTGGAGTAAATTGCTGCAAGGATTTTGAACGCACCACTGCATTCGGGTTGGTTTAATGCAAAATAAATCCTTTCGGGTGTAATTAAGTGTATAGTGATGTTTTCTTTGGTTTTCTTATTTGATGGGGTTGAACTCGGCACGGCGGCGGTTGGGTCAGAAGACGGGTCTGTGATGTTTATACAATTAATTTCAACTGTTTGGTTTGGTATGGAAACAATATCGATAATTCCTGTTTTAGTTTTATGGGTTAGTTTGTGAAGAACCTTAATATTCTCAAGGCCCTCGACTAGAAACCTTATATGTGATGATGATTTTTTGTTGTTTTTCACTATGTAATTGACGTACAAATTCAGTTTGTTGCGAAGTATTTTATGCACAATTTCCGGTATCTAGTGATCCTTTTTTATGAAAATTCATCTTAAAAATAAAATTGTTGAAACTACCTATGTGGTGAAAATGTCTTTGTTCACTTTTTTTATTTTATCTGAAAAAGGTTAAATGTTTTTAAAATTCTACTTATCACTTGTATTAAGCGTCATTCCGGGAACACCTATTTTGGGATGAAGAAATATTAAAATTATAGATTTTTATCGATTTTACTACAATATAATATCAAAATATTTCGTTTAAAATTGTTAGATAGAAAAATTAATAATAATGCTTGATTTTCGAAACATCTTGGCTGAAAGGTTACCCACCATCAGTTACTTACAGAAAGCAAAATGGGTCAATGTACTTCAAACTTTGGTGTATGGCGTTTTTCGGAGACTGTGGTTTTGAAATAATGCAATTGTTTTGGAATAAAAATAACAGTACCTTTCACATAACAGTTTTAGAAAAACTAATTGTTCTCATATAGATTTTTTTTCGGAAAATGTCAATTTTTATAAAAAATAAAAACATTTTTGTTGAAAATTTGCTTTTAAAGGTTACCATAGAACTGTTTCTTTTAAATTATGGTTTTTTTTTCTAATGATTTGCTCGATTTCAACAATTAATTTTATATAAACTCTTTTAAGCTGCTGTTACAAAGTTTAGTAACACAATTTTCGGAAATTTGAAAAAAAATTGAAATTTTCTTTTGAAAAATTATTTTTTTCAAAAACGAGCCAATGATTTTTTTTTTAATTTAGTTTTTAGTTGATAAGCAATATCCTTTGAAAGTTTTATGAACAAAATTGAAAATTACCAAAACTAGTTTTTAAGATTTTTTTTTATACCAATTTTACTTAAAAACTAGTTTTGGTAATTATTAGTTTTCTTAAGAACTAGGAGACGTAAGACAATGTGAATCAATTCTAACTGTCATATTTGACAGATGTAAACATATGAAAATAGAAATATTTGTGTTCTGAGAACTTTCTGTAATAAGAATTGTAAATATATCTTTCTGCGTATTGCATAAAAAAAAAAAACATTTCCTGATAAAATTTTGTTACATATGTATGTCATCTGAATCTTCAATTTCGTACCTTTACCGGTGGTTCCATTATCCACCGTCAGTTTCATTTTTAAATTAATTTTTCACCAAAATCAAATCAAAAAACCAAAACAAAACTTCTTTTAACAGCTCTGATTTTGAAATGTCAACTATCTTTGAAGCCGAAATTTTTACACTACGTCGGAGGGGAAATTTCGTCTAATTTTTTAGTAGTTGTCAGCCAATCAAAATGAGTTGACTACGTAGTCACTAGATTAGGGAATGCGCCCAATAATTACTTCTTAATTGTCTCGTTTTTTTGCCATCTGATAGCCCTCTCCGATACGCAAATTGTAAAGGGTTTTCCAATAAGAGACGTTATTTTGAATAGCCCGCTATTTCGGTAGCTGTCACTTTTGAAGCTGTCATTTTTTAACATTTGACAAGTAGAAACTACGCTATTAATAAAAATGGAACGATACACGCTTCAACAACGCATTGAAATTATTCAAATTCACTATAAAAATGGTGAAAATTTGGCAGAGACGGTTCGTAAAACTAAAACATTTTTGGGTCGTCGTGAAGCACCTTGTCGGACCGCAATACAGAAATTGGTGGACAAATTCGAGCTGTTGGGACAAGTTAGTGATGTGAAGAATAAAACCCGTGCACGTCGCTCAAGAACAACTGAGAATATTGCTGTTGTAGCCCAAAGTGTTGAAGAAAACCCAGGTTTGTCCATTCCTCGTCGTTCTTTGGAATTAGGCATTCCACAAACGTCATTACACCGTATTTTGCATAAAGTCTTGGGTCTTAAGGCTTATAAAGTTCAGTTAACACAATAAGAACTCAAGCCGGCTGATCATCAACAACGTCGTGTCTTTGCTGATTGGGTCCTTGAAATGCATGAAAATGAACCGGAATTTCATCGAAAAATCATCTTGACTGATGAGGCACATTTCCACCTCGGAGGCTACGTCAACAAGCAAAACTGTCGCATCTGGGGCTCGGAAAACCCAAGAGTTATTGTTGAAAAGCCTCTCCATCCTCAACGCGTGACTGTTTGGTGCGGTTTATGGTCCCGCGGGATCATTGGACCTTACTTTTTCGAAAATGAGGCTGGAGCAACAGTTACGGTCAATGGATTGCGCTATCGAGAGATGATTAATGATTTTTTATGGCCTGAATTGGATGGTATTGATCTGGACAACGTTTACTTTCAACAAGACGGCGCTACGTGCCACACAAGCAATGAAACCATCGATCTTTTACGGGAAAAGTTTCCGGACCGTGTTATCTCTCGAAGAGGTGATCACAATTGGCCACCGAGATCTTGTGATTTAACACCTTGCGACTTCTTCCTTTGGGGCCACGTGAAAGATAAGGTCTACGCCAACAGCCCAGCGTCGATTCAAGACCTCAAAGATGAAATTCGTGAGGCTATCGAGGACATAGGGCAGCCACTTTGCGATTTGGTTATGGAAAAATTTCATGAAAGGCGGCCATTTGGCTGATGTTGTGTTCCATTTTTCATTCATTCATTTATCTCCAAAAATGCCATTTTTCTTTGAATATCAAAATAACACCTCTTTATATCACACTTATATTAAAAAAAGTGACTTTAGCGTCGTTTTGATTGTCAACGTCACATGTATACACATAATTTGAATGCTAACGCGGAATTCATTTCCATAAAGTTATGAAAAAAAGTGATGCTTGTCTTCACAAGGCTATTTTGAAAAAAAAAATGTTCCAAACAAATGCCTCTCCCTTTAAAGAGTGGAACCAACTCGCTTTATAACAAGAATCGTCCACGTCCTTAAACTTAACGGAAACAAGTTGAAGAATGGCAGTCCAACTTTGCAGAGGTGATCGCTAAACTCGATCACACAATTTTTGTAGAAAATCTTTCAAAAGCAGATTCGTCCGCATCTAGAAGTAATTACCGAAATGTAAACCATGTTTTGACTTCAGAGGTCAATTACTTTTCTAGTGATTATTCAGCCGCTCAAATAAGAACTATTTTTAGAGCCAGTGTCGAAATTTTACGTTTAAATTTTATACCGCGTCGTGATGATTTGCCGCAGTTTTTTATTCTATTTAACAGGCGAGAACTTTATCTGTCTGTCCAATTTTACTAGAAATTCGCCGGTTATACTTTCGGGAAAGTTTTATCACATTACATAGACTTTATGATATCTTATATGGAGCAGCGGGTTGGCTGAATCGAGCAGCCTTATTGCGATTGTCAACTACTATCAATTAATAGAGTTGAGTTTGGACGAAAAACTACTCTAAAAGAAGACAGGGACATTTTGAGAGAATTCACTAAAAATCCTGCATTGACCCCTAAAAGCTTGGAGCTTGAAATGAAATCCCTCCAAAAAAAAGTTCCGTTAGTGAAAGAACAATTCGCAGACGTCTCAAAGAATATAATTTTGGGACGTATACCGTAAGAAAGATACCATTTATAACTCCTAAGAACAAATTAAAAAGATTAAAATTCGCAAGGGAATATGTACATATATAAGCCTCTTAGCTTCTGGAACAAAGTTTTATGGACTAATGAAAGTTCCTCTGAGTTTCATGGATCACCTAGAAAGAAATCTGTTCGAATGCGGAAAGAAATGCATTAAAAGTTTGCTCCAGTTTTGCAGATCATGTCCCATGGTGGTGGATCAGTAATGTTTTGGGGTTGCATTTCTGCAAGCGGTCATGGGGACCTAGTCCCAATCGAGGGCACGATGAATCAAAGCAAATATTTGTGTTAAAGGAGAACGCATTTCCATCTGGCGATAGACTCATAGGAAACTCTTTCATTTTTCAACAAGATAATGCCCCTTGCCACAAAAGAACAAATAATTACCAAGTTTCTGAATGACATTGGGTTGGAAACCCTCAACTGGCCACCCCAAACCCCTGACTTAAATGTCATAGAAAATGTATGGGCTTATATAAAATGAAAGAGGAATTCATCATTGAGTCGCAGGAAGGATGAGACTATCTTTGAGGTGAAAACCCTTTTGGAAGAAATACCTCAAGAAATGCTCCAGAAACTTGTAGAATCTGTCCCAAGACGACTTCAAAAAGTCATAAATGCTAAAGGAGGCTACATTTTCTACTAATTTATCAATAATTTAGTTTTAAGTTCTACAAATTGTGTTTTTTTAAATTAAAATAAAACTGTCAAAATAGTTATGCCCACCACTGTAGGTACTGGTGTGTTGACTGTGGTCGTAATTCCATTAATTGTTGTTGTGATTTATCTGTTGTTTGTTGTGATGTTTGTTGTTGTTGTGCGTTAATGTAAGATTGAGGGCAGGCAAAGCTTACGGCACCATCTTGTGCAATGACTTGATTTAATCTATATATCAGCGGATCCAACGCACCAGATAAATTGAAACCTTAATCTAAGTTGAAATTTGGAAGAAATTTTATTTTCAACCGAGCCAAAGGAATCCCTTAAGATTTACAAAAAAATAAAACAGAGAAAAAATAGAAGATTCCACTGAAAAAAAAAACTTCTGACAAAACAGAAGATTCTTCAGAAGTTTCAAGATTATGAAAAATCCTCTTGACAAAACTGATAATCTTTTAACTACTAGTTGCTCTTGGACTTACTCCTGAGAGGAATCACTAAAGTTGCTAGTTATTACTATGCGAACTTGAAATAGGTTGGCTCTTGTCTAAGTTCCTTCATAACACTCATTCCTTTGGTTCATTCATTCGAATCCTTCCATTTACTACCACTGTACCCGCTTGGGTACAGAAAATTCAACAACATTATTGATTTAAGCATTCTCAACATCAACGTTTTATGGAAGAAGATTTGATAATCTTCAAAATGCAATAAATGCAATCGAAGAAAATGATCGAAACGATGTGTTTGACATTGCATTTATACCACCAGATGCAGATTACAATACAGACGATAATGAAATAGACACAGAACATTTGGATAGCGATCACATACCCATTGATGTTCCAGGTAACATTGAACTTTTCATTAGGGATGAGGATTTTGATAGCGAGGACGAAGTTCCTTTATTAGTGATAAGAGCCTCAATATCTGGGCAATCTCATAGCCAACCACGCTGGTCTAAAAGAGGTACTGATATGTTGATGAACCGTTTTAATAATTTTGAGATAAACAAGATCAATATGAAATGTGTGTTTAGCCAACAAATCTCCAGTCGAAATATTTGAAACACTTTTTGATAACGAGGTAATGGAGTTGATCTTGAATCAAACTAGTCTTTATGCTTCTCAACATAATCATCATAACCTCAATTTCCAAAAAGAAGACTTGGAAATTTTCATAGGCTATATGTTCTACAGTGGTTATCACTCAATGCAAAGGGAATCTATGTATTGGAAATTAGATGAGAATACAGGAACCGCATTGGTAGCAAACAACATGTCGCGAAACCGTTTTTATGAGATCAAAAAATATATTCATTTTGCAGATAATACTCAATTAGATGCTCGAAACAAAATGGCAAAGCTCAGACCACTTATGAATCTTTTGTGCCAAAAATATCAACAATGGGGCTTCATGCACGAAAAATTATCCATTGATGAAGCCATGATCAAGTATTTTGGCCACCCTTTTTCGAAACAGTTCATAAGAGGAAAACCTGTTCGTTTTGGTTTCAAAAACTGGATGCTGACGAGTAGTTGTGGCTACCTTATATAACTTTGATACTTATTGTGGTGCAAAAAATGTGAACGCTAATGTATTACAAATGCCATTGGGATCTCGAGTTGTACTTGAGCTTCTAGAAAAAGGTGGCCACTTTTTACATCAATGCTATAAGCTCTACATTGGTGAACACTTGGAAACTATATAAATTCTCAGATGACTCCGAAGATGACTTGCTATCGTTTCAAAGAGATATTGCTCGATATTATCTTAGAAGATATACAATTCTCCACCCTTCGACATCAAAACGCTCAATATCTACAATTGTTGCTTTATCTGAAGGTCACCATTTTCCAAAGAGAATTGAAAAGCCTCTTAGATGCAGAGTATGCCACATGCGAATCAGATGGGTTTGTGAGTTCTGCAACATAGTTTTGTGTGTCGAAAAAGAATGCTTTAAGAAATTTCATACACATAATTAGCAACCATATTTTAGGTGCGTGAAGTTAGCACCGCCATAACAAAAAATCGAAAATCTGAGTATGCAGTAATTTGTTGCTAATTTGTTGCTAATTTGTTGCCGCATTCCCGAATTTGTTGCTCCACGTTTTGACCTTGAAAATGCATTTGCAAGGTTGTACGAACAAAAGTTAACTTTTTCCAAGGAAAGGTTCTTTCAAAAAAAAAACTTAAAGAGCTTTTAACTTGAATTTGTTGCTCTCCAAAAAAGTGCATTTCAAATTTCCACTCCCACTCCTTCACCCCTAAAAATCCAAAAGAAATTTTGATGACGTCACTCAAATGCAGTTGGATAACAATTACTTTTAAAAAAATGTGTATTCACTTATTTTCCTGACTCGAAAATGTATTCGTATCTGGAACATAAATTAATACTTTTTTAACAAATACTGATTGTTCAATATGCTTGATGAGCAACAAATTAGCAACAAATTCCCTCATACTTAGATTTTCAAAATTGTTGAGTTTTTAGAAGTTAGGTATCCAACTGCATTTGAGTGACGTCATCAAAATTTCTTTTGGATTTTTAGGTGTGAAGGAGTGGGAGTAGAAATTCGAAATGCACTTTTTCGTAGAGCAACAAATTCAGGCTAAAGGCTTAGTCACTTTGTTTTTACAAATAATTTTCCTTGACAAAGTTAACTGTTGTTACTACAACTTTGAAAATGCATTTTCAAGGTCAAGTCGTGGAGCAACAAATTCGAGACTGGGGTAACATATGAGCAACAAATTAGCAACAAATTCCTGCATACTTATATTTTTGAAATTTTGTGTTTTAGATGATGGCGGTGCTAACTTCACGTGAAGTTAGCACCGCCATTGTTTTGGGGGGTTAGGGGAGGAGTAACAAATTCGGAAATGGTGTTATTCACGAGCAACAAATTAGCAACAAATTCTTACATAATTAGATTTTTGAAATTTTGAGTTTTAAGTGTAGTTCTTAGAAGTGCCCACAGAGATAGCTGAGTGAAATACGTTCCACAAGATCCACAATGCGTTTTGGCCATGAAGGAGTTGGGCTAAAAATTTCATATGCACTTTTTTAAGAAGGTAAGGAGTAGCCCTTGAATTGGTGTTAATCTTTTTACTATATGATCATTTTTGAGCGATTTAGATTTTCCTATGAAACTGTTAAAGTGCATTACAAGGTCAAAAAGTGGAGCAACAAATTCGGGAATGCGGCAACAAATTAGCAACAAATTAGCAACAAATTACTGCATACTCAGATTTTCGATTTTTTTTTATGGCGGTGCTAACTTCACGCACCTCCATATTTTCCCATTGTACGTGCTTGGGTACAGCTTAAAAACCACACTCCCTACTTAAAAAAATAATTAAAAGAAATAGTTTTGTATCCCTTTGACACTATATTTAATAAAGTTATGTTATCAAAATTTTAAAATTTAAATTTTAAATGTCTTTGGTAATAAATGGGTTAAAGTCAATTGAAGAGAAAAGTCTGCTCATAATACCACTTAGGGGAGAGTGGGTACAAAAGTAACAATTTGTACATTTTGTGCCATAACTTTAAAACCAAAATGCATAGCCAAATAAAACAACGCGTATATTGGTGAGTGGACATTTGGCTATCGTTAAATACTAATTTGTTTTTTGACTTTCTATGTTCTACGAAACCATGCTATGTAAAATAGGTAAAAGTCGAATGTTACAATCATCCTTTCCGTTGTACCAATTGTTAAACGATGAAAGGACTGTTGTAACACCATACAAATGTAATAGAATAAACGAGAAATATTGGTTAACTTCACATTTATTCTACAAATCCAAAATTAAAAATGTTTTACTAGGTGTTCCATAGGATCAATGATTTATTAGTAGCTTCAATACTGACGATGGATCCTTCTTTTGTATTTCCGTATAAATGTCTCCGAATTGTTTTTTTTTTACGATTTTTTTAATGACCTTTGTTGGTTTAAGGACAGTAGTTGTAAGACTCGTTTAATCGATGCTAAATATATCTTGTGACTGAAATTCACTGACCCTGCTGATGCAGTTTTCGTTACAAACGTCCAATCAAAAAATGTTACAAACGTCCACATCCCATTTTTTTTTTATAAAAGATTCGATTGAAAAAAAACTATTGAGTCGAACTCCATTAAGTTCAGAACAAAATCAACTTTAGTTAGACCGCTACCACTTTATTAAAAAATAAAGTAAAAGTTTGACAAAAATAAATTACAAAACTCGCCAAAAAACATTTTCATACAAATTTCATGTTTTAAACTTTATGTGGCACAATTCAGTACTTTGACATTTGAATTTTTGTGGGTGCATTCACGAGTAAATTGCGAACAATTCTACATTTAAAAATGAACGCATACGTTCCCAGGTTTTTGTTAAAACTCAATGTTACAACCGTTCCACGTTACTTTCGTACTCACTCTCCCCTATCTAAATGATTGTTTGTTGGGATATTTCCTACATTAAATCACATCTGCTTTGAATTCACGTGTTGCATAATATGACAAAAAAAAACCATACAGTATTAAGGTTTTTATCCTTTTGTTTTCCAACAGTAATAAATCTGTATCGCCTCTGCCACTTAATGCCAGCTAATTGCTCCAAAATGCTTTCACAAAAGTTACAAAATCATCAACTAACACACACGAAGCCGGATATAAAAGTAAATATTATCAGTTGTATTACAATTGTATTCTCCGTTTACAGTTAATAAAAAAAAAAAGCAAATAAAAGTACACGAAACGAGACATTTAGTATGGCGTTTTATTATTTATACTTCGTTGCTGCTTTTGTAACATCAACCCTCTTCTGTGTCATTATGAGATGTGAACACAGCAGATATATTATAGTAGATGGTAAAGGGTTTTCCAATAAGAGGTGTTATTTTGATATTCATTTTTGGAGATAAATGATCGGATGTTTATTTCATTATAAAGAGGAAGGTATGCCGTTAATAATGGAACACAACATCAGCCAAATGGCTTACAGGACCATATCCTTTTCATGAAATTTTCCATAACCAAATCGCAAAGTGGCTGCCCTATGTCCTCGATAGCCTCACGAATTTCATCTTTGAGGTCTTGAATCGACGCTGGGCTGTTGGCGTAGACCTTATCTTTCACGTGGCCCCAAAGGAAGAAGTCGCAAGGTGTTAAATCACAAGATCTCGGTGGCCAATTGTGATCACCTCTTCGAGAGATAACACGGTCCGGAAACTTTTCCCGTAAAAGATCGATGGTTTCATTGCTTGTGTGGCACGTAGCGCCGTCTTGTTGAAAGTAAACCTTGTCCAGATCAATACCATCCAATTCAAGCCATAAAAAATCATTAATCATCTCTCGATAGCGCAATCCATTGACCGTAACTGTTGCTCCAGCCTCATTTTCGAAAAAGTAAGGTCCAATGACCCCGCGGGACCATAAACCGCACCAAACAGTCACGCGTTGAGGATGGAGAAGCTTTTCAACAATAACTCTTGGGTTTTCCGAGCCCCAGATGCGACAGTTATGCTTGTTGACGTAGCCTCCAAGGTGGAAATGGGCCTCATCAGTCAAGATGATTTTTCGATGAAATTCCGGTTCATTTTCATGCATTTCAAGGACCCAATCAGCAAAGACACGACGTTGCTGATGATCAGCCGGCTTGAGTTCTTGTGTTAACTGAACTTTATAAGCCTTAAGACCCAAGTCTTTATGCAAAATACGGTGTAATGACGTTTGTGGAATGCCTAATTCCAAAGAACGACGAGGAATGGACAAACCTGGGTTTTCTTCAACACTTTGGGCTACAACAGCAATATTCTCAGTTGTTCTTGAGCGACGTGCACGGGTTTTATTCTTCACATTACTAACTTGTCCCAACAGCTCGAATTTGTCCACACCAATTTCTGTATTGCGGTCCGACAAGGTGCTTCACGACGACCCAAAAATGTTTTAGTTTTACGAACCGTCTCTGCCAAATTTTCACCATTTTTATAGTGAATTTTAATAATTTCAATGCGTTGTTGAAGCGTGTATCGTTCCATTTTTATTAATAACGTAGTTTCTACTTGTCAAATGTCAAAAAATGACAGCTTCAAAAGTGACAGCTACCGAAATAGCGGGCTATTCAAAATAACACCTTTTATTGGAAAACCCTTTATTATAGTAGATGGTAAGGATAGATATTTGGAATATGTTCCCATCTACTCCCCATGGCAATATTTATTTTATCACTTTTTTTTTTGAGTAAAAATCGAGTCTTATTTACAAAAAAAAAGTGAAATCCCTTTCGTTAAAATATCCTTTTCACAATGAATTTGTTGTATCCATTACTTGTAAATTGCGATATCAAACTTAAACCGATACTATATGGATATGTTTCTCATATATTTTGCCCATTAACCGGTGGAATATTAACATTTCGAGGTCAAGAGCACACGAAACTTTGCTATGGAATTTCAGTTTATTTATTTATGATGATTCAAGTTGAAATCGAAAGGATACGGATACTATGAGTTTGAACCAATACTATACCACTTGTTAGTTTGTCGTATAAGGATGTGTACTATCAAAGTTTGGAGGGGTTTGCTGAACTGTTATAATTATATGTGTGGCTTGGCTATATGTAGATATTATAATCATATAATTATCACTCAGTTAAAAGGGAGACATGATGATAAGTAGGAAGGTATGTCCCACTGACACTGAATATTTGATTTGAAACGTGCATCTGTGAGTGCACATGTGTATTATAATTCAATGTATGATTAGCCAACAAGTTTGTTATTGGAATGTTTAGTATATACCAAGTTTAATCACTTAAAGCCATACATATTCTAGACATAGACATAGACATAGAAATTAGACATTCATAATGTCCTTTAATGTTTAAACTCAGATGCACAAGAGTAGGTATCCTTTTAGGTACCTACTTTATGTATATGTAAGTAAAACACTGAAACGGAGTCTGTGAAAAAAAAGTAGCTATGTCCAATAACTAAATATTAGGCAAGTTCTTTTTGTAAATACATATTTATTACCATCCATAATCAAAAATATTAAAAAATCATCTTAGGGATTTTTTAGGATTTCAGATGTAGTGTAGGTACTTATCATTTCTTTACAACTTACTGATCCCACATACATATACGGTCGCTCTTAGTTACTTAGGTCCTCAGATGAGTCCGTTGTGATCCCCTTAATGTGCATAGGGCGTCCACTCCTCCTACACGCCATCGTGTACAATTTCTGGAAATATAACGTAATTCTCTCGAGCTCTTCCCCAGCTGTGTAGATTCACTTTCGACTGTCCTGCGCCATGTGCTTCTCGGCCGACCCGACCCTCTACCAGCCTGTGTGAGTGGGTTCCATTGCATCGCTTGGCCAGCAATGCAATCGTTGCCTTTTCGAAGCGTATGACCAATGCACTGCCACTTACGTCTGCGAATAGTACTGTCAATGGATTCTTGACCCGTTCTTCTATAAAGTTCTTCATTGGAAATACGGTTGGGCCAAAAAATCCTTAAGATGTTTCGTAGACACCTATTCACGAACGATTGCACCTTGCTTGTGACAGTTGTAAAGATTTTCCAAGTGCTGCACCCATACAGAAGCACGGATTCAACATTGGAGCGGAACAGTCTCAGCTTGGTCTTTAAGCTTATAACATTATTTCTCCATATTTTGGACAGCATTCCGAGAGCAGCCTTTGCCTTTTTAGTACGGCTGTCGACGTCTTATTCAGTTCCGCCTTTTGTGGAAACAAAACTCCCAAGATATTTAAAGTCTTCTAATTTTTCTACCGGTTGTCCAGAAATATTGACTTGAACGGATGAGTTACTCCCGACTTCCGAGGCTAATTATTTTTGTTTTTGCCGTGTTAATTTTCAGCCCCACGATTTCTGCTTCTCCCTCCACCCTTTCTGTCATTTGATGGAGATCCATGATCCTATGAGAGAGTAAGCATACGTCGTCCGCGTAGCCCAGATGTTTTATTTGGGATGTTTAACAGGGCTGCATGCAGCACATCACTTATCCCTGACAGGATAAGTATTGGCGATAGTGTGCAACCCTGCCTGACTCCACATTGGACTACTTATTCATCCGACAACCTTCCTTTATGTAAAACGTGACGTAAGTTGCTTTAATAATAGCAATTAACTTATCTGGAATGCCTAATAAATTCCCTGTTGGCACTATCAAACGCTTTTTCAAAATCCATGAATAGCAGGCAAGGTGTAAATGTGGTCAAAACAAGATGAGCAAATGTGGATATCTGGTTGTTCCGCGTCGAGTGTGTCTTCCATATGTTCCTTTATCTTCCATATGTTCTTTTATTTTTTGCTTCGGACGAGTCATCAAGTATTGGATGTGCATCGCTGGCTAACATACGGTTTAATACCGAAGTGAAGTATTCCTTCCACCTTTTGATCTGGTCCTCATCCGAATGGAGCAGGGAACCATCTTCATCTTTCACCAGGTGTTGTTTTCAACTTTGTACACCAGTAAGCTCTTTAGTGATTCTATAAACACTTTTGGCTGTTACACCGATTTGCGGCCTCTTCTGCTTCTTCAGCTAATGCGTTGATGTAGTTACGCTTGTCACGTCTCACGCTACGGTAAACTTCTTTCATCTTCATACGATACATAGACTCTAGCTCGTTTCTATCTGCTGCTTCCGTAGCTGCGATGTGAGCTCGAAGTTGTTTTCTGTCGTCGATCTTTTTCCAGGTTTCTACCGATAGCCAAGCACTATTTCTTCCTTGTGCCCGACCGACTATTCTTTCACCTACGGTTATGAACACATTTTTCAAAGCACACCATTGGTCTTCGATGGAGGTAGGTTCACTGCTGCTGATTGTTCTCAGTCCTTGGGAAAGATGGTCCCCTAAGTTTTTGGAGAACTACGAGTTCCTTTAGCCTGTCGGTACCTATTAAACCTGGGCATTCGAGTGTTTGCTTGGGTTCTCCGTACTGCAGCTGTGCGTAATCTTACGAGAGCTACCGGGCCATTCCTATGTCTTGGGTTGGTGTTCCGAAAACAGCAACTTAAGCTTTTCCCAGGTATGCCCTTCTTTCAGATTTAAACAAAAATCAGCCTTTCTGTTCTGTATCTCGTTATACAAAAAATTCTATGGCCAAATTTTGACCGCTTGGCGATACTAATAGTTATTTAAAGATACCGTTATTTGTAGTTGTTAAAAAAAAGGTATTATTTTCTAGTGATGAAACATGTATTGGACGATCATGAATGTAGGATTTTGTATAGAAAAGGATCTGTTGTTCCTTTAGATTTGTATCAATGCATCATCAGAAATCTAAAGTAATTGTTTGAATATGAGCGGAACTGCTTTAGGTCTTTTCAGAAAATTCCGCATTATTGGTTGTAGATACATCATAAACTTAGAGCTAATGCTTGGCTCGCAAACGTGTTTTAATTATGACCGGTATACCAGAGATATGATGCGGTCATCACAGAACACTGCTATAGAGAGAGAGAGAACCAACTTCCTCCAGATGATGTGTCCTCTGTGTGCATATTTTATTGAAGAACACACCATCCCCAATCATTATGTTTACCCTATTCATGGGCTTTGGATTCTTGCCTATAACACGAAACCCATAAGGGGTTGTGATGGAAAAGGAGCCTCCAACCAAGGAAAAGCTATACCTTATTAAACAAAAACCATTTAACTCCCCAGCGCTCGCTGAACACACGGACACAAAACACTATTTGCACAGAATGCCGCATCGTCCTCCACTAGAGCCCATATCTACATCCAAAGCATCAGCATTAGGCATCTGGCACTCATCCCAAACGCAGCAGCAATAGCAGCAGCAGTTCCTATATGCATTTGATATCGCTGTGTAGCGGTAACTTCCCGTTTCTCATCCTCTTTGGCATAAGAAAGCTTTTGTATTTCGATGCGTCTTATTCACCATTCCGCTAACTGGTTCACCTGATCCGATGGTCACGTCTTCCATGAAAGGTGTCTGTCCTGTCTCTGTGTGCCGCAGCAAGGAGAAACTCGAATCGGGATCAGTTCTCTTCTCCCGCATGGTGTTCCTGAATAATCAACATGAATACTCGTGCTGATGTATACGGCCCCAATGGATACATCAGCAATGATGAGGACGAGGAGTAGCAACCAAGCACTCCAAGTATAGAAATCTATATGTAGGTGACGATACGGAGCGACTTCCTTATGATGTCCATCCTGTCTCTTAGATAAACATACATAAAACAAGGAATAGCCACATGTATACTCAGCTGATGGCCATCGCAGTCGTATAGTCGTCCAGGATTTGTGCTGCAGTTTGTGTCCCTATCCCAGAACAGGGTACACTCCGTAATCGTACATCTCTATTCTGGACATTAGTTGGCACAGCATGTCCCATTCTCCGGGTGGTTTTGCGAAAAGGAAAACTCCTCGTTTGCACAAAGGTTATTCTCCAGGAAGGCTCCTCGGATGAGAGTCTAATGTGCAGTTCATCAGAGCATTTGAAGAAGTAAGGGAAGCAGAGGTTTGAAGAATATGGTGGTAATGGTGGTGATTGTTGCAGATATACTGATGGCGCTCTTGGATTCTGAAGAAGATGCGACGGAAGTGAACAATGACGGCGATGACAATGTAGAAAAGCAATTCTGCTGGTAGCTGTGAGTGATTCTGCAGTAGCCGCACACTCATACAATCACATCTTGTTGTTTCTGAAGGAAAACACTGTTCTGTTCAGTCAAGATGGCGATGACCATCGTCCTACAGTCTCTGATGCTTTATTTGGCGATGCCAATCTCAATTTTGTTCTATGGTATAATTGTATGTATCAGTGCGGTATGTATGTTTATAAATATTTCATCTAAAATACTATCGAAACGGTTGAGAAGCTGCCACCTGAAATTCACTGATAGTGTGGTTGTTTGCACAAAAAATGAGAGATATTTCCAGGAAAACAAAAACTTCGAACTTTGGTCTCATTTGAATTCTTTTAGCTTTAAAGTAAATAACAATGTGTTCCTTAGAGTCCCTACATACTCTTAACAACGGTTATCATGAATGTTTCAAAAAAAATTAATCCGAATAAAATAAGCTTGTATTTGGTTGCTCAAAAGAAATCCGCAAAAATTTTAATCTACAGACAAATGCAAAAAATGCAGCTGCATAACGAAAAAACTAATGAATTTGGATGTGCAAAAAACTTGCAACTGACGTCCATGATCACTGTTGATAACAGTTAAATTGATTCATTTTGAAACCCGTAAAGAGTAAAGAGTAGAAAGTTGGTATACCATCATAAATGACAAAGACTACATTATACCATAGCAAAAGAAGACAGAAAAATTATTAATTTATTTCGAAAAAAGTAAGCAGCATCTTCTAGGTAAACCAAAGTTGAATTACAGTTACCCATTGACTCATAAAAAATTAGATGCCGCGAATTGTAGGCCAGGTTGCTTGATTTCCAATATTGAAAAGCCATTTATTTCTACAAAAAAAACTTTAAAACTCCGTTTGAATTTCGCACAAACTCATTCCAATTAGAATTTCTAGATTTCTAGAATCTACAGTCATAACTTGTTGTATTAAAAAAGTTTTCAAAATTGTATTGCTGTTTGCTTTTTTAAACCATTTTTTTTTTTAAAAAGAAGCTCTGATAGTTAAAGTTGCAAATGTTTCGCACAGCACTGTACCTACATTTTTATTTTATGAAATAGGAATAAACTGTCCGAAATGGAAAAATTATGTCATGAAATGAAAATTTTAATTTTCTATAATATTTCGGGATTTTTTTCGGAAGTTTTGGTTTTAGGAATTTTGGGTTTGTGGTTATTTTTGAGTTTTCAGAATTCGGTGTTTTTGGGATTTTAGGTTTATTGGATTTTAAGTTTTCGGGATTTTGGATTTTCGGAATTTTTGGATAAAGCCCCAAAAAGTACTAAACAAGGCACACAATTTATTGTTATTTATTATGTCCATTGCGGGTTGCTGCATAATTTCACTTTGAAATCTATCCTGCCCCAAAATTATTTTTGAATGTTCATTTCGTTTCATTTTGCTAAGCCCCGTAGTTCTTTCATACCATGCATATGTGTAATACAGAATTTTTTGCTGAAAAGATCTTCACTTTTTGTTTTCTCCGCTTGAAAATAATAAATTTCAAGAGCTATTGCGATATTGACTGGATTCGCTAAGAGATAACAGAAAACTCAATGATATTTTGTTCTAATTGATTAAAAAGTGAGATATTGAAGAGTCAGAAACGGGATTTTTTGAAACTCCATTGGGAAGTTGGTGTAAAGTGGGGTAGTGTTGAAAAATCAGTTTTTGTACATCTCTAAAAGTATGAGGGTTAGAATAATGAAATTCATTTTGGAGATAGATTAATCAAATTGATGAATATTCTTAGGTCACCATGGAATTGTAAAAATCACGTTTTCGAGATTTTCGAAATTTTGTGAGTAAATAGATTTTTTGAAGAAAAACTAATCATTCACATTGATCGATAATAAAAAAAAAATTTGATGTCTAATATGTATTTTTACTTGCGATATAGGTACTATACAGGGAGTCCCGAAATTTCCTTTATTTTTTTTTTTTTAGTTTTTTAATAATTTTAAATGTTTATTTTGGGTAAAAACTGTTATGTATTTTTAAGAACACAAATTGGGCTTTCATAATTATCCCCACAGAAAAAAGTTGTATGACAGATACCAATTTCTAACTGTCCTTGATTAAATAAAAAAAAAATTAAAATCAGTTGTAGTTTGGCAGAGTTAGAGCCAGTCAAAGGGAAAACCAATACTAATCACCGTTATAAGTCGAAAACGGAGCGAGAACAAGCAAATTACCTCTTAAGTTTTTCGACTTAAAATGACCGCAGGAACCCATGGGTTTCTTCTGCGGCGATGATTTCGGGACACCCTGTATATCAAGTTATGCATTCGTACAAAAAAAAAGGTGAGACAACAATCAAACATGACATAACGATGATAAAGAATGAGAAAAAAATGGGTCCGACAATTCTGTCTGTCTGTCTGTATGCATCAGAGAGCCTAAACGGATGAGTCGATTTACTTCAAACTAAGGTCTATCTTTGAATGAGAACCATTTTTTTCAATGCCATAGAACTGTTTTTTAAATTCTAATTTTCTCCTTCATGACTTAATCAATTTCAACCATTTTTTTTACATGGATGCTTTTAAGCTGCCGTAATAATATTTAGTACAAAAAAATTCGAAAATTATTTTTTTGGATTTTAAAAAAAACTTGAAATTGAAAAAACATTTTTTCGAAAACTGTTCAATATTTTTTTTTTTCAAATTGTAGTTTTTAGATGTTGATAAATAATTTCTTAAAAATGGCGTACCAATTTTTCGTTATAAAAGTTCTGCTAAATTTTAAAATGAAAAAATAGTTTTATTTATTGATGTTTGGGCTTAAATGATCAGTTTTGTGGATGCAATTAATCAAATAAAAAAATTAATTCATATTTTTCCCAACGTTTCGCTAGTATTTTCCAGCTTCTTCAGGGGTTAATATTTATTATCTTTAAAAACAAATTATAAAAGTTGTGGTTTTAGTACTATGTCTAAGTAACATTGGATGAGGAAGATATCTTAGTATCATTCGACGTAGTATCACTATTCACCAATATACCGACATACACAGCCATAAAAATAATAATGAAAAACTGGGAAACTCTTAAAACCCACACTAAAATACCTAAAAATAATTTTCTAAAAATCCTACAATTCTGCTTAACAGATAACAATTATTTCAAATATGATCAAAAACTCTATAGCCAAACTTTCGGCATGCCTATGGGAAACCCATTATCCCCTACGATTGCCGACATTGTACTTGACCACCTACTAGACGAAACAATAGATAAATTGAAAAAATCAAACATAAAAATAAAATTCATAGCTAAATATGTTGACGATATGGTTGCAATCATCAAAAAGAAAGACAACGAAATAATAATGGAAACCCTAAACCAATACCATACGAAATTAAACTTCACCATAGAAACAGAGATGAACAACCAGCTTCCGTTCCTTGAGATGAAACTCATAAGAAAAAACAACAACATCTTCTTTGACTGGTATACCAAGCCAATCTCATCAGGAAGAATGATTAACTACATGTCGTACCAACCAATAAAATACAAAATAAATACAGCAACCAATTTCATCAATAAAGTGTTAGATATAAGTGACAACATCTACCATAAAGAAAACATAATAAAAATAAAAACAATTTTACAAATGAACAATTTCCCAAACACAATAATCAATGAACTAATTAACAATAAACTTCACCTAATACAAAACAAAAATAAACAAATAATAACACAAAAAGTAAAATCTGGCAACCCTAGATATTACTCTTTAACATACATTCCACGTTTAACTGATAACAGCTCTCTTAACAAAACAATACCAATTGATAGAGAAAAATGCAGTTTCGCACACAGAGCTAACTACACGTTAAATTCAATATTTACAAAAACAAAACCACCCACACAAAAAACAGATCAGCATAATGTAGTGTATCAAATACCATGCAAAGGCAACAACAACAACATGTGCAACATGGTATATATAGGTACAACAAAACGTAAGCTTGCAATAAGACTATCAGAACATGAAGCTGACATAAGAAAGAAGAGATCAGCTACAGCACTCTCGCAGCATATGGTAGATAATGATCATCTCGCAGACTTTGATAATGTAACAATATTAGATAAAGAGAGCCGCACCACCACCCGCTATACATTGGAAAGTCTGCGAATACAACAAAAATCAACAACAACAATGAATCATAAAGAAGACCTAGACAATATCAGCTCTATATATAGTGTTGCCATAAGTAACAACAATTGATCTGTGATAAGAAGTGATATTAGGCTTAAGTTTTGTTGTCCAATAAGTGTTAATTTATTAATGTGTTGTTTATTAAATGTTAATTTATTTAAAATAATGTAAATTTCAAAATCCATTCAAGAAAGTAAGTGCAATAGACCAAATAATTAATAATTTAAATATTTAAAATATAAAAATTTTTTTTTCAATTGATTGTATAACAATAGACATAGTACTAAAACCACAACTTTTATAATTTGTTTTTAAAGATAATAAATATTAACCCCTGAAGAAGCTGGAAAATACTAGCGAAACGTTGGGAAAAATATGAATTAATTTTTTTATTTGATTAATTGCATCCACAAAACTGATCATTTAAGCCCAAACATCAATAAATATAACGTATAATATATGATCAAATAAATAAACTAATAAAAATAGTTTATTTTTTATAAAACGGCTCTAACGATTTTCAAAAATTTTTTTCCAAAAATGTATCATTATAGAAGAAATCAAATTGCATTTGTACTTTGTTTTGAGGTTAAATTCATTTAAGAAGCTGTTTGAGTCATTTGAAAATTGAATTTATGGTTTTTAATTTTTTTTTTTCTAAAACTGCATTTACAAATTTTTAATTAAAAAGGCTTAGCATAAATAGTAACTTTATCTTCAAGAGCAAGTACGTGTGACCCAGTTGTGCATTTTATTATTTTAGTCATAATATAATTTGGCTCAAAAGTTTGATTGCTTGTAACAAAGAAACCGTTACTTAGATCGACTTTAAACTTTGCAGAAATTTTGTCAGTGTATTTAGTTATAAAAGTCACAGTCAACATTGGTCATTCTATGGATAGCTATAATTTAACCGTTATTTGTTTAAAAGTTCATAAATATCTATGTTATTTATGTTTTTTTTTAAATTAATGTCAGAGACAAAAAAAAAATAAGTACGTTAAGGTTACAAAAGTTTTATAGGAAATCTGTTTTTGTTTTCAAAACTGTCTTTAAATTTAATTTAAAGTTACTGGTCGCGGAGAAATTGATGTTTAAAAACAGAAACGTCATTTTCTACTCAAAGACCAATAAATGGGTTAAAAAAATCGTAACAAAAAATTCTAAAAATAGGAAATTGAAGCTGAATACGTAGGCTTTCTGGACTTTATAAAGATTCAGCTCAAAAAAATTGTTTAAAAAGAAGCATTGAAAAACAAAACAAAACAAAATTTTAAATTTTTGGTTTCGCGCTATTCCTTATGACTACGTGATAACGGTGGTTTTTAAAATTAGTTCAGTATAAAATCTGAAAACAAGAATATCTGACTTTTCAAGTTCTTTTTGATTCGCTCAATACGACCATTTTTCACTTAAATACAGCATCTCAAAAATCACTAAAAAAAAATCATTTTTTTTATCCTTCCATTTTTTCCACCAGTGTATAATACTCAAGTTTTGAAGTATCATTAAATAATATCAAAAAATTCATAAATTCGATTTCGTAGTTTATTGAAAAATTTGGTAATATTGAGTTTTTATTTTGCTTAATTACAAGATGTATTCAATTTAGTATAGCAAAAGAATTTTGACTTAGGTATCAAACATTTATGTGCCTCAACTACAATCTTCATTAAAACCATTTGACCATTCTAGAACATTTCCAAGAAAAATATACAAAAATTAAAAATGATTATGTCATAAGGAAGTATAACTTTTGGCGGGCGTTCATGAGTACACACACCTTTTTTTTAGTCGTGAATCGTCTTCAAAAATCTTTAGGTTTTTAAAATTCATCAAATGATTTAATTGAAAATATCTTGCACCGTGTCACAAATTTAGAAGAGGATTAACTACCATCAATTATGAACGTGTCGTTTCCAATGAAAAATTGAAAACACTTTTGGCTTTGTTTTTATAGTACGTGCTGGATTTGAAAATATAAATTAGACGATATGGAATGCAACTTCTTCCAGATATAACCGAATTCACGTCATCCACAGGATGTTCTATAATGCGAGCATAATAATTTCAGATTTCCTTTACATAGATTTCATGTCAACTTAACTATTGGGATATATATGGGATGCATGCATATATGTAGCCCAAAGTACATATAGGAATTCTATTTACCACATTGCAAATCAGGAACCCACATATAGAGACCATTCGCAGTGTCATGGTTTTCCCAGGGAAAATCATTCAGGAACTGCTTTCGTCTTTTGCCTATTGCATCGTTAAGGATAAGAAATAAGGCACAGAATATAGCTAGCTGTACACTATACAGAATGTATATGAGATGATCCACTCCCTGTCCAAACTGTATCTGCTATATGTCCTTTATGTCCTCGAGCTCTGCAATTTTGGTTTCTTGATACATCGTCTATATGTATTTAATTTCTTCTTTTTTTTTTCTTTCATTTTTAGTTTGCATCTTGCTTTCTTCCTTATAGAAAATAAATTGTTCAGAGAATGTCCTTCTAGCATACGTTAGGTGTCCTGTTGGTACAAATGACATGCGGACATTTGTATAGTTGCACGTCGTCCATTGCTTATGGTGCTTCTAGAGTTCTATACACTATACCCCCACTCCTGCCAGGAACCTTCTTACTCGTATTCCTTGAGTTCACTAGCCCATTTCAATTATAATTTCTTAGCTGATGCAAAATTTTCTCCAGAGATGGTCAAAATAATTCGCGTTGGTCGGCCATCTTTGTTAGAGAAGAGTCCTGGATGGTTTTACTGCTCGTATATATGCGGAGTACCAAGTGGAAACCAACCAACAAGGCTCTGTCGGTGATGGTGGTCGTTCTATATAGTTTTGTTCGTTGTCCGTTGCCATTGCTATATTGCTGTTGTCGTCCTCATGGTCCTGGTTTTGATTCTGGTGCTAGTACTGGTGCTCGTTGTCGTCATCATCATTGCACTACGTCTTATGGTCGATTCCTAAGGAAATATGAACGTAAAAGGATATAGGTATGCAAGTTGCTGCATCGATGGAACTTTGCATGATGGGAATGCCCCATGTGGTCGGTCAGTGCTGTTCTTGTTCCTAGTGCTGGTGTTCGGAATCTCTGTGCTAGCCGCCTGCACTTTACGGACAATAACTATATGTTTCTGTGTGGAATATTGGAAGGCGTGGCAGGAGACTTTGCACCCCCATTATCTAAGACGAAGGCAAAGGCAAAGGCAAAGAACTGCGCCAGGATGCGATAGCTGAGATTAAACATTGAATGAAGATCTCTCAAGTTTCTGTACGAATAGGAAATTGAATTTATGTTCTCTGAAGAAAATGACACATCGAAAGCGGGGCGAAGAAGAACACCCTTTCCTATATCACGATACTGGGAACTGAAGCCCTCTCCACAACTAGTATATGTTTCACCGCAAACCCATCACCCACTGCAATACACATGTCGTGAACGAGGAGCTCTTGGTACTCAAGTTTATGCAAATGCAAATAATTTTGTGTGCAACATTACGAAGACGATGGATATAAGAGATGGGGGTGGCTGGACGGCCAGAGAGCTGAACCTCGAGACAACCAGCAGGAGACGATATGAGATGAGATGAGCTGAGCTGGAGCCTAGCCGCCACATGCTGGCTGATGGGAATAAGGCAATCCGTATGGGTGTGCGGTGGATGATGAAGAAGAAGAAAACGTGAAATAAACGGATTGCTAAGACCATTCATGCAAGGATATGGTCATCAAGTCGCATAAATTGTACAGCAAATTGCGTAAGTGCACGTGTGTCACATGTGCTAGTGCTATTGCTGCAAATACATACACTTGTGTGTACAATAATCAACCCACACTCTCCTATTCATCTCCATCGTTCTGGACATCTTTTCTGTCTCTGCATCTCGTCCTCAGCCTTAGCCTTCCTTCATCAGCACATCATACACTGATTGGGTTTTGTAAAATACCAGAAAACCATTAAGATGGACTTTAATTACGAACGAGAGAAAACTAAGTTAGAAATTCCTTTTGCTGGAGTCTTTACAGTTGCTTTGCATCCTTGTGCTGTACTGACGATGACGATGACTACGACGACGACGACGACGACGACGCCCAATGATGGCTACGTCTACGACTACGTCGGTCATTGTCATCGTCGTCGTCGTTGTCGATCTCTTCTCTATATTTGGTCATCGCCATTGTCGTCGTTGTTATCTTCGTTGTCGCTGTTTGCCAAATTCATTGTTGCTTTGAATTTACCTCTAAGGGTCTAAGGAGTTTTCAATTTACATGCGAGTCAAAATAGCAAGTGTGACCAGGGCCTAGTGAATTTCTATTAAGGATTTAATCAAACAAGGGAATTAGCAGCGATGGACTAAATGTTCCAATGCAAGTATTCCTCCAATATGCGTTCAATACCATCGCCTTCTACAGAGCGGTCCATTCCAAAGTAACGGAGAGGACAACAAAAACGCTTGCGATGCCGTTTATCACATAGGCCAAGTTTAGGATTCGTAAAAAAATCGTACTGGAGGTAACAATCAGACATGTCATTACGATGATAGAGAATGCGAAAAAAGTGGGTTTCGAAATTCTGTCTGTCCGTCTGTCTGCCTGTGTATACCTGGTGCTACAGCCTTAACTGCTGAAGCGATTTTCTTCAAATGTTGGTGGGTGAGGATGTTTGGGGAATCCCTAGAAGGGAAATTGAATTTTTTTCCAATTTTAGTTCCAGTAACTTTCAGCAAGCATTGATTGAATTCCAAAACATCGAGCCATAAATTGAGTTTTGGTTCATTAAATTAGCATCAAGATCGGATCGATTTACTACTAATTTTTGAAATATTGAGTGCTAATCTGCTAATTTGTAGTGCCACTATTCTAATGGTATAGTACAAAATCAAGTTTTTGGTATTACAATTAATTTGTACACTGAGAGAACAAATCGATTGCGGCACGCGAAAAAATTGTCGAAACGACTTTTGCGTTTGCTGGACAATTTTTAGGATTTTATTTGCAGCAAATTGGTAAATTCGATTGAGTCAAACGCTTTCTGCGACCGATAAAAAAAATAGTTTAGCGTTACACCTGTGATTGAACCGGCAACCTCTCGCTTCCGAAGCGAGTATCTTATCATTCCTCTACGGACTGAATAATTTGTGGTTGGCGTAGAATGAAAAACGACTTTTCGTTTGTTGGACTTCAAGTTCGTTTGCAGCAAACTCTTAAATTCGTTTCGGCGAAGCAATTTATACGAACATTCGTTCGCATAACAAAAAATTAAAAAAATTCAGCGTACCTAATACCGGTGATTGAAGCTGTGACCTCTGGATTTCGAACAAAAGCTGTTGCTATTGTGCCACGAAATAGATGATTTTCGTGTAGCATAGAATGCATATTAACACCACAAACATAGAGTCAATAGTTAGTACATTTTTTATCCTGCAGTCATTTGCTGTAAATGAATTGTATATTCGAACCTAAAGTTAAGTTCTTTGCGAAAAAAAACTACTTTCTCGGAAGGTTCTTCCCAAACTTTTCATTCGTTTGCTGCTAACAATTGAATTTTCTAGTAAACGAATAGGTTTTTAGATGTGGTTAGCCGCAATCAACTAATTAAAATTAGTTGCAAACAATTGGGTTGCTTTAGATTATGTTTGCTGTAATAGAATTACAATTTGAGTCAAATGCAATACTGTTGCTGCGAATGGCTTTTGCGGGGATTACATTAAATTTCCAGCAAATGATTTTCATTTAATTCAAAGGATATTCATAAGCCGCAAACGAAAACAAAAAGATTATTTCTCTGAGTGTTAGCAGTATCTAAAGGAACTCGTCAATCTGGGCACCGACTTTGGGATTTCTCTGATCTAGGTTCCAGATCATTGTGATTTTGAAGGAAATGAACGAGTGGATGAGCTGCCTAGGTAAGGATCAGCCCTTCATAACTCACTTGAAGATAGAGTCAATATTCCTCTAGGAGTTGTGAAGGGCAATATTTTTTCAGTTTTCCTAACGGAATCAATTCGTAAGCGGAGTAATCTGACGAACTGTGTAATATCAAGAAAATTATGAAAAAGGAAACGAACTTTTCCCTTCTCTGTCAGTGTTCTGCTCTCGAGAGAACAAAAACGCAACTACTTGGTGGAGCCTTTTATCAAGATCTTGCTCAACTATCCGATTTAAAGATCAAAGACCTAATCTCTTTTCTTTATCCAAGTTATGATATCAAAACGGAGGCGCAACCCAGCGCTAATTGTGTCATGAGCCAGGTGCTCGTGACAGCCATTCCTACGATTATTTTTGAACCAAAAAATTTACAATTATTCTTGTTTCGTGATCCAAACTGATAAATAATTCATCCGAAGTCTTTTAAACATGGAGAGGGTTCAATGCAATTTGTTCCTGCTTATCAAGACACAAACAATAATCTTTCGTTGACTATAAAATGCAGTTATTGTGATTGAAAGACGGTAATGGAAACTCATACGCGTTTTCTTTTCAATAACTCGATAAATTTAATGAAACTTCTAGGACGATTTGTTTCTGAAGTGCCACAATGCCCACCAAGTTTCAAAAAAATAAAATGCAAGACTTGGTCGCACGTACTTGCTCTTAGAAAATTTTAATGCACATCTTATACCAAAATATCAAAAAAAATACAGTTATCTGTTTTTGGAAAAATTGATTTTAAAAAAAAAAAAAAAAATAAAAGCCTTTTGCAGCAACAGTATTACATTTGACTCAAATTGTAATTCTATCACAGCAAACATAATGGAAAGCAACCCAATTGTTTGGAACTAATTTTAATTAGTTGATTGCGGCTAACGAAAATGCTTCCCACATCTAAAGACCTATTCGTTTACTAGAAAATTCAATTATTAGCAGCAAACGAATGAAAAGTTTGGGAAGAACCTTCCGAGAAAGTAGTTTTTTTTCGCAAAGAACTTAACTTTAGGTTCAGATATACAATTCATTTACAGCAAATGACTGCAGTTAAAAAAATTATTAACTATTGACTCTATGTTTGTGGTGTTCATATGCATTCTATGCTACACGAAAATCATCTAATTCGTGGCGCAATAGCAACAGCTTTTGTTCGAAATCCAGAGGTGACAGGTTCAATTACCAGTATTACGCTGAACTTTTTTTATTTTTTATTATGCGAACGAATGTTCGTATAAATTGCTTCGCAGAAACGAATTTAACAGTTTGCTGCAAACGAACTTGAAGTCCGACAAACGAAAAGTCGTTTGACGCAAACGAATCGTTCTTTCATTGTGTTTATTTGCATTCTACGCCAACCACAAATTATTCAGTCCGTAGAGGAATGATAAGATACTCTCTTCGTAAGCGAGAGGTTGCCGGTTAAATCACAGGTGTACCGCTAAACTTTTTTTTTATCGTTCGCAGAAAGCGTTTGACTCTGACGAATCTACAAATTTGCTGCAATCGAATCCTAAAAATTGTCCAGCAATTGCAAAAGTCGTTTGGACAATTTTTTCGCTTGCTGCAATCGATTAGTTCTCTCAGTGTACCAATTAAGAGGACGTCGTACCCGAATATACAGCCTTGGCCAAATATATTAGGCACCCTCATAAAGTTGTTATATTTTTATAACGATGAATAAAAAAAAAAAAACAAAGTATGCAGAATTGTTGGAAATCTTTTTTTACTAAAGAAAAATTAATATTTAATGTTGCCACCCCTCATTTTTATGACAGCTGCTATCCTTTTATGCATAGACCTTACCAGCCTACCGCACTCATCTGAACTTATTTTGTCCCATTCTTGTTGTAAAACCTTTTTGAGCATCTCTTTTGATGTTGTTGGGTACTTTCGAATGTTCCGTTTTAAAATTAAAAAAAAAAAAATTAAAATGTTTCAGAGAATAGAGCGAAAAATAAAGGGTGCCTAATACTTTTGGCCAAGGCTGTATGGCTTTAATGGCTGCTTGACTATCCGTTATGATAGCTACATTTGTATTATGATCTGGCTCTAAAAAAATCTCATTTCAATGTTCTATTTCTTATAACAAAAACATGATTTTGTAGTATACCATCAGAATAGTGGCACTACAAATTAGCAGATTAGCACTCAATATTTAAAAAATTAGTAGTAAATCGATCCGATCTTGATGCTAATTTAATGAACCAAAACTCAATTTATGGCTCGATGTTTTGGAATTCAATCAATGCTTGCCGAAAGTTACAGGAACTAAAATTGCAAACTTCATTAAAATGTTTTGCATTAAGAATAATGAACAAAAATCAAATTTGATGCTTTCTTTGACATCTTTCACACAAAATTTAAGATTTGATCATTACCAAAACTGCCATTCGCTGTATTGACAGCTTTTTATTGTTGAGCCTTTTCTTTTAAACTTCTCCATGACCATCAGCTACAATAATCATTTCTTGCGCTGAGCGTTGAATCTACTAAAAACATGCTTGGGATCTTACTTATTAGTAGTAGTTGTCGTGGCACGAGCGCCCTCTAGGTCTCAGATAAAGTACCTATAGGTGCAAACCATCGTACTAATTTATTAATACTGTTTTTTTTTTTCATTTTTACTAAAAATATTAGGTACTCGTCCTTGAAGAAATGAAGGAATCAAGTAAGATGGTAACCCATTTAACTAGAAATCTAATGAAACAAACTATATTTACGTTTTGTGTTTATTATTGTATTGCCAGTCATTGTCAAAGTAAGCGTATGCCTTCGTACTCCGTAGTTCGTTCTTGCGCAGGATATGGACTACCAACGAACGTAGCATAAACTCATATAAATCGTAATGAGTACTTGCTTATTCGCCGGCTTTGTTCCGAAACATCTAAACATCATTTAAAGGGTTGTGATTGTGATAGTACACAACACATTCCAACAAAAACAAAGAATCTATTGATGGGTTTGGGATTTTTGGGGGAGTTTGTTGGCACTTTCGGGTCGGCCAACGCAACGCAACGTCTCAATCCTTTTGGGTCACATGCAGATGAGAGAATCAATTTTCAATTTGTCATTTTTAATTTGGATACGAATGGACATTCGGTTTAGTTTTTGGCAGTTGGGGGCGGAGGTGTATGTTGGTATGTAACGTAAAGAGGTATACATAAGTTTAAGTGGTTGTTGGTTCGCCAAAGTGAAACAAGAAATTTATGAACATTTTGTAGGCTTAAATTTGATATATTCAAAAGAGGGTTTCACATGCGTCATCTATATCCCCGGGTGGCCGGCGGCGGCGGTGGCGGATGTCCCCTTTCTCAGCGCACGTCTTAAATGGAACCAAAATGCACTGCTGGTTTTGTTAGGAGTCAGAAGCAAGAAGGTATCAAGTTTGATATTCAAACCATTTCTCAATATGCA
The DNA here is from genome assembly GCA_948107695.1 of Meliscaeva auricollis. Taxonomy (NCBI): domain Eukaryota; kingdom Metazoa; phylum Arthropoda; class Insecta; order Diptera; family Syrphidae; genus Meliscaeva; species Meliscaeva auricollis. The sequence goes on along the minus strand of OX403616.1, from coordinate 74,031,634 downwards.
TACAGTCTTAGGTTACATATATATTTTTACATTTATAACACACCTTTAAAGTTTTTGAGAGTCAAAGCACATCACTTGCTTATTTTTATATGCATATGTAGGAAGCAGGATTTTCGGTTGCAAATATTTATGTGATACATGTTAATGTAGGTTGTGGGCAATGTTTCTCTTGTATTCGCACTTGGACTTGGGCTACATAGCTACATTTCATGAGTTTATGGGAGTTTGTTATCCTTTATGCTCTTGACAGAACAATTTTATATGAATTTGTTTGATTGAATTCAGGCCTCGCTTTTGTGGAGACTTTAATTGGATTTAAATATTTTCACTGAACACCTCCGGATTAGTAAGGGTTCGTGTAGACTTGAAATTTGATCGAATTTTGGGAAGAACATTTATTTTGAAAAGTTCAATAGGCACTTATTTTGAGACATTTACGTATGCATGTATTGTATATCAATTTTGAATAAGAATACTTTGTGATCTTAAGGATCGGAAAAGACTGATGTTAAGAGAATTGAATACATTTCAAAGCTCTTTTGTAGATTTGTATCGAATTGGCTATGAAAGGATAACCTGAATATTCTATTCACTGTTGATTAACAATTTCCTAATTTGACATTAATACCAAAGGACTACGAAAGTCATTTCATTTTGACAAAAAGCTTCAACATTGACATTTCGAGATTGTATAGGCTCATATTATGATTTTCCAAATAATGGCATTATGTTTTCTTGATTGAAATACCTAAAGGGTTATTTTAAGACCTCAATATGGCTCGGCATCTTTCATATTGGTTATTGAAATTTTTCACAGCTTTCTATAGCCGTAGTTTCTGGATATTCCAATTTCCAATCCAAACATTAAAAGGCTTGTAAATCTGTTCATCTTTTAGAACTAACTATCGAATTGGAGTTCAAAATTTTCAAACATACATTTATTTGAACCAGATTATCAGTTAGAGTTAGATAGATGTTTGGTGTAGGGTAAATTTGGGTATTATGGCGCACCTCTAAAATAACAGACTTCCAATGCTTGTATAGAAATAAAAACAATGCAAAACGTTTTGTCGTCGCCGAACACTTCGTCAGTAATGATCGTAAGTCGATACTACTATTTTTTTTTTTTGAAGAAAAAAGTAGGAACAAAAAAAATTTACAGGTTCTGAGTGCTACTATAATTCACTTTAATTTCGAATTTAAAAATGAGAATTTTATTTCTTTTGATTTTTTTATGAACATGTGAACTTTTTTAACAAATTTAATAAATACTGCTGACTTAAGTAAAAAATGTTGTACGTATTAAAGTTATTGAAGATCGAAATTAGGTGCGCCATAATGCCCCAACTTACCCTATGCTTCTTTGAAAAAAAAATCACTTCTAAAATTGTTCACATCATTTCTTAAATAATCTTACATATCCAATAAAACTATACAAATATAAATACTGATAGGAATTATTAATTCTGGCGCACGTACATAAGTAGGGGAGAGTGGGTACAAAAGTAAAAATTTGTACATTTTGTGCCATAACTTTAAAACCAAAATGCATAGCCAAATAAAACAACGCGTATATTGATGAGTGGACATTTGGCTATCGTTAAATACTAATTTGATTTTTGATTTTCTATGTTCTACGAAACCCTGCTATGTAAAAGAGGTGAAAATCGAATGTTACAATCGTCCTTTCCGTTGTACCAATTGTTAAACGATGAAAGGACTGTTGTAACACCATACAAATGTAATAGAATAAACGAGAAATATTGGTTTAACTTCACATTTAATGTTTAAATCCAAAATTATTAATGTTTTACGAGGTGTTCCATTAAGATAATGAACTCCGATTGCATCCATTTTGTTTTTTTAGCAGCTTCAATACTGACGATGGATCCTCCTCTTGTATTTCAAAATAAATGGCTCCGAATTGTTTTTTTTACGATTTTTGTAATGATCTTTGTTGGTTTATCGGCAGGAGTTGTAAGACCCGTTTAATCGATGGTAAATATATGTTGTGAATGAAATTCACTGATCCTGCTTATGCAGTTTTCGTAACAAACGTCCACTCAAAAAATGTTACAAACGTCCACATCCCTTTCTTTTATATAAAAGATTCGATTGAAAAAAAAAATTGTGGGTCGATAACAGGAAGATTAACTCTATTAAGTTCAGAACAAAATCAACTTTAGTTAGACCGCTACCACTTTATTAAAAAATATTTGTTTAACAAAATTAAATTGCAAAACTCCCAAAAAAAAATGTTTAACTTTTTCATACAAATTGTACGTTTTAAGCTTTATGTGGCACAATTCAGTACTTTGACATTTGAATTTTTGTGGGTGCATTCACGACTAAATTGCGAAGAATTCTACATTTAAAAATGAACGCATACGTTCCTAGTTTTTTGTTAAAACTCAATGTTACAACCGTTCCACGTTACTTTCGTACCCACTCTCCCCTACTCATACCTTTTTGAAGTTATACTTCTTTACCGGCGATTATAAAAATATTAAACCAGTCATAACACATAGATTTTTTCAGCCCATTATTACTGTTTTTTTTTCACACAGACACTATAAGTAGGTAAAGAGTAACAACACATTTACATTTTATACTGGATTTGTTTTTTTTTTTTTATTTTTCAATTTGTGTGAAACACAATAAATTTATTAAATTACAGAAGTCAGCCATTGTTTTTGATATTCTGACGCTTCATTTTCTACACTATAATTTATAGAAAAAAAACTAAATACACCAAAAGTTAGGTGGTATAATGTAAGGTTTTGATACGGAGGGATTTTTCGAAATTCCATCAGCAAGTTAGGGTAAGTTAGGGCAAGTTGGGGCAAAAAAAAAACTTTTTGTACATCTCGAATAGTATAAGGGTTAGAATTATGAAATAGATTTCATTGAATAGAGTTTTCATCAAGAAAAAAATTCTAAAAATTCAACTTTTCATGTTAAAAATTATTTTCCAATATGAAATATTTTTTTTGGAACATTGAAACATTGTCACTATGGATAAAGTTGATAATTTTTTGAAAAACTAACTATGCACATTACGGATTATATTTAAAATAATCAATAAATGCTTTTTTTGAGCTTTCAAAAACAAATACGTTTTTAAAAGTTTATGTGGGTGGTTTAATTGATTTTAAAAATCAGGGAATAACGGGAAAACAATTTTGTCAAAACAACTTTTAGGTTTAAGTATTGTCTATAAACGTGTGAAAAAAATTATATTTTTAAACATTTTTTTCAATGAATAATAGTAAAAACAAGATTTTTCAGTCCAAGTTTTTTGACCGTTTCCAACGGTATGTTATATTTATCTTTTTTTATTTTTACATTTTTAAACTTGAAACTTGCACAGCCATTAGATATTCGGTTCAAACTTTGACAATTTTCTGTATTCGAGATGGTTCGCTTATAAAATTTGTAATCTTGTTGTTTCTTGTCGGATTTTTAAGATTGAGGTGTTTAAATTTAGATGAAATATTAGGCTACAATATGGTGTAATTTTTTTGTATACAGTTACATATTAAAATAATGAGTAAAAGGTGATTAAGAGCAAATACAATTTTTGTTTTCTTATTCTTTTTGCAATATGGTTTGAAATTGGTTTGAATTTTATAAAATGATGTACAGCAATATTGTTGGTTCAAGTGTATTTTGATAGGCAATATATATTTTTAAGCATAAAAATGCATATTTACAGATCTTAGAGAGAAAAATAAAAAAAACACATGAAAAGTTGATTTCATTGGATATTAAAATCTGTAACTTAAGTTTTAGTTGCAGGATTTTAACAAATTGAACAGATTAAATGTTGGTCTATAATTCTATATAAAAATATTGCGTAGTTATTTTAATAAACAGTGCTACAGGGGTCGATAAGTGAAAATATGTTTTCAATGAATGCGTTAAAATTACAAAATTTAATGAAAAATTTGACAATTTTAAATAGAATTTTAGCTCAATTTCAAGATATGACTTTTCTCTTAAACACTGCCATTGATTGAATTCAAAACAAAGACCATAAATGATATATTACAGAAAAAACATCGAGCAAAATGCACTTTTAATGCTTTTTGACCAATTGTACCATTCATAACATCTGATTATGTCCGATTCAATAATTTAAATTTTCTTATAAATGTCAACAATTATTACCGCTGATCAGGTCATTTTGAAGTATCAAACATTAATGTAATCAAAAACCATTTGAAAATGGCCGAACGCAAAAATAAACCAAATTACAAGGGTTTGTTCGATAAAATATCAATTACATACTTACATGAAATATTTGAATTAATTTCACAAAAAACCGCGATATGTTTCCTTGGAAAAATTTACTTTCTAGAAGTTTTTGCAACTTAATACTTTTACATCCAAAAAAACTACACAAAAATAAATAATGATAGGAAGTATAACTTCTGGCGCGCGTACAAGAATACCTACACACACCTTTTTTTTTTTATTAATTTTGACAGGGTATTAAAAACACAGAAATTTGAGTCCCACACAATTGCAAACAAAGATAAATCTCGTTTAAGTATCCATTCGCAAAGAAAAAGCAGTAAATCTCAGAACAACGTTTCAAACAATTTCTATTTCAAAAGTTAATTAACGTATTCTTTAGAAATTTGTGAGTTGTTGTGCTAATTCAAGTGAGGAATGTACGTAAATTGCATAGATTTACTGTTTCTTTTTTGCATCTTTGAGACTAAAAAGAAAATAAATGAAGCAAAAAAAAATGGCAATAACGGAAGAAAAGCAAAACATAGGCAATAACGGAAAAAAGACAAAATAAAATACATGTATAGTCTGGGCAAAATAGACATTCAACTCAGGAATAATTCGCATAAAAGTCCCATGTTTGTATAAAAAGTTATTCAAGGTAAAATGTCGATAGTGTTGGTTTTCCGTATTTAACATTGAAATGAAAGAAGCAGTGAAAAAAAGTATGCATGACTTGTAGTTCTTGTGATTTCCTAAAAACATGTTATTGAATTTTTGATTCTACGAGTAATCGTTTTCGCTATTATAAAATACAAACGTCGAAAAAAACGGTTTTTTTCTATGTTATTGCTTACATGTTTTAAGTATTTGTTGATTATGCGTTTCCCTACACAATAAAATGCAGTTTTAATTTAATTGAAATAAGAAAAATAACTTCTGAGCAACCCAAGCAAGATATCAAGGTTATACGCAGATACAAAGGGTAGTATTTCTGCTAAAAATACAGACCACAATAACATTTCTACCATTTTTATTGATATAGAAATCATCGTTAACATAGACCAAGGTAAGCAAAACAATTCGAAACTTAGATAAAAATTTAAAAAAAAGTTCTTTAAAACTTATTATTTTCAGCTCAGGATCATTATTTCAAATGTTTGGGAGCAGTTTTTGTCAAGTGCCTCTGAAAAGAATTTTTTTTCTGATCACTCTATTATACATACATATATTAAGAATTCAATTACCCGTGTTACAGATTCCGACGAATGCGTTACGACGGAATTCGGACCTATTTCAGCCATATTTTCTATTGTTGAACTCCTAGGTAAGAAGTAAGTGTCGTAGTGGAAATTGTAAGAGAGTTCCTCGTAGTCATAATAATAGTTGACCCGGAAAGTTCATAACTGTTTTAAATGCGGATGCGGACCCTGCTGACCCCCCATCAGGAGTAAAGTATTGTGAATTCAATATTCATTAATATCTCTGTAAATTTTAAATTCCAAACTTAAAAAAAACGTGATTATTTTAATTTTTGTCTAAAAAAATTTCATTTTGAAATGTTTTTCTGTAGAAAATAATTTATTTCAATATTCTTCCGTAACTAGATTTTAAGTTGTACGTCTTTTGTTTAATATTAACCCACTTACATTAACTTCCCCGTGGTACTTCGAAAACTGCAGCCTTACCGGATCCTTACACAATACCACCTATCGATACTTTACTGGTGTACTTAATTTGTAAACTAAATTTACACTGAAAACACGATTTTTGTTTCTCAATTTTTAAGAAATCATTTCTTAAAGGCTTTCAATGTGCTGAACTCGATTCGAAAGTCAGAATTTTAAAATTGGTGCTACTTTTTGAGATATTCCCGTTTCAATATCATATGAAAATAGGTATTCAATATTTTTGAATCGATGTATAATAACGTTGGAGAAATTAGAAGTACACCAACTTCAACTTATGATTTTTTTCGGAGAAGAAAAGAGGTATTGAAATGAATCGTTACAAAATCGGTTCACCCAGTCAAAAGTTCGGAGGTAGCATCATTTTATCAGTGTACTTAGGTCAATACTTCAATTGCTGAAAATCATCTAATCTATCAACTTTGACAAAAAAAAAAATCCCACCACATTCTTTTAATATTTACGACTTAAAAGCACTAACAGCAACACCTCTCACAAATGTATAATACCCTTCGATAACTACCTTCACGCTTCGAACAGTTCATATCCATGAGCTAATCCTTGAATAATTTTCGTTTTAAAAGTGTCAATTTCATACTCTATTTTAAACATAGGTACACGTTACAAAACTCATACTCACTCCTAATTCAACCACTCTCATAATAAATGTATTAAAAGCCTTGAGTATTTAAAGTGAATTTAGCTTTCAACCAAATCACAAAATTATACCCCATCAGCAAACCCTCATAACTAGCTTTTTCTTTTAGCTTTGCGTAAAATTAAACACAATCGCGTATGTGTTTTGTATCTCTATTTTAACATAGTTTGCAGCAACCGCCATTTAGATTCAAACTTTGCGTGACATTATCTCGAAGAGGCCTATTAAAATATTGTGCGACCGACGTCGGAGGTTAACGGAACCCTCCTTGGATTTTACATATAGTTTTTTAGTTCCTAGTCCATCGCAGATCATCAAAATGATGGGATCCAAGCGTCCACATCTAACATAAAATGCCTCCAGCCAACATTTTAACATTTTAAGTATGCGAATGTTATAACAACCCCCATGTTTGCTGAGATAGTATCCGGCTCATTTGGTAATTCAAAGTAATACCCCCCGCGAATAGTAAAGGCATACAGGGTGACTAGAACTTAGTTTGTAATCGACTGTTGATCCAAAGTTTAAGTTCTAAATCGACGAAACTGCTATAAAAATGCCGAGTGTTGATGTTTTTTAAAACTTTTTTACGGAGTCGAACACCCCAGTGAACGATGCACCAAAGCGCCAGATTTAAGTCTAACAATTCTATGGTATTATCTTTAGCTATCACTTTTAGCAAACTTACTTGATGATCTTTTGATGGTTGAACTTGCAACGAAACAATCGGATCATAATAGACGGAATTCCCTCCTAAAACGAGAAAAATCAATTCGAAAAGACCTCTACTTCTGAAGTCGAAAAAAACAATTTTTAGATCTTTGGAGTCACCATGTATGTAACTGACAAAATGGACCCAGAAACTCACTGAAAGAAATGAGTGTGCAGTACCTCCTCCGAAAAATCTTAACTTGACTCTGAAGTTTCTTATGCATAAAACGCAAAAGCGGAGGCTTACAGGCTGTAAACCAGCAGGTAAAATTAACAAAACTGCATGTGTGGAAAGAAGAAATCAGAGGAGTCTGATGGGCTACATGGACTGCAGAATGGCGCTCCAGAACCTTCACCGCTTTGTCAAAATTAAAAGATATTCTACTGAAGGACAGCTGCATATTGATTTTACTCAATATCCAGACCATCACAATAGATGGCAAGAGGCAATCCAGCTAACGGTAACGGTTACCTCCCAAAAGAATCGTTTTCTTCATTTTTGACATTCACTTAAACCACTGATCCAATTTTGATGATTTTTTTATACGGAAGTTTCTTAACAAAAAAATAATTTTTAGATTTTAAAAAATCTTTAAAATTTTTTTTCTGAACAATCAATTCTTCGAAAACGGGTCACTGTATTTTCTTGAAATTTTGGTTTGAGATGTGCAATAATATTATCTTGAAAATAGGATAGCAACTTTTTTTTAAGCAAGCTTAGAGCATTTTTATACATACCAAAATATTTTTTTTTTAAAACGGCACTAACACATTTTCACAATTTTTTTTTTAATTTATCTTTTTTAATCAAATCAAATGGCATACTTACGGCCAATTTCTTGACAAAGTTTTAGCTCTTAAAACTCGATTTAAGGAAAAATTAGAACTCAAATTGCTTCATTTTTTATTTTTTTTGTCTTAAGAAAAACTGAGAGCTAAAAATAATAGTTTTAAACTGATTTAAGAACTTTGTCAAGAAATTGGCCATTAGAAGAATTTAAGAAGTTGTATCATTTTAGTAATGAATTTAATTTTTTTTTTTTATTTCTTATAAAATTATTTATTTTTACAAACTTCATATGAGGACATTTAACAGCAACTTTGACCCTAAGAGCAAGTAGGTGTGACTCGGTCGTGCATTTTATCTATCATAAATTTACTGTATTAAGCTTTGAAAGGGCTTCTTTAATTTAGACGTACGGTTCACAATAATAGCCAGATACTGGCTTACGCAGATGGCATTGACATCATCGGAAGAACCGAACAAGCTGTACACGATTCCTTCATCCAGATCGAGCAGGCGGCACAAAATCTGAGGCTGCACATTAGTGAAGGTAAAACAAAGTACATGGTGGCGTCGAATGCGAGAAGAACAGTTGGTCAAACAATCAAGGTAAGGTGGTGCAATCCTTTAAATACCTTGGGTCAACAGTAGCAGCCGATAACAACATAGAAGAAGAAATACGCGGGCGGCTTCTCAAATCCAACAGAGCCTACTACAGTCTGTCAAAGCTATTCAAATCCAGAAATCTAACCATAATTTCATGGTCCTGCCAGTACTTATGTATGGATCCGAGACTTGGGTGCTTAGCAAAAGGCACTGTCACCTCTTAGCCGCGTTCGAGAGAAAAGTCTTACGGAGAATTGTTGGCCCCATGAGTTGTACGCAATCTACCTTGAAGCAGACATAGTGAACAAAATTAAGCTCGGTAGACACCGGTGGGCAGGGCACCTAGCTCGTATGAGCGAAGAGGAACCTGCTTGGAAAGTCTTTTGTGGTACATTCTATGGTAGACGGCAGCGTGGTAGACTATGCTTGCGCTGCTGGAGAGATGGCGTAGACCAGGACGCCCGAAGCATTGGGGTGCGCAACTGGATGGCGGCGGCTCGAGACCGGGGTAGGTGGAGAGACTTGTTGAAAGAGGCCAGGACCGGACCCCGGTTGTCGAGCCGATGATGATGATGAAAAAAAAATCCTTTACAGCAGCTTTTATCACTTTGAACAACGTTATACAAGCAGAAGCAGCCCACGAACTTTATGACTTCTATCAGAAAATTGGTGGTGAAAAGAGTTTGATAAAATCCTAATATGTAGGTACAATCTAGGTATTAAAAAATTAAACTTATATCGAAGCTTATTTGATAGTTGAGTAAGAATGTCTTCTAGCTTAAATATCAGCTCTGCATTCTTCTTCTAATAAAAATCCGATTCAATGGGCCATATGCAAAAATATAATTTCACTTTTTCAGAGTATTTTGATGACTTGCTTAAATGAAAGAAGCACATAGGTATTTTTCTAAAATCATAAAAAGAAACATGGATTTCAAATTGTTTGGGACTCACGGTCGTATACTCTATTTCAAAGTTGCATTCATCATCCGCAACTTTGTACATTCTGAACTTGGATTCAACGGAGTGTGGCTAATTCCAAAATATATAGCTGAGCTAAACGGATTCAAACATGTAGTAAGATTGGTTATGTATCTTCTGAGGTATATGTGAACAGGTTTGACGAAGCATGAAAGGTATACGGCTGTATTGCAAACTACAACAGCAATTTCGTAAAGATGTTTCAGACTTATTCACTGCGATTACCTACCTTAACATCAATTCGACATCACAAATTATTTATGTTCCTGCATAAAATTACCGCTTGTCGCTTGTATTTTTTTGGAACAAATGTTTATCTTTATCAATGATTGCTTTAGTAAGACGTTACTGTAGGTACTATCGAAACATTAAAATTCTGAAGCACTTTCACTACCTCTTGATGGAACACCCTGTCTATCCCGCCAGCATAATATAATCATTTCAAATGTTCCACTCCCACATACTTCACATCTTATTCAAATAGACATCTTTTGCTTATTTGATAGTGGAGTTTGGGGGCTATATAGAGGGCAATCTCAAGCACAGCCAAAAAGAAATGGATATTGTCAAAATCCTTTTACATTTTGAAGAACTGTACATATGAACATGGAACAGCACCAACAGAGCAGCAAGGGTATATGTTAGAGTCAAATCACACAGAAAATGACCCAACTCATTTGTGACAAAAGGAAAGTCGCTCATTGTCGTTGTGTCCTCGTCGTGTCGTTGTCGTTGTCGCCGATGTATATTCAACTTGGTCCCGAAGCAACAATTTCATATTTATGGCCATTTGCGTGTACGGGTTATCACACCAACTTCTATCCTCACCCTCTCTCCACACATCACACTGTTCCACGACAAAAATCTCATCACCACCCTCGAATTGGCCAAATGTCCCACTATCGCCCTTTACGCCCTCTTGTCCCCCAGTACAGTAGTTCCACCATATAGTGTGATACTATTAATAACATAACCTGGGCATCGTTGTCGTTTTCGTCCTTCGTCCTCGGCTATCACGACGAGCGACGACGACGACGTATCAACTTACTGGCTGTTTTGCGTGCGTATTATCATCGTCCTTCTATTTTATTTTTTTTTTTTTAGCTTCTTTGTGTTGGTGGTTTTGATGTGAGACATAGAATGTAAATGAATAGCAGCATTTTACTGTCAAGGGTAGCGACCGATGAGGGAGAGATTAGTTTTAAAAGTTTGTAATCTGACAAAAGTCTATTTTTGTGAAGCGAGTAAAAGTCTCCAAATTTAGGGCTATTATCCCTTATGCATAACGCAGGCATCCTTTTTGGCTGGAATAGCGTATTATGTGACTATTTTCCGTTGACATTGCTTGAATAGTTTTGAGTATGAATATTTTGTGTTTCCATTTTGAAATAAAGCGGGGAGGACAATGGACAAATGTGTTTCTGTGGGTATTTTTTTTTTGAAATAGTTTTGAAATAATTCTTTAATGGGATAAAAGGGGTATACTGTTTGATATGAACAGTACGTACAATGTACATTCATAGTAAGTTAATGGCATTGTTTTTGACACTACTAGAAATATTTTGGTAACAAAATTTAATTTTGCGAAATGATTTAAATGTGATATGTAAAAAATAATTATACGCCAGTAAAACAAGGCATTCTACGTCGCAAAAAATTGCACCTCGCTGATATTAAATGATTGGTAATGCTACTAACCATATAGATCAGGAACGAATGGATTATCAATCCGCTTCGAACTCAACCTCTTCGTTTGAATTTGTTTTAAAATATGAGGTGTTATTTTGATATTCAAAGAAAAATGGCATTTTTGGAGATAAATGAATTAATGAATAATGGAACACAACATCAGCCAAATGGCCGCCAAGACCACGCTTACAGGACCATATCCTTTTCATGAAATTTCCATAACCAAATCGCAAAGTGGCTGCCCTATGTCCTCGATAGCCTCACGAATTTCATCTTTGAGGTCTTGAATCGACGCTGGGCTGTTGGCGTAGACCTTATCTTTCACGTGGCCCCAAAGAAAGAAGTCGCAAGGTGTAAAATCACAAGATCTCGGTGGCCAATTGTGATCACCTCTTCGAGAGATAACACGGTCCGGAAACTTTTCCCGTAAAAGATCGATGGTTTCATTGCTTGTGTGGCACGTAGCGCCGTCTTGTTGAAAGTAAACGTTGTCCAGATCAATACCATCCAATTCAGGCCATAAAAAATCATTAATCATCTCTCGATAGCGCAATCCATTGACCGTAACTGTTGCTCCAGTCTCATTTTCGAAAAAGTAAGGTCCAATGACCCCGCGGGACCATAATCCGCACCAAACAGTCACGCGTTGAGGATGGAGAGGCTTTTTAACAATAACTCTTGGATTTTTTGAGCCCCAGATGCAACAGTTTTGCTTGTTGACGTAGCCTCCGAGGTGGAAATGGGCCTCATCAGTCAAGATGATTTTTCGATGAAATGCCGGTTCATTTTCATGCATTTCAAGGACCCAATCAGCAAAGACACGACGTTGTTGATGATCAGCCGGCTTGAGTTCTTGTGTTAACTGAACTTTATTAGATTTAAGACCCAAGTCTTTATGCAAAATACGGTGTAATGACGTTTGTGGAATGCCTAATTCCAAAGAACGACGAGGAATGGACAAACCTGGGTTTTCTTCAACACTTTGGGCTACAACAGCAATATTCTCAGTTGTTCTTGAGCGACGTGCACGGGTTTTATTCTTCACATCACTAACTTGTCCCAACAGCTCGAATTTGTCCACCAATTTCTGTATTGCGGTCCGACAAGGTGCTTCACGACGACCCAAAAATGTTTTAGTTTTACGAACCGTCTCTGCCAAATTTTCACCATTTTTATAGTGAATTTTAATAATTTCAATGCGTTGTTGAAGCGTGTATCGTTCCATTTTTATTAATAGCGTAGTTTCTACTTGTCAAATGTCAAAAAATGACAGCTTCAAAAGTGACAGCTACCGAAATAGCGGGCTATTCAAAATAACACCTCTTATTGGAAAACCCTTTATTATGTTACTCCAGATGAAGTCAATTTTGCAATAGAGTATATAAAAAGTAATAACGCTGATCTTATCCACCCAAAATTTATAAAAGTTTTGCGTTCGTATGACTTCATGGAAACAAGCCAAAGTGATTCCCATACATAAAACTACAAAATCGAACTCAACAGAATATCGGCCTATAAGTATTTTACCTGTTTTATCGAAAGTTATAGAAAAATGGTATTGCAAATAAACTCACATCTTCAAAGTCAAGGTCGTATTCATCCTCATCAATCTGGCTATAGACCAAAACATAATTGTACAACTGCTCTGCTGAATTTGGTCAATTCTTGTCATCAGTCCTTGGAATGTGAGAAGTTGACACTTCTTGTTGATTTCTCAAAGGCATTTGACTCCATTAGTCATAAAGTTCTTTGCAGAAAACTAATTTCTCAATTTAATTTCCATGGAACTGCAGTTAAACTTGTCAGAAATTACCTAAGTGAAAGAAACCAAGCCGTTTTTAGTAATGGCACATTTTCATCTTTTCTTCCTATAACATCTGGAGTTCCACAGGGATCAATTTTAGGGCCCTTAATCTTCTGTATGTATATTAATGACATTTTTAGTTGCGTTTCTTGGAGTTCACTGAAGAACTCCATCTTTACGCTGATGACGCATACATGGACACATTTGTATCCATTATTTTTTGAATAAATTGAATAAATTTAATAAATTGAAATTTGCTGAATGTTTATTAATAAGAAATATAAATTGTTCTTCAGCCCAACCAAAGGGAGATAGAGCTAACATCTAAGTCAATTATCAGCCCATTCTGAAATTTTTTGAACAATTAAAAAAAAAAACAGAGCTTCAATTTGCATAAAAAATAAAAATAATGGCCTGAGTTGCAAGTATTAAAAATAAAAGATTAATTTTTTTTAAAAACGACCATTTTAAATTTATTAATAAAAATTTTAAATTTTTTTCACAGCATTAAATTTTTAAGCTATGCGTTTCGGTTTCACTGAACCATTATAGGGCTTTCGTGATTCAATAAAACCGATAATTGCATAGAAAATTTTATGTTTTGAAAAAAATTAATAATTTTTATTAATCATTGTTTTTTTTTTTAATTACTTTTAAGTCTTTTTTTTATTTTTTTTTTATAAATAACTATTCACATCCACACAACATGGAGACTACACACAAAGATATTCATTTCCGGTTTTGCAAGGATTTTTTTATTGTTAAATTGGATTAGATATATTAAAAGTAGACTTTTTTTTATTAAATTTTTTTCAGCTTAAATGATGATTTGAAAAAAAAAAAAATCATTTTATTCACAAAACAAAAATGTAAAAAAGCATAACTCAATAAGTAAGGCATTTGGAGAAAAAAAAAACGACCTGGAATCACTTGTCTTAAATGTTGCACAACTAACCCCAATATAAACAAATTTTTAGACATCACTTTTCATCCGCTGTCTGCTCCACGTGAAATGCACCAAAAGGAAAGATAGATTTGTGAAAACTCCAAAATTTGTGCAAAATATTTGTGTATTTTTGTAATAAAAATGCATTAAATTATTTGAAACTCAAATTGGATGACAGCAAATCACATACAAGCACTATTTTGTATGGCAGAATTGTTGGTTTTGATAGTATTGTGTATTTTTATTACAAAAATACACAAAATTGTTTATTTACACATGATTTGTGTAAACAAACAATTTTGTGTATTTTTGTGCTTAGTTCTTTTTCCGCTATACAAAAAGGGGTATCAAATCAAAGATGATGTTTTAAGATGTACATGGTTAAAAATTTTGGGGTACTTTTTAATATTTTTTTGGGTATTTATTGAAATTCAGTACATGACAAATATTAAAATTTTTAAGTTAATACAAAATGTATTAATTTAATTGTATTAGTTTTTAATACAAGTTTTATTAAAAGAATTTTATAATATTATTCTTTCCTTTTCTCTCTTTCTTATTCTATCTTCTCTATAAATTCATTAAAATAATGCCTATTATTTTGTAATATTAAAATGGTGATATTATTATCTTTAATATTTTTTTTGTAAATTAAATGACGTCAAATCTTAAGGCAACTTAAATTTTATCAGTAATTCATACATTATACTTCGAAAGCGAAAGTGAAAATTTAGGTCATAACCATACATGAGACATTTTTAAAAATGGCTTCTATTATCGTCTACGAGTACGTCTACGTCGCTCGTTTACAGTTTGATTAAAATTTAATTTCCTTACATTAAAATGTAATATGAAGTAATTACATTTTAATCCTTTGGATCTATATTCTAATCTTTTTCGTATTGAAAATATCAATTTTTATACAAAACTATCAGAATGTAATACAAAGTAGTTTAAAAAACAAATCTATGTAATATTTACAGAATATTAAAAAGTAATATTCACTGTATTGCATACGGCTGTAATAAAGGGTGTTATTTTGATATTCAAAGAAAAATGGCATTTTTGGAGATAAATGATCGGATGTTTATTTCATTATAAAGAGGAAGGTATGCCGTTAATAATGGAACACAACTTCCAAAACAATAAAAAAAAATTGAGAAAAAATAAGATTTGTTATCAAAGCACTTTAAAGATTTTCACAGGGTGACAATTTTTTCGATTTTTCTGCGGTCGTATACGGCGGCCTCGCGGGATTTCAAAATTTCTTCTGTGGATAAAAATATATAGACTACATCCTGCCTTCTTGAAAGTTGAAATTGGTTATGCGTCAGGTCTTTTTATTTCTTGATTGTAACTAATTAATGACAATACATTAATAAACTTCTGCGACAAAAAAATAATCCTCTGACTTGTGTTGGTTAATTTTTTAAACTTGTTTTCCATTTTTCCTTCTCTAACTAATAAAATCACCGTGCCTCTCTCAATCAGGTTCGTCCATAATTCGCCTTCATTATAATTTCATTTTTTGTCTTGTGCGTGAGACCAAAACAAATATTTATCCAACCTAAGACGAGTTATTATGACAAAAGTTTCCATATCCCAGATCCCAGGTAAGAAAAAAAAAAAAAAAACAATCTCACACAATT
This sequence comes from Meliscaeva auricollis, assembly GCA_948107695.1. NCBI lineage: Eukaryota > Metazoa > Arthropoda > Insecta > Diptera > Syrphidae > Meliscaeva > Meliscaeva auricollis. The sequence goes on along the minus strand of OX403616.1, from coordinate 74,015,882 downwards.
ATATTAGACTTTCCTCTTTTTTTTTTCTTTTTTTTGCAACCATTTGAAATCCGAAATCGGATAGTCCGTATCCAAACATAGCCAGAGACATTGAAATTAATGATTCACTAATTATTTAGGATTACGTTGGATAAAATTGTATCACATGCGCATCACCCAAAAAAAAAAAAAAAAAGGATTCTTATATTGGAGTTTTCACTTCAATGAGGCTCTTTGATTAATGACTGATGAAAAGTAAAAACAAGATCGTGAAACAGATATGTCAGAATGTGTAACAATGATTCCTAAATAATAAATGAAGGATCATCCTCGCAAGGATCGCGTTGCATTTCCATTCTCGTGGTGGAAAAGTAAATAAAAGGGGCGCCGCGTTTTGGAACAACAACAGAAAAAAAAAAAAATACAACCGGATATCCCTTTGTGAAATGCAAATGCGGAATACCTTCAGTCGCGCATTTAAGTATTCTTCCTTATATGTATGTCGTCCTAGAAAGGTTCATACACTACACATGTATAGTAAACCGCTAAGAAGATTAATTGTTTTATTATTAGCCGCAGTAGTGGCAGTGGAATGGGTTTGTTTGCATTCCGCCACGGATGCCATTTCTGTGTTGATTTTTCCGCTTTTCTCTTTTTTTTTTTGTTGTTTGTTTGTTTCTCTGTTAAGTTGCTTCCCTTGATATGTCTTGTGTGCAATGGGATTGCATTGTGCGAGTCGAGCCCAAAATTGCCTTATACCCACTCACTGCCTTGGCAGCGTCTTGGCATTGTTACTCAGACAGAAGGGAGACAATCCTTTTTTGGGACACTTAATCAAATTCTGCATTCCGCGTCTTGTCCGGGTCGAAGGGGCAAAAAGAGTAAAAGAATTAAGCAAAATAAAAAAAAAAAAAAAACGAAACGAAACGAATAAAACTGAAACGTTAACCCGACTGAGTATATCGTTTTAGGATATTTAATGAAGGGTTTTAGCGGTAATGCTGAAAAAATGCATGCAGTATGGTATGCAGCAGGCGCTTTGCTTCCTCTTCAAGCGTTGCCATCGTTAATCTTTGAATTCAATTAATTATTTTTTTGTTTTATTGTTTGTTTTTCTCATTGAGCATTTATATAAATCAACAAAGAGTTTTATAATTAAGAGTAGGTAGTATTAGTACGTAGGTTCCTACGAGTATTATCGTATTTCATGTTTCTCATTTCGGAAGAAACAAATTAATGAAATTGAATTATTATTTAATTATTTTAAATTTAAATTTGTTGATTGAGTAAGTTTTAACTTTGGTGCTGAATCTGAGTGAAAAGAACTGCTGCAATCTTGTACCGAATGTTGGCAAATTATTATTTGTGTACGTACTTAACACACTATTGGTATATATTTCTAACAAATTTTCACCGTTAGTTTTGTAATTGTTGGGACCCCTTCATGTGATGTAAAAACAAAATAATATAAATAAGGAATATCTTCAATAATACCTGAGGAACTGGTTATAGTGACCAGGAAAACGAATCATTAAATTTATTCTAATGGATTTTTTATGTTGTTTTCACTCGTATAAAATCACAAATTAATAGCTTCAACGTAAATCGATGAGAAATGACTCAAAGAAGATTTTTTAAAAAGAATTTTTAAAATTGGATGATTTGTTTTTTTTGTTAAAAATTTCTAAAGGGTTTTCCAATAAGAGGTGTTATTTTGAAGCTGTCATTTTTTGATATTTGACAAGTAGAAACTACGCTATTAACAAAAATGGAACGATACACGCTTCAACAACGCATTGAAATTATTAAAATTCACTATAAAAATGGTGAAAATTTGGCAGAGACGATTCGTAAAACTAAAACTAAAACGGGTCGTCGTGAAGCACCTTGTCGGACCGCAATACAAAAATTGGTGGACAAATTCGAGCTGTTGGGACAAGTTAGTGATGTGAAGAATAAAACCCGTGCACGTCGCTCAAGAACAACTGAGAATATTGCTGTTGTAGCCCAAAGTGTTGAAGAAAACCCAGGTTTGTCCATTCCTCGTCGTTCTTTGGAATTAGGCATTCCACAAACGTCATTACACCGTATTTTGCATAAAGACTTGGGTCTTAAGGCTAATAAAGTTCAGTTAACACAAGAACTCAAGCCGGCTGATCATCAACAACGTCGTGTCTTTGCTGATTGGGTGCTTGAAATGCATGAAAATGAACCGGAATTTCATCGAAAAATCATCTTGACTGATGAGGCCCATTTCCTCCTCGGAGGCTACGTCAACAAGCAAAACTGTCACATCTGGGGCTCGGAAAACCCAAGAGTTATTGTTGAAAAGCCTCTCCATCCTCAACGCGTGACTTTTTGGTGCGGTTTATGGTCCCGCGGGGTCATTGGACCTTACTTTTTCTAAAATGAGGCTGTAGCAACAGTTACGGTCAATGGATTGCGCTATCGAGAGATGAGTAATGATTTTTTATGGCCTGAATTGGATGGTATTGATCTGGACAAGGTTTACTTTCAACAAGACGGCGCTACGTGCCACACAAGCAATGAAACCATCGATCTTTTACGGGAAAAGTTTCCGGACCGTGTTATCTCTCGAAGAGGTGATCACAATTGGCCACCGAGATCTTGTGATTTAACAACTTGCGACTTCTTCCTTTGGGGCCACGTGAAAGATAAGGTCTACGCCAACAGCCCAGCGTCGATTCAAGACCTCAAAGATGAAATTCGTGAGGCTATCGAGGACATAGGGCAGCCACTTTGCGATTTGGTTATGGAAAATTTCATGAAAAGGATATGGTCCTGTAAGCGTGGTCTTGGCGGCCATTTGGCTGATGTTGTGTTCCATTATTAACGGCATACCTTCCTCTTTATAAATAAACATCCGATCATTTATCTCCAAAAATGCCATTTTTCTTTGAATATCAAAATAACACCTCTTATTGGAAAACCCTTTATTTCTTGGTATTAATTCTTACAACTACTCAGGGGCGTATACAGCTTTACTTCTTTGGGGTATGATACTCCCCCCCCCCCCCGTATCATACCGACAAAATTTTAGATCTTCAGTATTTTATTATGTACCCCAAAATGCAAATATTACTTTTTCTTTTACACCGGGATTAATGATTAAAGTGACTTTCCCAATATTTTTTTTTTATAATTAATCAATTTTGCATTAAAAAGTCATGAAATTCAGATAAAACACGTGTTTTAGAAATTTTTCTTTGGAAATTTGTAACTTGATCACTTCTGTTAGGCTCTAGATCTAAATAATTGGATCAGTAAATGCAAGTAGTGTAGATTCAGGAAAACTAATCGTGAGTCTAAGCTTTCACCATTTCCAATAAAATCTTCTTGTTCTTCTCATATAAAAAAAAAAAACACTAAGCATGACACTTTTGTATGGAAGGTACCACAAATTTGGATTTTTATTTTTAATGTTCCAATGAGAATTAATATTGATTTTCAAAATAATGGAATCCAAGAAACTGAAAATCTTCAACATCTATCGTAATAAATATTATTTTTTTAATTGTGTACGTAAGAAATCGCAGGAAGGCATGAAATTCGATTTCTGTTCATCGTTTTTAATACAAACCTTTTCTGAGCATGTTCGCTTCTGTTTCTAAAACTTTCAGAGTGTATTTGAATTTCAAAACATTGGTTTTAAACAGGTTTTAAGGCAAGTTACACTCTCTAGCCTTTGGTTCCATCATTTGTGCACATCTTTTGCATTTTCAGAAAGCTAGGGTAAAACAAATTAGATTTGTTTTTTTACCTTTGGCATCACCCTGTGACCCCTACCCTATATTACGATGATAAAGAACGATAAAAATTTGGTCCGACAATTCTGTCTATCTAACTGGATGTATCAGAAGCGTGACGTTCTTTGAATTAATTTTTTTTTTACATAAAATAACGGTACCTACCATATATCCATTTCATATAAACTTATTTGTTCCAAAATTGGCTCCTATGATTGTGAAAAAAAATAAATTATTGTCATGTTTTTTTGATCTGTGCATCTTTTCATAAAAACGTTTATTCTTTTTTTCAAATTTCGCCATTAAAGGTACCTGCCATAGAACCGTTTTTCAAATTTCGCCATTAAAGGTACCTGCCATAGAACCGTTTTCTTAAATTCTGGTTATATCCTTAATAACTTAGATCTTAATGATTTTGTTTACATTAAAACTTTTCAGTTGCTTTAATAAAGTTTAGTAATAACAATTTCCAAAATTTGTTTTTTTAAATTAATTTTTTTTTTTTTTTGAAAACGGGTCAGTGAATTTTATTTCAAAAATTGCATAGGTACCAAGTTAAAGTTTTTTTTTTGAAAAAATAGTTTAAAAAAAAATGGCTTTTACGATTTTTAATTTTTTTTTTCTTCTAAAAATTTTTCTTTATAAAAGAAATCAAATTACAAAATGAGTTTTTAGGTAAAATTTATTACTTTTTTTATAAAACTACAAAACTTTAATTACAATTCTTAGCAATCCAAGCTACTTAAGCATTTTATTTCTAAAAAAATTGGGTTTCGCCATGCCGTCCGTCGGTCTGTGCTTCTGTGCGTCCATGCGTCCGTGCGTCCGTGCATCCATCTGTTCACCTTTCCACAGCCTAAACGAATGAACGAGTCAAAGTTTGTAGAGAAGATTTTTATGTAATTTCGAAACTTAATTTTTGATTGTTTTTGAATCATCTAGAACGAGTACCTCCCATACAACATTTTTTAGTTATTCGAGTTTTCTTGAAAACGGCTCTTATGATTTTGATTGAACTTATTGACATGATTTTTCTTTTAAAGGGTGATTTTTTAAGAGGTTTAGAACTTTAAAAAAAAAAAACATAAAAAATTCGAAAAAATGAATGAAATATTTATTTGAATCGATAGTTTGAACCTTGCAATTTAATGTTTAAGGATAATTTCATGCAAATGTTGACCGCGGCTGCTTCTCAGGTAGCCCATCCGCTGAGTCCAATTTTGGAATACTCTTTCACACATATCGGCCGGTATCTCACGAATGAATGCATGGATGTTAGCTTCCAGTACGTCAATCGAAGCGCTCGTCCCTATAGACATTAGCCTTGACATACCCCCACAAAAAATAATCTAATGGTGTCAAATCGCACGATCTAGGCGGCCAATTGACCGGCCCGAAACGTGAAATTAACTGTGTGGCATGTGGCACCGTCTTGTTGAAACCACATATCATGCAAGTCAAAAACTTCCATTTCGGGCAAAAAACAGTTTGTTATCATAGCTCGGTAGCGTTCCCCATTGACAGTAACGCTGCGATTCGCATCATCTTTGAAGAAATATGGCCCAATAATGCCGCCGGCCCATAAACCGCACCAAACAGTGGCTTTTTCGGGATGCATTGGTAGCTGTTGCAATGCTTCTGGCTGATCTTCACTCCAAATGCGGCAATTTTGCTTATTTACGTACCCATTCAACCAAAAATGAGCCTCATCGCTGAACACAATTTTTCGATAAAAAAGCGGATCCTCGGCCAGCTTTCCAAGAGCCCATTCACCAAAAATTCGGCGTTGTGGTAGGTCGGCTGGCTTTAGTTCTTGCACCAGCTGTATCTTAAAAGGCTTTACGCCCAAATCCTTCCGCAAAATTTTCCACGTAGTGCTGTAACAAAGGCCTAACTGCTGGGAACGGCGCGGCGCCGAATCGACATTTCCCGGTCTTCTGTCACACTAGCTGATACGGCCGCAATATTTTCTTCACTACGCCCAGTACGTAAACGTGTTGGTGGTTTAATGTCCAACAAAGTAAATTTGGTGCGAAATTTGGTCACAATCTTCCGAATAGACTGCTCAGAAGGTCGGGAATGCCGACCATAAAATGGAAGCAGCGCGCGATGAACATTTCGAACCGAGCACGAATTTTGATAGTAAAATTCAATAATTTGCAAGCGCTGTTCATTTGTAAGACGATCCATGGTTAAATTGCAAACCAAACTGAAGCTGTTTGACAGTAAAACAAGGTACTAAGCACACGTCAGCTGTCAAAACCAGTGTTGCCAAAACCAAACCAGCTAAAAAATCACCCGTTATAACGATAAATTTTAATTTTTTTTTTGAAAAATCTATCGAGCCGTTTTTTTAAAAAAATAAAAAAATTTTATTCAACATTTTGCAAACGATCTAGAAAAAAAAATTTGTATGCCATTTTTAAGATATTATTCATTAACATCTAAAAACTAAATTTAACAAAAATTGCGAAATAAAATAATTTTTCAAAAATAAATTCAAAAAGTGTGTTTTTATTTGTCCTTTTTAATATTTTTATAATTATTTTTTTGATTAAAGAATAATTTATAATTTATTCGAAATAAAAAAAAAGAATTCCAGCTTTATGAAAATAAGGATAATACATTACTTGGAAATTTTCAGTTTCCACTGTTGCTCTGATAATACTGCAAAATGTCAGCAGAACATGACGTTTTGTGTTTTAAACAACATCACCCATCATCATGTACATAATTATTAAAACAAAATATAAAACACACATTTGGCAATGCCATCGTTACTACCAGAAAGCCGGAATAAGTAATTTCTCATGATTTTTTTTTCACAATTTTTTTTTTTATTTTCGTGAATCGGAGACACAAAAATTTTAATTAGATTCTCAGATGTGGTTTACTGTGCTCGCAGCCAGCGCAGCGCAACTGTTTGCCACGACTATGTTGGCGGACGGTGTCAGCCAAGCAGCCTGAATGTCTGCGGCTAAAGTAGTCGTGAGCACTGGCAACTAAATGGTGCTTAATTACTCTTTGGCTTAGGCTGGCTCCTGGTGGTAGGTAGGAGTATAAAGTGACGACGACAGACGACGACGACGGTGAGTGCTGCTTCCACTGCTGCTGTTGCGCTGCATTTTAATACCAATTACGCGGATTGCGAGGTTGAATTTGGATTATTTCTTTTCAAACTGCACAGACTTCAGCCGGCTCACAATGCCTTTAACTTTAACCTATGACTGCTGCTATGATTTTGGTCCAATGGTTGTTTTGTCTTTGTCAAGTAAGTATTTCCATATTAGTGGATTTGATATGTGAAAGGAGGCGTACAGGGAGGTGAAGGGATACCTACTTGGTGATATTTTTGGAATTCGCATTAATTAAATTAAAAGTCTAATTGTAGCAAGGAGAGAATTTATGTGCAACTTCTGTTCGTAAGTTTGCAAAATATGCCTTCATTTGGGTTTGTTTTGTTATGCAGCATTTTTAACATAAGGAAACTTACATTTTTTTTGTTTATTGTCAATAGCATGAATTGTATTTTCCAAGGATTTTCAGTTTTATATACGAATATGAACTGGAAACTTGGGTTTGTGAAAAATTATGAAAATGATGCAAAACAACTCTGAAGTACGGTATGAGGTGCGGAAAGTACATTTCTTTGGTAAGTGCTGACCATGACTTCCAAGATTATTACTTAACTGAAAAAAAGAATTGTTATTCATGAAAATAATCCAGAAAAAATGTATCTTCTTTATCATACATAACCTCCTCCTTTTTTGAAGTCGTTTGAAAAATTTGGCGTTGGTCTAAACCTTCTATTTTTTTTATAGAATGAATCCAACTATAATTTTTAATCGAGTGTAAGGCTAGGATTGGTTTTGAACGTGAGATAACTCCTGTTCTCTTTTGATCTTCATTTTTAACCGATCGGTAAAAATCAATAGCAGAATGTTGAATATAACTTTCAGTATTCAGTTGTACCCTTAGGCAGGCGATGGAAAAATGTCTAGAATTTAATATCCCAACATACCATCTGTTTACTTTGACTTTAAAGCCGCCTATGATAGCATAGCCAGGGTAGAACTTTACAAAGCCATGAGAGAATTCGGCATCCCAAATAAATTGACACGACTATGTAGGTTGACCATGACCAACGTAACAAGCCAAGTTAAAATAGCCAGATTGCTATCCAGACCAATCAACATCTTTAATGGACTCCGACAAGGGGATGGTTTGGCCTGCCTCCTCTTCAACCTGGCGTTGGAGAAAGTAATCCGTGACTCTGGTACGGCAACAAGAGGGACCATCGTCAACCGGTCCAGCCAGATACTGGCTTACACAGACGACATCGACATCATCGGAAGAACCGAACAAGCTGTACACGATTCCTTCATCCAGATCGAGCAGGCGGCACAAAATCTGGGGCTGCACATTAGTGAAGGTAAAACAAAGTACATGGTGGCGTCGAATGCGAGAAAAACAGTTGGTCAAACAATCAAGGTAGCGGAGCACGAATTTGAAGTGGTGCAATCCTTTAAATACCTTGGGTCAACAGTAGCAGCCGATAACAACATAGAAGAAGAAATACGCGAGCAGCCGATAACAACATAGAAGAAGAAATACGCGGGCGGCTTTTCAAATCCAACAGAGCCTACTACAGTCTGTCAAAGCTATTCAAATCCAGAAATCTAACCATAACTTCAAAACTGCTGCTGTACAGGACCATGGTCCTGCCAGTACTCATGTATGGATCCGAGACTTGGGTGCTTAGCAAAAGGCACTGTGACCTCTTAGCCGCGTTCGAGAGAAAAGTCTTGAGAAGAATTGTTGGCCCCATATGTGAGGAAGGACGATTCCGGAGACGGTACAATCATGAGTTGTACGCAATCTACCTTGAAGCAGACATAGTAACAAAAATTAAGCTCGGTAGACTCCGGTGGGCGGGGCACCTAGCTCGTATGAGCGAAGAGGAACCTGCTCGAAAAGTCTTTTGTGGTACATTCTATGGTAGACGGCAGCGTTGTAGACTATGCTTGCGCCGGAGAGATGGCGTAGACCAGGACGCCCGAAGCCTTGGGGTACGCAACTGGATGGCGTCGGCTCGAGACCGGGATAGGTGGACAGACTTGTTTAAAGAGGCCAGGACCGAACCCCGTTTGTCGAGCCGATGATGATGATTCAGTTAAAAAAGCTGATGATGAGTTCAGTAATAAAGCTTAAGTCGATTAAAGAACTATTTGTTTAATTTTTTTTTTGGTCATCCTACAATATTTAATTATTAGAGGTGGTTAGTTTTTAAAATAAGTATAGGTATGCAGCTTGAGCTTCCTGAGTATCAGCCCTTCCGAAAATTTATGTAGCTTAGTCAGTAAGGAAATTTGCTAGTAATTGGAAATCAAAATGTATATAAGGAATTGCCATTTCTGCAGGAACTACGCTTAGTTGATGCAGTTATTAAAGATGAATTTTAAAGAGGATCACGGGATGCGTCTTCAGGATGAAGTTGGATACTCTATCTAATCCAGTAGTAGCAAAATATTTGGTATTTCTCTTCTGGGATGTTCAGGTTTCGGCTATCAACTGGAATAATTGTTTTCACAAAGATTAACATTTCAAGCGTTTAGAAGATGAAGGTGTTACGCGACATTTTCAAGCACTTGAGTAACTAAGCTTTAAAGTTTTTCTTCTTCAGACAAAGTGTATGAAACCTCTGACCTATCGTGATCTTCAAATGATACTTAAAGTGACAGAAAAATTATTCTGATGAAACAGAAATTTAAGTTAACCAAAGGACCTTCATCTCTGAGAAAAAATGTCACTTGGCACCTTCATTTTCTAAACACTTCATTTGGGTTTTGTTTTCTTCGAGTGTTCGGTGCACTATTAAATCAGCTTCGAAGTGGAAGAAAATTTTACAAAATTAAAAAAATAATCAAAACAAAACGATATCTAATTTTAAAGCGACTTAAAAGAATACTAGTGCACCCAGAGAAAAAGTCGGTGTAAAATTGCCTTATTCGCCTAAGGCAAAATTTTTTGTATGGATGTTATTTTTCGAGCATAAATTGCCTTAGTTCTAAGGCAATTTATGCTCGAAAATCCTAAGCTAAACTTACCTAGAATAGGCTAACTTGCCTTAGATAGATAAGGTGAATTTTTTTGTATGGATGTTATTTTTCGAGCATAAATTGCCTTAGGACTAAGGCAATTTATGTTATACTTTTACCTAGAACTAAGGTAATTTTACCTTAGGCCTAAGCTAACTTTACCTAGGATTTTTTTTTTGTTAGAAATTTACCTAGAACTAAGGTAATTTTACCTTAGGCCTAAGCTAATTTTACCTAGGAATTTTTTTTTTGCTCGAATGTTATATTTCTAACACAATTTTGCCTAGGACTAAGGCAAGTTATGTTAGACTTTTACCTAGAACTAAGGTAATTTTAGCTTAGGCCTAAGCTAATTTTACCTTAGGCCTAAGTTAATTTTTCTTGGGGAATTTTTACTCTCAAATGTTATTTTCGAGCATAACTTACCTTAGGACTAAGGCAATTTGTGTTAGACTTTTACCTAGAACTAAGGTAATTTTATCTTAGGCCTAAGCTATTTTTACCTTAGGCCTAAGCTAATTTTTTCTTGGGGAATTTTTGCTCTCAAATGTTATTTTCGAGCATAACTTACCTAAGGACTAAGGCAATTTATGTTAGACTTTTACCTAGAACTAAGGTAATTTTACCTTAGGCCTAAGCTAATTTTACTTAGAACTTACGCAATTTTCCCGCCAACTATCTCTTTTGACAATTTTGTGTTTGATTTATTCGCATTTTATTTAATGTTTTTTTTCAACTCACCGGTTACATTTTCCCTTTTTCCATTCAACGAAATTATTATTTTTTTTTTATTTTCGCACAAGTTTGATTGAAATAAATTTTACCTAGGGCCTAAGCTAATTTTACCTTAGGCCTAAGGTAATTTTCCCTCCAAAATTTCTTGTTTACCTTAGGCCTAAGCTGTTTTTACCTAGAACTAAGATAATTTTACCTAGAACTAAGGCAATTTTCCCTCCAAAAGTGCGAAAAAAATAAAGGCGTATTTAATTAATTGAATAATTCAGAAACTTAAATTATTCTTTTACTTTAAATAAATAATTTGTTTGAAACGAAAACATGAAATAAATAGGTATGTAGTTAGTTCGATTGAACTTGCTCATAAGCCTTGAGATCTCGGAATAAAAAAAAAAAAAAAAAATGTAATTTTGTCATAAAATTTTAATGAAAATTTATCATTCCATACGTTAATTATTGGAAAAATCCTAATACATATGCCATCTTATTTCATATTTTTATTACTTGTATTATTAGTGTCATCACCGATCCTCTGGGACAACATTCGACAGGTGTTGAAATGTCTGAATTTCGGTTGAAAACCGAGTGTGCCTATAGAATAAGACGGGGCTATTGCCGCCGAAATTCTGGGACCACATTTGACAGGTGTCGAAATGTAAAAATTTTGTTTGAAAACGGAGTATTCTAATAGATTAGGACGGGGCTATTACTGCCGAAGTTCTGGGACCACATTTGACAGGTATCAAAACGTCAAAATTTTGTTTCAAAACCGAGTATTCCAATAGATTAAGACGGGGCTATTACCGCCGAAGTTCTGGGACCACATTTGACAGGTATCAAAACGTCAAAATTTTGTTTCAAAACCGAGTATTCCAATAGATTAAGACGGGGCTATTACCGCCGAAGTTCTGGGACCACATTTGACAGGTGTCAAAATGTCAAAACCGAGTATACCAATAGAATTGGATGGGGGTTATACCTATTGTCACTACCGACGTTCTGGGACCACATTTGACAGGTCTCCCGCACCCAAAATGTCAAAATTTTGCAAAACTGAGTGTGCCAATCGAATAAGATGAGAGTTTTTACCTCGTGTTTCCGCCGACGTTCTGGGACCACTAGAACACGCTCATAGTACTACCATAAGAATCTTTAAGTATGCTTAAGAGTGATTTTTTACGCTTTTTAAAATACTAATTTATTTAACCTTTTCGATATGTAAAATTCCATTACATAAAATTAAACAAATTTGTGTTTTGGTTAAATAGATTCGCGTTTTGTTTAACTAAATGGGCTTTTTGGTTTAACTGATTTGGTAGGTTTATTTTGTTAAAAGGTGAAATATATTTGCGTTTGTCATAGCTGTTTCAAAAGTTGTGCCATTAGCGTTCCTGAGCAAAACTAGAGTTTATTTTATAAATAGACAATTTAAACCCACTCCAGCTGTGTCTAACCTACGTAATAACTTTAGACTCCAGCTTTGCTTAGGAACGATAAAGACACAACTTATGAAACAACTATGAATATCATTAGGTGTAACTACGAGTAGTTTACTTATTGATTAAATAAATATGAATATACTATAATATTCTAAAATATTCATTTAATGTGCATATTTAAAAAAAAAAACAAGTAGGAATAAGAAAGTTCCTCTTTTACTGGACTCTTACAGAAGGAGAAGTATTATACCATCATTGTAGTGTATCTATAGAGAATTTATTTCGTTGTCCCTAAAAAGTCTTAATTTCATGAGATCTCCAGAGTATATACGAAGCATAATTATGTCACCTTTTACTGTTGATTTCAAGCCATAGGTCCAATGCATGCAAATTTAGAATGATTATAATGATTTACTTTCCTACAATTTTTGCCCCAAATGCCCCTTAAGTATACGCTCGTGTCTGATTTTCCCGCCAAAATAACTCTATTATAATTTTTACCAAATCTTATTTTACCTAGGCCTAAGCTAATTTTACCTAGGCCTAAGCTAATTTTACCTTAGGCCTAAGGTAATTTTCCCTCCAAAATTTCTTGGTTACCTTAAGCCTAAGCTGTTTTTACCTAGGGCCTAAGCTAATTTTACCTAGGCCTAAGCTAATTTTATTAAGGATCTAAATTATATTCCCCGTAAACTATTAAATTAATGAAGGAATCACATTTTTAGTTGACTATTTGCCGCTGTTGTCTTACTTGTCCCAATACAAATATGTACAAACGAGCAAAAATAACATTTGTTGCTCTGTTTCACTTTATTTTATCTTCCTACACTTTAGCGCAAAATGTCCCCTTAAGAATACGGCCATGTGTTGTTTTCCCGCCAGGATTATTCTGTTTACCTTAGGACCTAACATAAATTTACCTAGATCTAAGCTAAATTTACCTTAGGCCTAAGCTAATTTCTAGGTGACGCTATAAAATCACCTTAGGACTAAGGTGATTTTGTGTTAGCTTTTTAGAATTGCCTTAGTCCTAAGGTAAATTCTCGATTTTTACCTAGGATCTAAGCTAAATTTACCTAGGGTTTAAGCTAAATTTACCTTAGGCCTAAGCTAATTTCTAGGTGACGCTATAAAATCACCTTAGGACTAAGGTGATTTTGTGTTAGATTTTTGGAATTGCCTTAGTCCTAAGGTGAATTTGTTCTAGATCCTGTTTGAACACGTGCTTTACATCATTTACTTCGTAATTTCATGGCGTGCAGTTCAGTTTTGTGTGAAGAAATATTAAACGTGTAAGAATTGTTTTAAAAATTGAATAAAAAGATTAATGACCACGGAAATAACACTTAAAAGTTGGAAAACGAAGCTAAGAAGACATACATACTGTGAAACAGTTAATTAAAACCAGCGTTTTGGAAAATATATCAAAGTAAGTAGAATCTTTTTTACAATTTCATATACATATTTGCGTTTTTATTTCACTCAGAGAAAAATAGTATTTAAACACTTCTTTTTGACTATTTTAATAATATAAATCATGTCTACTGTTCCGTTAAACTATATTTATCTTACGAAATAAGTTATTTTTGGGGCACGTGTCCTTTTTTTTATCAGTTCTTTGCTTGTTCTTCAGATATTTTTGTGATTTAAAAACTTAGCTTTGACCAGTGCATTAAAATGGCGGCGGGCGGTGGTGCCCAACAAGCTTCTCCAGCCACCTTTATCCTTTTCTATTCAGTTACGCACGCGAACGCCAATTAAATTGAAGCCCCTTCTGCGTGCAACAGATTAAACCAGCAACAGCCCCGCCATTGTTTTAGATCCAATGTATTTCAATTTTTTAACACAGAATGGACCAGCACCAGCAAACAGCGTCATTTGGTCAAAGTCCTAAATTAGCTGGTGCTGGTCTATTGCTGAAAGAATTTGTCAGAAACGCGATCATAATATGTTTTAATTTATAATGTATTAGTTGGATACTATAGTTTTCTATTAAATTAATTGTAAATAATTTATTCCAATCCGGAGAATTTTGTATTTTAACACAAAATGTCAACTCAAATGAAATGACGGTTAACAATGTTTTTGTAAAATATTTGCTCGCCAGCCTGCTGTTTATTATTCACGGTGCTGGTTCAGTCTGTTTCACGCATTCCACTTTTATCATTGAATCCGATGGGGTTCGATTAGGCTAACGTTTCCAAGCTGTTTTGTATAAGATACAGACAAAAACTTTGGAAAAAGAGCAATTTTTATATGGTTACAAGAATCATTACCATTGGAAGCCACCCATTGAGACAATTCGATGACCAATTTAACTCAGTAACTTACCTGGTTCAATTTGTTCAACTAGAAAATTAATTTTTTATAAAAAACTCTATTAAAATTGTTTCTCTATTCATATAGCCCCATTGAACTTGATCAACAATGTACAAATTACCCATCCTGACGTAAAGTAAAACCCAAAACAATAGATCTAAGAGAAGAAACTTGAAAATCTTCAAAAAGATTGGTCGGGAGTTCAAGAAAAAGGTATGATTTTCACATAATTATTAATGATTTGGTATTTAAGTACTAGCCATATACAAGAATATGTCCACAGAAAGTTTGTATTGCTGTTTTTATTTTTGTGAGCTCATTACTTAGCAGCTTCACAAAATCCAAATTCATTTTACATGACTATATTGATTCTTGAATCTACATTTGTATCTCGTTTCGTTTAGGCTAACTTTTCGAAGATATATATAAGATACAGTAAAAAAACAACTTTTATTTGGTAACAAGAATCATTTCGATGACCAATTTCACCAATAACTTACCTGGTTCATTTTGTTCGACTTGAAAATTATTTGTTTATAAAAACTCTAATAAAATTGTTTCTCTATTTACATAGCCCCATTGCATCTGATCAACAATATACAAATCACCATTCCTTTACGTAAAATAAAACCCATAACAAAGAGCTAAGAGAAGAACTTGAAAATCTTCAACAAGATTGGTCAGGAGTTAAAGAAAAAGGTATACTTTTCACATAATTATCATTGATTAGGTATTTAAGTACCAGGCATTTATAATAATTTGTCCACAAAAAATTTTTATTGCCTTTTTTTTGGTTTTGTGAGCTGATTGCTCTAAGAAAGTTAAACTTGTAGAAGTGAAAGATGATTGCAAAGAGGATTGTGATATAACAAATGAGACCGAGATGCAAAGGATTTGCGACGAGCTCAAGCAGAACCGGGACTGGGACACAGCTACTTAACAATGGATGCAAACTATGGCATGCAGAAGGGATATGATATGCCAAAGCAGTGACACTGACATCCAAGCGGTTATTCAGAAGTATATTCACGAGAACCAGAACTGGTAAGAACTTTCGTATTTTAACTTATTTTTTTAACTAATTTAAAACAAATATTACATTCAAGTACATAATGTATCTACATAATTATCAATGTGCTTTGTTTTATTTATTTACAGATTGCCATGGACTACAACTTTATCAAACCAAATAATGGCTTCGACTTCGAATTTTTTACAATTGTTCACCGAGAGGATTAAGTGCAACACCTTTAAATCTTACCTGAACGAATTCAGGGCGAGTACCTACTGCCGACCTTGACATAGGTAAAACCTTGTTTTTAACTCTTTTTTTTTTCAACTGTGTTTTAACTCTTTTTATTTAGCTTTTTTTACTATTTTTTACTTATGAGGATTTAATTTATTTCCAGATAACGTTAATATTGCCTATGAAACTTACCTGAACGAATTCAGGGCGAGTACTATCGACCTTGACATAGGTAAAACGTAAAACCTTGTTTTTAACTCTTTTTTTTCAACTGTTTTTTAACTCTTTTTATTTAGCTATTTTTACTATTTCTTACTTATGAGGTTTTAATTTATTTCCAGATAACGTTAATATTGCCTATGCAACTTACCTGAACGAATTCAGGGCGAGTACTGCCGACCTTGACATAGGTAAAACCTTGTTTTTAACTCTTTTTTTTCAACTGTTTTTTAACTCTTTTTATTTAGCTTTTTTTACTATTTCTTACTTATGAGGTTTTAATTTATTTCCAGATAACGTTAATATTGTCTATGCAACTCTCTTGCATGTAGTGCCGCCTCCATCATCGAAGCAATTCAAGAGAAAATTGAAAAAAATCACCATTGAAGATTCCAGATATTCGTTCACACTAGAAGTGGAAAATGCCACCCAAATTGAACCAGTACTTCAAATAAAAAACGAGATGAATGCTCAAAATCCAATACCAAACTTCAGACCATAATTATTGTGGATGGTGAGAAATTTAATTGTAACAGTTTATACAAGTCCTTCGACAATATTAAATTTGAATTAGGTACTTATTTAGACTGTATTACTTTTTATTTAAAGCTTGCATTGTATTAAATATTGAATACCCTCCTCAGTGTTACTCGGTATGGGTTTTTATTCAAATGTTTTCTTTAATATTCAAGATGCATTAATGATAAACATTCTAGATACCTTTTACGTTTTATTTTATACAGTCCATGTTTACATTGATTTTATGTATTGCCCCAGTCAGATTATCAAAAGAAAGCATGTTCTTCCATTAAAAAAATCTAAGAGTAATGTATTTTCAAATACAAATTAATAAACGAAACTTGTAAATGCTTTTAAAAAACTTATAATATATGTATGTATATTTATATATATGTACCTACCTATTATTTGTACACAAAAAAGAAAACTTAAATAAAATATATTTATAATTATAAAATGACATAAAAATTATCTTTTTTTTTTCTAAAAGGACTTTTTTTCAGCTATGAGATCCACCGAAGAAAAAAGGTAAAACTTGCCTTAGAAAAAAGGTAAAATTTACCTAGGAATAAGGTAATTCACCTTAGGAAATAGGTAAAATCTGCCTAGGAATAGGGTAATTTACCTAAGAAAATAGGTAAAATTAACCTAGGAATAAGGTAATTCACCTTAGGAAATAGGTAAAATCTGCCTAGGAATAAGGTAATTCACCTTAGGAAATAGGTAAAATTTACCTAGGAATAAGGTAATTCACCTTAGTAAATAGGTAAAATCTGCCTAGGAATAAGGTAATTTACCTAAGAAAATAGGTAAAATTTACCTAGGAATAAGGTAATTCACCTTAGGAAATAGGTACAATTTACCTTAGGAATAAGGTAATTCACCTTAGGAAATAGGTAAAATCTGCCTAGGAATAAGGTAATTCACCTTAGGAAATAGGTAAAATTTACCTTAGGAATAAGGTAATTTACCTTAGGAAATAGGTAAAATCAGCTTAGGAATAAGGTAATTCACCTTAGGAAATAGGTAAAATTTACCTTAGAAATAAGGTAATTCACCTTAGGAAATAGGTAAAATCTGCCTAGGAATAAGGTGATTCAACTGCGGAAATTGGTAAAATTTACCTTAGGAATAAGGTAATTTACCTTAGGAAATAGGTAAAATCAGCTTAGGAATAAGCTAATTCACCTAAGGAAATAGGTAAAATTTACCTTAGTCCTAGGTAAAATCTACCTAGGTGCTAGGTAAAACTTCGGAGGGGAAATCGGTAAATCACCTTAGGAAATAGGTAAAATAGGTAAGTTTTAGCCTAGGGTTTAGGTAAATTTGAAAATTTTCAATTTGCCTTAGGAAAATAGGCTAAATTAGCTTAGGACTAAGCTAGCTCAAAATTGCCTTAGGCCTAAGGCAACTTAGCCCCCGAAATAGGCTAATTTTACACCGACTTTTCCCTGGGTGTGAGCATAATAATAAAATTTAAAAAAAATAAAAATTCCATGTTTTCTTCAAAATGTGTAGAATTGACTATTATTGCAATGCAAAATGTTAAACATTCAACAAAGACGTTATGATGTCTGATGAATATGTTTTAGTTTAAGTTTTTGATTAGTTTCTTATGCTTGAAGCAACACTTTTTCCACATAATTATATGATAAGCCACAAAGAAATATAAAAGTGTACGTTCCAATTCCATCATGACAACAATTAAACTATACATACACCAGACACCACATGTCAGCCAAAACTATTTAACATTTCCAATGGTATGCGTTCGTACATTGTCTAGTAAATGAAATTCCAAGAGTGTAATTGCTCCTTAATCATAATCTTGCGGTTTCTCATCCTGCAGGCGCTACCAGCAAAAAAATAAATGTTAATTCTCCAATATCACCTCAGTGAGATGTCCAAGTTGTCAATCATCGATCGAAAGAAACCCCGATGGATGGACGAATGGATGGAATGGAAACCACTTGCACGCAGTTTGGCGATTTTCGCTCGTGGTGAAGAACATTTTTGTAATCAGGGATGCGTGCTGGTTTTCTTTGACCGTCTTTTCCAACAAAATAAAGAAAAAAAAAAACAGTACCTTTAATCACCGTTCAAGGACCGATCTGATGGACGGTTGGTTGGCTGATGGTTGTTGTATTGAAATGAGTTCTGTTTCAGCAGCTAAGAGAAGCTTAAAAGGGAGACAGACAAAGCGAAAGGATGGCAATTAGTTTGGATGTAATTTTTCGCATGCACGTCACTATATGTATTGCCTGTCGAACCGTGAAAATATTGGGGAATTGGACTTGGTCCGCCGGCGAACAGATGTAGGACATGTCAAAATTAAAATTTTACAGAATCCGGCTATTATCTCCACGACATAGAAGAAATTGGCAGGATATAGGTATTCAAAGAAGTGTGTGGAAGTGGAATGTTAAAGGGGTGCCTTTGTTTGTGGCCACATGCGCACGCTATGTTGCTGTCCGATAATAATCAGTGGTCAACATATTTCGCGATATTGAAGAAGTTATAGTTCTCAATAAATTTATTTTTCATTAAGTGTTTTGAATATTTCTTATCTTCCAGAAATAAAGGTGTCTTCACTTTCAAATGTACTGTTAACTTATCTTACTCGTTGCTTCGAAAATATATTCAGCATTTCATACAAATGACAATTGATTTAGATATTTATTGTAGCAGAATTAACAATACATTGTTTTCTTAGCCTATATTGCACAGTTTACAGGGTTTTGGTATAAAAATCCTTCCTAATAATAGTAAATAATAATAATAATAATAAATTAATAAATGTGTAAATAAAGAGGCACAAGTTAATAATAAATAAATAAATAACTGAAATTAATAAATTTAATTAAGTGGATAACCATGTTCTGAACTAAATAGCTTGGTTTGAGATCAAAGTGTTTTCTGATAAAATGCAAGAATTATTATAGCGCTCATAGAGTCTAGAAATTCTTTTTGAACAAGTTCAATATTTGAAGTCTGGTGCAGTTCTTCAGTTGAAAAATGCCATGGGGGTCTTAAAATCATTTTTAAAACTTTATTTTGAGCTATTTGAAGCTTTCGAATGTGAGATATTGCGCAGATTCCCCAAGCAGGAGACCAATAAAACATAATTGATTGAAATACGACATTAAAAATTAACAATAAGTAAGGAACTTTTATCGTTTTTCCTATTTTTTTAACGATTTCCTGTATGTGAAAACCAAAAGTTAAGGTCTTGTCAAAGTGTACCCCAAGGTATTTAGCACTTTAGCTAACTTATTTGGATGTTGTTGGTTGGCAGAAAACA
This sequence comes from Meliscaeva auricollis, assembly GCA_948107695.1. Classification (NCBI taxonomy): domain Eukaryota; kingdom Metazoa; phylum Arthropoda; class Insecta; order Diptera; family Syrphidae; genus Meliscaeva; species Meliscaeva auricollis. The sequence goes on along the minus strand of OX403616.1, from coordinate 73,996,260 downwards.
GGCTTTTCTATTTCGTGTGTAGAAACAGCGTGAGTTTTTTAAGCAATAATCTAATCTTCCAATTGTTGCAGTAACTTTACACCGCATAAAATGCCAATTGCAGGTTGGTTTCGATCGTGAAACCAACTGAATCTGATGAGTAGATGCAGGTGTAATCTGCAAAATTAGCTTTTTGACAGTTTGCAAAAGATGGAAATTCGTAAGTGAAGATATTGTACAGTAAAGGACCTAAAACGGAGCCTTGAGGCTCTTCTGCAATAACACTAAACATTTCAGTTGTTGACAGAAACTCTTAATTTTCTATCAGTCAAGTAGGATTATATGATTTTAATAAGATACGATGGAAAGTCTATTCTCAACATTTTATGTACTAAGGCATATTGTGCCAAACGGTGTTGAATGCTTTTCCTTTCCCGAAAATTATTTTTAATATCTCTTGTAATTCGGTGCACTTGATGAATTAAACTATGAAAGGCTCTAAATCGGAATTGTTCAGATGGTAGAATGTCAAATCTATCAACGTGTGATGATATTCTGCTCTTGAGAATTTGCGCAAAACATTTGCCTAAAGAGTTAAGAAAACTTACGGCCTATAACTTCTAGACTCATTTGCGCTTTTTCCTGGTTTTAAAATTGGTATAATTTTTCCCGTTTTCCAATAACTTGGAAAATAGTCTAGCATTAAACAGGCGTTGAATAAATTTTAGATATATATAATTCCTGATTTTGGCAAATTTTTAGGGTAAAGATTGTTAATGTTTGATAACAAGTTTTCGCAGATTTTCTACATCTAAGAGCCGATAATACAGCTTTAACATCTTCATATGAAATCTCATCGTGTGGTAAATAGGACTTAATAATATTAACAGAATCATTGACTGCTGACTCTACGACGTTATTTCCGACGACGCGACGCTGATAATAACAGAAAGGGTGTCGGTAAAGGTGTGTGCAAGAGCCTTGGCTTTTTCAACACTCGAGAGTGAAATTGTGTTCCTCATTTTAAGAGCAGGAACATTAGTGGTTTTCTCTTGGTGCCATGAAATAAAGGCCGAAAGTAATAAAGTCCAAAACGCAATTTTGGACTTTTAACTTGATCTTAAATTGTAAGCAAAGTGTTTACCTAATTAAGATCATTGTGTGTGAAGCACGCCCTAAATCTCGAATATTCCAAATTAAGATATGTTTGGGGGAGGGGGCATGCTGCCCCCTAACAAACCCCCTGCTTGGGGTCACTATAGGATTTGGAATGTGTGCGAGGTTGGGTGTGTGCAAAGCTTCTTTAGCGTTTCTGAGGTGATGCAACAACAACTTTTTTGTGACAAACAGTACCGTGCATGGGCTTTGCGAGTTCTCAGGATTTGTCTCAAGTCTACTCTCCGGTGGAGGGTCTGGCCTTGTGGGGCTGCATCAACTTGTGTGTGACAAAATAGAAAAATGCAATAAAGTCTTATGGCTTTATTGCACTTTTAAGAGTGCAATAAAGTCCAAAATTTAGTTTTGGACTTTATTACATTGGACTTTATTTCATGGCACCCTTCAAACGTGTGTCTTGGCTAATGAGGCATTAAAGGCAATTAAATTGTATTAGCGGGGTACAGGGGACAGCATGCTCTCCATACATACTATACAATGATATTAAATAGGTTAACACTTTGCTTAAAATTTAAAATGAAGTTAAAACGGTAAAACTGTTGTAGTTTTTTCACTACCTTCCCTTCTCTAAATTTTTTCATCTTTGGATTTTTTTTTTTCATTTTAGTCTTGGACCTTATTGCACTTTCAAGAGTGAAACAAAGTCCAAAATCGTTTTTGACTTTATTGCACTTTCAAGAATGCAATAAAGTCAAAAATTTCGCTTTGAACTTTATTATATATTGGACTTTATTTCATGGCACCTTTCTTTTTAATTATTTTAGTTATGTTACAGAATGATTTACTGCCTTTGTTCAAGGTCTGGAGTTTTTGATTCAAGTGTTTATTTCTGTAAGCAAAAATTAAATCCTTGATTATTACATTGAGCAGTTTAACTTCTAAGAGATAAAAAGGGTTTCTCGTCCTAATCCACCGATTTCAATTGCATTTTCGAACATTGATTAGTTGCACTCTATTAGGAGGAAGTATGTTGGAAGAATCGCAACGAATCTGTTTTTTAGGAAAAATGTCCTTTGAACTGTGGTTCAGATAATATTGTGTATTTTTATAACAAAAAAAAATAAACACATTTTGGTGTGATCTTAGAATCATGTTATAGTTTGCTTTGCAATAACATAGCATTCCCATTCACCAAAATTTATTTTAATTAAAATCAAAAGCAATTTATATTATTTTCACATTTTTACGCGTTTGAATTTTTTATTTACTGTAGACAAAACCAAATTAAATATATTAACCTTCACATTGAAAGTAAAATAACAAAATAAAAAAAAAATTAATAGACATCAGAACAATGTTTCCTTTCGGTAATTATTCAAGTTTGGTGATCAGCTCTTTTGTTTTCCATCATTCTCATATTGGTCAGCGTTCATTTGAAAGTGAACCACCTTTCATAAATCAAATTCATTCATTCACAAAAAAAAATAATAAATATTATTTCGAGAAGAGATACTAAAAATACAAATACAAAAGTTAATTAAAAAAAAAAAAATCTTGCTACTTGTTAGAAGTAATTATTTTCAATTCAGAAATCCTTAGCTGCAAAACAAATTTCTTTTCTCAATCTACCTAGGATTGGTATTTTGAAGTCATTCTTTTACAGCCCAAACACAAAAGTATACCATCCCTGTACTTTTTTCCAACAGTCCACCTCCAAAAAATGTCGGTCATTCTTTCTTTTTTTTTTATTTTTTGGTGATGCTGCACCCAACATGCAATAGGATGCATTTGTTTATAATAAATACGCAGCTATACGCATCCAAAATGTACGCCTCCCATAGGCCACACATCTACGCAGATTCAATGAAATGCCAACACTAACCCTTAGCTCTACTAACCATGCTAATGAATGCGATAGCTAAGATCGTATCTCGCATATTGGCCAAGGTAAGAACATGCGTAGCAGCCCAACAAGAAGAAATGGCATAGTATGGCATCCTCTCTTACCACCGATACCCGCGTGTGTGCATGTAAATAAATCCACCCACAATTTTTGTATTCTTCCTTTTTTGGTCCTGTTTTTGTGTGTTTTTCTTTTTTTCTACTATTTTCTGGAGCCAAGCCATGTGCTTGCTCCACTCCAACAGTCGACTGTCAGATGCAAGGATAAACGTCACCCAACACACCTTCCAATGAAAATTATAATTTTCTTTTTAAGAGAAAGTAAAAATGAAAGAGTGATAGAAAAAGAGAGAGAGAGAGAGAGAAAAACAAAGACTCTGTAAGAGAATGCGCCTATATTTTTGGGGAGAAGAAGAAAAAAAGGGGAGCTCCTGCGAAAGAGCAAAGGATAACAATATAAATGAAAAATCCAATACATAAAAATAAAGATTAACACATAAAAATTTATCAAAAAGGGGAAAATTGTGAGCAAAAAAGGAAAAACTGTTGCAGAGAAGAGGCTTACGAAAAAAATGTTACACTCTTTGTGTGTCAGATTGTTTGTGAGTGGGGGGAGAGGGGGGGGTGTGGTGAAAAAAAGGAATTTTGAAAAACCTACACACCAGGACAAAAGTAAAAGTTGCACCAAAGTTGCACGAGGCACTATTGCCTATTTTTGCTTTATACACTCTTATAAACCCTATGGTAGGGTGATAGAGGGTTAAGGTGGGCTTGTGGGCTATGGAATTGGAATTAAAAGGAAAGGTTTTTGGAAGAATATATTTTTAGGGAGGAAGACATCGCGTCGTCGTTCGTTCTTTCGTTCGTTCGTTGTGCTCTCTAGGTCAATGTCGTAAAAGTGTTGATTTACTGTGTCAAAAGTTTTCTCCTTTTTGGTCCTTTTTTTTTTATCTGTGTGTGGTTTTTACCGATTTTTTTTTTGTTTGCAATTTTTATTTTTATTCTCTTGGTCTCTCTTTCTCAGATTTTTGTATAATTTTTATATCTTTTCTTGTGTGTAGGTGTTTTTTTTATATATATATGTATTTTTTTTTCGATTCTTTTTGTGCTTGGCATGTCCTTTTAATGTTGTTACAAAAGTACCGACGGCATATCGGCAAGAACTTCCACACAAAATATGTGTATGGTGATGGAGATGCCATACACTGGAGTTGAGTGCATTATCCTTTTTGTTGGATTTGAGAAGATTAATGCGTCTATACACACACTTTGCAGACCATCAAAAGTTTTGTATTTCAATGTCCTTTCTTTCATTCTTTTGTCTGCTGTCCTATATTTTTCTTTCTTTTGATTATATGAGAGTGCTGGTGGTAGTATAGAGTAAAGTAGAGGTACCTCTTTATTTCACAGAACTTTTATGGGCAAAAAGGATGCAGTTTTCTTTCCTTTTTTTCTAGAAAATATTCTTCCTTTTATTTTAGGTATATGTTTGTATATATGAAGAGGCAGTATAGGTAACCGTAGCCAGGGTAAGGGGGCTTAAGATTTTTCCAATCTGTTTTCAGTTTTCTTTCGTTTTTGGTTTCTTTTTTTGATAGAGTGGGTTAAGGGGGAAGTAAGTCTGTGACGTTGTTATGTTATTTTATATAAAATTGAAGCAAGGATATTGTGCCGGCATTTTTTCTCCACATTTTCTGCAGACTTAAATAAACTACTTTGGTGCACGTTTTCTTTTCGAGAGAATACGAAACCCCCCCCCCCCCCTTCTAAGCCTCCCTCTCTATAAAATATAACCTATATTCATATAAACATATACATATATGTATAGGTAGGTAGGTATATTTCAAGTCACGTGAAAGGGAAAGTTTTCACTTAATGTCATGACGAATGTTACGTTCATGTGATTATTATACTCCATTCACTTATAATGTATAGACGACCGAAGACGGTGATGATGGGGTGGACTGGGGCAGGGTGGTAATAAGATGATGGCAAAATGAGGGGGTGGCAACGGGCGGTTAGAATAGATAATGTTATGGTAATAATATATCCCCCAATCATATGTTTAGTTAACGTGCACAGACCAAATATGTGAGTATTGGGGTATGGGGTGGCAGACTTAAGGAGGGCAAGGTTGTCATACACACACTTATAGTTTCTTGAGACAGTCGAGGATTGGGGGGGAGAATAGGTCATTAAACTTTCACCATAATCAGGACATAACATTATTGCCATTGACTTTTGTTATTATTATTATTTCGTTTTCGAATTCAAGTTCACGTGCAGCAGCTATAGCAGCCATATGAAAACGAATACATACATATATGAATTACACTAATATCGGTTTGGTTTCTACACCTTTTGTAGGTAGGTATGTGATGTTTGGGTGGTTTTTGTCATTACATGTATATAAAATGATAATAATGATGTTGTGATGCCTAATTTATAGTGGTGTCTGCTGTCTCTATAGATTCTTCGGTAAATATTTGAATTATAATATGGGTAAGCCTACATATATTTGTTGGTATTTGTTGTGTCTATATTTATATACCAATATAGGAACGAACATAATTAGGTGGATGCAGCAGCAGCAGCAGCAGCAGCACAGTAGAATAGCAAAACAATCTGTTGATTGTTTATTGAGTTTTGAGAGGATAATGTTATGCAAATTGGGATAATGTTTGAAGGGTGATATCAGAAGGGCATCTCAGGGTGTGAAATAGAGCTAATTCTAAAATATGTATTATGTAGGTATGTTTAAATTAATTGTGAAGATTCCTTGTTAACATTGCTTTGATGAAGTGTGACATGTACAGTACATACAACATATTTATGTAGATATAAAATACAATATTTCAATAATGAATTTAAATTAGCATAGTTGTTGAATCAACAATCAACATAAACATTTAATGTTTTCTTTGGACTTAAATTTAAGTAAACATGAAGCCAATACATAAAATATTTGTATGTTATGAGTTTATGTAAAACTTCATTTTTTTTTTTAATTTTGTCTCAAAAACAATATAAAAAACAACGAAGTGGGAAAATCCGCCTTCGGATTGGCAACGTCCAAAATTAGATGCATTTGAAAGCCTATGTATCCATAGAAATGCTGCAGCTTTTAACGCTGATATGGGCAACAATGTGTCTGAATTATCCTACCTTCTCAAAAAAAAAATTAAAATTTTTTCGAGTAATTCATTTAGCAAAAAATAAAGGGTTTTCCAATAAGAGGTGTTATTTTGATATTCAAAGAAAAATGGCATTTTTGGCCAAATGGCCGCCAAGACCACGCTTACAGGACCATATCCTTTTCATAAAATTTTCCATAACCAAATCGCAAAGTGGCTGCCCTATGTCCTCGATAGCCTCACGAATTTCATCTTTGAGGTCTTGAATCGACGTTGGGCTGTTGGCGTAGACCTTATCTTTCACGTGGCCCCAAAGGAAGAAGTCGCAAGGTGTTAAATCACAAGATCTCGGTGGCCAATTGTGATCACCTCTTCGAGAGATAACACGGTCCGGAAACTTTTCCCGTAAAAGATCGATGGTTTCATTGTCGTCGTTGTTGTCCAGATCAATACCATCCAATTCAGGCCATAAAAAATCATTAATCATCTCTCGATAGGGCAATCTATTGACCGTAACTGTTGCTCCAGCCTCATTTTCGAAAAAGTAAGGTCCAATGACCCCGCGGGACCATAAACCGCACCAAACAGTCACGCGTTGAGGATGGAGAGGCTTTTCAACAATAACTCTTGGGTTTTCCGAGCCCCAGATGCGACAGTTTTGCTTGTTGACGTAGCCTCCGAGGTGGAAATGGGCCTCATCAGCCAAGATGATTTTTCGATGAAATTCCGGTTCATTTTCATGCATTTCAAGGACCCAATCAGCAAAGACACGACGTTGTTGATGATCAGCCGGCTTGAGTTCTTGTGTTAACTGAACTTTATAAGCCTTAAGACCCAAGTCTTTATGCGAAATACGGTGTAATGACGTTTGTGGAATGCCTAACTCCATAGAACGACGAGGAATGGACAAACCTGGGTTTTCTTCAACACTTTGGGCTACAACAGCAATATTCTCAGTTGTTCTTGAGCGACGTGCACGGGTTTTATTCTTCACATCACTAACTTGTCCCAACAGCTCGAATTTGTCCACCAATTTCTGTATTGCGGTCCGACAAGGTGCTTCACGACGACCCAAAAATGTTTTAGTTTTACGAACCGTCTCTGCCAAATTTTCACCATTTTTATAGTGAATTTTAATAATTTCAATGCGTTGTTGAAGCGTGTATCGTTCCATTTTTATTAATAACGTAGTTTCTACTTTTCAAATGTTAAAAAATGACAGCTTCAAGGGTGACAGCTACCGAAATAGCGGGCTATTCAAAATAACACCTCTTATTGGAAAACCCTTTACAAAACCATACCTGAAAAAATTAATGTTTATACCCATTAACGATTCTTTAGATGAAGACCATTCAAAATTCTAGTCAAATGAAGCTTTTTTGGCAGTTTTAAAGTTTTGAACGCGACATTTTCAGAAATTTTGAGGCTTTTAGTAATTTTGAACTGAAACCTTATAGTTTAAAAAAAAATATGTTTAAGTCAAATAATTTTTTACATATTGAGCCAGGAAATGTCTTCGTGAAGCGAGTAGTTTAAAAAAAAACATTACTTTTCAAAATTGCTAATTTGATTGGATTCAAATATTTTTTTAAAAGTTGTTTGGGTATTTGCCCTTTAATTTTCCAGTCCACGAAATAATTCGATACAAAAATTAATTTTAAAGCTAAAATAAATTTGTTTTAATTCTTCTCTTGAAGAAAATTCAACACTACGTTTCGGGCTCTAAGCACTGGTCTGCAAAGATTAAGTTTTTGTGTCCTTCATATAATTTTTTTTAATTATGTAAGATTGGAATTTTCTGAATCTTAATCTGGTTTCAGAAAAAATCTATCTCGTAAATTTTTTTTTCATTGTTTTTAATTTTGATTCTTCAATGTATAGTCACATTTTAAACCGTAATGTACAAAAAATTACTATAAATTTCAAAATTCCATAGTTTTTGGGATGTACACTGCATCCTATTTCTAAACTGGCCAAGTTAATTATGGTGTAGAGAAGGCAGTAATCAGAGAAAACAAAATAAAAAGGGATATTTTGTGCTTTTCAGAAGGACTGATTTCTATGGATTTTTCAAATATTTTTCTGAGGAATCCAGAAGTCATACAAAAAATTGGCCAAGACATAAATTTGGTAATTTTGTCTTAATTTGTTCTACATTAACAGTGTTGGCGTTTATATGTTGGAATATGCACCAAAAACATAAAAAAAAATATTTTCTGTAAGTTATTTTTTTCTATTATCGTTGTTTTTGAATTGTTATTTTTTGTGTGAAATCATTTTTTTTAATTCTCCCCCTGCCTGAATGTTTATGACAGTTTTATTCATTTCTTTGGCACAATAACACGTTCTACAAATTGTGAAACCATACAATAATTCAAAGTCAAAAACTAGTCCTTCATTGCTAAAAATGTCAATTACTAAAAGAGCGCACAAATTTCTTTTTTTGGATTTTTAAAAATTTTTTGTTCGATGCTTGAGCTAAAGAATAAGTAGGTTTACTCGGACACACACTAAAATAGGCTTAAGCAGATGATGTTTCTAGATTTTGGATGTGTTTTTTTTGTACGCCCGGGCTAAGTTGGACGAAAAAAAAAACTTAACAAAAACACTTGGCAGCATTGCGAATGAAATGACATAAAAAATATGGAAAAAATGTTTCCAATACTTATACAAAATGAAATAAACAAAAAATAAATAACAAAAATCTTTGTCTGAATTGTTGAATTGTTTGCATTTTGTGTTATAATAAATTCAATAACATATTTATAAAGAAATTTCAAAGCATTAAATGTACACACTTTAAAATTTAAATGAAATAATTTGTAAGAGTTAAGAAAAATAAACAATTTAATTTTTTTTTCTACACCAAACGCCATCTTTGTGTTTTTATGTTCATACAATTAATCGATAATTTTGGTGTTTTCATACAATTTATAGATGATTTAACAGATAGTGAGTTGGTAGCACAGATTTTAACCCCTTGGAAGAGTTTAGCCCCGAGAATTCTCCGGTCTTAGTTCCTTAGCTCAAGGGGCTAAGTATGTTATTGTAGTTAACATGTTAAGGGCTTAGCCCGAGTGGGTTTTTTTTGTTCAATTTAGCCTGAGTGTACAAAAAAACACATCTTTTACTTCAATTTGAAATATGTTCTCGCCACAAGATTCAAAAGCATCCCTGAAAAAAAAATAAAGCATTTTCTGTAATACTCTTAAGGGACCCTATCAGTTTCCTTTTTCTATATGAAAATCATTTCGGGGGAAAGCTTCTGGCGAAAATGTATTAGCTCCTTGAGATGTAGACGGAATAGAGTCATTTTCAACATTCCCATTAGATTTCTCAAGAATACTATGAAGAGTTTGCTGAGCAATGGATGGCTGAAGTTCTGTAAAAAGAGCTGAAACTGATAAAAATGCGTGTGTACCGTATCTACGTGTGTATTCTTGGAATTGGAAATAAAAAGAAAGAAAGAAACTAAAAAATATGTTATTTAAATCAGCGGGGCTAGTTGGACCAAATGGTCCGCGTGGTCCAAGTCGCACCGTGGTCCAACTAGCCCCGCCCTACCCTAGCTACTATGACACATATATTATAAAAGACTGGATAACTGTTATTTCCGCTCAATTATCCCCTGATTAATTAGTACTATTGATTTGCTCCGTATATTAGACAAGGAAACGAAACGGGTTCGAATTGTTCGAACGTGTATTTCCTATAAATGATATGCAAGTTTTCGTTAATTTACGACACGGATATTTGACTGACAAGATTGGACAAAATCGTCGATGCTATTAAAAGGGATAATGAATCGTGCGTTCGTTCCGATCGTGCGTTCGTTCCAAAAAAATAAACTTTCGTATGTGCAAAATTCTAATTCTACAGTAGAACGTCTTATAAAATTATTATTATTTTTTGAACAGCACGATCAAATAACCTGTAATTTGATAAACCACACATAACTGTACATTCTGTACATGCTATAAGATCCTTCAGAAACTTGAAAATAGTTTCATCGGAATTCAACAAGATTGTCTGCTTTGATCGTTCGACTCGACCAGCCACCAGTGGAGAACCGTTGGTACCGTTGACTAGCAAATGGATTCGAAATTTTTCGCTTATAAAATTTGTTAGTTTTAGTTTATTCTGCTAGTAATTTGAAGTTTTCGATTGTTCTCTATTTAACGTTTTTTTTTTTGTTCTTACTGATGTGTTTTCCTTTTAAAATAGTTTTGATTTGAAGTAAAAATGATTTCAACTTAAAACGCCGCTAGGTAATCTATGAAAACAAATTTTAAGATTTTTCAAATTGAAAGAAAAAAATCAACACTAGTTTATATAACGAGCAACTAGTTACACATGCATTCATATACCAATACTACTAGTTGTACTCGCTTATCTCAGCCCTGAGTTACAAAGGTATAAATACATTTAAGAATTAAAGTCGAATTTAACTCCATCCTAATGCGGTATATTTTTTTAGGGGGTTCTTTTTAGATCATAAAAATAGACAAGACGTTATGTCACGTCTTGTCTATTTTTATTGTGAATTAAAACGTCCGTTTGGGAACTTTTTGGGCTGAAATATGAAATGTCAATTTTTTTAGAGTGCCGTGACATTCTCTCAAATATTGCCGAAACTGCTCAAAAACACGGGAACACAATGATTAAAAATGTCTGCCACTTTTTGTTTTATTTATTAATTAATTCACATTTTGATTGTATTTCAATTTTTTGTTAATTTATTTAAAATTCCCGACATTCAAAAATATTTTCATGATTTTTCAATTGTTTTTTTTTTTCTGTATGAAATGATTTTGACAGAAATTCATATTTCAGCCGCAAGAAATCCGTTGGGCAGAAATTTTCAGAAGAGGGGAAATGAATTTCGCTCTCAGTAAGCTCTCTCCTGACAGGGTTGACCGGACTTGGACTCAAAAATAGTAGAAATTCGTTGGTAGGAAAAACACTGAACCTATTGTTGTTGTCAAGAATGCTACTGTAAAGCAAAAAGAACACAAAAGTTGGGTTTCAGCACCAAGTGCATTATTCCTTTTTGTACTGTATTGTTCCCGACATGAAATTTGCCATTAAAATTTGTCACTCAATGCTTTAAATTCGATATTAATTCTTTCCATACAAATTTCAGGGAGTATACTACGATATTCCACTTGAAAATCATCATCACTTGCACTTGAAAAAATAATCATGCATTATAATAAAATTCAAAATATTCTACTCCCGGAAAGTCAGCTTGATTAGCGTTACTCGCATTGGCATTTAAAGCTGTTATAGAAATTGACAGGAGGGAAAATGGTAAAGTAGTTCCTCGTAGCGATAATATAGTTCACCGGCAAGTTCCATAATTGCTTTAAATGGAAATGCGAGTTCTGCAAATCAAGCTGACTCCCCGGTAGTGCGAATTCCATAATATGCATAAATATTTAACATTTTGAATTATACTTGACACTTGGCTATACAAATTTGAAACTGTCACAACATTGTCAATGGCAAATTGACAAATTTGTAATTTGTATATCTTTTTTTGTCGCATGAGAAAATTTCACTACAAATACCCAAAAACGGCAATTGCCCGCTGCAACCCCCCTGCATGGGGGTCACTATTGGATTTCGGGTGGGTGCGAGGCTGGGTGTATGCCAAATTTTGTATGATTGAAATTTCTGTTCATAAGGAAATACAGTAAAAAATTTGTCTTCGGTTAAAATTATATTAGGTAAGTCGAAATCAGTCAACTAGTACCTACCAACCTAAAAGCAAGTGAGCCACAGTAAATCAAACCAATCCACAAATTCAGTGTTTGGTCATTTGTGAAATGTCATTTCGTGCTTTGGTCGTTTGTTTTGGCCAATGGCCGTTTCCGGTAATAAACAGTTTTTGAAAATCATAACGTAACTCTTGGTTCAAGCATGAAAAACGTCATTACCATGTGAAATCCCATATACCTACCGTAAGACAAGAAAATTCAGAACATTACTAAAACTCTAGCAATCAGGTGTTTTCTTGATATGAATAGATCTCTCGACTCAAAATTGTTTATGTTAAAAAAATTACCAATTATTTCACAAAATATTGAATACAAAAATGTTTTTTTGATGCAAGCATTAAATTTTAGTTTTTGTTTTATATTTGTTTTAAAATGTAGATTAAAATAAAATATGAATGTTTAAAACTCAAAAAGTTTCCACATGATTTCAAAATATAACCCCCGATTCTTTTGCTTAAAAGTAACTTTTCATTTTATGTTGTATTACGGAACAATAGTTTATTCTATTAGATATCTTGTCTATTCAATCTCAAAACAACAACTAAACTAGACTTCCATATTGAAAACAAAAACTTTTTGTATTCATTATGTCTGAAGAAGAAAAGCTTTTACATCTACATATTATATAATTTTAGAAACAAGTTTTACAAAATAAAAATATCGTAATTGTTCAGTGAAAACTATAGAAACTTAAAGCGAACATTTTTAAAGAAAACAAAAACAACAAAAACTCAACATCAAGCAAATAAACAACCTGTCAAAAACTATCGTAACCAAACATTTTGAACACTTCAATTGTTTTGTTGATGCGTTAGCTTTCTTAATTTTTAGGTAGAACAAAACTTTATATCGAACAAAACACTGACCAGGGCTCGCATCGTAAGACATTCCTATAGAAAACATTCACATCGCACTAATACCAAGTCATTGGTAGGTACTACCTTTAAGCCTTCTATCTTGGTCATGCATCCATATAATTAAATTTCGTTCTAAGAAATTTAATACACCCACACGTTCACACACACACACACACACACACATAGCTCTTCCCATCCTCGACGACCGACCGACGACGCCTGGGTGTGCACACCTTCAAAAGACCGTGCTGCTGCCCGGTCCGCCCGTTCATATCGTCATGTAAATATTGATATCCTTTTTGGGGATATGTATATGTACCATACCAACCAACATTTTCGTTCGTTTTCTGCTTTGCAAACCAAAGTTGCCGTCGGCCAGCCGGAAAGACGGTCAAATGGTCAAACGGACAGTCGAACGGAACTAACTTAAGCGAAAAATAAAGGACAGATATTAAACGAAAGGATATTTCTAAGCAAACACACACCCAATACCAAAAAATACACACGCACACAGGATACCATCAGGAAGCCCCCCATACACGCACACAATGTTAATCATACTCCATCTTGGTTGATGTCGTACACGTCCACGTCCACGTCCGTCGTGTCCACATCTTCTTCGTTTTCATTCTCGGACTCGGATTCGGATACTTCTTGACCATCTTCAATGTGTACATAGAAAATTTCCTCGTCTATTTACATAAAGGGCCAGCCCGCACTACCAGGCCGATTTGAGTGGGTGGAAAAGTGTCAGAGGCAGGGAATAGGACACAGGAGGGTGAACTGACCAAAACAGTCAAACAGACTGTGCAGATGAATTTGAGTTACCTCCAGGACTCCTACTCCAGATATTTTTGCTTTGCTTATTCGATATATGCTGCATGATGCTGGAATTGGACTTCTTCTTGTTCTTGTTCTTCTTCTTGGTGGTCCTGCTTGCTAGTTGCTCCAGATGGATGTGAAAACTTGACCAGGACCACCCGGCGTTTTCAGTGGTGGTTGGTCAAATTCTATGGAAAATTATCGATCGTGTTGCCTTGCGGCCTTTCTATAACAAAACAGCAAAGTCCTCGTCTTCTTCATCTTCGTCGTCATCGTAGTCGTAGAGCCATCGTTTGCAAAAGGACAAATAAGAGGATTTCAAAGTATAAAGAGAAGGTAGTAGTATCCTGGAGATGGTTTAAAACACGAAATTCTATTCTAATATTGAGCTGTGTGTGTTGCTTTGGTGCTGGTCTGATGGCAGAATCCTTCGAAGGAAAAGCATTTCAGTTTTAAGTAAACTACATAGTTATATACTACACACCCACCTCTCATCCTAAGAAACCTTCCTAACTACCTACATACAATTCCAAAAGGAGGATGTTGCAGGTCCTTTGCATTAGAAAATGGTTCACCATAAAGGATTTTGCCTACTTTTTGGCTCGCGAAGAAGAAGAACAAGTCTCTGGTGGATGGTGCACATAGAATCCTTGAGAGCTCATGTGGGTCACTTTGGAATATTTTGACCACCTTTTTCCATCTCTGTTTCTCTCGGCTCTTATATTGTTTTTCTCTTGCATTCTCGCAGTCCGAGCAGCACCAATCAAGAATTAGTTGTCGTTGGGGTTTCTATAGAAAATGGAAATTAAGCAAAATCGCTTATAGTATCTCAAAAGTTTTCCACAATGTACCCCAAGTTGGTGTATGTAAACTATATGAAATTGGATGTTTGTATTATGTGTCATTCTATTCTATAGTATAGGTATACCTAAAATCTACAAACTTAAAACTATATATGTATTGAAGTACAATAAATTATTATTGCCAAATGAAATGCTTGGTGAGATAACACAGAATCTCAAGAAATGGGCATTGTATTTTACTTAGCAACACATAATATCAAAGAATCTTACTAAATAAGGAAAGAAGTGACCTTTTTTCTAAGAATTGGTTAGCCCAGGTCAGGATTTTGTTGAGGACTTTAAATACAAAAAAAAAAACACACAAGGCTTCGGATTAATTAAATAAAATTGGTGATGAAAGCTAACGTAAGCCTAAGCAAAAGCTTTAGCGTAAGCTTAAACGTCAACCTTCAGTGAAGAAAAAAAAAAACGCAACGTGATTGGTAATCCGGAAGATCTATTTGGTTCTGGACACCAATTAAACTGTAAAAATTATTTCATTGATTCTGAAGTTTGTTTGTCACTGTAGTGCACAAAATCAATGTAAAAAAATAATAATAAGTACCCTCATGAAACTTGGCAAAAACTTTACATTTGCAATAAGATTGAAGAATTAAAAGAGTCCATAAAAATATCTTGGGTGGAAGAGGTTATTTTTTGGTGGTAAAGAGGGAGGAGAGGAGGTGAAGAGTAAAAAAAATTAATTGAAAAATTGGTGTTGCAATAAAAACATATGATACAAGACTTTAAGGTATTTTTTGATGCTGAATCTAATGACATCAAAATTAAGTCAATAAGCCAAATTTATGAAAAGTTATACTCTATTTTAAGCAAAGGTGTCTATTTTTGAATAAAGAGTTAAAATGGAGCCAAAACCCATGAAAAAAAGATGATACATTCGTGAAATTCGGTAAGAGCGTTTCATTTGAAACAGGTACAAGGAATCTGGATAGACCTGAAAAATATTTTTGGTAAAAGGGTGTTTTTTTGAGGGGGAAAGTATTCTGTGAAAAAGGTACCACAGAATCTGACTGAAAAATGATACATTTATGAAACTTAGTAAAATTGTTATATAACGGGTGATTTTTTAGCTGGTTTGGTTTTGGCAACACTGGTTTTGACAGCTGACGTGTGTTTAGTACCTTGTGTCACTGTCAAACAGCTTCAGTTTGGTTTCCAATTTAACCATGAATCGTCTTACAAATGAACAGCGCTTGCAAATTATTGAATTTTATATTAAAATTCGTGCTCGGTTCGAAATGTTCATCGCGCGCAGCTTCCATTTTATGGTCGGCATTCTCGACCTTCTGAGCAGTCTATTCGGAAGATTGTGACCAAATTTCGCACCAAATTTACTTTGTTGGACATTAAACCACCAACACGTTTACGTACTGTGCGTAGTGAAGAAAATATTGCAGCCGTATCAGCTAGTGTGACAGAAGACCACGAAATGTCGATTCGGCGCCGTTCCCAGCAGTTAGGCCTTTGTTACAGCACTACGTGGAAAATTTTGCGGAAGGATTTGGGCGTAAAGCCTTTTAAGATACAGCTGGTGCAAGAACTAAAGCCAGCCGACCTACCACAACGCCGAATTTTTGGTGAATGGGCTCTTGGAAAGCTGGCCGAGGATCCGCTTTTTTATAGAAAAATTGTGTTCAGCGATGAGGCTCATTTTTGGTTGAATGGGTACGTAAATAAGCAAAATTGCCGCATTTGGAGTGAAGATCAGCCAGAAGCATTGCAACAGCTACCAATGCATCCCGAAAAAGCCACTGTTTGGTGCGGTTTATGGGCCGGCGGCATTATTGGGCCATATTTCTTCAAAGATGATGCGAATCGCAGCGTTACTGTCAATGGTGAACGCTACCGAGCGATGATAACAAACTTTTTTTTGCCCAAATGGAAGTTCTTGACTTGCATGATATGTGGTTTCAACAAGACGGTGCCACATCCCACACAGCACGCGAAACAATGGCGCAATTGCGAGGCGAGTTTGGTAAACAGTTAATTTCACGTTTCGGGCCGGTCAATTGGCCGCCTAGATCGTGCGATTTGACACCATTAGATTATTTTTTGTGGGAGTATGTCAAGGCTAATGTCTATAGGGACAAGCCCGCTTCGATTGACGCACTGGAAGCCAACATCCATGCATTCATTCGCGAGATACCGGCCGATATGTATGAAAGAGTATGCCAAAATTGGACTCAGCGGATGGGCTACCTGAGACGCAGCCGCGGTCAACATTCAATATTTCATTAATTTTTTCGAATTTCTTGTGTTTTTTTTTTTTTTTTTAAGTTCTAAACCTCTTAAAAAATCACCCTTTAGAACTAATGAGAATAGAGAATCTATTGAAAATATTGATTAACTGACTAAGAGGACTGATAGAGCTATAGTTTGATCTGCTAAAAATAGTTCGAAGTGGTAAATTTCGTCTTAAGCTAGTTTGACTCATATTGAAACCAATTCTACCAAGAAGCGATGGACATGATATAGATCCACTAATTACTCCAGTAATGAACCAAAACTGTAAGTACTCCCTGTGGCCGGAAAGAGGTGGGAGGTTTATCAACTGAAGTCTTGAAATTTATGGAGGTAATATCTGAGTAGGGCAAAGAACGAAGAGGAAAAATTTTCGTTGTATACTTTCTATTCTATTAATGGGAATGAAGTAGTATGGAGCCCATACAGCACATCAGTATTCAAGAATTGGCCTAACAAGAGAAACATAAAGAATTTTAAATATAATTTATAATATAATTAAATTTTGAGTAATACGATTTCGAGATCAGAAAAACTAGAATCACTATAAAAACGCGTAGAGCTGATAGTCATAATTAATTAAATTGCACTTGCGTGTAAAGCTCATTGTCTTACACTTGTCTTTATTTAAAATCAAGCGATTATTTTTGCACCATTCCCAAAATGTATTTAGATCATCCTGTAGTTTCTCACAATCTGTGATGGAATTAATCTTTCTAAATATTTTTACATCATCAGCATAAATTAATGTCATTGAATGTTTTAATCTAGATGGAAGATCATTTATAAATAAAACAAATAGCAAAGGACCAATATGACTAACTTGGGGAACACCAGAGTTGACTTTAAATAGACAAGAACTGTTTCTTCTAAACAGTTCTTATTCGGTTGTTACATTCAAATTTAAAGGTATTGGATTTAAAGATTCATGACTTTCGTTATACTAGTCAAGCAATTAACTGAAAAAAGCAGCGATCTCGCCGGAACTTGCGAGTCTTTTTTGCCGCGATATTGAGACGCAATGGCGATGGCACAGCATCATCGCACGATTGTATACACCAATCAATTTATTACGTCCTTTATTTTGGCGGGCACTTTGCGGCGGAATAAAAATATTTTTACCTCAGAAATTTACCAGCTAATTGAATGCTAATTTGTTGCGATAGTCAAAAACCTATTTCTCGCATGGTTTTTGAGCTATTGAATTTTCAGCTAAAATAACTCTTAAATGCTTTTAAGTTGCAAGCAATTCGTTTTTAGAGCTACAATAGTTTTTAAGTTATTCACAATTCCGCTAAAATAAGACTAAAGTAAGCGGATAATAATAATAATGCAATAAAATAATGCTAATTTGTTGTGCAAAAATTAATTTTGTAGTTCCAATGGGTCATTTTCTACTTCAATTTTCATTTTTAAAAGGGTTCTTCGCTCCGCTGGCGCTAAAGCCAATTGAGAAAAATTACTTTTCTGATATTGTTTTTTGTTTTGCCAGTAATTGTTGATTTTCAAACCAAAATTTGTTGCGCATACCCAAATTTTGTATATCTAGCACTTTTCGGAATATTTACGTTTTTGCTGAAAACAGTTGGCTGAAAAGTGACTTTTCAAAATCTTAAACGAAAGCTTACATAATTAACGGACACAATTTTGAAAAAACTCTAATTTTTCTTTTTTTTTGTCTTTACAGAAATTGTAGCTTTTCAATTTTTTTTTTATTCTTGTAAGACCCAGGGGTTTTTTCGGAAAAACTTAAATTTATTTCGAAAAGTGCTTCAGCTTAAAATTTGCGGTTGGCGCAACAAGTGTTGCTTTGGAAATCTACAATTACTGGAAAAAAAAAATTAAAAAAAGGTAATTTTTTAAATTTTTTCTTTTGGCGTCAGCGGACCGGAAGTACGCTTTTAAAATTGTAACAGAAAATGACCCATGAAGGCTAAACAATTTTCTCGCAAGAAATTAGTATTGAGAAGTAAAATTTTAAAATAACATCGAAATATTTGGAAATCGTATGGCAGTGACTTCTCAAGGCTGACCGCTTCAATTTCTATGTTAAGAGTGACTAATTTATAAAGGGTGATCCAACACAAGATTCCTTAATTTTACTTAGAAAACAAAACACACCTGTAATGTTTTACTTCTTTAGTTATTCATTATAACTGACCAAATATTTTTTATTGAATTTGTAAATGCACTTTCTTGGCGCTAACGACGGAGAGTGGGTCAATAACTTTTTTTTTTCTACCGTAACTTGTAAATTTTTTTTTAATTTAATTTTTTACATTATGCGTTGATAACAATATTATCTAAAAGTAATTTTAATTTTATATTTTTACCGTTACTCGTCGGTTTTTAAAATAAAAAAAGCAACTTAAGTAAACGTTCAAAACATATGGTTTTTTTTTTTCAAAACTAAAAAATACCGTTGTTGTAGAGTTTGAACTTGAAGTTAATTGCCAGACAAATAACTTTATCAGATTCTTAAAAAAATCTGATAGTAACATCGATTTTTTCAATCATTCATTTATTATCTATAGAATAGCAAAATTGAAAATCAAAATGTAACATGTTTGAACTCAAAAGTTATTTTCATAGAAAATTTTTATTGTTGTTTGTTCTTATTTGTTGTAAAGCTGTCGAATTGATGAACACGTATCGCTGAAAGGAAAATCATCTTCAAATCAAACTATTATTTTCTAAAGGATTGAACCCGAATCTGAAGTCAAAACTACCCTAGCACGTCACGTTTTCGACATAATGCTAATATGATCATGTCAAAAACCCGTTTTTTTTTGTACTGAACGTCGAATTACGTAACTGGTAAATACTTTATTACAAAACTATTAATGGGATGTCAATGAAGTGCATTTAATTTGTATAAATCATTTTAAATCATTTAAAAATTCGCTTTCGGCGCACAGATATTACAAAGTGAAATTTATAATTTGTCCAAAATAATTAAAGCGTTTTTTAGATTTTTAATGGCTAACTTTATGTTTTCTGGGATGCTGAGCATGAATCTGAAGATATCCAACAAAATTTATCACTGGAAACATGAGAAATTATTGAAAAACTTACACAAAAATGTTTTTTTTTGTCTTTTCGTGCATAATACAAAATATATGAACGTTTTTCGCTAAGACCGTTTACGTAGACAAAATTACCAAATTTATGTCTTGTCTATGTCTTGTTTATGTTTTCTCTTATGTGTTTTTGGCATTTATGGTTATTTTTTCTAAACAACCGTTTAAAATGTGACTTTACATTGATAAATAAAATAAAATCTGGTTTCAGGTCAGGAATGTATTTTTTGCTGATATTTATTGAAATTAGCAGATAAGTTTATTCGACTATTGAAATAATTATTCTAAAAAATACGTGAAGTCTGACTTTTGAAATATAGATTTTGGCAGATTTTGGCTTAACCTAATGAATAAGTACTAAACCGACTGCTTAACTGACCATTGAAAAACCAGCTATTAATGTCTGAAGGGCTGAAAATTGTCAGTGTGGTAATACTGGTTAAATTTTTTTCTGACACCCACCGGTAAGGAAGCATAAGATCAAAAATTATTTCTTTAAACTTTGATGAAGGTATTTTTATTTGCGATATAGATAGTAGGTACCTTTATCGCAAATAAAAGTATACGATTCGTAAAAAAAGTTGAACTCTAAATAACAATCAAACATGCTATTACGATAATAGAAAATGCGAGAAAAGTGGGTCCGGCAATTCTGTCTGTCTGTCTGTCGTGTCGGTATCTCAAGCTATAGCCTAAGCCGCTTAGGCGATTTTCTTAAAACTTGGTAGTAATGGTCTCCAAAGGGGTAAAATTAACCTGCCATATGACGAAAATGGATAAACTTATTTTTTTCAATAACAATTCTAACGACTATGATTAAAATGTTTGTTTGTACTACAACCATAAAGATTTTTTTTTCTCAAAATTCTTAGGCATCTTACCTACACTATTTCGTGCTATCTTTAATGAAACAAATAATCAAATTAACAAATACATATTTCATTAATATTTATTTTCAAAACTTGACCTTAGGTCGGCAATTTTACAAAATTAAAAAAAAACAAAGTTTTGTACAAGTTTTGAACAGTTTTTTTACAACCAAGGCCAGGCTTTGTTCAAGCTTAGTCTAAAAGCTAGAGCTTATTGAAAGTGTCGGGCTGGAGCATATGTCGCCAGCTGGCATATCCCAAATTTACACAATGAAAATGCAAATCTGATCCACAACTTTTGTACAGTTTTGTAGGTACAACACAAAAAAAATATCTAAATTTCTATACAATTTACTATACAAAACTTGACTTTGGTGGGATACCCAACTAAAGCACATTTTTTTTTTAATTTTGCGAAATTGCCGGGCTGATAACATGGACGTGCCTTATTTCTCTAAATAGCACAAATATTTTTCGACAAACATGCAAATTTGGCTTATGATGATGCAATCCTGCTCATACCAACAAGACAATTTTATTCGAGGAAATAAAATTCACGACTGGGTCGCACGTACTTGCTGTTTGGGTCAAACTTGCTGTAGACGTTTAACGTCTTATAGAAAGTTTATAAAATTAAATAATGATGTTAGAAATGTAAAAAATGTGTGGTTTTGGCTAAGTTATAAGAAAAGTAGAAACAGTTTAAAAAGAATTAAACAAACTTTTATTTTTATTTATTTTTTTGATTAATGCATTTTTTTTTTGTTTTTAGAAAATTCAATAAGATTATTTGAAGTTAATTTAAATATCTGTCCACAAGACTTGTTTATCAAAATTGCTTATACCGTCTACGGAATATTCACAAAACAGCAAAAAATTTTTTGCAAAAAACGGCAATTCTGTTTCTATGTTATTCGAGTTTTTTGAGAAAAACAAAAATGCAGTTTTGTTGCAACCACTAAGACAATAGATTAACAAATTTTAATTAAAATCGTTAGAGCCGTTTTAGAGAAGAATCCAATAACTCGAAACTGTTATATGGGAGGTATTGGTTCTAAACGAGGTATTCAAAAACAAAAAAAATAAAATGCACGACTGGGTCGCACGTATTGCTCTTATAGATAAAGTTACTATATAGTATAGTACTATACTATTTAATTAAAAATTTGTAAATGCAGTTTTGGAAAAAAATTCGATTTTCAAATGACTAAAACTAAATGAATTTAACCTGAAAATGAAGTATGCAATTTGATTTCCTCTTTAATGATGCATTTTTAGAAAAAAAAAACTTTGAAAATCTTTAGAGCCGTTTTTTTAAAAAAACTATTTTTTCCATATAAAATTTTGCAAGGACTTTTGTAAGAAAAAACTGGTACGCCATTTTTAAGATATTATTAATCAACATCTAAAAATTAAATTTAAAAAAAAAATATTGAGCAGTTTTTCAAAAAAAGATTTTTTAAAATCCAAAAAAATAATTTTCGAAATTTTTTTAATAAAAACTATTACGGCAACTTAAAAGCTTTCATGTAAGAAAAATGGTTGAAATTGATTGAGTATTGAAGGAGATAATGAGAATTTAAAAAAATGATTCTATGGCAGGTACCGTTAATAACAGTTTTTGAAAAAAATGGTTTTCATTTGAAGATAGACGTGATCCAAAAAAATGACCATGATTTTTTTAATAAAAATCGTAGGCACCGTTTTTGAGAAAAATGAGTCTTTTATAAAACCAGTATATGACAGGTACCGTTATTTGGGGTCCAAAAAAAAAATTCAAAAAAACGTCTTGGGATATTCTCCAAAAAACGCCACATACCAAGTTTGAATTAAATCGACCCATCTGTTTAGGCTGTGGTCTCTGATACATACATACAGACAGACAGACCGACAGGCAGAATTGTCGGACCCACTTTTTTCTCATTCTCTATCATCGTAATGTCATGTTTGATTGTTATCTCAACTTTTTTTTTGTACGAATGCATAACTTGATATATGGTACCCATATAGCAAGTAAAAACTTTCTAAACTAAGTAAAAACCATCTTTACCAAATTTGAAAAAATCCTTCCACGCGTTTGGGCAGTGGGAATGTTTTCAGATGGACTCACAGCCGCACAGACCAACGGACGGCATGACGAATACCACTTTTCGGACTTCTCCATCATCTCAATGTTGGTTTTGATTAAAACCTCAAATTTTTTTTTGACACGAATCCAATACTTGCCCTATAGAGCAAGTAAAAAAAGAAATGCCTTTGCATAGAAAACATCAAATAATCCGGTTCGATTGGCTATTATTTCAAGACTCAGCTCAAAAGAAAAAAAAAAAAAAATTTGCTTCTTGAAAGGCATTCTTTTAGTGTTCCTTACAGCATCAACTGTAGGTAATCCAGGTTCTTATATTGCTGTAGTGTTGTTGGTATACTCGTAGGGCTATATACACGCACAATTTGAACGGTAATACCTTCGTTGCTTTGCTTCGCCTTAAACTCATATAAGCAAAAGGTATTGCCAAAGACAAAATCATACAATAGCTATAGAATATCTATGCTGTACCAGTATAACCTTACAGTATACTAGATATTTATATATAGATATATCTATGTATTTTTATAGTTATAGATACTTTGGCAGCCAAGGATAAATCCCTGTGCTTAAGGTGGTGTCCTTTCGTTTCGAAGATAAGACGTGGACGTGGGTGGTAGGGCTGCCAAAGCAAGAAGTGGCACTATAGTAGAGCTGTTGTAGCTGGGCAGTGTTCGTTGGTCCAGACATTACTGCGAACAGCATCAGCAGTATTAGAGTATAGAATACCACCAGAGGAACATCGTATAAATGGACACTCCATCTTGGGATGCAAAAGACATACAACAAATGTGGTACCTATGAAATATGTATCTCTATACGCACACACACATCACCTAGACTAAAGACACTCTTTTGCGTACACTTTGTGACTTTTGATTATGGCCTGTGGTTGACAAAATTTAAAATTTTTTATTGATACCTATTTATTGCGGAACAAGGCAATTTGAGAAGCAAGTGGGATAGGGAATAAGCTATAAAAAACTCTGAAAATAAAGAAAAAATGAAGAAGGGAAAAAGCAAGAACGGGACTGGAAAGGGGTAGGATATAGGGTTGCAGTATGCAGAGTTGGACTGTTGTACACTGTGAGAGATGTATCATCCTCGCGAGACACGGCTGAGTTCTTCGGATTAGGAGTGGCGGGGAGGGGGGAGGGGGGTTGGGGGAAGTCTTAAAAAACTTTAGTAAAAATTTAATTCTATCAGCATTTTGATTTGCTTGCTCTACACCTCTACACCATTTTCGATCCTTCCTCATATTTAACTGCTGGAGAAGGTTGAAAATTTATCCAGCAATGTTTTTTTGCTTAGCGAATGTCGCCTGGTATTAAATTTGGGGTAGGGAACGCAATTTAAAATATTGATGGAATCATTTTTTTCTAAAGCTTTTTTAATGGTTCATTCTCCCGTCAGCAAGTTGTTCAGTTAGCCAAGAAAGTGTCCAGATTATTGCTGATTTGTGTGAAGTTATTCTGGAAACAATAGTATTCCAAGTTTGGGGTCCAAAATCCCTGAATACAGCTTATTTTAACACGATCATGACTCAGAACACACCAGACAGCTTATAAGAAACTTTTTAGAAGAGGAAAATATTTATGTTTTGGGATGAAAAATGGAATTTATTGACCTGAATCGTATAGAAAATGAATAAAAGCCTGTATTCTGGGAGATTAATAAGCTAAAACTTTTAAATTATTAAGCTAATCGAACAAATAAGGACATAATAGGACCAAACTTATTAGTCTCTTTGATTGGCTCTAAAGTTAATAGGTTAAGTGCCGTCATTGCCAATAAAGGGTTCTAACAGAACATTAACATGTTTTAATACAATATTTTGTTCAAAGACATGAAAAAAAACTGTTAATATTTAAAGTTTTTCGTGTATTTGCATTGTTTTTGCTCCCGTTCAAACTTACATTTTGAAACAATTTTAATATTATTAATTGTTTTTGAGTAGGTTTCGGTAAAAATTGACTTGTTTTACAGAAATTATTGATCAATTTCACAGATGTTTGCAAAATTTCAAGCTATTACCATTTAAAACAGCTTAGTTCTTGCTTCATGAAATATTTGTCATATTTATTTAATAATGAAGGCTGCAAGAAATGTACTTATTTCATATTTTTATTCTTTTTATCGCGTTTTGTATTTCTATTTTTTGAAACACTTCAAATATTTCCCTTGGATTGTATAAACCGGTCTACTTTTCTTGTGTAGGTATAACCTACAATTGGATAACCTATCCACCCTCATTCCATATCAGGACAAGTGCATCTCTTGTTTCCGTGTCACTTTTTTTTTGCCACATTGACTCCTAGCCAACTCGGTTTTCACAATGCCGACAGTTAACGCTTCGATATTGATCGGTAGTACTTCAAGCCATGAACATATAACTTTACAATGTGTCACTATAGCGATTTTTAGGGTCCACAATACCCCCGGATTCGATGTACTACTGATTAAGGCCTTGCCATTTAAAACTGAAACAAAGCGGAAGAGATAATTTCATCGCTTTGATACAAATTACTTAACTTACTTTATTGCTCGAAGATGTGTATAATTTTAATATTTAGTGAATGGTCAACAAAGGTTAACTTACTGCATTATTTATATTTAGCTATTGATAAATTTGTTCAAATTTTTTGTGTTAGCTTAAGGGGTCACTGTGGCGTATGCGTAACTTAATACAAATTGTTCCTTGAGCAGTAAACCAGACTAGTAGAGTTTGTTCTCCATATTATGAATTAGTCTTACAAGTATATGCAGCATTAATAGGCAAGTAATAAATTCGAGCAAACATGACATTATATAACAGTAAATTAGACGAAAAATTGGGGGTCTAGAAGTTTCAATAAATCTGGGTAAACGTTGTTACATCCTATTGAAACTTCTTCATCATTTATTTTTTTGAAATATTTAAAAATAGGAGGGGGTTCTAAAAGCTTTGAAATTACTTATAGGCCAGGGTATTAAAGCTTTGACCCGAACAAAATACTTTACAGCATATTTATTGGTGGAAATTGTTGGCAGCAATACCACTACTCATAGTCAAAAGTCCCAATGAATCCCATTTGGGGTTTGGCCACTATCTTTGAAAAAATTGCATCAATATTGCAGTTTTAGGTTTCGCTATAAAATGTTTAAAATGTTTAAATGTTGAACCGATTGCCATCAAAACCAAGGTAAAACACTAATCTATGTGGATATAAAGGTAAAATCCTATTTTCAGTATTTTCAACAGGGCTTATTTTTCAAAAAACCCCTTTCTAATAGTGGTACAGCGATAAAATTTGACATGAACGTTTAATTTGCAATGAGAACCAAGAACCAAAAGAGTGCATCCTAATATTCTGGTTTAAAGGGTGTATTTTTTAAAGGAGAAAGAACGTTGTGCAACGAGTACCAAAAAACCCTTTGAAATTAATGGTATATTTAAAAAAATTGGTAAATTTAATAAATTTATTCCGATATTCATTACAATCAATAATAAAAAAACACTATATGCATATCATTATTCATTAGCATTGGATTTTTTCAGCTCTTACCTACAACATTAGAATTTTCGGGAAATAGACACGGTGTTTTTAGTCAAAATAAGGGGGTTTGACACTAAAAAAAGCAATTTCCCAAAATTTGTTCTTGAAAAATTTTCTGAAATTTTTTGTCATGGCAAATTAAATATTCATGTCAAATTTAATCGCTGTATCACTATTGGAAGGGGGTTTTCCAAAAAAAAATACCCCTCTTGCACTGAAATAGTAATTTATATAAAAAGGACTATGGGCACTAAAATTAGTTGAACTGCCTTGTTTTTGATCTCAATGGATTCAACACACAAATTAGATTGTTTTGACATTTAAATGATCTCCCAAAGACAGTCAGTCTAATAGATATAGCTAAACCGAACCCTTATTGCAACGCGACGTCTGGACAATAAGCTCTTTATGGTTTATGTTCAAAAGTGATCCTATGACTTGCAAGAACCAGGGCATATAAATTATCAGAGATTTATAATAAATTAATAATAAATCTTTGTCCTTATCTTATCCAAAGTACTGCAAGGAATTTTAAGCCTTTATGCATCTATTAAAAAAAAAGGTAACAACATTAACATTTTCTGCCACGACTATAGCTCACGAAAAACAAAAACCTAGTGGCTGACACTCTCAACCATTTCCTGTGTGCAAGTAGGTAGCAGAAGTGGAAGGTACCTTAAATATTCTGCCAGTTTCGAACGGCCAGTTGAGATGAACTTTTCCAGACAACCAGTACTCTTCGAGGTTTCGTCAATTCTGTGCAGTGAAAATTTAAGGTGGCATAGGCTGGGAATCGCACCTAGATTTCTATCGTGATAATTCCTCTCATAGGACAAGAAGTACTACACGTTAAGGACTGCCTATACAAAAAAAAAAAAAAATACACAAAAATTCAATCCCAAGACGCGGAGTGTTATGTAGGCCGAAATGCCCATCGGTTAGCCAAAGTCTCTCATATCCTGCCTTTTTAATGGATCGTGCAAGGACTACCTACGACGACGATGATGATGGCAGCAGCACATATTCTGCTAGAGAAAGCTCAAAACCGTTTGCTTCAAAATCGTATGTATAGTCGAGTCGGTATACCTTCGTTAGTGTCTTTTGCCTTGGCTGTTGGTTCGTTTGTCGTTCGTTGACCATGTGTGATTCCAAAAGATGGAAATCCATTTATACCTCAGCAAGATGATAGGAATGGGAACGCGTTTGTCGAGAGCACTTTGTGTATCTTGGTTACAACAAATTTCAAGCGTTCGTAGCCGTTGTCGTCATCGTGCTTGTCTTCGTTCAAAAGTCCGAAGAGTATTGTTACTGGGGCAGTTCATAGGAGTTCGTCAGCTCATCCCTTATTCTGTCGTTCCTGCATGCCACATACTCCCCATTTAGACGCACTTACAAATGCTGTGAGTGATGGTCCTTCGGGATGGGTATGGGAATTATGGGGGCATATATGTGTGTGCCGGAGATGGGCGTGTATAATTTTTGAATGAGTGGCAGGCGAAGTGGTTTTTGATTAATTTTCGGACAAGCCAGCAACGGGTAGGAGGCAATTTCTTGTGATTCTTCTTCTTCTTCGTCTTGTTCTTCTTCACCACCATCGTCTCTATCTTTTCTTCTTGAATTGTTGTAAGTTTGGTTGAGAGTTCACAATTTGGTTCAAAGTTTGCTTCGAGTTTCTTTGGTGATGATTTAAGCGATTTTCTTTGTTCTGCTTGGAAGGACTTTGTCCAATCTTATATAACCACTGTCACTATACATACATATACACATATAGATTTATGTATATATATTTTTTGTAGATCTGGGCCACCCACAACAATCACCCTCCAATTTTCATTTGTTAAGTGTGTTGCGGAATTATGTGGGTGAAGTTTCTTGATTGTCCAAGATGAAAATTAAATTTAAGAAAATTAATATTGTTGTTTCCCTTCAACGTACCTACACACATATATGTACTCATAACGGTACTTTCATACATACAAACATACACAAGAAAATAAGTTTTGTATGAAAATTTAAATAGAAATTTTGAAATCTTAAAATTTAGTTACGTAAGATTGGAAAAGTATAAAGGGATTGATGTGAACCAAAATTCGTTTATGATTTATGTCTTATGCATGAACCCTATGAACTATTACTCATTTATTGTACACATTTTTAATTAGGGATTGTAAAAAGTTCTCTACGGTCAGAAAACAAAATCATAGATTACTTACTTGAATAAGAATTTTAAGTTAATAAGTCAAAAATAATATTTAGGGAGTGTCAAAAATGTTCAACTCAAAGAGAATATAATACAAAATGTGTACGTCAATTGCTTTGCATTTTCCAATAAAAATTTGTTATACACAAAGGTTATAATCAATCTTTATCGTATGTACCTACGGTTGACAAAGTTTCATATCTTGCCTGCTATTATTATTTTTTTTACATATTTTCCGAATAAACCTCTTCCAACACGTCCTCAAACAATTAGCAAACTGGCACTTAATAAGGTGGTATATTGCGCAGGTTGTCAAATATTATGTGACAAAAAAAATATTTCAAATCGACCTTGTCAAATCATTTGACAAACAACACAAAATTTTTAAATGAAGTCTCACTTTCACGACGAAAAATGCACAAAAACCAAAATGTATAAACCGACACAAAACACTAAGAAAAAAATACAATGAAATGAATTTCCGACGAAAAAAAAGAAAAATGTTTTTAATATTTTCATTTTTAAAATAATTACGTGAAAATTCATGACCAAGTTATGACTTACCAGTGATATGTCAAACCTGGGTCACATTTTCACTGAATTTAATCAGATACAACAAAAAATCAAGAGGTTCATAATAAATGCATACATGTGAAGGGCCGAGGAAAAGAACGATCAGAGTCCAATTTTCTCGAATCTCTGTCATTTCAATTTTAAGTTTTCAACTCTGAAAAACTAGGCTCTGGCAAAATACTTTTCAAATTGTTGTAAGCTCCCGATAAGTGTACATAGCTTGGTTCAAATTTTTGAACTCTGTTTTTAGATGGTTTTTGCTCAAGGTTGTGTTAAAATTATGAGATTTTTCTTACTTTGTTGACCTTTTCCCTTTTTTATTCTTTTGTGAGGTTATTCGTACTAAAGAGGCCTATAAGATGGCACATTAATCTCATTTTCGACAAAAATGGAATATGCTCATTCTTTCCCATTTCTTTCTTGCTCTTCATGTGTTAATATTTAGTTAAAAAATCTATAACTTACACATGCACCAGACAAAAAATACAATACAAAATTAATACAACATAATAAACTAACTAACTCCGCTGTAATTCATTCCAATACAAGCTAGTAGAACACAAGCATAAATTCTAAGGTGAGCGTTAGAAGTAGTTTATGGCAAAAATTACAGTTTTTCAGGTGAGGGAAAAAACGTTATAAAACTTTCAATTTTTGATATTTTGTTTGAATCAAACTGTGAGTTTCTATTTTTGTGTGTGAAAAAGACTTATAGTGCTTTTATCGAAAATGCCTAATCAATTTTACAGTCGAATGGTCGAAATTTGACTTGTACTACTTCTACTGCCCACCTTAGAATTAGTCCACTGAAAAGTTATGAAGAAGAAATAGTAAATCATAGCGAGCGGGCACCAATTAATAACTGACGTTCTATCTTCTATGTAAGTAAGTTTAAGAGGAGTAATAATTTAAGCAATGAAGTGTGCGTAAAAAGGTTTCCACGAAGTAAATAATACATTACAGAAAAAGAGGCTGGTAACTTCTCATAATTGGTGCCCTTAGAGTCTCGTCTTTTTTTTTTGTTTTTTTAAATATCTTAAATTTTTTTGTTAAGGTATTAAAGTTTTAAGTACTGTCTGAGGGTAAACCTTCCTAACTTTTAGAAACACAATTCAATTCAATCCTTAAAACTAAAACGAAATTTTTAATTGTGTTTTTTCTCGAAATGGGTTGGAATGCCGTTTTTCCCCTGAACCCTTCACTTTGTATTATTTATTTAAAAAAAAAAAAACAACATGCACGACTGGATCGCACTTGCTCAAGTAGTTCAAAGCTGTTATGTATTAAATTAGTTTGAAAATTTTAGATTTTTGGTTTGTGTTGTTTTTTCCCAATCGTTTGAAATAGATAGATTTTCGGAATAAATCAGACAACAATTCTAAAAATGATTCGTATTAAATAAATAATATCAAAAAGATTAATCAAAATCGTTAGAGCCGTTTTCGAAAAAACTCGAATGACTTAAAAATGTCGAATAGGAAATACTCGTGCTGGATAAGATATTTGAGAACAAAAAAAAAAAAGTTTCGAGATTATGTACATAAAAATCATCTCTGCCAAATTTGAAGACAATCACGTTCACGCGTTTGGGCAGTTGAAATGTGTACATTGACGCACAGACCGTGCGTCGGACGCATGTCAAAACCCACTTTTTTAGTCTTCTCCATCATATCATCGTAATGTTTGTTTTTTATTAAAAACTCGTTTTTTTTTTACACGAAACCAATTTAATTTGATTAAGAAAGAAACATTTTCAAACAAAAATTTGAATATCGTTAGAGCCGTTTTAAAAAAAGCTAATTTTGTATGTAAACAAATTCTCAGAACTTGTTTTAAAAAGAAGTTGGTATTATATTTTCAAAAAAATTTTAACCAAGCACATCTAAAACCAAAATTACAATAAAATACAGTGACTCATTTTCGAAAAAAATTAAAGATTTTTTTTTTAAATACAAAAATAATTTTGTTGACAATTTTGATAGCAAATAGTTTAAAAGTTATTAAGGAGCTTCCGTATTAGAAAAATTCATCAAAATTGGTTCAGTCGTTCAAGAATAAGTCAAAATGAAAAAAACGGTTCTATAAAAGGTACGGTTATTAGAATTTTTACAAACATTTTCATTTCAAAAGTATGAACTTACTAATAAAGAGTCGTTATCAAAATCACTTCAAAATACTTATTTAAGTAACTTGAAACTCCTTCTGCATCTTTTGAGGTTATAAATTATAAAATAAAATGTATCCGATGTTGATATCTTGATTCGTTCTCGAGATATGGTGAACGAAAAAAGTGTCACAAGCCTACATACACACACTCATGCAGACATCTTTTGAAAAACCATGGATTTAGACTCTAGAGAACTCAAAATGTCGCGAAATGTCAAACTGTTCACTTCGACAAATCGCACCAATCACAATAACTTCCAATAGGAAAAAAAAAATCTAATCTTTTAGCAATAAACTCCCATCCAAAGCAGTTATTGTACAAAAAGAAAGACCACAGGTCAACTGGATATTTTTTTTTTATTTCTTTGTGTTTTTTTTTTTGTTGGTTTGTTTGATTAAATGCAATCTGACAATTAGGTTCATTTATAAACATATCCGTCTTAAATCATTCATCGCAGGAAAGCAATGCATCTGTCTAGGAATACCACCACATAGTCTGAGAAACAATAATGTCCTTTTCCACTTTTTTATCCATTGCAAGAAGAAAAATGGAAAATTAATAAGAAAAGAAAACGAACAAATTATGCATAAGAATCCTTTTACCGGCCCATATCGACCAGTAAATCCTGTTATCACAACACAATCTCTATTCAGCAACAATGGCACAGGATCCCACAAAAAAAAAAGAGTAAAAATAGATTAAATCCTTTACTAGATGATGCACTCTTCGTATTGTTCGTGTGTGTGTGTGTTGAATCCCGATTAAGGATAACTATATTGCAACCAAACAACCCGAGATGGCAGTTAACCGTGAAAAGGATAATGCATCGAAGAAAGATACCTTTTTGTTTGTGTATTTCGGATTTCGGACACTTTGCTGAGGGTGTGTGCTTGTGTGTATATGTTTGTTTTGCAGTTAAGGGGTCTTGGAGGTCTCTCACCTTTGAAACGGCATGGATAGGAGAAAGAAGAAAGTTGAACATGCAACAAAGTTGTCCTGCGTTAAGATGGGGGGAATTTGAGAAAAATTTCCGGTTTTTTTTTCCTTTATTTTATTTTTATTGTTATTTTAAATTTTTATGATTATTTTTATCTATTTTTGTACGGGTTACACAAGGCATTGTCTTGGGAGTAAGGAGTAGGACCTGCTTGCTGTTGATTGCAGTGTTATGCAAATATTCCTTCTTTTTTTATAATCTTGAACTGTGGCTTACTTGGTTCTAATTTTTTATTCATTTTTAAGGGAATGTGTTGTTGTATCGCTTTGTGCCGATTATGAGATTTTGTCAGAATTATAAATGAGAATTATGAATACAGGATACGCGTGTGTAACAAAAAAAAACTACAATAGGACATCTGTCTTGAAATTTGATTTGAAAGGAATAAGTGAAGAAATCATGCCATCAGGCATCAGTCAACGTCTTATGGCGACACATTTAGCTACAACTGTACTTTTGTTATCCTCTAAACCTGCACTACAATGAAAGTTTTAAGAAAGAACATTAAAGAAGAATATCATTCACAAATCGAGCTTAAGAATGACAATATGTTGACTTAAATTCACATTTAAATTACCAATTGGAAACTTTTCTCTATCATTTAGTGAGTTTGGCATCAATATAGTCTTAACGACCAAATTGATACATGGTTAGATCTTAAAGCAATCTGTAGATTATGCTTTTTTCTCTTTAATCTTTAAACGAAAAATACATTGGATATGATAATCTATAGGTTAGGTATAAACGAATGATCCAAATATTGACCATAATTAAAGCGTTTCGAGCATTATCTTCGTTTATTTGTATTATTGTATAAAGCTGTTTCTTAAGTTTAGATTCAAATTATTGAAATTCCACTGCAGCACCTCTCTACAGGAAGATGCAATATTCTGCCATTTCGCTATCCACCAGTCCTGGTTTCTTTCTTCGTAAAGAAGAAGTTTTTTAGTCCGGATGTGCGGCAATTTTTAGAATATAGTCTGCTTGAAGCTTGAGAGTATTAGTGAATATTTTAGGTGCGTGAAGTTAGCACCGCCATAACAAAAAATCGAAAATCTGAGTATGCAGGAATTTGTTGCTAATTTGTTGCCGCATTCCCGAATTTGTTGCTCCACGTTTTGACCTTGTAATGCACTTTAACAGTTTCATAGGAAAATCTAAATCGCTCAAAAATTATCATATAGTGAAAAGATTAACACCAATTCAAGGGCTACTCCTCACCTTATCAAAAAAGTGCATATGAAATTTTTAGCCCAACTCCTTCATGGCCAAAACGCATTGTGGATCTTGTGGAACGTATTTCACTCAGCTACCTCTATGGGCACTTCTAAGAACTACACTTAAAACTCAAAATTTCAAAAATCTAAGTATGTAAGAATTTGTTGCTAATTTGTTGCTCGTGAATAACACCATTCCCGAATTTGTTGCTCCTCCCCTAACCCCCCAAAACAATGGCGGTGCTAACTTCACGCACCTGAATATTTTAGGTAGGCCAGTTTCCAAATATATAGCGTAGTTCGGAGTATTTCTTGGCAGATGAAAAAGTTTTTTTTAACGAAATTTCTATGAAATTTTTTCTACCTCTTCATATTCGTCAGTTATCCAAACCTGAGCAGCGTAACACAACGTTGATTTCACAACACTATCAAATACTTTGTGCTTAGCTGAAAGTGCGACATTTTCGTTTGAAAAACTTTTTCGCCACGTCATCGTCATGTTGACCAGACCTTGAGATGTTTTGTTTTTTCTTGAAGGTGTTCACTGAAATCAAGTGTCGAATTTACTTTAATTCCCAAATACTTGTAATCTTTAACAACTTCTATTTTTCTGCCATTGAAGAACCAATTATTTCTTGATGAACTTCGAGAACTCTCTGAAAAGATCATAATTTTTGATTTCTCAATGTTTATAGTAAGGTCCCAGGTTTTGCAGAAATTAAAGAGTCGATTTATCATAAGTTGCAGATTTTCAGGTGATTCTGATAGTAGTACTAAGTCATCTGCGTACAAAAGAACGTTAACATTAGTATCGGCAATTCGTATTCCACCTTGTATAAAAGAAACTATGTCGTTTATAAACAATGAAAATAATGAGGCACTAAGCAAGCATCCTTGTTTGACTCCAGAGTCCGTATTAGACCACTGTGAGTAAACTGATCCGTCCCACACCGCTGCTTTGGTATCTGTATTCCTTCCCTTTATAATTTTAATGAATTGTGGAGCCTATATTTAGGTACACAATTTAAAAAAACAATTGTAAAAGATTTTATTTTTTGTATTTTTAGTAAGTATTTTTAAGCAATCTTTCCATTGATACTTCAACTTTAAAAATCGGTTATGTTTCACTTGAGTTAAAAGCTATTTTCTTTACATGAAAAGTATATTTTGAAATTCTTAACAGATTTGTGTGAGAAATCGAATTTATAAAGGGTTTTCCAATAAGAGGTGTTATTTTGAATAGCCCGCTATTTCGGTAGCTGTCACTTTTGAAGCTGTCATTTTTTGGCATTTGACAAGTAGAAACTACGCTATTAATAAAAATGGAACGATACACGCTTCAACAACGCATTGAAATTATTAAAATTCACTATAAAAATGGTGAAAATTTGGCAGAGACGGTTCGTAAAACTAAAACATTTTTGGGTCGTCGTGAAGCACCTTGTCGGACCGCAATACAGAAATTGGTGGACAAATTCGAGCTGTTGGGACAAGTTAGTGATGTGAAGAATAAAACTCGTGCACGTCGCTTAAGAACAACTGAGAATATTGCTGTTGTAGCCCAAAGTGTTGAAGAAAACCCAGGTTGGTCCATTCCTCGTCGTTCTTTGGAATTAGGCATTCCACAAACGTCATTACACCGTATTTTGCATAAAGACTTGGCTTATAAAGTTCAGTTAACACAAGAACTCAAGCCGGCTGATCATCAACAACGTAGTGTCTTTGCTGATTGGGTCCTTGAAATGCGTGAAAATGAACCGGAATTTCATCGAAAAATCATCTTGACTGATGAGGCCCATTTCCACCTCGGAGGCTACGTCAACAAGCAAAACTGTCCCATCTGGGGCTCGGAAAACCCAAGAGTTATTGTTGAAAAGCCTCTCCATCCTCAACGCGTGACTGTTTGGTGCGGTTTATGGTCCCGCGGGGTCATTGGACCTTACTTTTTCGAAAATGAGGCTGGAGCAACAGTTACGGTCAATGGATTGCGCTATCGAGAGATGATTAATGATTTTTTATGGCCTGAATTGGATGGTATTGATCTGGACAACGTTTACTTTCAACAAGACGGCGCTACGTGCCACACAAGTAATGAAACCATCGATCTTTTACGGGAAAAGTTTCCGGACCGTGTTATCTCTCGAAGAGGTGATCACAATTGGCCACCGAGATCTTGTGATTTAACACCTTGCGACTTCTTCCCTTGTGAAAGATAAGGTCTACGCCAACAGCCCAGCGTCGATTCAAGACCTCAAAGATGAAATTCGTGAGGCTATCGAGGACATAGGGCAGCCACTTTGCGATTTGGTTATGGAAAATTTCATGAAAAGGATATGGTCCTGTAAGCGTGGTCTTGGCGGTCATTTGGCTGATGTTGTGTTCCATTATTAACGGCATACCTTCCTCTTTATAATGAAATAAACATCCGATCATTTATCTCCAAAAATGCCATTTTTCTTTGAATATCAAAATAACACCAGGAAAACCCTTTATAACCCTCGATGTCGAAAAATTGCATTTTTTCATAAGTGTCAATTCCCAATCACCCAATTGTAAGATCTTTTGTATGGCAAAGGTCGATTTTTTTCCATTGACTAGACTATTACGGGAATAGCAAAAATTCTTTGCTGCCAAATGTTGCAGAAAATCGCTTTAGTGGTTTAAGCTGCAACTCGAAATAGAAATAAACATTCACAGGCACACACCATCAACTTTTTCACATTTGATCCGAGTAAGGTATGGTTTCCCTTTCTAATTAAAATTTTGGCAATATTTGTTTGATTTATTTATTTTAAAACAGAGCATTTTTTATAAAAAAAACTCGATTTACATTGTTTTTAAATTATAATGTTTACCATTTTGTTTACCCTTTCTTCTACTTCTTTTTCCGTAAATAATTAAATCGTACGCTATATTAACCAATTCTCTACCCTGAAACTTTATCAAAACGTATTTATAGCCAGGTCCACCAGCAACAATGGTTACGTTGCTATTTGTTTTGTTTTGAAAATAGTCAAAAGCTTCAATAGAGGTTATTGTATATTTGCTGCTTTTCCTCTATTATTAAAATAAACAAAACATAATTTTAGTGTAAAATATTTCGGTATAGGTAACAAATAGAAAAAGAAATGTACATACATTTGCAGGGAACTGGATACTTCTGGACTGCGGATAAGGTGTTGCAGAGTTGAAGATATGCTGGTAGAATATCATTTTATCATACGAACCTCGCTTGCCCCATGTTTTGAGCCTTGCAATGGAAGTTGCAGCAAAAACTATTAAAACAGTAAAAATAATTATTCCAACGTTCCTCATAGTGGCATTAAATTAAATAAAAAACTGTAAAAATGTCTCATTTAAATCAACTACTTATACCCGTCGATACATCTAAGCAATTCTTAATGTCACAGTCCTATCTTATCAGTACAGAATGGATCTTGAACTAATGACAAAATACTAAGTGAAACATTATAGAAGATATAGTCTAATTATTCAGTAAATAAAGAAAACGCTTGCCCAAGTAGAATCCACTTGAGTACAGACAGACTACAGTCAAAATGTTTCACCTTATCAGAAGTTGCTATAACTTTAGCAAATGGCTTCAGATATACCTACTTCCAGTTTTGTTATGATGATAGTAAACAGATGAAGATACATCTAGCAAAGTTATAGAATATATAGAAATAAAAGTGGATATAAGTTAGTGGTATTGGGCACTGGCTAGGGCAACCCTGATTTAAACTAACAACAGTAATGGTGAAGGTTCAATTTTAGGGTTTCCTTTTAAGTAATTGCATTAAAGGTAAGCATTCTTTCGGCGACTTCGGCGACTTCGGACCATTGTACACCGACAATGATTGCTTTCTGCAATGTTAGGACTCCTCTCGACAATAGTAGAAATCAAAATCGTAAGTAAAGTACGATTGTTGGGATCGGACAAATATACATAAATTGTTCATATTGATTAAACGAGGAATCAGGCGCTAGTCAGTAATTGCTTAACAAAGCCACTATCAATATCCTGTATTTGTGGAATCTTGATAGAGATAGGAAAATGATAAAATCCTCAAAGCATAGTGTTTCTAGGTGCTAGGTGTCGCTAATGACACCACTCGGAAGCCAAATCGGTACCTACCCTTTTGTGAGAATAAACACAGAACCTTTGGTTCATATATTTATTTGGCGGTAAATTTTCTTATAGCTTTATTTGTGTACATGAACATGCTAAGTGGTAGGAATCCCAAACCTAGACCGTGACTTTGACGTTTGCCCAAAACATAAGTAAGTAAGTAGGTAAACCTTAAGATAAGTAATTGGAAAACTTTGCGTTTGTAGTTGCAACTAACAAATATAACATTCCACTAGACCTAGCAGAAGTTAGAACAGCGATGTCCGGATGACCTTCTGAACTAGGAGGAGGTTGGAGGAAAGTATGTCTTATGAATGTCAACTCGGTATAGTGTGCCCTCTACCAATCTACAAGAAAGAATATAGAACCTTTGGTCTTGAACTTGATCAGAACCTACTAGCGTGGTTTTAGGTGACATAAATCAACGAATCACATTATAATCCGGCAGATCCTGGAAAAAAACCTAATCGATACAAACCATCTCTCTATTGATTTTAAAGTCGCATTATGATAGCGTTATTAGGGACGAGCTATACAGATCTATGTCACATCCCGATATCCCAGCAAAACTTGTCCGCTTGTGTGGGATGACAGTGGATGAATCTCGATACTCCGTCAAAAACGGTAAGAACATCACTGAAGCCTTTAGTGTCGAGAAACGTTTGAGACACCCTAATTGCTTGATGCAATTGTGAGCAATTCAAGTGTCAACACTGGTGTCAAAAGTCCCTAAACTCCTTGCGCATGCATAAATCGAACTGTCAGTTGAGCATTTGCATGGATTGAAACGGTGGCGACGATGATGGGTTTGGCTGTTCATCATCATCATCGGCTCGACAACCGGGGTCCGGTCCATGGCCTCTTTCAACAAGTCTCTCCACCTATCCCGGTCTCGAGCCAACGCCATCCAGTTGCGCACCCCAAGGCTTTGGGCGTCCTGGTCTACGCCATCTCTCCAGCGCAAGCATGGTCTACCACGCTGCCGTCTACCATAGAATGTACCGCAAAAGACTTTCCGAGCAGGTTCCTCTTCGCTCATACGAGCTAGGTGCCCTCCCCACCGGAGTCTACCGAGCTTAATTTTTGTCACTATGTCTGCTTCAAGATAGATTGCGTACAACTCATGATTGTACCGTCTCCGGAATCGTCCTTCCTCACGTATGGGGCCAACAATTCTCCGTAAGACTTTTCTCTCGAACGCGGCTAAGAGGTCACAGTGCCTTTTGCTAAGCACCCAAGTCTCGAATCCATACATGAGTACTTGCAGGACCATGGTCCTGTACAGCAGCAGTTTTGAAGATATGGTTAGATTTCTGGATTTGAATAGCTTTGACAGACTGTAGTAGGCTCTGTTGGATTTGAGAAGCCGCCCGCGTATTTCTTCTTCTATGTTGTTATCGGCTGCTACTGTTGACCCAAGGTTTGGCTGTTAACGAGCCGAAAAAAAGTATATGCTGTCATCGAGGTGAGAGACCCAACACCATCGAATAGGTCAGTACGTCAAACGTCACCTGCGCTGTTAACTTAAGTTCTAAGTAGTCAAAGACTTATTGTTTACCTGTGAACCACTATTACATACATAGGACCAATGACATCAGTGTAGAGATTAAAATAAAGAATCACACTTGCAAACCGCTGTTTCTTCGGGCTTAAGACGCTTTTGTGTAGTAAAGCCCTCAATCAAAGATTCATTATATAAGACCTTAATCATTTCCGTCCTGCTGTATGGGCCAGAGGCATGGACACTGTTTAGTTAAGATGAATACCAGTTGCTTTTAGAGAAAGATTCTTCGATTGTAAATTGGTCCAGATTACATCGATGGAAAGTGGCGAAGAAGATAAATCACGAAATCTACTAGCTTTACAGCGATATTGAGCTTATAAGAAAATTTTAAATAGAGCGATAGAGATGGCTAGGTCACGTGGAGCGTATGGACACTAACATTCGGTTGCATTCGGGATGTTTTCCAAAATATGGAACAACAATGTTTGTCAGCTTAAAAGCGAAGCTCCGACCGTTTTGCTCCAATTTAAAAACCGTCGAAAGAGAAACAAATTACATAGAACAGTTAAAAAGGAATCTGCAACTCTTCTTTCTTCTCTACAAACCCAACATGGTAGCTCGTAGGAGTAGGTAATGGCGGTTCAAAAACTATTTTTTTTTGTAAAGGCTTATCGCTTATAAGATAATATTTGGTGGCAAAGGAACAATGGTATTAGAAAGGATCAAGTGAGGAACGTAAAAGAATATCATCAACTAGCTTTTACCATTAAAATTAATTTCAACTTGGGCCAGCACTTTAAGAAAAATCGTTAGCAATCCAAACACGCTATTACAAACATTTGGTTGGCAGAGTTAAAAATCACGGTAAGACTCCTAAGGCTCTTCTTTAAACTGTAATTCCAACTCCCTGAAACTAAACCTAGGTCGATGTTAATTGCTGAAATAAGTTTTATTATACTTTACTATAATGTAATTTTGAACGGTGAAGGCATAGACTTTTTTGTCGTTTCCCTGAACTATACCTTCAGTATTTTAAAGCTAAATGCTATCAATTTTTCCCAAAGCGATACATGCTTCGATTTAATTTTCAAAGTCCTACAAGCTGGCATTAATGAACTTAAGGACCTTATTGCTGACAGGATGTGGTCGTTTCTTCTCGTGACCTGCTTCAACTATTTTCTAACTAAGCAAATCGATTGCGGCAAACATTTGGGTTAAACACCTTCTGCAAACGATAAAAAAAGTTAAGCGTAACACTTGTGATTGAACTGGCGACCTCTAGCTTACGAAGCGCGTATCTTGTCATTCTGCATACAAACAAAATGAGAGAACGAATCGTTTGTGCCAAACGACTTTTCGTTTGTTGGATAGTAATTTTTCGACTTCAAATTCGTTTGCAGCAAACTCTTCAATTCGTTTTGGTAAATTAATTTATGTGATCAAATAAATATATCAATAAATAAATTTTAAGCCGATATACAGTTAGGTTTTCATAAAAAAACATTGTTCAACAAAATATAGAAATGCTCTCAACCATATACAGGGAGGCGTTACTGATTTAGTCCAATTTATAATAACACGAAATAAACATTATTTGTGTTTAATATAATCTACTAGTTCCATTCCACTGTCATATAAGAAGTACTTACTTTTAAAATTAAATGACCAAGTTTCGTGTCAACAAACGGTTCCTAATCAAGTCATGGAAAACTTTAAAAAGAACGACATTGATTTTCATTTCTTTGATTTTTTTTCTCTATTATCCATTTCCAAAACAATTATGTAATTCTGAATGGTTTTAACTGCCTATTTCTTTCCATAAATGATCAACTGATAATCCAAATTCGCGCGTCCTCCGCACTGGAAATTCATTGTAAGGAATTTGTAGCCAGGTCCGCCAGAGAAAAGAGTTGGATGGCTATTCGTTCTGTTTGGCGACTGATCAATAGCTTGAACGGCTGTTATTGTTACTTTGTTGGTTTTTCTCTATAAAGTAAAAATTAAAAAAAAAACATAGGTAAAAACTTTTATAGCAATAACTTTTAACATTCCAAATCAACTATTACTTACATATTCAGGGAATTGAACATTTCGGTTTAATCCGTAAGGACTTGTGTAATTGAAGACACGCTGTGAAAATATGATCTTATCCTTTGAACCGATCTTGCCCCATGATGTAGTAATAGCAAAGGATGTTGCAGCAAAAGCTATTAAAATCGTAAGAATAATAACGTTCTTCATGATGTCAATGACTTAAGAAAACTGACTGATAATATGCCGCATCTGTATTCACTATTTATACATAGTAGTCCATATCTTATCAACTTACCTTAATGGTTTTACGAAACCTGTGATAATGAATACAGTTACAAATTAAAAAAAGATATTATTTTTATAATACATTAGTCATAGGTAATTACTAGCAAGCGTGAGTTCTTATCGGATGTTTCTTGAAATCTCTTTTATTAAAATTTCTAATTAAAATATTGAATAATAATTCAAATGAATTTTGATAAGAAAACAACACTTTTGTGAAGATATGGCGGTAACGCAAATAAAAACAAACCTTTTCAAATGAATCACTTTGTACTTTTTAACTCAAGTTGGAAAAAACGATGGAAACAGCTTTTTTAATGTGCACTCCTTGCCTCTATAAAGTAATAGACTGATATGCATTAGTTATAACGGGTGATTTTTTAGCTGGTTCGGTTTTGGCAACACTGGTTTTGACAGCTGACGTGTGTTTAGTACCTTGTGTCACTGTCAAACAGCTTCAGTTTGGTTTGCAATTTAACCATGGATCGTCTTACAAATGAACAGCGCTTGCAAATTATTGAATTTTACTATCGAAATTCGTGCTCGGTTCGAAATGTTCATCGCGCGCTGCTTCCATTTTATGGTCGGCATTCTCGACCTTCTGAG
Organism: Meliscaeva auricollis; assembly: GCA_948107695.1. Lineage (NCBI taxonomy): Eukaryota > Metazoa > Arthropoda > Insecta > Diptera > Syrphidae > Meliscaeva > Meliscaeva auricollis. The sequence goes on along the minus strand of OX403616.1, from coordinate 73,954,286 downwards.
CAGTCTATTCGGAAGATTGTGACCAAATTTCGCACCAAATTTACTTTGTTGGACATTAAACCACCAACACGTTTACGTACTGTTCGTAGTGAAGAAAATATTGCGGCCGTATCAGCTAGTGTGACAGAAGACCGCGAAATGTCGATTCGGCGCCGCACTAAGGAGCATTTGACCTCAAAAACCGGTCAAAATTATTTAAGACTTTTTTTTAGTTGGAAACTAATAAAAACACATACTTAAACATAAAAAAGTATATTTATCGAAAAAATAATGTAAAAAACACAAAAATATCATAACAGGGAAATAAAAAGTCTGGTATTTGGCTTAGTTTGAGTGACCAGAATGTGCTAGTGTATAGATTTCTCCTAAACGGCTTTTCCGATTTCAACAATTTTTTTTACACAAAATCTACTTATATATCTTAACTTAATTAAGTACAAAATTTTTCAAAAAAATGTTGTTTTGGGTTTAAAAAAAAAAATGTGAGTTACTAAAAAATTTTTTTTTTTTTTATAAGTATTTTATGTACTAAAATTTTTAAAAACTTAAATAACAAAACAGTTAAATTAAAAGTATGATATTTTAGTCAGTCTGATTCATCACTGTGGTCCAGTCTTATCGTTTCTTCTATTTCTTCATTATCTGGTTCTTCTGGCTCAAAAAGCTCTATGGTTTCAGTTAAAAAGGGTTGGCTTTTGCTGCGTTTCCTTTGGTGATTAGAACTCAGGAGTGGATCGGATGTGAGCAGAAGCCTATTCAAAACATCTTGATTGCACTGAGTCCTTGAAAATTTTCTTGCAAAATCATGGCGGTATGAGCGAAAATGCTTATTGCGGGCTTCGGCAGCTTCTTCTGATAACTGGCCGATAGGTAGGATAGCGTATTTTATTACTGTTGATCCATGTACAAGGATCTTATGAAGAGTTGGCGTCATTGGATGCCAACCGTAAAGTTGTACATACATTCTTGCAGTATCCTTGCAAAATTCTTCAAATTTCCTTTCATTAATCTTGTGACCAGATGACATCGCTTCAAGGATAATTTTGAGTTTCACAATGAAATCTTTGTTTATGCCTGTTATTTCAGGAACTAAATCCGGATCGGCGAAAAATCTTCGAGACGTGTTCCCAGAGTTTGAATTTCCAAAACCAGCTTTTGGCATATCAATTATCAGTCCAGTCCTTTCCCTGTATTCCTTTTGAATTCTTGCTTTAACTTCTTTAACAGATTGTTTTTCTTCTGTAGTTCGGGCTTGCCATTTTTTTAGAGGAAGTTTATATGAAAGATGTAGTATCGTTTCAAATAAACGAATTCTGGAATGCAGAATCGACAAGCCGAATCTTAATGACTGCGGATCCTCTTCATTTGTGTTTTCAAAATCATTGAAGCTTTTGGACGTTTTTCCACAAATGTAACATCTCATAGTAGATGTTGTTCCAGTTGCTGCATTGCAAACCTTCCCTTTGGATGCATTATTTTCGTCCTCCGCAGTTGAGTTACTTGGTCTTCAACGTACTTTATTTCTTCATTCGTAATGTCAACAGTTTCGTGAAGAAATCGAATGCGGATTGGCCGGCAAAAACGGGTGGATGATGGTGTGGGATTTTGCCATAAAACCTTTTTTCTGTCCGCAATGTGTGACTGCAACCTTAAGGGAACCAAGGAGCTTTGGAATATGTTAGAGTCATCTTGAGTGCTATCTTGGAACTTTTGCTGATAAGAAGATTGGTGGGAGCCATCACAACCCCATTTTGAAATAAGTTCCAGGTTTTTTAATTCTTCTTCAGTACAGTTTTGGAGAACATCCTCAAGAAAGAGGCAAAGTCTTGAAACAGTGTTATCAAGTAAATCATGCAGAACAACTTCAGCACACGTTTCCGTAACTCGTACTGACTCCGGTTTTGGATAGCATAGTTTTTTCGCTTCTCTTATAAGAGTATAGCATGGAAAAACACTCCTGTTGGACTCGTGCAATAAATCCCACTGCCTTCTTGAAAAGTCACCTGCGACAAAGAGGTTTAAAGATTCTTCAGGTGTGTTCTTTGTAATTCTTGGTTTCTGAGCAGCATCTATCAACTTCCTGTACTTTGTGGCTCTGCTTGGTGTTACAGTTGATTCCTTTATGAGCTTAGATGCCGAAACATTTCCAGACATCCGTTGACTTACGCTTGCTGCAAAGGTAAGCTCTTCGACAGGTACCTGCTCACGGATTTCTTTTGTTTTTCGTCGTTTACTGCGATCACTCAAATCCTGAAATTCCTTGCTTGGTCGCCCCGGTTTGATAATTGATATCCATTTATGTATGTGTATTGAAGAATTAAGCCACTCTCGATTTTTTTGAAAAAAACCTTTCTTCATTGTATTGGGCGGATCTCCATTTTTCCTTTAAATCATATTTAAAATTCTTTAAATCGTGATGTAATGTTTGAAACTCGTTTTGGGGGCAATTCATCAGGTCTTGGAGTTTTTGTTCCATAAATATCACCTTATCGTCCAACTTTCGGGCTGAACTTTCCTTAAACAACAAATATAACGATTCTCGAGACATCTCAATCAAATTAGCTGACAAATAAAAAAAAAAAAATGTAAGTTTAAAAATAAGCAAAAATGATGAAAAAAAATGAAAACTTTAAAGTGTGTGTTTTTTTTTTTGGAGGAAACATGAGGAAAAGGTTTTTCATTCCGCAACATCTATAAACCCTATAGCTTAGCACCACATAAAAATGTCAGCCCGACATTGCCCGAGGCTCAACAAAAACACCTTTTTAAAAAAAACACACAACCAAAGTCATACTTTTTTTCCGTACATCACATTTAGCATGATAAAACATAAAATAGTTGAAGAATTCAAACAAACTGTAATATTAAATTAATTACATACCTTGTACTTCAGTATCCATAACTAAAATCCACAACAATTCACTTTTAATTAAATATAACAAAAACTTGAAAAACGCACAAAATTAGCCGTTTTCACAAAGTATACTTCTGTATTTCACAGAGTCTAACTTTCAACTGCCCTCCCTCAAAGTTGGATGGGCTTAAGTACTTTTTAAAAGCAGATTATGATAGCTTATCTATTCAGGTAAAAAAAAAATTAATTACATGGGATTCCCCAAAATTTGTAATTAGGACTTTTGACCGGTTTTTGAGGTCAAATGCTCCTTAGTGCGCCGTTCCCAGCAGTTAGGCCTTTGTTACAGCACTACGTGGAAAATTTTGCGGAAGGATTTGGGCGTAAAGCCTTTTAAGATACAGCTGGTGCAAGAACTAAAGCCAGCCGACCTACCACAACGCCGAATTTTTGGTGAATGGGCTCTTGGAAAGCTGGCCGAGGATCCGCTTTTTTATCGAAAAATAGTGTTCAGCGATGAGGCTCATTTTTGGTTGAATGGGTGCGTAAATAAGCAAAATTGCCGCATTTGGAGTGAAGATCAGCCAGAAGCATTGCAACAGCTACCAATGCATCCCGAAAAAGCCACTGTTTGGTGCGGTTTATGGGCCGGCGGCATTATTGGGCCATATTTCTTCAAAGATGATGTGAATCGCAGCGTTACTGTCAATGGTGAACGCTACCGAGCGATGATAACAAACTTTTTTTTGCCCGAAATGGAACTTCTTGACTTGCATGATATGTGGTTTCAACAAGACGGTGCCACATGCCACACAGCACGCGAAACAATGGCGCAATTGCGAGGCGAGTTTGGTGAACAGTTAATTTCAACCACCCTAATGTATGTACTTTACAGTCTTCTAACAAATAAATATTTTTTATTAGGGAATTTTCAAGCTATTTTCTGAATTTTAGGTACAGAGCATTGATATTATATTACAATATTAGGTCTTAAACAAATTATTTTGACGCATGATAGTGATATTATTTGAACGTAATAACAGTTCTTCAGCAACATTGCTTCATGGCGGAGAAATACCCTACTTGTAATTATATTTCTTCCTCATCCACAATCTGACAATAAGCTTCCAATTATGAAAAACATTGCTGCCGTGCACGTTTTTCATTTGGATAGGTTTGTTTTTGTTTTGACTTCCCCCATATCTCCACCACTATCTTCAGATAAATCACAGTTCCACAGAAGAGTTACTTCCTTATCAAAAATAATTGTTATTATCAACCTATTAACAAATTGCTGTTTAAAAAAATTAAATTGCAAATTTCGGTCAAGTTGATTTCGATAAGATTGATTCATGAACGTATAAAAAGATCTTTGATTTGTCACCGAATATTATTGAGACATGTTACGTAAATCCATTTATTCTTATCGTTACGATAAGATAACACTTCATTTAAGTGTTTAGGGTGTTGATGACTATAAATAGCTAAGTCAGCTGTGCTATGTTATCAATCAGTTTTGTGAAATCATTGTCATCATGAAGAACGTTGGAGTTATTGCATTCACCATTTTAGTAGCTTTTGCTGCAACATCCTTTGCCATTAGTTCATCATGGGGTAGAATCGGACCAAAGGATAAGATTTTATTTTCTCAGCGTGTCTTTAACTACACATCGTATTATGGAATTACAAGAAAAGTGCAATTCCCTGAATATGTAAGTTTGTTTTTAAAATGTTTCTATTTTTAATTTGGATCCCGAATTCCAATTTTCTTTTTGGCATATTTTAGAATGATATTTTGTATAATTATTATTATTTTTTTTTCTTTTTATAGAGAAAAACCAACAAAATAACAATCACAGCTGTACAAGCTATTGACAATTCACCTAATAGAACAAACAGCCATCCAACACTTATTGCTGGCGGTCCTGGATACAAATATTTAACAATGAATATCCAGTGTGGATCAAAGGCTAATTTGGACTACCAGGTGGTTATTTACGGAAAGTAGTTATGTGAACAAATCCTATCAAAAAAATGTTTTTAAAAAAAAAAATTGGGATCAAAATTATATTAAAGAAAATATGAATCTGACAACAAGGTTTTTATGATTTGTTATACATTAGTTATTCATTTTGATATGTAAAGGGTTTTCCCATTAAGAAATGTTATTTTGAATAGCCCGCTATTTCGGTAGCTGTCACTTTTGAAGCTGTCATTTTTTGATATTTGACAAGTAGAAACTACGCTATTAATAAAAATGGAACGATACACGCTTCAACAACGCATTTAAATTATTAAAATTCACTATAAAAATGGTGAAAATTTGGCAGAGACGGTTCGTAAAACTAAAACATTTTTGGGTCGTCGTGAAGCACCTTGTCGGACCGCAATACAGAAATTGGTGGACAAATTCGAGCTGTTGGGACAAGTTAGTGATGTGAAGAATAAAACCCGTGCACGTCGCTCAAGAACAACTGAGAATATTGCTGTTGTAGCCCAAAGTGTTGAAGAAAACCCAGGTTTGTCCATTCCTCGTCGTTCTTTGGAATTAGGCATTCCACAAACGTCATTACACCGTATTTCGCATAAAGACTTGGGTCTTAAGGCTTATAAAGTTCAGTTAACACAAGAACTCAAGCCGGCTGATCATCAACAACGTCGTGTCTTTGCTGATTGGGTCCTTGAAATGCATGAAAATGAACCGGAATTTCATCGAAAAATCATCTTGACTGATAAGGCCCATTTCCACCTCGGAGGCTACGTCAACAAGCAAAACTGTCGCATCTGGGGCTCGGAAAACCCAAGAGTTATTGTTGAAAAGCCTCTCCATCCTCAACGCGTGACTGTTTGGTGCGGTTTATGGTCCCGCGGGGTCTTTGGACCTTACTTTTTCGAAAATGAGGCTGGAGCAACAGTTACGGTCAATGGATTGCGCTATCGAGAGATGATTAATGATTTTTTATGGCCTGAATTGGATGGTATTGATCTGGACAACGTTTACTCTCAACAAGACGGCGCTACGTGCCACACAAGCAATGAAACCATCGATCTTTTACGGGAAAAGTTTCCGGACCGTGTTATCTCTCGAAGAGGTGATCACAATTGACCACCGAGATCTTCCTTTGGGGCCACGTGAAAGATAAGGTCTACGCCAACAGCCCAGCGTCGATTCAAGACCTCAAAGATGAAATTCGTGAGGCTATCGAGGACATAGGGCAGCCACTTTGCGATTTGGTTATGGAAAATTTCATGAAAAGGATATGGTCCTGTAAGCGTGGTCTTGGCGGCCATTTGGCTAATGTTGTGTTTCATTATTAACGGCATACCTTTTTCTTTATAATGAAGTAAACATCCGATCATTTATCTCCAAAAATGCCATTTTTCTTTGAATATCAAAATAACGCTTCTTATTGGAAATTTAAAGAAAATAATATGCACGACTGGATCGCACGTAATTGCTCTTAAGTTCAAATTTGATGGTAAAGCTTCTTATAAATAGCATTAAAATGAATAATTTTATAAGAAAAATTAAAAATAAAAATAAGAAAATATTAAATCCATTCGAAAAATGACGTAAACTTCATCTTAAATTGTTTTGAGTTCCAAACTGAGTATGCCATTGAAAATTATCAAAAAAAAAAAATTGGAAAATCGTTATTGCCGTTAAAAAGCTTCCGTACAAATATTTTTATCGATATCGGTTGAGTCGTTCTCTCAAAAATGAAAAAAATTCCGTTCTATGGTAGGTACCATTTTCCCCCAAGGCCAGAAGCATGAATGTACACATATTCGATTTTCGAGTTTATTGGTTGAGTGGATTACCTTTTAGGTAATCTATGATATCGAAAAATTTTGCAGAATCGCAGAATGTAAATGAATTCTTCATAAAAGTAGGTACCTAGCGATAGCCTTAAGCTTTCGGTGAACACATACTGAATCAGGATCATAGAATGCGTTGATCATCTCCCGGGAGCTTTCGACCCCTTTCCATCATCAACGTTATCAAAAATCAAACTCTGTTCACTATAATTATCGAAATTTTGAATGATTATCTAACTATAAAATTCTTTGCAACTTCCAATAATGGCCTTCGCCTCGCAAGAGGCAGTACCCCTGAAAAAAAAATTAAGTTGGCATAGGCTGGGGAACAAATACAGAATTTCAGCGCGGTGCGCTGCGGCATGGTAGTCCACCGCACCAACCATTTGTTTTTCTTTTGCGAATAAAATGAAACACTGACAACCTTACGATTCCGGAGACGGTACAATCATGAGTTGTACGCAATCTACCTTGAAGCAGACATAGTGACAAAAATGAAGCTCGGTAGACTCCGGTGGGCAAGGCACCTAGCTCGTATGAGCGAAGAGGAACCTGCTCGGAAAGTCTTTTGTGGTACATTCTATGGTAGACGGCAGCGTGGGAGACCATGCTTGCGCTGCTGGAGAGATGGCGTAGACCAGGACGCCCGAAGCCTTGGGGTGCGCAACTGGATGGCGGCGGCTCGAGACCGGGATAGGTGGAGAGACTTGTTGAAAGAGGCCAGGACCGGACCCCGGTTGTCGAGCCGATGATGATGATGACAACCTTAACTTAAGTATTTTTACTGGCTTAATGTTTGCTCAGTTATACGCTCAAACATTAAGATTTCTTAACAAATAAAAAAACATTAGAGACAGCATATTTCTCCATTCTCATTATTTGTAAGCCGAGCGGACATTGCATATTTTCTTTCTCTTGATCATAAAAAAAAATGTTATTAGATAGTGCCTACCTAAAAAAAAACGAAAACAATAAAAATCTCAATACTTTTTCAAGGTGCAAATTGGAGCTAAATTAATTGTATACGTTTTTCTTTTCATCACTTCACAAAAACCAATGTCATGAGACATCATTGAAATCATTTTCAGTCAGCATCGCCAGCGGAAATAACGCCTGTGATCCGCATGCGATCATAGTCCAGGGTTCAGCACCATATAACAAAATAAAAAAGAGCAAACACGCGAAACCTGCACAGAATTATTGTCATCAAGATCGGCACACACTCTGGGAAGACTCAAAATAAAGAGATGGAGGCTAGTTTGGGGGCCATGCGATCGGACAATTCGCATGCCATAAAGTTGCTGACATCTCGCAATCAAATCCACACTCCAGCGAAGCGTTTTCTTTATAGCCACTTCAGTATGGCGCGAATTGGCAACCTCCTGCTGGTCGACACCACCGCTGCGCCGCACTGGTAGAATCGCCATTGCCAGTGGGTGATGTGTGCTCTCTGCTCCCTGATGGTATTGATCGCCTTTCTGTTTTTCTGGTGTTGATCGCTCAAAACGACGATCATGCAAGAAAATTCACGCGAATAAAACTATCTATTGCCCATATGGAGCTGGATCCTCACTCTTCTAAAGGGACAGAAGAGGTTAAGGCTGAAAAATTGTATTTAATTCCAAATGAGCGCATTCGCATTTTTCAACAATCTAAGTGAGTTGGCCATGGTATCTAAGTTGTTGTTGTTGATGTTGTTTTTGGTATTGGTTTTGGCAATGGTGGCCGCTTTCAGGCTAAAAAAAAAGGTAAATTACGAGTTGCTATTTATCGCGCGAGGAGGATTTTCGGATATGATTAGGCGCACGTAAGCGTACTGCCCTTTGGCCAATTATATGCATGTTAGTTATTGTGTGTGTAAGTCGCGAGAAAAAAGTATGAATAAAGAATTTCCAACCAATTAATAGGGTTGCCATAGTTTTTTTTCATGTTTTGTGAAAGAAGTACACACCACGCTGCACATACTGCAAGGACGGAGAGGGAAATCTGATCACCGATCCACAAAGCATACGGGAGCGATGGGAAGTGTACTTTAATGAATTGCTAAATGGTCAGCTCATAGCAGAAGTGGAGGCTCCACTTCTTCAAGATGAACACCCTATGCTGCTGCCACCAAGCATAGAAGACGTTGAGAAGGCTATAGGACGGCTCAGGAAAAACAAAGCCCCGGGAGCCGATGGCATACCAGCCGAATTATTCCACCACGGCGGGCCAGCCTTACGTCAAGCAATTCATGATATCATAGTGCACGTATGGGAGCATGAAGAAATGCCAGAAGACTGGCGAAAAGGTATCATATGACCCGTACATAAGAAGGGAGATGTCACAACGTGCAGCAATTATAGAGGTATCACGTTGTTGAGTACCGCCTATAAGATACTCTCCTCTATCCTACAAGACCGGATAACCCCATACGCTAAAACCATCATCGGACACTATCAGTGTGGTTTCATTCCAGGCAAATCAACAACTGATCAGATTTTTACCCTTAGGCAGGCGATGGAAAAATGTCTAGAATTTAACATCCCAACATACCATCTGTTTATAGACTTTAAAGCCACCTATGATAGCATAGCCAGGGTAGAACTTTACAAAGCCATGAGAGAATTCGGCATCCCAAATAAATTGACACGACTATGTAGGTTTGACCATGACCAACGTAACAAGCCAAGTTAAAATAGCCGGATTGCTATCCAGACCAATCAACATCTTTAATGGACTCCGACAAGGGGATGGGTTGGCCTGCCTCCTCTTGAACCTGGCATTGGAGAAAGCAATCCGTGACTCTGGCACGGCAACAAGAGGGACCATCGTCAACAGGTCTAGCCAGATACTGGCTTACGCAGACGACATCGACATCATCGGAAGAACCGGACAAGCTCTACACGATTCCTTCATCCAGATCGAGCAGGCGGCACAAAATCTGGGGCTGCTCATAAGTGAAGGCAAAACAAAGTATTTATATGGTGGCGTCGAATGCAAGAAGAACAGTTGGTCAAACAATCAAGTTAGCGGAGCACGAATTTGAAGTGGTGCAATCCTTTAAATACCCTGGGTCAACAGTAGCAGCCGATAACAACATAGAAGAAGAAATACGCGGGCGGCTTCTCAAATCCAACAGAGCCTACTACAGTCTGTCAAAGCTATTCAAATCCAGAAATCTAACCATAACTTCAAAACTGCTGCTGTACAGGACCATGGTCCTGCCAGTACTCATGTATGGATCCGAGACTTGGGTGCTTAGCAAAAGGCACTGTGACCTCTTAGCCGCGTTCGAGAGAAAAGTCTTACGGAGAATTGTTGGCCCCATATGTGAGGAAGGACGATTCCGGAGACGGTACAATCATGAGTTGTACGCAATCTACCTTGAAGCAGACATAGTGATAAAAATTAAGCTCGGTAGACTCCGGTGGGCAGGGCACCTAGCTCGTATGAGCGAAGAGGAACCTGCTCGGAAAGTCTTTTGTGGTACATTCTACATATCGCTGGAGAGATGGCGTAGACCAGGACGCCCGAAGCCTTGGGGTGCGCAACTGGATGGCGGCGGCTCGAGACCGGGATAGGTGGAGAGACTTGTTGAAAGAGGCCAGGACCGGACCCCGGTTGTCGAGCCGATGATGATGATGTAATAAAGTCCAAAACGAAATTTTGGACTTTATTGCACTCTTGAAAGTGCAACAAAGTCCAAAACAATTTTGTATTTTATTTTACTTTTGAAAATGCAATAAAGCCATAAGACTTTATTCAATTTTTTATTTTGTCACACACTAGTTTATGCAGGCCTTCCACCCTCCACTTGAGACAAATACTGAGAACGCGTGAAAAACACCCACAGTACCTACTATTTGTCATAAAGTAGTTCTTAATACCAGCACCTTAGAAATGCAAAAGAGCCTTCTAGCACACCCAACCTCGCACCCACCCCAAATCCAATTGTGACCACAAGCAGGTTGCTTGCAGGGGGCAGCATGCTCCCCCAAAACATATTTCACTTTAACATAATTCGCGATCTAAGGCTTCCTACCTTTCAATCAAAAAAGCCTTTCAAAACAAAAAACGATTTAAATTTCTTGCGACTAAACTGAGCGTCGTAAACCTTCAAAAGTTAACTTTTTCAAAGGTGTTTTTTTGCAAAATAGGCATCTTAGACAATTGCATATTGCATATTCATGATCTAAAGAGTGCCCCCTTTTGATCAACTTATTAAATAAAACGATTTTGTACCTTTAAAAACGATTTTCGACTGAACTAAGCGTTGTAGACCTCCCAAAGTTGACTTTTTTTTGTCTTCAAATGTGATTTGTTATGGAACGTACTTTGGATCAAGAAATATTGGTTGTCCAAGCCGGGGGTCACAGCGGGCAGCATGCCCTCCACACATACTTTATAATGATCTTAAGTAGGTGAACACTTTGCTTAAAATTTGAGATCAAGTTAAAACTCAACTTTTTTCATCTTTGGACTTTATTTCATTTTAGTTTTGGACCTTATTGCTCAATCGTATTTATAATGATGAACTTGATTCAAGAAAGGATCAAGATTCTATAAACTTAAACAGTTAGTAGGTACCTATTATACGAAGACGTAAGTGGCAGTGATGGATTGGTCATACGCTTCGAATGAAAACGGTTTATTGTTAATTACAGGCAGTATGGAAGCTGCAGGAAGTTAGAGGAGCGGGTCGGTCGAGAAAAACATGGCACCGAACCAGCCGATCAGGAAATTGCACAACTTTGGAAGAGTTGAAGAGAACATATTGCCACTTGCCAAAAAACCGTACTAGATGCTGCTTAGGAGTAGAAGAGGCCCAATGATCCTTAAAGGGAGCACTACGAATATAAAAAGTTCTGAGAATCTTGTTAAGAAAATATAAGGTGAAGGTACGTGTTGTCGAATAGCACCGTCAAAGTGTTTTTAAAGTTTATTCCTTTAGTATTCTTTTGACCGAAGAATCCGTTGCAATTGATCACTACACCATATTACCTATTTGAATTTGTTAATAGTTCGTTCTTTCTTCGAGTGAATACTTGTTAGTTAGTGTTTATCATAGAAGAACGGGTCAAGAATCCATTGACAGTACTATTCGCAGACGTAAATGGCAGTGGATTGGTCATACGCTTCGAAAAGGCAACGATTGCATTGCTGGCCAAGCGATGCAATGGAACCCACTCACACAGGCAGGTAGAGGATCGGGTCGGCCGAGAAGCACATGGCGCAGGACAGTCGAAAGTGAATCTGCTCAGCTGGGGAAGAGTTGGAGAGAACAACATTATATTTCCAGAAACCGTACACGATGGCGCGTAGGAGTAGTGGAGGCCCTATGTCCCTTAAGGGGATCATAACAGACTTTTTAAGGTCTGAGGACCCAAGTAAGTAAGTAAGTTATATCCTTCATCAATTAAACTGGTGTTATCTTGTTCTTGAGTTATATATATGCATTTAATAATGTCCATAGAACAACAGATTGTCAACCCACTCTGCTAACATTTTAGGTTTTCTTTTAAACTTGATTGGAATATTCTTTATAACCCCTTTCCTTTATTTTTATGACTTTTAAATAACCTACTTCAGTTTTTTTAGAAAGGTACAAACATTTTACCTGTCATTCAACTTCAGAATTATTCAGAATTAGAAATATGCTAAACAAATGTTTCAAATGTGTTAGTTGGCAACCCTCAAATTAATTTACACTCCATACACGCCCCATCAAAATAAAAAAAAAAATATGTATAATAAAAACAACAAAATCTATCTCAAACGCAAACGCAAAGTCATGTCAGAGATTTGTTGTGACCAGTGTCCAAACGTGGCATATTCTTGCACCTCGCTATCTAAATTGCGTGCAACATCCACTTCAATCCAAAAACCAAATCAACCAAACCGCCAGAGTATCGTCTCAATATTCGCATGACAAAGCAACAAACCAAACGCTCCAATTCTCAGAATCGCAAAGAAGTTTCAATAAGGCACTCTACCTACTCTGTATATTATATCCCCCGCACGCTCCAGCCAGCATCCAAAAGTCATCGACTTGTCTTTTTCTGTGGTTCGTGCGTCGGCGGTGGTCATCGTAGTCCAGATATAATTCTTCTTCCTCTCTTCGTGTTTCTAATAATAGCAGATGAGAGCTGCTGCCTATACCCTTGCCGCTGCTGTACTGCTCTGGATGCATCCAACCAAAGGATAGCCACCACGTGTGTGCAGCTGATTTCAGAATTCTATGAATAATTTATAATTCCTCTTCAATTTTGTTGTTGTTTTTTTTTTTTTTTTTTTTTTAATTTCTCCATTCAATCTGATATTTTGTTCCAATTTCTTATGCAATAAGTAGAATTCATATTAGATAGCCTATAGACCAGGTGATGGGGACCAAACTCATAATATGCTTGCTTGATGACACAAACTCAAAAACCCGTAGTGACCAATGATCTTGGACGATTATGTCAACATAATTTCATACTATTGTCCTTAAAATAACGGTCAAGTTTTATGAAGAAGAAGAAAAAAAATATAACGGAATAAACTAGCCGGTTCTAGGACATCTTGATAATATGAAGCTTATCGAAGCATGTGGTGGTTACAATAAATGCAAAATCCTTGTTTTCTTTTTTATTTTTTTTTTCTTTAAACGAAGACAGGACATTTGGTTTTTTTTTTCGTTGATTTAAGATTCTCAACCAAAGGAAGGTATTAACCTCGACATTCGATAAATTTCTCAAGCATAAGGGTAAACAAAAGGATCTCAAGCGAAGAAAGCAAATCAAACAAAAACAAACACCCATCAAAATTTGTGTCCTGTGCGGACAAAGTTGATATTTTTCTTTCACATCCCAAAAAAATCTCATATATTTACCAAAAACCTCACACACTCACACACACACATATGTATACGCGCTCCCGTAGACCGGACTTGGTAAGCCTCAAATTAATGATTCGTAGATTTATCACATTGTCATACTGCTGTCAGGATATCTAGGAATTTTCAGGACATCCCGCAGCGGAACGAGTTTGGATGAGAACAAAAAAAAAACAATACATGAAAAACAAAAATAAATAAATACAAGGATGTTAGCTTTATATTGATGAAAAAGGACATTCGTGGTAATGGTTGTAAACGCAAATCAAGAGTAAACGCCTAACTCACGTCCTTGGTTCCTTGGTTCGTCCTCCTCGTCTGTATGTGTAGTCTTCGCACAATATTGTGCGGTATGGTGGTGGTGTCCTGTGTGCAATTTGTTTGGATTAGTTTCGATTGGGACCGTTTCAGTTGCCTCTGTCATGTTCCTCAGCAAAAAAAAAAAATAAAAGAGTAAAAGGTGACAATTTACCTAAAGGACATATTTTAAGTAGCAAATTTGAATGCAAACTCACAAAATATAGAAGAAGAAAAAAACAGCATTTACAGGACATAGGTATTCCCTTATTTTGCTATTTCAAATTATTTCGCCCTATCATGCTGGACCAACAGCAGCAACCCCTTAATGTTTGATTAAGAGCCCGTTTTCGTTTTTTTTTTTTTTTTCTACTTTCGGTCCACATTGAGGCAATGATCATAGCAAAAAATTGCGTGTACGCACGTATTACAGTGATGGTCAAGAACGCACACATTATGAATAGGTATACCATACCTGATACGAGTGTGTAGGTAGTTTTTTTTTTTTTTTTTTTTTTTGCTGAAAGGGGGGTCACTTTCGTCCTAAAAGAGGATTTCCGTTCTATGCCTACAATCGCTATGTGACTGTTGCTATCTTGTTTGTCGTGGGTTTTTACATTAAATTAACCTTAATGCCTGCAAAGTGTATGAGTATATCTTTGTGTGTACATGATGTAGGTAGGTATACACTGAATGAAAAAAAAAAAATTTAAATCACGGTTTGTGATGTGTTTCAAAAAGTGTGTAAGGTTATTTAGAGGGGCGGCAGCGGCGGCGGCGGCGTTGGGTATACCTAGAAAAACTTTAAGTTTAAACAAAAACAACATCATTTAATGTAGTGACCCGTTTCAACCCCAAATATATTAGTTTTTGTTTCTAACTTAATGCATACATATACAATACATACATAGCTGTGAAGAGCATTATGCTATATACGCACGGAAGCGAAAAATATCAGGAGTGGACTTGTCATTTCAAACTGATAGATTTGTCCATCCCGTATACATGGCGGTTAGCTTTGAAACTCTGAGCTAGACGTGATCGCGGAAAATTTAATTTTTTCAGCTAAATTGCGATCATCATCATCGGCTCGACAACCGGGGTCCGGTCCTGGCCTCTTTCAACAAGTCTCTCCACCTATCCCGGTCTCGAGCCAAAGCCATCCAGTTGCGCACCCCAAGGCTTCGGGCGTCCTGGTCTACGCCATCTCTCCAGCGCAAGCATGGTCTACCACGCTGCCGTCTACCATAGAATGTACCACAAAAGACTTTCCGGGCAGGTTCCTCTTCGCTCATACGAGCTAGGTGCCCTGCCCACCGGAGTCTACCGAGCTTAATTTTTGTCACTATGTCTGCTTCAAGGTAGATCGAGTACAACTCATGATTGTACCGTCTCCGGAATCGACCTTCCTCTCGAACGCCGCTAAAAAGTCACAGTGCCTTTTGCTAAGCACCCAAGTCTCGGATCCATACATGAGTACTGTCAGGACCATGGTCCTGTACAGCAGCAGTTTTGAAGTTATGGTAAGATTACTGGATTTGAATAGCTTTGACAGACTGTAGTAGGTTCTGTTGGATTTGAGAAGCCGCCCGCGTATTTCTTCTTCTGTATTGTTATCGGCTGCTACTGTTGACCCAAGGTATTTAAAGGATTGCACCAAATTGCGATCCACTTCTATAATTTAACCATCTCCCCCTTCAACGATAGAATGTTCCCAACTAGACTTTGCCATTTTCCAAAAGATGATACAGTTTGAAAAATTATTTCGATCAAATCGACGAATCCCCCAAAGCGAAGAAATTGGGTGTAAACAAACGCCTCTGTTACAATCGGCATCTGGGTCAAGTGATGCAAAAACAGCTGATCTAATGTACTCTACTCACGCCCCAATAGAGAGGAAATATGACTCAACGAAATTCTACAACCTTTTTGAAATGACGTATGATTCTAGTGTCCAAGTTACGACGGACGTCAACATTATACTTGGTGACTTTAACGCACTAATGGTCGTGTTGTGTTAATTCCTATTTGCTTTAACAAGGGTATCCTCGAGCACTTCAATGTCAAATCTTCTATAAATAATGAAATTAATCGATGTGGTAATCAGGTGCCTTTTATAGGTAGTACCTACTCAGGCGTAATGGTTAGGGTGATGGACCTCATAAGCCACCTTGATTTTAAAGGGTAACTGTCTCCTAAAAGAATTTAGAAATCCTCTAAAAGTGAACCTACTTATATCATGAAAATGTGCTAAAGTTAGCCGTTCGGACTTACAGAATATTGTAGGTCTCTCCATTCCAACAAACTTACACGTGTACTCGTACAGCAATGGCGGAGTGTTCCTCACTACACAGAGAAAAATCTCTAATGTTTTTACGCAAGAAAAAATCGTCTAATTTTTTGTAATAAAACCTTGATAACAAAAAAAAGGCTGGAGTTTCGAGATTACCCGTCAGACACCTTACCACTAGGATAGCCTACTTTATGAAATAATAAGGACAGTTACCAAAATATGTGAAAATCTTATTAAAGTTTCAATGAGATTTTCTTCATGAAATCAAGAGGATTTTTCTATGGAAATTTCTTATTATTCACTCATTTTAATTTGATTTCTGAGTAAAATAGCTCAATAATGCATTTTTTTTTTGTTTTGTTTTTAGGTGGTCATTTTTTTCAGTGAAGGTCTTAGTACTTTGCGAGGTAGTTGCGCCAAAAAAAATTTAAATAACAATCAAAGATGACATTAAAATGTTAGAGAATGCGAAAAAAGTGGGTCAAATAATTCTGTCTGTCTGTCTGGATGTATCATGAGCAACAGCCTTATTAACGGTACCTGTCATAGAACCGTTTTTCTTAATTCTAATTTTCTTCTTTATGACTCAATCGATTTCAATGATATCAAAAGCTTTTAAGTTGCCGTATTACAGTTCAGCAACAAAATATACGAAAATTTGATTTTTGGATTTTTTTTTTGAAATATCGTTTTTTCGAAAACTCTTCAATATTTTTTTCAAAACTTACTTTTTAGATGTTGATATATAATATCTTGAAAATAGCGTACCAATTTCTTTCTTAAAAAAGTCCTTGATAAATTTTATATAGAAAAAATGGGATCGTTACTTTTGACCGAAAAACATTTGACCGAAAAGTCTTTTCGATTTCAAAGACTTAGTGCATTGAAAAAAAAATGCCGGAGTAACGATTGACCGAAAATTTTTGATTCTTTTCGAGATTAACACTACTTTTCAAAAAAGTATTAAAAAAAAAAATATTAAAATTTGTTTTAGAACGTAAGGGTTTTTGCTGAATTTTGTAAAAATATTGAAAAAAAATGAAAAAAAAAATATCTCTTTAAAATATGTTTTTGGTTTTTAAAATAACAATTTTTAGGAAAAAAGTTTTTACCTCTGTCAGAATATTAAGTTCTTAAAAGAACTGAATATTTCACCCCACATACCCACTTCTGGGACGAAAATTTAAAATAATGCGTTCGCTTAGGTACTTTTATTGAACGACGAGTTCCTACTCAATGCTCTATTGTCATTTTTCACAGAAAATTAAGAAAATTATTAATTTTCGTTCTCCGTGAATCTCATCGATTTGTGTCACCAAAAATTAAATAATAATTTGTGTACAAAATATGGCAGATATTGGAGATTAGGGGTAAAACTAATGATTAATTTTTTCTCAACCTACCATTACACTTTTTTGAAGTTAGCGATGCGTAAAATACCCCCTAAATGGACACCTTTTTTGTCTTAAAATGAGAATTTTTATGGATCGAACTTTCAATCAAAAAAGACTTTGCACACACCCACCTCGCACCCACCGCAAATCTAATAGTAGCCACAAGCGGGGGGGTTTCAAACATACCTCGCTTTTGCATTTTTGAGACTTAGAGTGTGCCACCTTTCAATCGAAAAGGTTTTTCAGACTCAAAAATCATGTCTATCTTTAAACTGGACTTGCGGCCAAACCAGACGTGCTAGATAGGGCAAAGTTTACACTTTTCAAGCGTGAATTCTGGCTAAACTAGGCATCTTAGAGCGTTAAAAGTGGCATATTCGTGATCTTAGGGTTGACACGAAGAAAATGTTTTTGTCATTAAACGCGATTTGATTGTAAACGAGGCGTAAAATAGCCCCAAAATTTGTCATCTTTTTTTTTCATGGACTAATTTTACATTTTTTTCTAATTGAACGACGAATTCTTGTCAGCGTTCTTACTCTTTTGATTTTATAGCTATGTCGTTACTCTGTCAAATATTTTTCGGTCAAATGTAATTCGGTCAAACGTGATTCGGTCAAACGTGATTCGGGCAAACGTAAATCGGTCAAACGTACCCAACCCATAAAAAATTGATTAAACGGTTCTAACGATTTTCAATTTTTTTTTTTTCTAAAAATGTATCATTATAGAAGAAATCAAATTGCATACTTCGATTTGAGGTTAAATTCATTTAAGAAGCTGTTTTAGTCATTTGAAAATCGAATTTTATGCTTTTACAATTTTTTTTTTCTAAAACTGCATTTACAAATTTTAAATTAAAAAGTCTTAGCATATTAAGTAACTTTGTCTGTAAGAGCAAGTACGTGCGATACATTCGTGCATTTTACTTTAAATACTGACTCAATAGTATCGTGCAAAACAAAACTCAGTCCTGCACTGGCCTCTGATGTCATAAATACACTCACATATCTCTGGTCGAAATGGCTTAAGTTTTCTTTGCCGAAATTACCTCCCTCTTTCCAAACAACACGATAGTGTAGAGGCTGAAGAAAAAAATCGGTGTCCACAACACAACCCTTTTGCCGTCCGTCGTTGTCCGCTTAGTGCCACAAAAAAAGGGTCACTATCCTCTAAATACCCCCAACCCATCGCATAGTACGAACAACACACACACACACACATAGTTAGTATTAGTTAGTATGTACGTTTGTTTGTACCAAGAAACAGGCTTAAGCGAATATTTTCATATGTAAACATTGGCAATGGGTTTTCGTTTGCCATTATTTGTAGGTGGGGGGAGCAGCCAAAGAGACCAAATGGACATCATTTATTTTTGTTGTTGTTTTAGCCCGTGCCCAGCCCAAAGCTGTCCTTCGGACACTCGAGAGATTGCGTTTTATTTTACTCCATCTTGCCGGTCGCCTTAACCGAAATGAGGCTTAGTGGATGCCAAAGGTATCCCGAAAGGCCTAGCAAATATTTTCTACATAACGGAAATATGTAAGTACATAAACCCGATTGCGACATCAATTTCGGCGTCGAGCGCTGGACCATAAGCCTTTCTACATAGCCTTGGTTTTCATAAGTAAAAGGGTTTGATGATGTCGGTGGTATAAGAGAGTTGGGGGAGAATGAGTAATTTCGATTTGGGACGGCCGGCGAAGACCGACGCAGGGATATATAGGAACGGGAATGGGATTGAGAAGACTGACCCAAGCTTTGGATATTTCGCTTATCTCATAATTTTCCCTTTAGCATATTTTTCGACTTTTTTTTTAGTTTTTTTTTTATTTTATTTTTTGTTTTGACAGTTTTAAGGAGAGAGGGATATCAACATAGAAGGATGATATCAGTTCGGGTGCCATGATAATAATTTTTTTTTCGTGGTCAATCTCAAGAACTTATTTATCGATTTGCAAGCTGAATCCATAGGTTTTTTTTCTGACGGGTTGGCAGGTAGGTATGACAAAGAATTAGAAATTTAGATTGTGGTTGTACCCTATTTGGAAAGGTAAACATGAGCCAAATGAGATTGGAAGCTTTTTTGTTGTTGTTGTTGTTGTTGTGGATTGAAAGGATAAGGTACTTGGGCGAAAAAAGAAAACAAAATAGTTTTTTTTTTTTTTATCATGGAAAAACAAAAATTGTTTTCATTTTGGACCAGAACCAAAGACTTTCTATGAGAGTGGGTAGGTATCTCTACCTCTGAAAAATACCCATCATAAATTAAAAAAAAAAAAGTAAACTACGATTATTCCTCACTCTTATTCAAAGGTATTCACTATTCATTTAGCCCTGGTCGTAAAAATAACATTAATTTTGAAAATATTTAGGCACCTATCCTAAGCAACAAAAACTCTTTTTGTATTTGTTTGCTTAGAAAATTTTAGAAAACGTCAGATTTATATACTGAATATTATTATAAACTATAAGATTAGTGTGTGAGGCAAGGAAGCAACATATTTCTATTTCGCTATACTGAGGGAAAAAACAACGTATAGTAAAAAAACAAAAACTTTAAATAAAAGTAAAACATCAACAATTTGGGCCCAAAAACGGAAATTTTAAAATCAAAAACGTTTCCACTAGTGGAGTTTTTTTTAAATGTTGGTATTAAGAAATACTTTTCAATTCCACTCTTAAAAGATATTTCTTAAAACTTAACATTAAGATTTCTTTTTTTAACTCAACATTAAATTTTCACCTTTTCAGATGGGAGAGCGAAATTTCTCAAAAGTTGACTCAAAGCAGAAAAAAAATTATTGAAATACAAAGAAGTTAAATACAAGATCAATTTATATGTTTAATGGAAGACTGAAAAATTTCATTTTATTAACGTTTTAAATAAAGTTAATCCAATAAATAGATTAAGAAAAAATAATTTTCAAACTCAGAATATTGAAAAAAAAAACAAATTTCAGTCAAAAATTTTAATTTTGCATAATAATATACAACTTTTTCTTTTTAAATTCAATGCCTGTTAGCAACCAATACAAAAAATTAAAATGTCTTTTGTCTTAACGTTTCTTAAAAAAACGTAAAAAGTTACTCAATTTTTAAAGGAACATTTGAATAACCAATAGCATTCAGATCAGATCCATATTTCATTATATTTCTCCAAAAGTAGGAGACATATTAACATTAATCTTTTCGTATTCAAGTAAAATGATGTAAAACCGTTAAGTTTTGGTCGAAAATTGACCTCGAAAATTGACCTCAAAAAGTAATTTATGTTAGAAAATTTGTTTGATTTTTTTTTGAAATAAAGGGTTTGCCAATAAGAGATAAATGATTGGATGTTTATTTCATTATAAAGAGGAAGGTATGCCGTTAATAATGGAACACAACATCAGCCAAATGGCGGCCAAGACCACGCTTACAGGACCATATCCTTTTCATGAAATTTTCCATAACCAAATCGCAAAGTGGCTGCCCTATGTCCTCGATAGCCTCACGAATTTCATCTTTGAGGTCTTGAATCGACGCTGGGCTGTTGGCGTAGACCTTATCTTTCACGTGGCCCCAAAGGAAGAAGTCGCAAGGTGTTAAATCACATCACAAGATCTCATTGCTTGTGTGGCACGTAGCGCCGTCTTGTTGAAAGTAAACGTTGTCCAGATCAAAACCATCCAATTCAGGCCATAAAAAATCATTAATCATCTCTCGATAGCGCAATCCATTGACCGTAACTGTTGCTCCAGCCTCATTTTCGAAAAAGTAAGGTCCAATGACCCCGCGGGACCATAAACCGCACCAAACAGTCACGCGTTGAGGATGGAGAGGCTTTTCAACAATAATTCTTGGGTTTTCCGAGCCCCAGATGCGACAGTTTTGCTTGTTGACGTAGCCTCCGAGGTGGAAATGGGCCTCATCAGTCAAGATAATCTTTCGATGTAATTCCGGTTCATTTTCATGCATTTCAAGGACCCAATCAGCAAAGACACGACGTTGCTGATGATCAGCCGGCTTGAGTTCTTGTGTTAACTGAACTTTATAAGCCTTAAGACCCAAGTCTTTATGCAAAATACGGTGTAATGACGTTTGTGGAATGCCTAATTCCAAAGAACGACGAGGAATGGACAAACCTGGGTTTTCTTCAACACTTTGGGCTACAACAGCAATATTCTCAGTTGTTCTTGAGCGACGTGCACGGGTTTTATTCTTCACATCACTATCTTGTCCCAACAGCTCGAATTTGTCCACCAATTTCTGTATTGCGGTCCGACAAGGTGCTTCACGACGACCCAAAAATGTTTTAGTTTTACGAACCGTCTCTGTCAAATTTTCACCATTTTTATAGTGAATTTTAATAATTTCAATGCGTTGTTGAAGCGTGTATCGTTCCATTTTTATAAATAGCGTAGTTTCTACTTGTCAAATGTCAAAAAATGACAGCTTCAAAAGTGACAGCTACCGAAATAGCGGGCTATTCAAAATAACACCTCTTATTGGAAAACCCTTTATTTTTTTTTTTTTTCTAAAATTCAACTTTGAATCACAGTTCGTCAAACACCAAAAAACGTAGACCATTCTTTTTTTGAGTCAGTTGAATTCAAATATGTAATGCCATTTTTGAATCTTTAGTTAATTATTTACTCACTTCAGCATCGAGTTAATAAACATTATATATAATATATATTTTATTACACTTAACAAAAAAACTTGACACTGCTGAGTCAAAGGCTAAAAAAGTTATAGCCATTTTACTGGAATAAGATTTTTGTACGAATCCTCCCCACCCGTAGGGAACCTTCGTACAGCACATGGGGAATATTCGTACGACATGGGGAGGATTCATACAGGATATTTAAAAAAGTTAATTTAACATCCTTATGATTTGTCAAAAAGTAAACTTCATGTTTTAAACATTATTCTTACTTATTAATGAATAAACTTGACCCAAAAGATATTTAAAATATTTAACTAAAAGTTTTTGTCTAAGGAAATTATCTGATCTTAATTTTTTGAAATATAACACTTGTCAACAAAAATTAATTTTTTGTTGTTTCCCAAATTTTGAGAAACGTTTCTAAAAGTTTTCGATGTTTTAAACTCGAATCCGTAATCGGAATTTTCAAATTGGCTTTTGTTTTTAGATATTTTTGTTACAAAATCACAAAAAAGGTATTTTTTCAATATTTTTGTTGCGATATTATAATGTGAGGTAAAATTTCACAGCAAAAATTTGAACGGATTTTGAAAGCACTTGTTTTCTTCTTTTGTAATACAGTTCAGTATCATTTCGATAACTCTATTCTTCTCCGAGAAATCAAAAGTTGAAGTTAATGTATTTGTCAACAAGGATTTTTTGTACGAATGTGCCCCATGTTTGGCTGTACGAATGCTCCCCAAACTTGGCACAATACACAAAAAAACGATGTCTTTACTAAGTGTAATAAGATTTTAAAATATAAATAGTTAAAACATATAATTAACACTATTTTTAACAATTCCTCATCACTGTTTAGCCAAAACACGTACAAAACTTATTCACAATATGACCTCAAACTTAAGCAACACAAATTACTCAGAGCACCCAAAAACACAATATATGTCTTGTCACCACTGAATCTGTTGCACTAACGATTCAAAACATACTGAGCAACTCGGAGCCTATTGTATCTATGCACAGTAGTAAGCTCGTGTTTGAATACCGCATAGTTTTAATTGAGGGGTGACTGTGTACGAAGGGTGACCACTCCCCCCTAAGTCTTGAAAAATAATCAGTTAAAACTTTTGATTAAATTTTTTTTTTCAAAATTCTGACTTTATTAAAAATGTTAATAAAAGAACATTTTTCTTAAAATTTCAACAATTTTTTTTTTTTCATACAAAAAAGATGGAGATTTTCAGGTGCGTGAAGCTAGCACCGCCATAACAAAAAATCGAAAATCTGAGTATGCAGGAATTAGTTGCTAATTTGTTGCCGCATCCCCGAATTTGTTGTTCCTACCCTTACCCCCCAAATCCATGGCGGTGCTAACTTCACGTGAAGTTAGCACCGCCATCATGCAAAACTCAAAATTTCAAAAATATAAGTATGCAGGAATTTGCTGCTAGTTTGTTTCTAATTTGTTACCCCAATCTTGAATTTGTTGCTTCACGTTTTGACCTTGAAATGCACTTTAACAGTTTCATAGGAAAATCTAAATCGCTCAAAAATGATCATATAGTGAAAAGATTAACACCAATTCAAGGGCTACTCCTCACCTTCTCAAAAATGTGCATATAAAATTTTTAGCCCAACTCTTTCATGGCGAAAACTTATTGTGGATCTTGTGGAACGTATTCCACTCAGCTATCTCTAAGGGCACTAAGAACTACACTTAAAACTCAAAATTTCAAAAATACAAGTAGGCAGGAATTTGTTGCTAATTTGTTGCTCATATGTTACCCCAGTCTCGATTTAAAATAAAACTTACGACTGGATCGCACGTACTTGCTCTTTGGGTCAAAGTTAATGAAGACGTTTAAGCCTCATATATGTTGGTATAAAGTTCATAAAAATAAATAATTATTTTAGAAATGCTTGAGGTTATATGAAATATCTTAAAAACGAGTGCTGATAAAAACATTCTGTCTTCGGATTTGAGTTTAGCACATCAAAACCATGAAAAAAGTATAGTTTTGTTCCGGCAAATGAAAAAAAACCTTGTGGACCAACAAAAAAATGAGAATACATTAGCTTTAACTTATAGTAGGCGCAGTAAATGTTCCTTTCAATTTTTAGTCCAGTACTGAAAACTAGATGCAAAAACGTTTCTTGGTTTTCGAGAAAACTGAATTTAATGTGGTCAAGAATAGGTTTCTAGCTCTAAGATAAGCTAGAGAATTTTTTTCTAGGTTTTACCGGTTTCTTTGATACAAATGTAAAGTCATTTTTTAGAAAATTGCCCCTTCAGCCTGAAGGGGCAGTTTGATTGTTGACCTAATCAACACGTTCTAATAGTTTGATTTATCTATGGTATGGGTAACATTCAGAATCTCTTTACCCTTTACCTACATCACGGGAAAAAACTGTACAGCTGGACATGGGGCCCATTTGGACCCCCTAGAACCTACATCACGATGACGATACCCTCTACAACTTCAAGCGAAAAAAAAATTATTACTAACAAAAATATAGTTTTTTTTATTATAATTTCAGTAGTGGAGTCCAAATGGCCAGGTGTATTTCGAGAAAAAATTCGCAGAAAAATTCTGTAAAACTCTAATTATCATAAAAACATAATAAATGAATAGAAAATTCATTTTTTTCACTGAATATTAATCTCAAGGCAAAAAAATAACAAACAAAAAAGTTATGAGCCTTCAAAGATGCTCTGGGGTTCAAACGAACCCCATGATGTAAAGGAGAGGGTTAATATACTTAAAAGTTTTACTATATACATTTTTTCTACGAAACGACAAGGTTACTAGACTATTTGGTATGATTTCTCGGAGAAGAAAAGAGGTATTAAAATTTTGTTTCAATTTTCCTGTAAAATGTAAAATGACTTCAAAAATATTCAAAACCCGATTTTGTAACGAGAATATCTCAAAAACTAAAGCTGATAAAAACATTCTGACTTCAGATTCCAGGAAAACCCATCGAAAGTTTTTAGAAACACTTGTTAAAATTTGGGGAAAAGACCGTTTTGACTGGTATTAATTATTGTAACAACATCTCCAAGAATCAGAGTGTGTGCAATTTCATGCGGCCTAGAATGTCGTAAAGGTATAACTGAGCCATTTATAACTATATTTTTTAAATCGTTTTATATTTAAGTGCTTTGAAATGTACAATTTTCGTTTTGTTTTTTACGACTTTCCAGTTTCCACGTATTTTATAGTATTTTTCTTCACTTTCTTCGAGGTATTTTACGCTTTTTCTCGCAGCAGGTACCTACTAAGATTTTTTATTCATGACTTCACCACGGTATTCCGCTATCTTTCACTAGAATTTGTTTGCTTTCCTCTTAGGCATTCCACTTCTGATAGAAGATAATAAAACAAAACTATTTTTCTATGATTTTCTGTCTTTTACGTGTATAAATTCTATTCTCTAAAATCATTCATTTAAAATAATTGAAAACATTTTTAACAGAAATCCACTGAATCTTTTACCTTACTGTACTCTGTATTGTAAATATTTTAACGAAAAGGTTGTTGCCTTAAAGGTAAATGGTGTCAATGCTAGCAAATATACTAACCTGTTGTAGTTAACCAAAGATTTCGGACATTTTTTGGTTTGTGTCTCGGATAGTCAGACTCGAAAACCTTGGTTCAAAAAGTAGAAACTTATTTATTGCACAAACCACTCACATCAGTTTAATATTATTCCGTTAGAGAGCGTTTCACTTTCCTACTAGATTACTATAATATCTTAAATCTATTACAATTGAATAATTTAAGAGTGAATTTGAATTCTCATTTTTAGTGTTTTGTTTCCATGCTAAACATTCGAGTCTTTATTAGCTATTTGTTCCTGGTCTAAGGTTACTTCCGTAGTGCTTCTTGTTGCTTGGCTAAATCTTGTAATGGTATTTACATCTTCAGCTTGAAACCTCTCACCTAGTAGTCCTTTTATGATTTTTTTGACTGATTCCCGAAATCCATTATGCCACCAAGCATAAATAATGGGATTTAACAAACTGTTGCACAATCCAAGCAAAGCCAATGGATTAGCTATCGCTACCCGAAGGCTATCACAATAATCTGGGTCGGAGTTGGGGCCGCACATTGCATACAGCATCGATGCAATAAAATAAGGAAACCACGTTACAAAGAAGGCTCCAGTTGTGAGAAGAACAATTTTAATGGCTTTCCATTTGTTTGCACTGTAAACTGAGAGACCAAGTTTAGGCTTCTTTTTTCTGGAAGATAAAATAAGTCTGAAATGAAAGAATCTTCACATAATATTTCTCTCGCGAATACCTTCGGAAACATTTAAATATTGATATTTCATTTTTACTTGAAACTTCTATTTCTTCTGGCAAGTAAACGACATTCGGAGTGTCCAATGACCCAACTGAAGTTTTCGAAGAGGAAGAGGACAATCCCCCTCGAAAGAGGCGTAAGCCTCCAACTTGTGTTCCTTGATTTCCAATTGAGGCCCGATGCAGGAAAGATATTCTTACAAGAGCGTGCTTCAAAATTATGCTATAAAGTATAATTATCAGGCCCAATGGTACCATCCCAATAGAAGTCGTAAAAAGTACTAATTTCGGAGGAACCAACACAATAAACCAACAAAGCTTTCCGTTGTCCGTAGGGTTCCTCAGTCCAAATGCAGGAAGAAAGCTGATTACTCCCGACAAAAGCCATATAGCTAGGACCATTGCATGTGCCCGTTGCGAGGAAATATATCGCTGGTAGTGAAGTCCATACAAAATGTACAAATATCGGTCGATTCCGATGAGTCCAACGCTATACACGGACACTAAAGTCGAACACACCGTCATACCTGTAAAACTAGAAGTTTAAAATTAAGAAATCTCTAGATGATCCTAAGCTTCCGCTTTGCTCACCTATACTTATGCAGCAAACCATTTCGCTCTGCAATTCATTGGGGTAGTATTGGAAGGCAAGGGTGGTTGTTCCAATTAATAAATCCGAAAGGGCTACATTTCCCAAAAATATATAAGTGCTTCGAGGTTGTTGTCCTGAAATCGAAGGAAATTCATACAATGCCCATAGTGCTTGACCATACATATTACTGTTATTAACCCTTATATTGACTTACTTTTGTGCAGAATAAGCCCACTTGAGAGGACAATGATTGAATTTACAAGAATTATAATGGAACACAAAATCGGAATGAAGAGGTTGTATAACTTTAATTGAATCTCAAATGCCTGCGGATGAGTTATATTAATTTCCTCTTCCAGACGCTCCACAATTGTTTCCTCTTCCATGATGATTAGGACGATAGGTTATCGATAGCTACAGTCCTTGTGTTTTAGCTGCTTTCATGCGTTCAATTGATTTACACTTTGATGAGTTTTTTTGTTTTTGTTTTCCAGTTTTAAAATAATTCTAAGACAGGAGTTGAATTTATGTACTGGAAATCACAGCGACCCTTTAATAGAAAAAAGACAATTTGAATATTTATGCAGGAACTTTTTGTAAGAAAAAAATAAATGAAAATTAAACTTATAAGTTTTGTTCGGGTGCACTGAGACCCTGAGGTGCTGGTTAAATTAAGTTCCTTCGACGTAGTCGTTCAAATATTTTAAGCAATAAAAAAACGTAAACACGTTTAATTCTTAACATTTTGTGACAGTCCCCGGGTTCAAGAACATTCAGTTCAGTTCAGTTGAGAGGTTGAGATGCTCTGATTGGCCAACGGTCACAAAAAATTGAACTTTTTCAGATTTTTTGTGACATTTGGCCAATGAGGGCGTCTCAACTGAATTAAAATGAATAAACTTTAACCCGGGGAATCCCATACACTTCTTGTAGGGAAAAGTAATATTTCGAAAGTTGTTTTTTTTTTTTTTAAGTTTATAAGTTTTCAAATTCATAAAGCCAATATGGGTTGATTTTCTTTAAACCCTGGTATCTCTCCATTTTTTGACACTCTGCAGATAAATTTTGCACCAAAATTGACTGTAATCAATTCAGAAAAAATATACTTTTTTCTCAAAAACAGGTCCTACGATTTCGATAAAATCATGTTCTCCTTTTTTCTCAGCACATTGTAGGTACTACAAATTATGATCTGCTCATGACTCATGGGTCCTTTCCCACATCCAAGTGAATACGGTTTATTTACTTACTTTAAATGGGGCCTACAATTTATTAAGGATGGATTCCGGTCTAAACCATAAAAGCCTCTCCAGCCACCTATTTCCTAGCCCTTTCCTTGGTGCACATTAAGTTGGTTAAGGTAAGTCAACACTTAATAGCGCTACCGAAAATCAGCCATGTTGTCAATCGGGGTTGGTTACGAAAACTTGTTAGGTTATTGCGTCGATGTACATACGTGCCAGCTCCACTCAAATCGTTTACTTTTCTATCTTGTCTTGACAACCTTCACGCCGCTTCTAAGGTCCTCTATAGAGTCTCGTACTCGTACTGATTCTTAAAGAGAGTGATCTAAGAAACAGCGTGCAAGCACATTGTTAGGCAGGTTTCATGAGACCGGACCGGTTCACCTTATCTAAAACTTTTTTAAACATCAAAGATTTTCGTGATTTTCTCACTGACTTTTACGGAACAGCGGAAATAATCATCCTGTAAAAGCGTGAATGTTTTTGATTTAATGATCGCTGGTCGATTTGCCTATTAGGTGGGTTGGGTTTTGGGTACCTACACAAAATAGCGGAAAATACTTTATACCCGATGTTTTCGAGTAAGTATCTAGTACTTGGTACAATTCTGAGATTTTTATGCAGGCAGGGCACTCAATTGTGCCGAGTATTTATTCACTGTACATGTTCAATGGGCATACTTTTCTCCGACCAAATTCTTCAAATGAGTTGATGAATTTGCTTTTTTGTAATTTTCCGCTCCATTAACCAGTTCTTCTAGGTCAGGTGGACGGACATTTTAACCATCATCGTCTATCCAATTTGAATGGATTGTTTAGATCTTCGTTCTGCATAATAGCGTATTATCGTCTGTTTTTACGATTTATTGTAGAAAAGTGTTGTTTTTAGACCTACAGCACCGACTGCAAATTATCTCATTCCATCCGTATTCCCAATTTCATTACGGCCGGCCTGCTTCTGTTCTGGGCTGATGTCGAGATCATTTTATATTTTTAATTTCGGGAATTTTCTCTGCAATAGCATCCCTCAATAGATTCTATAGATTGCTTTTCGTGCTTCCTCTTCTTTAATCTTAAAAGTCAGCGTTGTTGTTTGTTTGCATGGGCCCCCTTCACACTTAATCGTTGTATCAGAGGTGGCACTTCTGCTGATGGTAGGTTGGTTATGATTCCACTGCTCGACAATACTTGGTGCTCTCGATGGGTTAAACGAAAGAGAGACACGATCAGTAAAAGTTATGAAAGGCTTTTGCCATAAAAGTTTGCTGACCTTGAATTTTTTTACAGTATCTTTGTGGTGTAATAGATATCCGTTTTTAAACTCTAGCTCTAGTAGTAATCTGAGTCTATATTGTCTTCTTGAAACGCTTGGATCTTCGGGACGCTGGATGAATACCTGGTTCCTGGTGTCTTTTTCACAATAAACAATTTAATCAACAGTTTGGTAATCTGAAAATCCAATTCCCCTTGTGAATATTGGGGAGTGGGAGTAGTTACATGACATGATGATATTCCAGACCATATCTGGAGGTATTATAGTCCCGGAAGATCTTCCAACCCTCGAACCAACAATGCACTCCTTTCTGTTCTTGCCGATTAAGTAACCATAAGCTGATTATCACGTTGCGTTTTTGTAGTTCGGGCACTTCATAAGTGTTTTCCGAAGGTCGAAGAACACTTCTTTGGATTGATTATAAATATTACTTTTTTGTTGAGGCATTGTCACACATAGGTATAATGTTATTTAATTTGGTCGTGAGGTATATCATTACAAATATAGGTCCTATTGTGAAGAGCTATATATGTACTATTTTCGTACTTTTCAACTTTGTCAATACCTACACTAAGCTACAGCTTCATCATTGTCAGCCAGTTAACCGCTCTTTATAAGTCAATGCTCAGAAATTCGTTGTATGCATAAGTCCATAAAACGTATTAAGTGCTAACCAAATAGTTCCACTTAAATAGACCTAGTGACACTACATTACCGTTTATTCCATTGAGAGAATTTATCGGCATCCGTCTCATTTATAGGACTGATTCAGTAGTATACATATTTAATTGTTTCTATCTGGCAGCACCCTCCAGGTGATCAAGGAGGGGTTTCCAAATGTATCCAAAAACCCTACTCAAGGAGGATTTTCCACAACTTTAATGGGCCATTGTCCTTTTGTCACTCATGCCAGGTTACCGAAAGGTAATCTTGCCAATTTATTCTAAAACCACTGGTTCCTTAAGAGGCCGTGATCGATTGCTATTTAGTAACTCTTTAGTGGCCCTACGAACTATACTCTGAACTATGACGTTTCAGACACTCGTTTCAGTTTCCAAACAAACATCCTGTTACCTTAATACGTCGCGTCGTTTTGTCACTGAAGGAAAGGAATGTAGTCTTCCCAAATGGAATGGTTTCTCATCGACCATCAGCTGCACTGGAGACCGACCAACCAAGTTAAAACCACAGAATACCTCTTTTTATTTCTCCTCACCTTTTTTTTTATTTTCCGAAGTACCTTATAAATTAAAAAAAAAAGGTAAGATACTTTTTACCGAATATCTCGAGAACGACTAAGCGTACAAAAAATTATAAGGAAATTTTTTCTTAGGAAATTGAATTATCTTCCATTCTTGTGAAGAATAATTTTTCGTATGATTAATATTTTTGGAGTTAAAGGGCTGAAGAGAAAAAAGATAAATTTTTGCTCATTTTATTTCAAAATTTCCCAATTTTTTGAGCGCCGGTAGAGGGCACCATTTCTCAATACTTTTACGTATGAAGACATAGATAATCTAATGAGGCAACTTTTTAAGGCTATTCGAATACGAAAATCGAAAAAAGTGATTTGACGCTCCATTCTATTATACAGTGCAACTTTATGGAGAAAGTCATTCCACGCAATCAAAATATGGAGCAGAAATGATAACAATATTGCATACATGAGCAATGAGCAGGCATTCGTACGATGTATTTATAACATATAGTTTCCATGTATGTATATTCACATATTATGTAGAAGATACAATGACCAATTTTGATATCACTTTACTTCACTATAATACACTACACATAGAAGTATCTGCAGTTGATTGCTTCCCTTCAATTCATTATCTTCATGAATTAATCAAACACTTGATCCTGTCAGAATCCTAACCATCCTTTTGTTTGGTATAAGATTATTATATAATAAACAGTTAACTTTAATGATGTCCACTTTTCATGCTTTCCGGTTTGCTACACATTATGAGAATTTGTGTGAGTTTCAAGTGTTATCTTGTTATCTATGTTCAACATTCAAACCTAAATTGTGATTAATATCGAGTAGGGGTACGGGGGTACCTGACCCAAAGATTTTTGCTTATCTAATGCTTAAATTTTTAAATATTAGGGTAATTTCGTTTTTGGACCAAAAATAACGGTACCTGTCATATACCGATTTTTGATAAACTCATTTTTCTGTTCCTACGATTTTGAATTAAAAAATCATCAATGGTCAGTTTTTTAGACAAGGTCTATCTTTAAATGAAAACCATTTTTTTTTCAAAAACAGATATTAACGGTACCTGCCATAGAACCGTTTTTTAAAATGCTTTTTTTCTCCTTTATAAATCAATCTATTTCAACCTTTTTGTTTACATGGAAGCTTTGAAATTGCCGTAATAATGCTTAGTAAAAAAAAATTTTTAAAATTATTATTTTGGATTTTTAAAAAAAGTTTGAAATATTTTTTTGAAAAATTATTTTTCTCTAAAACTATTCAATATTTTTTTTCAAAATTTAGTTTTTAGATGTTTAAAAATTAAATCTTTAAAGTGGCGTAGCAATTTTTTTTTTTATGAAAGCCCTTACAAAATTTTAAATAGAAAAAATATTAAAAAAAAAAACGGCTCTAACGATTTTCCAATTTTTTTTTTCTAAAAATGTATCATTTTAGAAGTAATCAAATTGCATAATTCGTTTTGAGGTTGAATTGATTAAAGAAGTTGTTTTAGTCATTAGAAAATCGAATATTATGTTTTTTTAATATTTTTTCTTAAACTTCAACTTTTTAATTAAAACGGCTTAACATATATAGTAACTTTATCTACAAGAGCAAGTACGTTCGATCCACTAGTACAATTTATTTCTTTATGTTAGACTAACTTTGTATCGCAAATCATCATTAAAAAAAAATATATTTTTACTTGCTCTATAGGGCAAGTATTGGTTTCGTGTCAAAAAAAATTTTTGAGGTAGTCAGGAAAAGTGGTTTTGGTCATGCCGTCCGTCGGCCTGTGCGTCTGTGCGTCTGTGCGTCTGTACGTCTATGTGTCGATCTGTACACTTCTCCACTGCCAAAACGGGTGATTTGATTTTCTTCAAATTTGGTACAGATGATTTTAACGTAATTTCGAAAGTTTTTTTTTTGTTTTTGAATATCTCGTCTAGAAATAATACCTCCTATATAACGGTTTTGAGTTATTGAGTTTTTCTTGAAAACGGCTCTAACGATTTTGTTAAAAATTTGTGTATGTATTATGTTGAGTGATTATAACAAAACGGAATTTTTAATTTTTCTTAAAAAACTCGAACATCGGTGAAACAGCGTTGCCGGTTTTTTTTACAATTTTTTTTTATTTTTTTTTTTTTTTTTTTTGTGAATATCTCGAAAGTGGTTAAAGCGATTTTGACTAAAACTTTTGCACATATATTTTATATCACTTTAAAGAATCTAATTAAGTTTGAAAAAAAAAATATATGTATTAATTAAAAAACTAAAAAGTTAAAATTATTTTTATTCTTTTTGCACATATTCATTTGATTATGGGTCAGTTAATTTTTTTCAAAATTTAGTGGGAGTTCACTGTGGCGTATGCGTAACATTTATTTCAATGGAAAAACAGTTTGTAAAAATTCGTGTCGTTGACCTCTAATTGCTCAATCGAACCAATTTATCTCTTATGACCATCTTCTCAAACCATGTCTTAAGAAAATAAAATTCACGAATGGGTCGCACTTACTTTTACAAGGAATTAAAAAAAAAAAAAATAAAATCCATTACTAAAATAACATAAAGAACTACTTGGATTGTTTTAAACCAAACTAAGTCAGCCATTTGATCTGTTTAAAGAAGATAATTTTTAGAAAAAAAAATTGAAAATCGTTAGAGCCGTGTTTAAAAAAATTAAATTTGTAAATATAAAAATTCTAAAATCTTATTTAAAAAAAAAACTTGGTATGCCATTTGCAAGAAAATATAAATGCACATCTAAAACCAAAATTTCAAAAAAATACAGTGGATTTTTCAAAAAAAAAAAATTTAAAGATTTTTAACAATCCAAAAATTGTTTTTTTTTGAAAATTTTCATATCAAATAATTTAAAGTTTGTTAAGAAGCTTCTGTATAAGAAAATCATCAAAATTGGTTCAGTCCTTTAAGAGAAAGTCAAAAATGAAAAAAAAAACAGTTCTATGTTTTAGGCTATAGGACGGCTCAAGAAAAACAAAGCCCCGGGAGCCGATGGCATACCAGCCGAATTATTCCACCAGGGTGGGCCAGCCTTACGTGAAGCCATTCATCATATCATAGTGCACGTATGGGAGCATGAAGACATGCCAGAAGACTGGCAAAAAGGTATCATATGCCCCATGCATAAGAAGGGAGATGTCACAACGTGCAGCAATTATAGAGGTATCACGTTGTTGAGTACCGCCTATAAGATACTCTTCTCTATCCTACAAGACCGGATAACCCCATACGCTAAAACCACCTTAGGCAGGCGATGGAAAAATGTCTAGAATTTAACATCTTAACATACCAGCTGTTTATAGACTTTAAAGCCGCCTATGATAGCATAGCCAGGGTAGAACTTTACGAAGCCATGAGAGAATTCGGCATCCCAAATAAATTGACACGACTATGTAGGTTGACCAGGACCAACGTTACAAGCCAAGTTAAAATAGCCGGATTGCTATCCAGACCAATCAACATCTTTAATGGACTCCGGGGA
The DNA here is from genome assembly GCA_948107695.1 of Meliscaeva auricollis. Classification (NCBI taxonomy): domain Eukaryota; kingdom Metazoa; phylum Arthropoda; class Insecta; order Diptera; family Syrphidae; genus Meliscaeva; species Meliscaeva auricollis. Next base: position 73,919,990 of record OX403616.1, on the reverse strand, counting down.
TGGTTTGGCCTGCCTCCTCTTCAACCTGGCGTTGGAGAAAGCAATCCGTGACTCTGGCACGGCAACAAGAGGGACCATCGTCAACAGGTCCAGCCAGATACTGGCTTACGCAGACGACATCGACATCATCGGAAGAACCGAACAAGCTGTACACAATTCCTTCATCCAGATCGAGCAGGCGGCAAATCTGGGGCTGCACATTAGTGAAGGTAAAACAAAGTACATGGTGGCGTCGAATGCGAGAAGAACAGTTGGTCAAACAATCAAGGTAGCGGAGCACGAATTTGAAGTGGTGCAATCCTTTAAATACCTTGGGTCAACAGTAGCAGCCGATAACAACATAGAAGAAGAAATACGCGGGCGGCTTCTCAAATCCAACAGAGCCTACTACAGTCTGTCAAAGCTATTCAAATCCAGAAATCTAACCATAACTTCAAAACTGCTGCTGTACAGGACCATGTTCCTGCCAGTACTCATGTATGGATCCGAGACTTGGGTGCTTAGCAAAAGGCACTGTGACCTCTTAGCCGCGTTCGAGAGAAAAGTCTTACGGAGAATTGTTGGCCCCATATGTGAGGAAGGACGATTCCGGAGACGGTACAATCATGAGTTGTACGCAATCTACCTTGAAGCAGACATAGTGACAAAAATTAAGCTCGGTAGACTCCGGTGGGCAGGGCACCTAGCTCGTATGAGCGAAGAGGAACCTGCTCGGAATATCTTTTGTGGTACATTCTATGGTAGACGGCAACGTGGTAGACCATGCTTGCGCTGGAGAGATGGCGTAGAGCAGGACGCCCGAAGCCTTGGGGTGCGCAACTGGATGGCGGTGGCTCGAGACCGGGATATGTGGAGAGACTTGTTCAAAGCGGGTAGGACCGGACCCCGGTTGTCGAGCCGATGATGATGTTCTATGTTTTACAAACATTTCTTTAATTTTAGATGTATGGTTCTACTATCAAAAGTAGACACATAAATTTTAATAAAAATCGTTGGAGCCGTTTTTGAAAAAGTTAACTTTTCCTAAATGGTCATATGTCAGGTAGGTACCATAAATTTTTGTCCTAAAAATAAATTCAATTTTCCCTCTAGGGGAACTCTTAAATAAAATAAAACAAAATAAAATTAAATTAAATAAAAAAAAATAAAACAAAACAAAATAAAATAAAAATGCACCTTTGACCCTTGCTGAAATATTCTTGATTTGCTCAGTACGACGATGGAAACAGAGGCTGTAGTTTGACAAAAAAAGTTATGTTCGCTTTGGTTTAACCTTCTCTGGTTTTTTTTTTCACTGACAGAGAATTCTTGCACTTAAACATAATGTTGTGACTCATTATTCCCTTGGGACATAAATCGTTCAATCTTATTATAAAATTATGGATGAAATAGGGCGAGTCCATGTGAAAAATTTTTTCTATCAGAAGCAAAGTCAAGTCGCTGTTAAGTTTAAGAAGACAAAAAAATTTCTCCATCATGATGAGATATTACTTAAATCACATAGAAAATTCCTAAGACTCATTGATTTAAAATAATATTCTTAATGAAATTCCATAAGCACTCCGCATTTGTATGACTTAAAATATATACTTGAATAAATTTTTCTTTAGTTATATTAAGTCTAATGCCTGATCACTCACTTCAATATATCTATAAGGCCTCTCCCTTCATAGAACTCCTCTGGTTAAACAGAGTAGAGGTACTCATCTATGCTTATACTATATTAGAGTGCACGGACTTAACTTATCATGGGAGAAATAGAGATGATAAGGTGGACAATGAACGTTGGAAGACGTACGAACGGCCGACGACGACGACGCAGAGAAGTGTATTCAAACAAAATCCAGAAATGAGGGAAAATTAGCTTCATAAAGCTTTTGACAGCAAACAAAAATCAGTCTTGCATAAATAGCCTCATTGACTGGCCTTAAAGGAATTCCGTTTATTTAAACATGCTTCATGATTTCAATTCTACCCCCCCCCCCCCCCCCCCCCCCAAAAATGGCCTCACCACCAGTGACATTCGTCTAGTCTAAAGATATTTTTGTACTTTTTGTTTCTTTTATTACTTGTGATTTTTTATTGAACTTTTAAGGTGATGTATGGGCTAGAAAAAAAAACTTAAATTTCGTTACACTTGGTAACTGATTTTAGCAGATCTCTTTCAAAAGATGGGCATTTTAGAGAGAAAAGCTTATTATTCTCAAGATATTATGATCCTATGTTTCGAGCCAAAATATCTCTTAAAAGGGTCTAACCTTACTTAATAACTTTTAATAAGCCAACAAAAATGAAGACAAATCAATTAAATATTTTTTATGAGCAAGTTCATTGGACGCTGTCTTCCACTTTACATAATTTTTTTTTTTTGTATTATTATTCATTTGTGTGCACTGTTCGTTGATTGAAAATTGAATGTGGAATGAGAGTCTTCATTGACTACAAAGACCTTTCGTGGGTGTTTCATATAAACAGCAACAACAAAACAAACAAAAAAAATACCAAAGATACAAAAAATGAAATCGATTCAATATAAAATGTAAATATAATAAAAAAAAACAAACAATCAAAATTCAGAAGACATCATCGTTCGTTGGCCATTTAATGCGGTGAATGAAAGACAGAATAATAGAAGAAAAATCGAATGTCTTTTATGAACAAATTGCGGAAGTAACATTAATAGGAGATCACATTTCCGGTTGTCAAAAGTTCACTATGCACTGAATAAATTATAATGGCCATTTAATTACGGATAACAGAAAAAAAATATTCTCATTATTTTTCATTTACATTTTTTTAATTTTGCTTTTTTTCTGACATAATACCAACTGCCCTGTTTTTACTCCTGACAAAAAACTATTTGTATTTTTTTTTATTTATATTTACTTTCACTGACAAAACAAAAAAATAGCTAAATCTTTCTAAAATACTTGCTATATCACACATTTTGTCTTTTATCTTTTCAATTCTTTTGTCTAACTCGTTGAAAAAGTTAAACCATCAAATTAATAGTTCAAACTAACTCATAATATCTTTTGTAGCACTTTGACAGTAGATTCAAACGGTTAATATTTCATCTTCCTGATCCTTGCCTAACATGGGCATGGTAACATTCAGCGACACCAATCCTGCAAGTGATCCCGTTGACAGCCAAAACCTGAGCTCCCCAGAAGAAATAGCCGAAATAATAGGTAACTTCAAGCCAAAGAAATCAACTGGACCAGATAGAGTATCTAACTTCGTTTTAAAGAGGCTTCCGCAGACAGTGGTGATAATCTTCTTAGCTATCATCCTTAATAACTGCATCAACAACAGCTACTTTCCGAAAAAATGGAAAAATGCAAAAATCGTGGCGATCCCTAAGAAGGGAGCTAGGAACATAATCATCTCCAACTACAGGCCAATTTCTCTTCTGAACAACCCAAGTAAGCTTCTGGAAGAGCTGATACTCAGGAAGCTCAAGAAGTTTTGCAACGATAACAACATCATCCCAGACATGCAGTTTGAAGTATGGGAAAAGCATTCCACACTACATCTGCCCTTAACAACCGCCAAGTCATCGTCGCATGCTTCCTTGATGTTAAGAAAGCGTTCGACAGCGTATGGATTAAATGCCTTGGTCATAAACTCAACATACTGGGCTTTCCTTCCGCACTAATAAAAATAATATTTTCTTTTCTCTCTTCCAGAAACTTTTTCGGTCAACTAGAAAGCCACAAATCAACAGTGAAGTGTATCAGAGCTGGAGTTGCTCAAGGTTCAAAACTTGGTCCGTTTCTCTACAGCATCCTTAACTCCGACCAACCGACTGCAAGTGAATGTGAAAACCTGCTCTACGCCGATGATTCACTTACATTCGAAAAGTTGAGGTGCATATCCGGAAACTATTCGAGTTCTACAACAAATGGGGTATCCGAATCAACTCATCGAAATCGGAACTATTGTGCCTAAGACGAACAGGAGGGCGAGGCAGTCATTCGGCTGGAAACTGTAGAAGCATAACACTCAAGCTCCCAGATGGAACTAGATTGCCAGCCAAAGCTAAATTTCTAGGCATCAACTTTAACGAGCTTCTGAGATTCAACTAGCACTCAAGGGATGTGCTGAAGAAAGCAAACCTGTCATTCCATCGCGTGTACCCCTTGATGAAAAGAAGAACCGGACTGAGCCAATATAAAGGGTTTCCAATAAGAGGTGTTATTTTGAATTTATTGAGAATATTGCTGTTGTAGCCCAAAATGTTGAAGAAAACCCAGGTTTGTCCATTCCTCGTCGTTCTTTGGAATTAGGCATTCCACAAACGTCATTACACCGTATTTTGCATAAAGACTTGGGTCTTAAGGCTTATAAAGTTCAGTTAACACAAGAACTCAAGCCGACTGATCATCAACAACGTCGTGTCTTTGCTGATTGGGTCCTTGAAATGCATGAAAATGAACCGGAATTTCATCGAAAAATCATCTTGACTGATGAGGCCCATTTCCACCTCGGAGGCTACGTCAACAAGCAAAACTGTCGCATCTGGGGCTCGGAAAACCCAAGAGTTATTGTTGAAAAGCCTGTCCATCCTCAACGCGTGACTGTTTGGTACGGTTTATGGTCCCGCGGGGTCATTGGACCTTACTTTTTCGAAAATGAGGCTGGAGCAACAGTTACGGTCAATGGATTGCGCTATCGAGAGATGATTAATGATTTTTTATGGCCTGAATTGGATGGTATTGATCTGGACAACGTTTACTTTCAACAAGACGGCGCTACGTGCCACACAAGCAATGAAACCATCGATCTTTTACGGGAAAAGTTTCCAGACCGTGTTATCTCTCGAAGAGTTGATCACAAAGATCTCGGTTCTTGTGATTTAACACCTTGCGACTTCTTCCTTTGGGGCCACGTGAAAGATAAGGTCTACGCCAACAGCCCAGCGTCGATTCAAGACCTCAAAGATGAAATTCGTGAGACTATCGAGGACATAGGGCATCCACTTTGCGATTTGGTTATGGAAAATTTCATGAAAAGGATATGGTCCTGTAAGCGTGGTCTTGGCGGCCATTTGGCTGATGTTGTGTTCCATTATTAACGGCATACCTTCTTCTTTATAATGAAATAAACATCCGATCATTTATCTCCAAAAATGCCATTTTTCTTTGAATATCAAAATAACACCTCTTATTGGAAGAGCAGCTCCTTAGACCAGTCATCAGCTACAGCTTTCCAGTATGGTAAATGGGGGCTGAAAACCGTGATTTGATGTACATAATTCGACGACGAATTCACTTTATCTTAATTATTTAAGATAATCAATTTTGCAGGCCGGTTTAGTTCGCTGAAAAAGTTCTAATCTTCAGTTCTTTTCATAAAGTCATCAGGGGAGGAACACACTTCAAAGTACAATGTAACCCGGCTATTTATATTCGCACACAAGATGTAACTTTTCTAACATTGTTAATTCTAAAAGTTTAATAAATAAAAATATTAAAACAATGAAAAGCAATCGAAAATAAAAAAAAAAAAAAATAAGATCTTAAAAAGCTTGGAGTAAAGAGGGCACTTTAAAAAAGAATGTAACGAAAAATTGTTTCGGAGAAATTTTGTCTAACGCGTGTACTTCATCTCGATGGAAATATTATTTAAGTTTCTTTAAAACACAATAACAAGCGATCTTACCGTAGGAATATAGTGTTGTTGAACAGTAAAATATTATAAATGCCAAACTGGTGATACTTAACAACAGCTGTCAATAAGTAACTTCAAATAAACAGTCAATACTTACTTGTTCAAATAATCCAATCAAAACTGATGCAATTCAAAATATTTTAACATCTTATAAGTTAAAGAAGTAATAATCACCATGCACTCAAACACTCAGTCAAAATGCCTTTTAATTATTCGATGTCCACTTTCAACACTTTCAGGAATTATATTTTTTATATTCTATACTCGCAAAAAAGTGTAATCCGACGTGAGATGCATTTCTGAACAAAATTTAAAATGTATGATGATTGATGAGTATTGTCTTGAAGTGTAAATGGATAGATTACCAACAGTACTACCTTTTCATTGATACATTAATTTACGATATTGTCAGGCCTATCGTAGTAGGTTATCAAAGGTATCCATCGCAACTTATCTATACATAAATTCTAAGCTTCAAATTAGGTGTAAAGATAACACATTAATATTGCGAGTTGGAAATGGCGTATATGTAGTGTAGTTAATGGCATAAAGACTTAACCGATACTGAAGAGGTATTAAATGTCAGCTTGTCAGCAATATTATTTAAATGACAGTATCGCAGATTTTGGTAACACCTGGGGGGGGGGGGGAAGCTTTCAGGTGCGACTGTTTTGCTTATCTGTTTGTGTTCGTACGAATGTATGAATTGAGTGACAAGCATATTGACTTTAGTACTTGCTTGAACTTTCTAAGCAAGCAATGCTTGCTAATTGCTGGTTATTGAAATGGAAGGGTGGCTATAATTATTGGCACTTACATTGTTTAACGTACTTATTTTTATGTTTATCAATTCAGAGCCTAGTGTGAAAGATAAAAGGTTAACATTTTGAAGCTTTTTTATAAAAGGCTGAGGTAAGCTCGGACATCGGTCCCAATGAAGCAACAAACTTAGGCTTGAAGGATAAAGTCTCCCAGAAATGTAAACACTTGTTTGTTTTAAATTTCGATTTTCAATTTTAATTTTTATTCAGTTTTCTGATTTTATATAATTTTCACCTTTTTATTAAAGTAGTTTGGTTGTTAAAAAACAATAACAAAGTATTTCATATATTATGTACTTGTCCAAAGAGTCTCTTGAAGAGGAACCCCGAGGAATGACATTTGGGATTCGATACGGAAATCCTGAATCTGAATGTCTCTGAACAATTTCCAGAGCAAGAACCTATCGGAACTCACTTAAAGTGTCCCTGATACACAAAATAGAGAAAGCTACTTGCGGAACTCACCAATGTCCAAAGAGACCTCGAAGAGGAACTCTAAGGAAATTTCTTTCGGAATTTTGGCAAAACCCTGAATGCTTCTGTACAATATACAGAGAAAGAACCTTTTGGAACTCACCTTAAGTGTTCCTGGCATCAAAACTAGAGGAAGAACCTTGCGGAACTCACCAATGTCCAAACAGACCTCGAAGAGGAAATATAAGGAAACCCTTATTGTCTCTAGACAATACCCAGAGAAATAACCTTTCGTAACACTCCTCAAGTTTCCCTGGCACACAAACTAGAGAAAGAACTTGGCGGATCTCACACTTTTGCTCAAAGAGCATCTCGGAAGGCGGTCTAAGGAAAGTTCTTTTGCATTCCTAAAGAAACCCTTAATTTTGTTTTTCAAAACCAGGGAGAACCTTGTGGAACTCAACCAACCAACTCAACAGCCACTATGACGGAATCAGAAGAATTTTTTTCTCAAACTTCTTGCCTCTACTTGTGAAATTCTCAGACAAGATTAGTTGCGAGTTGTAAGGACATCGCAGTTAGTTAATAATGTACAAAATGTACCAACGATTTCATCGGTGAATAGATTGCAAGTTATCAGCTCTCGTGTATGTTGTTATTATTTCTTTTCAGTATCATATTTTATTTCAATGGGCTGCGTTTGGATTTCTTCTTTTTGTTTTTATTTTTTATTTATTAAAATTATATGGCCACCTTTTAGCTTTAACGCAAGCTTTCAAACGTTGTGGGCAGTTGTCTATGGCGGCACGCACTGTCTCGATGGGTATTGATGACGCTGCTTTTACTAGAGCAGCTTTAAGGCTATCCAAATTGCGATGGGGAGTCTTACAGGCCATGTTCTCCAGTTCGGACCACAAACTGTAATCCAGTGGATTCAAATCTGGACTTCCCGAATGTCAATCTGAAGCTTCAATAAAATCAGGAATATTTGATCGAAGACACTCTTGTGTGGTTTTGGCTTTGTGTGCCGGAGCGGAGTCCATCTTTTCCCGTCGAAGAGAGTATTATTTAACAACATCTTGTAGAACATTCTCCTGATACACTTTTGCACCAGTTTTCACAGCTTTTTCGCAAAAATGCAGTGATGTGACACCTTGATGCGAGACCCCCCGCACCAAACCAAACATTACCGAAGCGGGGTGGTGTCCACGCTGCACCCTAGGAACAATTTTGTTCGCTTGTAGTTAAAGGCTTGGAGTTAATAGGTGTCCTGTTGAACGACGATAGGCTTTCATGTGAAGATCATCTCGAATCAACCTTGACATGTATCTGGCGGACAAATCCAGTTCTGTGGACATGATTTTCTGCTTCCGGAGATCATTTCTTCGAATTCTTTCACGCACAGCTTTAATTTTCGCACTCGTTCGAGCGACCGACGCGTCGACGACCACTTCTTGGTCTGTCCTCTACTTTTGAAAGATCACTAAACCGACTAATGGCCCGATAAACAAACATTCGCGATATACCGAGTGGTTTTAAGAGTTCGAAAATGTGATTTGAATTTTTTCCACATTTATGCCAAGCGATTCTTTGACTCCCCACTCCATGTTAACCGATCAAATATTGAAACCAAATTAGCTGCCATTCTTTACTTATAAGAACATGTGTTTCGAAAAAAATAGTTAACCGTATTATTCCTGATGGAAGTTATTGGAAATGTGCTTTGAAATGGTGTAACATAGAATTTATGGCTAGACTAGATAAATATTATCTTAAAAATGGCGAACCGATTTTTTTTTTAATTCGTTTGAAAAATTAAAAAAAAAATATTTTTTTTTTTAAACGGCCCGATAAATTTTTCAAAAAAAATTATAAAAATTTATCGTTATAGAAGAAAAAAGTTTAATCAAAATCCTTTCAGCCATTTTCGAGAAAACTCGAATAACTCAAAAATGTTGTCGTTCTAAATGAGATATTCAAAATAAGAAAAAGAAGTTTCTTAATTAAATAAAAAAGCATCTCTATCAAATTTTAAGTCAATGCGTTCACGCGTTTGGGCAGTGGAAATGTGTGCAGATGGACGCACGGGCGCACAGGCAGACAGATCGACGGACGGTATGACTAAAACCAGTTTTTTGAATGAAAAAAATCTTTACATTTAGTTACAAGCTCCTCGCAAAACTTCCGACTAGAGCTTTTATTAAGTCCTCCTTCTACATTTTTTCTTTACAAATTTAAAATAGAAAACAAAAAATAGTCATTTTTTTTCAATGCTTTAATAATTTAATAATTTAAATTAGATTAATTGTTGGATTGAATAAGAAGTACCTACATATCGAGCAATTAGCAAAGTCTTAAATGCCACCTATTCAAACATTTTTATACGATCCATTCTCAATGCCCAAAATTGTCTTCTGCGAGTTGCTTCATGGAAGAAGTTGGATGAATTTTTGTCTCTTGAAATGTCGATGATTTTCTTTTTGACAGTAATCTCACAAGTAGCAGCTTCGAATGCATTTTCTTGAACGTTTTCCGAATACCAGGATGCCACCAGGCATAAATTACAGGATTCAACAAACTGTTAATTGGGCTTAGCAATGACAATGGATTCCTCAATAAGTACGCTAGATTTGCACAATACTGAAAATGTAGGTCTCTGTCACAAAACGCATACAAAATATATGTCACAAAGCAGGGAAACCATGTGATGGCAAATGCCCCTGTCGTGTAAACAACAATTTTTACCGCCTTCCACTTGTTTTCACAAAAATAGGGAGCTGTTATTTCAAGGGTGCTGCTGCTTGGACCAAACAAAAATATAATATTAGATTATTATAAACCTTTAATAACAACCAATCACTTACATTCTACAGCAGAGTAGACCAAATGATCGAACTCTAGATGGCAAATTGTCATCTGCATGGTTTGAAGTGATTTGTTCTCGTCCACGAAACATACGTAGATCTGCTTCATGAATTCCAACACTACTTACTTTCATACGGGATCTACTGTTTAATGCATTTTTTAAAATAATACTGTAAAGCACCAAAGTGATGATCATCGGGATAACTCCCAAAGTGTGTACCATCAGCCCATGTTTAGGTGGAATTAGACCTAAAAAGCAACAGGGTCCTCCGTTCATTGGAATTCGCCACGAAAATCCAGGCTGAAATCCAAATAATGCACTCACCAACCAAGTCAATATAACCATTAAACGTGAACGATTTGTTGTAATGTATCTGTGGTAGTGAAGGCCATACAAAATATAAATATATCGGTCGATTGCTATCAGTCCGATGGTGAATATAGATGCCAATGAAGCAGTATTGGTCAAACCTATCAAAAAAGATTAAACAGTTTAAGAGCCATTGTTATAAATGAGGTAGTCAATAGTCAAAAATATGCATGCATTCTGAATGGTCTAAAAATTTTTTAAAGAACGCATCTATTCGGTTTATTCAGAGTAAGCTCACTAAGTTTAGTAAATTCACTCGAATTTAACTTTAATCCTTCACTAAAAAACTTAACCTTAGAAGGGTAAAAATTTAATAAAAAAATATAAATAATTTTTGAGTTATTCGAGTTTTCTCGAAAACTGCTCTAACGATTTTGATTAAACTTTTCTATTATGATTTCGTCAATAATAGATTTATTTTTTTATTGAAACTAATGCAAACGATTCTTAAAAAAAAAAAAATGGTGTGCTATTCTAACATAAAAAGTACCTGTATAAAAAAGTATTTTTTAAATTAATTTTGGGTAGCCGAACAAGAAAATGACATTCATTTATTTTTCCAAAGAATCGTTTTCGTTCGTTCTATTTTCATATTTTAGCATAAATATAAATAACGGTAATTTTAATTTTTGAATACTTAAATATTTTGAACAAATATTGTTTTCCTCTTTCCAACGATATATTCTTTGTGTTGATCGGACAAAAAACCATCGAGTAAGCAGCCGCTCAAAGTTTACAAAAAGATGATTTTTCGACCTTTTTGAAAAATTAATTTATTTCAATCGTTCCGTTAAGAGAGAAACAAAATTATTAAAAATACTTTTAAGGTTTCAGAATAAAGATAATGATTTTACAAAACTGTAAAGGTTTGCTGCATAAAAATCGCACGAAAAATGTGAAAGTTGTAAGAAATTAAGTGAATTGACATGACAAGACATTTAAATCTATTTGTGCTAAACTGCTAAATAGGCGCATCCTGAAGAAATATAATCCCATTTGCAAAATAAATTTGAATAATCGTCTGAACTAGAGGAAGATGGTGACTTCTGAATGGGGAAAAAACAAGCGTTTTCATATGTGAGAACGGTTTGCTTTATATAATTTTGAAAAGCGAACTATCGTTTTCGTTTCCAATTTTTGTATGTAGAATCTAGCCCTGATATAAGAGTAAAAAAAAAACTTCTTGATCAATCTAAGTTCAATCTAATGATATTTGTATACAAGAAGCCAAAGAAATTTTTTTTGTTTGATTTTCTTTTGTTAAATTCGTAATACTTTTTGTTTTTTCTTTTTAATGAATAAAAAAAAAAAAAACATTAAGAGAACAAAGCGCTATAAAACAAAAATAAAATACAACAGTAAAAAATACATATACAAAGTCATTCTACTAAAATTCTTACTTATGCTTAAACTGCATGCGAATTCATTATGAAGTTGATGTGGATATAAAGTAAGAAAGAGCTTTGTTATTCCAAGAATCATATCCGCACAAGCAATATTTCCTAAAAATGTGTACGGTGCCCGTGGTTGTTGTCCTTGGTGATGAACCAATGAAAAGATTAAGTTTTCATCAATATGTTTGTGTTTTATTAATAAATACTTTACCTCTTTGTATCAAAATTACAATTGAAAGGATAACACAAAAATTAACCACAATTACTATAATGCAGACAATTATGACTAAGTAATCGAAAAACAAATAAGCGTTTTCATATTCATTTAAAGTCATATTAACTTGTTTGCTGGCTAAGATTTTTTCTGTTGTTGATTCCTCCATTTTTTTTTTTTTAATTTTTTTATTTATGATGACTTAAGTCAATAGAAAATCAAAGCGTTCCACAAATTTTCACAGACAGATTGTCAAATTTTTATTACTAAATTTATTTCGTAATAACTGGAAAAAAAAAACCTCATGGTCGTCCCTAGTTTTATTATTGTTATTTTAGTCTTGAATGCGAGACACTTGAAAATATTAAAAATAATGAAATTTTAGCAAGAAATTTCCAAAATTTTGTGAAATCATCCTTTACTGATAGAATGGTGGTAAGCTACTGAGTTATCTCTTTGATTTAATCAACAAAATTTATCGAAACATAATTTTATTAATCAAATCAAACTCAGTTGTTTTATCTTATCATGTTCAGCTAAAAGTTTAACCAATATCCAAATTAATTGAGTGAAACTCGTCTTGATGTAAGACATGGGTTTTTTTCGAATACTATTATATTTATTTACATATATGTATAGTAGATAGATAGATTGCAATCGTGAATGTAGTCTTGAAAACACCAGTAGGTACTTTATTTCATTTAAAGATTGATATCACTGTGATAGTTGCTTTTCAGACAAATTTATTATATTTTCATGACCATGCTATTTACCATTTATCTTAAACAATGATTTTGTTAAAAATAAAATCCACGACCTGGTCGCACGTACTTGCTCTTGTAGATAAAGTTACTATTTATGTTAAGCCTTTTTAATTTAAAATTTGGAAATGCAGTTTTAGAAAAAAAAAAAATTAAAAAAGCATAAAATTCGATTTTCAAATGACTAAAACAGCTTCTAAAATGAATTTTACCTCAAAACGAAGTATGCAATTTGATTTGTTCTATAAAGATACATTTTTAGAAAAAAAAATTGGAAAATCGTTAGAGCCGTTTCTTAAAAAAAACTATTTTTTCAATACAAAATTTTGCAAGGACTTTTATAAAAAAAATATTGGTACGCAATTTTTAAGATATTATTTATCAACATCTAAAAACTAAATTTTGAAAAAAAATATTGAGTAGTTTTCGAAAAAAATGATTTTTCAAAAAAAAAAATTCAACTTTTTTAAAAATCCAATAAAATAATTTTCGATTTTTTTTTACAAAATATTATTACGGCAACTTAAAAGCATTCATGTAAAAAAACGGTTTAAATTGATTGAGGCATGCAGGAGAAAATCAGAATATAAAAAAACGGTTCTATGGCAGGTACCGTTAATAACGGTTTTTTAAAAAAATGGTTTCCATTTGAAGATAGACCTTGTTTAAAAAACTGACCATGATTTTTTAATCAAAATCGTAGGCACCGTTTTTGAGAAAAATTAGTTTTTCTAAAACCGGTATATGACAGGTACCGTTATTTGGGGTCCAAGAAAAAAATTCAAAAAAACATCTGGGGATATTCTCCAAAAAACGCCACATACCAAGTTTGAAGTTAATCGATCCATAATGCATAACCTGAATGCAAAAACCGCTCAGGGGGTTTGGAAAATTTACAAAAATAAAAAATACTTTAAATCGAAAACATTAACTTGTTTTCCAACAGGAAAACTTTCAATAATGTACCTGCGGCAAAGAAATAAGTCGTTTCTTTAGTTTTTTGTTATATAAAGTTGCATTTCTGAAAATTGGGTGCACTGGCGGACCGAGCGCCATTTTTTTGTGCTATTAAATTATTTTTTGCAAAGAAAAAATGATTTATTTTAAATTTAGTTTTCGAGTTGAAAAAAATATCAAAGGAAAAAAATTAGTTTGGTATTTTAAAATAATGTAGTAGTTTTGGTATTTTTCAATAAAAAAAAATAGAAGACATAAATCATACCCATAGTTTTCAGTTTTTAGTGTTCAGATCAAAAAATAATAAGAGTATCAAATTTTAATAAAAACGAATGAAGAAAAAATAATGTATCGAAAAAACGTAGTAGTTTTAAAAAATTATGATTAAGAATACTGTTTTTGACAGCACAACCCATCGAAAGTTTCATTTTCATTTAATAAGTTGAATGTTTCGCCTTTTATAATGACTTCGAAAAAATACCCAGGAAATAATGGAGCAACAAAATTAAAATTGCCGCAACTAATTAGCAAAACTAATTCCATTTTGATTTGTGAAAGTTGTTTCGCTAAGTTCACACTCATCATTTTCAGTACTTTTTTCGTGAATGGAGAGAGACCCCTCTTCCAATGCTTGAATTTAAATACTCTACCAAATGCCGTCATCATTTCTTGGCGCCACAGTTATCTTACCTACTCTCACAATCATATTATTCAATGCATTGAAATGCTAGTAAATTAGGAAGATTCATGTGCTTAAGAGTACATAACATCTAAACCAATGAACAGGTGCGTGAAGTTAGCACCGCCATAACAAAAATTCAAAAATCTAAGTATGCAGGAAATGCACTTTAACAGTTTCATAGGAAAATCTAAATCGCTCAAAAATGATCATATAGTGAAAAGATTAACACCAATTCAAGGGCTACTTATCACCTTCTCAAAAAAGTGCATATAAAATTTTTAGCCCAACTCCTTCATGGCCAAAACTTATTGTGGATCTTGTGGAACGTATTCCACTCAGCTATCTCTTAGGGCACTTCTAAGAACTACACTTAAAACTCAAAATTTCAAAAATCTAAGTACGTAAGAATTTTTTGCTAATTTGTTGCTTGTGAATAACACTATTCCCGAATTTGTTGCTCCTACCCTTGCCCCCAAAACAATGGCGGTGCTAACTTCACGTGAAGTAAACACCGCCATCATCTAAAATACAAAATTTCAAAAATACAAGTATGCAGGAATTTATTGAGTTTTAGATGATGGCGGTGCTAACTTCACGTGAAGTTAGCACCGCCATGGTTTTGGGGGATATGGGTAGGAGCAACAAATTCGGGAATGCGGCAACAAATAAACAACAAATTCCTGTATACTTAGATTTTTGAATTTTTGTTATGGCGGTGCTAAGTTCACGCACCTCACTTACAATCTAAGATTCAATTTTTTTCTAGTAAACTAAACAGATGGAAAAATAAAACTCTGAAACATACAAAAACCCCTATTAGGGGATCAGTGGTAAAAACTGAACCTCAAAGCAATTGACTTTAAAAAAAATTATAGCGTGATTTATGTATTTAAAAAGTATGTATTATTAATTTTAATAGCGTTTACTTTTAACATAAACTCTATTTGCTTATTAGTACTCACCGCACTTCCATACTCAATTATTTAAAACCTTCAGTCACTTTTAATTGAAACCAACAAAACTTAAAATAGAGTGTTTAAAGAATTTTGTCTTTATTCAACTATTAATTGTTATTCTTTGACTAATATTGAAAAACACTCACTAATCATTATTCGATAAAATTGTTTAACGACTAATATTTTCCCAGTTGATTGTGAAAATTCTCTTCTCTAACTTCCTTCATTGAACAATTTTGACGATTTTTCGAATCACGATATGAACTTGTCGATTTTGGTTGGCAAACTTTCACATTCAACATAGAATACATTTTTTTGACCGCTAACCGAAATCCAGGATGCAACCAGGCATAAATCACAGGGTTTAACAAACTGTTACTTAAATTGAGCATTGACATTGGCTTACCAAGCACATATGAAAGACTATCACAATTCTTCTCGGAAAACGCATAAAATGCAAAGGTCACCAAATACGACAGCCATATTATAAAATATGCTCCAGTTGTGAAGACAATTATTTTCACTGCCCTCCATTTCTTTTCGCAAAAGAGTGGTGTTATTTTCAAAGTGTTGCTGCTTGAACAAAAATAATGCGAAATAATTTATCATATCCGTTTCATATAAATTCAACAATATCACTCACATTCGACAGCAGGGTAGACCAAATGATCGAAGTCTTGCTGGTTGATTTGCTTCCGCACAGTTTGAAGTGATTTGTACTCGTCCACGAAATATGCGCAAATCTCCTTCGTGATTACCAAGGCTGCCAACCGTACTACAATTATTATTCATACGGGACCTGCTGTGCAATGCGTTTTTCAAAATAATGCTGTACAGTACCAATATGATGATCAGTGGAAAAACTCCCAATGACGGCAGAATCATTCCAATTTTTGGTGGAACCAAAACTATTAGCCAGCAGATATTTTCATGCATGGGCTCTCTCGAAGCAAATACCAATGAGAACGCAAACACTGCGCTCACCAACCAAGTAAAAAACACCATCCAATGTGAACGCTTTGTTGTAATGTATCTGTGGTAGTGAAGGCCATACAGAATGTAGATATACCGATCGATTGCTATAAGTCCGATGCCGAAAATCGATGTCAATGATGCTGTACTGCCCAAAGCTGTCAAAAAAAAACGAAAAATATAAGTAAACGGTACGTTAGAACTGGTAATTTCCGAAAGTTGTTGTTAAACTAAACTAGCGTTAGAAGAAATGTAATAAATTATATTTTTGCTTACATATACTAAAGCTGCATGTGAATTCACTATTAAATTGTCGCGGATATAAGGCAAGAAGGAGCTTTGCAATTCCAAGTATCATATCTGCCAAGGAAATATTTCCTAAAAATATGTACGTCGGCCGCGGTTGTAGTTCTTGAAGTGAATATGAAATAAAATTAAAAAATAAGTTTTTATTCATACTCTTGTTTTCAATTCTTCAAAGTTAACTCACCCTTTTGCAATAAAATTCCAACTGAAATGACTACACACAAATTCACAATAATTATAATGATGCATAAGACTGCCACTAAGTAATTGAAAAAATCAATATTTTGTTCATGTTGACCTGAAGTCATATTTTTGTAATAGCTGACTTCGTTTTCTTTAAATGTTCCTTCCATATTTTAATCCCTCTTTGGGAGCTTCTATTACAATTATTTTTTTCCGAAATTTTTAGTAAAAAAAATTCATATCCATTCGATCGTTCGTTATTCGAGTAGTTTTTTTAGGATCAAATTGTAACGGGGGCAAAACTATTTGCATATAATAAAAAAAATCACAATTTTTTAAGATTTTTATTTTAACTCCAGATCGCCCTTTAGAGGCTATAAGTTTCTTATTATCGGTGAAGAAATTTTTTTTCAGAGTTTTATTTTTCCCTTTGCTAAACTTATAAGCGCGAGTGTTGAACGAAAGAAACAAAGAACTCTGTAGTACACAAGTTCCTAGCTTTCTAGGATAGGTTCCGGAGGCTAGCAGACTTCGTAACTGACTCCAATTCCGCTAACGAAACCGACACTACGCCTCGGATAAGGACTGATCAAACGATGACGACTTTTGGCTATTGTACTCGGACAAAGATTGATTTCTGGAATGCATGTACCCTTCTCGACAATTGTACAGAAGGGCCCCAAAACGGGAGATTCCTGCAACTTGAACGAGAGTTCATGCGATACAAATTGGACATCTTATGACTAAGCGAAGTTCAATGGTTGGGCTCGGGCAAATATATATCCCTAAACCGTAACACTGTAATACTCTACTCCGGAAAAGAGCCCGGAAGTGTCCGGGAATCAGGCCTGCCACTTACCAAAACTGTGCACAATAGTCTGATTTCATGGGAGCCTCTAGGAGACAGGATACTAAAGGCAAGGTTTCGGACTAGGGTAGGTCGCGTCACCATCATACAGTGTTACGCCCCAACAAATACCTCACTTCCTGAAGTAAAGCACGCTCTTTATAACCAGCTGAATGTTGTTTACAAAAATACACCACGTGGAGACATCATAATGGTTATGGGAGATCTGAATGCCAGAGTTAGCAATAACAACGAAGGACTGAGGCATGTTATGATAAAGCATGGTGTTGGCGACTGCAACGATAATGGCGAACATTTTGCAGATTTCTGCAATGTTAACCGTCTTGTTATTGGTGGCACCATGTTTGAACAAGAGGTCCATCTATCCTAAGGACTGAGATCAATCAGCAGCAGTGAACCTGTCTCTATCGAAGACTAATGGTGTGCTGTGAAAAATGTGTTTATAACCGGTGGTGAAAGAATAGTCGGCCGGACCAAAAGAAGAAATAGTGATTGGCTAACCGCAGAAACCAGGAAAAAGATCGACGAAAGAAAACAGCTTCGAGCTCGCATGGCAGCTACTCAAGCAGCAAAGTGAAGCGAGCTAGAGTCTATGTATCGTATGAAGATGAGAGAAGTTTACCGTAGCGTGAGACGTGACAAGCGTAACTACATCAACACAATCGCTGAAGAAGCAGAAGAGGCCGCAAATCGTTGTAACAGCAAAAGTGTTTATAGAATCACTAAGGAGCCAACTGGTGTACGAAGCTCAAAACAACATCTGGTGAAAGATGTAGATGGTTCCCTGCTCCATTCGGATGAGGACCAGGTTAGAAGGTGGAGGGAACACACTTCGCTTCGGTATTAAACCGTGAGTTCGCAAGCGATGCGCATACAATACCTGATGACCCGTCCGAAGCAACAAATGCCCGAATCCGCACCACACACTCCAATAGAGAAGAGATCACTGCCGCAATTAAAACACTAAAGAACAATAAGACTGTAGTACTAGACGGTATCCCTGCAGAGCTCTTACAACATCCACTTATCGAGAGAGCTTGGAACTCTGAGTGCTTCTCAGAGGAGTGGAAAAAGGGAATGATCTTCAAGCTCCCGAAGAAAGGAGATTTGATGCAGTGTGAAAACTGGAGAGCGTTCTGCCTGCCGTTGCCAAGAAAGCAGCAAAAATTGTATTAGATCGAATAAAGGAACATCTAGAAGACACACTCGACACCAAACGACAAATAAGTTTAGTGAAATTACATTTTATCTTTACATAAATTTCAAAAATATACAAAAAGGAGGAATTTTACGGTTTGGTAAAAATATTACCTACTTTTTTTATAACTGTTAGAGGTAAGTATATTTGAATGTACTTACATATATGCAAGAATTCTCTAAATTTATCCACTGAACCGTTTCTCTAAATTGATTAACTGATGTTTCCACTCGGGTTTAACAATCCAAGTCAATTCAAGTAAGGCACAAACCAAGTAAGCTCGTCATTATTGAATCGGAAGAACATTTGGTTCGGTTTAAACAAGAATTTGGTTTGTTGCATCACTCGAACTAAACTGAATAGCAGAAGGCGATGCGTATAAGTTGTTCTTTTTCGTTATTATCCACATTCAATCACAGCAATTGATTCATTTTATGTTAATTTTATTCAGTTTCGAACATATTTGTAAGTAAGTTGACTTCCAAAACTACGAAACTGAACCAAAACAAAAATATTCGCCAATTTTGCTCCAAACCCATCAGTGCACCATTTCAATGGAACCAGATTCAAACTCTAAAGATTTGATTTGATTGAAGGGAAGACAAGCATATTAACTTAACTTATTGAGTTTAGGTATTTCAGAAAAGTTTAACGACGACAGAGCCTTTAGCCGAACACTCGTTATGAATACTGGAATATTGACAAAAAGCGTACCATTTAATATTTATCTAAATCTCTTTGTCAAAAAATTACATTTGCAATTGGATAGTGTTAGCAAAAATATGTATAGGTATTTAAAAAACGAGAGAACTGTTTTCACTACAAACTTTAAAAACTTCACCAAATAATCCTTTACTTATGGAATGTTCGTCAACGACTGAATTTATGTGTTTTGAATAAATATACAAAATAATTACGAAATCTAATTTAATCAATCAAATCATACTCAGTCATTTTATCTTATCAGTTAAACCATAAGCATATTCATTATCCAAGTTAATTGAGTGAATCTTGTCTTTCTTACAGAGACATGTTTTAGGCAACTTCTGCCCCAGGCTACGCCAATGCTATTTCTATCTATATCAGCACAAACTGGTCACAAAATCACACTGTTGACAAAATTTGTATTTTTATTGAACTTTAAGTTATACATATGCTTGTTCCTCATATTGGTAGGAATACGCTTATTGATTACACTTTGATTTTAGTAAAAGTCAACATAAACCGAAGTTACATTTCTTTTTAAACTAAATTACCCTTAGACGCGTTTCGCTAGATTTTGTCTACGATCATCAGCGAACTGAACTAATGGTATAAAGTTGACATCTTCATCTTGAAGGTTAAACAGCATTATTGGCTCAGAATGCAAGTCATTACACTCAATTGTAAAAAGTTGATTGTGTTAAAATCAGAAAACAAAACAGAATAAAATGAACGACTGAGTTGCACGTACTTGGTCTTATTATCAAAGTTGCTGTGGACGTTAAGGTCTTTTATACATGATTTTGAAAGTAAATAATTTCATAAGAAATGTAGAAAAAATTTCATTACTTTCATCAAAACTAAACTAACTAACGCCATTTTATTTCTATATTTTTAGAAAAAAAAATTTGAAAATCGTTTTTTGAAAAAATTAAATTTTTATGTATAAAAAGTATCAAAACTTGTTTAAAAAAAAGCTTGGTTTTCAAGAAAATATTAATAGGCATCTTAAACCAAAATATAAAAAAAATCACTTTGCAGTTTTTCTTCGAACAACAGCTTGAAGGTACTAAAACCAAGCTTATGGCTAGAGTTATAGCTATTTCAAAAATGCCAATCCTTGCTAAGCCTCAAAGTTATTCATTTTAATCGAAAAACGAAAAACTTATACCCAAGTAGGATTCAAGTCCAGGCAAGCTTAGCTTTAGAAACCAGTAGGTACGCAGTACTATGGGACCAAGCCATGAAAATCGTCTCTAAAATGTTTTTGACGAATTTCGTAATTTCAAAAATCTAATGATGAGGTTACATAGTAGAAAAATAGTTCTTTATGGCATAATACATTTTTTTTTAATATTTTTGTTCTAGGTGCTTAAAATGACCCTTGAAAATGACTTTTCGAAATTTTATATTTTTCAAATTATAAGAAGTACAACTTTGAAATCAATTTTTTTGGAAGTTTCTCAACAAAGCTCATTAATGTTATACATTTTTGAAAAGTGCATTTTTGCTACTTTACAAACCTTTTTTTAAATTTTAAAATTTATAAAATAACGTTCAGTAATGTGAAATATTTTTATTTGCGATATATCCAGTTATGCATTCGTACAAAAAAAAAATTGAGATAACAATCAAACATGACATTACGATGATTGAGAATGAGAAAAAAGTGGGTCCGACAATTCTGTCTGTCTGTCTGTCTGTATGTATCAGAGACCACAGCCTAAACGGCTGGGTCGATTTACTTTAAACTTGGTATGAGGCGTTTTTTTTGGCGGTTCCTGTCATATACCGGTTTTAGAAAAACTCATTTTTCTCAAAAACGGTGTCTACGATTCTGATTAAAAAAATCATGGTCATTTCTTTGGGTAAGGTCTATCTCTGAATGAGAACCATTTTTTTTCAAAAACCGTTATTAACGGTATCTGCCATAGAACCGTTTTTTTTTAAATACTGATTATCTCCTTTATGACTCAATCAATTTCAATCATTTTTTTTTCATGAAACTTTTTAAGTTGACGTAATAGTTTTTAGCAAAAAAAATTTCGGAAATTATTTTTTTGGATTTTTAAAAAATAGTTGAAATTTTTTTTTTTGAAAAATCATTTTTTCAAAAACTACTCAATATTTTTTGTCAAAATTTAATTTTTAGATGTTGATAAATGATATCTTAAAAATGACGTACCAATTTTTTTTATAAAAGTCCTTGAAAAATTTTATATAGAAAAAATATTTAAAAAAAAAAAACGGCTCTAAAGATTTTCAATTTTGTTTTCTAAAAATGTATTATTGTAGAAGAAATCAGATTGCATACTTTGTTTTGAGTTAAAATTCATTAATGAAGCTGTTTTAGTCATTTGAAAATCGAATTTTATGCTTTCTTCATTTTTTTTTTCTAAAACTGCATTTACAAATTTTTAATTAAAAAGGCTTTAACTTAACTTTATCTTCAAGAGCAAGTACGTGTGACCCAGTCATGCATTTTATTTTTTAATATATTGTTTTTAATTAGAGTTTTCTCTGTTGGCTCCGGCTGCCTCCGTTGATTTTATGATTATTTTGTATTCTCCAGCTATTGCTTATTTAGAACAAAAAAAGTGTGACGAAAAAGAAAAAATAAGTTCTTAAGCTTTAGCTTTAAATTTCAATAACTTTTTGAATAACCAATGAAAACATTTAAAATTTGGATCAAATATAGCTCTTGTTTAATGCATTAAAATGTGCCATAAAAAAAGTCTTAAAATTTTAGCTTTTCACTTTTAGGTCAACATTTACAAGAAATATTTTCTTCTTTTCTAGATTTAATAAAGTAACGGTTAAACAAACTGTCAATACATTTTCGTAAACAACACATTAGTGACTATATTTCTGCCAAATATAATTTTTTTTTTATCAGTAGATAATAACAAAAGTAATTAAACTTCAAAGTTTTTCTTAAAACTCCCATTTAAAAATTCCTTCATTATGATTGATTTTAAGACTAATTAGAAATATTTTAAAGGAAAGTATGCTTTATATTATCTTTGTCAGGGCCAGCCTAATATACACTCAGTCACAGAATTTAGTATACACTGGGACCAATAGTAATCTAGATTATGGAAAAATAAAACTCAAAAAGGTCATGGCTCTTTTCTTAAAATAAACTTCAGCGTTTTAATGAATTAATTTTCCCAATTTCAATATATCACAAAAGCAAATACACACGCGTTGTTATAAATCTAGTGTATACTAACTTTCGTGATTGAGTGTACATAGTTAAAATCTCACAAAACAAATGAAGATAATCCACTAATCGCCAAATTAGCTATTAAACAGTTGTTAACAAAATAAGAGAACGGCATGAAATATGATGACTCAATAATAAACAACACTAAAAAGCAAGAACGATGGATGCAAAAAGAGACAAAAGGTGAAAGAGATGGCACATGTACGAAAAAATTCTAACCTTTATGAAAAGAAATCATACATAATGAATGAGATGACCCCTAAACTTTTATTCTCTTTAAAGCGCTTGAACTTTTTATCAAAAAAAAAAAAAAAAAAAATGAAAGAGTTTGTATGCATTCGGCGTGATCTGTGTATACCCTTATTATAAACGGTAAAAATTCATGTGAAATAATCGAATATTTGAAGCAAAATTTTAATTTATCTGAGTCAGACGGTAACATAGTAATAAAAAGCATTCAAAAACAATTCATCTCTAAATGCAAGGAACGATGAATTAAATCCAGGAAACAAACTGATCGCTTTGAATTCAAAGTTGTACTGGACTCTTGCAGATCATCGACCTCTATATCTGGAGAACGTGGTAGGCCCTCAAAACGTTACGAAGACTTGTCTGAAAATACCAAGTAGCGAAAACATACTGAATTATGTTCTATGGGTGAGAATGACAAAGCTTCCACTATAAATATTCTCAGAAGAATGGACTTAAGGAATTGACTTTCCAATAAGAACTAATTATCTTGACTGATGAGGCCCATTTCCACCTCGGAGGCTACGTCAACAAGCAAAACTGTCGCATCTGGGGCTCGGAAAACCCAAGAGTTATTGTTGAAAAGCCTCTCCATCCTCAACGCGTGACTGTTTGGTGCGGTTTATGGTCCCGCGGGGTCATTGGACCTTACTTTTTCGAAAATGAGGCTGGAGCAACAGTTACGGTCAATGGATTGCGCTATCGAGAGATGATTAATGATTTTTTATGGCCTGAATTGGATGGTATTGATCTGGACAACGTTTACTTTCAACAAGACGGCGCTACGTGCCACACAAGCAATGAAACCATCGATCTTTTACGGGAAAAGTTTCCGGACCGTGTTATCTCTCAAAGAGGTGATCACAATTGGCCACCGAGATCTTGTGATTTAACACCTTGCGACTTCTTCCTTTGGGGCCACGTGAAAGATAAGGTCTACGCCAACAGCCCAGTGTCGATTCAAGACCTCAAAGATGAAATTCGTGAGGCTATCGAGGACATAGGGCAGCCACTTTGCAATTTGGTTATGGAAAATTTCATGAAAAGGATATGGAAAATTTCATGAAAAGGATATGGTCCTGTAAGCGTGGTCTTGGCGGCCATTTGGCTGTTGTTGTGTTCCATTACTAACGGCATACCTTTTTCTTTATAATGAAATAAACATCCGATAATTTTTATCCAAAAATGCCATTTTTCTTTGAATATCAAAATAACACCTCTTATTGGAAAACCCTTTACAATATGGCTGAAATTGATTGAGTCATGAAGAAGAAAATCAGAATTAGAAAAAAACGGTTCTATGGCAGGTACCGTTAATGATGGTTTTTGAAAAAAATGGTTTTCATTTGAAGATAGCCCTTGTTTAAGAAAAAATAAACGCTTTTTACTTGCGATTATATAAAAATACTATGTTGGGCAAGTTTATGATTCGTAAGAAAAATTAAACTCGAGATAACAATCAAATATGATATTACGATGATAGAGAAGCGAAAAAAGTGGTTCTCGCAATATTGTCTGTCCGTCTGTCTGTCTGTCTGCCTGTGTATGTGTGTGTGTGTGTGTCTGGCTGTGTATACCTCGAGCTGCAGCCTGAACCGCTGAGCCAATTGTCTTAAAATTTGGTGGTTAAGGTTCACTAGACGGTAAAATAAATTTTTTCTATGACCAAAACTAACAGTACCTGCCATATAACCATTAAGGAAAAGTTAACTTTGTTCAAAAACCGCTTTAACGATTTTGATTAAAATTTTTGTGTCTGCTTTTGTTAGTAGGGTCATACTTTTGGAGTTAGAGAATATAACCGTTTTTTTTTTTTTCATTTTTGACGACTCAACCAATTTTGGTGATTTTTCTTTTACGGAGGCTCCCAAACAACCTTAAAATTATTTAATATCAAAATTTTCAAAAAACATAGTTTTTGGATTTTTTAAAAATCTTCCAAAATTTTGTTTGAAAAATTATTTTTTTTTAAAAACCGACTCTAACGAATTTCATGTATTTTTTTTCTAAAAATGTATCTTTCTTAACCAAATTAAAGGACATACTTAGTTTGGAGTTCAAAATAAGTTAAGAGGTTGTTTATGTCATTTTAGTAATGAATTTAATTTTTTTTATATTTGTTATAAAATTATTTAATTTTTAAAAACTTTACATAAAAAGCTTTAACTACCACAGCAACATTGACCCGAAGAGCAAGTACATGCAACCCAGTAGTGCATTTTATTTGTTTATAAATTAGTTTTTACATCAGGTTATTTTCGTTTCAAATATAAATATATCTCATATTTGCAACTGGAATTAGTTAAACTGTAAAATAAATGTATCTGCAAACAAACAGGATCTTCCATTTATTGTGAATTACATGGTAAATACCCATCAGCAAACATTTTTCACTTTTCTTCAGTAAAACTGAAATCTTCATTTATCAATGTGGATAGATTCTGAATATAAACTCAAATAGCAAACAAATCTTACCGGCCTGGCAGCGGCGAAAAAGTCATTTACATCCTTTTAGGGCTCACCCATAGAATCCGTCACGTTCGTTCCGTCAACGAATCCGTTGTCGATGAAGTTGAAAGTTCGTGTACATTTTACGTCGAGTCCGTTCTTATATGGGTCGCTTCTCACCAGAACGTGTGCATTTTATCGAGCTGTCAGCTGAAAACGTACGCGACGCATTATATAAGTTGGCCCCATTATGCGTGCGTTCCGTCGCGTGAGTTACGTCGACGTTTTCAACTGACAGATCCATAAAATACACATGTTCTCATGAGAAGAACGGACGTAACGGAAAAAGTAGCAAAATGTTTAACTTCAACGGATTAATTGACGGAACGGACGCAACGGATTCTATGGGTTGGCCTGGCATAATTATTTCCAGTGAAGAGCGAAAAATCTATAAATACTTACGAATGCATTCCTGTGAAGTAAAAGTAACGTAAAAATGCGGGAAATAATCAAGAAAAACTGATTTTCATTAAACTTAGGAGGGCGGCCAGAGCTGTAGATTTAGGAATATGAAAATAGAGCTATCATATTAAAGTTGAGTAATACAATTTTGAAGACATTTTACGGACATTTTTGAGACGATCAGAGCAGAACACTGTCCCACCATACCTAGGTGTTGTTGCTGCTATTGATCGACTAGAGCATAGCTAAAGAGATCGTTTAGCATTAACCGAACTTAAAGTCCGCCACTGAGTTTAACTTTTATTTTATTTTTAAATAGACTTTTCTTTTTCTTTTTATTTAAAATCGAGATTCAATAGTTTCTTTAGAATATTAGGTGATTATGTTGATGATTTTTCCAGGAGCCTCTTATTTTCCGGATTTCGGTTTCTTCGTGACAACCTGTTGATTCAGATGGAAGATATTTGATAAATATTGCTAAAAGATCTTAATTTTTATGCTTACAACTTTTTCAATTCCTCCAAAGTTAGGCTTCAAGTCCAAGTCAATGAGTCTCTGTGCAAGAAGGTACACTTTTCTACTCCATTTGTTCAGTTGAACTCCTGATAATCCCGTGCTATTCATCAGGGCTTCCCTATAAGTATCTTCACGCTTCGACCACTTTTTATATGCTTCCTCAGAGAAGAAGTCCCTATCGACAACCATATGCAATCGTTCTAGTTCTCTTCTCCTTAACTCATATAGGTCAGAAAGACCCATATTTAAATGTTTTCCAATATTTTCAATGCGTGTTCTTTCCGAATTTCCATTGTTTGTTTTTCTTTGCATTGCATTTTTATCATATACTTTGCACGTTTCATTTTTATTACCAGCTTGCGAATAGATAATATTTTGGATATGACAGTAAACGCTATCTCGTTCCTGACGTTGCTTTTGTGTAAGGTGAATTAAGATCAAATGCTCTAAAACACCCTCGTTGTGTAACACTTGAAGCTCTTTACTTTGGAAATCCAAAAGCTGCTCTGGGGAAACTCCATAAATCGAAGTCAAATTTCTTTGGAAAAGACTGTCATATTCAAAGAATTCTAAAAGTTCCTCCCTGGTTATAATAATCTTTTCAGTAATTGTTCGTAGTCTTTTTCCTTCAGCATTTTCCCAGTCCGTTCGATTTTGAGTGGATTTTGCATATCCGAGATTTCCAGCTTCTTGCCATTCAGCAACAACTTCGACAGTATCTGCACCGTCAGAAATAAGATTCTGCTCAAGAAGTCTTTGATATTCCTTCCTCAAGTAATTGGTGATTTCTTCAACTGCCACATGATATTGGTTAGCAACGTTCGTCATTCTCAAATTTTCTTTAGACAAAAGATCTTTAAAGTTCGTCTTCTTTGTTATAGTATTGTTGTGAACTAAGGCTAGAAGATATTCTCGTTCGTGTTGTTCCCAAGGGATTGCATTACCTAGAGAAGTGTAATGGGCGGGTTTAATCAATAGTCCTACTTTCTTTCTGATCCATTTTTCTATTTTTTCCACGGTTTTGTTGCATTTTTGTGCAATTTGTTCCCAAGTATATCGATGTGCTTTGATGTGATTCTCCAGTCCGTCAATTGTAAGACCTTGAGGTTGATCAATTTGTTGCAAAATGCGTTGGCGTTCATTCACCGGCTTAGGTAACGGGTTTACGAATTTCGGGGTTAATGTTTCCAATTTACCATTATTTTTCAAACGTTTAGAGTATTTATCAATCCATTCCATGATTTCCACAAAACTTACATTGTATTTATTTGCAAGCGACTGTACCTTGTTGTCATATGCACTCAATTGAAGTTCTAGATCTTCAACAGATAAATCGTCATTATTTTCCAAAATTTGTTTGATTCTCTTCCTTTCCTTTTCTTGCCAGATGGGCAGGCTTGCAATGGGAAGGTTTTCTTGTTTTCTTAGTGTACTCAGTTCCTGTTTGATCCATGTATTGATCTCTTCAACTTTGATTTGATGTTGTCTAGCTAATTCCAGCTCATGTTCTTGGTAATGGTCGAGTTGTTTACTAAGTTCGTCTGCAGAGAATTCATCATGCTGTTGCCCGATTAGCTCATTCATATAATTGCGTTCCGTCTGCTGCCATTTCTGTAGTTTTTCAGTTGCAAGAAGTCCTTGATCCTGCAGGTTTTGAAGTTCCGTTATTATCCAAAGCTCAATATCCTGAATCGGTACTTTATGTTTCTCTGCCATAATCATAAGATAAGGACGATCGTTTCTCAAACGTTCTTTCAAATTTTCAAGCAATAACTGATCATTTTCAAGAATGATTTGATAATAATGATTACGTGCAATCTCCTGCCATTCTGTTAGAATTTCTGTCGGCTTAATAAGACCAAGACTTGCAAGGCGAGATTCTAAATTTCTAGCCCATTCTTCGATTTCTTTAATTCGTAAATTATACTGCTTCGCTAATTTCTGAAGAAACACCTGATCAGTCCCGATTTTTGTTATTAATTCATCAATGGTCAGATCGTTTTGCTTTACCATGATCATAATGCGCTCATGCTTCCAATTTTCGGACTTCAAGAAACCCTGACTTTGTAATCTAAGAACTTCTTGATTCCAAAATTCAGATATATTTTCAACGTTAACGTTATGGTCCTTCGACAATTTAAACATTAGGCTCTGGTTGTTATTGATTTGGTTCTTTAAGTCTTCAACAGTTAAGTCATCATTTTGTACGATAGACTGCAAGCGATCACGTTCCTCTTGCTGCCAAACGGTTAATTTTTGAGAATCTTTTTGAAAGCTTCTATCGGTTTCTGGCAGTCTATAATTTGGTTGCCTGGCGGGATATAAATTAAAAGTTTCACTTAATTTGACATTTTCTGGAAATATAATAGACTCGGAGAAACCATCTTCTTGTTTAGTTTCACCATTATTTGAATTTTTAAGTAGTTTTCCTATTATTATGGCAACCCTAGCCTCAAAATAATTGGGTTCGGCAACTTGTTCTGAAGTTAACATCCCAGCATAAATTTCGAAGATAATCTGATCAGAAAGATTTTGAACCATAGCGTTAACTTCATCATTACTCTTTCCAATCGAGCTGGTAAAGTTTTCTAAAACAAAAATATATAAATATAAAATATTTCCCAAAGGGTAGATTTTTGGGAAGATAATTAAATTTCTTACCACTGCAGTTTAGATTGACCTTTTTAACCTCTTGTCCGCAAGCTGCTGTAGCATAAGCCTCCTCCAATATCTTAACAATCGATTTAATTTCATCTGTAAACACATCTTCAGATACATTAGGGCTGTCTTTAGCTAGTTTTTCCAAAACCTTAGCGGCCCTAACCTCGAAATAATTTTGCTGGCCAACTTGCCCATACGTTAGCTGCGCGGTATACGTTTCATCGATAATCTGATTTGAAAGTTCTTGGAGCACATCATTGACTTCATACATACTCTTTCCAAGCAATTTGGCCACGTTTTCTAGAACAAATAAAAAAAAATTGCTGACAAAATAAGTTTTGATAAAAAAAAATACAAAATAAATGCCTTACCACTGCAAGTCTGATTAAAGTTCTTAATTTTGTGGCTGCCGGCCGCTGCAGAATAAACTCTTTTCAAATGCTCAGCCACTATTTTCACCACATCCATATGATTTGCTGCCCATGACGAGAGCGTACAGCAGTTGGAAGCAGCACTCCAACCACAAGTGCCCGCAAGCACTATAAGAAAAATCCAGCGCTTCATTGTTGAAGAACTCTTCAATAAATTAAAAAAAAAAAAAAAGGTAAAGCGACGACCCGTCAGCTTTAAAAGTCTTTTTGTTTATGCTGATGCTGAAAAATTGATTAGCTTATTTAACAAAGTTCAAAGTTTCCCCTAACCACAGAGATTATAAGAACGCAAACAATAAGACTGATAAGGGCATATGCGACCTACTAGTACATCTGAATCTAATATAAGTTATTGACAAAAATAATACATCTTGTGAGTCAGCGCAAAGCTTTTGGGTTTTTTTGGGGCAGTTAATAGCTATTGAAATGGATCATTGCAAACTTTCAAACAGATAAAAAAGACATAAGTCTGCTAAGCCTTAGTTTGTGGGTTTGGCTCCAAAAGGGGCAAAAAAGAGTAAATGAAGTTACGTCATTTTATAACGAAAAGTTTAATGTGTTTTAGTCTCTAAGATGCAATTGACACAAACTTTTGGAATTTTGCAACTCTTTTGAACTTTATATTTTCCAATAAGAGGTGTTATTTTGATATTCAAAAAAAAATGGCATTTTTGGAGATAAATGATCGGATGTTTATTTCATTATAAAGAGGAAGGTATGCCGTTAATAATGGAACACAACATCATCAACCAAATGGCCGCCAAAACCACGCTTACAGGACCATATCCTTTTCATGAAATTTTCCATAACCAAATCGCAAAGTGGCTGCCCTATGTCCTCGATAGCCTCACGAATTTCATCTTTGAGGTCTTGAATCGACGCTGGGCTGTTGGCGTAGACCTTATCTTTCACGTGGCCCAAAAGCAAGGTGTTAAATCACAAGATCTCGGTGGCCAATTGTAATCACCTCTTCGAGAGATAACACGGTCCGGAAACTTTTCCCGTAAAAGATCGATGGTTTCATTGCTTGTGTGGCACGTAGCGCCGTCTTGTTGAAAGTAAACGTTGTCCAGATCAATACCATCCAATTCAGGCCATAAAAAATCATTAATCATCTCTCGATAGCGCAATCCATTGACCGTAACTGTTGCTCCAGTCTCATTTTCGAAAAAGTAAGGTCCAATGACCCCGCGGGACCATAAACCGCACCAAACAGTCACGCGTTGAGGATGGAGAGGCTTTTCAACAATAACTCTTGGGTTTTCCGAGCCCCAGATGAGACAGTTTTGCTTGTTGACGTAGCCTCCGAGGTGGAAATGGGCCTCATCAGTCAAGATGATTTTTCGATGAAATTCCGGTTCATTTTCATGCATTTCAAGGACCCAATCAGCAAAGACACGACGTTGTTGATGATCAGCCGGCTTGAGTTCTTGTGTTAACTGAACTTTATAAGCCTTAAGACCCAAGTCTTTATGCAAAATACGGTGTAATGACGTTTGTGGAATGCCTAATTCCAAAGAACGACGAGGAATGGACAAACCTGGGTTTTCTTCAACACTTTGGGCTACAACAGCAGTATTCTCAGTTGTTCTTGAGCGACGTGCACGGGTTTTATTCTTCACATCACTAACTTGTCCCAACAGCTCGAATTTGTCCACCAATTTCTGTATTGCGGTCCGACAAGGTGCTTCACGACGACCCAAAAATGTTTTAGTTTTACGAACCGTCTCTGCCAAATTTTCACCATTTTTATAGTGAATTTTAATAATTTCAATGCGTTGTTAAAGCGTGTATCGTTCCATTTTTATTAATAGCGTAGTTTCTACTTGTCAAATGTCAAAAAATGACAGCTTCAAAAGTGACAGCTACCGAAATAGCGGGCTATTCAAAATAACACCTCTTTCTGAGCCCAGTTAGAACCTTACCGCACATTTTGTATGCGAGACCCTCATATCAAAACCCCGTACTCGATTCTCTTTTCACCTATTAGGAAATACAAATGGCAATGGACAAACTGAAAGATGGAAAAGCACCAGGAGCAAATAGAATATCTCTAGAATTCTTAAACTATGGGACTGTAGGCTTACTGATTCCTATAATAAAATATAAGGGTCTGGAAATATACCAAATCAATTCAAGTAAACAAGTAAATTTCCAATGAACAAAAATGGAGACTTATCTGACCTTAACAACTATCGCGAAATATCGTTTTTAAATATCGTATGCGGGCAAGAGGAATCGTAGGATTAGGGTCGGTAAGGTAGTAGGGTAGGAAAAATAAGGAAGGGTTAGGAAAATGGAAAAGGAACGGTTTGGAAAGGGACACGAGTGCTGAGTTCCAGGGGACGCGGCCTGCTTGCGATGCTCAGCTCAGCTCGCCGGAATGGGGAGATCTTGCCCCCGAAACTCAACATCACCTGCAACAAAAACACAAATCAGGCCTAAAACACAAACGTCGAAAAAATCACCACTTCAAGGCACTGCTGATGTTGTTCGCAGTGTTGCCAAACCCACCCAACCTTTGCAATCAGGCCATTTAGATTCCCCTACAATGGGCGATGACCACGTTCAGGTCAGGACATCTTCACCGCAGTAGCTCGGCTACCATTCACACCAGTGAAAATTAACTTACAAGCACCACATGATTTCTACTATTTCGAAATCAAGAGAAAAAAAACAAAACTTTTCATCGACCAGAGACATGTGAAGTTTTATTAATTTGAAACGTTAACCCTACACTTAACATTAAAATTAACAAAAATAATCTTTTAAGATTTTAAGGAAAACAAAAATTAAAGAATGGTATTATCTCTTTCTTTTACAGAAGCTGAAAAAGTTAAATTAAACAAAAAAACAATGTGAGATGGATTGTTTCTCCAAAGGACCATCAAACAACTCTAGAAAGTGAAAGAATACGCAGGAAATAAACAAACAATTCCCTACTTCCTAAGAGCTCTATGGAGGTGGATTTCGAACACGAACAAAACTCGAAGAAAGATAAGGAGTAATCAAAATAACAGGCCTTGAAAGACTTACACTTCACTTACAAATGGTATTAAATTAATAAAGCGGTAGAAAATTGTAGATGAAAAATGATAAGAATATGAATAATAATAATAAGAATATATGTATAATAGTAATAAGAATTTAGTAATAGTAAGAAAAAGCAAAATTATTAATGTATGTTAATGAAATAAACAAATTCTAATAAAAAAACTTCAGGTCTCTTTGTAGATTTTAGGTTTACATAGATGAGCAACAAAAAAAAACGTTTACAGGAACAAATTTGCTTAGAGGACGTAAAAAGTCCTTGCCTGGATCTTCAGATAGATTTTAATAATATTTAACGAAAGCATCCGAGGTACTTTTAATATTTCAATTTAAAAGGCTCTAAGTTCATTTCTTATATTTCTAGGGTCACCTGTTACCATCCTGTATTGGAAGGGGGCTCTGGAGAAAATTGTCGTTTCCGATTTTGCTTGAGGAACGTATTCACCGAGGTTGGCTTCTTCACCAAGGCACGTTTCACTTGAAACACGTTCTCACCAGGGCAGCTTTTGGTTTCCAGAGGGCTTCTGCAAGCACCCAAAATCAGCCAGACCAAAAAATAGGGCTCCAGTAGCCAATCATAAAGCACCAGTCAACAATATATAGCACCAGTATGAATGGGTGGCACTGAATGCAGGATATGTTGCACCAGAAAAATTCTAAGGCTCTGGAAAATTTATAAGTCTCCAGAAAAATTTTAATGCTTCGGAAAAGTTAAGTCTCCAAATTAAAATGATAAGGACTGCCGGTTGTGAAATTTGACGGTGAATTTGAATAAGTCTAAAGTTATGGTGTTTAAAAATGGGTCCGGCAAAGAACGAAAAATTGCATTCAAAGAATGACACAATTAAAATTGTGAGAACCTATAAATATCTTTGTGTGTTCATCACCAACAACCTTAATATGAAACCCTATTTAATGGAACAGTTTGTAAAAGCTTTGCAAGCAACCTTTCCGCTCACAGTATTAAATATAGAGTTTTCGTAGCAGTAGCCGAATTAGTAATGATGTATGCAGCACAAACTTGGGGTTACGATAAATATAAAACGGTAGAAAAGCTGTTTAGATATTATGTTAAAAGGTCTTTCCATCTTCCAAAACTACACCAAATTACATGATTACCATTAAAACTGGGCTGTCACCACTTTTCGTTAAAGCGCTTAAGCTGATCGTAGATAAATTAATTAAAATATTGGGTATGTCGGATGAAAGATTGCCAAAAGTTGAACACTTACTATTCAAAAGAAGATTATATGGTTTGATAACTGAAAGAGCTTGCGGACTACTGTGGCCTGAACTTTGTTCTCAATATACGAGAAAATAATCTAAGAGGCATCAAAGAGACACTTAATAACCTTGTCTTAAAAGTAGACGAAAAATATAGACAACATTGCATCAACAAAGCTAATTTCATCGGTGCACAAGGCAACATACAGCGTTTTGCAACACAATCTAAGTGAGAGAAGCTTTTTTCGACCAGAATATGCTCACAAGCATATTAATAATAATACCTAAGAATTAAAAAATAATGAGAGGGGAGCTCCTAAGTCTAGATTTCATGTGACATCGTGATGATTTACCTATTTATTATTTGCAATCTCGGGCTCCCGGAAATTACAAATTCTGGCCTTTTTTCCTAGGAAAACAGGTCAGAATTTTCTGGCAATATTTTCATAATTTCAGACTTTTTTTCCAAAAAAAAATCTGGCGCTTTTTACATTTTTAAAAGTGGAAAAAAACGCCAGACAATAAATTTTGGAAGAAACACCAGAAATTAACCAGTAATAAAATTCATCGAGCACAATCATTGTGACCAACAAAAACTTTACGAAGAGTTCAAAGTGCTTAATAAAATTAAAGGAGAGTGTATATGAAATCGGCTATCGTTTTAAACGATACCAATGCAATGAGTGGAATTCGATGCGCTTATCGATCAGTGTGTGAAAGGTACATGAAGAATTGAAGACATGCTCTGAATGCAACATAAAGTTGCAAGCGCAGATTCGCAAAACAACTCTGCGCGACAACCATCGTGGCGCGGGAAGAGCGCGGCCCCGAACGTCGGCCGGACACGATCGCGTCACACTGCGCCCCCTCCCCCCACCGCGCGTTGTGTGCCATACAGCGCCACTCCCAGTGACTGTTATTTGCTTCTTTTTACTTCAATCACATTTAAAGTGTCTTCTTTTAAAATAAAACAAATATTTTCAGGTTTTTTTTCCAAAATCTAATTTGGAAATTAGGCCAGAATAAATTAATTTTCTGGCCTAATTTCCATTTTGCTTTCTGGCTCTACTTCCATACCTATCCGGCCCAATTTCCAACATTTCTGGCTTAATTTCCAAAATAATTTCTGACTTTTGTTCCAATTTGGAGCAAACAACATTTTCAAGCATTTTTTGCAAAAATAAATTCTGGCGTAATTTCCGGGAGCCAGAGCCCCACAGTAGAGCAGAGTGCTTTAAAACGCCTTATGCCACGCCCACTAAAACGCCCACTTTTATGAAATGTGCCTGTTTTTCAATTAAAAAAAAACTTTAAGAAGTTTTTTTATTACAATCTATATTATTTCAACTATACTTACCTCACTTCTTAACTTATACCTCCTTTAAGTAGTGAATAAAAAACATATTAATAAAATAAATCTATTTTTTTACTTATTATTAATTAAAAATAAAAATAAAAACGATTTAATACAAAATAAAACAAACAAGTTTTAACTATGTACTTTAAAATCATCACTACCAACATGGTCATTCTCATCACATTAAAATTAAATTATCCTAAATATCTACTAAAATAACTCTTAAAATCTAGCTCTTGCGTTCTAGTGAAAAAGTAGCATTAACGTATTTTTACTCCCTAATTTCAGCGATAAAGACATAACCGCCACACTGTGGGACAGAATGCCCTAAAACGTGGTATCAAATCAAAAAAAAAAATTGAAAACCATTACTTTTTCATTGATATCATTTTTGAAAGCATTTTTCTTTTCTTATCCCTTCAGATTTGAACTTTTTATAATAGTTCACAGTTCTTCCTTCGTAATCGACAAAGTTTTGGAAGTTGTTTGATATAGGAAGTAATAAAATAAAAAAAATCGATATTTTTCAATGAATGACGTCACCAAAAAGAAAGTCTACTGTACGAAAAGTAGCAAGGAGTTGCAAAAAAAGTTTGCAAATTCTAAATTAACATAAACCACTTGTCACAAAAAGATATAACACTCACATTCAGGTCGCAGTCAACACTCCTAAAACGCTTAGATATTAGACAAAATGCAAAAATTAACACCTTTTTAAACATTTTTTGTACCTTTAACCACATATTGAGAGGGCAAAAACTATTTTTTTTTTTTTTTTTTTGGAAAAACAAAACAAAAGAATATACCTAAGCTTAATGATTCCATTGTAATTTTTGTCTGTGTGTAATAAAAAGCTGAAGGAAGTTGCACACAATCAACTGTTGCTTTCTCATTTTGTATTCTCTATCCTTTTTACAAATCAGTGGTTTAAGTCAAAGTTGAACTTTAATATTTGATTTAATTAGCGTTGTTTTGCCCCAGTGTGCGCCGTTTACGTCAGCGTCGTCATCGTTGGCGTTGGAAATTTGTAAACACGATTACTTTTGATAGAATCAAGAAAATTTGAAACTGTAAGCCCCAAAAGTTGAGGATTACGTAAACTTAGATTATGTTTTAAATTTAGCCATTTTGAAAAAAACTTTCTTGTACTTTTTATTCAAAAATCTTCCAAAAATGTCACTCAGGGGAGTACTACAAATTTACCTTTTTTCTAAATTGTTCCAATGAACAATGGTAGGTTCTGATTTTAAAAATAATGGAGGTGTCCAAAAACTGAAATACTTACTTAATTTCTCAAAAGCTTTGGTTAAAAATCAATATTTTACACTTTTTTGTAAAAACAATTCTTGCCACTGTGCGGAAAAGTTTGGGACTACTAATGTAATTCGTATTTTAACTTGCGATATATCAAATTATGCATTCGTACAAAAAAAAAGATAACAATCAAACATGACACTACCATGATAGAGAATGAGAAAAAAGTGGGTCCGACAATTCTGTCTGTCTGTCTGTCTGTCTGTATGTATCAGAGACCACAGCCTAAACGGATGGGTCGATTTACTTCAAACTTGGTATGTGGCGTTTTTTCGGAAACTATACCCAGACGTTTTTTGAATTTGTTTTTTTTTTACCAAAAATTACGGTAGGTACCTGTCATATACTGCTTTAAGAAAGAGTCATTTTTTTCAAAAATGGTTCCTACGAAAAATCTTGGTCATTGTTTGGATATGGTATTGAAAACCATTTTTTCAAAAACCGGTATTAACGGTACCTGCCATAGAACCGTTGTTTTTTATTCTGATTTTCTCCTTGAAGACTCAATGAATTTTAACCATTTTTTTTCATGAAATTTTTTAAGTTGCCGTAATAATGCTCAGAAAAAAAATATATAGAAAATTATTTTTTTGGATTAAAAAATATTTTTTTTTTTTTTAAATCTTTTTTTTGAAAACTACTCAATATTTTTTTTTCAAAATTTAGGTTTTCGAAGTTGATAAGAGTAATATCTTTAAAATGTCGTACGAATTTTTTTTTAAAAGTCCTTGCAACATTTTAAATAGAAAAAATAGTTTGTTTTAAAAAAACGGCCCTAACGATTTTCAAATTTTTTTTCTCAAAATGTATCATTATAGAAGAAATCAAACTGCATATTTTATTTTGAGGTTAAATTCATTTAAGAAGTTGTTTTATTTATTTGAAAATCAATTTTTTTGATTTTTTACTTTTTTTCAAAAACTGCATTTAGGTACAGATTTTTAATTAAAAAGACTTAGCATATAGTAACATTATCTTTAAGAGCAAGGACGTGCGGATTCGAACAATTCGTGCAATTTATTTCCATAGTATTGGAACCAATATTTAATATCGCCGTTTTGCATGGATGTTAAAAACAATTGGGTTTGGGTCAATTGCATGAAAATGTGGCTAAATTTGATCCTATGGCTAAATTCTGACATTCCTGAGGTGAATACAGACGTCAAAATTCAGCCTGCTCTGGAGATCGTTAAAATTGTATCCTGTGGCTAGTTTTTAACATTTATTATTGCCCTAAGGTGTTAGAGAGATGGAGAGAAATATGCATTTGATTTTGGTTTCAATCATTGATAAATTCTTTGCTTTTGTTGAGAATATGAGAATATTTTATTTTTTTGTATTGCTGAGAATAGAAAAATATAATTTTCTTTTGAAGCCTAAATTAAAAAGCATTTTTGATCTTAAAAAAATAATTATACATCATAATTGGCCCAAATCCCATACATTTTTGCCCATTCATAAATTTTTTTTTTTTTTGTGTTACTTTTGACTCCCATTGTTATCATTTATTTTTCTCTCAATCACCTTTAACTCATTACAAAATTACACCATGTTGTAGTCTAATATTAGACACCTCAATCTTTACAATCGACAAGAAACAACAATATTTCAAATTTTATAAGCAAACCATCCCGAATCCATTTGTGAGCCAACGGTACCGTTCTCCACTGGTGACTGGTCGAGTCCGATGACCAAAGCAGATAATTTTGTTTAATTTTGTTGAATTTCTTTTCACGTTTTTGTACAAAAATGCATTTACCTAATTTCTAATGGCTGTGTTAATTTCAAGTTTAAAAATCTAAAAATAAAATACAGTTGGAAACAGTCCAAAAACTTGAACTGAAAAATCTTGTTTTTAATGTTATTCACTGAAAAAAATGTTTAAAAATCTAATTTTTTCACACGTTTATAGACAACACTTAAGTAAAAATCATTTTGTCAAAATATTAAACCATCCACATAAACTTTTGGAAATGTATTTTTTTTAAAGCTCAAAAAACCGTTATGGAGCATTTTAAAAATAATTCGTATTAGACGCCTAAATTAGTTTTTTCTAGAAATTATCAATGTCTAAAAAATATTTGATATTGGAAAATAATTTTTAACTTGAAAAGTTGAATTTTTAGAATTTTATTTTTAATAAGAACTCATCATTATTTCAATTTATCTATTTAATTAAATCTATTTAGCTATTATGCTTTTCGAGATGTACAAAAAAAAAATGTTTGTCTTTTGACCCATTTTACCCTAACTTGCCGGTGGAGTTATAAAATGTAAGTGCGTGTTTACTCTTTGCTTACTTATAGTGTCTGTGTGGAAAAAAACCAGTAATAATGGACTGAAAAAATCTATGTGTTATTACTGGTTTAATATTTTTATAATCGCCGCTAAAGAAGTATAACTTCAAAAAAACAAAACAAAAATTGAACTTTAATGCGCTGCGAACCCCTTGGCTTAACAGGATATCGTTTGAAAAATCTGAGGGAAATATTTTCGACACTAAACCCAAAAAATAAATCCACCTTTCAAGTGGCTTATCGATGAGGGTAAATTGTCCAATTATGTACTTTGACATTTATCATGCTTTTTTTCTTTCTATTAGAGAAATAAATTGGGCTAAGAAATAAATATTTAAAAAAAAAACTTTTGATTTATGTTGTTTTTTATTGAAAAAATGTATTTATTTTAAAATATGTATTTTTATATACGCACTTTTTTCTCCTTAGTCTGTTTTTTTTTTTTTTTTGTTTTTAATTTTGTTTTTTTTTTTTTTTTAATTTTAATTTCTTACATTTTTGTTCAATATATAAGTTTTCCGAAAAATTATTAATATTTCTTTTTTTGTTCTTATTCTTTTCAGCTTATTATATGCGTACTCTGATTTTTGTTACCTTATTTATCAATTTTTCTTATTTTTTTTTGTAATTATATTAAATACGAGAAAACAATTATTTATTATTTCTTGGTTTGCTTTAAATATTTATATAATAATAATTTTAATTATTATATGATAAAATAATAATAACACCTAAATAATAGTTTTTTTTTTTTAATTTATCTTTAAGGGTTTTATTTTTACAATATGCGAATATCCTTATAGTTAATAATATATTAATAATATTTTAGTTTTACCGTTTCGTTTTTTTTTAAATATTTCATTTATTTTATTTTTTACTTAAAATTTTAACTTTATTGATTCATTTTTTTTCATTTATATTTTTATATTGTTTGGTTTTTGCGTGTGTGGTAAATGGTAATGTATTTGTTTTTCTTTGTTTTGGTATATGTTTTGGTTTCATTTTTTTTGTGGGAAGGGGGATGGGATATTTTTTTTCCTTTTTCACTTTTTCATTTAACTTATTAATTTTTTTTTTTCTTTTTTTGTTAATTATGAAATCACGTGGTGGTACAAGTACGAAGTGTATAATTTATTAATGCTTCATGTTTTTGTTTTGTTTTTTTTTTTTTTTATTATTATTTTAAATATTTAAATTAATTATTCTATTTTCTTTTTAATTTTACATTTTTACAAATATATCCTTCAATTGGAATATTATTTTTTTAACCAGTCAGTCGGAAGGCTTTATTTCACTTAATTTTTTTTTATTTTTTTATTTTCAAATGTTTTTTTTGTTTTTTGTTATTTTTGGTAAAGTAGAAAATGTGAAGCTTTATCCAATTTTAATCGGATTCCTTTGCAATGGTTAAATAATTTTGTATTAATTAACATTGATAACACAAATTTAATGTAAGAAAAAATTATGAAGACAGTTAATCGTTGTAATATAATGATAATAAATAGAATTTAGACTAAGGTTAGATATATTATGATTGGTTGGAAGAGTTAAAGATTGGCTTAGGTTTTCTTACAACGAAAATTCTAAGAAAATGCTAAATTAAATAACTAAAATTGAAAACTAAAATTAAAAAAAAACAAAAAAATATATACAAAAAAATATATACAAAAAAAATTATAGAAATTTAATTTTGAATTATTTTTAATAAATTATTGCACTCTATAACCTATACAACTTTCCTTTCATGTTTTTTTTTTACAATTTAATGTTTGTTTTCGTTGGTATTTCAAGTCAGCTTCATCACATTTTTACTTTAAAAAAAAAGTAATCCTTCTTTCCATTGCTTAGTTTTGCTTGTAACTTTTTTTTTTAAATTTAAATTTTAATTATATTTTTACAGACATAAGATTATACAACTTAAAGTTTATTTTCTTTTAATTTATTTTATATATAAAATAGTTTCAGACAAAAATCAATCATACCCGTATAAAAAAAATGTGTTTTTCTTTTTTTTTTAATTTTTTTTGTTCAAAAAATGAGATAAGTATGATATTTTTTTTTTTTATTCTTTTTAATAATAAAATAACAACTATATATGTTTTTATGTAAAAACTAAAAAATTAAACCTTTATTAAAAAAAAAGCAGAAGAATGAAAAGAATTACAAATTTTACTAAATAAACTGTTAATAACTTATTGATAATGATCCCATTTGTCCTATGCAACGACCTTCATCATCGAACGTTGCTAATGTCAGACGAGACAATTTATTGCAGAGAACACCATTTCCATTGTTTTGAATTGGATTTGGTTCTGAAACAGTAAAAAAAATTATGTTTAGCACAAATTTTCGACTAAAATATGTATTCACTTAAATAGTGTTATTATCATCATCATTTTGCAAGGGAAATTTGCTACGGAAGGTTTTGTTTTGTTTTTTTTTTATCTAAGGTTTAAGTTTTGAGCTTTAAGTTGCAGTGGGTCTTACAGCTACTAAAGGGTTTTCCAATAAGAGGTGTTATTTTGATATTCAAAGAAAAACGGCATTTTTGGAGATAAATGATCGGATGTTTATTTCATTATAAAGAGGAAGGTATGCCGTTAATAATGGAACACAACATCAGCCAAAAACATCATGAAATTTTCCATAACCAAATCGCAAAGTGGCTGCCCTATGTCCTCGATAGCCTCACGAATTTCATCTTTGAGGTCTTGAATCGACACGCTGGGCTGTTGGCGTAGACCTTATCTTTCACGTGGCCCCAAAGGAAGAAGTCGCAAGGTGTTAAATCACAAGATCTCGGTGGCCAATTGTGATCACCTCTTCGAGAGATAACACGGTCCGGAAACTTTTCCCGTAAAAGATCGATGGTTTCATTGCTTGTGTGGGCACGTAGCGCCGTTTTGTTGAAAGTAAACCTTGTCCAGATCAATACCATTCAATTCAGGCCATACAAAATCATTAATCATCTCTCGATAGCGCAATCCATTGACCGTAACTGTTGCTCCAGCCTCATTTTCGAAAAAGTAAGGTCCAATGACCCCGCGGGACCATAAACCGCATCAAACAGTCACGCGTTGAGGATGGAGAGGCTTTTCAACAATAACTCTTGGGTTTTCCGAGCCCCAGATGCGACAGTTTTGCTTGTTGACGTAGCCTCCGAGGTGTAAATGGGCCTCATCAGTCAAGATGATTTTTCGATGAAATTCCGGTTCATTTTCATGCATTTCAAGGACCCAATCAGCAAAGACACGACCTTGTTGATGATCAGCCGGCTTGAGTTCTTGTGTTAACTGAACTTTATAAGCCTTAAGACCCAAGTCTTTATGCAAAATACGGTGTAATGACGTTTGTGGAATGCCTAATTCCAAAGAACGACGAGGAATGGACAAACCTGGGTTTTCTTCAACACTTTGGGCTACAACAGCAATATTCTCAGTTGTTCTTGAGCGACGTGCACGGGTTTTATTCTTCACATCACTAACTTGTCCCAACAGCTCGAATTTGTCCACCAATTTCTGTATTGCGGTCCGACAAGGTGCTGCACGACGACCCGTTTTAGTTTTAGTTTTACGAACCGTCTCTGCCAAATTTTCACCATTTTTATAGTGAATTTTAATAATTTCAATGCGTTGTTGAAGCGTGTATCGTTCCATTTTTATTAATAGCGTAGTTTCTACTTGTCAAATGTCAAAAAATGACAGCTTCAAAAGTGACAGCTACCGAAATAACACCTCTTATTGGAAAACCCTTTATTTACAACAAAACTTATAGGTATATGATTCCTGAAGAAAACCCAATTATGTTCGTTAAGTCAAAGTGGAGTAGGTTTTTGAGTCTACTCCCAATGAATTAGTGTTCCCAAATAGGCATTTTCAAGGGATAAGATAGTAAAGGAAGAATTCTCTCGATGTAATAAGCGGAAGTGTCGATATACAGGGTGCCCCATAGTCATCGCCATCGCAGACGAAAACCATTGGTTGCTGGGGTCATTCTAAAGCGAAAAACTTAAGAGGTAATTGTCTTCTTATTTCTTCGTGATCGAGTTATAATGGTTTTTATAATTTTTATCTTTGCCAACGATCCGATTCGTAAGATTTTTTTTTAAATAATCAAGAAGTTTTACTTTATCCTACACCTACATTTTTTTTTTTGACAAGTAACGGTTTTCCTAAATTTTGTATGATACCCTATCTTTATTGTTGATTAAACTGCTCTCTCATTTTTATATCATTTTATTTTAAAAAAAACACGTTAATAAGTAGTATTTTTTACTGCTTTTTATGAAAACCCTAAAAACAGCATAAATTTGAATGGCCGGAAAACCGTTACTTGTCCAAAAAATATTGATGGTCAAAGTAAAACATTTATAAATTTTTGATTGAATACAAACAAATCTTGTGAATCGGCAAAGAAAAGACCAGTTTGATCGGTCATTTTATTCTGAGAACATCGAAATGAAACACATTTTTAGTGGTCTGATATGCCTGAGCTAAAGAAGAAACACAGATTTTTTTTTTTTGACAGTTCCGTGATCTGGTCATAGCTAAAAAAGAAAATCGCCAAATGCCTCCGTGAACAAATTTCGGCTGACTGACATTGCAGTAAGTCGAAATTATGTCATATCACCACTAGTTCGATGATATAGCCGATGCTTAGGTCTGGGAAAACAATCGGAAGTCAATAAAGAAGAGACAAAACACCGATTTTTCAGGCGAAAAAAAACGGGATCACAAAAAAAAGCGGTTGAGTCTATTAAGAGTTACTATGGCGCGAGTATTATTCGAATATTGTAGAAGGTATGCAATTGATGTTGAGTAGCCTAGCAGGCTTACAACGCATTATTAACATCTAGTTAAGCTCGCCTACCAGTAGCTCGCAACCCAGGAATTCCGTAATCTCCATAGTGTTTCTTTCAGTTCAAATTTTACACTTTTTGCTGCCATCAGGAGAAGTGAAACATTGCTAATTTTTTGCAACAATCTATACAACTGGTTAATCAATCAAATAGATATTTGCTTGGATAATAACCATAGCCACCTCGATGCTCCATATGGGGCCATCCTCATCGTGCCGGGTACTATTTCCGTCATAGACCAGTACCCCGTGGAACTTTTTATTCTTACAATGCAGATTATCTTTATCGTTGCACCGCTCGATTTCGACAAATACAGCGTTCCCTTAGGAATAGAATTACATCATGTCTTCCCAAGTAAGTTCACAGGACTAGCAGTCACACAAACTTCTCAAGCTTCCACTGAATTTTGACTCGAACTGTACCTATATTAAGCTTATACATATCAGCGTCCGTTTGTCGGCGAACACCACTTGAAGGTAGTGATCTCCATTTTCCAATGTTCGCGATTAGACCCAAAGGCCAGCTCTAAAACACTGATTTACCCACCTGTAGTTCATTAGAAAACTGTTATTGTTTTTAGACTTTTGCTTCATTTGAACGTTTTGACCGCGAAGTTATGATACTGGTATCCAGTTCACTTTCTAGATCTCTGAGGAACTAATTGTAAAGTTGAGCTTGATGGAATATAACAAGAACGACCTACCCTTAAACATTAATTGCAAAGCCGATGAACTCGCCAGAATTGGAACGGAAATGCCTATCCTGCCCAACAAGGCAAATATAGGTATTCCCATAGCTACAATTAAACTACTGCTGAAACGAATCGCTTTGGAACAATCAAATACAAGATGGGTTAATACTACCACGTGTACAGCGACCAAACGAATCTGACCCAAACTAGATTTGAATGGCCTTCTGTCCCTCAGCAGATCTCAAATCAGCTCTGTAATAGGTGTCATAACGGGACACTGTCTTATTGGTAGACACGCGGCACGACTCGGTGTACTATCAAATGATTTCTGCAGGAGCTGTTTAGACGAAGAAGAGGAAGAAACAATTTCACATCTTCTCTGTACATGCCCTGCTCTCTCCTATAGACGCAAACTTCATTAAGACCTCTGGGAGCGATCTCTCAAACACAGACATTAGTAGTCCATTCGCTTCATTAGAAG
Source organism: Meliscaeva auricollis (assembly GCA_948107695.1). Lineage (NCBI taxonomy): Eukaryota > Metazoa > Arthropoda > Insecta > Diptera > Syrphidae > Meliscaeva > Meliscaeva auricollis. The sequence continues at coordinate 73,875,388 of OX403616.1, read as the reverse complement.
CTCTAAATGGTTTTAACTAGTAGGGAACATTTTTGTTCACTATAGTTCGTGGTATCACAATGGACCTCTATTGGTCTAAGTGTGTCAGATAGCTTTAATGACAGCCACTTTAACCTAACCTAACCTACCCTTAAACATATGAACCAAAAGCTTAAAAGCGACGACAACATAGCAGGGAAAGAACTCATATTAGGTCGAGTCCCACAAGTTGAAAACTACATCAAACAAAAATCGCCGAAAAATTCGGAATGTTTGAGAACTTCACTATCAGGCACTTGAGGTCAAAAAACTGGATTCTTCAATAAGCCATTATAATAAACAGCTCAGTACAAAATCACAACATTAACGGACCTGACATGCAACTTCTTTAACCTTCAGACAAAAGGTTTCTTCGAGTATCATTGAAAATTTCAATACGTAAGGTATATCAATTCAATCTTCAAAGCCTAGCTGCTTCCATAGCATATTCCCCTTTTATCTTCATTAGGTATCAGGAAGATCTAAAAATCATATTTTTTTTTTTAATGGCTTAACACATTATTTTAACGTTCCTTGTGATATAATCTCCATCCCAGGAAAAAGTTTGGTGCGAAAAGAACCTCCTTTTCACATTCCCATTTGAAAGTTAAATCTCATAGATTGAGATATCTTTTCTATGATAATGTGACTGCAAGGCCTTGGCACTTGGCATGTCTCTATATACCATCTACCTTTATCTGGTTTGTATAAAGATTATAGCGCCTCAAGCTAGAAACAACATTGACCCAAGACAACCCTGGAATAGTAACACGAGACAACGAGGACGATCAAGAATAAACCGACGACGGCAGTATTAAAGGCCACCTACCAACGATTCTACCCCGAAGAGGAAGAAGATAGGTTTACTCAACAATTTCTGTTTGTTGCTTTAATCACGTTAAGCAATGCTTATGCACGAAAACCCAAATCTTTGAATAGACAGAACCTGGCATACTCCATAACTGTATGGCGAGTAGGTAGGTAGGTACTGTAACCGTGCACTTCTGAGTGCTGACATCTTCACAAAAACACACAACGCCTGTAAGTAGATGCTTAAATTGTGTCTACTGGGACCGATGCGATGTGAAAATGTACCTACTTTGTTGCCGACATTCGACGCAATTTCGGTCGGAAACGGGCGGGTGGCTTTTGAGGTGGCGCTGGCTCTGGCGCTGGTGAAATAACAAAGCCTGGGTATTGCTTGTTGGAATGAGTGTAATTAATGCACCAAGCACTCACCCAAGTTTGGCTGTCGTACCTACCTTCATTGCCATATTCTAGACTAGACCCTTCAACAAGCATAATCTCTTCAATGTCATTTATTTATAACTTCCGACACATATCCTGAAGAATTAACAAATTCAGTGGAAGTAATTATTATTCTAGTATGGGATCCTAATAGGATAAGGATGTTCTGGTGCTCTTGGTCCAACAAGACCGCGGCTGATGTGGTGTGGTGTGGTGAAAGACAAGGCGACGACGCTGCTGGAGTGCCATCTCACCAGAGAGCATCACTCATCATTTCCTATTCATAGGATCCTCCAACATACGGATTCGGGATGATGCACGTGTATATTTTGTTTTGCTTTGTGTTCGTTCCTTGTCCTTGTTCCTTTCACACGCGGCTTTTCTTTCTTTTTTTCTTTAAGATTTGCGTTACGAAGTTGAATCGTGAAATCCTTGGGAGTTTAATTAATTTGGTTGCATAAACGGCTGATCCAAGAGAGCCAACCAACGAAAACGACACGACTACAGCAACACCAACAACAGTGCCGAGAGGAGAACGAGATGATGACAACGACGGACGCGATGCCAACGGAACTGACAATTTATTTATAGAGCATTAAGTCAGTGGGAGTGTTTACCTCCTGTTCAGGTGACATTGACGGGGGTTTTCCATAGATAGATGGGTTGGGTTAATTTTTGTTTTTGGAAAATTCCTAAGCCAGAATGTCTTCATTGTTAAAATAATGTAAGTATCTCATGGATTGCTACATAATTTGAATTTATTGACTAATTTTCATCGAAGTTTTTCCAAATGAGAGGGTATAAGCGTAGGCATAGTGAGTAAAATTTATTGTTGCCAAAAGGGATTTTACCTCCGAAACATAGAGATTGATTGAGTTGAAGAAGATGCGAATGTCAGATTTAAGGATTTTGTATTATGTTTTCTTAAGATTAAATCATAATGAAGGAGTTTGAATTCAATTCATACTTAAACCCTACCAACTGTTTCGAAGAGGGGTGCAGATGCAGACAATTTTATAAGTCTATTGTTTTGATTAAACGCTTATACAGCAGTTACGGACAGGCAAAAACTGCTTTGGAGGATATAATAAGTTGTTAGTAATTGATCGTCATTATCATAGAAAATTCAAAGAGAATAAGAAGTGAAATAGAGCGAAAGTGTTATCCTAAGTATAGAATTGATATTGAACTTATAACAAATGATTTTTATTGAATATTATTTTAACTTTACATCTCAGAAATGGGATTAACTTATATCACGCCAAAGAGATGTAAAGAGCACCTTTCAGACCCTGGAATCAGAAAAAAGTTTTTATCAAGGAAGATCTTTGTGAAAGGATGAGCTAAGGAAGCAGGATTTAGGATTTGTTCAAAGCAACAGGAGATGGGTTGATAGGGAGTATGCACCAACTCATCTGTAAAATCTGGTTGGCATAGTGTGCCCCATCAGCAAAAAAGGAGGCGCACTGACATATACCAACTACAGCGGAATTAGCCTCCTTAACGTCGCATACAAAATCCTGTCGTCGATACTGTGTGATCGCCTAAAACCTCTTGTCAACGATCTGATTGGCATCTATCGACAACAGTCGATCAAATGTTCACACTACAACAGATTTTGGAAAAAATCCGGAAATTCCAGATCGATACAGATCACCTCTTCAGTGAGAACATCTCTGAACCGTTTGATGTTGAGAAAGGTCTAAGACAAGGCATTCCATTCAACTACTTGCATATGCAGATGACATAACGGCTGATTTTTTAGCTGGTTTGGTTTTGGCAACACTGGTTTTGACAGCTGACGTGTGTTTAGCAATTTAACCATGGATCGTCTTACAAATGAACAGCGCTTGCAAATTATTGAATTTTACTATCAAAATTCGTGCTCGGTTCGAAATGTTCATCGCGCGCTGCTTCCATTTTATGGTCGGCATTCTCGACCTTCTGAGCAGTCTATTCGGAAGATTGTGACCAAATTTCGCACCAAATTTACTTTGTTGGACATTAAACCACCAACACGTTTACGTACTGTGCGTAGTGAAGAAAATATTGCGGCCGTATCAGCTAGTGTGACAGAAGACCGCGAAATGTCGATTCGGCGCCGTGCCCAGCAGTTAGGCCTTTGTTACAGCACTACGTGGAAAATTTTGCGGAAGGATTTGGGCGTAAAGCCGACCTACCACAACGCCGAATTTTTGGTTAATGGGCTCTTGGAAAGCTGGCCGAGGATCCGCTTTTTTATCGAAAAATTGTGTTCAGCGATGAGGCTCATTTTTGGTTGAATGGAATGCAAGCAAAATTGCCGCATTTGGAGTGAAGATCAGCCAGAAGCATTGCAACAGCTACCAATGCATCCCGAAAAAGCCACTGTTTGGTGCGGTTTATGGGCCGGCGGCATTATTGGGTCATATTTCTTCAAAGATGATGCGAATCGCAGCGTTACTGTCAATGGTGAACGCTACCGAGCGATGATAACAAACTTTTTTTTGCCCGAAATGGAAGTTCTTGACTTGCATGATATGTGGTTTCAACAAAACGGTGCCACATGCCACACAGCACGCGAAACAATGGCGCAATTGCGAGGCGAGTTTGGTGAACAGTTAATTTCACGTTTCGGGCCGGTCAATTGGCCGCCTAGATCGTGCGATTTGACACCATTAGATTATTTTTTGTGGGGGTATGTCAAGGCTAATGTCTATAGGGACTAGCCCGCTTCGATTGACGCACTGGAAGCCAACATCCATGCATTCAGTCGTGAGATATCGGCCGATATGTGTGAAAGAGTATGCCAAAATTGGACTCAGCGGATGGGCTACCTGAGACGCAGCCGCGGTCAACATTTGCATGAAATTATCTTTAAACATTAAATTGCAAGGTTCAAACTATCGATTCAAATAAATATTTCATTCATTTTTTCGAATTTTTTGTGTTTTTTTTTTAAGTTCTAAACCTCTTAAAAAATCACCCTTTAGATATAATAGGCAGAAAAAGTGAGCTATGGTTTGTGCAATTGCCAGTATTGAATCGGAGGCGGCAAAATGGGATTAGCTGTTAATGAAGACAAAACGAATTATATACTATCAACGAGAAGGAAATTTCAACATCGACATCTCGGCTCGGCCAAAACATCACAATGGATAGTTATAACTTCGAAGCTGTCAAGGACTTTGTCTACCTGGAATCCACTATAAACTCAAACAACGACATCAGTTCAGAGATCAAACGGAGAATCACTCTTGCCAAACGCTGTTTCTTCCGGCTGAGAAGAGGTATTTAAGTAGTAAAGCCCTCTCTCATAGAACCAAGGAAACGCTATACAAGACCTTAATTATCTAGTCCTGCTGTATGGGGCCGAAGCATGGACGTTAAAAGATTCGTATGAAAATTTGCTTGGTTGCTTTGAGAGGAAGATTCTTTGAGTGATTTTTGGTCCTGTCCGTATCGAAGGAGTATGGAGAAGAAGATTCAAAGACTTTAGGGGCTGTACAGCGACGATTACCTGGTCAAGAAGCACGAAATACAGCGGCTGAGATGGATGTGACACGTGGAGCGTATGAACATCAACGCACCAGTCCGACGAGTCTTCTAATCCAACCCTGATGGTGTAAGCAACAGTAGGAAGCAGCGTAACAGATTGCGCACACAAGTGGAGAACGACCTCAACCAACTTGGCGTGCGTAACTGGAGGCGGCTAGCTAAGGACAGAGCTGGCTGGAAAAACATGTTGGTTGCGGCCGTAATCCATCCTGGATTGCAAGAATGAGCAGCGAGGGATAATTAACTGACGATATCTATGCGAGGAAGCAATTCTAATTCTTTCAAAGCAATACTGTGGTTCGCGTGTAATTAGTATATCAGAAAGCAAAATGAAACTTTGTAGCTCTAGATGGTTTTTAAGAGACATTATTTTAAAGGCGCTTAGCAAAACAAGATGTTCCGTCATACCTACGTAACCCATAGACATAGCGAACAGTACAATTAAATGCAACATTTAATTTTCGCTTACTTACATAATTACAATTGCAGTAAATTTCGCAGCCATACAACAACATGGAATTTACCAAAGACTTTGCAAGAAGTAAACGTGTTTTAACTGGTGTAAAAGCCTGAGTTACTCATATGTACGAAGTACGCCATACACTTTGCCGACAAGTACATTAATATGGTTATCCCAAGTCAAAATGCGGTTGAACGTCACTTCTAGATTTTTTTGCCGTTTCAACGTATTCAATTGGAGCATTGCTCAATACAATCGAAGGAAAATAATTGAGATCAAGAGACTTTCTCGATATCACCAAACATTTCGATTTCTTAAGGTTTAAGATAAGACCATTCGACTCAGAGCAATTAGACACATTCTCTAGGTCTTTATTTACACGAAAAGCACCATGATCAATCAGGCAAAGTGGGCAACTTAAGTACAACTGAACGTCGTCGTCTACGTACATGTGGGAAGAACAATTGGAAATCAAAGATGAAAGATCATTTACATACACCGAAAACAAAAGGGGGCCAAGAAAGGAAACCTGAGGAACACCAGTGCCATTCGGCAGAAAGTTAGACAAACCACCTCCCATCTGTACTGCTTGCCTTTTGTTAGTCAAATATGAAAAAATTAAGAAAAATTTAAGTTTTGCTTAAGCTTTTTACATAAATTCACGTGGTTGACGGTATCGAAAGCCTTTGAGAAATCGATCAAAACAAGAAACGTTTCTTCATCTTTATCCAATGCTTGTCTTAAGTCCTCAGTAACACTTAAAAGTGCAGTGATAAAGGGTTTTCCAATCAGAGGTGTTATTTTGAATAGGCCGCTATTTCGGCAGCTGTCACTTTTGAAGCTGTCATTTTTTGACATTTAACAAGTAGAAACTACGTTATTAATAAAAATGGAACGATACACGCTTCAACAACGCATTGAAATTATTTAAATTCACTATAAAAATGGTGAAAATTTGGCAGAGACGGTTCGTAAAACTAAAACTAAAACGGGTCGTCGTGAAGCACCTTGTCGGACCGCAATACAGAAATTGGTGGACAAATTCGAGCTGTTGGGACAAGTTAGTGATGTGAAGAATAAAACCCGTGCACGTCGCTCAAGAACAACTGGGAATATTGCTGTTGTAGCCCAAAGTGTTGAAGAAAACCCAGGTTTGTCCATTCCTCGTTCCTTGGAATTAGGCATTCCACAAACGTCATTACACCGTATTTTGCATAAAGACTTGGGTCTTAAGGCTTATAAAGTTCAGTTAACACAAGAACTCAAGCCGACTGATCATCAACAACGTCGTGTCTTTGCTGATTGGGTCCTTGAAATGCATGAAAATGAACCGGAATTTCATCGAAAAATCATCTTGACTGATGAGGCCCATTTCCACCTCGGAGGCTACGTCAACAAGCAAAACTGTCGCATCTGGGGCTCGGAAAACCCAAGAGTTATTGTTGAAAAGCCTCTCCATCCTCAACGCGTGACTGTTTGATGCGGTTTATGGTCCCGCGGGGTCATTGGACCTTACTTTTTCGAAAATGAGGCTGGAGCAACAGTTACGGTCAATGGATTGCGCTATCGAGAGATGATTAATGATTTTGTATGGCCTGAATTGAATGGTATTGATCTGGACAACGTTTACTTTCAACAAGACGGCGCTACGTGCCACACAAGCAATGAAACCATCGATCTTTTACGGGAAAAGTTTCCGGACCGTGTTATCTCTCGAAGAGGTGATCACAATTGGCCACCGAGATCTTGTGATTTAACACCTTGCGACTTCTTCCTTTGGGGCCACGTGAAAGACAAGGTCTACGCCAACAGCCCAGCGTCGATTCAAGACCTCAAAGATGAAATTCGTGAGGCTATCGAGGACATAGGGCAGCCACTTTGCGATTTGGTTATGGAAAATTTCATGAAAAGGATATGGTCCTGTAAGCGTGGTCTTGGCGGCCATTTGGCTGATGTTGTGTTCCATTATTATCAAATTCCTGAGGTGGCATCATCCTAGACTTACCAATACCAATTTTTCGTAGGTTTTTCCACAAATCTCGTCCGTTCATGGATGTACTCAAATGATGAGAGAAATGTTGGGACTTGACAGTACGTATTTCTGCTACCACTCTGTTTCGAAGTAAACAATAAGCACGGGCGGCGTAACTCATTTAAACGGTAACGTTTCCATGTGGAATCAGCTTCATCTCGTTGTTGCATTAAAGATCTTAAGTGACTTGTAAACCATTGTTAATTGTTTGATTTTAAAATTTTTGTTTCAAGAGGAACGTGGGTATCGAAAAGATATTTAATGTTACGAGTTAAATACTCCATCTAATCATTTGATGACGGCAAATAAAAAATACTATCCCAGTTCGTACTTTCCTGAACATTAATATTGTGAAAATCACGATATTTGATTTCTTTGACGGAGTAATCAAGGTTAAATCTAAGAGTAAGGAAGATTAAGTCGACGACGTTATTGTCACTCACAAAAAACAAGTCTAACAATGTTGCATCTCTACCAGAAAAATGTGTTAGTGTGCTTGTGTTTACTGATATTAAATTGTAGGAACATTAGAGTTTAAGAGGTTGCAATTAAAGTCTCCACAAAGGACAATATTAGAGGAGTCAAGAGAGATTTCCTCTAATAATGTAAACAAGGCTGAAAAGTCTATGTACCTATTTGGCCTATAGATAGCACCTAAAACTAAAGTACCATCACTGCCCACCATATCAATGAACAAATACTCTATACTGCTATCAGCAACGGATGCAAGTTTAAGTTTACATTTTATAGTCCTTTTAATGTAAATTGCCACGCCCTCCCCCCCCCCCAATACGATCTTTCCTATTTAAACAAAAAACACGATTACCCTCTAAACAACAAACCTCAACCAAGTTTCTGTAACACAAATAACAACAATATGTATCAGAATCAGCAAAGGTATCGCGAAATTCATCAATTTTCGGAAGCAAGCTTTGCGCATTTATGTGACAGTATTATTAAAGTATTTTTAAATACCAACATTTGAAAAAAAAAAATCAGTAAAAAATTAGTAACTCCACTATTAAATTAATTTTGAAAAGGAAATCTCCTGCAACCCATAAGGGGATACAATAGACCTAAGGGTCGCAGTACAATTCCCGAATTTTAATTCATTCATTCATCCTAACTTTAATGCCGTTTCTAATAAAGACCGGAATTTATTTAATTTGACTAAATGACATTGAATAAACCCCAGTTCAAAAAACCAATATAAATACTCTTCAAAGCCAAATGTTAAATTAGGTACACATGTATGTTATTAAAATTAAACTTTACACAAGTCTTTTCAAAACTGATATTGTAATAGATTAAAAATAATAAAATATGTATGTAATAACTCTCAATACACTCAGAGAAAAAACAAACTGTGTAAATTCGATTCCTGGCCAAGGTAAGTCATTTCTTAGAAAAAAACAAAAAAATACAATTGTTTATTTCAGAAATAAAAGGAAAAAAGCAGTCAGAGATCAGTGATGTAAAATAAACAACAACAAAAATATAGAAAACACCTCATAACAAACAATAAAAATAACTATAAAATTTCGTAGAATACGCAAAACATTCAAAAATTTCTCAATTAAATTTTTTTTTTCATAGTATAAATATTACTTAGGCTGTTTAACACCATATACTTACTTACTACTTAGGTCCTCAGACCTTAAAAAGTCCGTTGTGATCCCCTTAAGGGGCATAGGGCCTCCACTACTCCTACGCGCCATCGTGTACGGTTTCTGGAAATATAACGTAGTTCTCTCCAATTCTTTCCCAGCTGTGCAGATTCACTTTCGACTGTCCTGCGCCATGTGCTTTTCGGCCGACCCGACCCTCTACCTGCCTGTGTGAGTGGGTTCCATTGCATCGCTTGGCCAGCAATGCAATCGTTGCCTTTTCGAAGCGTATGACCAATCCACTGCCACTTACGTCTGCGAATAGTACTGTCAATGGATTCTTGACCCGTTCTTCTATAAAGTTCTTCATTGGAAATACGGTTGGGCCAAAAAATCCTTAAGATGTTTCGTAGACTCCTATTCACGAACGATTGCAGCTTGCTTGTGACAGTTGTTAAAATTTTCCACTTGCTGAAGCTTGGTCTTTAAGCATATAGCGTTGTTTCTCCATATTTTGGACAGCATTCCGAAAGCAGCCTTTGCTTTCTTGATGCGGCTGTCGACATCTTGTTCGGTTCCGCCTTTGGTAGAGACAAAACTCCCAAGATATTGAAAGTCTTCTACTTTCTCTACCGGTTGTCCAGAAATATTGACTTGAACGGATGAGTTACTTCCGAGGCTGATCATTTTTGTTTTTGCCACGATTTCTGCTTCTCCCTCCACCCTTGTTGTCATTTGATGGAGATCCATGATCCTATGAGAGAGTAAGCATACGTCGTCCGCGTAGTCCAGGCTCCATTAAATTCCACTATTTCTGTTTAACAGGGCTGCACGCAGCACATCACTTATCACTAACAGGAAAAGTATTGGCTACAGTATGCAACCCTGCCTGACTCCACAATGGACTTCGAATTCATCCGACAACCTTCCTCTATGTAAAACGTGACATTTGCATCCTTCGTAGGTTGCTTTAATAATAGCGATTAACTTAACTGGAATGCCTCTCCTGCGTAAGGCAATCCAAATAAATTCTCTGTTAACACTATCAAACGCTTTTTTCAAGATCAATTAACAGGTGAAGTGGTGATCGATATTCGACGCACTGTTCAATAATGATCCGCAAGGTGTTAATGTGGTCAACACAGGATGAACCAGTGCGGAAACCTGCTTGTTCGGCGTCGAGTGTGTCTTTTAGATGTTCTTTAACACCATATGCTTACGTAATATCATCCTAGTGTTGGATTTAAACTAAGGTAACTTACACTGCAATAAAGTAAATGGATAGGGTAAAGTCATCCTAGTTAACCTAAGCAATATAAGTCAATTTACTTTAAAACTCATCATCATCGGCTCGACAACCGGGGTCCAGCCCTGGCCTCTCTGGCCATCTCTCCAGCGCAAGCATGGTCTACCACGCTGCCGTCTACCATAGAATGTACCACAAAAGACTTTCCGAGCAGGTTCCTCTTCGCTCATCCGAGCTAGGTGCCCTGCCCACCGGAGTCTACCGAGCTTAATTTTTGTCACTATGTCTGCTTCAAGGTAGATTGCGTACAACTCATGATTGTACCGTCTCCGGAATCGTCCTGTCTCACATATGGGGCCAACAATTCTCCGTAAGACTTTTCTCTCGAACGCGGCTAAGAGGTCACGGTGCCTTTTGCTTAGCACCCAAGTCTCGGATCCATACATGAGTACTGGCAGGACCATGGTCCTGTACAGCAGCAGTTTTGAAGTTATGGTTAGATTTCTGGATTTGAATAGCTTTGACAGACTGTAGTAGGCTCTGTTGAATTTGAGAAGCCGCCCGCGTATTTCTTCTTCTATGTTGTTATCGGCTGCTACTGTTGACCCAATGTATTTAAAGGATTGCACCACTTCAAATTCGTGCTCCGCTACCTTGATTGTTTGACAAACTGTTCTTCTCGCATTCGACGCCACCATGTACTTTGTTTTACCTTCACTAATGTGTAGCCCCAGATTTTGTGCCCGCCTGCTCGATCTGGATGAAGGAATCGTGTACAGCTTTTTCGGTTCTTCCGATGATGTCGATGTGCGTAAGCCAGTATCTGGCTGGACCTGTTGACGATGGTCCCTCTTGTTGCCGTGCCAGAGTCACGGATTGCTTTCTACAACGCCAGGTTGAAGAGGAGGCAGGCCAAACCATCCCCTTGTCAGAGTCCATTAAAGATGTTGATTGGTCTGGATAGCAATCCGGCTATTTTAACTTGGCTTGTATCGTTGGTCATGGTCAACCTACATAGTGGTGTCAATTTATTTGGGATGCCGAATTCTCTCATGGATTTGTAAAGTTCTACCCTGGCTATGCTATCATAAGCGGCTTTAAAGTCTATAAACAGATGGTATGTTGGGATGTTAAATTCTAGACATTTTTCCATCGCCTGCCTAAGGGTAAAAAAAACTTTAAAACTTAGTAAGCTCAAATGGGCGCTATAGCGCAGAGGAATGTTAACACGCGATTTAGTTTAATTTTGCACCGATTTTTCTCTGAGTGTATAATGTAAAGGCAAGCTTAATGCATAGATATAACTTAACCATCAAAAATGACACAATAACAAATTTAATAAAGCAAAAACAAAAATGATTATAATGAGCCAACAAAAAAAAAAAATTGCGTTTAATTTTTGAACAATGACATTTAATTAATTTTAAATCAAATGTATTCACTTTATTTTGTTCATTTACCCTAAAGGTTACACAAAGTCAGTCAGGTGGTTAAAAAGTTCCGCCTGATTTCCGGAAAACGTTAATTTTTGGTTTGATATTTTCAGTCATTTCACGCGAGACTTATTCGATACCGAGAATGTTTTTTAATTTTTTTTTCAATACCTATTTTGATTTGCATAAGTAGGTACTATAGGTAGATAATAATATTTTTATCCTGGCAAACGTTTTTTTTTCTATATTGTTTCCTGATTTATTATTTGATGATTAAAATTTAATAAAATATTTAAATGGGGAAAAATTAAAAACAAAGATTTAGCCATTAATATTATGTATCGACGCCAAGCAAAATCAACTGGTCTAGATTAAATAATTCATCTCCTGCATTGTTTAAAGTAGCAAGTATCAGTAAGTATCAGGCTCCATCAGCCCATACTACTTTCGACAGAACTAGCGGAACACTTCATCAACTACAGAAGACTGGATGTTGCCAAGCTATAGAGGGATGTAGAAGAAACTATCACACTACTTCCGCAGAACAGGAATCTGCAGAATACCGAAATTTATGCAGCTATTGACTCCTTGGAGTCGACGATTGCAAGTGTGTTGGAGAACTAAAAGCAGCCCATGACTACAAAGAACAGATACCACTACCTTCCAGAGTATTTTCAAAACTTGTACAATCATTGGCAACGATTAAGGAAACGTCTCCAAAGGATTTACCAGCGAGAATTCAATCCATGCAACATCAACTACCGGACAGTGTGGGGCGAACTCCAATATACCACTATTATGTTCCGGAACTCCAAGGGAGACTGCAGTCAAAAAAAGAAAAGGGGTATCCGAATCAACTCATCAAAATCGGAACTTTTGTGCCTAAGCCAAACAGGAGGACGAGGCAGTCGTTCGGCTGAAAACTGTAGAAGAATAACACTCACGCTTCCAGATCGAACTAGGTTGTCAGCCAAACGCAGTGCTTAGTACCTACCTAAGCATCAACTTCAACGAGCTCCTGAAATTCAACCAGAACTCAAGGGGTGTACTAAAGAAAGCAAACGTGGCATTCCATCGCGTGTACTGTACGTGTACACCTTGATGAAAAGAAGAACGGGACTGAGCCAGCCAACTAAGGCAGTCATTAGCTGCAGCATTTCAGTATGGTACACTATCTCAAGAACAGCCATGATGGAACTCCAACAGTTTGAAAGGAAAATACTGATGATCTTAACAGGAATTTTTTTCAACCGAAAATGGCAGAAACATTACAGCACCCAACGACTCTGCGAAGAAGCCGAAATCATCCCACTGAACAAGTAAATATTTGTTATTATCAGCAAAGAAACTTGTCGGAAGTATGTATCACCAACCCTTCCCAAATGACTCTACTATAATGCGCAAGCCGATGCAATATGGTTCGATTCCAGTTCGGCCATCAGTTTTTCAAATAAATTTAAGATATAATAATCTGATGATCAGGTGTGGCAGCCTGCGAAATAGCTATAGCTTCAGCCTCATGAACAAGTTTGTGTTGTTTCATTCAAACCTTGAATGTAACTCGACTATTTTACTTAGGTAAATGGCAGTGGCGTATTCAGAAAAAAAAATTGGGGAGTGTATCTAGAAAAAAAAAATTGGGAGAGGGGGGGCTCGAGTGTCTGAGCTCCCTCTAAATCTCTAAGATTTACGAAAAAGTTTCACTTAATCATGTACATTATGATGAAATCACCTTAATATCAACATGATTTTGGAGGCTTGGCGGAGGGGGGAGGGGGGCTTGAGCCCCTGAGCCCCCCCTCCCCTTCAATACGCCACTGGTAAAGGGAAATCTGTCATCAGACACCATTTAATAGTATCAAAATATCACTTTCAGTAGTGACCAACCAAATTTATAATTTGGCCGGCCTCCCAGAAATAGTTATAATAAAGTGCACCACTGGGTCGCTATGAGGGTCAAAGTTGCTGAATAAATACAACAAGTGTTAAAAATTAATAAAATTCGTTACTCAAATGGCATTCGTTACTCAAATGGCATAAGCTGGTACTGTCATGTACAAAGACGAAACCCTAAAAACCCAGTTCAAAAGGCGATTGCTTACGACACGTTCCAATGCAATCGCGAAGAAGAGGCAGGCCCAAGAACTCATGGAGAACACAAATGCAACGACAACTGCATTCAGTTGGCCTTAGACATGGAACAATTCAAAATCGAGAAGCCTGCCGACGTTTCCTGAGGTCAACCCGACGAACCCCACATGCGGAGCCGTAGTGTGAAGCAGTAGAGTGGGAGAGTTGTGACCCCATCCGAGATCATGACTATCGTCGATAATGGAGAAGAAGAAGAAGACTCAAATGGCATAAAAAAATCTTGAATCGTTTTGAGCTCCAAAGAGTCCAAACCAAGTGTGCCATGTCGCTCATTTACTTGATGAGCGGTAGAATTAGGTTCATGAAGCAACACTCTCAATCCAGGGCTAGAAGAGGAAAGGGTTAGGTTAGAGGGTTCCCGAATGTACGTTGCGGGTATTCGGCATGCTTGTATCCGCGCGGCTCAGCTCGTCGGAATGGGAGGGCTTTTTTTGTGAAATGCCATTTTGGGGTTTGATCGTTTTTTTCTACGGCCAACGACCGTTTTCGGGTTTTTTTTTTAAAATCTAAAAATTGCTTTGTTGAAAATTTTGATTTCAACTAATTTTAAGGTTGTTAAAAAGCTTCTCCATAGAAAAAAATCATCAAAATTGGTTGAGTCGTTTAAGAGAAAGTCAAAAATGAAAAAATGCGATTCTAAGACCGTTTCTTAAATTATTCCTTGCCTCTTACGCAATACGCTAAGCCTAATATTGATATTATTAATACTTATAATATATTGGTAGATGTGACTTTGAATAAACTAAGCGACAGAATATTGCTTCATTTAAGAGGTAGATAAAGAAATTAATAAAGAAAACATTTCTGACCTTGTAGCCTTGAAAAAAAAGTTAAATCCTCAATTGCAATAAAAAATGTGTAACAACAGATTTTAACATGGAATCGAATTGAATGAAGTAGTTTAAAACTTTCAAGGTTACTCTCGATAAAATAAAATAAATGCGCCCATGGGTAGTTCCTTGAGGGTTTTATTGCGACTCTCAAAGAAATATATAATGAAAGAACATCCCATTAAGGATGCCACACAGTTTAAGCTTAAAAAAAAAAAAAAAAAAAAAAAAAACAAAAAGGAAGGGTCAAAAGAGAAATGTATATGCATGGGAATGTGGAAGAACCGTTTGGGTTACATAACTCTTTAACACGAAATTGCTTTTTGTACAGTGTCAAACAAGCAAAGGAGACATCGAGCAAAAATTCCCCAGGGCAACGTTAAAATTTTAAACACAAAACTTATAGTCTCCAGATATCACACTCCAAAAAAAAGGATATATAGGATAAAATTTGGAGACATGCGACGGACAAAACGCCAACGGAGATGTAAAACAGGACGAAGACTTTTCCTTGGTCAGAGTTAGAAGAAACTTTAACATCATGTCCAAAATAGTTTACACCAAAAGAGTAAAGATATTTTAATTTGAAAGAAGAAGGTTGAAGATTAAACTGATTGTAAGGTGTCTTACCAAAATATACCGCCCATTACTTTTAAGCAAAAAAGGTATTTATCTTCTATGTTTATTATATTTTTTTGAAAACAAAACTTACCATCATGGATATGCTCTGTAACATTTCCATCACCACCTTCTCGGCGTCGTCTCATTTGTTCCGCAAAATGAGCAATTAAGGCATCCATCATAGCCGCTTGTCTTGAGAATATTTGCATCAGTTTTGATATTTGGATTCCGTTTTCCACCGCATCGAACTGGAAAATGACAAAAATAATGTATATCACAAAAAAAGTTAAAATTAATGAGATGGAAAATATTTTAACACTCGTAAACTCGTCATCAGGCCGCATACCTACCCAGCCTCAGTAATAGTCTTTTGAATACTACGTTTATGAAATTCATATTAAATTTTGTTGCTTCCACATCATTTAACCAAAATTAATAAATAACTGGACTGGACTTTTAATTGTGTGGAATGATGGACTTGTGCTTTTCATGTTGAAAGCCTGATGATAATGTTCAAAATATTGGATAATAGAAGAAAAGATATACATACATTTGCTTTTCATGGAAATATGTTTTACTTGCTTTATGATTTACCAGTGGATGAGTAAGAAAACACATGCCCAATGAGAAGAAATGAAATTCGAGCCGGTTTCAGGGGAAAAATAATGATTTTCGTTTTGATTTTCGTATTCTTCTCGAGAATTACGAAAACACTCTAGGTACCAAACTTAATATAAATTGATTCCTAGAGGTTGTAATTGCTTATAGGTACGTTTTCACACTTTCACCAACCACAAACTTAATGCCCAGTATCCTGAAATTATCAAGAAATCAGTTGGAACTACCAGCCATCTCAGAAGAAGAACCTGTGTTATGTTTACACCGAAAAAAGAATTTTCTTCTAGAATTGTGGATTTCGGAACGTTTCGAGGAGCCAACATATACTCAGATCACTGCTAGGCATCACCACGAAGATAAATTATTAAAATAAAAGTTGGAGTAAACGAGCTCTTATCAACTCCAGAACTTTTGTAGATCGTGCCGTTCTTCACTTGTAGTCAGCACCTAAAGCAAAGTCTTCCTCTGTTTTGCTTTTCATCGGGGTTGGATTCAAATGATGTTGAAGACAAGGATATTTGTTGAAATTGATATGAAGAGGTGGCCAATGATGAGGATGTTCTTGGTCTTGGAGCTACGACTTGATGATGCTGAGATTGGTAAGAGGAGAGCCGAAGATATGGAGACATTTGGGACGCCATTTAAAGATGTTTGGGTTTTTTGTAAAACAGCGCTGGTGTCTGGTACAATCATGAAATCGTCCTTAGAATTATTGGGCGCACCTAATCAGGCGAAGTTTTTGGATTGGAAAAAGAGTCATGAACACATTGCAATAATGGGATCACTGTTGCATTAAATCGCATGAAAAGTACCCTTCAACTCAAAATAATCCGTTCGGAATCAGTCGAAAAAATGAGAGTCCCCTCCATTCCTGCCATCTTACCGTCACTATGATTCTCCGTGAGCACGTTACGCCCATATTTATTTAAATAGACAAAGACAAACCTTTTGAATTTTCCATCATAATGTTTTACGCATAATGTTGCGCACTAATGAAAAGAACAAAATGGAGGTACCTCTGTACATTGCATACAACAGCTTTAAGACCGATTTTTAATAATGGGTAAGTTAGATGACAGCCCATGCATTGCCTTATATCAAACCGTTCAAATATTGTAAAACGTTCTTTTTCGGATCTTCAGTAGGTACATTACCAACTGATTGTGTATTTGATATCGTGGTTCTTGAATCATTAACTGTATTCTGTCTCTCAATTCGGCATGTTTAGTTTTCATATTTGGGTAGCTGTATTTAGCCTTGGATGAAATTTTCGAACACTTTTCGTGCCCCCAATTCTTACGTGTGGGAGATTGAGCTCAATAGGTACTTCATTTTGTCCACTGTTACGCAATAGTCGGTCTCCTTTCAAAGTTTCGGCACTCTACGGATTTCGTTGTGGTTGTCTATTGTTGCCCATAAACATCAGTGGCACTCTTGGTGCCACTGGAGATTAAGAGGAACCCAGTTGTTTAAAGTTCTGGTTCGTACAAATGAAACTTTTCAGTACGTTGAAGTTTGTGGATCCTTTCTAGAGCTTTGCTACTAGGAGTATACTGAATTCCAATATACATTCTTGAACAAATGCCTGATGACATTCGTAAAACTCATGATTAACAGCAAAACAAGGCATGCTCATTAGATTTTTGGCAGCTTTTCTGTGACGTCATAGTCATCTTTCTCATGGGCAGTTCGCCCGAACGTCAGTTATGAATTTAGAGAAAACAACAATGAAACTAAAAAAAATCGATTGTCAGCATCGGAGATGACTGACTGACTGATACGTCATCAGTTTTCCAAAATGGCGACATGGCGTTCATAATAAGCATACCTTGTTTTCTGCTTATCATGTGTAAAACTATTGATTGGGCAATGCATTGTTGATTTGGATATCGTCAAATTCAACTGCAATAAATAATCTACACAGAAAAAACAATTTGGTAGTCAATATGAATACTTGACAGTCAATACGAAAACTAAAATAAAAACAGAAATAAATAATTACGATAATCGATATGAAAACTTCTTCGAAAACCAACTTGGTAGTCTATATGACAAATTAGTAGTCAATCTTGAAATTAACTACCGCAGTTGTCAAAAGTTGTCATATTGACTAGCACAGCTGTCATATTGACTAGCACAGCTGTCATATTGACTACCAAAAGATGTCATATTGACTACCGAAGTTGTCATATTGACTACCACAACAGTCAATATGAAAACCGATCTCTCAATTTCTTTCCACTTAAAGTTGTCATATTGATTACCGAGTTGTAGAAAAAATTTCGGTTGTCATATCGGACTATCGGAAATTGTCATATTGACTATGGCGACTGTAGACTGAAAAATGACTATTTAACTGTAGTTTTGACTACCAAAATAGTCAATATGGCAACTCTTGTATTTCTGTGTCTGTAAACTTCGAGCAACGTCACATTTAGAATATAAAAATCAATGCTTTGACTTCAAGTTAATTTTCTGTTTCGTTGATGTTACGTTTTTGAATTTGGCCCTAATGGTGATACAAATTTGAATCTCAAGCTCTGTAGTCAAAGACTATTTCTCTGAAAGTCTCAAGTTCTTACAATGCCCTCCGTAGAAAGTATCTAAGGTAGGGATTTTATAGTTCTAATCGCCAATAAAATCAAAATCTACCAATACTGTCTCTCTTTCGAATAGCTCTTTGTTTGAACTTAAAATTTCTCTACGTCTGAAACAGTTCAACTCTTCGCTTGCTTATTTACAAACGGCCCCGAGAATTATAATAATTGCTCTACTGCATGGTGTACAGGATATCGCACATCATAAACATTTAACATCCTTGTGGCAGATCTTTTATTCTTCGGTACAAAACAAAAATCGAGAATAAAAGCACCTTGAGGTGGTAATGGTGCAGGTGCTGGTTGCAGCAACACAATTATGCAAGGTTTTAGTGAAATGTGAATGTTGGGTGGAAACTAAAAGAACGAAAAAAAAAACAGTACGGGAATATGCTAATTGATAGAAATACTAAGGAAGAATTGTAGCTGTGTTTCCAGTTCTTTTTGTTTGCAGTGTCAGTCGCCTTAATGTATGCAATGCTTCCAAAATACTTCTAAACAAAAAACCCACCATCTATTCTTGGTTTATTCAACCTGGGTTCTCACCGTCATCGTAGCTCGTCGTCGTTATTGTAGTCTCATCTCTTCCTTATATGCCTACTTTGATATTGAAGAGGGTATTTAGCCTGCAAGTAGGTCATGTCAGCCATACTAACGAAAATTTCTGCTATCCTGCTTGCTACCGCTGCCGCCGTTGGTAAGCTTAAATTTGTATATTTATGTTCAGGATTTCCTATGCACACGTTTGCATATGGTTGTTAAGAGGAGGAAGCGAGCATCAGTACTATATAGGACCAGGATCCAGGAGCAGATGTCGAGTTCACCAGCATCAGGACTCCATTTTGCTTGCACCTCACCATTCACTCTGTATTCTCTACTGGTTGGATATTGATTAAGTACGCTTGCATACATACTTATCTTCAAGTATGGGTATGTATATGAATGGCAAGGATCTCTTAAGTCTTAAAGGATTACTCGATGTCAGAGTAAAAAGATTAGATAGATGCTCTCTTGGCAATGGAGGCACCTACCATCATTTTAAGGTCTTCGGGTGTTTCTTCAGGTTTTTTTTTTTTTTCTTTTTTCGTGGAAACTAAGAGAACATTTTCGAAAACTATCCTTGGTCGAGTGGTATATAGTGGGAAGTGGTTCATGCTTAAAGTCTAAGGATTGATTGTCATCAATATAGGTTGGGTGCATGGTTTGCTTTATATGTACGAGTATATAGTTTAAAGTTGCTTCCAGGTATAATTGAAAAGTGCAGCTCAACTCACTTCAAACATTTTGGGGATCACAAAACTAATTGCTATTCCTCACTTGGGGGCATGCAAAACTAAAAATTTATACAAGCAAAGGAATAACAATTGAAATTGTTCATTTTCAGAAGGTATTGCTGTCCTGGAGGACAGGTGGTAATAACCTTTGAACAATTTCCTATACAGTTTCAGGCCATGGGAGGTAACAATATTAATTGAATTGGTGTTTCTTGGATATAACAAGAACAAGAAGAATTATGGGTTTCTTTAAAACAAAATTTCTGGTTGATTTCATTTCCAATTATAGCAAAAGTTTCCGAGGGAAAAAATGGACTTGTTCATGCAATTTCTTTACTTTTTCATCAGAAGTATTGAAACTCACATGAAATCTCTGCTAATTTTTGGAATAAGCCTTTACGTATTGCAGAGGATTATTACGACTACTAATCAATGGATAAAGATCGAAGTAAAGTAGGTTACTATAATTATCTCACAATTAAAGATGGTTCCTACAAGGTACTGCCTTTAAAAACTTAGTGTAAAAAAGATTTCATGCCGGTGCCGTTAGGAGAGTGTCGCTACTTTTTGTTAGATATTCTCTGGCATAAACTTCCTTAGACATGTAAATGAGCTCCTTGATGTTACAATCACATCAGGGTAAATCTTAAAAACATAACGCTGACATTCGCGAATATCCAACGCATTACAATGAAGATCGGATATTGCAAGAAAATTTGGCGCCGGTAAACTTTAAAGCAATAGACTGTAACAAATTTTGCTAACTACGTCTTCTTTAAACTCTCTGAGAACGCACTTCTAGGACCGAGGTAACAAGAGTAGTGCAAATGCAGCCATGAGAAGTAGCCCAATTGATCTACTGAGGTTCACACGACCACCAACATAAACACCCTGCTTTGATGATGAATGCCTAGGCGTACACATATGCAGCCAAGAACGAAGCCCAAGAATTGATGCTGCAGACTACAACCAGAGCTGCTGCGAGGGCAGCTCGTGAGTTCTGCATTAAGATTAAGCACTAAACGCAAGCAAAAAGTGTACGTAAGTTCTATCATAGTTTATAACAATATACCCAAGGATACCAGTTCAGAAATTGCTGAAGAACTTGTAGAATAAGATATGTCTAAGATCTGTTTACTACAGTCTGTCAAAGCTATTCAAATCCAGAAACTTCAAAACTGCTGCTGTACAGGACCATGGTCCTGCCAGTACTCATGTATGGATCCGAGACTTGGGTGATTAGCAAAAGGCACTGTGACCTCTTAGCCGCGTTCGAGAGATAAGTCTTACGGAGAATTGTTGGCCCCATATGTGAGTAAGGACGATTCCGGAGACGGTACAATCGTAAGTTGTATGCAATCTACCTTGAAGCAGACATAGTGACAAAAATTAAGCTCGGTAGACTGCGGTGGGCAGGGCACCTAGCTCGTATGAGCGAAGAGGAACCTGCTCGGAAAGTCTTTTGTGGTACATTCTATGGTAGACGGCAGCGTGGTAGACCATGCTTGCGCTGGAGAGATGGCGTAGAACAGGACGCCCGAAGTCTTGGGGTGCGCAACTGGATGGCGTCGGCTCGAGACTGGGATAGGTGGAGAGACTTGTTGAAAGAAGCCAGGAGTTAAGGAGCAATACTTGCGATGAAAAAAAATGTCCAGTCTAGAATCCATAACTTTTGTGTGAAAATTTTGACAACAGTGTAAAGAAAGGCAATTACTTTGTGGTTGCTTGGCTCTCCTCAAAATAAGTTTCAAATACTGAATAATTAAATACACAATACTTTTAAAATGATGACCAGGTACAACCTGGTGACAAGTTTTAAACAAAATCAGTTAAGTCAGTAATGATATATACGGAAAAAACTAAAAATGATGGAAAAATTCCCGAAAAGTGTGTTCATCATATTTCCGTTATTCGAATTTTTTTGAGAAAAAATAAAAACACAAGATTATTGCAATTACTTATTATATAGCGAAACCAAGTTTCATCAAAATCGTTATAGCCGTTTTTGAGAGTATTCGTTCTAATCGAGATATTCAAAAACAAAAATCTGTACCAAATTTCATGCAAATCCGTCAAGTCGTTTAGGCTGTGGCTCTCTGTACAGATGGACGCACAGACGAACAGACTCAAAGACCGACGGACGGCATGACGAAAACCACTATTTTGGACTTCTTCATCATCGTAATCTTGGTTTTGATTGAAATCTTGAATTTTGTTTTTTAAACGAAATCAATACTTGCCGAACAAGTCCCAAAAAGTAAAAATTCTTCAAACGGAAAATTCAATCATTAAAAATCCAAAACAGCAGTTCCAATCGATGTAAATGGTTCTTGGAAAATTCCCAAAAAGTCCCAAAGAGACTAAGTTTTTCGCACTCTTTAATCCAAAAAAAAAAAATTACGAAATCAACAATCCATCATGTTCGTCTGTATGATTGTCAAATTGTTGCAATCATACTGAAGCTTCCTAAACGGCCAACGACTATAAAAGGGCTTGCAACCCTGAATATCTTCACATAAATCAGCATTTTGCACCTATATAAGCTACGAGCATGCTGCTAGATAATAATAAATAACTCACCTGTAGAAATATACACGTCTGGCATTCAGGATCATCACTCGCACTCGGTTTGGCAAAGTCCCAGGATAAGTCTTCATATCTTAAGCCCAGCAACAGTGTCTGCATCCATCAGCATAAGAAATATAAAGAAAAAACATTTATCATCAAGGTGATGTGGCAACAATGGAATAAGCAATTGCCGATTACACTTACGTATTCCACCGGATCAATGATGAAAATACCACGCTCGTTTATCGCAACAATCACTGAAACATCCTTGTGATTCACTAAGCTCATAAGACCACGAACTGGCTGCTCCACTTGACCATGAAAAAATGCCGCACTGCAAATGGATTGAAATAGAGAAATGAAATAAAAGAAGTAAAATCATTGAAATGGAGAAACAATTTTTAGTACGCGGTGGTGGTTTTGGGGGAGAATAAGGGGTGGAGGAGGGGGAAAGAGGTTTGGTTCAATTGAAGATACAACAATATAGAGTCAAACAAAACGCTGCAAATAGAACAAAAGGATAAATGTGGCGCGCAGCAATTAATTGCCACAGGGACACGTTCCCATTTTCCCATGTATTCACTTCATCTGACAGGGGTGCGAGGGAAGAGCCTGCTAACACGAACGTGCTTTTATTTCTGCATTTTATTGCTCCAAAAGGAAAACGACCGTACGGCATTGGTGATGGAGGCGGACTATACCTGCTACTTCTATTCACTACATCTATACACAAGGCGTATCCAGTACCCACTTCAGAAGCGAGATGCCTCTTAAAAGCTTCCTTTTGTTATTTAAGCTAACAGTATAGGTAGTGTGATGCAATGGGAATGAGGTGAAAGACCCTCCAATCTTCCCCAACTTATACCTGTACACTCTTCACCTATCCCATACCCACCTACTATACCGTACCGTACCTTAAACTAGAATGACTCTTTCAGAAGCAGAAACAGCATATGGCTTGTTTCATGTCCTGGAACGTGCCTTTTTAAAAGGATAACATTTTGCTGAGCTGCTTGTAATTCCCGTGTATTTTGTTTACATTTCAAAATGATACTGTTCAATTTTTTTTTTTTTTTGTGAAGGAAAAAAAGGACACACACATACACTGCTGTTTATAAACATTCACTCCACCACCATCAGGGACATCCTTGCAAGAACAGAAAGGACTAGGTATGCTCCCAAAGTGGAAGATCTTAATCCTTTTTATGCGACGACGACGACGACGATGCAACTACATTATTGGAGATTTCATTCTGGTTCTGCCATATGCAATTTCAAAACCTTGCTTAAGGAACAAACTGGTTTTTGTGACATTTTTAACGACTTTGCTGAATAGGTTAAGGGATATTCTCTACCTGCTCTCATTCACAGTAGTGGTAGGAAATTAGTTGGTGTGTAGGTAATTGTTTTTTTTTTAACAAAGTATGTTACGGGTATTTTCCAGGTGCAGGTGCATATTCACAGTTGAAAGGATGTAATATTAAAGGGATGTGAAATCAAGGCTGACAGATAAAACACAGGAGCTTGGACAAATGTGATTTTGGTGTAGGTATTAAAGTTATATTCTATGGCTTTTTAAATAGTATTGAGATTTATAAGTGAGGCATTAAAAATGGACCTATTGCATTTGTTTCAACTTATGCAACTGGTTAGATCAATATTCTTCAAATTTTATGGTGTCATTAGAGACATTCTGTTGGAGGAGGAACGTGACGATTTGCATTCGGATGATGATGATGGCCCAAAGAGTCTTCATCAGTGGAGTGAATACGTTGGTAGGCACAAAGTCTTCGATTTTGTCGGGAAAAAAGGAGTTCAAATCGAGATTTTTACTCAAGCCTCACCTAGTGACATCTATTCCCATATTGTTGACGAAGCATTGATTCAATTTATAGTTGATGAAACTAACCGTTTCACGGAACAGACCATCGCAGCCAAACGGAGGTCCAAGCATGCTCGGATGAACTAGTGGATCCCAAGTGATTCAGCAGAGATAAAGAAATTCTTTGGGTTGATGATCTGGATGTGCTTGGTTCCACTTGGCCAAATGGAAGAATACTGGGAAACAAAAGGAGTATACAACATGGCGCTGCCTAGGACAATTATGTCCAGAAATCGTTTTCAGGCTTTGCTTTCAATGCTTCATTTTGAAGATAAAGAGACAAGTAGACAAACAAATCGTCTTCGGAAGATTGAAGAATTAATTGATCATCTTCAAACCAACTTCAAAGCACTTTTTTATTCCGGAGAAGATTTCGTTATTGAAGAATCTCTAGTGCCATGGAGAGGTTGGCTTACATTTAAACAATATATACCAAACAAAACTCATCGGTATGGTGTTAAGCTTTTCAAACTCTGCTTCACTGATGGATATACATGGGCACTTAGAGTGTACACTGGAAAATCTGCTACGGGTGAGAGAGAGGTCGGATTGGCCAAAAATTTATGTACGGAACTTTGTCAAGGACTTCTCAATGAAGGAAGATGTCTCTATGTTGACAACTTCTATACCAGCTACGAATTAGCCCAGTCCTTCTTGCAACAAAGGACCCATGTTGTAGGCACCCTCAAAATCTCGCAAAATTGAAAAGAGGTGAAGTTATTTCCAGAGAAGATAATGATGGAATCTTCGTTTTGAAGTGGAAAGACACCAGAGATGTTAGAATGCTTTCTACCAAACACGCTCCAGTTTTGGTACCTACTCCAAACAGACGCTCTGCACCTGTACGCATCAAAGAAGATAGTGCTCAATCTTGCACGAGCTCTAATCCACATCAAGCTACGAGACCAAGAAGAACTACTCACAGATTACCAACTAAGTCTGAAGCAATTCTAGCATACAATA
This sequence comes from Meliscaeva auricollis, assembly GCA_948107695.1. Classification (NCBI taxonomy): domain Eukaryota; kingdom Metazoa; phylum Arthropoda; class Insecta; order Diptera; family Syrphidae; genus Meliscaeva; species Meliscaeva auricollis. The sequence continues at coordinate 73,850,303 of OX403616.1, read as the reverse complement.
AAGGTAAAGCTGGAATTGATTTATCTGATCAAATGGGTTCTTACGCAACAACTCTGAGAAAAGGCGTCAAGTGGTACCGTAAACTAGGAATAGAGCTTTTGCTGGGAATGTCAGTCGTTAACGCTTGGGTAGTGTCCAAAAATATAATACAAACCAAAATTTGCATTATTCATCATTCTATTATCATTCCAAAGAACAAGTGGCTGTAAAATTATTACATTCTTGAAATTGCTCGAACCAAGTTTACCTAGCACATCACTGGGTGCCAGGGTTTTGGGTTCGTATTGAAATTTCTTCCTAGTAGCTATCAATTTTGACAGCCAAAGCATGATCTGAATACATACCTGGCTATCATATTTGATAGCCATGGCAGTCAATGAGTTTTGAGGGGGTTCAAACCCAACAACATGTTCATCAATTTCTGTCGTGTTGGCAGAGCTATGTAATGTGAACAAACCTTAATGTGAATCCACCTTAATGTTTTTGGGTTCTAGTCTTGGGTTGATGGATTTGACATTTCATGTGCCAGTGGATGTGACATTTTTTGTTTTTCTCGCAATTTTTTTGCAATTTTGATTCATTGTTTTAAACAATTTCGATGTAAAGTATTGCAATGTTTTTCTAGGTTCAAATAAAACTTATTTCTACTTTTACTAATTCACTTTTATTTACTTGCAAATTAACAAACACTTTTATTTGAAACAAATCGTTTCACTATTACTCTTTTCAATTTTTAAGAATTAACACTTCAAAATTACAATTTCACAACCACTTATTCTTATCACTGTCAAAATTAAAACTGTATGATGTCCTTCTCCAACCTCGTATTTATACTCCTCTCATTTCTTCTTGAAGGATCCAGAGATCTCCAGTTTCGTTAAGCAAAAGAGACAAATACATACAGACAGATAGAGACAGATATAGATAGATTTCTTTCATTTCCATTTCGTTCCGTATGAAAGTTCGAAGTTCGGATGAAAGCGTTCAGAGCTTTAGTCATTCATCATTCATAACCAAAGACCTACATGTGTCATTTCGTCTGGGTGTGTTCGCTCCTACATTCGTAACAGTATCGAGGTTATTTTTTAGCAAAAAATGCTTTCGTTTGATATGTAATTAATGCCCATTCGGTTTGTGTGGAGTGCGTAAAGTGTAAGGAGGTACCTCAAAAATAGTGTTCGCCGTTTTATTATATGATTATGTAAATGAATTAAAAAAATTGTAAATAATTTGACCGCTTAGGTCATGTAAAGAAGGCCACATTTTAAATGGAGCTTATTTTAATGAGAACATTGAAATAACACCCGCCGGGTCTGAACGATTGCCCAAACCAAAGTGTCACCCTGTTGCGTGTCAAAGCGACAAGGGCTTTCATGTGAAAAACGTGCGCTTTGTCGCATTTGGTGTGGTTACACCAATATGACGTTGTGTAAATAAGGTGTGGCACTTTGGTTTGGGAAGAACTTAATTCCCAGTGAATTTTTAAAAAAGGCCCTTTCTAAGGATGGAATAAAGCCACATTTACAAATCAAGCGCCCCCTTCCAAGAGCGTATAAGCACAGAGGTTTGCAGGGTGGGTGCATACAAAGTTTCCTTAAAATGAAAGAAATTTGCATGCATTCAACTTCACACACACCCCAAATTCTATAGTGTGTCCAAGAAAGCAGAGGGTTATTGTATAGTAATAAATATTAGTAATTGTCAGTTTTGTTAGAAAGTTTAAAACTGACAGCCAACACTTTGGTCCGTTGACAGCTGCAACATTAAAAAGCTAAAATAAATATTTAAACAAGTTCGATTATTTCTCGTGATTATCGGGCCAAAGTGTTGATTTGACGTGTAGAATCTTGATACAGAGATATATTGCCCTTTCTCTAAAAAGCCCTATTATAGAGTTACATATGTATGTCCCGCTATGGTGTGACTTACCTAAGTCCATTGTGGGCTTTGGCCTTATGTCCCTGCGACAGTTTTTTGTTGCAAAGTTTTTAAAAGAATATAATCAAAACAGTCGCTCTCCATTTATTGCATGTCTTGCTAATGGTATGCATTTGTATTGGAATTTCAAAAAAAAACATGAAATAACGCCCTAAGGGCCTTATTTAATAGTTGACTTTTTAGGGTAGTTGGAAATTGATTGTGTATATTCATTTGCAACATTGTTTGAGATTAATTGTTTTCCAAACGATATTCAACCCCCTTCCATACCAAATAACCAGCAAATTTGCATTACCGATAACATTAAAAAAAAAAAAAAGAACAAAATAAATTGTTTGCTCCAGATTGCTTTTTCGCACTTAATTCCTAATTGCTTTTCGTTCCCCCATGAACAGGGAGGGTTTTCAGCTTTAGATTATAAACCTTATACTTCTAGGACCAAAGCTCCTTTTAATCATTTTCAATCTTAATTTCCTTTTCTGCCTTATTTTTCCCACCTCATAAAACAAATGGAATTTATAATTAACCGCCTTGATTTTGATTTGGAGTGTGAAACCTCTACCTTTATAGGTTTCAAGTTCTTTCTAAAGAAAGTGCAGCAATATCAATATAATACTCGCCCCCATTAACAACCACCCTCTCGCAACGCCACATGGCATACTAAGTAAACAGGGCCCACAGAGCGTCAAAAAGAAAATAAAGTGCACGCTAAAATAATAAAAATGCAAATCAATGCCCACTTTAAGGTTAATTGGAAGTTATTTTGTATTTTGTATTTTTTTTTTTCGTTCGTTTTTAATTTGTGCTCTCAAAAGCCAATGGCAACAACTACGGTAGAAACGCGGCAGCTCTGTGTGAACTTTGTGAGTCCAATGACGACCCAATTACATCCATCTTAATTCGTTCGTGATTCCGTGTGGTCTACATTCTACATTCATACACTTTTCTCTCTGTTTATTACTTCGTATAACGGCATCTGTGTGTATATATTATCAATTCATAGGTTTGTGCAAAATGGAGTCGGAGCAAACAATAATTATAAACTGGAAACTTGTCTCGAACACAACAACTTTCCACCAACCAAGAACAGCAATTAGAAACGCGAAAGCGACTTTATTCAAATCCGACACTCCTATTCGCGGATCTAGTTTTAACACTTTTTTGTTGGGTGTGTGGGTGTGGGTGATTAACACAGGGCTGGATGGGACATACAGTAGCGAGCAAAAAAAAAATGCAAACGAAATGGTATGGTCCTGTCTTAGGCAAGAACTAAGCTTTTTTAGGTGGTAATAGGTTGAAATTTTGCACACATCTGGGAAACTGATCGTTTTTCTGTGAACCGAAGTTTTTACCGAAACCTACTCCAAAAAATTATTTATATTAAAATTATTCCAAAAAGTAACGGGAGCAAGAAAAATGCGCAAACACATGAAACACTTAAAAAATAACATATTTTTTATTTCTTTGAACAAAATATTGTATTAAAACATGTTGATGTTCTGTTAGGACCCTTTATTGTCACTAACGGCACTTAACCTATTGACTTTAAAGCCAATCAAAGACTCTTATCAGTTTGGTCCCATTCTGTCCATATTTGTTCTATTAGCTTAATAATTTTAAAGTTTAAGCTTACTTATATCTCAGAATACAGGCTCCCATTCATTTTCTATACAATTCAGGCCAAGAGATTTTCGATCGCAAAACATAAAGATTTTCCTCTTCTAAGAAGTTTCTTACGAGCTGTCCATTGTGTTCTGGGTCATGATCGTTTTGGAATCAGCTGTTTTAAGAGATTTCGGACCCCAAATTTGAAATAATATGGTTCACAGAATTTTCCTATACAAATGGGTAATCATCCTGGAGCTAATTTAGCATGACTGATCCACTTGTTGGCGGGAGAGTGAACTATTAAAATACTTTAGTAAAAATCTGATTCCATCAGTATTTTGATTTACTTGCTCTACACCCTTATCGATCCTCCCTCATCTTTAACTGCTGGAAAAGGTTTAACATTTATCCCGCAATGTTTTTCACATAGCGAATGTTGTCTGGTAGAAAGTTTGGGTAGGGTACGCAATATAAAATATTGATGGAATCATTTTTTTCTGAGTCTTTTTTTAATCTTTCACTTTCCAGTCAGCAAGTTGTTCAGTTAGCCAAGTAAGTGTCCAGATGATTGCTAATTTGTGTGAAGTAATTCTGGAAACCATATTGTTCCAAACTTGGGGTCCAAAATCTCTTAAAACAGCTTATTTCAACACGATAATGATCCAGAATACACCTATCAACTCGTAAGGAACTTTTTATGTTCGTACTCAATGGACTCGAAAACCTTCAGTCAGATAATAAAAAAAATTTATGAAATTGATTGAATTGGTTCCTGCGTTAAAAAAAGTGGAATTAGTCGTGTTGTTGTCAAATTATATGAAAATTTTCAAAAAAATTCTGCAATATTAGAGTAAGGCTTACCGAAAAATGAACTAAATGAACAAAATAGAGGATAGAATTCCTTTGATGATGGTTAAAGTAGTAGAACGGATAAAAACGTTTAATACCGCGAAAAGATTCGTGGAATACCGCGGAATTTTAACAGAAAAAAGCTTTGACAATCGCGAAATACAGCGGGAAATAGCATGGAAAATTATAAAATAAAGTGTTAATACGAGTGAAAGTACGCGGAATAGCACAAAGAATAGCATGGGTTGGGTAGTCATCAAAAAACGGATAAGTGAAAAGTAGCTAAAGAACGTGTTAAGCCCGTAAGATCTTGAAGGAATATGTTAATACTGGTGAACGATTGGAAAATAGCATTTGGTACCAAAAGGTAAAATCTTAAAATACCGGAGAAAAAAGGGAAGAAAAGTGTGAAGAGTCGCGGAATAAACCGATGTAAGTCAGCCGTGGACTAACACGCTAAAATGTGTTGAAAACCGTGGAAAATAGCATGGGAAGTAATGAAAAAAACGATTGGTAGGTACCGTGGGAAAATCTGTAAAATATTGTGAAGTAAATAGAAGGAAACCGTGGACATAAGTATAGAAAGCATCGAAAAAATGAGCAAATTCTACGAAAGAATATTCCGTGCATTTATTTGTAACCACTTACTATAGGGCAAGTTTAGGATTCGTAAAAAATCGAACTCGAGATATCAATCAGACATGTCATTACGATGATAGAGAATGCAAAAAAAAGTGGGCCTCGCAATTCTGTCTGTCTGCCTGTCTGTCTGTCTGTCTGTCTGTCTGTCTGTGTATACCTCATGCCTAAATCACTGAAGTGATTTTCTTCAAATTTTGTAGTTAAGGATGTTTGGTGATTCCCTAGAGAGAAAGTTGAAATTTGTTTTTTCGGACCAAAACTAACGGTACCTGCCATATAACAACTAAGGCAAAGTTAACTTTTTTCCAAAGCTGCTTACGATTTTGATCCAAGATTTGTGTGTCTACTTTTAATAGAAGGATCATACTTTTCAAATAAAAAAAATGTTTGTAAAAATTGTAGTAACGGTACCTACCTCCATTTCAGTTTTGACTTTCTCTAAATTGACGAAACAATTTTGATGATTTTTTTCATACGGAGGTTTCTTCACAAATTCAAAATTATTTGATATAAAAATTTTCAAAAAAATTATTTTTGGATTTTTAAAAAAACTTTAAAAATTTTTTTTTTGTAAATAAATTTTTCGAAAACCGGCGCACAAATGAAAATATGCGGGTTAAAGGTATTTTGATAGATGTCATAAAATATTTGAGCGCATGAATTTGAAATCAAATTGCCCTCCAAAACAAGTATGCAGTTTTGATTGATATATTAAGATGCATTTTTAGAAAAAAAATTTTCAAAATCGTTAGAGCCATTTTTTAAAAAACTAATTTTTTATAAATAATTTCTTGGAAAAGGAGTTTTAAAATAAAATTGGTATGACATTTTGTAGAAACTACTAATCAACATCTAAAAACGAAATTTCAAAAAAATTCAATGTCCCGTTTCCGAAAACTTGATTTTTCAAAAAAAAAATTTCAATTTTTTTTTTAAAATCCAAAAATTATTTTATTTTTAAATTTTATTTTTAACTTATATTTAAGTTATATAAGTGCTTCTCCACAAATAGTTTCGTTGAAATCGAATAAGCAGTTTCGGAGTAAATCAGATTTAAAAAAAACGGTTCTATGGCAGGTACCGTTAATAATGATTTTCAAAAAAAAAAAAATTTTTCATTAGAAAATAGACCTTGTCTTAAAACTCATACTTGATTTTTTCAAACAAAATCGTTGGAGCCGTTTTTGAGCAATTTCAACTTTACTAAAATTGGTATATGACAAGTACCGTTATTTTTGGTCCAAAAAAATTAATTCCAAAAATCCCTCTGGAGAGTCTCCAAGAAATGCTACATACCAAGTTTGAAGTCAATCGGTCCGTCCGTTTAGGCTGTAGCTCCTTATACAGACAGACAGACAGACAGACTTCCGAGACCCACTTTTTTAGCATTCTCTACCACCGTAATGTCATGGAAAAATGTTATCTCAACTTTTTTTTTTGTACGAATGCATAACTTGATATATGGTACCCATATCGCAAGTAAAAAAGGAAATTGAACGAATTTTCCCCAAGAATAACTTAATTTAAGTCGTATTATTATAAATATAGGTAGAACACCTAATCGTCTGGTCCGGCCCGGAAAGAGTTAAGAAAAGCAGATACAGTGGAACAAACCAAACAAAATAATAATTTTAACGAGCAGACTGAGCACTGACATACACTTAACATAACACAAATATTTGTTTGTAAAAAATTTAATTATGTAATTAAAAGCACACGTCACGTCGTGCATGTCATCGGGACGCACAAAGATAATTTTGTATAGATCTGGGCGCGGCCTTAGGCTTGTCATATGAGCCTTGGCGTATTAGCCTTGTGATAAAAAAAATGACTTTGAAGTCTGGGCAACCCAATGCCTTGATGTGACATCACTTCCTTGACGATTTTTTTTTTGTATTTCACTTTCTCGCTAAAAAGTCCAGTCATTTGGTATTAATTTTAATAATATTATTAATCGATTAATGCGCAAAATTAAAATTCGTTAAAATACAAGATCACCAAATCCGACCCTGTGCTAGAATTTTTGAACTACGATAACAACACATACGAAAGGATATGCTGGGCTGACTCTCTGTGGTGGTTGTGCTGGTGAACCGGTTAGTGAAGAAATTTGAACTCTCGTAAATTTTCCAAAAAATGGTTTATAAATGCAAAAGCAGTCTAATTGCAATTAAGCCTCCTTTGCCCTGGAAAATATTTAAGTTTTCACTTTTCTTTCTTTTATTTCCTTTCTTTCTCTCTCTCTCTCTCTTTCTCTCTCTTTTTGTCTGCCATAAAACATCCTTCCATTTATTTAAAACTGTTACACCACCATACCACCGGAAACTCAATGCAAAACTTTTGGTGCTATAGCAAAAGTTCTTATCGACTTAAAAACGGCACACAACATTCTTATTTCTGTCTGCCTTTCCGATGGATTTGGGTTTTAATTAATTCCATGAGATTTCTTGCCAAAAATAATTAAATGATACCAACAGGAGAGGAAGGGTGAGAAAAAAAAAATAAAAAATCCAAAAATAATCCAAAGGAGTAAAACAAAAAAAAAAAAAACAATGTTTTTCAACACTCAGGAGGAATCAGGATCATCATCATCATCAGCAGAGGGGGAGGCAGCAGCCAGGCAGAACTACAATACTTACCCGTAGAAAGGAAGCGCCCAACAAAATTCCAAATATTTCCTCATGAGTTTTCTCGTCGTTGCTGTCTGTGGCACTCGTTTATATTGTTCTAAAAGTTTGACTTCCGCCGAATTCTTACGACTAACTGGCAACCAGGACCAACTGGAGTTTTTGGCAACGTGTTGTGGCAGAAATCGTGATTGATTCTCTCTGTTTCGCATATGACGTGTGGAATAAAAATAAGCAAACAAACAGACGAATGAAAGTGACGTGACGTGACATAAGGTGACAATTTTAATCCTGAGCGGAGTCCATCCTCTGCGCCATCACAAAAGAAAGGAACTTACCTAAAAAAACTGATTGTGTGGGTGTGCGAATTGTAGGGACCCAATTCTATTCGAGCCTGTATTCCGCCAAGCATGACTGAATGCACCGGCTCCATGATGTATCGACCTGTTAGCACATTGTGTTTCGCCTCCTCGTACAGTAGCTCCAATATCCGATGGTCTCTATTAAATTCGGATCGAAACGAAGTGAAAAGAATGAAACAAAAAAAAAACAAAAAAAATTAGAACACACAAGACAGTTTGGAATTAAGAGCGTGTTCCCATATTGTTTGGCTTTTGATGGTGTTTTGTGTTTCTGGAGATGGACTTACTTGATTTTTTCTTCGTCCTTTTTTGAAAAGAACACGTTCCGTTTGAGCATTATCATTGGTTCGTCGTATTTCTTTTCAATTGGATTGCCATGGCTGAACTTCTCGAGCAGACTTTGCCACGCTATTCTAACTACATAAGGTCGATGATGGGATTTCAATTGGATTTCTAAGAGTGCGCTGGTCATCCAAAGACCAAATATACTTTGCGCTAGTAATTTATTAGCTATTCCTAATTCTTCACAGCCCAGAGCAGCAGCCAGCATCACTTGCGATGGACACTGGGCCGTTCCTTCGATTTCCATATGTACAGCGATGCGTGACATTAGGTACACGCATGTGGGTATCACCTGTAAATAAATAAAAGAAAAAATGAAGTAGTGTAGAGTTATGAGTTACACTAATTAGGAGGGGTATTGGGGGGTCGAAACACCCCAAATCAATTTAAGCCTACTTCAAATAGTCGTAAAGAACTGAAACTTTGTACATACAAGTTCGGGTGACAACACAATACTTTGGTGGTGTGGTTATTGGGGGTCGAAAACCCCCAAATCAATTTAAGCCTACTTCAAATAGTCGTAAAGAACTGAAACTTTGTACATACAAGTTCGGGTGACAACACAATACTTTGGTTGTGTGGTTATTAGGGGTCGAAAACCCCCAAATCTATATAAGCCTACTTCCAATTATCGTATCGAACTGAAACATTGTACATATGTATGTAGTTCGGGTGACAAAACAATATTTTGGTAGTGCGGACCCAGGGGAGGGGCATTAAGGAGTATTAAACAGTAAACCTTGCAAAAAAAATTGTCTTTCTTTCCATAAAATCAACATAAATTTTGTGGTTTTTAATTGTACATTATGAACAAATAAGTCTTTTGACTTCCGCAAGTTGGATTTTTCTTAACTGGAAATAGAGTGGTCGATTCCTGAAATTTTTGTCCTGATACCTTATGACGTTATTTTTTTGTCTCTAACTCCTCTTACTACTTCTCGGGTCTCGAGAAATGTTTTGCTGAAGAATTCAAAGAAGAACAATGCAAATGCTCTAGCCTAGACCAGGAAAACAGCCCTCGGATTCTACTTTATTCTACGGATCAAATTTTTCAATTCGAATTTCAACTATTTCCTTAGATAACACTTATATTACTCTTCAATTTAATCCGCACACATCAACCTCGGTATCTATTCGATAGATTGAGATTTGGTTCCTCAAATAGATCCCAATTACTAATACTTCTACGATATAATTATTTAACTTCCAGGAAGCAGTTCTTCATTAATGCTACTCGCCTGTGGAATACTCTACCACAGCATATAAGAGAATTGAGGGTCGAAGTTGCTTTTCGAAGGGAGCTACTCGTTTACTTCCAGTCTAACTAAAGGGTTTTCCAATAAGAGGTGTTATTTTGATATTAATTTTTGGAGATAAATGATCGGATGTTTATTTCATTATAAAGAGGAAAGTATGCCGTTAATAATGGAACACAACATCAGCCAAATGGCCTCCAAGACCACGCTTTCAGGACCATATCCTCTTCATGAAATTTTCCATAACCAAATCGCAAAGTGGCTGTCCTATGTCCTCGATAGCCTCACGAATTTCATCTTTGAGGTCTTGAATCGACGCTGGGCTGTTGGCGTAGATCTAATCTTTCACGTGGCCCCAAAGGAAGAAGTCGCAAGGTGTTAAATCACAAGATCTCGGTGGCCAATTGTGATCACCTCTTCGAGAGATAACACGGTCCGGAAACTTTTCCCGTAAAAGATCGATGGTTTCATTGCTTGTGTGGCACGTAGCGCCGTCTTGTTGAAAGTAAACGTTGCCCAGATAAATACCATCTAATTCAGGCCATAAAAAATCATTAATCATCTCTCGATAGCGCAATCCATTGACCGTAACTGTTGCTCCAGCCTCATTTTCGAAAAAGTAAGGTCCAATGACCCCGCGGGACCAGAAACCACACCAAACAGTCACGCGTTGAGGATGGAGAGGCTTTTCAACAATAACTTTTGGGTTTTCCGAGCCCCAGATGCGACAGTTTTGCTTGTTGACGTAGCCTCCGAGGTGGAAATGGGCCTCATCAGTCAAGATGATTTTTCGATGAAATTCCGGTTCATTTTCATGCATTTCAAGGACCCAATCAGCAAAGACACGACGTTGTTGATGATCAGCCGGCTTGAGTTCTTGTGTTAACTGAACTTTATAAGCCTTAAGACCCAAGTCTTTATGCAAAATACGGTGTAATGACGTTTGTGGAATGCCTAATTCCAAAGAACGACGAGGAATGGACAAACCTGGCTTTTCTTCAACACTTTGGGCTACAACAGCAATATTCTCAGTTGTTCTTGAGCGACGTGCACGGGTTTTATTCTTCACATCACTAACTTGTCCCAACAGCTCGAATTTGTCCACCAATTTCTGTATTGCGGTCCGACAAGGTGCTTCACGACGACCCAAAAATGTTTTAGTTTTACGAACCGTCTCTTCCAAATTTTCACCATTTTTATAGTGAATTTTAATAATTTAAATGCGTTGTTGAAGAGTGTATCGTTCCATTTTTATTAATAGCGTACTTGTCAAATGTCAAAAAATGACAGCTTCAAAAGTGACAGCTACCGAAATAGCGGGCTATTCAAAATAACACCTCTTATTGGAAAACCCAAGATATTAAACAGCCTTTTTTTCGCATTTAGTTAAATAAATGAAGATATTTTTTGTTCTTAAAGTTTATATGTATAATTTTTTTTTTCTTGAATAGGTATCTTAAAGGCGTTTATACTTAGTAGTATGTCTTCTATGTTTTATAAATCTCAAAGATATTATATCTTACTGTTTATAGGCAAATTAAAATAAATAAAATTAAAATAAAAATGAAAATGAAGAGGACGAAGTCTCAACAAATAAACTTAGAAAATTCCTTAAATGCATTTGAATCCAAGAGGATTGAGGTTCAGGTATAAACCCCCACGTTATTTTCTATCACCTTTTTTTCTTTCCCTTTTAAATACTGGTGAGTGCACTGGAGTCTTTAAGATCTAAGTGAGGTAATGCGGTTTGCCTATGATCATCGATCACTCCATCTTCATCTTCATCTTACTTAGTTCGGAAAGGAACATACAGTCTAAATTCAGAAAGCAGAAAGGAATTTTTAACAATCTGAATCCGCTAGAACTTAGAACACATGCGTCGCGTCGTTTATCCGTGTTCTTTTATATTCGTGTAATTCAAAGCATTATAATTTTAACAAACATGTACAGAATTTATTAGTTCAAAAGTTTTGAACTTGTTTTTATTTTTACTATCCCAAATTTGTACATACCTTACCTTCCCATACAAAGGGAATACAAAAATATTTTCTATGGCATTTTGCTGGTGTATACAAAAAGGTCATCATATCAAATTTAATTCCTAGAATTTGGCAAAGTTGATAAACAACTTTGAAATCATTCACAAGAACATTTTATTTCAGTAAATATTCTCAGTTGAAATAATATTTGAATTTTCCCTTAAATGTAATCAAGAAAACATTCCAATTAATTTATTCGGAGTAATTTGGCAACCCAACAAATGAGTAAATTTTCGTGCTTAAAATTATTTTTATAATTTTTCTAGACTTTGACTTTAATACTCGTATTTTTTGTTTTTAATGACTAAATCTGTATCTTTATTTTTAATAGGTACTTAGAAGAAGAAAAGAAAGAAAAACAAATGTGTTTGTTTGTAAAAATAAGTTAACTTACATTTTGCAGAGGCCTTGGTATCGACGTCGACGATTTAGCACCACTTGAGTAATTTGTGTTTGATGATGAGGTGGTTGAATTAAAATTATTTGATATCCTTGATGATGAGTGTTGTTGTTGTTGTTGTTGTTGTTGATGTTGAACTTCTGAACTGCATGGTTGCTGATGTGGCTGATAATTTGAATTTGTACTTGTTCCTGCAAAAAAAGAAGTACACATTAGAATTTAATTTTTCGACAATCGATAAAATGGAATAAAAACATGACTTAATTTTGTGGCATTATTACTGTGATGACCATTTGTTCAGCAACAGTGATGCAATTTAATAAGGAATAATATGAACAAGGACACAGCCAGGATTGAGAGTTTGGGTGTTTTTTTTTTATTTTTGGAGGAAAAATGTTGAGCATAGGTTTATTTTAAAGGTATCTTAGTCGACGCAGAATGGCACCCTCAGGGTGCAAAGTCCCCCAAAATTATATATTCGTTTTCTTAAACTGCACTGCAAACGAGGGGAAGCACAAGGAGATGTGAGCAAGAATAATTATAAAGCTAGTGAATTTATGTTAATTAGCTAATAAAGGGTGATTTTTTAAGAGGTTTAGAACTTAAAAAAAAAAAAAAACACAAAAAAATTCGAAAAAAATGAATGAAATATTTATTTGAATCGATAGTTTGAACCTTGCAATTTAATGTTTAAAGATAATTTCATGCAAATGTTGACCGCGGCTGCGTCTCAGGTAGCCCATCCGCTGAGTCCAATTTTGGCATACTCTTTCACACATATCGGCCGGTATCTCACGAATGAATGCATGGATGTTGGCTTCCAGTGCGTCAATCGAAGCGGGCTTGTCCCTATAGACATTAGCCTTGACATACCCCCACAAAAAATAATCTAATGGTGTCAAATCGCACGATCTAGGCGGCCAATTGACCGGCCCGAAACGTGAAATTAACTGTTCACCAAACTCGCCTCGCAATTGCGCCATTGTTTCGCGTGCTGTGTGGCATGTGGCACCGTCTTGTTGAAACCACATATCATGCAAGTCAAGAACTTCCATTTCGGGCAAAAAAAAGTTTGTTATCATCGCTCGGTAGCGTTCACCATTGACAGTAACGCTGCGATTCGCATCATCCTTGAAGAAATATGGCCCAACAATGCCGCCGGCCCATAAACCGCACCAAACAGTGGCTTTTTCGGGATGCATTGGTAGCTGTTGCAATGCTTCTGGCTGATCTTCACTCCAAATGCGGCAATTTTGCTTATTTCATTCAACCAAAAATGAGCCTCATCGCTGAACACAATTTTTCGATAAAAAAGCGGATCCTCGGCCAGCTTTCCAAGAGCCCATTCACCAAAAATTCGGCGTTGTGGTAGGTCGGCTGGCTTTAGTTCTTGCACCAGGCTGTATCTTAAAAGGCTTTACGCCCAAATCCTTCCGCAAAATTTTCCACGTAGTGCTGTTACAAAGGCCTAACTGCTGGGAACGGCGCGGCGCTGAATCGGCATTTCGCGGTCTTCTGTCACACTAGCTGATACTAGCCGCAATATTTTCTTCACTACGCACAGTACGTAAACGTGTTGGTGGTTTAATGTCAAACAAAGTAAATTTGGTGCGAAATTTGGTCACAATCTTCCGAATAGACTGCTCAGAAGGTCGAGAATGCCGACCATAAAATGGAAGCAGCGCGCGATGAACATTTCGAACCGAGCACGAATTTTGATAGTAAAATTCAATAATTTGCAAGCGCTGTTCATTTGTAAGACGATCCATGGCTTAATTGCAAACCAAACTGAAGCTGTTTGACAGTGACACAAGGTACTAAACACACGTCAGCTGTCAAAACCAGTGTTGCCAAAACCAAACCAGCTAAAAAATCACCCGTTATAATGGCAGTAGGTTTCCTATTGTCATGATAACTCCCAGTATCAAAAGAGTCCATTTAATTATTTTGTGTTAAAGGGTGTTTTTTTTTTTAATAATAGACATGTTTTATCCAATACTGAGTAGCTACTCAGTGTTTCATTTTATTCACATAACAAAAACAAATTATGCTACTCAGTATTTTTACTTCCGATACAGGTAATATAGGGCAAGTTTAGGAGTCGTAAAAAAATTAAAATCCAGAAAACAAAAATCAAACATGACATAACCATGACAGGGATTGCGGGTGGGTCTCAAATCTGTCAGTCTGTCTGTTTGTCTGACAGATGCTGAAACGATTTTTCTTCAAACTTGGAAGTTAAGGTTCTTGAGTATAGTTTCCAGAGGGGACATTGAAATTTGTTTTAGGACCAACAGAAGCACGGATTCAACATTGGAGCGGAACAGTCTCAGCTTGGTCTTTAGCCTTGTTTCTCCATATTTTGGACAGTATTCCGAAAGCCTTTGCCTATTTGGTACGGCTGTCGACATCTTGTTCGGTTCCTCCTTTGGTAGAGACAAAACTCCCAAGATATTGAAAGTATTCTACTTTCTCTACCGGTTGTCCCGAAATATTGACATGAACGGATGAGTTACTTCCGAAGCTGATCATTTTTGTTTTTGCCGTGTTAATTTTCAGCCCCACAATTTCTGCTTCTCCCTCCACCCTTGTTGTCATTTGATGGAGATCCATGATCCTATGAGAGAGTAAGCATACGTCGTCCGCATAGTCCAGATGTTTTAGTTGGGATGTCAGACTCCATTGAATTCCACCATTTCCGTTTAACTTTTTCAAAATCAAAGAACAGCTGGTGAAGTGGTGATCGATATTCGACACACTGTTCAATAATGATCCGCAAGGTGTTAATGTGGTCGACACAGACTGAACCAGTGCGGAAACCTGCTTGTTCGGCGTCGAGTGTGTCTTCTAGATGTTCCTTTATTCGTTCTAATACAATTTTTGCTTCTATCTTGGCAACCGCAGGCAGAACGCAAATCCCTCTCCAGTTTTCACATTGCATCAAATCTCCTTTCTTCGGGAGCTTGAATATCATTCCCTTTCTCCACTCCTCAGTGCATTGAACTATAGTAAGCTCCTTGGAGATTCTGTAAACAGTTCTGCTGTCACACCGATTTGCGGTCTCTCCTGCTTCTTCAGCTAACGCGTTGATGTATTTAGTTACGGTTGTCACGTCTCACGCTACGGTAAACATCTCTCATCTTCATGAGATACGTGGATTCTAGCTCGTTTCTCTCTGCTGCTTGAGTAGCTGCGATGCGAGCTCGTAGTTGTTTTCTTTCGTCGATCTTTTCCCAGGTTTCTGCAGATAGCCAAGTACTATTTCTTCCTTGTGCCCGACCGACTATTCTTTCACCACCGGTTATGAATACATTTTTCACAGCACACCATGAAGGTAGGTTCACTGCTGCTGATTGCTCTCAGTCCTTGGGAAAGATGGTCCCCTAGTTGTTGGCGAACTACGGGGTCTTTTAGTCTGTCGGTATTAAATCTGGGCATTCAAATGTTTGCTTGGGATCTCCGAACTGCAGCTAAGCTACCATCAGATGGTGGTCCCGGGCCAATCTCATGTCTGCCCCTCTTCTGTTCCTGACGTCTAGGAGACTACTTCTAAAACGTCGGCTGATCGCAAAGTAATCAATTTGGTTGGAGGTTGCCTGCCTATCGTTGGACACCCAGCTTATTTTGTGGCACGTCTTGTGTTCAAACATGGTGCCACCAACTACAAGACGGTTGACATTGCAGAAATCCGCGAAACGTTCGCCGTTGTCGTTGCAATCGCTCCATGCCTCAGTCCTTCGTTGTTATTGCCAACTTTGGCATTCAGATCTTCCATAACCATTATGATGTCTCCGCGAAGTGTATTTTTTTTTTACCTTTGCCGCAATCGATTTGTTCTCTCAGTGTAGCAATGTATCAAATCTCTTGTGAAAGAGGCCTTTTCACTTGCATTCTTCTTCTTACCTTGTTAGTTTGGGGTAAACCCGTGCATTTTTTAATGTTTTAAAATCTAAGAAGGTTACAATATGATATAAATTAGTTGTTAATTTGAGGGTTAAAATGTTGAACTAATGTTTCAGCAACAGTTGCATATTATTTTATGGTGAAAACGATTAATATTTTGATTAGCACTTTAAATGGCAGCACAAAATTAAAACCTACTTAAAATCCAATTCATAAATTATTAAATTTTTAAATTTAAGTTAGGGGGAAATATTTCCAAGAAGGGGTGCCTTATGGCTCCCAATCCTTAAGAGCAAGGATAATATTCAATATTTTTAAATTTGAGTAAATAGACATAAAATTAGCACTTTATTAGCACACAATTCCTGCATTATTACGCTCAAAAAGTTCCTGAATGTATTTTTTTACACAACAAATTTGGTCCCTTTATAAAAAAGTCAAGAAATGGAGAAATGTACGGTACACATTTTCAATTCCCATTAAACAAATGATACAAACAAATCTCCGAATTTGAATTTACACGTCAACTGTCAGCTCAACAAAAACCAATTACTTACCTTCGTAGTTTATCAAATCTTTCAACCTCAAAACTTGCACATTGCTAAATTAAAATTAGTAGCATATCATTCATCAGCACGGTCGGTGTAAGGACCATTCATTGCCATAAGGATAAAGCATGAGGATAATAAATCTTTCGATTAACATGGATCAATTTTTCCACTTGATGAATTAATGGTTACACTCTGGTGTTTAATATTCAACGAAACGAGTGCCAACAGAGCCAGAGGAGCACCAGCCGAAAGCGTTTATACCCAACGGAGAACTGAATAGGGATCATCATCGTTCATCGTGGTGCATAAAACCACAGAAACACGCCCAAACAATGAAACAAAAGCGCTTCGAGGAAAGTTCCTTCACTTAGCGATGCCATGGTTGTTGGTTGTGCTGTTCTGTTCTGTTCTGGTTTCGTGCGATGCTATGCTGGACCAGAGCTCCTATAGCTAGAACGAACGAAGAAAAAAAAATAATACATCTGAACCCATCTGGAAGGGAAATCCATTTTAAGCTGCTTTCCTTGCGAATCCATTCCATTTCGAATGTCATGACGACGACGACGACGACGCGATGATAAAAAGCAAAAGGAAGCGAACTCATTATTGGCAGACGTTTAATTGAAAGTGTGGTATATATGGTTGAAGGCGGTCGGTGATGGTGGCCGAGCATTAACAATAGTGTTGGTTCGAGTTCGAGGCATAAGTAACGAGCTGAAGAAACTGAAACAGAATTTATTTCAATTTTCATTGCAAAAACAAAAGCAACCAACAAAAACGACGAAAGAAAAAGCATAAAATTCGAAAATTCGCTGAACAAAGAAGACACTCATTTACGATGCATCAGCTAAAAACGCTAATGAATTGATTTTTATTGAGGGTTTTCTTCTCTTTTTTAATGACACCATTGTGTCATTAAATTCAATGAATCTGCGATTTTATTTAAGTTACGAGTATTAACTGAAATTGCAAACCTACGAGGGGTTCGAAGGGTCTCCCAATAAGAACTTTAGAATTGATGGAGTATTTTATTTTGTTTTAATATTTACTTCAACTCTGCGATTGATCATAAAAAAGGTAATTACGCTTGGTGCATTATAAGTACCTAAACATTCTGTAGTCAGAAACTGATAAAATCAATCCAGGGGTGGTTCTAAAAAATATAAGCAGAAAAGCAAAGCAAATTTGATTTGCCTTATTATAAGCTTGTACACTGCAACTTCATATGGAATTCACAATTTCTCAGCTTCGCTCTTCACTTGGGAAGCCTCAGGAAGCGACAAATTCTTCAAGCTTAAGTTCTATGTAAACACTTAGCAGCCTATTGCCTACTCCTCCATTCAGGGCTTAGCCATCAGGTATCCGAGTGGCTAATGATGAATGTTATTATGTATTTGGAAAAATCTAAGAGCCAATTCCAAAAATACAGAATGCTTTATTCAGAGCAATAGTAAGAATAGACTGTACAGACAAACGGCAACTTGATCTGGTAAAATGCATTGGAGAAAGTTACCAACCTTCAAATCTTGACAAAATAAAATAGAATAGTTGTATCAGCAATTTCTTCAAAGCTAAGGCTAACAAAAGAAACTAAACAAGTTTCAATTATGGCAAATGTCATAATCAAATATCACCGTTTTCACTGATAGCCAAGTGGCAATACAAACAATTTTTGGCACATAATCTGATGGATTCCTGGTGACAGTGCTGTGCAAAAAAATTAAAGTGCAGAAATGAGTTGACAACAAAACGATCGAGAGAGGCAAAATAGTATCAGAAGAGGACAAGTTGGCAAGAAAAGGTTCAACCCCTGACCTTAATCGGGCAAATTGATAAGATTTGACCGTTGACCCCACCCTGTAACCCTACATAAGTCATTGAAAACAGGGGTCTTGTTAGTCTTCACAACAAACAAGAGAATTATATCACCTAATACTTGTACCACCTATATTAGGGAAGTTATCGATTCGATTAAAAAATAGAAGATTGAAAAAATCAAATGCCTGCCTTATGAGCTACAACAAAACGAAGATGAAACTCAGTATGTGCGAGATGTTTTCCCCTCCTGACTTTCTATGCCACAAACCACTGTCCTACGATATTTCGGAAACAAAATTACTCAGAAAGCATTTCTTCGATGGCTAAGAAGAACTTTTTGGCATTCCAGAAAATATTATGCAAATGGCTGGAAAAATCGTACGATATATAAACGCGAATACAACAAGGTTTTCAATCTTCTCTTCCTACCTACTATGATTCCAGGAAGGTTGAAAAACTGAAGAATCACCCTTGTTAACCGCTGTCTGTTTCTTTGGGCTGTTATGGCATTTAAGCAATGAAGCCCTCTGCAAAAAAAAATCAATGAAAGTAGATTTATATGACCTTAATCATCCCGGTTCTGCTGAACTGCTCTGAGATGAAAGTGGCGGGGAAGATTCACCGGCGAGAAAATTCCATTGGCTAGTACGACTGAGTCAATTGGAGTAAATAATCACCGGTAGCGGTGGCTTATCATCAGTCCAAAGAGTTTTTAAATTTATCTACGATGGAAAAACTTGCCAAAAGAAGAACCCAAAGGTAGGGTGCGCAAGTGAAGAATGATCTAGAAGCCCTTACCACAATAACGGACCAGCTGAATAGACTTGTTAGTAAAGGCCATTATTTATTCAGCCATGAATTACTAGAATTGCTATCTTCTTCTTCCTTTTTATATCGGCGCTGTTATGATCTCAATGTCGAGGGGATCATAACTGCTTTACACTAGTGATCCGCCTGTGGGGTTCGCCGACAGTGTGACCTCTGAAATCGGCGGCAAGCCTCCCGGTTTTGTATTGTTCCATTTCTGAGGCCAACTGAATACTGGTGTTTTTGCATTTGCGTGTACCAGGAGTGTTTAGGCGTACCTTTCTTCTTTCTTCCTATTGTTGGAACATTGTATATTATTGTCTTTTTGGAGTGGTTCTCAGGATCTCTCCTTTGAACATTGCAATACCAACTGAGTCGGTCGTACTCAATTTTTTGGGAGATTGTATTTTTTTATAACGGGTGATGTTTTAGCTGGTTTGGTTTTGGCAACACTGGTTTTGACAGCTGACGTGTGTTTAGTACCTTGTGTCACTGTCAAACAGCTTCAGTTTGGTTTGCAATTAAGCCATGGATCGTCTTACAAATGAACAGCGCTTGCAAATTATTGAATTTTACTATCAAAATTCGTGCTCGGTTCGAAATGTTCATCGCGCGCTGCTTCCATTTTATGGTCGGCATTCTGGACCTTCTGAGCAGTCTATTCGGAAGATTGTGACCAAATTTCGCACCACATTTACTTTGTTGGACATTTAACCACCAACACGTTTACGTACTGTGCGTAGTGAAGAAAATATTGCGGCCGTATCAGCTAGTGTGACAGAAGACCGCGAAATGTCGATTCGGCGCCGTTCCCAGCAGTTAGGCCTTTGTTACAGCACTACGTGGAAAATTTTGCGGAAGGATTTGGACGTAAAGCCTTTTAAGATACAGCTAGTGCAAGAACTAAAGCCAGCCGACCTACCACAACGCCGAATTTTTGGTGAATGGGCTCTTGGAAAGCTGGCCGAGGATCCGCTTTTTTATCGAAAAATTGTGTTCAGCGATGAGGCTCATTTTTGGTTAAATGGGTACGTAAATAAGCAAAATTGCCGCATTTGGAGTGAAGATCAGCCAGAAGCATTGCAGCATTGCGAAAAAGCCACTGTTTGGTGCGGTTTATGGGCCGGCGGCATTATTGGGCCATATTTCTTCAAAGATGATGCGAATCGCAGCGTTACTGTCAATGGTGAACGCTACCGAGCGATGATAACAAGCTTTTTTTTGCCCGAAATGGAAGTTCTTGACTTGCATGATATGTGGTTTCAACAAGACGGTGCCACATGCCACACAGCACGCGAAACAATGGCGCAATTGCGAGGCGAGTTTGGTGAACAGTTAATTTCACGTTTCGGGCCGGTCAATTGGCCGCCTAGATCGTGCGATTTGACACCATTAGATTATTTTTTGTGGGGATATGTCAAGGCTAATGTCTATAGGGACAAGCCCGCTTCGATTGACGCACTGGAAGCCAACATCCATGCATTCATTCGTGAGATACCGGCAGATATGTGTGAAAGAGTATGCCAAAATTGGACTCAGCGGATGGGCTACCTGAGACGCAGCCGCGGTCAACATTTGCATGAAATTATCTTTAAACATTAAATTGCATGGTTCAAACTATCGATTCAAATAAATATTTCATTTATTTTTTCGAATTTTTTGTGTTTTTTTTTTTTTTTGTAAGTTCTAAACCTCTTAAAAAATCACCCTATAGATAGGTAATTCTCAAAATATGTTTATCTTGACATTCATATGAATTTTGAAATAAATTCCTTCTATGAAGTAGGTACCTACCATAATCTTCTTAAAGTTAATTACAAATTTTTTGAAGTCTCAAATCTCAATCCAAGTAAGTGTAAGGAAGGTGTATTAGACAACACAGTGCACAGACACAATATATTCAAAATTAAATTTGCTTCCAAGTATAGTCTCTCTCTAACTACATCACTCAAATGACATTCTTCAAATATTTTCACATTATTTGAAGATTATAAAAGTATCTATAAGAGTAGGTACATATTTAGCACACTACTACCAGCATCATGACATGGCACCCCATTTTCAAATGAGACAACTTTTCCAAGGATATTTTAAATAATGCTCAGTTTGGAAAAAAAAAAACAAAAAAAAAAATACTTTTCAACTTTTGACATTTTGCAAAGTTAACTTCTACCGTTTTGTGGCAAGGGAAGTGATATTTTAAAATGAGATTTTCATGTTAAATCGTATCAACTACGTTCAAACAAATTAACTAAATTCATCATACCCAGGTTCATAGTATCAACCCAAAAAGAAAAATCCAAACCACAAAAAGTTTCTCATGCTTTAACTTTTTTTTTTTTATAAAAAATTCAAATCTGAAAGCGAAAAACATGTGTCGAATCTCCCGATACACATTGCGCATTAGGTTAGGGTTTTCTTTTTTTGTCGTGTGTTTTCATCTATTCCCTTTATGGCTTCCGTTATTATCGAGTCGGTGACGAAAACGAACTCAACCAAACACACGTATCTGTAGGTACTGTCTACCGTGTATATGAAAGTGTAATCTCATCTCCTTAAATTATTTATACCACCCACGACTAATGTTTATAACCTAGGATTCTAGGATAAGAGCTTACACGCATACAAACTCACCCAACTTAAAAAAAAAAAAAAAAAAAACAGATACAACAAGAAGAGGAGGGAAGGGAAAAAAACTTTTATTTTAATTTTATCATTTGAAATTCTAGTCGAAAAGTTTTTCTGTTGCAGCCAGCACAAAAACCACTTCACTCTACAAGGGTTTGGAACCTGGTAAATTTCACCAGTGCACAGTGGGTACCTCCATAGGCCAAAAATAAAAAAAATAAAATGCACGACTGAATCGCACGTACTTGCTCTTGTAGATAATGTTACTATTTATGCTAAGCCTTTTTAATTAAAAATTTTTAAATGCAGTTTTAGAAAAAAAAACAGGTATTTATCTATTATTTATTTATTATTTATAAAATGTACAACTGGGTCTTCTTACACAGAAATTTGGTAAATGTAGGTACGTATTATAAAAAAAAAAACATAAAATTCCTTTTTTTTTTAAATTAAAACAAAATCTGAAATCAAATTGCCCTCCAAAACAAGTATGCAGTTTTGATTGATATATTAAGATGCATTTTTAGAAAAAAAAATTTCAAAATCGTTAGAGCCGTTTTTTAAAAAACTAATTTTTTATAAATAATTTTTTGGAAAAAAAGTAAAATTGGTATGCCATTTTGTAGAAACTACTAATCAACATCTAAAAACGAAATTTCAAAAAAAATCAATGTCCCGTTTTTGAAAATTTGATTTTTCAAAAAAAAAAAATCAAAATTTTTTTAAAAATCCAAAAATTATTTTTTTTTTGAAATTTTATTTTTGGCTTATATTTAAGTTATATAATACTTCTTCACAAAAAGTTTCGTTGAAATCAAATAAGCAGTTTCGGAGCAAATCAGATTTAAAAAAAAAAACGGTTCTATGGCAGGTACCGTTAATAATGATTTTCAAAAAAAAAAATTTCATTAAAAATAGACCTTGTCTTAAAACTTATACCTGATTTTTTTAAACAAAATCGTTGGAGCCGTTTTTGAGCAATTTCAACTTTACCAAAATCGGTATATGACAAGTACCGTTATTTTTCCAAAAAAATTAATTTCAAAAACCCCTCTGGAAAGTCTCCAAAAAATGCTACATACCAAGTTTGGAGTCAATCGGTCCATTCGTTTAGGCTGTAGCTCCTTATACAGACAGACAGACAGACAGACTGACAGACTGACAGACTGACAGACAGACAGACAGACAGACGGACTTCCGGGACCCACTTTTTTAGCATTCTCTACCATCGTAATGTCATGGAAAAATGTTATCTCAACTTTTTTTTTTTGTACGAATGCATAACTTGATATATGGTACCCACATCGCAAGTAAAAAAAGTGAGTAATAAAGAATTCAAAGAGTCAATAACGTTCTTCAAACTCCCGTTAAACAAAAACTAAAACAAAATGTCACACATTACTTACTGATTATGAATGCTGTTTCTCACGGCGTTTCTTATTTGGAAAATGGCTAGAAAGGCGTGAAAATAACTCTACGTGTGTAACCCAAGCTAATCAAATACTTGAAGGCATCAAATGCAGTTGGTTTGATGAAGGCGAAGAAAACGTAGAATTTAAACCTCTCTATGAGCGAATTCTTATGGTTTGCAATAAGTTAACGGAATTTTGGAAAAAATGTAAAGCCAGAAAATTTTTTTTGATAAGATCTCATTCCGCGTGACTCGATAAATCTGAGACCGTTTCACTAAGCGTATCTGAAGAGAATAATGCAAGTACGAGTAGTGCGTCACAGCACCGAGGTCATCCTAGGAAAACTTTTCAGGAATGTTCTGCTCGTACTAAGCGAAGACGTTTGGCAGAAATATCAATGACTGATGATTCTATAGCTACAGCTTTGCGTGAAACATCAAGAAATTCAGATATAGAAGATGAAAAACATGTGCCTGTAACTTGTTCTGAAGTATTGTCTCTTTTCGTTGAAGCGAAGATAACAAAAAATCAGTACTTAATTATTCAAAACTTTGTCAACACAAAAATTAAAAAAAAAATGGGTTGCCCAGCTACAAAGCTATTCAGAAGGAAAAGGAGAGCTGTTATCCAGAAGCTGAAAAACTAACAGTAACGGAAATAAGTGCTGAAGTAGATTTACAAGCTTAACTCGACCACACAGCAACTAGATTATTAATTTCTCAGAAAGATGTGCTAGAAACACTCAGCAAAGAAACCTTTAAAAGTCTTCAATTAGAAGGTAAATGGGGATTTGATGGAAGTACTGGACAAAGCGAGTACAAGCAGAATTTTGGTGAATCTGAAGCGAAAGACTGTAAGACTTATTTGTCACATCTTACGTGCCATTGCAGCTTCAGTTAAAAAAATGATACAGAAGAGATAATTATTTGGAAAAATCCTCGACCGGCTTCAACACGATACTGTCGTCCAATGAGGTTTCAGTTTAAAAAAGAAACTGCTGCTGTTTCCGTGTCTAAAGAACAGTATTTTTTAGATAAAATTAATTCGTTGCAACCCTTTACTGTAATGATCGCTGATGTTGAATGGTCAGCCAACTACAGTTTACATTTAACTATGGTGAACGGTAAAGTTTGCAACGCGCTGAACGACTCCACATCATTAAAATGTTACATATGTGGAAATGAATAACATTGATCTGTGCCTTCAAAAGGTGGTCAACACAAATAGATTTTCTTTTGGTTTGTCTCCACTTCGCGCATGGATACGGTTTTTCGAGTTTTTTGTACACTTTTCGTACAGACTTACATTTAAAAAATGGCAGGTAAGAGGTGACGATAAACTTGAATTCGAAAACAAAAAAAAAAGCGTTCAAGCTCAGTTCCGAGAAAAACTAGGATTAATCGTGGACAGACCGAAACCAGGCGGAAGTGGCTCCTCAAATGATTGCAATACAGCCAGAAAATTTTTTAAAAATCCTAAAATTGCGACTGAAATAACCGGAATTGACCAAACGTTAATAGACAGATGTGCCACAATTTTAAAAGTGTTAAACTCTGGGTTTAACATCGAAGTCGATAAATTTAAAGTTTTTGCTTTGGAGACAGCTGAGCAGATAATAAAAACCTATCCATGGTATTATTTGCCCGCTTCGAACATCATGGCCTTATTTCTATAGGCGAATTGAGTGAGGAAGCCGCAGATCCCCGAATCAAGGATATCAAAAATTACCGACTCCATCACACAAATAACGACCTTTTCAAAAAACTTCTATTAACTTCTGATCCATTAATATCTAATTTAAGAAAATTGCCTAATAAAAAAAAATCTTTTTTATCTGAATCTTCATTAGAGCTAATAAAAATTTAATTTTATCAATATTTTTTGTCTTTTTTTTATAATTATGCACAAATAAACAAACTAAAATAATAACATCAGTTTTTCTTTAAAAAAAAAAGCGGCCAAATATTTTTGATCGCAGTTTGTATGGGCGCCGCCGCCGCCGCCCCACTGTGCAGTGCAATGATAAAAATCGTATGCATACAAATTTACACTGCGAAAAGGTTCATATTTTTTTTGTAATAAAGTGAAACATGTTGTTGCAGACTTATATCCATAACTTAAATCGAAATTTAATATAAATACAGTCACTACTCAAATATAAAACTAAATGCTGTTGATTCCGAGCGAATCTAATGATTCGAAATGGTAAACGTATTTGGCGGACTAGTTGATAAGCACAACCTCCATCCGAAAAATTCAAAGTCAGAGAATAAGTTGTTGCGGCAGATTTTTATATGTGTATGTACAGAAGTATTAGCCTATTTTCTAGGATCCCAGGATTTAAGATCCACACAGAAACTTGGCGTTTTACAAACGGTAACGCACCCAACATCATAAACGTGAACAATTCAAATCAATTTTGTTTTATTGAACATAATATTTACAATATGACTTAAACTTTCCTTTCCGGTTGTCAAATGACAGTGCTGCTTAGCGATTGTTGGGATAGTGGTGACGCTTAGCCACGATAATGGGCTGACCCAGGGTCAGAGTAGAAGTTAACTGCTTCGTCGTCGTTGATTGATTCGTTTAGAATTTCTATTGCGGACAGGTACCTTGGCTCGGATTGTCTTTGTTGAGTGGTCATCCTTCTCATCAGTTGGTTGGGGTGGTTAGTGATACTTTCGACAAGTTTCTTTGCTGTTAGTAGCAAATACTTGTCCAGTGGGATGATTTTGGCTTCTTCGTAGAGTCGTTGGTTGCTGTAATGTTTCTGCCTCTGTCGGTTGAAGAAAAGTCCGGTGCAAATCCTCAGTATTTTCCTTTCAAACAGTTGGAGGTCCTTCATGGCTGTTTTTGATATAGTGTACCATACTGGAAAGCTGTAGCTGATGACTGGTCTAAGGAGTTGCTTGTATATTAAAAGCTTAGTTGGCTGGCTCAGTTCGGTTCTTCTTTTTATCAAGGGGTACACCCGATGGAATGCCAGATTTGCTTTCTTCAGCACATCCCTTGAGTGCTGGTTGAATCTCAAAAGATCGTTAAAGTTGATGCTTAGATACCTAGCGTTGCATTTGGCTGGCAATCTAGTTCCATCTGGGAGCGTGAGTGTTATGCTTCTACAGTTTCCAGCCGAACGACTGCCTCGCCCTCCTGTTCGTATTAGGAACAATAGTTCCGATTTCGATGAGTTGATTCGGATACCCCATTTGTTGTAGAACTCGAATAGTTTCCGGATAGGCACCTCAACTTTTTGAACAGCTGTCATTGGCGATGATGATGCGGAGTATGTAAGTGAATCATCGGCGTAGAGCAGGTTTTCACATCCACTTGCAGTCGTTTGGTCGGAGGTAAGGATGCTGTAGAGAAACGGACCAAGTTTTAAACCTTGAGCAACTCCAGCTCTGATACACTTCACTGTTGATTTGTAGCTTTCTAGTTGAACGAAAAAGTTTCTGGAAGAGAGAAAAGAAAATATTATTTGTATAAGTGCGGAAGGAAAGCCCAGTATGTTAAGTTTATGAACAAGGGCTTCAATCCATACGCTGTCAAAAGCTTTCTTAACATCAAGGAAGCATGAGACGGTGACTTAGCGGTTGTTCAAGGCAGAGGTAATGTCTTGATGAAACTTCAGGAGCGGATGTAGTGTGGAATGCTTTTCCCGAAAGCCGATGGGATGATTTTGTTATCGCTACAAAACTTCTTCAGCTTCCTGAGTATCAGCTCTTCCAGAAGCTTACTTAGGTTGTTTAGAATGGAAATTGGCCTGTAGTTGGAGATCATGTTCCTAGCTCCCTTCTTAGGGATCGCCACGATTTTTGCATTTTTCCATTTTTTTCGGGAAGTAGCTGTTGTTGATGCAGTTATTAAGGATGATAGCTAAGAAGATTATCACTGTCCGTGGAAGCCTCTTTAAAAGTAAAGATACTCCATCTGGTCCAGTTGATTTCTCTGGCATGGAGTTACCTATTATTTCGGCTATTTCTTTGGGGGAGCTCAGGTTTTGGCTGTCAACGGGATCACTTGCAGGATTGGTATCGCTGAATGTTGCCATGCCCATGTTAGGCAGCAGAATCTGTTGAATTGTTGCTTTAATTTCATCTAGAAGGACAGTATCTGTAGAT
This sequence comes from Meliscaeva auricollis, assembly GCA_948107695.1. Classification (NCBI taxonomy): domain Eukaryota; kingdom Metazoa; phylum Arthropoda; class Insecta; order Diptera; family Syrphidae; genus Meliscaeva; species Meliscaeva auricollis. The sequence continues at coordinate 73,822,997 of OX403616.1, read as the reverse complement.
GGGTTCAGTGTGAAGTTTCCCTCGAAATGAGTTGCAAATGCTTATGCTTTATCTTGTGGCGTTGTTGCTTCTCCATTGTTGGTTTTGGCATTGATGACTTCTATCCAATAATTCTGTTGATGTTCTTGAAAGCATCAGGTCCAGGTTTTATTGACTGCAGTCTCTTTTGGAATTGCATGTTGTTGTCGTGTTGGATGAAGTTCCGGAACATAATATTGGTGCATTGAAGTTCGCTCCACACTGTCCGGTAGTTGATGTCATAAACGTTAACACGTCACGCTTCGAGTAGCAATAAATAGATCTCTTGGTGTGATAATGAATGCATGAGTATATTATACCGGTGAAAGGTGAGAGAAGATACACATTAGTATGAAGATGCTGCAGCTTAAAAACAAGAGCAGCAAAAGAAGGAAATCGAACTAGAAAGAAGATCCTACAAAGAATGGAAAGAACGTATGTACTATGGGGAATCCCAGCTCAAGGACATCAACAATTCTTACAATCAGCCGAAATCACTCAATCGGCATTGCCCAGTAAATAATATATACTCATACTCAACTAGATTATGCTATCAGTCATATTTTCTAGAGTTCCACAATAGAAAACATGGTTAAGGTGAGTCCATGCTGCAACAACGCATTTGTCGAATTCTGTCATAGGCGTGAATATTACAATGGACAAGTCACTGACAAGTTCCACTGAAATAAGAGGAGAAACATTTCTTAAAATAAAAGATTCCCTTTACAGGTCAAGGAAGACATTCAACTAAGAATTCAGAATCTTTGTTTTTGCGGGAAAAATTGTATCTGCGCAATGGCATCTATTTACTCGTAAACGAGAAGACAAAAAACGGGTCCTGATACTAAAAGAAGATTCAACAATAGCTCTTCCAAAAGTCAACCTGCGCTCTTACGCAACCAGCAATGATGTTTATGGTTTTGAAACACTGTTTCACAAGAACCAACAAAAAGCTTAAGCCCAGAAGGTTCGGCCAGATGTGTGAAGATCTCAATTAATTACGAACTAATAGCTGCTAGGAAAGAATTTGAAGAAATACAAAATCTTTTGAATATAAAGAAAACACAATCCAACGAAGAGATATAGTTGACTGTTTGGATAAGTTCTTCTTACAGTGATGAAAAAAGTCCGTAATAAAGTTCCTCGATATTAAAGAAATTGAGCAAGAAATTGAGCAATAACCTTTGGCCATATTAATAACCATGGACCCGTTCTAAGATTTTTTCTAGCATATCTATGACAAATGCCCAAAGAAAGACGTCAAATTTATTCTTGGCGATTTCAACCCCAGATTTGAAAAGGAGAGCGTCTAAGTCTGATACTGGAAAAGAACAGCCTCTGTGACAAAATGTCAAATAAAAGTCTCTGGATGGTACATTATTCGGATGGGGAAAAATGTCATCAGAGAAAGCTTTGAAGGTGAATTGGCGGTCTTTTGATTGGTTGCTTCCAATAGCTTGGATGTCTGATCGTTCTGAGGAGTGAATAGAATGAATTTCATTCGAATCGAAGATTTGTTTTGAATCCTCAAAAGTAATGAAAGTTTGTATAAGATTTTCCAGATGTTAGGGCCTATTGAATTGGACCACTACTTGGTAATGTCTCGAATACTTTTCAGATACATAATATATGACGTCACAATGCTGACCAGACCCTATGAAAATATTAAATAACGAAATTCCTGGTTCTAGGAAAAGTGCTGAGAATAGTTTTACAAAACTGCTAAATGACGAAGATAGCCAACATGCCGCAGCTAGGAGATTAATTTCATCTAATGTGTACGACAATGGAAGTTGCTTGAGTGCCGTGAGAATAAGATTGTCCGGGTCAAGATGATTCAAAGACGAGTTTTACGGGGTATACAGTGCGGTAAACCTTATCAGAAAATGAAAAAAACTGCAACTGAGATGGTCGGGACACTCACAAAGTATGGATATCAGCGCCCCAGCCTGATGAGTTTTCGGACCCAACCCTGTTAGTGTACGCAGCAGAAGAAGGCAACGAAATGGTCTACACAAGTCGAGGATAACCTCATAAGTAAGCTTGCTGAGCGTAACTGGAAGTGGCTTACAAAGGACTGAGCTGAGTTGGCTGGAGAAGCAAATTGGTTGAGGCCGTAGTCCATCCTGGACTGCAAGTGCCACAAAAAGTAAAGTTAGTAAGAATATAGTGAGTTTCCACACACTATGAAGCATTTTTGCTTCCAATAATTCAGACTCACACATCACTCAAACCAAATTCTAACGAATTTAAGAAAACAATGCCTGCCGCCTTCACAAACTATAATGGTGAGGTTACAACTAGCGAGCATAAAATTAAGACTTTTGCTCTACTTTAAAGAGCACTCTAACCGAAATCCACACTCGGACCCTGGGCTCTCAGAAACCAACAAATCAAATGCATCGATGACAAACCTGTTACCCACCAAATTATGGAGGAGCCACTTTCAAACAACTGCATTATCCAACTGCTACTTACCGAGCAAATAAAAAACGAAGGAAAGACTACAACAAGGACTTCTTCGATCTTCGTCCTTCGGATACATGCCAATCCGTTAGGCACACATAATAGTAGTTGAGAGTTGATTTTGCCCATTTTAAACACTCTCTGATAAGTTCTCCTAGTGAAATCCACCTTATTTTCGTGAAGTAAAAAATAAAACCCTAAATTGGATGTCATCACAAAGGACGAGTTGCCAAGTTTGATGAAAATGGCGAACAAACAAACGTGAGATAAGCGGATGCGAAGGTGCATCTGATAAAAGAACAAACTTTCTACAGCTTTTCTGCGCTTTTTCGTTTTTAAGAGTTTCAATGGAAATGACGTTGTTGGTTTCGGTGTCGATGTTGGTTTCGGTATCAGTTTTTATTCACAACCTTCAAAAAAATAAAAAAAAAAAACTATACCGAAAGTCAACCAACGTTCAGTGGAAACGGAATGGGATCTATAAAAATAGGACTCTCATAAAGGGGACTCTCTACCTTCGTTATATTTATTTTTGTATATATTTTTTCTGATGCTTACCAAAACAAATTTTCATATTTTGTCAGTGAAGATGAAAGAAAGAAGAAGGAAAACATTAAATTTGTTAAAAAAAAAAAAATAAAATAAAACATCAATGCGCTGCTGCTACAAGCAGCCAAAGAATTTTGAATTGCGGACTCGTCGTCGTCGTTGTGTTTGTTTCAAAAACAGGGACAACGATCTTTTTGTGTGTAGAAGTGGTTAACATTTTAAGTTTTTATTTGTTTTTTTTTTTTTTTAATTTTTTCTTTAAAGTTTTTATTTGTGCTCTCGTTTTATATTTGTGTAAGAACTCTTTTTAGCTTAGCTTATTTTATTCCGACCACAAGAATACTTAAAAATATAAAAAAAGGAAACTCACTTTCGGGGTAGGTTTAACTCAAGTTTTTGTAAGTTTTTTTTTTTTTTTTTTCTTTTTAATTTAGGTAAAGCTTTTCCTTCTTTAGATACTCTTGTTCGAATGTCCGCTCTTTTTTTTTGGTATGAAAGTGTTTTTTCAACCATATAATTGGTAATAATTTGCTTTTGAAAAGTTGCATCAGTATCGGACAGGTAAAGTTATTGAGTTTGGAATAGATGTGGTTTTCAAAGGAAACAAAATTGTTTGGTTAATTTAACTGGAGGAATATAGATTTTAACCTTAATGGTTAATCGAATCTATGAAAAAGAGCAACTGTTTTGCAAATCAGAATTTAGTCATTTGTATGAAGATGCTTTTGTAGAAGAATTTTATTTTCTAAATTAAATACACGTTTGGTGGACACAGGTCTTTGATGTTATTGGAAAATTCTTAGGTATGGCATTCTTTGATGAAGTATTTTATTAGATATTACATGAAACTGTATGTTTTCAACCTTTGTTGCATGAATTAATATAAAGTCTAGTAGAAAAAAGCAGGTAAGATTTCAAATATCAGCATATAAAGTTTTATTTGTAGTTCTTCTAGCATCCGCTATAGTTCTATAGTGCTTGATAGTTTCCAAATTAATTCGGTGAAAATTCGGAGGTGCTGACTCCTCCTATTGGTTCAATTGTTGAAAATTAAACAAAAATATTTTTCAAAGATGCATAACACATCCCGAAAGAGTTCTCAATACCTATAAAAATGTTCCCTTATATTAAGGGCCGGTTATAGCAATCAAGAAAATGAATCAGGTTCTAATGGATTGTTATGGATTTTTCATTCGTTTAAAAAACAAAAAAAGACATAAATCGATGACAAATGACTGAAAGAATATCTTGTGAAAAGAAATTTTGCTATTGAACAACTAATTTTTGCTAAAAAATGGTGAAAACACCATAAAAAAATCCATTAGAAAATGTGAAATGCCATTGCGGGGCTTGGTAGTTTTTGCGGACGTTTTCGGCGTTTGCTCCTAGCATATATGTACATTTAAATCGGTTGAAACTTCGAGGAGCACGGAGTGGAGAAAAGTCGACCAAAATTAAGTAAAAAGACACGATGCTTCGATATAAAAGACTTTATTGCAACTAATTTAAATGCTAAAAACTATGATGCAATTAAGTTTCTCATTTTTGGTAGACTCACAATATACATAATCTCATGTTACAAAATAAACTGAAACATCGAATATTCTGAGGATTATAAACTTAATTATGAAGTTAAAATATTAATAAACAAGTTGAGTATATATATATATACCCTAATATAGGGTGTTCTATTTATTTATTAATCGAATATTTCTTACAAAACAGATCTAAGCATTAGACAACAAAACAAAAAAACACCTTCAATTTCCCATACAAAATGTATGGACAAGATTCAAAATCATTTAACCAAATTTTAGAGTGAGATTTTCATTTAGTTTCTAGAAGAATATTCCGGTAATATTTCTATTAACTAAAAAATTGTTTTTAAAAAAGCAGTCTTTACTATACACATTAAGTGTGCGATTTAGGATTTCAAGTAAAGAAGAATGTAGGTTTACAATTGTGTTCAGATGGATAGCTTGGTGGCCAAAAGTGCAATTGCTTCACTTTCTCAATCATGAGTCGATACGTTAATTTAAAAAAAAAAATAACGCAAACCATAATGCAATCATGGACCAATCCAGCAGAACAACACGTTGTAAAGTATCGACTAATACTCCAGAGGTCTGGGTTCAAGTCCCTGTCTAATCTATGCCACCGTGTTGTTTTTTTCAGGATAGCTACTTCCAGCAGGTTTAATAAAAAAGTGCATCTCGGTAGAAAATTATTATAAATCCTCTTCATTCCTGCAGACTTACACAGAAACATCAAAAAGTTGGAAATGTCAGTTCCATATGTTTTGGTACCTCATAAGCTCATTGCCACAAAAATGTATTTAATTTTTGAAGATATACTTCTTATCTCTTAGATGGTATAATGTAAGGTTCTGATACGATGGGAATTTTCAAAATTCCAACGGGGCAAAAGACAAACATTTTTTGTACATCTCGAAAAGTATAAGGTTTAGAATTATGAAATAAATTTAATTGAATAGATAAATTGAAATAATGATCAGTGCGCCCAAAAAAAAATTCTAAAAATCAACTTTTCAAGTTAAAAATTATTTTCCAATATCAAATATTTTTTCAGACGTTTGAAAATGATGTCATTATGGATATAGTTGATAATGTTTTGAAAAACTAATCGTGCCCATTGAGAGATAATAGTTAGAAAAAAAAAATTTGGCGTCTAATACGGATTTCATATAAAATGCTTCATAACTGATTTTTTGAGCTTTAAAAAACAAATACGTTTTTGAAAGTTTATGTGGGTGGTTTAATTGATTTTAAAAATCAGGCAATAACGGGAAAAATATTTTGTCAAAATGACTTTTACCCTTATGTGTTTTCTTTAAACGTGTGAAATTTTAAACATTTTTTTTCAATGAATAATAGTTAAAACAAGATTTTTCAGTCCAAGTTTTTTGACCGTTTCCAACTGTATTTTATTTTTATGTTTTTTATTTTTATATTTTTAAACTTGAAATTAACACAGCCATTAGACATTGGGTAAATGCATTTTTGTACAAACTTCAACAATTCGCTGTGCGTAATTGCTTTTTACCCAAGCCTCATAAAAATATTATTCAACTTAATTGAGCATCACGATAAAATTACCTTTAATTTGATATAGCACACATAACTGTACATGCTATAAAAGCTTCACAAACTTGAAAAGAGTTTTATCCAAAATTCAACAAAATTCAACAAAATTGTCTGTTTTGGTAGTCGGACTCGACCAGCCCCCAGTGGAGAACGGTATCGTTGGCTCACAAATGAATTCGAGATGGTTCGCTTATAAAATTTGTAATATTGTTGTCTCTTGTCGGATTTTAAAGATTGAGGTGTTAAAATTTAGCTAAAATACCAGACAACAACAGCACAATAAATTTTTGTTTTCTTATTCTTTTTGCAATATGGTATGAAATTTGTTTGAGTTTCATAAAACGATGTACTACAATATTGTTGGTTCAAGTATTCTTGAATAATAATAAATATTTTTAAACATAAAAGTACACAGATTTTAGAGAGAAAAATTAAAAAAAAAAATAAAAATTATTGGATATTAAAATCTGTTACTTGAATTTTAGTTGCAGGATTTTATTAAATTGAACAGATTCTAATAGATAAAATGTTGTTCTATAATTCTGCATAAAAATATTGAACACTTATTTTATTAAACATTGCCATAGAGGACGTTAAGTGAAAATATGTTTTTAATGAATGCTATAAAATTACACAATTTAACGAAAAATTTTATAATTTTGATAATATTTTTAGCTCAATTTCAAGATGTGTCTGTTCTCTTAAACAATGCCATACAAAGTTTATTGATTAAACTAAAAACAAAGACTGCAAATGATATATTACAGAAAAAACATCGAACAAAATGAACTTTTTATGCTCCTTTGACCAATTGTACCATTCATCACACATTCTGCAATAAATCACTGATTTCGAAATTACGAAACAAACATTTCTGCTGCTTGAATACTGCGCTCTTAATAAGAAACTTCTTAACAAAACTCTATGGCTTTGGTATAAAATGTCCCTTGTTTTGCAATGTTCTGATGTATTTAGTACAGAAACTATATGTACATCAGACCTTGCGTCAAATCGGGTAGTTCTAATTTTGTGCTGAGTTGTTTATGATGTTAAGCCGATGTCAAATCCAATTTTTTGACCTCAAACCCTGAACGCAACATTGGTAAAAATGCAAGTTTTTTTTTTTCAATAAATGGCATTTTAAACGAGTTTTTGACTATAAACTATATTTTAGGGTTTCACAACTACAAAATTGTCTTGAATTTGAGCGCAATAGCATTTCAAAAGATCCAACAGTTTCTCAGATAAAGCTTTTCAAAATATTCCTCGTACAGTTTTTGTTTTAAGTTTTAAATGTTCCTAGTTAATACTAATTTGTAGTCCACTACTGAAAATCAGATGAAAAAAAGTCTTTTTTGAAAATAACGAGATAAAGGTGAAACCGTTTACCATAGCTATGGTCAAAAACTAGCCCTTCATAGCTAAAAATGCCATTTACTAAAAAAAAAGCGTTTAAAAATCGCATTTTAACTAATTTTACGTTCAGCGGCAGCGCCTGATGTAGAAAAATTAGATTTAAAATCGGCTAAGCATCATAAACAATTCAGCAAAGAATCAGTATTCCTTTTGGAAGTTTTAAGAAGTACATATCTTTTAAGATTTTCTAAAATAGAAAACATAAAGCATAAAACACAAAACACGAAATAATATTGCCAAAGTTCCGTGAGCTTATAGCTAAAAATTAAGTTATTTCCTTTAAATTGTTTCGGTTTTTGTGTTTATTGGTATTAATACTGTCGGAAAACCAATTCATAACAATCACTTAAAGTTATTCTTTGCAACCCAGCTTCTACTTAAACGCCTAGTAGTTTCTTTAAGCTTCAAACAAGACAAAAAAAAACACCTTGCCATCAACTTTTACCTTAGTTTCTCACTCAAGGCAAAATTAACTCCCGAAGCATTTTGCATAAGTTTCTACTCAAATAAAATCCATTAAAATCCGCAATACAAGGCTATCTTTTCGCCCATGGCCAGCAGACAATTTGTCTGAAATTTAAAGCGGATTAAACCACACCAATAAAAACAAAAAAAAAAAAAAACAATAACAACAAAAAAGCGACCAAAAACTGAAGAACCCTATCGGACGGCACACACATATTGAAACTTGAGGAAGCGCTTAATGGCTGCATCATAAGCAAGAGCCATTTTATCTGCAAAATGGCACAGAACTTCCCGTTTCTATATACAAGGGCGGATCCAGGATTTTTTTCTGGGGGGGGGGGGTCCAGGGGTGGATTGGCAAAAAAATCAGCAATAACTGTTAGAAATAAAGTGGAGTATCATACTTCAAGTCTAGTTTATTTAAGTATATATAGGAAGATCCAATAGAAAAAATAAATGTTTATCGAAGACAGTGTTCTTTTATATTTCCTTCCAAAGATGTCCAGCCCTTCATTAGCGTCCATTTCGGCAGCAAGGTCTTGATGGATATGCATTAAAGCCAGTCCATTCAAACGGTCTTCTATCATCCTGTTGCGAAGAAATGATTTTAACCGACGTAAGTTAGAGAAAGATCGCTCGGCAGTGCTAGTAGTCACTGGAAACTTGCACAGCAATTGACAGAGAGTTCTAATATTTGACAGCACCGTTGCTCCTTTATAGGCATCTGCTGGAGATACTGGGCTATTTTCTCTCATTTGTTGCCAAATTTTTAGCTCTCCCTTTAAAGCTAACAAAAAGGGGAGGTCTTCTTTATATGCTTCAGCGCCTTGCAAAACATCCTCTACATCTTCGTCGCTAAAGTTATGTGACAGCAACTTTTGCAACTACCCGATTCATTCACTTTACATAACGGGTGATTTTTTAGCTGGTTTGGTTTTGGCAACACTGGTTTCGACAGCTGACGTGTGTTTAGTACCTTGTGTCACTGTCAAACAGCTTCAGTTTGGTTTGCAATTTAACCATGGATCGTTTTACAAATGAACAGCGCTTGCAAATTGTTGAATTTTACTATCAAAATTCGTGCTCGGTTCGAAATGTTCATCGCGCGCTGCTTCCATTTTATGGTCGGCATTCTCGACCTTCTGAGCAGTCTATTCGGAAGATTGTGACTAAATTTCGCACCAAATTTACTTTGTTGGACATTAAACCACCAACACGTTTACGTACTGTGCGTAGTGAAGAAAATATTGCGGCCGTATCAGCTAGTGTGACAGAAGACCGCGAAATGTCGATTCGGCGCCGTTCCCAGCAGTTAGGCCTTTGTTACAGCACTACGTGGAAAATTTTGCGGAAGGATTTGGGCGTAAAGCCTTTTAAGATACAGCTGGTGCAAGAACTTAGGCCAGCCGACCTACCACAACGCCGAATTTTTGGTGAATGGGCTCTTGGAATGCTGGCCGAGGATCCGCTTTTTTATCGAAAAATTGTGTTCAGCGATGAGGCTCATTTTTGGTTGAATGGGTACGTAAATAAGCAAAATTGCCGCATTTGGAGTGAAGATCAGCCAGAAGCATTGCAACAGCTACCAATGCATCCTGCGTAAAGTATATCGATTTCAATGGGTTGTAATGATCGGGATAAGGGCAACCTGATTCCTAAAATATCAGAGAGGATTACCAAGCTTATAAAAAACTCCGACGACATTATAGATTGGAGCAACGAAAATGGAGGTATAGCACTTCTTCTGTTTCCTTGATCAACCATTTTTTGCAATACTTCAGGGTCGGCAAAACGTGTAAAAATGTCAAAACCGCTTCATGTCTTTCCACCCATCTGGTCTCACACATTTTTTTAAACATATTCAGTTTTTCCATAGGCAGATGAGATTGTTTTTCTTCTCTGAGGAGATGTGTTCGTTGAGCTGAGTCACGAAAGAAAGTTGCTACGCTTGAGATGCAGGCCGTACTAATAGCTAAGTTGAGTTGGTGTGCTCGGTTTTTTTTTCAGATATAATTGGAGATTACTGATTACTTTGAAGAAAGATTTTGATTTATTAGTTTAAGGACTTAATTGTGTGCCCCGTGCCCCCCCCCTCCCCCCCCCCCTGGATCCGCCCTTGTCTATATACCTATATATTTTTAGATTTTTACCTTCACCATCACCATCACTGACAACTACATAGCCTCACCACACACAACACAACAACGGCTAGGAGCCTTCAAGTCGAAATGTCTTTGTTTACGGTATATATTCGTATTTCCTGAGATAAATACAAAATAAATTCTCCAATAAAAATTTTATCGCCACCGTTTTGCTTTTCTTGCTGTGCCATTGCATCGTGTCGTCGTCGTCGAGTTAAAAAAAAGGGGTTGGGATTGGGACTAGGTAAGGTATACCAGAAACTGAATCCATAACAGCATCATTGTAGGATTTAGGACTATCAGCAGTCTTTTGCCGGATTGGATAATACTTTTCTTTTCTTCTTGCTCAAAAGGAAAACGATTAAAAATGGTGGACATGAAAACAAAATAAATCGACAAAAAGGAAAACGGTGGGAGGGGATGGGTGGAAGAGGTTCAGCAAAGAAGACACACTTTTGGAATTGGTAAATTTGCTACTAGGTACATTAAGGGCTTATTTGTACAGCACGTACTTGGCACATTGTAAAATGTCGAAAAGTTTCTAGACAGAGTGAACTCCTCCGTCCAAACTGAGATTTTAATTCTCTTGAGGATCGCTTGAAAGGTTAGCCCTTAATTGCTGTTTTGCTTCAATTGCTTGGTCACTTAATTCGAACAAGCATCAAACAATATTTTTCTCAGCAGTCTTTTAAGTTTTAATTAACATTCTTCCTCAAGGAAGTGTATACTCCTCTTTTGGGGATTCAGCAGGGGCTTTTCCGACTTCGATGGCATCCGCGGTCGTTGGTCGTGGTTGTGCTACTAAATTTAATTGAAGTAAAAGGTAGTTCTATTGGGAATTACTTTCAAATCAACTTGATTACTTTTTTTTTGGTTTTTCTTTGATATCTTTTTTATCTTGAGTTGTAAGGCAAAAAAAGCTTTTATCTTTAACAAAATATTACGAAAAAGTCCTAGAAAAGGTTGGGCGTCTCTCTGGAAGTCAATTTGATCCTTTTTTTTTTGGTAGCTCCTTCTAAAATAGGGTTCTCATTATAGATATAGTTTTGGTTTCCTTTGGACCTTCAAGCAACTAATTAACAAAACAAAAATCAATACTTTTATCGACCCTAGGATATAGTGTTTGGTAGCCAAATAAATACAAAAACCTATTTTCTGTTGGGTTTTTACTATTTTTTTAAAATTATATTTCATAAATTGAAGCAAAACTTTCAAAGGGAGGAATTTGGAAGTGAGTTTAAGAAAAAATAATAATTTGAAACCAATTGTATTTAATTGCTCGATTAAGGAAGGGCGATAGGATGTCTCATATCTCACATGGATTATAAAATCCTGTGATATACAGTCCGTAACCATGGAATAGACTCACTTATGGCACATTATAGAATCGACGATTTTTGTACCTCTTTTGTATAATTATAAGCTGAGCAGCAAGTCAACACTTCTATCTCTTAGATTTGGAAAAGTTTTTCTAAATTATTTTTTTAATAGTTAACAGAATTTTGTATGAGAATTTCGTTTGAAATCACTAAAAAGAACATTTTTTTGCCATTTTAGAATAAAATGACAATTATTTGAAAATATCCTGACCACTCATATTGGTCAGAATATTTCAATAGGTATAGGGTCCAGGCAAAGGTTGTTCAAGGCCGCTGTAATAGTTTCAGCTAAACCTTTTTCACTTGCATACTCTTATTACCTTTTTTAACTTATAGCAGTCAGGGTAGTTGTCCCAAGATTTGGCTATCTGACCTCATTTTAATGCAAGAGTTCTTTGGTTTGGCACGTTTTCTAACTGGAAAATGATTTTCCACGGTCTTGAATAACCCTGGTATTGACACAAGTTGTATCCGGTATGGTTTTATAAGATTTGGCATCTAATTTACAGTTAACAAAAGTTAAATGAATTTTTTCATACTTTTTTTCATTAATACTTACTTTTCTTAAGACATGAAAAATAGTAATTTTTGATAAAAATAACTGTTTTAAGCCGGCATCAGATCTTAGAGGTAGCACACTAATGGTATGAAGCATAAGATTCTTGTACTCAAAAATATTGTTGTTGTACTCAATAAGTTTGCAAATCTGACGGATGCATGCAGTTAAAAACTAATACTTTTAGCCAATTCTGCAAGCTATGACCGGACGTAATAAGAGAGCAATGTAAAGTAAGAAAACAGAGGAGTAATAAGTTATCAGGTGGAAGAAGACGTAGCAAGTGAAAAAAAAGATTTTGGCGTTTTATTTTGATACTACGATTTTGACCAAAGAACATTTTTCGGACTATATGGTATAACAAAGGAAAGACAGTTTATAAAGAACCACATTTGGGGCTGAGGATATCTATGGAAAGAACACTTTTCAAACTGCCAAATGACAAGGACTGCCAAACATTCAGACAGATTGGCGATTATGGTAAAAAAACTCACATAGAAAATAGAACAGTGATATCAAAATTTAGGTCATATAAGGCTGTTGGTGGGGATGACCTGCCGGCCGAACTGTTTATATGATATGATTTAGTCAGGAGGGATGGTTTGGCCTGCCTCCTCTTCAACCTGGCCTTTTAGAAAGCAATCCGTGACTCTGGCACGGCAACAAGCGGGAACAATGTCAACAGGTCCAGACAGATACTGGCTTACGCAGACGACATCGACATCATCGGAAGAACCGAACAAGCTGTACACGATTCCTTCATCCAGATCGAGCAGGCGGCACAAAATCTGGGGCTGCACATTAGTGAAGGTAAAACAAAGTACATGGTGGCGTCGAATGCGAGAACAACAGTTGGTCAAACATTCAAGGTAGCGGAGCACGAATTTGAAGTGGTGCAATCCTTTAAATACCTTGGGTCAACAGTAGCAGCCGATAACAACATAGAAGAAGAAATACGCGGGCGGCTTCTCAAATCCAACAGAGCCTACTACAGTCTGTCAAAGCTATTCAAATCCAGAAATCTAACCATAACTTCAAAACTGCTGCTGTACAGGACCATGGTCCTGCCAGTACTCATGTATAGATCCGAGGCTTGGGTGCTTAGCAAAAGGCACTGTGACCTCTTAGCCGCGTTCGAGAGAAAAGTCTTACGGAGAATTGTTGGCCCCCCATGTGTGAGGAAGGACGATTCCGGAGACGGTACAATCATGAGTTGTACGCAATCTACCTTGAAGCAGAAATAGTGACAAAAATTAAGCTCGGTAGACTCCGGTGGGCAGGGCACCTAGATCGTATGAGCGAAGAGGAAACTGCTCGGAAAGTCTCTTGTGGTACATTCTATGGTAGACGGCAGCGTGGTAGACCATGCTTGCGCTTGAAAGATGGCGCAGACCAGGACGCCCGAAGCCTTGGGGTGAGCAACTGGATGGCGTCGGCTCGAGACCGGGATAGGTGGAGAGACTTGTTGAAAGAGGCCAGGACCGGACCCCGGTTGTCGAGCCGATGATGATGATACATAAACTGATTTTTAGAACGTGGTTGGCGAAAAATATCGATACCTTCCCGTTAGAATGCATTAAAAATGTTCAGTTAAAATAGTGGATTACTTCTTAAAAATATTTCTAATCAAATACAATCATGTCAGTAACGAATGTTAAGCAACACAAAATATCCCAAGTTCTAGTTGCATCGTTGTGCTAAGCGACAATTTCGATTTAACTAAGTGACATGCATCAAAATTTGTGTCTGGGTGTATTGTCGCATGAGACAATGGCATTTTCAAATACTTCACTAAGTATAATTATTTTGGCAAATAAAACAAATTTCGGGGAACAACATTTTTAGAGTGAGAAATCTTGTACGTTATTACAATCTTATTTTCTCTCTGGTTTTCTTTTTTAATTAAAAACCCACTCGAGTTTTTAAATATTCTTTTATCAGTTTTTTCATAATTTCAATAGATTCATAATAAAGGGTTTTCCAATAAGAGGTGTTATTTTGAATAGCCCGCTATTTCGGTAGCTGTCACTTTTGAAGCTGTCATTTTTTGACATTTGACAAGTAGAAACTACGCTATTAATAAAAATGGAACAATACACGCTTCAACAACGCATTGAAATTATTAAAATTCACTATAAAAATATTGAAAATTTGGCAGAGACGGTTCGTAAAACTAAAACATTTTTGAGTCGTCGTGAAGCACCTTGTCGGACCGCAATACAGAAATTGGTGGACAAATTCGAGCTGTTGGGACAAGTTAGTGATGTGAAGAATATTGCTGTCGTAGCCCAAAGTGTTGAAGAAAACCCAGGTTTGTCCATTCCTCGTCGTTCTTTGGAATTAGGCATTCCACAAACGTCATTACACCGTATTTTGCATAAAGACTTGGGCCTTAAGGCTTATAAAGTTCAGTTAACACAAGAACTCAAGCCGGCTGATCATCAACAACGTCGTGTCTTTGCTGATTGGGTCCTTGAAATGCATGAAAATGAACCGGAATTTCATCGAAAAATCATCTTGACTGATGAGGCCCATTTCCACCTCGGAGGCTACGTCAACAAGCAAAACTGTCGCATCTGGGGCTCGGAAAACCCAAGAGTTATTGTTGAAAAGCCTCTCCATCCTCAACGCGTGACTGTTTGGTGCGGTTTATGGTCCCGCGGGGTCATTGGACCTTACTTTTTCGAAAATGAGGCTGGAGCAACAGTTACGGTCAATGGATTGCGCTATCGAGAGATGATTAATGATTTTTTATGGCCTGAATTGGATGGTATTGATCTGGACAACGTTTACTTTCAACAAGACGGCGCTACGTGCCACACAAGCAATGAAACCATCGATCTTTTACGGGAAAAGTTTCCGGACCGTGTTATCTCTCGAAGAGGTGATCACAATTGGCCACCGAGATCTTGTGATTTAACACCTTGCGACTTCTTCCTTTGGGGCCACGTGAAAGATAAGGTCTACGCCAACAGCCCAGCGTCGATTCAAGACCTCAAAGATGAAATTCGTGAGGCTATCGAGGACATAGGGCAGCCACTTTGCGATTTGGTTATGGAAAATTTCAAGAAAAGAATATGGTCCTGTAAGCGTGCACTTGGAGTTCATTTGGCTGATGTTGTGTTCCATTATAAACGGCATACCTTTCTCTTTATAATGAAATAAACATCCGATCATTTATCTCCAAAAATGCCATTTTTCTTTGAATATCAAAATAACACCTCTTATTGGAAAATCCTTTATTTTTGCGAAATACATTGTGTTGAATAATGTTCATGGTCATTATGACTGATTCATGTTGGACGTAATATCTTGACATTGAGTCCATTGACGTTATGTCCATTTAGAACAGAACAAAAACGTCCGTGGACCTTATGTCCGCAGAAATTGTGTCATCCCACCGTTTCAGACTGTTACGTCTGCTATCTTACAACTAGACGGGGAATTTTAAATTATGTAATAGATACGTAAGAAAAGATTGTAAATGCTAGAAGAATCAGAATACATACATAGTAAAACAACTTTCAAAAACAAACACCACAAATAGAAAGTCATCCCCAGATAATAGGTACTTCTCACTTCACAACTACTGACATAATGGTTTTCTCAACGAATACAATTTCCAATTGTTTATTTTGAGTTAAATTTTTGCTACAGAATTCGACTTCAAAAGTTTTTCATGCTGACGCACGTTTCTTTTCAACATTTCAATCCTCCCAAAACTGACTCAACTATCCTTGAAGGCTTGATGCGAATGAAAAACCTTTTTAAAAAACAATTTTTACTACCTTTTCCTTCTGAAAGGATATTATACATAAGTGATTTCATAAAAGAAAGTATACATATACACACAAACACATAAACAAAAATATGAAAAATCATTTTTCGTTTGTGTTTTCAAATAATACAACACAAGGATATCAAACATTTCTGTCAGTTGCAATACAAAATTCAAACACACACACACACATAATCAAAGGCTGAACTTTCCAAAAAAAGGATAACAATAAAATGTGTTGGCTGGATGTTGAATCCATTACATGCAGATAGAGCATAGAGCGGCAGGCAGCTCAGCTCAGGAGGCTAGCGCAAATTTAATGCTCATTTCCTTTCTGCCGTTTTCAAATATGATTTTTCGATGCATATAAGCTCATAACTTTAAAGATGGAGCAACGTTATCCCACAAAGGAAAGGACTACTGTTTATAACAGTTATACTCGTACTGTACGGATACAAGACTATACCAGCTACAAGCTACCATCCTCGTTGTTCGTTTAGTCGTCGAAGAGGACGTATAACTTTGGAAATTGTAAAATCCTTTTATGATATGTAAGCTTCTGCAGGTGAATGCCGATGATCGAACTCAGGTGAATGAAGCAGGAATTTTTGTTTCTTTATTTTTTTTTTTTTTTTTTTTTGTTTCATGAGCAAAAGTCCTGAAGAAGGAAACCTGACTCTCATAGTTTTGCACGTTTGTTAAACTTTATCTCATAGTCAGCACGAATTCGACAATGTGACGTACATATACGAGAATACCTACACAAAAAAGACGACGCGACGTCGAAGAAAGATGAGGTGAGAATAGGGCAATATGTGTGTCTGATGGGTAGCCCTTAGTCAGAAACAAAAACAAAATTCTGCTGCTATAACTAAGGTAAAAGATTGCAAAGTTTTTCAATTTAAAACAACATTTTCGTTTCGTTTTGCCTCCCTGTTATCCTGTCATTGCTTCGTCCTACGCCTCAGCTGACTCCACACAACTAAAGAATTGAAGCTGCAAAACAACTTTCTCTAGCTTCAGGTTCATACCTTTATGAGCATAGGAGTGTAAAATATTTTGATAAATAAAAAAAATATTAAATAATAAAAAAAAAAAAATTGAAATAGAAATAATAATACTGAGTAGTCTGCCTCCGCATTGCTATACCAGCCAACTTGAATAGCTTTTGAGGGCTTATAAAGGTATACCTATATTTGTGCTTACTTTTTAGAATAGGTTGGTACTACCGGTTTCGGATTTTACCATGCTCGTAGGTCTGATGCCTCAGCTTTTGTATATATTTTCTCCAACTAAGGTTTATGCTTAGCATAGACATTTAATTGGAAAAACACATAAATTACTGGAGTGTAGTTGAAAAGATGGCCTTCCTGTTTGTGTTTCGGATTGGGATTGGTTGTTAGGTGGGGACTTTCTTCAGATTTCTTTGGGCTTATAGCGTACAGTAAAATAAAAGCATTCAGTTTCTATAGTGTTTTGATATTTCTTGTTATTTCATACTTTTCTTCCAGTGTTTTTTTTTTGTTTTTTTTTTTCTTGGCGAGAAAAATATTTTCTTTCAACAGAGTTCTTCTGTTTTTCTAGTTTTTTTTTTTTTGAGAATAAGTTTTCCTGGAATAAGTTTGTTCTTTCTTTTTGAATTTTTGTTTTGTTTATTTGTTTACATTTTTAATTCATTGCAAATATGTAGATTTAATTTTCAGGAGCAAGAAAGTTAAGAAAATAAAATCACAAAAAAAAATGTGGATAATATAATAGACATCCGCTTTTTTCAAAACTATCATAAGCTGGAGTTCTTCAAGTTTATTTTCTTGGAGTTTTGAAAAAAAAAAAAACCGATAATGGTTTATTATGAACCCATCCCATACACTATACCTTTACAAATCTCCTACTTTCTCAACTTTCTTATGGGAAATTTTGAAGAAATTTTGAGTTATAAGGGATAAATGACTTTTGAAGTTCTTCCTTTTTTTTGAAATTTAAGAATCTTTTATATATGGCATCGAGTGTTATAAAATAGAATTGTGTGACTTGAGATCCTTAAAAAAAAATAATTTGTTTAGAGGTCTGGCTATAGATAAAATTTAATAATTTTTTTTTTTTAAATTTTGTTTCCGAAAAAGTTTGAAATATTTTAAGTCTTGCAAAACACAAACCAGCACCCCAAATTTCCTTTTTTAAGGATTATACCTTTAAATTCAGTTTTTAATGTTCCTGTTTCGACTATAGCAAATGAGTTGATTTCGATCAAATTTAAAAAAATATTTCTTCCAAATTAGATAATTTCCTAAACAAATTTCAAATCTGAAATTAGATAATTTCCACCTCATTTGCCCGAAATTAGTTCGAATTATTCTTGACACAAACCTATTTCTGCAATTTTTGCATTGTGAATTGGTCACAATTTTTTTCTGTATAGGAGAGAAGGAAACAAACAGCATTCCAGATACAAAGACGTTTGTAAGAAAGAAGAGGTCAGATATAGAAATCAACAAATGATTTCTGTCAAACGAAATGAGATAATTTTTAATGAAATCACTTTTTTATGAAATTTTTCAAAGTATTTCATTTAGGCTCTAGTCTAAACAGGCTATAAGGGCGATTGCATTATCGTGACTGTAACATTTTCACACAATTGCTGCCTTATTTTACTTGCGATATAGGAACTACAGGGCAAGTGAAGGATTCGTAAAAAAAAATAAGCTCGAGATAAGAATCAGACATGTCATTAAGATGATAAAGAATGCGAAAAATGTTGGTCTCGAAATTCTGACTGTCAGTCTGTCTGTCTGTCTGTATACCTCGAGCTGCAGCCCAAGTCGCTGAACCGATTTTTATAAAATTAAATCGTTAAGAGTGTTTGGTGAATCTCTCTAACGGTACCTGCCATATAACCATTAACGAAAAGATATAAGATTTTCAAAAAAATGATTTTTGGATTTTTAAAAAATATTTCAAAGCTTTTTTTTTTGAAAAATCAATTTTTTGAAAACAGGTCAATGTATTTCTTTCAAATTTTGGTTTTAGTTGTGCATTAATATTTTCTTGAAAATGGCATCCCATATTTTTTTTATATCTTTATTGGCGACAATTTTGGAATGTGAAGAATCTGCTGGATCTAAACATCTCGACAAAAACACGGAAATGGATTTTTGACTCAACATCCACTTCTAACATACGGTTGCTAAACATAGCAATCTACAAGAATCCTGTCAAAGAGCCATGGAAAGATCGATTCTGAAGATAAGGATATCTTAATGGATTAACCATGAAATGAACTCTTCAAACGAAATTTGAATATGTTCTTCAAAAAACAAGAAAACTGAAATGGGACTGGGCTGGACACTCCATATCAAAAATATATTAAAGCACTCATATGCCCTAGTGTACTTATACAGTAGTCCCTCGATAATGTGAACTATACCGATAATGTGAATTTCTCTAAAATGTGAATCGCCAAAACCTAACATTGTGATCTCTATAAAGTGAAATCGAAACTGCACCGATTCTTGTTATTTCTTTGTACTTTTTAAGGAAAATGAACTTATACATTATTAAATTATTTTTTTCGGAACTTAATAAATGTTAAAACTATGTTTTGAATAATTACTTAATATTGTAATTAATGTATGAATGTCGTCATAGCCAGTTTAATAATAAATTAAAAGCGTTCCAGTAATGTGAATCCCTCTAAAATTCAAAAACGCCTTGTTTTAATTAGTTCACATTATCTTAAATTCTGTGGCAGATAGGCAAAACGACGTAAGTTAATTTTTCGCAAAAATTAGTTTTTGACAGACGACTTATGAATCCTTAATGGGTAGGTACTCTATTATATTACTTGCATAACTTCAACCAAGTCATTATATTTAAGCTGTGATCAACGCACTTTATAGAGAAATAAGTCCATCTTTTCACGAATTATTCAGGCGACAAATCTCCACAAATGTCCACCAAAGCATTAAAAACGAAAAATAATGGACTTGAGCTGACACACACATAATATAGTTAGCAAAAAATGAGCTCAATTAACTGAATTTAAATAAAATATTCTTTAATTTAATTATATTGAACTAATATCTGACACAAATGATACTTCTGTACTTTTTTTTCAAGTCATAAGACGTCATCAGCTATCCTGCAAAAGTGCCCTTCAAACTATATATATACGCACGAAGTATTTTTGTTCTCTCTGAATACCATAACAATCATAAACAGTTTCATGAAACACAAAATAACACAAGTCGAGTTTATCGGAGAACAAGACTACCCTCTGCTGATGCTGTTACGAAAACGAAATACATACATACAAATAGTAGACAGACTTGTCACAAACTACAGCAAAACAATTTTCCAGGAAAATTTCAAAAACCTAATTAAAATGCTTTTAGTTCCAGTAGAAGTACATACACCTACCCACCTTACATCGCATCTATACTTAGTACCTTCTGTGCTTTTAAGAGTGTGTAAAGCGTAGGAGTAACTTCAATAAACAATTTAATTTCTCTTTGAACTGTTCATCATTAGTATTTCAAATCTAATTGAAGTTCAAAGGACATAAATTGATTAATTTCGTCACCAAATTTTAATTACACCCCCATTAAATCCGTAAAATTCCAAAATTGATTTTGTTGCTAGCGAAGGAAAAATGTTGAAATACTCGTACCTACAATTTAAAAGGACTTCTATTCCTATAAAATTTGTTTTTATCTTGTAAAATTGCGTAGGTAAGTGTGAAGAAAAAAAGAAAATTTAGGCAAACATTTTAAAAAAGTCTGTATAGTTAACAGCTTCTGACTTTATTTTTTGAATTGAATGGCCTTAAGGGATGTATACACTCTTCAGCGCCCGCGCCCGCGGCGGTAGTGGCGAAATCTCTTAAAAAGGAAATCCTTTCAATGAAAGAAATAAAGGAATACCCATGAAGTGTTAATAATCCGTTAAAATGGTTATAAAAGGCCCCAAATTGGACGACATTGTGACCTCATTATTAATTTCTTTCCTTTCGCGCCAATAACTATAAGTTGGTATATACTGGAGTCACATTGGCTGCAGAACGGTTAAGTAAGCGTGTGATGTCCTTGTGGCGCGCTTATGTTTAATTCATGTAATACGTTTGTTGTAAATCATATCGCTATGAGAGTGTATAATGTATATCCTATCCTAATGCAACTGAAGTTCGTTCTAAGCATTTATATAGTCAAAGATGACATAGGGTGACCGTCCGCATTTTCAGATTGGTTATTTGTTAATTTTTCAATAAAACTAATTCTTTTTACTTGCAATGAACATACATAAGTACTATCAATTGTTGAAACTTAAAATCAACTCAGCGCTTTACCACGTTACCGGAGCAACACCTAGACCTGAATTTGATAATGCTGAAGAAAGTTCCAGGAATAAATTGGAAGATTGGTTGGAAAATGACGCTAAAGCTTAATCAGTGAAAGGATCGGACACGGCCAAAAGTGTCTGGGATCGATTAAAATCCGAATTTGCATCTACAGTACCAGGCAAAAAGGCAACATTGCTGAAACGTTTTGCTACATTAGAAGATGGAAGAGGGTGATGATCTGCGTAAGAATTTGATAGAGTTTTTTGATGCAGTTTCACAGCTAAAATGCATGGGTGTTAATATACACGAAAAACTGCTATCAATAAAGCTGTAAAATGCACTGCCATCAAGCTTCGAGTTATTCCGATGTGAAATGGAATCTCAAGACACCAAGACCAAAGATTCTAAGAGAGAAGATTCTTGAAAAGAATGAAGCACAAAATCAACGAAAAATAGACACAGATTCAGAAGCTATGTATGTTCGTCGAGGGGCATACCAAATGAAACCAAATTTTGAACGAGGACCGAAATAATACAAGAAGAACATCAATGCTAGCGGAATAGAAGCTGTTAAGACCTTTAAGTTTAACTGCTATAGATGCCATCAAGTTGGTCACAATACACAAAGCATCTGAATATCCGGAAATCATTAGGAGGTTATCCAAGAGCTGAATCTTCTGCAAAAGCTGAAAGTACTTTCCACACACTGGAAGTAGAAGATAAATCTTTTGGGGTAACGAAGCGTGCTGATGGTGGACGTTGGACTTGGACAGTGGCTGCACATCTCATATGTGTAATGATGAACGCTTGTTTATATCGACACCTTTAGTTGTGCAAGAGAAACTTCTTTTGGCAAACGATTCTTTGGCGAAAGTTGATGGAAGAGGAACAGCAGATGGGAAGTCTGAAAGGTCAGTAAAACTCCAGAATACTCTTTTAGTCAAGAATTTCAGGACTAACCTTCTGTCTGTTTCGAGGATAACGGATCATGGATATACAATCATGTTCGACAAGATGAAAGCAACAGTTCTTGGAAATGATGGTGGAAGTCAAAATGATTGCGAATCGGATCGGAAAATTGTAGTATATTCAAGAAAGTACTCAACAAGCGTGTGTATTGAAAGAAAAACCACCGAACCTTGAACTATGGTATAGCAGACTTGGAGATTTGTTAAATCTATCTCGAAATGAATTAGCAACTGGAATAGACATTCAGTGATGATGGAGAGTTCAAATCATGTGAAGTTTGCCTTCGTGAAAAAATGACGGCATTGCCTTTTCCGAAAAGTTCTCAGCAATCTTCAAGACTTTTGGACTGGGGTCCATCCTGGACGAATTCACATGCTCGGTCGAGATATGTTGTGACTTTTATCGATGACAGCAGTCGATTGTGCAAAGTTTTCATCCTGAAACAAAAAAGTGAAGTTTTTCGTGCGTTTAAGGAGTATAAAGCAAAATCAACTCAGCGCCTTATCACTTTGTTTAGAAAATAGCAATCAATTCTCATTCAGACTCAAAGAACGAAGAGAGTAAGAGCAGTTTAGGGTCAATATTCAATCAACATAATACTCTTCATTTTTTATAGGACAATTTTCGATTTTCCTTCAGTTAACTGTATTACAATTTTCTTCTTGAAAAAAAAAAAACAAAAAAAATATGGTCACCTTTAAGAAATTCTATTCATGATTCTTTCCTTATGGGTATCATAAAGTTCCCTTTTAAAAGGTTTTAATATCCTTGTACGAGAGTAATCCACCAAAGGCGAAGCAGAGACATGTTTGTGGTTGAGAACAAAAAATAAAACGAAAAAAAAAGGAAAAAAGGAAAAGAGAAAAAATTAAATCGCGTGTAAAAAGGATATCTGTGTAAAAATAAAATTCACTAAGGATGTGTATTGGGCACAAATATATATGAGAACATCGAAATTTACGACAGGAATGTGAAAATGATGTGCTCATCATATTTAGCAGCTTCCTTCGTCTCCTTCTTATTTCTTCAAACCAAACTTGAAATGCAGAGGAAAAAAAAATATTGGGCGGAAACAAGTAACGTATATAAATCAAAAGTGTCGGTGTATCCCTTTAAATTTTTTTTTTTTTCTTATATTTTATATCCTTTTTTCCTTGAGAAGTACTTTTTTTTTGTGAGCGCGAATATAGGTATATAGTACAGAGTGATTGGTATTCAAGATGTTCTAAGAAGGAAACAGAAAAAGCATCTTCAAAAAGCCGTAAAATATAGATACATATTATAAGATATTGATATACACAGCATACATACTCATGCATATAAAAGAAATGAAACATGTTTATAAAATTTTGGTCCTTCGAGGCAAAATATCAGATCGGGAAGATGGTGTCCTGATGGTGTCTTTTATTATTATATTGGAAAAAGTTCTTGAAATGAAACTCTTTTTTCGCCTCAAGGTATATCCAGAAACACGAATTGTCGTATACAAGAATAATGTTATATTGTATTTTTGTATTTGAAATGGAAGCAAACATGTGAGTTGCGAGTTGTTTCTTCTTTGAATCATTTTGCCTTAGGTTCTTTGTGCAGCATTGACGAAGCCTGAAAATTTTTCAAAACTCTTTTTATGTGTTTTTTTTTTCTTTTTGTTTTAACTTAAAACCAAACTTAATCTTCATAGGTATTATGTTTATTCGAAAACGATACAGCAAACGTACAACATATATGAGTTTTTCTCTGAGTAGAGTTGGTACACAAGACATTGTCATGAAATTTACAACATTTTTAATTTTCTGAAGCGCAAAGTTCAATAATTATTATTAATACTTTACAGAAAACGTGAGCACATCTAGAAACACTATTTTTGTTCCTCATACCTTTGGCGAGGAATTATTGATAGTATTTACTTCATGTGAGCCTTTGTTTTCCATGCAAGCGACAATCAGGGTCGAACTGGGACTAAATGGCCCGGGTGAATAAATGAATAATGGAGTTTCAGAGTTCAGTTTTTCTTTATTTATGTAATATAATTTCCTTACAAAACATAACATACTTTCTTAAATTTAAGACTCATTTACTGTGGTACTGAGGCATTTTAAATAAACTTGCTAAATACAATGATCATTATGACTAAACGAGTGATTTCCACAAGTCTAAGAAAACATATAAGAGCTGAAAGAAAATCTTCGGACGAAGCCGAAGCCGAAGCCTAAGTCTAAGGTTGAAAAAAGTCAAGAATTCTCTTTTCCAATTGGGAAAAAATATTATTTTTATTAAAATTTATTGCTTAAAAAACTTGATTTTTTTAAAATTATTAAGTGTTTTTTCCTTTTAAAATTGAACAACACAAACCAAACCGAAACCACGATTTAACAAAACAAAACACAAATGATGCGCAAAAGGTGTCAGGCAAAAGTCAAAAATTGAAATTTTGTTCAGCGTCTACTATGATGGCACACATGTGTTTTGAAATTTTTGAATACCTACCTAAGAAAAGATTGCAATCAAGTATTCAAAAATTTCAAGAATTGAAAATTTTCGGGCGCCTAGTACGATGCTCGATATAATAAACAGATTCTTCGGCTTCGGCCAAAACTTTGGCCTAAAATGGCCGAATTCGGTCGAAGTCGAAGCTTCGGTCGGACACTACCATTTAGTGTTCGTTTATCCATAACATACTTCTATTTGACATTTCTTACAATGTATTCACTATAAAATTCTTCGTGAGTTTCCTCAAAAAAATATTTCATCCAAAATTATTTTGTTCTGATACGACGGGATTTTTCGAATTTAAACCGGCAAAATAGGGTAAAATGGGGCAAAAGACAAACATTTTTTTTGTACATCTCGAAAAGTATAAGGGTTAGAATTATGACATAAATTTAATTGAATAGATAAATTGAAATAATGATGAGTTTATATCAAGAAAAAAATTCTAAAAATTCATCTTTTCAAGTTAAAGATTATTTTCCAATATCAAATATTTTTTTAAGACATTTGAAAATGATGTCAATGTGGATAAGGTTGATAATTTTTTGAAAAACTAATTGTTCACATAAAAAAAAAATCAAAATTAAAAATCAGCAAAGAACGGGAAAAAAATTTGTAAAAATTACTTTTAGGTTTCGGTGTTGTCTATAAACGTGTGAAGAAATTATATTTTTAAACATTTTTCTCAATGAAAATTAGTAAAAACAAGATTTTTTAGTCCAAGTTTTTTGACCGTTTCCAACTGTACTTTATCTTTTTTATTTCTACATTTTCAAACTTTACACAGCCATTAGATATTGGGTAAATGCATTTTTGTAAAAAAACTTTCACAATTTTCTGTATTCTGTGAGCCGACATAACAGTAAAAAGAGTTTTGTTTACGCGGTGCTTAGTTACTATTAACATAAGCCTCATAAAACTAAGATTCAACTTTATTGAGCATCAAGATCAAATCGAGATCGTTCGCTTAAAAAATTTTTAACTTTTTTGTTTCTTTTCAGATTTTTAAGATTGAGGTATTTAAATTTAGCTGAAATATTTTTTATACAATTAAATACATACAAAATGAGTAAAAGGTGATTAAGAGCAAAATCAATTTTTGTTTTCTTATTGTTTTTGCAATATGGTATGAAATTTTTATTTTCTTATTAAAAAAATTTCAAACGATTTAAAAAAAAAATTGTTATGCCATTTCGAAGATGGCAAAAATAAAATTTTGAAAAAACACAATATGGAAAAAAAAATTATTTTTCAAAAAAATAAAAATCCAAAAAGTGTTCCCGTTTTAAAAAAATATTTACTTTTGCTTATTCGTGCATATCTCTCAATACCTACAAACATGAGATGACCAAAAGCTAAAATTTTCAAGCTAAGTTAATACATAAAATAGCTTTGCACAACATGAGCAAGTTCGTGCGATCCAGTCGTGCATTTTATTTCCTTACATTGTGTAATTATAGACTCATCAAGGAATAAAATGCACGACTGGATCGCACGAACTGTAAAAATCATCTGTAACCAAATTTGAAGAAAATTCGTCAGTGGAGAAGTGTACAGATGGACGCACAGACACAAAGACACACAGGGATTTTTGAATCAAAACGAATCTATTTAAGTTTTTAAACTATTCTATTCTATTCTATTCCAGAGTAAATTCAATTTTTGTTTGTTTGTTTGAAACAAATCAAATGTATTTCAAATTTTAGATTATATGATGGTGTGTGTGAGTACCTATGGCTGAAAAATCAATAAACTTTTTTTTTACTAACTTTCCCAAAAATCTATTTTTAAACTAAAAAAAAAATCCGATAAGAGCTCCTGTAATTTTTAACTGGTGACTGTTGAAAGTATTTTTAAATATCAAGAATTGGAAAAAATAATCATCCAAATCGGAGCAGTTTCGCCCAGTTCCGGAATAATTCAATTTAGTTACTCCACTAATTTTGAAATAATTAATTTTTGTATTAAATGAAAAACAGTTTTTTAAAGCTTCTTTATTAGGAACATGTTTCTTAATTGCTTTTCCAGAATAACCATTCGTGTAATACTTCTTATTCAAATTTGTTAAGTAACCAGTCTTTTGGCAACACTAGGTAGACTTTCAAAAACATAGTATTACAAGTTTTGTTTTAAATGCGAAAAAAAATACTTCATTGATTTTGAGCTTCATTTCTATTTTCACTGCGAAACTTATTGCATAAAGATGAAATTTTAAAAATTAAAAACCAATGTCCACCAATACAATTCTTACTGGCTCTATAGGGCATGTATTGGCCTATCATTACGATGATGGAGGAGACTAAAAACGTGGTTTTCGTCATACCGTCCGTTGATCTGTGCTAAAATTACATTGTTTTCGATATATCACTTAAACTTTTAAAAAGGATTCAAGGATTCAAATTCTCTTGACAACACATCTCTATTTACTTCCTAAGTCGATGCTTCGATTTTAAGTGTCCCTAAGGAATTCCATTTTTCGCCATTTCGAAATAGTTTTTAACATCATTCATCAAACCCTCGTTGCAATTAAAGTTTTCCTCTTTTTTCACAATCGATTGAGAAATATGGCTTTATGTCTCCAGAAAGAAGTCCCACACCTCATATTCACTCAGCTCATAGTGTTTCTCTGGTTTCTTAGATGTTCTTCGTAATGGCAATGTTGCTTGTATTTCTTCATCGATATCTTCGGCTTCCATAAGTTTTTCAACTCCCACTTCAAATCAACTAGCTGCATTGAAAATATCTTCAAATGCATCTAGTTGTTCCCTAAGATTTCTTTCCAAAGACTTTATAATGTCCCCAGGCTTTTAAATGATCTATTCTAGGAGTTTGCAGGTATTGGCTCACTGGGGTAGACAATTCATAGATTTGCGTCAAAAATTGAATTGGATCCACTTTTCAGACAATTACCTACATAAATCCAATAATTCCATTACGCTCAGTTGTCGCTCTGTTATACTTCAAAAACTTCTAAAAAAAAAATGGTGATTCACTCTTAATTTCTATATTATTTCTTAAAGTTAACCATATAGTCTACAATATATACTCCAGGTCTTTTGTAAATAAAATTTGCTCTACAAAAATGTGGAATCCATTTTGTGTGCTTCAAAATGAACAATAATGCACAACGTGTATTGTACAGAAGTCACTTACACGACGGAAAGTGTTGAATAAGTGTTGTTCACTCAACTACTCAAAGTTGAAATCGAGATCAAGAATGGGAGCAAAAGCAAATACAACGAAGAAAAAAAAAATGGCATCTTGAGATGTTTTATAAGCATTTTTTTTTTTCTTAAGTCTAAAAGGGGAACAGTATGTACCTATTAAAGGGTGTACTTCTACAAAAAGCATTTATGCAAAACATTGAGGTAAAAAAATTTTATCATATGATACACAGACCTTTTTAGTACCTACCAGCATAGAGTACAAATGTAGAGTATATTGTTCTTCGGAAAAAGGATCAATGTATTGCATTGGTATCTTTGATTTGAGCTGAACTATTGTGAAAGCATTATTATTCTTGACCTACTTTTGGAGTTTTAACTTGCAATATAATACATTTTTAACTTACTAATGCATTGATACACAAAAACGTATCTTACTCTGTTTACCAACCATACAGTGGTTATGAATATAGAAGCCATCATTTCCATTGCCTTGACGACACGGGTTTAACTTTTTTTTCTTGCAATGTTGCTCCTTTATATTATTTTATATATTCGTTAGTAGAAAAATGAACCCGTGATAACAATCAAGGATGATATTATGATGATGGAAAAAGTGAACAAAGTGGGCCTGACAATTTTGTCCGGGTGTCGGACGGGAGTGGCACTACACCTTTATATACAGTAACCAACGGAAGCCATTTTCGAGACCCTCTACATCTTTAAGAATTAATCCAGAAACTTTAAACTTGCAATAAAAATCAAGGTCTAGTCAAGAACACTTAGCTTAGCAAATGTCATTCACGAAAGCATCAGCAGTTTTTGAGATAAAAGGCTTTACAAATTGCAAAAACCGTATCTGACTAATTGACTTACTGAAAGATTATTGAAATAATGGATCACTTCCCGTCATTCAAGATCCATGAAATTCTGAGAAATGGTTGAAAAAATTGAACATTTCTATTAAGTTACTGAATTGGTATCAGATGTTTGGAGCACTTCAGTGCATATAAAGCAAAAAATAGAATATTTAAAAAAATTCCCTGAAAATTAATCAAATGCCTAAGTGATGCACTCTTAGTCATCATTTTATTTTATAGTTTGACGAAAATAGAGGCTTACATAAAGGATGATGCCTAATAAGGATAGGCATATCGTATCCTTTACCATTATCAATTCGGTATTGAAAATTTGAAACTAAACATCATCATCATCATCGGCTCGACAACCGGGGTCCGGTCCTGGCCTCTTTCAACAAGTCTCTCCACCTATCCCGGTCTCGAGCCGACGCCATCCAGTTGCGCACCCCAAGGCTTCGGGCGTCCTGGTCTACGCCATCTCTCCAGCGCAAGCATCGTCTACCACGCTGCCGTCTACCATAGAATGTACCACAAAAGACTTTCCGAGCAGGTTCCTCTTCGCTCATACGAGCTAGGTGCCCTGCCCACCGGAGTCTACCGAGCTTGATTTTTGTCACTATGTCTGCTTCAAGGTAGATTGCGTACAACTCATGATTGTACCGTCTCCGGAATCGTCCTTCCTCACATATGGGGTCAACAATTCTTCGTAAGACTTTTTTCTCGAACGCGGCTAAGAGCCTTTTGCTAAGCACCAAAGTCTCGGATGCATACATGAGTACTGGCAGGACCATGGTCCTGTACAGCAGCAGTTTTGAAGTTATGGTTAGATTTCTGGATTTGAATAGCTTTGACAGACTGTAGTAGGCTCTGTTGGATTTGAGAAGCCGCCCGCGTATTTCTTCTTCTATGTTGTTATCGGCTGCTACTGTTGACCGAAGGTATTTAAAGGATTGCACCACTTTAAATTCGTGCTCCGCTACCTTGATTGTTTGACCAACTGTTCTTCTCGCATTCGACGCCACCATGTACTTTGTTTTACCTTCACTAATGTGCAGCCCCAGATTTTGTGCCGCCTGCTAGATCTGGATGAAGGAATCGTGTACAGCTTGTTCGGTTCTTCCGATGATGTCGATGTCGTCTGCGTAAGCCAGTATCTGGCTGGACCTGTTGACGATGGTCTCTCTTGTTGCCGTGCCAGAGTCACGGATTGCTTTCTCCAACGCCATGTTGAAGAGGAGGCAGGCCAAACCATCCCCTTGTCGGAGTCCATTAAAGATGTTGATTGGTCTGGATAGCAATCCGGCTATTTTAACTTGGCTTGTTACGTTGATCATGGTCAACCTACATAGTCGTGTCAATTTATTTGGGATGCCGAATTCTCTCATGGAAACTTAACATCAGTCGAAATATTTAGGGAAGCAACAGTGAATCTGCAAGTGTTGAATCTGCCTCATTTTGGAAAAAAGGGGTCCTTACCGCCCAAAAATAATTTTGCATTAAGTTATGAAACAAAAAAGTGTAAAAAATAATGCCAAGTGCTCGAATAAATTAATATACTGTTTTCTTTAAGTCTGGCACAGAAAGGAGTGTTACCGAAGTTCCCCTAAAATTCATTTAAAAATTAAAAAAAAAATTAAAAGCGATTTTTTTGAAAATTTTGAAGTAAGTTAGGTATAAAATAGAAAGATATTATACTTTTTCGTACACCATTTCGTGCTAAGTATAGCGAATGGTACAATTTTTTTGTTTTCACAATTAATCTATTTCATCGTGAAACACCATGAAACGTATAGAAAACACGTAGAAATTTGTATTTTTTAAATGTTTCAATGAACAATGGTTCTGATTTTTAAAATCAACCGGAATACTTACTAACAAAAGTTCTGATTGGTTATTGGTTTTCTGGCAAATGTAAATAGTGTTTTTTTCTTTATGTTTGCTTCCTTCAAAATGAAAAAAATAGTTAAACGTTCTATTTTTTACACATTTTTCGAAGACTAGTGGAACAGCTTTAAAAAATAAATTTCCGAGCGACCAAACACGGTATCAAATATATATTTAAACGCAGTTACAAATGGTAATATTTTAAAAACGAAGACCCCAATAACATTTCTACCATAACTATTGACAGAGAAATCATCGTTAATGTGGACCAAGGTATTGCAAAATAATTCGAAACTTAGCTAAAAATTGAACAAACAACTTCTAGCGACCTCTAAATTTAATTATTTTCGGCTCATCTTTGAAGGATCATTATTTTACATGTTTGGGAACAGATTGAGTGAAGTGCCTCTGAAAACGAAGAGATAAAGGGTTTTCCAATAAGAGGTGTTATTTTGATATTCAAAGAAAAATGGCATTTTTGGAGATAAATGATCGGGTGTTTATTTCATTATAAAGAGGAAGGTATGCCGTTAATAATGGAACACAACATCAGCCAAATGGCCGCCAAAACCACGCTTACAGGACCATATCCTTTTCATGAAATTTTCCATAACCAAATCGCAAAGTGGCTGCCCTATGTGCTCGATAGCCTCACGAATTTCATCTTTGAGGTCTTGAATCGACGCTGGGCTGTTGGCGTAGACCTTATCTTTCACGTGGCCCCAAAGGAAGAAGTCGCAAGGTGTTAAATCACAAGATCTCGGTGGCCAATTGTGATCACCTCTTCGAGAGATAACACGGTCCGGAAACTTTTCCCGTAAAAGATCGATGGTTTCATTGCTTGTGTGGCACGTAGCGCCGGCCGTCTTGTTGAAAGTAAACGTTGTCCAGATCAATACCATCCAATTCAGGCCATAAAAAATCATTAATCATCTCTCGATAGCGCAATCCATTGACCGTAACTGTTGCTCCAGCCTCATTTTCGAAAAAGTAAGGTCCAATGACCCCGCGGGACCATAAACTGCACCAAACAGTCACGCGTTGAGGATGGAGAGGCTTTTCAACAATAACTCTTGGGTTTTCCGAGCCCCAGATGCGACAGTTTTGCTTGTTGACGTAGCCTCCGAGGTGGAAATGGGCCTCATCAGTCAAGATGATTTTTCGATGAAATTCCGGTTCATTTTCATGCATTTCAAGGACCCAATCATCAAAGACACGACGTTGTTGATGATCAGCCGGCTTGAGTTCTTGTGTTAACTGAACTTTATAAGCCTTAAGACCCAAGTCTTTATGCAAAATACGGTGTAATGACGTTTGTGGAATGCCTAATTCCAAAGAACGACGAGGAATGGACAAACCTGGGTTTTCTTCAACACTTTGGGCTACAACAGCAATATTCTCAGTTGTTCTTGAGCGACGTGCACGGGTTTTATTCTTCACATCACTAACTTGTCCGAACAGCTCGAATTTGTCCACCAATTACTGTATTGCGGTCCGACAAGGTGCTTCACGACGACCCAAAAATGTTTTAGTTTTACGAACCGTCTCTGCCAAATTTTCACCATTTTTATAGTGAATTTTAATAATTTCAATGCGTTGTTGAAGCGTGTATCGTTCCATTTTTATTAATAGCGTAGTTTCTACTTGTCAAATGTCAAAAAATGACAGCTTCAAAAGTGACAGCTACCGAAATAGCGGGCTATTCAAAATAACACCTCCTATTGGAAAACCCTTTATTTTTTTCTATTAATATTAGTTTTGTTTTGAATTTAGTTTTGTTTTTAATTTAAAAAATATTACCTCATTTTTGGTGAATTCAAAATCTATACAAAACTATATAAATCGCAAGGAGGACTTTTTTATATTTCGCAAAAGCTTACATTTTAATTAATATTCTGATTTCTAAAATACCTAACAAACTGCAAAGCAATATTTGATTACATTTTTTTAACATTGCTTTGTATTGCATTTGAAACAAAACAAAAAATATAACACAGTTCAATGTTTTATTTAAAATCAGAAATAAATAAAATAAACACACACACAATTTTACATCTAAATCAATTTTAGTTTGTTTTGTTGTTTGTTGATTACCATTGAAATAATATTTCTATTCATTCAATTACTCTTAAATCTCCCTCAAGGTTATAAAAACAACTCTCTGTTACTCAACCGTGGTTTTTCTTTTTTTAATTTATTTTTTTTTTCATTTTTATTCCAAGCCCATTCCTTAAAACATACGAAAATATGTATGTATGATTGTAGTTAATGGTATACTAATATACCTATCCTTTATTAAAAGTTTTTTTTTGCTGTGGAAATGAAAAAAATTACTTACACAACATCATTATTTAATAAACATGTACTTTTTCATTCATTCGGTGGATGGTCATGTTGTTGTTGAAACTTGCAGCCCTCTAGCGGAGGAAATAAAAATAAAAATAAAAAAAAATCAACAAAAAAAAAACGAACAACATCGAAAAAATCTCATTCAACGAAAACAACTTCAACCATGTGCGTCCTTAACCAACAAAAGTCTATAGAGATATTATGTTTTGTATGTAAGAGTACACCTATACCAAGTCAACACAACCTTTTCCTTCTATATACATTATACATCTCTCATCTCTACACCCTAGTTTCGTTCTATTCTCTGGTCAAAACATCTCATTCAGGTCAAGGATTCAACTATAGAGAACTCACCCACTTCCTGCCTATCGTGGCGGTGCGGTGGTGGTGGCCATCTTTTGAAAACAGAAATGTCACCATCCACACAGAGCCCAAAGTAAGTACCTACGGACGGACTATTACGCCAGGAAAAAAATTAAAAAAAAAATGCCCAAAGACAAGAAAATAATAATAAACCAAAACAAAAAAAAAAAAAAATAAAAATCGAAATGATGACAGAGGACATTAGAACATGAATGAATCAAATTAAAATGAATTTCTCTCCTCTCTTTTTTTGTTCTGAGGAGGCTGATTTCTATTTCTACGAGCAGTGTTGCCATTATTGATCATTTGGGTGCATTTTTGAAGTTTTCAATAAAATCTGCAATTTTAAAAATAAACAAATAATATGCTGATGCCTCGGTGACGGCGAATTCTCTAATGTGAAAAGACATTCCAATGATTTGGGAGAAATATGAGTAGCAGTAGGTACCTACAAGGCTGACATAAGGAGACGATATCCTGTGATGTCTGCTGAGGCGGATACTATTAGAAAAATGTTTAACAGGTGTAGTTTTCTGGTAAAGAAAAGAACTATAGACAAGAATTCTTAGATTTCTTCTAGCCTATGGATTACCAAGTAATCCGACCATTGACCTATGGTTTGTTTGGACTGCTAACGAATTCTTATGTTTTTTCAACCGCTACATGGATTTTAAGGTTGAAATGTTGGTAATAATGGGAACCTGCATGAAACAAAAAAACTCAAACACCACAGAACAACAATATCAGGAATGAATATTAACCGTTTTAATCCACATTCAATAAATATTTTATTTTAAACGAGAACACTTTTTGAATTTATTTTTGAAAAATAATTTTTTTCGATATTCGGTCAATGATTTTCTTTCTTAAAAGTTTAGTTTTTGGATGTTTATAAATAATATCTTAGTTAATGAGAATTTTTTTTTTCAATTATGAAAATTATCTTCACTGAAAACTCATATCAAAAAGTTTAATCAAAATCGTTAAAGCCGTTTTCGAGAAAATTCGAATAACTTAAAAATGTTGTATGGGAGAAACTCGTACTAGAAAAAATATTCAAAATCAAAAAAAAAAAAAACCTTTGAAATTACATAAATTATGCCAAATTTGACGATAATCTGTGCACGCGTTTGGGCAGTGGAAATGTGTACAGAGGGACGCACGGACGCACAGAAGAAACAGACCGATGGACGAAAACCTCTTCTTCAGTATTCTCCATCATCGTAATTATGGTTTTTTATTTGCCCTTAGAGCAAATAAAATAAAATGCCCAACTGGGTCGCACTTACTTGCTCTCAGGGTCAAGTTGATGTTGACGTGAAAGCTTCTTATTTAAAATTTTAAGAAATAAATTATTTTATAAGAAATAAAAAAAAAATAATTCGTTACTAAAATGACATAAATAACTTCTTTAATTATTTTGAGCTAAAAACAAAGTATGACATTCAATTTGATTAGGAAAGATACATTTTTAGAAAAAAAAAATTAGAAAATCGTTAGAGCCGATTTTTAAAAAAATTATTTTTTATATATAAAAATTCCCAAACCTTGTATTGGCATACCAATTTTAAGATAATATTATTGCGCATCTAAAACCAAAATTTAAAAAAAAAATACTGTGACCGGTTTTCGAAAAATTGATTTTTCAAAAAAAAATTTCAAAGATTTTTAAAATCCAAAAATTACGGTTGTGAAAATTTTGATATGAAATAATTTTAAAATTGTTAAGGAAATTCCGTACACAAATATTCATCGAAATTGGTTCAGTCACTTAAGTGAAAGTCAAAAATGAAAAAAAAAAAACGGTTCTATGGGAGGTACCGTTAGTTGAATTTTTACAAAATTTTACAGTCATTTAAAAGTATGACCCTACTAACGAAAGCAGACACAAAAATTTTAATCAAAATCGTTAGAGCCGTTTTTGAAAAAAACTTTTCCTTAATGGTTATATGGCAGGTACCTACCTACCGCTAGTTTTGGTTTAATTTTCCCTCCTACACCGCATTTTTTTGTTTTTGTTTTGTGTATAAAATGAAACACTAAGTAGTTGAATAAAACACGGCTTTTCTTGAGTAATTAAGTAATACTTATGGTCAAAAATTATATGGGCATTGTCAGCATTTCAAAAACACCAATATCGATTCAGTAACTTTTGACACAATTGACCAGATGCAATATTTGAGAGTCGAAAAATTATGGCGGCTTTGTTAAATTTTTCAAAACACCCACATCGATAAACATTATGCAGCGACGGACTCATATTAAAATTTTACTTGTTTACTTTGTCGAGTCATAGCTCTAATTTTGTACTGCGACATTAGATGATCTTCAAAAATATAACAAAATGTTGAAAAATGGATAACTCCAATCCGGCGAATATCCGGTAGATAAGTCTTCTTCCGAGTAACAGCAAAGTATTTGAAAAGGTTATCAATAGGTTCGGGTTTAAGGCGGGGCATTATATATTCCTGTCATGTCTAAGCTCGTTTCTTATGACCAATGGAACAAATGTAAAAAAACAATGCACAGGTGCTTATCTGGTTGTCTCGGAAAAAGCTTTCGACACCATATGGTTAGAGGGTCTCTAAAGCATACCAGACTGGGCATAAGTAAGCCACTGTTGTATATTTTGTATAACATGCTTAATGGTAGAACGTTTGTTGTCAAAAGTGGCAATATAACTTCTACCCCAACTTTGAGTATGCAAAATGGTCTTCAGTAGGGAGCAGTGAACTCGACATTTTTTTCCTGCATTGACACCAGCGATCTGATAGGTAGTCTTAGTCGGCAATTGCGTATGCCGATGATCGAATTGCGTGAAGATTAGGTCCAAAAGTTGAGGTCTTCTGCAGAGTGACTTCGACAAAATTCAGCGATATTGTGATGACTGGAAGTTAAAAATCAACGTTCAGAAATCAGAATAAATCCTATTTGTTACCCCTTTGGCTAGGGCCTCAAGGGATACGAGAAAGAACAGGCGCATGCTGTCGGACCAGATTCGGAGTATTCACACTATTATTCCAACTAGGTTATGTACAACTGGACCAACATGAAAAAGCTGATTCGGGGTCATATTGCAAGAGTGATGTCATCAGCCAACAGCTTGATCTTCAGGGCTAACTACCCTAACGACAAATACTTCGAGAGTGTGCATTTGAGCGCCTTTATCCCGCCCGATGCATTCTTCTATTTTGATAGATAAATTGGCAGTACCGCTAATCTACCACGTCGAGTGAAGAACCGTGGATGGGCGGCTCTGTATGACAGGGACGTCATCGCACAAGGCGGAGCCGAGCGTTTTCGGTTCTGTAGGACTGTGTCCGATCCGAACCGAAGAGATAGGGTGAAACAGGAGAACCAGTTTTGGTGGTTGAATGTAGCTTAAATGAAACGGATATGCTAGTTGCTTTGGTTATATGTTGAAGTTGAAGTTGAAAAAAAAACAATTGTTTTGGCGATATAGAGCTATTTGCATTTTTCAAAATGGCGGTTTTCCCGATTTGAAGTAATCAGTGCAAGAATGTTGAATTTGATATTTTTGTTTTTTAATTTTTTTTTATACAGTAGGTATGTTTTTCTGGTAAGGCTATCCACAGTACAGTAGCATCTTACACGTTTAACACTGCCTATAGATTTTTGAAGTTTTCAAATTAATTTCAAAAATCTATTGGCGGCTGGACTCAACTTTCCCTTTCATCGGCAGTTCGATGTAGTTTATGTAATGAGTGTTATATACTACTGTACTACGGATAGCTTTTCCAAAAAAAACAACAGCAAGGGATAAATACAGTCGTGGGAGTATGCACAACGCATAAAAGGTTGGGTTATGCTCTGTGACCATGACCATACACAAAAATTGCTAAGTTAACAGCAACGATTTTATTTTTGAATGTTCCAAACTAATGAAAAATCGTACCTACAGTGTACACAATTATAAGAACCTAGCTTTGTATGTACTTTAATTATGTGAATGTATTTTAATATTTTGAAACTTGCATTTTGCTTTATTTTTTTTCTTTCTTGTAATAAAAGTCGAGATTTTTGTTCTAAATGTCCCCATGGCAACATTGTCTCCAGTTAAAGTAACTAGATGACCATGAATGATAACTTGGTGAAAAAGACTAAAACGAACCAGTTCGTTAGTTAGTTTGGTTGTGATGATAAACAAAAATACAAAAATACAAAAAAAAAATGGCATTTTCTTCATCCAACAAAAAGCTGTGTCGTCCTTTGGTCGTGTCCTCATGTCCGTGTTCTAAAAACTTTACGTTACCTAACCAAGATATAACTCGCTTCAATTCAACTTGAAAGGGTATATACAATTTTATTCAGTTTATTATTTTGTTGTTTTGTTTTAATCTTTATGCTCCAAAAAAGGACAAGAGTATTTGTTTAGTGGAAAATGTCAACCTTGAGTAGATAAATTTTATAATGCAACAGGAAAAATAAAAATGAAATAGGTACTCGAAACAAAAAAAAAAAAAATTAAGTTGACGCATAGATTTTACTTAAACGGACAGAGGGATTTCAGTAAATTAAATAAGGTTAAGAGTCATTCAATATGGTTAGTAAATCAAATCATATTTGAGAGGACTTTACGCCTTTAGCATTCTATGAATTTCCCTTATTTATAAATGGTTGACATTAATTTCAAAAAAATATAACACAAGATCTAGAATTTATGCCCACATTTGCTTGAAAATATAATTAAATCAATACTGTAGACATTTAATCCCGAAAGTCCAAATAGATGAAAAAAGATAAGAAATTTTGTATGCAGAAGGTATTAATTAATTAATTAAAGAATTTTTTGATTTGTATCGAAGGCAGCTAATTAAATGCTAATTTGTTGCGCAAACCAAAAATTTGTACCTCTCATTTTTTTTTTGAGTTATTGAATTTTCCTCCAAAATAAGTCTAAAGTTAGCGGACAAAATCTTAAATAATTTTATAAATTTAATTTTGGTTAGCATCCAAATATTTGGTTACCATCAAAATAGCTTTTTAGCTGCTCTAGCTTCGTTTTTGTAACTACAATAGTTTTTAGTTAGGTATTTAAAATTCCGCTAAAATAAGGCTGAATAAGTTAGCAGAAAAGAGTAACAAAAATATAATTTTTTTGATGGCTAAAATTTTAGCTTTTTAAATGCTGATTTGTTACCCCAAAATTTATTTTGTAGTTTCCATGGGTCATTTTTTATTCAGTTTATAGAGAGTAAGTACTTTCGGTCCGCCGAAGCCAGAAATTTAAAAAAAAAAACTTTTTGATTTTGTCTTTTGCCAATTTTGTAGCTCAATCAATTTTAGAAATATTCATGTTTTTGCTGAAAAGTTAGACCTTCCAAAATCTAAAAAAATATAAAATTCAAAAAATTTTGGGGGCGTTTTTATATGAAAAGTAAAAATAGATTTTATCTAAAATTCGAAGTTAACTTAAGTTAAACTTATTCTCAATTATAAGCGTTTTCTAATTATCTCGATTCTAAAATAAGTTATCGTGTTAACAAATCAACTCCAACGATGCACGCACATAAAAATGGCTGAAAAACGATTTTTGTTTTAAGTTTCATAATGAAATGACAAATTCTAAGAAAAAGGTTATGCGTACTCATGTAGGCGCGCCAGAAGTTATACTTCCTATCATTATTTATTTTACACAAATAAAAAGTATTTAATTTTATTTTTACTGAGATTTTAATCTTTCTATTGATACCTCAACTTAAAGAATCGGTTAAATTTTACTAATGTTAAAAGCTATTTTGTTTAAGTTTGTCTTTGTTTTTAATTTAATCAATAAACTTTGTAAGGCATTGTTTTAAGAAAACAGACACATCTTGAAATTGAGCTAAAAATATTATGAAAATTATCAAAATTTTCATTAAATTTTGTAATTATATAGCATTCATTAAAAACATATTTTCACTTAACGTACACTGTGGCAATGTTTAATAAAATAAGTGTCCAATATTTGTATGCAGAATTATAGACCAGCATTTCATCTAATAGAATCTGTTCAATTTAATAAAATATTGCAACTTAAACTCAAGTAACAGATTTTAGTATCCAATGAAAAAAAATTTTTTTTTATTTTTCTCTAAAAATCTGTTTTCTCTAAAATCTGTTAATGTGCACTTTTATGTTTAAAAATATTTATTACCTATCAAAAACACTTCAACCAACAATATTGTAGTATGTTATTTTATAAAAAATCAAACAAATTTCATACCATATTGCAAAAAGAATAAGAAAACAAACATTTATTTTGTTCTTAATCTTCTCTTCACTGGTGGCTAGTCGAGTCTGACGACCAAAGCAGATAATTTTGTTGAATTTTGCTGAATTTTGGATAAAACTATTTTCAAGTTTGTGAAGCTTGTACAGTTATGTGTGATATATCAAATTAAATGATTGATCCTGAAGCTCAATAAAGTTGAATAATAGTTTTATGAGGCTTATGTAAATAGTAATTAAGCACCGCGTAAACAAAACTCTTTTTACCGTTATGTCGGCTCACAGACTACTGAAAATTG
The DNA here is from genome assembly GCA_948107695.1 of Meliscaeva auricollis. Lineage (NCBI taxonomy): Eukaryota > Metazoa > Arthropoda > Insecta > Diptera > Syrphidae > Meliscaeva > Meliscaeva auricollis. Next base: position 73,783,181 of record OX403616.1, on the reverse strand, counting down.
TCAAAGTTTGTTAAAAAAATGCATTTATTCAATATCTAATGGCTGTGTTAATTTCAAGTTTAAAAATATAAAAATAAAAAAGATAAAAATAAAATACAGTTGGAAACGGTCAAAAAACTTGGACTGAAAAATCTTGTTTTTACTGTTATTCATTGAAAAAAAATGTTTAATAATATAATTTCCTCACACAAAAAATTATCAACTTTATCCATAATGAAATCATTTTCAAATGTCTAAAAAAATATTTCATATCGGAAAATAATTTTTAAGTTGAAAATTTGAATTTTTATAATTTTTTTCTTTGTAAAAACTCATCATTATTTCAATTTATCTATATAATTAAATTTATTATGTAATTCTAGCCCTTATACTTTTCGAGTACAAAAAGTGTTTATTTTTTTTGCCCCTTTTTACCCTAACGTGACTGTGGAATTTCAAAAAATCCCTCCGTATCAGAACTTTACATTATACTCCCTATCTTTTGGTGTATTTATTTTTAGTGTAGAAAATGAAGCAGTCAGAATATCAAAATAAAAAAAATAACAAAAAAATTATGATATTCGATTACCTGGGAGCTGATTCTGGTTATGTGATTAAATGAATCGAATAAATAATTTTCACATTCGCTATAAAGTATTAAATTTGCTTCATGTATATAATTTTGCTTACTATTTTTAGTTCAGGGTAGAAGAATTGGTTGACATTCACTTCCAAATTTTTCCGTGAACGAAAATTATTCATTATGAAGGTTCAGACAATTTTTAACCGAAACAGACTCGCTTTTATGAGTGTAAAGTGAAAAGCTTTTCGTTTGACTTTTTCACTGAACCAGAATCGGCCCCCGTACGGAAAAATAAAAGTTGGATAAGGGCGCCACGCCGCCGCCGCTCCGTCACAAAATACTAAACTTCTAGAAAAAGATTAAGAACCCGATCCAATATTATGAATATGCGAAATAATCATTACTGTATAACGACAATGACGTACCAAATTCCGCTGCGTCATTCAACTTAGACGATATTGAGTATAGACCAACTAATGACGGTAATTCCATTGGTTCCAACATCTAACTTTTTTAGTCACTTTTAACAAATTTTACTTGCGGCTTAACTTTCAAAACATTTAACCCATTGGAAGATTAAAATTGGGTCTAAAGTTAAATTTAGGGTTTTATAAAACTTACCGGGTTATACTTTTAAAATATTAATTCTCAATTTGTTGAGAGGCATTGAGGTTATATGCTTAAATGCCCACAAAACAAAACAAATCAAAAATGCTTACCTGAAACGAAAGTAAAATACAAAAAATGGTTAGATTTAGAAATCTCATGAGAGTTAATTTTCAAAAATAGAATATAGAAGACAAGAAGGCAAAACAGAATGTGTCGGTAGGTACCCATAAATACCCTTACAAATTCCAAACATCACCTCTATTTATAGCTTATCTCAAAATATTTAAAATTCTATTATTAGTTACACAGAAGAATGGGCTATAATTTGAATATTCGCATATCTAACTGTTATTTCTTATCCATTTTACCCTAAATCTACTAGTAACAAAAATAAACAAATATTTCTGTGGTAATTCAGCAATTTCTCTGGGATCTAAAATTAAAACCTTTCATAAAACCCCATCGTACTTGAACACATTATAAAAAAAAAACAAAAAAACCCAAGAAACATTTTTTTTCTCAGAAAAAGTTAACAGTTCTCCGAACTTTCAAAGAATTTATCCAAATAAAAGCACAAAATAATTAACAAAACGAACCTCAAGCCCGTTAAACAACCACATACCCTACATTCACATGCCCCAAGTATGTATGCAACGATTTTGTGTATAAACTTCCATTAGGGTCAAACAAAATATACAAACAAAACCCCCTTTATAGGTTATCAGGACGACTGGCTGTACGATTACGACAGCAAACGACAAAAAACAACACTAAAAGTCGTCCAATTAATGGTCAAAATGGCAAAATGGTCGAAAATATTCCAAAGTGCTTTTTATACCCAAATTCAACTCTGCCAACTGCCTCCTATACCCTACTCATTCTTTTAACGTAAAGCCCAAAAAAAAAAGTAATTTTATTTGCTTAACAGTTGTTGTGTGTCAAGAGAGTTAATACGGCCGGCGACGACGATGGATGACGATGAAACATAAAACTGACCAAATAAGATTTTGAAGGTCATAAGAAAGGAAATGTCAGCAGATTAATATAATTAAAAGTTTCAGTTTGATAAGCTTCTTTGTTGGTCAAATATAAGGAGTTTTGGGGTTAAGGTGTGCATGGAGGCGCATGGAAGCCTAATGAAGTTCTTTTTGGGTTCTTATGGTATACCGTTATGATTAAGTAGGCCATTGATGAAAGGTATATATTTATGTACGAGAGTGTACTATGTAGGAGTCTTAGTTTTTTTGCCTCTCATTTTGGTTTCATCCTATTTCTTTCATAATTAATTAATGTTCTTGGACGACACTGGACCGTTTTTTTGTGTGACTCAAATTCAGGTAGTGGTTGATATTTATATCTTTTTTGCTTCTGCTTTGAAGAAAATGAGGTCAAACAAATATATAAGCACTCTTTTGGTCAAATTGAAACTTTATCGTTTTACCAATAACCTTGACATGACAGAGTCTTTATTTTATTTGGTGAAGGAAAAAAGAGAAGACATTCTTGAACGCCCATGTTTTTTTTCGTATATGAATTTATTAGTCAAACTTATTATAAAAACTAAATGGAAGTTGTTTCAAAAACCAAATAAAGGTCTTATGAAGAAAATTAATTACAAAAACTTCAAGTTCCAACCTTTATAATCTTGTTTGAATTCTGCTAAAAATGAACCATCGCATATAGCTGCCGCCAGCTTAGTTTGCATATTTATTTTACCTTCAGCACCGTAGAGCTTGAAGCGAGCTCATCCAGCGAGGATACCTGATGTGCAAGTTATTAGCTCGAAAGTGAAACTGTGAATGTCGGACCAGCCGCTTTTGACCGTTGTGTCTCTACATTATCAAAGTAATTGAGTTGATAGCATTGACATACAGGAATGCTGAATTTTATCCATCGCCCAAGGTAGCAGATGATTGGGTGGCAGGCCACTACGTTAAACTCCGGTTCATACTCAGCAGCGCAGGCCCTGAAGCGAGTTTATCCATTAGAAGCCTTGATGTACAGGTCTCTTCATCAAACGGTTTTCTGTGAATACAACTTGCTTGTGGTCTAATTTTTGTCGCTTAATTTTTAAGAAACCTATAAGTGTCTCTATTTCCTGTGTTCCCTTGCAACTTAGACACTGGACATTATACGGTATACTGAGTCTCGCTGATGCATATCCAAAGGATAAGGGTGCACAGGTTTGTCTCTATATCACACCTCCCCGTGGTGAATATCGGATACTTAGTACTGCATTTGGAGATGGTAGTCCATCTCCTGTGGAACGAGAGAGAAACTAGGGTACTTCTCCTTTTATCAGCGGGAGCGAATGCATTTCCCAGATGGAATCAACGGTGGTGTCTTCAATTTCCAGTCAGACTGAACTACTTAGGGCTATATGGGCTACTACAACACATTCACAGCTTGGGCGTATAAGGTGTGGTTTTTATCCGGCTTTTTGTTTACTTTTAGAGCTAACTAAGAGTTTGGTCTTCCAGAATGGGGGTTACTTCCCTACCTATACAAAATTGTTCCCGAAACAACAACAAGCGGCTGATACGAATGTTCTCAATGTTCCACGAAGAAGAAGATAATAGTGAAAGACGCGTTCTATGATCTCCTCCATAACATGATTTCAGAGGCTTGGAGGGGCTATATCCCAGTCACAAGAAATGTGGGGTAGGTTCTCAGATTTCAGTTAATTTCCATTTGCTTTTGATTTGTGAAATCTTTCCTTGAGATTTTGGTGAGAATACAACAAAAAAAAAAAAAACTCAAAAACAATAAAATAAAAACACACGCAACGTAATTTACTGAAATCAAAGTTCAGGTATACCTCACTTCTCTAGTTGATCGAGATGGCAAAGTCGTCAAAGTCTATACTCGCAGTAAATTTGAAAATTTGGTCTGATTTTCTAAAACACTCCAACACCAAAGTAAGATGATGAGGATGATGATGATGATGATGGCGCGTCCGTCAGACACAGTAGTGGTGGATAGACTAAATACTCTTTTTGGCCTTATCATCATCACGGAGTGTTTCATTTTAAATTTCAAAAGTGCCTCACCGAAGGAAAATGAAGAGAAAAGTTAATTGAAAACTTTAAATTGCTATTGGTATACAATTTCGAAAACGTGTAATGGAAATTGAGGTACCGATTTTACCACCACTGAAGCAATCGTCTTTGTTGTTGGCGGCGGGCGCGGCGTCATCACCATCGTCGTCGGCCATTTGTACATTTTCAAACAACAAAAACTAAATAAAATCTTTTTTGTGGTATGATATGGCAATCTGTGCATATAATTTTAGGATTTTAAGTTTAGAAAACTGGCATGGCACCAATGTAGAGAGAAATAAAATTGAAGGAAATTTAGCTCAAAACGGATTCGATTGATATTATACCGAGTTTGTGTTGCGTAATTTTTTTGTACGTATGTGTCATTTTAGAGACATTGGCATTCTTAGCTAAGAGACTAAGGGCTTTTATTTTAGGTTTCGAACAAAGTTTAATGTGGTGGACAAATTCGAGCTGTTGGGACAAGTTAGTGATGTGAAGAATAAAACCCGTGCACGTCGCTCAAAACAACTGAGAATACTGCTGTTGTAGCCAAAAGTGTTGAAGAAAACCCAGGTTTGTCCATTCCTCGTCGTTCTTTGGAATTAAGCATTCCACAAACGTCATTGACTGTTTGGTGCGGTTTATGGTCCCGCGGGGCCATTGGACCTTACTTTTTCGAAAATGAGGCTGGAGCAACAGTTACGGTCAATGGATTGCGCTATCGAGAGATGATTAATGATTTTTTATGGCCTGAATTGGATGGTATTGATCTGGACAACGTTCACAAGCAATGGGAAAAGTTTCCGGACCGTGTTATCTCTCGAAGAGGTGATCACAATTGGCCACCGAGATCTTGTGATTTAACACCGTGCGACTTCTTCCTTGAAAGATAAGGTCTACGCCAACAGCCCAGCGTCGATTCAAGACCTCAAAGATGAAATTCGTGAGGCTATCGAGGACATAGGGCAGCCACTTTGCGATTTGGTTATGGAATTTCATGAAAAGGATATGGTCCTGTAAGCGTGGTCTTGGCGGCCATTTGGCTGATGTTGTGTTCCATTATTAACGGCATATCTTCCTCTTTATAATGAAATAAACATCTGATCATTTATCTCCAAAAACGCCATTTTTCTTTGAATATCAAAATAACACCTCTTATTGGAAAACCTATATAAAGCTTTTATTAATAAATAATTTTATAAGAAATTAAAAAAAAATTAAATTCACTACTAAAATGACATTAACAACTTCTTTAATTGTTTAGAACTCCAAAACAAAGTATGCCATTTAGTTGGATTAAGAAAGATAAAGCCGTTTTAAAAAAAAATATTTTTTATATATCAAAATTCTCAAACCTTATTGAAAAATAAAAATGGTATGCCATTTTCAAGATAATTTTATTGCACATTAGTTTTCGAAAAACTGATTTTTCAAAAAAAAAATCAAAGATTTTGAAAAAAATCCAAAAATAATTTTTTTGTAAATTTTATATCAAATAATTTTTAGATTGTTAAGAAGCTTCCGTATTAAAAAAATCACCAAAAGTGGTTCAGTCGTTTAAGTGAAAGTCAATAATGAAAAAAAAGGTTCTATGGGACGTACTCGTTAGAGCCGCTTTTGAAAAAAAGTTCACTTTTCCTTAATGCTTATATGACAGGTATCGTTAGTTTTGCTCCTAAATAAAATTTTAAATTTCCCTTCAAGGGAATCATCAAAGATCCTTAACCACAAAGTTTCAAAAAAATCGGTTTAGCGATTTAGGTTATAGACAGAATTGTTATTCATTGAAAAACATTTCTAAATATTTAATGTCTTCAAACATATGTATATATCCAACACAAAAATCTAAAAGACAAAATATTTTTCCCGTCATTCACTGATTTTTAAAATTAATTATAACACCCACATAAACTTTCGGAAAGCTTTAAAGCTCAACAAAAAAAATTTATGGAGCACTTTGAATACAATCCGTATTAGACGCCTAATTTATTTTCATTATCTATTAAAATGATGTTGGTGTGGGTAAAGTTGATGTTTTATTGAAAAACTAATTATGCACATTAGTTTTTCAATAAAACATCAACTTTACCCACACCAACATCATTTTCAGAGGTCTAAAAATATATTTGTTTTTGGAAAATAATTAATAACTTGAAAAGTTGATTATTTTAGAATTTCTTTCCAAACCAAAATTGATTATTATTTCATTTTATCAATATGGTAAGCTGGGGCACATTCGGCAATTTTTTTTCATTAGCCTATATTTTAGTTGTTTATGCTCGGAACACATAATTTGTTGGCTTAACAGGTTGTTTTAATATTTCTCTTTACTTTAACGAAGAAAATGTTTTAATTTTACTTACTAAAACTTAATAAAAACGTTTTTAAAAATTCAATTCTGTTTAATTAAAGTGCCCCGAGACGGGGCTTCGGCTTTCAATGGGGAACATTCAGCATTGGAAAAAAACTTTTAAGAAAACGTGACAAAACTGTTTATATTTCCTTAAAAATACAATTTCAACAATACAAATATCTTCAATTGAGAACTTTGCAGCAAAAGGAAGGCAGGTACAATTTTGTCGAGTTGTAGCAAAATCGTAAAAAATTATTCAAAAAATACATTGGTTTGATGTAAAACTAAGTCAGTTCCGTCAAAAAATAAGGAAAGCTATAGCTAAATTTGCATCTATCACAAATCTACATACAACTTATGTATTTTTAAATAGCATTTCTCCTTTTTGAACACTCTTTTGAAAATTGAAGCTGCCTTTCCTTTGCTGCAATGTTATCAATTGCCTTTATTCTGGTTTTTCGTTTATGATGTGAATCCTGTTTGTTTTCCTTTATAATTTCAAACAATATCTACCTGTAAAATTTAAAATAATGGAAGCTTTTGCAAATCCGGGGTACATTCGGCACCTGTTGAATATGCCCCCATCAAAATGACGAATCTACCCCCAATTCTCAAAATAACATTTTGCACAAATTCATATAACATATTTAAAATTAGTTTTTTCTTGATTAAATTCCACTTCCTTACTTATTGAACAAAGAAATTAGTGAAACCTGAATTTCCTTAAATTCATTTTTAAATATAAAAATCACTAACTTATCCACTAGTAAAAATAACAACGGAGATCTCAAAAACACAAAACAACACTCAACTTTTCATAGCACGAAACTACAAATGTCAAATTTAGAGTGTGTTCAAAGCTTCAGTAAAGGATGCGTTTTGTCTTATTTTTATTTCTTAATTCAGAGCGCATCCAACTGAAAATGGCTTTGACGAATGTGCCCCGATGATGAATGTACCCCAGTTTACCATACAATATAATTTATTGCATAATTCCAGCCCTTATACTTTTCAAGATGTACAAAAAGTTTGTTTTCTTTTACCCCTTTTACTCTTACTTTGCGGTAGAATTTAAAAAAAAATCCGTTGTATCGGAATTAAACATTATACCACAGCTATCTTTTGGTGTGTTTAGTTTTTTTCTATCATTTATAGTCTAGAAGATGAACCAATCAGATTATCAATAACAATGGCCGACTTCTGTAATTTAATAAATTTATTGTGTGTGCAAAATAAACAAAAAAAAAAAAACGACCCAGTAACAAATGTAAGTGTGTTGTTCCTGTTCCTGTTCCAGTAATAATGGGTTCTGATAAATTCAAAATATTACAGAAAAAGTCATAAAAGTATGATAGTCAAATATGACAATAATTTTGACAGTCAACTATCAAAAATATTGTGACGAAAATGATAGCGAAACCCTACAGTCAACTAGAACTCCAACCAATACAACCAACCGAACAGATCTACTGATCTACTTGACATTCGATTGACATTTGCAAGTAAGAAGGAGTTAAAGAAAAGAAAGCAGAGAGCGTGGTTCATTTTAGGTTAAGTTACTATTGTAAATTGAAATTGAATAAAGTACTTTTTGTAATTCTTAACAATATATTACATGATTCTACCCCTAGATTGCTTGAATGTTATAAACTATCGATAGTAAAGGGTTTTCCAATAAGAGGTGTTATTTTGAATAGCCCGCTATTTCGGTAGTTGTCACTTTTGAAGCTGTCATTTTTTGACATTTGACAAGTAGAAACTACGCTATTAATAAAAATGGAACGATACACGCTTCAACAACGCATTGAAATTATTAAAATTCACTATAAAAATGGTGAAAATTTGGCAGAGACGGTTCGTAAAACTTAAACATTTTTGGGTCGTCGTGAAGCACCTTGTCGGACCGCAATACAGAAATTGGTGGACAAATTCGAGCTGTTGGGACAAGTTAGTGATGTGAAGAATAAAACCCGTGCACGTCGCTCAAGAACAACTGAGAATATTGCTGTTGTAGCCCAAAGTGTTGGAGAAAACCCAGGTTTGTCCATTCCTCGTCGTTCTTTGGAATTAGGCATTCCACAAACGTCATTACACCGTATTTTGCATAAAGACTTGGGTCTTAAGGCTTATAAAGTTCAGTTAACACAAGAACTCAAGCCGGCTGATCATCAACAACGTCGTGTCTTTGCTGATTGGGTCCTTGAAATGCATGAAAATGAACCGGAATTTCATCGAAAAGTCATCTTGACTGATGAGGCCCATTTCCACCTCGGAGGCTACGTCAACAAGCAAAACTGTCGCATCTGGGGCTCGGAAAACCCAAGAGTTATTGTTGAAAAGCCTCTCCATCCTCAACGCGTGACTGTTTGGTGCGGTTTATGGTCCCGCGGGGTCATTGGACCTTACTTTTTCGAAAATGAGGCTGGAGCAACAGTTACGGTCAATAGATTGCGCTATCGAGTGATGAGTAATGATTTTTTATGGCCTGAATTGGATGGTATGGCTACCACCACACAAGCAATGAAACCATCGATCTTTTACGGAAAAAGTTTTCGGACCGTGTTATCTCTCGAAGAGGTGATTACAATTGGCCACCGAGATCTTGTGATTTAACACCTTGCGACTTCTTCCGTTGGGGCCACGTGAAAGATAAGGTCTACGCCAACAGCCCAGCGTCGATTCAAGACCTCAAAGATGAAATTCGTGAGGCTATTGAGGACATAGGGCAGCCACTTTGCGATTTGGTTATGGAAAATTTCATGAAAAGGATATGGTCCTGTAAGCGTGGTCTTGCCATTTTTCTTTGAATATCAAAATAACACCTCTTATTGGAAAACCCTTTACCTTTGTTGAAAGTTACGAAAAAATCGAGTTTTTGAATCAAATACTTAAAACCGAAACAATATGTAATTTATATCATTAAAGCAATTATTAAATAAACGATGAAAAAAAATTAACAAATAACTGTCATTCTCTCTTATAAGTTTGTTTGTTCAATAAAGTAAAAATAGAGCTTGAGGTACACCATTTGAATATTTGCTATTTTGCAATGCTTAAAGAAATACGAAAAAAAAAACAAATTACAAACTCAATTTACCCTAATAGCAACGCAACGTTTGTATGAACGAAAAAATAAGGTTACGCATACGCCACAGTGTCCCAAATCGATCAGCGAAGCCATTCATAAAACATTAGTGTGGGTTGTAGTCGAATTCGTGGTCGTTGCTGCTTTTGTGAATTGTTGTATCGTTCAGCAGTGTCGCATAGTGTAGCAAAGTTTGCAGACAAAAACCGAATTCGAGAAAATATCCACGCCGCGCTGCAATGAATACGGAATAATAATTGAGGCTGAAGCTCTATGGGAATACGCAGGCAGGTTTCTGTCAATGTGGTCCCTAATTTCCGCCACCAGGCAACGTAAATCACACAAAGAGCTGGGGGAGCTCAAAGCCTACGTGACTTTGCTTGCTAATTTTCCATAGTTTCCTCTATAAAATCCATTCAATTTGGGTTGTTTTATATTGAATGTAGGAGTGTGCGACGCAGTCACACTGGTACACTGGGCCAGTAGCAGTAGGTGGATGGATGTTTATGTGTGGGTTCGGTTGGGTGTTATGTATGGCAGTGTATCTAGAAGCGTTGAGTCCTTTGAATTTGTTTGCAAACACTCATATACTCGTATACTCACACATTTTAACTCTGTTTAGTCATAAAAGAGTCATAGCTGTATGGTCGTTGTAGCCATGCTCTGTATTTTTGAGTTGTATCCAGATCAAGGACTAAATTGGAAGATTATGAATTTGTCAGCACAATACCAGTGACACTTGGTTAATGTGGTTGGGAGGAAGCCATAGCGGCAGCAGTTGCCGTTGCCGTTGCCGTTGCCGTTGCCGTTGCCGAGGGGATCTTCCAAAGGAATACTCTTTGGTTCTCTGTTGGCACGTAAATATACAAAATTTCACAGGGCTCAACATACACACACAAAAACCCTCCACACAAATGTTGTTCTTGTGTGTATTTATTTAAATTTCTTCTTCATTTTTTTTTTTTTTATGTTATCTTCTTTTATATCTTTCGTTCCAACATTTAAATGTTGTAGATGGTACATTCTACATATATTTCGGTGGACGATGTCAGAACGTTGAAAAGTGGTTGTGCCTCTTGGTCCATTTGCCATGTAAAACCATTGACCTAAAATGATTGTTAACTCAACCATTTGAATGTTCATTGTTTGCATTGAAAATTTAATTTTTGTTTTGTTGGAATTCGAAAATGTGTTAGTATTTGTATATTTATTTGCATTTGAACATTGGACATATCAAATGCACCCAATGGTCTATGACATCAGCTAACACATATGTATAAGCTGTACCTATAGAATGATGCAAGAAGATAGAAAGATTCATTGCAACTGGTTGCGTCCTAATTTCGGTATGGTTCATGAAATATGTATTTATGACAGATAGAAAATTTGGGTTTTAAAATGTAAATAAAACAGAAAATGTTAAAGCAAAACCAAAACAATTGAATTCTAGTTGAATTTTATAATAAAATTGCTTGAAGGAAGTAAATTTCTTAAAATATATGTTTAATGTCTCTCTGACTGCTTGCAACTTGTATTACTTTTCCGTACACGTTCAGGACTACCAATGTAGTTTATATTTTTTTTTTTTTTTGATTTTATAGCCTAAACAACTACTTTTCTTGTTATTTTCTTTTGAGTTTTTATTTATCATTCTGACAGTCTCAAGTCCAGCAGTTTGGTTTGGTATAAAATTTTAGAACGGAATTGAATTTTTGGTAAATTTTAGGTATTAAAGAATTATATGGGTCATTATTGATGTCCGTTTTCTGATTCGAAACACTTAAATAAATGCATCTATGTGTGTATCCTTGCGATGGAGTAAATGTAAGTTTTAGAGTTAATTAGAACTCGATATAACAATCAAATATGACATCACAATAAAAGAGAATTCTGAACAATACACTTGTCATTTCACTAACTATTGCTTATGATATCTGCCAAAATTGTATTAATTTGTCAGCTTTTAGGGGGTAATATCGATTTTCGTGCGCTTCACCAAAAAAAAAAATTCCTCCAAAAAGTTCAAAATTTAATCGAAATCTACTAGATTATCCATACATTTTTGGTCTTCATAATCTTGTTGATAAAATAACGACTAAAAATACTTAAAATCCACTTGATTTTACTAGCGGGGTCACATTAATACTACATATGTACTCAGCGGTAAGTGCGGGCGGTCCACACTGAGTTTCAACTGTTTTTATTTGACATGCTACAGCAACCAAATGACTTATCTTATTGTTTGTTCGTCTTCTTGGGAATACATTGCATAAAAACTAATTGAAATTTAATAGATGCAGGCTGAGAAAAAATACGAAGAACTACAAAATTCCAATAGAAAAATGAATTAGTCCTAAGAAACGAATGGTTGATGAGTTGGCAACAAATGCAGTACTGCTTCTGACCTGTGAACGAATATTTTCGAGTGCCTTGACCAAACACAGAGTTAGACTTAAATCTGAACGATCAATAAATTAGTGTCCTAATCTGATTGCACGAATAAAAATTCTTTCTTTTTTCTCTATGTTGGTATATTTCTTTGGGCCATCCCACACCGGGGGTAATTGAACCGGTGTAAAACGAAGCTTGTGATAGAATGAAATGGAATGAAACGAGCAAAATGTTTATTAATTCCATTTCATTTAACCGACAAGCTTCGTTTTAGCCCTGTTCAATTATCCCTAGTGGGCGATGGCCCTTTGATATTAACTTTCATCGCACTAATACTGGAAAAAAATAAACCAATGACCTAAATGCTAAATAATAATCACAGTATTTATAAAACTCGTTGGACTTGCTGCAAAAATTCTCTCAAAATCTCTCTCTATATGTCCTATCAAGAACTTACAAGCACTTTAAGTTTTTTGAGGGTAATATATTATAATGTTAGCCCTAAGTTTGTTCTTAAGTTTTGTCAATCTTATAGCTTTTTAAGACCAACCAAATTTCGCAACAAGATTACGAAATCTTCTTGAAAAGTTTACGCCTCATTCAAACTAGATTTTGTTTGCCTTTGTCTCGCCGTTTAAAGATTATATAACTGTTATACAAAAGAGAACAATGTCTTATGTGGCTCCGCTAACACAATCAAGTAGATTTTGTGGTTGATTTTGTCTTATAGCCTGGTTTGAAACCATCCAGATTTCGCAACAAAATTACGAAATACTGTTGATCCGTTCAGACCGCACAAAAAATAACATAAAAAACAAAGCAACTCGGCTGAACATATGTTTCTCACAAGAGCATCACCGAATGGAAACTGGGCACCTCATCCTAGCACTAGCAATTGCCACCCCTACGCTGAGCGACCGAAAACAACATATTGAAAAGAATAGCTGAACAGCATACATATATCTCGAAGACTGGGTACCTCGCCTAACACCAGCAATTGCCGCCTCTACGAACTAAGATAACACAATTAACGAATACAATTGACCAGTTTACGTTATTCTAGTAGGAGCGGCAACGGCAACGAACGGAGACTGAGCACCTCTCCTTAACACAAGTACCGCCGCCGTTTTTACGAACGAAAACAAAACAATAAACGAACAGCCCTAACACCAACAATTGTCACTTCTGGGTTGAGCACCAGCGTCAGTGTGACGACGGGTCTCCCTGCCACAGGTAATGACAATCAACGGAGAATAGGCACCAAGCCCTAACACCAGCGACTGCCGCCCTTCGATATAAAACGAAACAGGTTATACGACAAAGGATTTATCATAGGTTTTATACGTACGGTAATCACAATTCCTGAAGTATCACAACGGATCCACATTGATCTTAGTGTGATGATAACGAGATCAACTCTCAGCCCTTTTACCTAACCTATAACCTAACATAAACTAGATTTTGTTTAACATTTCCCTTTATTTCGCTGCTAAAACATACTACAACTTTTATACAAAAGAGAAGAAGATGTTATTAATGTGTCTTCGCTAACAAAACCAAGTAGATTTTGTAGAAGATTTCGTCTTAAGTCTTAATCTAAAAACAAGATTTGATAAACTTAAATTGAATGGGAAATCTAGTAGATTTCATTGAGATTTCGTACTTTTTGCACTAAATTAGGACCTCAGGTTTGGCTACGGGAAGCAGTCGAAGGGTTACTTACTCATTTTTAGGAACCCTAATTAAAAACTTTTTTGTTTGAAACCCTTTTCGGGGCACAAGGGGGCGCCTTAAAAATACGGGCCTGGTGTCAAAATGTCGGGGAGGGTGTAAGCCATCTGGCAATACCTCATATGATTTTTTAGAACCTCAGGGCTAGAAACCGGAAGCATTTGAAAGGTGACTTTTATTAAGCACCTTTTTCGTACCCCTTTTTAAGGGTCAAGGGGGGGTCTTAAAAATTGGGCCTGGCTGCATAATGTCGGTGGCTATTTCAAATATCTGGCAATAACTCATATGATTTTTAGGACCTCAGCTTTGGCTACGGGAAGCAGTCGAAGGGTTACTTACTCATTTTTAGGACCCCTAATTATGGTTTAGTTATAGTTTAGTGTGAAAGTTATTTGTCTTAAGTGATTCTAAAATTACGATAAAAATAACAGGTAAGTTAAAAATAGTTTTAAGTACAAACAAATGCAAATTAGATTGCTATAAATTTACATGTTGAAGAATAAATGTGAACACAAAGATATTTGAACACGAAAAATCCAACTTAAACGTTCTTCGTTTAACCACGCTTAACCTTTTCGAAAAATATATGACTGATAAGAAAATTTCAAAAACACATTCAAAATCTCTGTTTAAGCTTTGTGTTTGAAATAGTTATTCAACATACAATGCACGTTTTAGCTTATTTAACTTTGAAACAATTCAAAAAATCCTTTATTTTTGTTTATTCTTGTATATTTGGAATATGATAATTCTAGCATCTATTTTCTTGCAATGAACATTATTTCTGGGCATTTTGATATAACGTCGTCGTTCTAACGTGCAGCTTCTGTCATTTAAAGCCGCAAATCCTACGCAAAATTACACAAACTGACACCATTAACCTTCTAGAGTCTGATCAAAGCAACTTGTACGACATGATGTTTTCTTCAAAACAAAAAACACAAAATAGAACATTTTATACTTTTTGATGACGCGTGTCCTTGAAAACTTAGCAAATTCCTTAACAACCCATATAACTTGAAAAAAAAAACAAGAAAAATAACATTGTACACACGTTTAAGACATGAAAATACCAAAACACCACCCCAACTCATCGAGTGGATACGCACGCAAAAAAACAGCACACATCATTGTCTGGGCAAAAAACAGTGTTCATGTAGAAAATACAAAATTAAGGGGCTTTCTTATAAACGAAGCCAGCCAGCGTGTGTTTATTTGCGTAATAATGTCATTACACAGGAATAATAAATCCACCTGCCTCATGCCAGCACACAACATAACAATTTTAAGAAAGATCCTAAACCACCCATAGACACGAAGCCCATTCCACTCTTAACCCCAACACACCAGCCCCTTCACTCCATTCTATAACATGTCAGTAATTTATGCCAATGAAGTTGGTTCATTGTGAACAAGAAAGAGGTCCTTCATCGTCATCCTAGCAGTCTTTCGCTTCGTGCGTCGTCGTCATGGTCGTAGTCGCCGTACTCGTATAGGGTTATTATAATTGAGAATGGTTTCTTGCCGTTTGTTCTTTCTTTCTAAAAGTTTGTATTGTTGGTGCTTCTACTCCCACCTGGTCTGGTCTTTCTGGCTTCTTCCTCTTTCGCACCTTTTCATTTAACTGCCTTGGCAGCCGACATGCTCAGCTCTCATTCCTGTGGAATTTGTTTCATCTCTTTTTAGCATGAAAGTAAAGGGAAGACAAATCTACCCAATGTTCTGTTCAGTGCTATTTTGATGATTTCAACTTGAAGAATTAAATTATTTCTACCAAGTTGAGTTTCAGTTACTAATTACGAATTTGAAACCTAACAGGATGTACATTAAACACACATATACACTCCAACACAGCTGATTAACATCACAATTAGAAACATTAATTTGCATGAATATTTGTAATACTAGAAGATGAAGAAGCTGCACGAAAATCTTCTTCTTAGAAACTCTCACACTCATTCAGTAAGATTTCTTTAAAATTGTCATGAGACTTTGAATTGTGGTTTTTGAAGTTAAACATGATTTTTCTAATGTTCGGAAATAACGGATTTTACTATAAACTAAGCTCACCAGCAAGTCAGGGTCGTACAACGAAACTGAAGATCTACATTGAAGATCAAATTGATCAGATTGCGATTGGCTCCAGGAATTATTACAGTGTTTTGAAGTCCGTACTTTCGAAGGAGCCAATCTAGCCTTTATCACCAGCTTAAAAGTAGCTTGAGCATAGAGTAAACATTCATTACATCACAACGAAGGGAACTGATAATGTAAGAAAATTTGCCGTCAACAAGCTTCTATCGCAAGCGACGCGATCGCCAGAGCTCTTGTTTATTCCGTCTGCTTAATTCTCTTTGAAATATTAATATTTTCATAGTTAGCGTTTTTTTTTTTGGACTCAGCCAGCGCAACTTAAACAACAAAAAACACTTTGAAAGAAGAGTGCCGGCGACGACGGCAGCGGCGGCGGACACATGCAGATAAGTACGAGCAAATGCTGCACGTGAGTACGGTAAGAGAGCAGCCGGCGCTATCTTTTTCACAAAGATACAAGAGACTCATTAAGAAGAAAGAAGAGAAAGTAAGCAAAACAATTGGTCGAGTCTGCTAAAGATTGCTTCGACAGAGGTAATGTTCTATCATCTAGCCAAGGATACCAGCCCAGAACAGAAGCCAGGATTACGATGAGAGATATGACAGTCGGTTCTAGCAACTTAATGATGAAGAAAGCGCAAGTAGATGCTAGTGTGACTGGCAGCTGCAGCGGGACATATGACCTGTTCAGGAGTATGCACAAACTCATATGCATTCAATTTTGTCAAGAAAAATGCAAAAATTGCGTTATGGGGCAAAGCCATTGAAATTGTGCAGATCGGATGAAAAACTACAGTTTTTATTAATGCAGACTAAAGGAGCTGGTCGGACACTATCAGTGTGGTTTAGTGGAGGTAAAACAAAGTACATAGTGGCGTCGAGTGTGAGAAGAACAGTTGGTCAAACAATCAAGGTAGCGCAGCACGAATTTGAAGTGGTGCAATCCTTTAAATACCTTGGGTCAACAGTAGCAGCCGATAACAACATAGAAAAAGAAATACGCGGGCGGCTTCTCAAATCCAACAGAGCCTACTACAGTCTGTCAAAGCTATTCAAATCCAGAAATCTTACCATAACTTCAAAACTGCTGCTGTACAGGACCATGGTCCTGCCAGTACTCATGTATGTATCCGAGACTTTGGTGCTAAGCAAAGGGCACTGTGACTCTTAGCTGCGTTCGAGAGAAAAGACTTACGGAGAATTGTTGGCCTCATATGTGAGGAAGGACGATTCCGGAGACGGTACGCAATCTACCTTGAAGCAGACATAGTGACAAAAATTAAGCTCGGGCAGGGCACCTAGCTCGTATGATCGAAGAGGAACCTGCTCGGAAAGTCTTTTGTGGTACATTCTATGGTAGACGTGGTAGACCATGTTTGCGCTGGAGAGATGGCGTAGACCAGGACGCCCGAAGCCTTGGGGTGCGCAACTGGATGGCGTCGGCTCGATACCGGGACAGGTGGAGAGACTTGTTGAAAGAGGCCAGGACCGGACCCCAGTTGTCGAGCCGATGATGATGATGATGGTGAAAGGAGCTGGTTAAACGACGAGTTCTACAACCCATGCACTGATAAAACAACGACTCAGGTGGCTAATACTTGTTCAGAGGGTATAAACATCGAAGAATAATCCCGACAAAACTTCGAAACATTATAAATTTCGAACTAAAGAAGCTAACAAAACCGACTATGAACCTTTTAAGAGGTCTGGGGTTATTTACTTTGAATTTTAGGTCACTTGAGCAATTTTGAATTTATACAAAATTATAAAACTACCTTGAAGAAAGATTCAGTCCATTTATTGGTATTCTTCAACACAACTTATTTCAGTTCAAATACCTTTTGTCCAAATTATTGGATGCTGAGTGTTGAAATAAGCACACATAATAATGTATAGGCTTATGCAAGTTCCTGGTTCTTCAAAATTTATACATAAAGAAGATACGTTTTAAATAAACAGAAAAGGGCACGTTTTTTAGGTTCACAACAAACAATTTATTAATAGAGACTTCTTCGTTTTTTTCTTTCATTTTAAATAAATCTACAAATGTACAGCATCTTAATTTTATGTGTTTGTTTTTTTTATTTTTTTAAATTCAAACATACATCAAGGAAATTAAGTTGTGTTCGCTTTTGATGAGCTTATAGGTATGTCTTCTCAAAAAATATGACTTCATTTATAAATTATGTCAAATATTCAAGTTATTGTTTCCATATTTTGTACAAATTTAATAGCTCCTAAAAGATTTACTAATGAACCGTTCCGTACAACCCTTATTATGACAAACAAAAAAAAAATTGTTGAAACAGCAGTGCCGGAAGGCAGCTAATTTTTCAAAGGCTTAAACTTCCTCATTGTTAATGTTCCTACTCATGTTGCGAGCTTATTTTTTATGGTGTTTCCGTATATGAATACGGTAGTTACACAAGAAAATGATTACGTGACAATTTGAACTTGAAATTGAGAAAGAGGATACCATATGTCAAAATAAGTCAAGTAGCTAGGTACTTGTAAATAATTTGTATCCTTAACAACCATTGGATTTGTGTTAAAATTATACAGTATGAAGTGTGTTTGAACAGATAAAAGTTATGAAACTAAATTTCTTTAATCTTTTGGATCAATGTAGTTCGAAACGAAACTGCACCTACTTGACTTAGAATTTTTAAATTGAGAAAATAAGGTAGAACGTTTTGAAACATGAAATTGGCTTATCTTTAGAGATAAAAAGGATAACTGGGCTAAATATAAATCATTGAGTATTTGAAGTGGATTTATCTCTCTCAGATGAATTGGAGTTTTCGCGTTTTTCAACCCATAGAATGAAGTAAAAGAAAACTGCCAGTCTTTCGAATTTGAAATCAGAACGCATTATAATCAGATTTTGGTTATCAATTCACTCACGAAATTTGCTGTTGGCTCTCGGTCTACTTGCTAAATAAGCATCCAAATAACTGCTCATTTGTATAAGGTAATTCTGGGGTTCATATCATTCCGAAATTTAGGGTCCAATAGCCCTGAAAACAACTTATTCCAACACGATCATGACTCAGAACACATCAGACGGCTTGTAATAAACTTTTTAGAACAGGAAAATCGACATATTTTGGGATGGGCAATCTCCTGACCTGAATTGTTTGAAAAATGAATAGGATCTTGTATTTTGGGGAGTAAGTAAGCTAGAGCTTTCAAATTATTAAGCTGATGATACAAATTATAACAAAAAACTAAACTGTGGCTTTGATTGGCTCTGAGGTTCATAGGAGCAGTGCTGGTGCCAATATTGGTGAAAAAAATTAAAATTGGTTAATTAAATTAATCTTCCAACACTTTGTCCCTATTTAAGCCTCACACCTAAAATTATAAAAACTATTTTACTCCAATTTGTATGGACTACGTTTTGTTTTCAAAAAAAAAGTTCCATTCCATCCTTTTATCAAAGAGAATGTCATCTTTTTTGCAATATGTATATATTTTTCAATTTTTGTGAAACACAATAAATTTATTAAATTACAAAAGCCAGCCATTGTTATTGATATTCTGACTGATTTATTTTCTACACTATAAGTGACCGAAAAAAAACTAAATACTCCAAAAGATAGGTTGTATAATATAAGATTCTGATACTATTTTTCGAAATTCCACCGCCAAGTTAGGGTAAAATGGGGCAAAACACAAACATTTGTTTTTGTACATCTCGAAAAGTATAAGGGATAGAATAATAAAATAAATTTAATTGAATAGATAAATTGAAATCATGATGAGTTTTGATCAAAAAAAAATTCTAAAAATTCAACTTTTCAAGTTAAAAATTATTTTCCAATATCAAATATTTTTTGAAAATTATGGATAAAGTTGATAATTTGTTTAAAAACTAATTATGTCATTGAAAGATAGTAAAATAAAAATTAGGCATCTAATATGGATTTCATATAAAATGCTCCATAACGGCTTTTTTGAGCTTTAAAAAACAAATACGTTTTTGAAAGTTTATGTGGGTGGTTTAATTGATTTTAAAAATCAGGGAATAACATGAAAATATTTTGTCAAAACGACTTTTAGGCTTATGTGTTGTCTATAAACCTGTGAAGAAATTAGATTTTTAGGCATTTTTTTCAATGATTAACAGTAAAAACAAGATTTTTCAGTCCAAGTATTTTGACCGTTTTCAACTGTATTTTATTTTAATTTTTTTTTTATTTTTATATTTTCTTAAAACTTGAAATTTACACAGCCATTAGATATTGTGTAAATAATTTTTGTACAAACTTACACAATTTTTGTTTAAGCGGTGCTTACTTACTATTTACATAAGCCTCATAAAACTATGAGTCATCCCCATAAAATTACCTTTAATTTGATATAGCACACATAACTGTACATGCTATAAAAGCTTCACAAACTTGAAAAGAGTTTTATCCGAAATTCAACAAAATTGTCTGTTTTGGTCATCGGACTCGACCAGTCACCAGTTGGCTCACAAATGGATTCGAGATGGTTCGCTTATAAAATTTGTAATCTTGTTGTTTCTTGTCGGATTTTAAAGATTGAGGTATTTAAATTTATCTGAAACATCATACTATAACATGGTGTAATTATTTGTATACAATTACATATAAAATTAATGAGTAAAAGGTAATTAAGAACAAAATAAATTTTTGTTTTCTTATTCTTTTTGCAATATGGTATGAAATTTGTTTGAGCTTCAAAAAACGATGTACTACAATTTTGTTGGTTGAAGTATTCTTGATAGACAATAAATATTTTCAAACATAAAAGTGCATATTTACAGATTTTAGAGAGTAAAAATTTTGCAAAAAAATTATTTCATTGGATATTAAAATCTGTTACTTGAGTTTTAGTTGCAATATTTTATTAAATTGAACAGATTCTATCAGATATAATGTTGGTCTATCTTCTGCATAAAAATATTGGACACTTATTTTATTAAACATTGCCACAGAGGACGTTAAGTGAAAATATGTTTTTAATGAATGCTATAAAATTACAAAATTTTATGAAAAATTTGATAATTTTGATAAAATTTTTAGCTCAATTTTAAGATGTGTCTGTTCTTTTAAACAATGCCTTACAAAGTTTATTAATTAAGGTAAAAACACAGACTGTAAATTATATATTACAGAAAAAACATCGAACAAAATGTTTTGACCAATTGTACCATTCATAACATCTGACTTTGTCTGCTTAATTAATCCAAATTTTCTTATAAAATGTCAACAACTAAATCTCAATGCTGAGATTTCTTACATCGCAAAAAAACACATCGGCATCCATTTGGTAGTACGTTTGTCCTATCAACCTAGAGGCATGAAAGATATCAACTGTACATAGAGAAACCGTTTTTGCCTTAAAACAAATAATGAAAACTTTTTCTAGGCTCACAAAAAGCCGAAATCCTCTCCCGGAACAATACACCAACCTGCCATAACTGCTGCTCGTGCATAGGCTTTTATGCTTTCACTTTTCCGTTTTCCTCATCTTTTTATTTCAATTCCTTTTTTTCGACCTAGAAACGGAAGCTGCTCCTATACGTTAGAGCACTTTCTATATCACCATTATATCCTTATACATACATTTGAAAGAAGAGTGTATGAGTGTACGGATGTGAGGACGGTTGGGTAGATTGTGAAAATTACGGATTATTCTGATATCATTAAGTACACGAGTCCAGTGATGCGTGATGTGCTAGCTATATGCTCAGCTTCAGCACCACTGTGGAAATGATGAGTGTCTTCAAAGGAGATTTGCAATAAAAGACCGGAAATGGAACCAGCATCACCCCAGTCCCTATGGGATTGGTAGGATTGTGCCCACATGAAATTCTCTTTGCCAACACAGCATCGCAGGTCTCCCAAGAAAAGAGAGAAAACGAGAAAGATGGATGGAATAAACATAAACACAAGACGAATCAAATGAATCTGTTTTAATTAATATTTATTTTCCGATTATATGTGTACATTGGATTCAGGATCAATGAAGCATGAATATAAGCACAGTAAAGATATTTATAAGTGAAATGCTAACAAAAACATCTGTTCTCATTGGAGGCATTAAATCTTTCAATGCTTTCGCATGCTTCTCGCATACGCCGACAACGATTAAGTAAAAGAAAAATAGATGGTCCTTGAAATGGCGATAAATAGTTCAACATGTTTTGTTGTTTTTTCTTTTTTTTTTGCTTTTCAATATGTTGTGTTAAAGGACTTAGACAGGATTCGGTTTTTTTTTCTATTTCGTATAATAAATGTGCGTTTCAAGACAGAAGAAAGAAATACCTATAAGGAAGCTTAGATATAGATACAGCAGATACACATCCAAGTATAATACCTGCTTCTTCAAATATAAGTATTCTTTGATAGATTTATGAGGTCAAGTAGGCGCCTAAAGCTCATTGATTCGCTTCTAATTGCAAATATATATAACCAGAGACGAAAGAACGATAGTGACAGAGAGCACATATTTCACCTTTGTTAACACACAAAACAAAAAAAAAAAACCGAAAACAAAAGGAAAAAAAACTGAGACAAAAGACAAAAGAAGAAAAAAATATTTTAGAACCTAGAAGTGAGAGGCATGTGAAAGGCGAACATAAAATTTCATCCAGAATTTCTAAGGACCTTTTGCCTTTGGATTAATTGAAAAGATGCTGAGAAATTTTAACACACTTCGGTAATCTCTTATAAGGATGAGAAAAATCGAAAGAGGAAACGAACAGAATAATCAACATGGAAGAGCGAATGAAATATGACTTCGAATCTATGTAATGTCAACCATGGAGAAGGCTTAATATGAAATATGGGGAAGGGAATAAAACAGAATCTAGAAATCTGCAAGCTGCTAGCTAAACCAAGGCTGCAAGAAGAAACCATGCAAAAGGAACAAACTTTTTCGAAATGACTCGAAATGTCACAGGAAATTCAGACTTACAGTAGTCTTGACAGATTGCTTTCTTTAAAAGTGTTGGTTTTCTATTTAGGAAATTGTCAACAAACATTTGGTTGAAATAAAAGATAAAGTGTAATTGTTGAAAGCCCGGGTAATTTGGTGTTGTAGAAAGCTGGATGGCACTGATTGGGATTAACTATAGGCGGTACCCAGTGTACCTTTTCTATACATCAGGCCAGTTAATTTTTCCACCTCGTGAAAACTTCCTGATACTGGCCTCGTCCTACCGAAATGAGAGCGAGTGTGAACGAAAGATTTGAAATCTCTAATATCCTAATTTGTAATAAGACCCTTGTTTTCTAGGATAGGATATGCAGGTTTGCATTCTGCGTAACTGAAATAAATCCCTCTAATGAAACTGACCCAATGCGACGGAGAAGAAAAGTTGACAACTCTGCAACTATCTCTAGGAACGATTTTTTGGTTCTCTGCCTTCGAACGATGGTAACAGGCTTAATTTGGTATTCATCTTTTGAGCACACATGCACGTTTACGACTTCCAACCCTTAACTTCAAGCTTCAAACACACAGAATCTAGAAGCACAGAATTTGTTCGCTTTGATATTCGCCATTTATAAACCAGTTTGAAGATTTGTAAAATGCATTCAGGAACAGATGTCTGATAGTTTGTACAAATAAAAAAATATAAGTACACTAATACAAATTATTTTAATTTTTAAGTGAAGTAATTAAATAATTTCAATTATTTTTTTATAGGACCAAGCGTTCCAAATATATTTCCGAAGATCGTTTTGCGGAGTTCGTCATCAATAAATCCGTTCCAAAAATTGCTGCAATTTCAGGCCTGGCAGTTACCCTGTTGACAGGCTCTAGCCAGTCATCTCTATATTCGTAGAATACCAAGGCTTGTAGCACAGTGGTGCCATTTGTATAGGTAAGCGGGAAAAAAATCCGTAAGATCTGAAATTTTGCAAATATGTTTGGACTGATGTTAATAAATAATATCTAAGACATGGCATACCAATTTTTTGTTTTAAGGTTTTGTTTCCAACCATTATTAGCCACGAAATTACAAATTTTGCAACATAACCAAAGTCAAAACTATGTTTTTTAAATGGGATTAATTGAAACTAATTTGTTCACTGCGTTCAAAATCGGATCAGGATGGATACAATTCTTTCTATAATAGTTACTGAAAAATTGTAGGTTTTTAAAAATTATAGTCACTAGACGTAGCTTAATGTAGCCAAGATCTTAGCTTACTAATTCTAGGTCACCCTGTAAAACCCCAACTAAAAGACGAAAAAAAATAGTTTTCTTCATTTATTTTTTTTATTTTGAAAGCTCAATAGCATGTAATTTATTAAAATGATTTTGATCTTAGAAACAGTAATTATTTCAAAACTAAAAAATAGCTTAACTTAAGAGAGCTATATCTCACATATTCCTATAAATTTGCCAAATTAGGGAAATACATTTATGAAAAAATAAATGAAACAAATCCATATTCCAAGCTTCATTTTTAGCATTTATTTCCGCAAAAGCACCACTGTGTGTCATCGTTCCAACACTAGATTCTATACTCCTGTTCGGGCAGTTACCCTATCGACAAGAGAGTTTAACCTACAATGCCAAATCCTTTATCTTTATTGCGGTCTTAGATCTGAATATGTAGGAGTCCATATAAAACCGAAAAAGGTGGTTTAATTGCAGTAAGAAATTAAGCATAAGCTAAAATTAACAAGTTTTCACTTTAAATGATTTTAATTGCACCAATCTTCATAAGTTTGTAGGCAATATTCTATATTTGTAGAGAGCGTATTTTCCTTCGAACACTGCCAAGTCAAAGTCAAAATACATCAAATTCTCTATTTGTTAAAATGTGTTTTATATTTACATAAATATTGGTACCAAAATCAACATTACATACCTAAATGTGATTATTTCCATTTTCCCACTGTCAGACACATAAAACAAACTTAGTGATTGAAAGTTAGATTAAAGAAGAAAAACAATATTTATTATAATCAGCGGGAGATGCTTCGAAAACAAATCCCAATTAAATCTCTTCGGATTGTGTTGCCGTACATAAGCAGATACGGTAAATCGTTTAATTTGTCTTTCTGACACACAATAATTAACTGATGACAGGAGGAGGTTCAATAAATTGAATATCTTTTGATTAATATCAAATAAATTTAGATTAAAAGCTCAAATCTACACATAATTCGACAGCAACATTCACACAAACACTTTCACACAAACACAATATTCAATTTGCATTAAATCTAATTCTCATCATTTATATGGTTTTTCAAACCTTTTTTTTGTGGTGGTTTTTTGGCCTAAAGTACTCGTATACTTAGTTTATAATATTTTTGTCCAATGAAAAGTTAATGGCACTTCAAAAGATTTGATTCAATAGTGTTGTAACTCAATAGAGTGAATAGAGTTAGGTTCTTTTAATAAATAATTTATGTGTACTTATGGAATTCATAGAACATTTGAAAAGTTGCCCGGCCTTGCCTTCGAAATTAAATTATTAAGCAGTTTAAATGAATTGGTGAAGGTGATCCTCTTTTACTTTTTCGTACACGTAGTGTAAATGGGTGGGAAAATCTATCATTTGTACAAAAAGTACGTATACGCCATAGTGCACAAATTTTACTAATAAAGTTTATACAAACTCGTACTTGTCTGATATCTCTGCGATATTTTCGTTAGGTCGTCAGACCTTGAAGTATGTATCTTGAGTATCCAAAAAACAGATATTAAATGTAGCATTGCTCAGAAACGCCGTAGCTACAGAATGGAAGAACTCGATATTTGATTATAGAAAGTAAGGATCTACCTTGAATGAATTAATATTAGTGGAATTGCACTGCGACCTATAGGTCTATTGTACCCCCTACTTGGTTGAAGGAGATTTTCCTTTACAACTCTGTCTCCAAATTAATTCCTTTAAGGAATTTAAGAATTTGGAGTACGTCGAGAGATGGGAATTCTCTCTCTGTAATCTGGTGTTGTCCCAGATACTTGTGGCGTTGGTGCATGAGTGCCCCACAGTTACCGAGTATGTGATTCGGTGTTTCGGCATGTTCGTTGCAGAATCTGCAGGTGGTGCTGTTTGACAGTCCAATGTTGTTGAGGTGTTTTCTCAATTTACAGTGGCCTGTAAGGAAGCCAGTTAGTATTCTAAGATTTTTTTTTTTTTTTTTCTGCCCAAAAGGATCTACCTTAAAGCACCAGTGATATTATAAGCTATCACTCACTCTAAAAAAAGGTGTGTATGTGTACTCATGTACGCACGCCAGAAGTTATACTTCCTATCATTATTTATTTTTGTGTAGTTTTTTTTTTGGATGTGTAAAAGTATTTAGTTGCAAAAAGTTCTAGACTCATTTGATACTTCAAAATGACCTGATCAGCGGTCTTCGAAATCAACAAAATATATTAAAAAAATGTAAAAATTAAAATATATTTTTTTCCTTGTGGACCTATATTTATAGAACTTAAGTAAAAAATGTATTTGATTTTAGTTTGACTGAGATTTTAATCTTTCTATTGGTAACTCAACTTAAAAAATCGGTTAAGTTTTACTAAAGTTAAAAGCTATTTTGTTTACGTGAAAAAGATATTTTGATTTTTTTAACAGATTTGTGAGAGATCAATTTTATACTATTTTGATATTATTTTATGATATTGCGAAGCATAAAAAGTTCATTTTGTTTGATGTTTTTTCTGTAATATATCATTTGCAGTCTTTGTTTTTAATTTAATCAATAAACTTTGTTACGCATTGTTTAAGAGAACAGACACATCTTGAAATTGAGCTAAATTTCTTATCAAAATTATCAAATTTTGCATTAAATTTTGTAATTCTATAGCATTCATTAAAAACATATTTTCACTTAACGTCCTCTGTGGCAATGTTTAATAAAATAAGTGTCCAATATTTTTATGCAGAA
Source organism: Meliscaeva auricollis (assembly GCA_948107695.1). Lineage (NCBI taxonomy): Eukaryota > Metazoa > Arthropoda > Insecta > Diptera > Syrphidae > Meliscaeva > Meliscaeva auricollis. The sequence goes on along the minus strand of OX403616.1, from coordinate 73,756,420 downwards.
GATAGACCAACAATATATCTGATAGAATCTGTTCAATTTAATAAAATATTGCAACTAAAACTCAAGTAACAGATTTTAATATCCAATAAAATATTTTTTTTTTCAATTTTTCTATCTAAAATCTGTAAATGTGCACTTTTATGTTTGAAAATAATTATTGCCTAACAAGAATACTCAAACCAACAATATTGTAGTACATCGTTTTTTGAAGCTCAAACAAATTTCATACCGTATTGCAAAAAGAATAAGAAAACAAAAATTTATTTTGTTCTTAATCACCTTTTACTCAAAATACACCATGTTGTAGCCCAATATTTCAGATAAATTTGAACATCTCAATCTTTAAAATCCGACAAGAAACAACAAGATGACAAAATATATGAGCGAACCATCTCGAATCCATTTGTGAGCCAACGGTACCGTTCTCCACTGGTGGCTGGTCGTGTCCGACGACTAAAACAAACAATTTTGTTGAATTTTGTTGAATTTTGTTGAATTTCGGATAAAACTCTTTTCAAGTTTGTGAAGCTTTTATAGCATGTACAGTACAGCTATGTGTAATATATCAAATTAAAGAAAAAAATAAAAAAGATAAAAATAAAATAACGGTTAAAAAACTTGGACTGAAAATTCTTGTTTTTATTCATTGAGAAAAATGTTTAAAAATATAATTTTTTCACACGTTTATAGACAACACCTGCCTAAAAGTCATTTTGACAAATTTTTTTCACGCTCTTCCATGATTTTTAAAATCAATTAAACCACCCACATAAACTTTCAAAATGTTATTTGTTTCTTAAAGCTCAAAAAAACCGTTATAGAGCATTTTAAATATAATCCGTATTAGACGCCCAATTTTTTTTTTATTATCTTTCAATTTCAAAATATCCATAATGACATCATTTTTAAATGTCTAAAAAAAATATTTCATATTGAAAAATAATTTTTAACTTGAAAAGTTGAATTTTTAGAATTTTTTTTTTATCATCATTATTTCAATTTATCTATTCAATTAAATTTATTTCATAATTCTTATTCTAGGCATTCGATGTCTATCCCTAATACTTTTCGAGTTGTGCAAAAAGTTTTTTTTTTTCTTTTGCCCCATTTTACCCTAACTTGCCGGTTGAATTTCGAAAAATCCCGTCGTATCAGAAATGTATTCATTATGCCACCTTTCTTTTGGTGTATTTATTTTTTTCTATTACTTATAGTGTAGAAAATAAATCAGTCAGACTATCAACAACAATGGCTGACATCTGTAATTTAATAAATTTATTGTGTTTCACACAAAATGAAAAATAAAAAAAAACAAACCCAGCATAAAATGTAAGTGTGTGTTTACTCTTTGCTTACTCATAGTGTCTGTTTGGAAAAAGCCAGCTATAATGGCCTGAAAAAATCGTTGTGTTATTACTGGTTTAATATTTTTATAATCGCCGGTAAAGAAGTATAACTTCGAAAATTGCTGTGGGCTCTTAGTCTATATTTTTCAGATTTCTTAAATTCCAGTTTATTAAAGTTTTTAATCAAATTGTCTACGAATAGACCAAGTCGGGTATCCGAAAAAAAAAATAAAATTGAACTTCAACGTGTGGCAACCCTATGCCTTGACGGTATATTGCTAGGCAACCTATATGCACTGTCTTAGGCACTGTCTATGTCTATACGAAAATATAGGTCTCAGTTGGTATGTATAGCGATGAGGGTAGGTTGTCTTATGGTCGTCCTATAAGGCCTTGTCGCAATGTTTTATATTCTCATCTATCCCAAGTGTTTCTTCTATGTCTACATCCAAAATGGTCAAGGCACTCTGCTATTAGTATTTGTTTACTCATACGGCATTCGGTGTTTGTCCCTTATTTTTTCGTTTGCCCTTACCTTTAAACAAATTAGTACAATTGCGAAACTAATTCATTTTTGTTGTGAGAAAGCTAATTTTTCCTATCTGGTCCTTTGTGATGCAACAAAATGGTATCAACTCTAAATTGGAAAACTGGTTCCGTAAAATAACTTCAAAGAAAATTCCATTTGTTCTGACAGTAACTCATTGCTCCAGTAGAAACTCCTTTTCAAATTTCCAACAAACAAAAAAGTGCATTCAATAAGTACTTTTTTTTGGCTCTATCCTTTTTTAAGGCTATAACTTTCATATCGGCTTCATTCAAAATCGAGAAATTCATTACTTCAAAGCTTTTTTTGCTGTTCTCCCTGCAATTTCCACTTCTTCTTACAGAAACTCATTCCAGAAGTAGTAGATATCCATTCAAAATATACAAAAAAAAAAGGTTATTGATTTTTTTTGTAAAGGATAACTCTACATTTTTGCGTATTTTTTTTATCCTGTTTCCTTTAAGTAGTATTCTTGGAGAGTGAAAAAAACTACTATATAAAGTAAATCTGAAAGGCATGTTCAACATCAACCAGTAATGAATCTCTCGAATAAGAAAGCAAAAATTAACATGGAAATTTACAGAACCCAAATGTTTCTCCAACTGAACACACAAACAAACAGACAAACACACTTGCACAAATATACCTACAATTCGAAGTCCTTCTTTCCTTTTTAAATTTTTTGAAAAAGAAGAAAAAAACTTTTAAGGCTTGTTAAGAGCTATCTTGAAATGCAAAACGATTCCATTGCTTTTCCTTTCGAATTTCTCTTTTATTTTTTTTCTTTATTTTTGAATTTCATTCGTATACCATAAGTGTTGTTGTTTTTTTATTATTTTTACTTATATTTTCTTTTTATTTATAAATTTACTCATAAAACCTCATCACAGAACGAAATGGAAAATCCTTTGTTTTGTAATATGCAAAGGGATTTCCCAATGACAGGCACAGAAAAGTTAAAACACACCAAAAATAACCAAACAGAAAAATAAATAAAAAAAGAAAGAGAAAGAGAACAAAAAAAATTATATGGGCTAAGGCCGGCATGTTAAATAAAATATACATACACAAACAAAAAAAAAAATTATGAAGACGCTCCAAAGGATTTTGTGTATACACAAAAAACATTAGACTCGGGGTCGGTCGTTTCGTTTGGTTGCAGTGGAGGAGGGCTGGGGTTGGTGTATATTGCATGATTAAAGTGAATAACGGATATAAACTGCGAAAAAGGTACCCAAAATGATGGTAAGCCCCCGGTTCTGGTGTATCTTGCATAAGTCGCAAAGATATATTCAAATGAAATAGAGCAAGTTGCCTCCATGTGATGGCCATTGGGGGATTATGCTTCGCAAGTTATGAAAGTGTGTATTGCTAGTCACAACTACATCATCCCCTCCCCTCTTTTTCTTATACACATTCACAATAAGGCTGTTTGGGGGTAAAATTCTGGGTCATATAAACTATACTTATACACACATATTTATAAAAATGTCTGTTTATCGCCATAATCCAGATATTCTGTTTGCAAGCAAAAACACACATTCTGCTGGATTTGCTGACAACATTATGAAGTGCGAAGAATTTTGCTGAATCAAGCAGCAGCAGCAAGCAAATCTCATAAACAAATCGAATGAACACAAAAAGCATCAACATTCATATGGGATTTATGTATTTCATAGCCGGCACACATAGCTTACACACACAATATCATTTACGCCAAACAGAGGCAAAGTAAGACAGGGCTGCATTTGACACACAGATTTTAAGATTTATGTAATCAGTTAAACAAAACGTGAGTTTAATAGTAACTAGGAAAAGCTTAAAGTGTTTAGTGGTCACTAGGTATCCTTGAAAGGTTTTATTCATATTTTTCATAGGATTATGGATCTCCATTAAATGACAACAAGGGTGGAGAGAGAAGCAGAAATTGTAAAGCTTCAAATTAACACGGCAAAAGCATAAATGGTCAGCCTCGGAAGTAACTAATCCATTCAAGTCAACAATTACAAGCCAAGCCAAGCAGTGGAACCCACTTACATGACCAGGTAACGGATCTGGTGGGCCTACATGCACATGGCAACAGGGCAGTCGAAAGGGTATCTGCACGGCTGGGGAAAAGTTTGAAAGAACTGAGATATATTTTAAGAAACCATGCACACCAGCGTGTAAGAGTGGTGGATGTCCCATGTCACTTAAGGGCATCATCATCATCGGCTCGACAACCGGGGTCCGGTTCTGGCCTCTTTCAACAAGTCTCTCCACCTATCCCGGTCTCGAGCCGACGCGACGCCATCCAGTTGCGCAACCCCAAGGTTTCGGGCGTCTACGCCATCTCTCCAGCGCAAACATGGTCTACCACGCTGCCGTCTACCATTGAATGTACCACAAAAGACTTTCCGAGCAGGTTCCTCTTCGATCATACGAGCTAGGTGCCCTGCCCACCGGAGTCTACCGAGCTTAATTTTTGTCACTATGTCTGCTTCAAGGTAGATTGCGTACCGTCTCCGGAATCGTCCTTCCTCACATATGAGGCCAACAATTCTCCGTAAGACTTTTCTCTCAAACGCGGCTAAGAGGTCACAGTGCCTTTTGCTAAGCACCCAAGTCTCGGATCCATACATGAGTACTGGCAGGACCATGGTCCTGTTCAGCAGCAGTTTTGAAGTTATGGTTAGATTTCTGGATTTGAATAGCTTTGACAGACTGTAGGAGGCTCTATTGGATTTAAAAAGCCGCCCGCGTATTTCTTCTTCTATGTTGTTATCGGCTGCTACTGTTGACCCAAGGTATTTAAAGGATTGCACCACTTCAAATTCGTGCTCCGCTACCTTGATTGTTTGACCAACTGTTCTTCTCGCATTCGACGCCACCAGATTTTGTGCCGCCTGCTCAATCTGGATGAAGAAATCGTGCACAGCTTGTTCGGTTCTTCCGATGATGTCGATGTCGTCTGCGTAAGCCAGTATCTGGCTGGACCTGTTGCAGTGCCAGAGTCACGGATTGCTTTCTCCAACGCCAGGTTGAAGAGGATTCAGGCCAAACCATCCCCTTGTCGGAGTCCATTAAAGATGTTGATTGGTCTGGATAGCAATCCGGCTATTTTAACTTGGCTTGTTACGTTGGTCATGGTCAACCTACATAGTCGTGTCAATTTATTTGGGATGCCGAATTCTCTCATGGCTTTTGATCAGTTGTTGATTTGCCTGGAATGAAATCACACTGATAGTGTCCGATGATGGTTTTAGCGTATGGGGTTATCCGGTCTTGTAGGGTAGAGGAGAGTTTCTTATAGGTAGTACTCAACAACGTGATACCTGTATAATTGCTGCACGTTGTGACATCTCCCTTCTTATGTATTTGGCATATGATACCTTGTCGCCAGTCTTCTGGCATTTCTTCATGCTCCCATACGTGCACTATGATATCATGAATTGCTTGACGTAAGGCTGGCCCGCCGCGCCGTGGTATAATGATTCGGCTGGTATGCCATCGGCTCCCTGGGCTTTGTTTTTCTTGAGCCGTCCTATAGCCTTCTCAACGTCTTCTATGCTTGGTGGGGGTAGCATAAGATGTTTATCTTGAAGTAGTGGAGCCTCCACTTCTGCTGTGAGCTGACCATTTAGCAATTCATTAAGGGCATCACCGCGGACCTTTTAAGGTATGAGAACCTTAGAAGAAGATCTTGCAGGTGAATACACAATATAGACTTTCTCAGTGAGGCGTATATACTGTAGACTTCGGTTAACTTCAGCTTCACTTATAGGCGCCCAATATCTTCTTTATATCAGTTCACAGTTTGTTTTCGATGAACACTCGATATCTGAATAAAATACTGCAAGTAAATAATTAGAGTTGACATTAGCTCCATGATCTGCATGATCAAGATGTTGGATACGTGTACTGTGTTTTGCCTCATGTAGCAAATGGATAATTTGATTGCTGATAAAAGTAAGGTATAGGCACTGGGGTCAACATGGTGACATCGAATGCCCGCAATTTATTAACACATAAGTTAAAGCTCCTATAGTACATAGTTGCTGCCTGATACTGGTTTCACTCAATCGCACATGACTAGCTAAACTCGGTACTGCTAAGAAAATAAATAGTAACATATTAAAACCAAATTTTTGCAAATTTTCGTCAGTATACTTTGTTCTGTCCACGAAACCGAAACTTTGCCTCAGATGAAGACTGATTATATGTACTTCCTCGACTGGGCACAGTTTTCATATTTTTTCAAATAACAAAAAAATCATACCATGCGTTCATGTGTGTGTTGGAAAACAGGATCCACTGAATTGTAATGCCAGAATCATGATTCCTTCGCCTAGGATCAAAACTCGTCAATTGCTGCCATTTTGCGGCATTTTCAGCACAACTTACCCCTTAATTTTTATAATATTTGTAAAATTATTACAAAAATGGGTTTAGGGATGCCTTTTGTGTAATACAATCATGGCTTAATAATATCATAAAGGCAAATTCACTGCGTAGTAACGTAATTTGATCGAACTTTCTTAGAATTCTTTAATAATTTGGTGTTGTTGGCATACCGGTAAGTATCTTATCATCAATGAGAGACTAGAGACTCGCAGTAACAGTTTTAATGTTTATACCCCTTATCGATTCTAAAGAGGAAGACTGCAAAGTTTTAAAGTTTTAAAGTTTTGAACGCGACATTTTCAGAAATAGATAAAAAGTAAAAGAAAAACGATTTTTTCAGCTTTTAATAATTTTGAACTAAGCCCCTAGTTTAAGAAAAAGGATGTTTAAGTCAAATAAATTTTGTACATATTCAGCCAGGAAATGTCTTCGTGAAGCGAGTTTTTAAAAAAATATTACTTTTCAAAAATTGCTAATTTCGTCGGAGTCAAATATATTTTTTAAGTGGTTTGGGCATGGGCCCTTTAATTTTCGAGCCTCGAAGGTGCGCCCGCTGCTCTATTGACTCTATTTGCCATTAACAAATGAAGATGGAAAACAGTCCACGAAATAATTCGATACAAAAATTTAATTTAAAGCTAAAATGAATTTCTTTTCCATATTTTTCTGAAAGAAAATTCAACTTTACGGTTCTGGCTCTAAGATAGCAAATTTAAGTTTTTTTGTCCTACATATAATTTTTTAAAATTATGTACGACTAGAATTTTCTGAATTTAAATCTGGTTTCAGAAAAAATCTATCTCGTAAATTTTTTTTAAATTTATTTTAATACTTGATTTTTTGATTCTTTAATGTATAGTCACATTTTAAACCGTAATTTAAAAAAATCACCATAATTTTCAAAAATGCGTAGTTTTTGGGATGTACACTGCAACTAATTTCTATACTCTTGATACTGGCCAAGTTAATTATGGTGCAAAGAAGGCAGTAATCAGAAAAAATCCAATAAAAAAGGATATTTTGTGCTTTCAAAAGGACTGATTTTTATGGATTTTTCAACATATGTTTTGAAGAATCTAGAAGTCATACAAAAAATTGGCAACGACATAAATTTGGTAATTTTGTCTTACATAATTTGTTCTACATTAACGGTTTTAGCTCAAAATGTTTATATTTTGGACTACACACCAAAAACAATTTAAAAAAAAAACAATTTTTTGTAAGTTTTTCAATGATTTCTCATTTTTTCCGTGATAAATTTTGTTGGGTAACTTCAGATTCATACTCAACATCCCAAAAAAACATAAAACTAGCTATAAAAAGTATTACTTCAGAACTTTCTACCTCTAAAAATGCTTGAATTGGACTACAGAGAGTATTTCTCGAAAACACACTAAAGCAGATGATGTTTCTAGATTTTAAGTAACGTGTTTCATTCAATTTAAATCTCAGAGCTTTTGGGTGTGTTTTTTTGTACGCCCGGGCTAAGTTGGACGAAAAAAACGCCTCGGGGCTTAACGAAAACACTTGGCAGCATTGCAAATGAAATGACATAAAAATATACAAAAAATAAATAACAACAATCTTTTTCTGACTTGTTGAATTGTTTGCATTTTGTGTTTTAATAAATTCAATAACATATTTATAAAGACATTTCAGAGCATTTAAATGCACACACTTTAAAATTTAAATGAAATATTTGTAAGAGTTAAGAAAAATAAACAATTTAATTCTTTTTTTAACACCAAACGCCATCTGTGTGTTTTTATATTCATGCAATTAATCGATAATTTTGGTGTTTTCAAACAATTTATTGATGATTTAACAGAAAATGAGTTGGTAGCATAGATTTTAACCCCTTCAAAGAGTTTAGCCCCGAGAATTCTCCGGGCTTAGTTCCTTAGCCCGACGGGCTAAGTTGTTGTTGTATTTAACATGTAAAGTGCTTAGCCCCCAGAGCGTTTTTTTTTGTTCAATTTAGCCCGAGTGTACAAAAAAAATACACCTTTTATTTAAACAAAAATAAAGCATGTTCTATAATATTCTTAAAGGACCCTAGCAGTTCCTTATTAAATTTTATATATGAAAATCATTTCGGGGGGGGGGGGGCTTCAGCCCCTCAAGCCTGCTTGAATATTGGTCTAGACTCTGGCTCAAATTTTGCAAGAATCACACAATTTTTTTATTTCTTATTTAATTTGATGTTATCCAAAAAGGACCTTAAAGGCTGCTAGTAGATACAAGGTAATGAATTTTAAATTAAAAAAAAAGTTATTTCCACTTCTGACACTGTGTTTTTTCATCTTTTAGATTAAAATGCCTTAGAAATAAATTTAAAAACAATTATTAAACATTTTTTTAACCATTTATCTTAACCCCACAAAGCATGCCCTTCCAAAAAAAAAAACGTTTCAACTGGCTTTGTGGTTATAATACCCGATTCCTCGATTCTCTTCAGAAAAGTTTTCAATATCAAATAGAAAAAAAAAAAAAAATAGAAGGATCATTCCAAGTTGGTTACCATATTGCTTTTAACTAAACAAATATAAATATTTACAAGATTCCTTTCCTTCAATCGAATAGATACAAAAATTTAACTAAAATTGAGACGTCATTTGAATTTTTCAAAAAAAAAAAAAAGAAAAGAAGGAAAATAAAAATACATAGTTGATCCCATGCAAGGATGAAAAGAAAAACTACAACCAAGGAGATTTTTCCTTCCGCCAAATTCAACTTCTACTTAAACTGACTCTATTCTTCCTTGTTCCCTCCCTCTCGCTCTCATCATCTCCATGGTACCTTCATGGTTTGTTTCTTGTGTACGTGTACACAGTGGTTAATAAATAAAAATGAGGTCTCGAGTTGCACAAATGCTACTACAGCTAGCTACAGGAGAGAAAAAAATATAAAATTCAAGATATCCTCGAGCGCCATAAAGCCAGCAGATATAAAAATTGCATTTTCAACGCCATTCTATGTGTGGAATGTGGAATAATTAGGGTGACCAGTTGACCTTTTTTAAAACTTGCAAAGCAAGAAAATTTAAATTGAAAGATTTTTGACTAAAATTTCTTCCTTCATAACAGTGTTTCCTAATAGACCACCAGTGTTACTAATGCATTTTATAATGATCCTTAAATAAAGTGGCAGGTTCTAGAAAGCCTTTAGCTATAGAACAAAGAATCAATTTGAATTAACTTAATTTTCTTATTAAAGAATACGGTCACCTTATCCGTGTGTCAAATATCCAGCAAACGAGAAGAAGATCCCATCTTTTTGGGTGGCAAAATGTTTGTCATTTTTAGGTGCAAGCGGAAGGCAGAAAACACAAAAGCAACCATCACCGCTGCACAAGTGTGTCAGGTGATAATCTAAAAGTTCTGGTGCATAAAATTTACTATCCCAGCGATGCGAGGATAATGGGGATACTTTTTGCAAAAAAAAAAAAGTTTAAAGGAGCAGGAATAAGAGATACACAAATATAAAAAAGATGTTGCAAGTTTGTCTATGCTCTCTCTCTCTCTCTCTTTGCGTTGTTGGCTACGATGTGATAAAGAGATTTCCATAAGTTTACTTTTCCGATGATGTTGCATTTTTATATTCCAAGTAATATTCAATTTTTTTTTTTTTTTTATTTTTTTCCTTTATCGGTTGATGTGGTTGTAAAATTTAGTTGAGTTATAAAGTTTAAGTAGTTTTGCCGCAACATTAACATAATATCATGGTGCGTAAAGTGTTTTAACCTTAAACAATGAATATAAATAAAAATTAAAACAAAAAATTGTAGTTTATGGAAAATGTATGCACTGCGTTGAGAATTAAACATGGAACAGGGATATCTATGGAAGTTTTATCAGCTGGCCAGGAATGGTAATATATCTAGATTCAAGCAGGAGACAGGTCATGGCTTTGGTTTGGATTAAATTCACTATCGTAAATTTATTTAAAGGGAGTTTTTTTTACTCTTTGATATGGACATACAGTTTAAAATTAAATGGTAAAAAGTTTGGACAGTATCTTACTTTGGTATATAGCAAATTACTTAATTTTTTGGGACGGTATTTTCAAGAATATTCAATGATAGAGAATAGCATAAATGACATAAATTTTAAAACATTAATTATTATTATTTGCACTGGTCTCATTTCATTCGTTAGCAATAATACAAGTGAAAAAGAAACGTCACGGCTAATACTTTTATTACTTATGACAGGTTCTATTATGGCAAGTGTATTCGGACAAAAAAAAAAAAAATAGCAAAACAACATGACATTAAAGATGATAAATAATCCTAATAAAAAGATGGTTTCACAGCCTCAACAAAACAACAAAGATGTTGTTGTACACTTTCTAATCCAAATATTTATAAAACTATTTTAGCAGTAGGTACCTGTCACGATACCATTTTTGTATTTTTTGTTTCCTCCTTGATGAAATTTTTCAATTTTTTTTTTATAAAAATACCGTTTTTACTTGCTCTATAGGGCAAGTATTGGTTTCGTGTCAAAAAAAAAATTGAGGTTATAATCAAAGTCAACATTACGATGATGGAGAAGTCCAAAAAAGTGTTTTTCGTCATGCCATCCGTCGGTTTGTACGTCTGTTCGTCTCTTCGTTTGTTCGTCTGTTCGTCTGTTCGTTTGTTCGTCAGTTCGTCTGTTCGTCTGTTCGTCTGTTCGTTTGTGCGTCTGTGCGTCCATCTGTATACAGAGCCACAGCCTAAACTGGTTGACGGATTTGCATGAAATTTGGTACAGATTACTTTTTTGTAATTTCCGATATTAATTTTTTTTTTGTTTTTGAATATCTCGATTAGAACGAATACCTCCTATATAACAGTTTTGAGTTATTGGATTTTTCTCAAAAACGTCTTTAGCGTTTTCGATTAAATTTGGTGTACGTTATGTGATAAGTGATTGTAACAATACTGCAGTTTTGGTTTTTCTCAAAAAATTCGAGTAACCGAAATATGATGATCACGCTTTTTGCGAAAATCAACATATTATTTTTAGTTCTCTCCTCATACATTTTTACTTCCTCAACCGATTTTGTTCATAACTTGTCAACAGGTTCTTGTTATTATTTCGAAAAATTGTTAATAAAGAACTAAACCAAAATATATTTTTTTCATTTTCCTTTTTTTTTCAACACATAATATTATACGAAAAACTTAATTGTTCAATGACTAATTTACTTTGAACTACAAGAGCGATCGAGTGTGAGATCCATTCGTGCATTTTATTATTTTATTTTTTTTGAAAATAAATTTTGTTTTTAGATTTAAAACAAAAGAAACAGCTTAATTCGCATTTAAATCAATTATGGAACTTGACAGGAGAGGAAGAGGTAAAGTAGTTCTTCGTACCGGTAACATAGTTAACCGGCAAGCTTCATAATTGCTTTAAATGCGAATGCGTGTTCTGCAAATCAAGCTGACTCCCCGGAAGTAAAATATTGCGAATTCCATAATATGCATGAATATGTCAAAAAATGGCGTACAAGTTTTTTTTTGAAAATCGTTTTTTAATATAAAACATAGTATTTCCAATTCGTCTTTATAGAAGAAATAAAGCAGAATACTTTGCTTATAGGCGCTTTGCGAAGAAAGCATGAAATTTTCATCGTTGGTGGTGGTACTCCATATAAAAGTGATTTTGAGATATTGGGCCACTATGGATCTCATCTGGGAGGGAATATACAAGAGTTTTTCTGTATTGCACATGTTATTTTGAATTTCAAAGTATAAGATATGAAACTTCCGTACTTTTATGATACACGATTTGGGGTATTTTTTAAAGACTAATCGAAAAAAAAAACAATGTGATCGGACCATCACGGAAAAAGTTATTGGCCTTTATGTGATTATTCTTTTATTTTAAGAACAATAGTCAGAATATTAGAGATTACTCTTGATAATAAGTGGTAGACCAAGAAAATTTGGTATGTACATTTCATACGATATGCAAAAATTTTTGAAATATATGCATCAAAAAATTATTGGCTAAAGGGTGTTTTTTTCTAAGTTTTTTTCTAAATCCTTCACCCCCAAAAAATTTGTTTTGGATTTTTGGGGGTGAAGGAGTTGGAGCAGAAATTTGAAACGCACTTTTTCGAAGAGCAACAAATTCAAGCTAAAGGCTCAGTCACTTTTCTTCCAAAAACCTTTCTATGACAAACTTCACCTTTTCAAGGTCAAATCGTGGAGCAACAAATTCGAGACTGGGGTAACATGTGAGCAACAAATTAACAACAAATTCCTGCATACTTGTATTTTTGAAATTTTGTGTTTTAGATGATGGTGGTGCTAACTTCACGTGAAGTTAGCACCGCCATTGTTTTGGGGGGTTAGGGGAGAAATAACAAATTCGGGAATGGTGTTATTCACGAGCAACAAATCAGCAACAAATTCCTACATACTTAGATTTTTGAAATTTCGAGTTTTAAGTGTAGTTCTTAGAAGTGCCCATAGAGGTAGCTGAGTGAAATACGTTCCACAAGATCCACAATGCGTTTTGGCCATGAAGGAGTTGGGCTAAAAATTTCATATGCACTTTTTTGAGAAGGTGAGGAGTAGCCCTTGAATTGGTGTTAATCTTTTCTATGAAACTGTTAAAGTGCATTTCAAGGTCAAAACGTGGAGCAACGAATTCAAGATTGGGGTAACAAATTAGCAACAAATTAGCAACAAGTTCCTGCATACTCAGATTTTCGATTTTTTGTTATGGCGGTGCTAACTGCACTCACCTTTTTATTCCAAAGGAGAGAAAAACAGTTCATTCAAATTTATATTTTGAAGCATCGAATTGAGGTAACTTAGCAAAGGGTTGTGGTCAAAATCCCGAAAGCCAAAATCTAGAAAACCGATAATAACGGAAATCTAAAATCCAGAAAACCAAACTAGCCTAAGTCCAAGAGTCTCAAAATCGGGATTTTCATTTTAGCATAACACCAGTTGTATTCCCCGCGTCCCAGTGTCCAGACGGTCTTCCAAACTGCAATCTTTTTTTCAGTATGTTAAGAAGAAAATAAATATTTCCATTGGAGTAGAACCAATTTAATAATTTCAAATTGCACTCCTGCTAAACTTAGTATTTGTAACATAGGTTAGTTCTGCATTGTAACGATGAATTGTGAAATTTATGATAAAAGAATGAAATTTATGGCATTGTTAGTGAATTATGCAAACATCATTTTAAGATATTGGGCCATATTTATGAAAATGTCATGATTGTAGAGTTTTCTTTTTGCGATATAGAGGGACCGTTCTAGCAAAGGCAGAAAAAACAATTGCCAGTAAAAAAATAAATCAATAAAAAAAATACGTATACGCCATAGTGTACAACATTTACATGTTAAGTTTTTACTTCTATGGCTTCCTTTATTAGTCTTCGTTGGGTTCGTAATGCAGGCCAAAAATCCCAATAAAAACGTCTTGGACCCTTTAAATAAGTAATTAAAAAGTCTACGACACTTGGATCTTCTATTTAAGGTGATGTTGGATACAATTTATCTTGGCCGCTGATTAAATACCCTATAAATACAGGATAGCTTCAACTTATAGTGCGTACAAAAGTCTGATTTTCACTTTCCTAAAAAATCAGGCAACCTTTCTGAGAAGTGAAAATGACCTTTATTCATTCGAAACTCGCTTAATCTCAAAATGAGTATGTTTGAGCTTGTCAGTATTTTTTTTTAACCCTTGTTCATTCATACAGACCCTGTTTCTATAGACAGGGGATTAAAGTAGCAATCTTTTTTGTTATATCTACCAACGTAATAACCTGCCATCCATATGTAAGCCTTAGTTCACTCAACCTTTCTGATTGGAAGTAATTGCTTATTCTGTTCAATACTTTGTGCAAAAACATTTTCCATCAAATTGCATACCAATCATCATCACGTGCATATGTGTGCGGCCCAGAGAGTGCCAGTGTCCCATGACATGACATAAAAACAGCGAGGTAATTTCCTTGCCAAATTCATCGTATCGTATCTACCTAAGCGAACATAAACAAACAAAAAAATCCGCACATACTCATAAACTAAACAACAACAACAACAAAACAAAATATAACAAAATTTCACATTGAAAAGGCCCATGGAGGCTTAACAATCCAGAAAATTTGCAAATATTTCCCCAGGAAATTGACTGAAGTTGATTTTGCGGTGATGTTTAGAGAGCAAGAGCATCAGCATCCGCTTCAAGGACAACACCATGGTTTACAAAAACACTACAAAAAAAAAAAAAAAAACCCCACAAGGGGGAACCCTGCGTTTATTGCCAGCCACGTAAATTCTCAGTTCGCCTCACAATAGAGCGATAGTTACCTCACTCATTTTGTGTATTTGAATAAAAGCCACCCAATAGAAAACCCGATGATGCGCATCCTTACAACGTTAAATGTCGAAGGTTAAAGTCCTTGTCAGTCAGTGTGTCGTCTTTATCGTCGTCATCGCTGTCGTATGTGTTGTCATGTTGGTTTTTTTTTCACACAGTCTAGCTTAACGAGCTAACGACAGCACAAGAAATACCAAACAAAATGACAAAAAAAAAAAAAAAAACACTACAGATGATAAATTGTGTTGCGAAAAGTAAATGTATCGAAAAATCCCCACATGAAAGAAAAGAGAACCAGGACGACAGGATTCAGATTCAGGACATACAAGAAATGTTCTTGGTGTTTGCGTAGCATTTCGTACAACATGTACAGTTGCATAGAATTTACTGCGAGTAACTATCCTGAATCTATGCTATATGTGATGGTATATCGAGAATCAGAAAACGTGAGACTAACTGTGAAATGTTCCAATGCATGTGTATGCGTTTTTTTTGCGATCAAATAGAGGATAATTGGAATGCGACAGCGACACGTATTCATGTCGTCTGGCATAGTTCCATTTTTTTGAATTCATTTTTATTCATATCTCCATCTCCAGGACTTGCTATAGGGGGTGCAGTTATATTGTGTTGATGTCGTTTTATGATTAGATAAATTTTCAAAACCAACATTTAAACAACAAAACTAGAACTGGATGTGATTCTATTTTTGCAAAACATTTGGCTCAAAAAAAATGTTGTTTGTTGTTTTTTTGTATAAACTGTGCGATGATTTCAAAGCTGTCTTCCAGAATTTCATTAGAACTTCAAATGAAATTTTATGACAATTTTGGAAAAGTGATACATTTCAAGCCATCATGCATTCTCATCTCATAACATGCATAAACAATGATAAATTAAATCAACCCCAATCGTATTCCATCAACATAGTCTGTTTTTAAAAATGACGCTCTTAACTACTCAATGTCTTATAGTTCACAAATTACAAATTTCTTAATTGTTTTGACCTCCAAACTTAGTATTCCATTTAATTTCAAATAAGAAAATTTTAGAAAAAAAAAATTGATTGATTTTCTAATCGTTTTTAAAAACATAACTTCTTATAAATATAAAAATACTAAAGCCTTTCTTAAAAGCAAAGATATTTTGCCATTTTCAAGAAAATTACATGGGCATCTAAAAATAAAATTAAAAAAAAATTATCAACACGTTTTCGAATCGATTTTTCAAATAAAAATTTTGAAATTGTTTTTTTTTAAATGAAAAAAAAAACGTTTTTGGAAAATTTTGATTTAAGATATTTTGAAAATTGCTAAGAAATTTTTGTGTAAAAATTTTCATTGAAATTCATTCAGTCGTTTTCGAGAAAATCGGAAAAAAACGGAAAATGGATATATAATATATAATTTCATGTCTTTATTGAATAACCGAAAACCTCTACATATCTAACAAGTTTGAAAAAAATTCGCTTGAGCGACTGAGGCTGCAGCTTGAGATAAATAAATCGTAATGTCATATTTGATTGTTATCTCGAGTTAAATTTTTTTTTACGAGCACTAAACTTGCGTGTCAAAAAAAATTTTCGAGATTTTAATCAAAACCAACATTACGATCATGGAGAAGACTAAAAAAGTGGTTTTTGTCATACCGTCCGTCGGTCTGTGCATCTGTGCGTCTATGCGTCTGTGCGTCCATCTGTACACTTCTGCACTGCCCAAACGCGTGGACGGATTTTCAAATTTGGTACAGATGATTTTTACGTAATTTCGAAAGTTGTTTTTTTTTTTTTTTGAATATCTCATCTACCTTCCATACAACATTTTTGATTTATTCGAGTTTTCTCGAAAACGGCTCTAACGATTTTGATTAAACTTTTTGATATGATTTCTTCTATAACGATAGATTTTTAGAACTTTTTTCAACGAAATTTATCGAGCCGTTTTTTTTTTTTAATTTTTTAAACGATTTTTAATATTTTTGTTTCTCTCTTAACGGAACGATTGAAATAAAATAATTTTCCAAAAAGGTGGAAAAATCATGTTTTTGTACACTTTAAGCGGCTGTTACTCGATGGTTTGTGGTCCGATTTACACAAACAATATATCGTTAGAAAGAGAAAAACAATATCTTTTCAAAAAATTCAAAAATTAGAATTACCATTATTGATAGTTATGCTAAAATATAAAATTATAGCAAAAAAACATGTATTTTGCTGATACTTCGAGAACGCTTCTTTGGAAAAATAAATGAATGTCATTTTCTTGCTCAGCGACCGAAAATGAATTTAAAAAGTAATTTTTTGTGCAGGTACTCACTATGAACCGAAAATTTGTAAACTAGTATTATTTATCAACATCTAAAAATTAAATTTTGAAAAATAGAAGTTTTTCTTCTATTTTACGTTTTTTTTTCTCTGGGTGTTAAGACTGCTTTCTTTGAAAACCTTAAATTTATAAAAAAAATAATTAGAATAAAAAATATTGTTCTAGACATTATTTTAAAATTTTCTAACCTTTGGGCTTTTTATTTCAAAATTTAGAACTCACTAAATGATTTTTTTAATTTTTCCATACCTTTGTATGGAAAATTCAGCTCCATTTTAATAGATTTAAATGAGTAAAGAAGGAAATTTGAGCGGAAATCTTGATCTTTATATTCAAATGCATATAAGAAATGTATTGAAACTTAACGGATTTAATTAAAAAAAAAATTTAATCAATTTTCAATATTTTTTCACGATTTGTTTTTATTTTTTTTTTTTTTTTCATTTTTCGTAAAGCATTATAAGCGTACAGCAAAAACAAATGTTGTAGAAAACCTATTTTTCTTTCTTTAATTTCCCAAACACATTAGGTGCGTTCTAAATATTAAAATAAAATAAAATTTGGTTAGAAATTTGTATTTATTGTCTAGAAATATATTCCGAGTGTTATCTTAGAATCCTACAAATTATTTGTCAGTTAAACTTTATACTGTGTTGATGCAATTGACCTGATAGTTCTGCTAAGTATCACGATTCATTTCAAATTTGACTACTGCAACGCTTTCGCTGACAAATACATCTTCTGACAGGTCATTTCAAGTCATTCATTTCAGACTTGAATGACTGATTGTGATGTCTGAAATGATAAATCAACTGAGTGGTTTCACCTGTATGTACTGTACATTGTACACCTTTAGAAAAATTGCTTTTGGTTCAATATAGATATTAAACGATTTGCAAAAGTCAACCCTAGAAAGAGATTAAAGCTATTTCAGTTTAGATCTTAATATTCATACATTCCTTACATTGCACTTTTTTTTCTTAAGTTGCTTTGATACTCCTCCTAAATTTTCGACACACACCACATCAATGCAAAACGGAAGATATTATCGAATCTCAAAGCAAATTTACAAAATATTTTTAATGCAAGTTACCCTGTTTATCTAGAATTCCAAAAATCTGAAAGTAATATTATTTCTGTTAACTGCAAACGCATGCATTTAAACAACAAATCACTCAATGCAGTAATTGATTTTGAATCAAAACAGACCCCAAATTGACAACCCTCAATTAAATGCAAAATAAAAACACTGACTGTTGAAAAACCAGTTGGTAAATTTAAGCTCCAATTTCAAACTTCAACACTCATAAAATATTTCGAAAGAGAATTTCAAACAGATCTTTTGAGACATTTAGTGAATTACCAAAACAACAAAATAAAACACATTCTGGCAATGAATTCCTGGGATAAAGGATAAACTAACATCCAAATTCGTATGATAAACAATTATGCAAATTTTTCCTAAGACTTCGTTTCTTGTTTTAGAACTAATTCTATGTATGAAACACCATCAGGTATCAGAATTAAGAAGTACACATACTCTTATAGGTACTCGTACACAAACACATTAATACCATCAAATGAGACTTCCTTCTTCCATCCAACTGAAACTGCTGTAAGAATTATTCAAAATTCTCTCAGTCAGAACATCCGTTAGGCCTTATGCTTTGCACTTCCGTGCACGTTCCTTGATTATTTGTCTTTGATTGTGTATCGGTGTGCATGCACTGAGAACACTGACGTTGTTAAACGTAACTGCACAACCCAAAGGCATCCTTCGATTGAAAGTCCTTTGCCTTCCATGCACCGCACCGCACCGCACCGCACCGCAACAAAAACAACCCACAAGAAATAACTATTCACATTCCTGTTCATATTCTCTTGTTCTCTGTCTCTGTTTCACTTGTACACAAAGGCATTCTTCATTTCTACCGAACAAGCAATTCCTTTCGAATTCACTGAATAAATTTGCAATCTTCATCTAAATCCCAAAAACCCAGACCCACAGACTCTGCACTCTGGAATAATAAATAATAAAAAAAAAGAAGAGAAGAAGAAACAAAAAAAAGTGTAAAGAGACAAAATTACTAAAATCGATATTGCCAGACGTGACATCAAATATTGACCACTTCCTGCTGCCACCCATAGCCACACACACGCCCACACTCGGATCCACCTTCTTTCATTTGACTAATTGTCCCCCCAAAAGCCAATTAATATGCACACATGAATCGAAGAGTAAAAGAAAACCAAACAAAAAAAAAAAATAAAACAAAAAGAAAATCGAATAAATCGACGGAAATAACTCGGCAAAGAACTCAATTTGGGCTTCAAAAACAAATTCGATACCCAATTTTCTGCATACAGACTAATGGGCGTGGCATTTCGACTTCCAGCGTACAAACAGCACTAGAACATTCTTGTTTTAATTTTTCATCCTTTTTGTTTTTTTGTTCTTCTGTCCAACCGTCAAAAAAAAAAACCCAAGCTTTTCAAGGGAATTCCGAAAGACAGAAACGAAAAAAAACCACACACAATATTGGAACATTCTAGCAGCTAGCACTCTCATGCACTCAATACTTCCGAACCAAATTCTAAAACTTACGGGTTCGGGTAGTTTAAGGCATCCATTTAGCAAGCTCGCCAAACTTTATTCCTTAAACCAAGCAGCCTCATGTGCGGTGATGGTAGTTTTGCCTTCGTTTTCTCTTTGGTGTTGGATGGGTTTTCGTTATAACATTAAATTGGTAGCGAGGGGTATTTACGATGTACGAATATAAGTCGTGCAGTAGTTGGTTTTATTTTTTTTTTTCAATGGAAGAATGTTTGGAATGCTGCGCTTTCCCTTTTCTTCAAATAACAGGATTCAATTTAGAAATGAGGATTAGATAAAAGACTTTATTCTCACTTCTGTAACTACGGCATTGAACCTAGTTGAATAGAGACAGTTTGTTTATTTACAGGAGCGTATTAGGTTTTTTTTGAAGGCAATAGGCGCAGCAATTTTTGCTCATGAACGAAGAAAGCATTAGTCTCAAATTTAACTCACGTAGGTAGCATGAAACGTTAAGGTACTCTAGTTTCTAAAAAAAATATGAAGCTCGTATGCCAATTAACAGTAGAAACATAGTCACAGAAGACGTTGATAAAAATGCGGTATCGGAAATTAAGTTTTACGATTCAAGAATATTTTTTCTAATATAATTGCCCCTTCAAACTTGCAATCAATTGAAATGTCTATCTAATTGGGAAACTTGTCGGTTTGTTTGTTTGGAAAAATTAACTCTCAACTTCAATGTCTGGTAAGGCCAAACGCTCAGGACCGGGGGTAAGGCTTATTATTTTATGGAAATCCAGTTTCGGTTAATTGTTTTAGATTTCATAGGATGTAGGTAAACCCATTTTCGCCCTCGCATAGTTTTGTCAAGTTTTTCCTTGTCAGTGTTTCTAAATGAAATTCTGCACTTATAGGCATATGTCACTATGTATGCTGGCATATGTCAGAACTAACTGTCAGAACTAATGTACTAATAACACTGGTCAATAAAATTTTAACTTTGTCGTGCCACACGGACTTTTTTGATATTTTTTACTTGGTCCCTTCTAATTGTTGGTCCCTTCTAATTGTCCAGCAGTAATCTGCTAACATATTTGGGCTCCATTTGCTCTGGTTCCGCTTTTTCATATTAGAAATGTCCTAATGGGACCTCTCACCGTACTCGTCGCTGACAGCCCCTAAATTGTCAGGAAAAAAATCCAGGTGCGAGTCTAAAAAATGGATCTTAAGTGACATGTTGCAATAACCCAATGCTTGATATGACAGTAATAGCTGTCTAACTAACTGAGAAAAATAATTTCTGAAGTGTTGATCACGGTTTCGAAAACAACAAATTTTTGTATTATGATGTAGCAAATTCCATTCTTTTAGACGTGATTTTAAAAGTTCTGACTGCTTTTTTGACAAATTTAAATCCCGAACCAAATCATTTAGGTCTCCTTGAGTTATCAAATGTGGCTCGTTTACAATTCCTTCAAACTCAAAGTCATTTTCCTCGTCAACACATTCACCTGAAGTGGACGGTTGTGAATTGTCGTTCTCAACAGACGTAGTTGCAACAGGTATTATTTCTGGCAATTTTTCACAACGAAAGACTGGTCTTCTAGCCGAAGATAAGTTAGGGTAAATAACTGTGTTTATTTTTCTTGTAACTTATACCTTTTATGTCAGTGAGACAAAAATAGCAATCTGAAACGTGATCTCGCTGTTCAGTCTATATCATGGGTACAGAAAACCAAAACTTTGGTGATAACACTCCAACACAAGATTCGTAAAATTTCGACGTTCAAATTCTACGTGTTCAAATTCTTCGACAAATATTTTTATAACGATTTACTTGTAAGTATTTCTGTTAATTTACTGCCGTAGTACTAGTTATGAGTATTACCGTATCACAAGAAACATGAGGCTAATTGACATATGACAACTGTTATTTAATAATGAGGGTACATTGATAAAACAAAATTAGCTATCAAAGTTCGTGTGGCAAAACCAGTGTTGACCAGTGTAATTATTACTATAAGTCTTTCTTCACAGTGATGTCTGTTGTGATGTACTTTTTGCCAAAGGTTGACATAAACTTTTCAAGTCAAAATGACAAGCACTTACGAAAGAAAGTAAGGGACTTTAGTGTTTATTAGACGTTTCCCTTATTAGGATAGAAATAAATTTCATGATTCGGGAATACGTTTTTTTTAGATCTGTTATTTTTAGTTCTATTTAGTTTCTGCTTTCTGAAACAGGGCAGCCTGCGGAGCGCGCGGCGTTACAGGCGATGGTGGGCGTGCTGTTGAAAATATAAGTTCTTTTTATTGGCAATCGAACAGCGTTCGCGTTCAAATAACTTTTGAGGATAATCTGGTTTTCATAAGCACTGATCATTAACTATCAATTAATGGAACTTTTCGTGGCATATAATCGGTTTTCACCGGTACTCTTCACGACTTTCTCCAGCAATCCAATATCTTTCGCTAGTGGCTTAGTGTTTTATTAATTTAACGACCTCTGCCACCAGTAGTCGGAAGTCTTTAAATTCTATTTCGGTCCTCTATTAACTTTACGATTGATGGTCGAAAAAGAAGTGATAGACCTTCTTTGCTGGTTGCTTATTGTTATTTGTATGTATCCTAGTCAGCGCAAGGACATGAGGGCATAACGGAATTATGTCCTACCATCCTAATGGGACATACATAGCCCCTTAATTCAATTATGGACTTATGTCCCACCTGGGACTTTTTATGTCTACCTAATTTTTTTGTATACAACTTGGTACCTAAAAATTTTTGAAGGGCAAAGTACTGTTATTTATAATACCTTCAGCAATGTTCAAAACAAACAACTGAAAACAAAACTGACAATTACCATGTATGCAGGTCCAGGGGCCCTACCCATGACGCAGTATTGCCGAAAGTACTACTATAGTAGTATCTGTTTCTGTACTGCTCTGTAGTACTGTAATCCTCATTCCACATTTGTACCACTATTTTGTTTGTACGGAAGTTAATTAAACATTTTTAGTGTCGCAACGACATCAGCCTTAAGATATATTTCATTTCAAATTTATGAGAGTTAACTTTAGCAAATGGAATCCCTCGAAGGAATCTTTTTAAGGAATTTGTAATAAGTTCAGATGTTTTTGTGATTTTTGTGTGCCAAATATTGTCTTATAAAAAATCTTGTCAAAAATTAACCACAACAACCATTCAATTAAATCCGTAATTCTTGTTTTTTCAGTACGGCAATAGGCTTTATTTAAGCAGGGTGATCGCTATAAGTACAGTGCACTGGCAGTTAGGCTTTCATGCAGAGAAACTCAGTACACCGAGTCGTAGTTGTTAGTAAACAAAGGAAAAAGAGACATTTGTCTAGCCCTATTCACCAGGCCTTTGATACTCCGTTTTTAAGATACCTTTAGCTAAGACTAAGAAACTTCTTTAGTAAAAGAATTTATGATTTACTAGTTTTCCTAAACAATAGAACAGACTGCGGTAGGGGTTTATCTCTTATTTATTCTAGTCCTTCTTAGTAAAGGCTTAGACAACATTTATGAATACGGCCTAATGGATCTAAGATCAAGAAACGGCACTAAGGTAGTAAGCGAGAAACCCTTTTTAATGGGAGACTTGCAATTCAGGGCTTCACTCGGACGAACTTGCTTCGGGCTCTACGATGCTGAATAGGGACCGGAGCTAAGGCAAGCTTAGAAAACTGCTATCTTTAACAATGGATTAAATTCAGCATCCCTACATGTAAACGCTATGGTCGATCTTAGGAAGTATTGTTATGACAGGTGTGAGAGCTAATGAAACCAATCAAAATAACGCTGTTAAAAACTCTATGGACCGTCATACTTTTATTAAAACCTCCAAACCTACCAGAGGATTACGATTAAGACATGAGGATGCACTGTGCTGGCGCAATGTGGCTTAAATACTGTGCTTTCAAGGTTAATGAACAATGTCTACAGATAAGTCACTTTATTTAAAAAATCAACGTTACGTTTCGGGTTTCTACAGACAACATCGATGAGAATTTACAACTTTTTCATTAGCATGGAGGAAGTAACAAACGTAGTGGGACGCTAGATATGGGAAAGCTGTCTACCTTTCTTTATTCAAGCCAAAAATTTGAGGCGCATGATTTAGGTCTTGTTTGTAAAGACGAACAAGCAATGTTTGACGAAGATACAACCACCCAACCACTAGGTTTACTGCTGTACAGCAACATGAGTCTAGTTAAAGAAAAAAACACGGTTTGATAGCTGGGTTGAAAACGGTTAAGATGGCATTAGTCATGCAGAGAACAGATGGATATCGAAGCTTATAATAGCCTTTTACCAGAGGGTTCAGGAAACTAAGGCTGACTTCATCTTCAATGACCCGATCAGGTTGAAGGAAGTTTTCACCGACTTAGTGTAGGAGATTGGACCGGACAAAGAGGAATACTAAGTGAGAGCCAGGAGTACCACGGTTTAGATAGCTGATGGGTAATACAGGGATCCAGCACCTAGATTCTTCAATGCAACTTCAGAGGGTTCAAGAATTCAATACAGACAAAATGTTCGATGGTTGAACGTGATCTTCATCGGCTTGATTACCACGGGCTAGAGATCGAATTGGCCTGGTTGAAGTTCAGAAGCACCTTCAGAAGCTTTGCTCGCCATCAAAAGTAGAAGTTACCAAGTTTTTGATCGTCCATAAGTCACTGATATCGGGTGAAATAATGCTCTAATATTTGTTCCTACACTCTTATTCGAAAAGTAAGGTCCGTATGGTTTTATACGAAAAACTCCAGTCCAGCCCTGACTCTTATTGTTTCCATACTCGACCTCGATCTCTATCGAAACAGATAAAATTTCTACTTAACAAAAAAAAAAACTTCCATTGTGTTTCATTTCATTTGCATGTGTGTGTGTGTGTGTGTGTGTGTTCCTTTGCTAACTGATGGAGCCAGGACGAGGACAAGCAGAAGAGAAACGAAATTGATTACAGTTCATTGGTGCATAAATAGAAAATTGTAGCAGAGCTGGGTGAGGATGTACTACGTAGGTAAGTTTATAAATATATGAACGTTAACGTGAACATGAACGTATTTGAATACGTTCGTGTCGGTTGCTCCTTGCTCATCTCTAAGTCAGCAGCATCCATCGGTCGGATTGCTTCAAACAAAATGAAATGCCATTCTGACAATAAATAGTTCGCTAGATGAATTTTTACTATCAAGTCAGTCGAAAGGACAATGGATGATGATCAAACAAGGACATCTCTTTTCTATCTGTGATGTCTATTGTCTTACAAAATGATTATTTCTAGGTTGTTTTTTTTTTTCTTTTTGTTTTTATCTACTAACTAGTTTTC
The DNA here is from genome assembly GCA_948107695.1 of Meliscaeva auricollis. NCBI lineage: Eukaryota > Metazoa > Arthropoda > Insecta > Diptera > Syrphidae > Meliscaeva > Meliscaeva auricollis. The sequence goes on along the minus strand of OX403616.1, from coordinate 73,731,568 downwards.
TCTGCTCTTCTCTCTGATGACTCTATGGTATTTGTGTTCCTGTGATGTGTGAAGGAGTGTGTTGGTAAAGTATCTATCTATCTTTTCTAATTGACTTGTGTGTAGCCTCTTTTCAAATTCTGACATCGACTTAGGATTAAGCCTACATGTCCTTGATGTCATTATTGATGCTTACCAGGCCATGAAAATCTAGTGATATATTCTCTTTAAAAAAAACAATGCATTTTCAATGATGCGATGAACTTGGATGTAATTTTCGAAATTTCTTGCAAAAGGAGCTTTTGTTTTTGTAGATTTCAATGTATGATGGTCTTTTTTTTCCGAATATGTATAGCTGTGCCATATTATACATACTTATGTGTCTATATTCCTATTCATAATATTTTGTTGACAATTTATTGATGTCTCTGACATTGAATGGTTCTTTATTGCAGTAAATTAAATAGTTTTCAGATATACTCTGAGATGACGGCTCTTGAGGTTTAAACTTCACATTCACGATTCATCATCATCATCGGCTCGACAACCGGGGTCCGGTCCTGGCCGCTTTCAACAAGTTTCTCCACTTATCCCGGTCTCGAGCCGACGCCATCCAGTTGCGCACCCCAAGGCTTCGGGCGTCCTGGTCTACGTCATCTCTCCAGAGCAAGCATGGTCTACCACACTGCCGTCTACCATAGAATGTACCGCAAAATACTTTCCGAGCAGGTTCCTCTTCGCTCATACAAGCTAGGTGCCCTGCCCACCGGAGTCTACCGAGCTTAATTTTTGTCACTATGTCTGCTTCAAGGTAGATTGCGTACAACTCATGATTGTACCGTCTCCGGAACCGTCCTTCCCCACATATGGGGCCAAAAATTCTCCGTAAGACTTTTCTCTCGAACGCGGCTAAGAGGTGACAGTGCCTTTTGCTTAGCACCCAAGTCTCGGATCCATACATGAGTCCTGGCAGGACCATGGTCCTGTACAGCAGCAGTTTTGAAGTTATGGTTAGATTTCTGGATTTGAATAGCTTTGACAGACTGTAGTAGGCTCTGTTGGATTTGAGAAGCCGCCCGCGTATTTCTTTTTCTATGTTGTTATCGCCTGCTACTGTTGACCCAAGTTATGTAAAGGATTGGACCACTTCAAATTCGTGCTTCGCTACCTTGATTGTTTGACCAACTGTTCTTCTCGCATTCGACGCCACCAGATTTTGTGCCGCCTGCTCGATCTGGATGAAGGAATCGTGTACAGTTTTGTTCGGTTCTTCCGATGATGTCGATGTCGTCTGCGTAAGCCAGTATCTGGCTGGACCTGTTGACGATGGTCCCTCTTGTTGCCGTGCCAGAGTCACGGATTGCTTTCTCCAACGCCAGGTTGAAGAGGAGGCAGGCCAAACCATCCCCTTGTCGGAGTCCATTAAAGATGTTGATTGGTCTGGATAGCAATCCGGCTATTTTAACTTGGCTTGTTACGTTGGTAATAGTAAAGTTATAACAGTTTAATAGTTATAATAGTTCCTGACAGTTCCTGACAGTCAATACTACCATAACAAGCTTTGTTTTTAACAGTTATGTTGTTTTGTTGAGGCTCCAAAATAATCGATTAGTTCAGAAGGAATATAGGCCATCATACTGATTCCTTGCGTAGTTTGGAAATGTAACCACTCTAGGTTTGAATTAAGTGAAGGTTCGACAGTTGATAGAAACCGGTAATACTGCCATTACTTAAATAACATTTTGCTTTGTGAAGATTGGAAATTTAAAGCGAAAAATTACCAATTTAATAAGTTTTTTCTTCGAATTTGTCTAGAGTTAACTTTTGTTTTAATAGGAGATAAATTCAAAGAATTTTAAAACTCTTTCAGTTGAGCGTATTCTACAGAATTGGATGAAGGAAAAATTTCTCATCATCAGAGGAGGACCAGAACTGACTATTGTTTTATATTAAGAGGATGCATTTCGGAGAATCAGAGATAACTACAAGAAGTTTTGGTTCTTCTTAAAGCCTTAAAGTTGTCTCGCATTGTTACATGTTTATAATTTGCAGCAGTTTTAGTTTTTCCTCAAACGTGTGGCTTTAGTATAGGATGTGTAAGGTTGATGGTTTGGGTCTGGGGATTATAAGCCCCATATACAGTGCGGTTCACTTAGTTAGAAGCACTACAATTTCATTTTAAAATTTAAATTTTTTTGTAGTATAAGATGGATCTATGGAAAAAAAAAATTACTTAGTGAAAAAGAAAATTAACACTGAATAAAACAAACATAAATTAAGAGCGGTGAAACGTACATAACGGTAGTTGCTCTGCTATTTTCCTAAAACATGCAATAAATCAGCAAAATTTTTGATTCATTTCATTAGACGCACCACTTAATTTGGTTAACTATCATGACCCTGAACTTTGCAGACAATTTAACTTCGAGTCTGATTTTAGAAAAAAGTACGGCAATCCCTTTTGTACCAATGAATGCTCGGTACATTTGTGAGCCAACGGTACCGTTCTCCACTGGTGACTGGTCGAGTCCGATGACCAAACCAGACAATTTTGTTGAATTTCGTTGAATTTTGGATAAAACTCTTTTCAAATTTATGAAGCTTTTATAGCATGTACAGTTATGTGTGCTATATCAAATTAAAGGTAATTTTATCGTGATGCTCAGTAAAGTTGAATCATAATTTTATGAGGCTTATGTTAATAGTAATTAAACACCGCATAAACAAAACTCTTATTACCGTTATATCGGCTCACGGCCTACAGAAAATTGTCAAAGTTTTGTAGTGTAGAATTGATTAAATTATACAAATAGAGTCAAAATTTTCCATACAACCTTGATGTGTCTTTGTTATTAAGCTTTTTTTGAAGTGCGTCTAATCAAATGAACCCTAAAATCCATAACTTCTTGCATGGTTTGGGAAAAAAAAGGCGTACAATTACCGTTATGTGGGTATTATCAAGGTTTAAGTTATGCTTGTTCTATTCAGTATTAATTTATTTTTGAATTGACTTTTTTTCCTCATTAGCTCATCTAATACAAAAATAACTCAAGATCTAAAATGTAATTCCAGTGCGTCTAAGCAAGTGAATCGCACTGTATGTAGATATTAAAAGCACATACACAGTATCTACATTATGATAAGTATCATTAAATCCAATGTTAGAAGTTGCTACATTTTGAAAAGCTACAGTTCTAAATGTCGGAGTGTGCTTCTAACTTATTGAAGAGATGTCTGTCTGCATCAACTGGTTGAAAATAGGTAAACGCATCTACAGTTTTTCGCATCTATCTGCCTCCTTGCAGATACGTAGCAGCCAGTCATAGACAATGGCTGGCGAACGAATTCAATTCAATATTAAGAGTTGTTTCCCAATTTTAAGGCAGAGGCAGGTGGTCCCATCATAGGAACTTACTGAATGTGGTGTTTAGCGCAGAAGTGGTATCCGTTTCGGTGTGCAGACATAAGGCATTTTCTAAATTATAAACTGCTTCCGCTGGAAAATACGTTTTCGTTTTTTTATTTCATCAACGTCACAGTCCTATGTTCCTAGGCGTTTGCCTTTTGTTGAAGAGGAGAGTATATTCTTCTTTTTATAACGTCCGTCGTTGTCCTTTATGTCATTGAGAAAAAAGGATTCCTGACGAATATAGTTCTCAGGTGAGATAAAGTGCTGGGCCAGAGCCATTTTCAATAGGAAGTAAGAAGAGTTTTCATTTTTTTTTTCTTGTGGATTTCTTTCTTTCTCGGATTATATAATTTTATATTTTGTTTGTATGGAGATGGTCTTATTTATTGGGTTATCATATTGGAAACATTTGTAAAATAAACCCTTTTTTTTAGAATTTACTTTTAATGCTTTTAAACGAAATTTCATATTAATTCTTTTTCATATTCTTTTTTAAATAAACAATTTTCGAAAATAACCTAAAAAATACTTTCTGAAAATTAGTACCAAATTGTATTAAATTTATTTAATAAAAATAAACAGGGGTGTTGATAGTTTAACAGAAATATATTAACGCGGTACTACGATAACATTATATTTATTTTGTGAAGTAAATCAAGTAATTTAAAAGCTTTTAGCACCCATTTAATTTTGAATTACCTCAAAAACAAGGAAAAATAAAGAACTTTCAATAGGTCTACGAAAATGTTGTTCCAGGTCACTGATGTGAATTCAGTTGATCCTTTTTTACTTGCATACCTACTACTTTTAACCTTTATTAGCTCAGGATAAAAGTCAAACCAGTTCAATTTCATCAACATTTAAGGCTGGAGGAGCTTGGTTACCAGGGTAGTTGTCCGAAAATTTGGCTTTTTAACCTCGTTTTTATCCAATAGCTCTGTGATTCGGTGCGCTTTTTGGCTAGAAAATGATTTTCGACGTTGAAAATGAATAATTATCTTTTAAAAATCCAGTAAAATTTCTTCAAATCTGAGAAATAGAAGTGTTTCTTTGTCGCTCACTAAAAGTTGCATTGTAATAATACCAAAGAAGTACAAGAAATGATGAGTTAGGAATGTGCTATTAGTTAGGCTATTCAAGTGCTTTACATAGAGGAAGGTTGTCGGATGAATTCGAAGTCCAATGTGGAGTCAGACAGGGTTGCATACTGTTGCCAATACTTTTCATGTTAGTGATAAGTGATGTGCTGCGTGCAGCCCTGTTAAACGGAAATGGTGGAATTCAATGGAGTCTGACATCCCAACTAAAACATCTGGACTACGCGGACGACGTATGCTTACTCTCTTATAGGATCATGGGTCTCCATCAAATGACAACAAGGGTGGAGGGAGAAGCAGAAATCGTGGGGCTGAAAATTAACACGGCAAAAACAAAAATGATCAGCCTTGGAAGTAACTCATCCGTTCAAGTCAATATTTCTGGACAACCGGTAGAGAAAGTAGAAGACTTTCAATAACTTGGGAGTTTTGTCCGGAACCGAACAAGATGTCGACAGCCGTATCAAAAAGGCAAAGGCTGCTTTCGAAATGCTGTCCAAAATATGGAGAAACAACGCTATAAGCTTAAAGACCAAGCTGAGACTGTTCCGCTTCAATGTTGATTCCGTGCTTCTGTATGGGTGAAGCACTTGGAAAATCTTAACAACTGTCACAAGCAAGCTGCAATCGTTCGTGAATAGGTGTCTACGAAACATCTTAAGGATTTTTTGGCAAAACCGTATTTCCAATGAAGAACTTTATAGAAGAACGGGTCAAGAATCCATTGACAGTACTATTCGCAGAAATAAGTGGCAGTGGATTGGTCATACGCTTCGAAAAGGCAACGATTGCATTGCTGGCCAAGCGATGCAATGGAACCCACTCACACAGGCAGGTAGAGGGTCGGGTGGGCCGAAAAGCACATGGCGCAGGACAGTCGAAAGTAAATCTGCACAGCTGGGGAAGATTTGGGGAGATCTACATTATATTTCCAGAAACCGTACACGATGGCGCGTAGGAGTAGTGGTGGCCCTATGCTTTTTAAGGGGATCACAACGGACTTTTTAAGGTCTGAGGACCTAAGTAAGTAGTAATTATTCAAGTGTTACGACTGTATGTATAAAAAATTTATTTAACTTTGTGGCATGAATGTGACTTAAGGATACAAACAAAATTAATAAATATAAAAAGACCTAATCAATTGCAATAGAGAACCCAGAGTGTATTTTATTTTTTAAGAGAAGAATTTTAAATTCACTTCTTTTAAAGTAAAATAATTCCATAAAATAATTAAAGCAAAGTCTGTACTTAGGACAAATTTCATTGAATATTTGAATCTATATGTTTTAATTTATCTCTATAAATTTAATATCTCTGTGATATATTTCGCACTACTATCCTCATGTATAAGGATAAGCATAAGCAGAGTATGATTAATTCAGTTGCACAACAACCAAATGTTGCAATTTCTAATTCATTTAAAATTCTAACAAACATTTCTCTGGAATGCATTCTTAATCAACAAATCTCATACAAAGTTCAAATTATGACAATCATATTCCTTCTAAAATATTATAAACTCAAATTAATTGGAGTTTTAAAAAAAAAACCAACTACCTCCTGTTTGATTAAAAATGTTCTGAGTATCAATAAATCTAGACTATTGATGTTTTTGGTTGATTTTTTGTTAAAGATTTCAATAAAAATTCAATTTTTGTTTTGCTTTAAAAGCCTACGTGTTTAAAATAAATTGTATTTCACATTCAATGTTAGCATTTCTTATAAAATAAAAATTGCGATTCAGTCGTGCATATCATTTTTGTTGTGAAATCATTGTTAAAAGTTAATGTATTCCATTTCTATCAACAAAAGAAAAATAAAAAAAACATGTAAATCGAAAAACAAACTTGAAGAATTTCCATTACAAAACTTGGCTAATTAACAATTCGTTAACAAAAGAACGAAAAAAAAAAAAATTTATATAACAAAATTTAAGTTTTATCGCTTCTGTTTGAGTTTTCTACATTTCATTTTTGTTGTTTTTGTATTTGTAAAATTGAACAAGAACATCCCGTTGCCATTGTTCGTAATTATTTTAAATTCCTTTTTCATTCATTTAGCAATTTTAAAAATGAAAATTAACTGCTCTTGTTTGCATCCCTTTTTTCCGGTTAGCCAAGTCCAATACGGATAAAATAAATTGAAAAATTATAAAAAAAACACACACACACACACACACAATGCATTTCAATTTATTTATTGGTCCTGAATTCAATACCATACTTTACTTATCCACATAACTTTTCTATCAAATAAAGAGGATGGGGCGAGAAGTGTTGTGTAGTTGCTGTGGCGCAGTGTATAAATATTATAACGCACATTGAGTTTATTTATTATTTACTGATGCAATTGCAAAACGGATTACGTGTGATGTTGTTTTTTGTTTTTTGGTTTTGTTTTCTGTTTTTATTAAATTTTAAATAAGCGAGTATTTATTTTTATTAAATAAATAAAATCAATTCAATTGAAAATGCACTGAATTTTGTTAGCTAAAAAAAAAAAAAAGATTAGAGTTTATTTTGTAACTGGAGTTTCTGGTGTGTTTTGAATTCACAATGAATAACGTTGTAAGTTTTAAACAGGACCGGATTTTATGAAGAATTTAGCATGAATTAATGGAAGTAAGTATAAGTAATTAACTCATTTATTTATGTTTTCACTTTTTGTTTAAGTTAAGTATTATTAGTTAATATAATTTTCGTATACAATTATTATAGACTAAATATTTATGTGTAATAAAATATTATAAAGTATGAAATTAATTAACTTAAAAATCAAATATATTCGGTTATTAATACCATTCGGTATTTGAAGATTACTTCTGAAAAACTTGATAAGTCTTTTCCAGTCATGTCCATGTCCCCAGCCCGGCAATTTCGCAAAATAAATAAAATGCACGACTGAGTCGCACGTACTTGCTCTTATGGATAAAAATACTATTTATGCTAAGCCTTTTTTATTAACAATTTGTTAATGCAGTCTTAGAAAAAAAAATTAAAAAAGCATAAAATTCGATTTTCAAATGACTAAAAAATCTTCTTAAATCAATTTAACCTGAAAACAAAGTATGCGATTTGATTTCTTCTCTAATGATTCATTTCTAGAAGAAAAAAATTGAAAATCGTTAAAGCAGTTTTTAAAAAAAAAACTATTTTTTCAATATAAAATTTTGCAAGGACATTTATAAAAAAAAATTAGTTCGCCATTTTTAAGATATTACATATTCGTCAACATCTCAAAACTAAATTTTGAAAAAAAATATTGAGTAGCTTTCGAAAAAATGATTTTTCCAAAAAAAAAAAACAAATTTTTCAATCCAAGAAAATAATTTTAATAATATTATTACGGCAACTTAAAAGTATTGATGTAAAAAAAATGGTTGAAATTGATTGATTTATGAAAGAGATAACCAGAATTAAAAAAAAACGGTTCTTTGACAGCTAATAAAAATCGTTGGAAGCATTTTTGAGAAAAATGAGTTTTTATAAAACCGGTATATGACAGGTACCGTTATTTTTGGTCCAAAAAAAATAATTCAAAAATAGGTCTGGGGATAGTCTCCAAAAAACACCACATACCAAGTTTGAAGTAAATCGATGCATCCGTTTAGGCTGTGGCCTCTGAAACATACAGACAGACAGACAGAATTGTCGGACCCACTTTTTTCTCGAATGCATAACTTGATATATGGTACTCATATCGCAAGTAAAAACAAAAATTTCTATAGTCTTCTACTTGTTTTGTACTGGTTTTTGTGCAAGCGTAGATTCTAAGCTAGAGCTTATTAAAAGCTCTGGGCTATGTTCCCAAATCAACGCAAATCTGATACACCAAGTTTTTACAGTTTTGTACACCAAAATATATAGATTTTATGATCCCTATTTTATTATTTTTCTCATTAACTCTACCTTAATGACAAAATAGTGACAGCTTGTTCAATAATTTAAAGTTATTAACAAAAACAATGACATTTTGCCACTCGTATAAATTCAGCATTACGCTTTGATTTTGAGACGATCGTCATTATCACCACCACCTTAGACCTGTCAGTATTAATCGATAAAAGATGGATGGAAAAAATGTATTAATCTTTAAAATTTGTAAATAGAACAAAATGTTACTCATACGCCACAGTGACCACATGTAAGTTTAGAGTTAACTTCTAAAAAACAATAAAAATGTGTATCGCTGAAAAAAATTATGAAACCGGTAGACATTTTTTTACCATAAACTGATTTTTTAAGTTATACAGATGTTTGATTACATCATATGCCTGGGATGCTATAAGATCTCGAAGAGAAAATAAGTTGTAGGTACAGGTATAGTTGTGGTTTAAATGAATCATAAAACAAAATGATGTAAATTGACGTAACTTATTACTTTCGTATCCCATAAAATTGTGTATTTTAACATACAGCCGGCTGGTTAAAAACTTTTTTATTAATTTTGCTTTTTAAATCAAATTAAAAAAAAACAAAAAGGTGTCTGAAATATTGGAAATACCACCTGCATTCTAGAAATAAATTTAACACCTTCATATATCAGCTAAATTTCGTGAAAGTATTTTAAGTGTCAAATTCTTTATTAACCGATTGTAAAAAAGTACTTGTACTTGCTCTTAGGGTCAAAGTTGTTGTGGACGTTTAAGCTTCTTATATAAAACTTTTAAAATTAAATAATTTTATAAGAAATGTAGAAAAAAAATTAAATTCATTACTAAAATGACATAAACTACTTCATAACCTTTTTTGAGCTTTAAACTAAGTATGCCATTTAATTTGGTTAAGAAAGATACATTTTTAGAACAAAAAAATTGGGAGACGTTTTTAAAAAAATTAATTTTTTACATATAAAAATTCTTGAACCTTTTTTAAAAATATAGTTGGTATGCCATTTTCTAGAAAATATTGATGGTCATCTTAAATCAAAATTTCAAAAAAATACAATGACCCGTTATCGAAAAATTGATTTTAGAAAAAAAAAATTGAAAGATTTTTAAAAAATCCAAAAAAACATTTTTGGAATATTTTGATATCAAATAATTTTAAAATTGTTAAGGATCTTCCGTATAAAAAAAAAATCATCAAAATTGTTTCAGCGGCTTAAGAGAAATTCAAAAATGAAAAAACAGTTCTATGATAGGTACCGTTAGTAGAATTTTTCCAAACATTTCATTTATATCAAAAGTATGACCCTACTAACAAAAGTAGAAAGAAAAATTTTAATCACAATTGTTAGGGCCGTTTTTTCCTTAATGGTTATATCGCAGGTACCATTAGTTTTGGTCAAAAAAAAAATCAATTTCCCCTCTAGGGAATCACCAAAAACCTTTAACTACCAAATTTGAAGAAAATTGGTCAGCGGCTTAGGCTGTATTCCGAGGTATACACAGACAAACAGACAGACAGACAGACAGACGGACAGACAGAATTGCGAGACCCTCTTTTTTCTCATTCTCCATCATCGTAATGACATGTCTGATTGTTATCTCGAGATAGATTTTTTTTACGAATCCCAAACTTGCCCTACCTATGTCGCTAGTAAAAATAAGAGTTTATCAATTAGACAATTAAAAAAAAAAAACACCTTTTTACAGGGTTTTTCGTTGGTTGTTTTTGTTTTTTGATTTTTTTTTTTTTTTGTTGTCATGGCAAATTTTATCGCTGTACCAATATTGTAAGGGGGTTTCTGAAAATAACCCCTGTTAAGCTGAAATCAGGAATGTAAATACAAATAACATCCACTTAGAGTATTCTAACCTTGTTCTTGATCTCAATAGGTTTAACATTTCAAGAAAAAACAACCGACTTCAAAATTAAGACTTTTTAATATTTTCTCATGCATCCCGTTATCAAAACTATCAGACCCAATAGAGACCACTAACTTTCAAATACAAAAAAAAATCATCAAAATCGATCCACCCAGTCCAAAGTTCTGAGGTAACAAACACAGTTTTTTTCAAGATAGCCGACCATATCCCAAATGGGATTCGTTGGGACTTTAAGGATATGAGTAAGAACATCGTGACCAAATATAATTCTCCCGGTCAGGCCACTTTTTTGTCTTCCCCGCCTAATTAGTTACGACTTTAGTCAAATTTTATATATTTTATAGGAAACAAATACGTCATAAATAAAATGCACGACTGGATCGTATTGAAAATTTTAGCTTTTGGTTATCTGAAGTGTTTTTGTTGAGAGACATAAACAAATATGCAAAAATAATTATTTTTTTTTTTTTCAATTGGGATTACTTTTTGAATTTTTTTATTTTGAAAAATTATATATTTCGATATTAAGTCAATGAATTTTTTTTTTTAAAGTTTTTAGATGTTGATAAATAATGTCTTTTGATAGGTTTTTTTTTAACGGCTCGATAGATTTTTCAAAAAAAAATTCTAAAAATGTATCTTTATAAAAGAAAGCATTTCAAAAAGTTTAATCAAAATCATTAGAGTTGTTTCCGGGAAAACTCGAAGAACTCAAAAATGTTGTATGGGAGGAGCTTGATATAGATGAGATATTCAAAAACAAACAAAAAAATAAACTTTCAAAATTATATAAAAATCATGTCTTCGAAAACCACTTTTTTAGTCTTTTCCACCATCGTCATGTTGGTTTCGAATAAACCCTCAAATTATTTTTTTCACACGAAACCAATACTTGGCCTATAGAGCAAGTAAAAACTGAACTGAATTATTATTTACTTACAAATCAACTTTTTTCTTCACATCATTTGTTAATATAACATTGGTCTGAGATCTTTAAAATGACATTTTCTACACAACTAGAATTAACGATAACATGTAAAACTATTTTCCCTTTGGAATATAAATGCGTTCCATAAAATGTCTAGCCTTTGTGATTTATAAAATTTATCAATATTGATTTGTCCTTTTTGTATATGGTAACGTTTACATTGTATAAAATCAAACTCATTACCTGCATACAGAAAATTAATCTATTTTAATATTGAAATTGAAAGTATAGGATAAGTAGCTAAAGCTACGTAACTCACATTTGTATGTGTTGTTAAAATTAAATTTAATGATGTATGCATGGAGGTAATTTATTTTTTTAATAAATAAGTTTTCTAAATACACAAAGAAATTTATATTTACTTTAAACATAGGATGACAAATTTAATGGCAGTGCATATAAAACAAACACTTCCTTATAATAGGCGTCCCTTTATTATTTTTTTGGAAACAATAAAATGAAACTTATTTATTTCCACTTCAAATATCATAGGAAAAGCAAAGACACTATAGATGAGCTTTTGGGATGTCTACCTAATTCTCTTTTCTTTTGATACTCATCTCTGAGTTGTCATGAACCAAAATAAAACAAAAAAAAATGTTTATCTTTTACCTTTTTGTATCCTGTTTTACATATTTTTCGATCGGAATTGGTCAAATACGGGAACACCTATAACAATTTAAAATGCTCTCTATCTTTTATCTTATTGCGAAATCTAAATATAGAAAGAAAAATAAAAAAATAAGCATCAACGATGTCTCTTTGACATTTCTTTCAACTCACCATCCATACAGGAACTTACTCTGTTCTTAAAATTGACCCCACTCCCATACTATCCAACCAAATAATAATAAAAAGAAACAAAAAAAAACGAAAATAAAAGAAAGGCCATAGGTCGCTATGATGTCCATGTCTTTGTTGTTTATTTAATCGTATTTTCAGCACAATTTTACGGGGTTTATTTTTATGTCCTTTTCAAAGACCCAAGTCATTATCGGTGGGTAAAGTAGATCTTTTTTTTTTTTTTGGTTCTATTCCCTCAATATCTCCTACTATGTTCATTTTCTCATCCCTATACACACATACAAACCTTAACTACCAAAAAAAAAACCATTAAATTCTGCCACGTTATCGATACAACGTACAACGTTGCCTTATGAAAACCCAAATGCTGTCATGTTATTCCACAAAATGGTCAGACATGAAGACGTGCATTTTAAATCTCTGGACAGAATGTATATTGCAGATATTGGTAACTGATACCAGGCACCTAATTACATTGTCAAAGTTTAAAACCCTAGGACAAACACACAGGCACAGACACACGCACACACCCACACACATAATTATGTGACATGACAACCCTTCGCAGATGTGGGAGACCGCCTTTTCGCAATAATAAATGAAATCTACAGTAATGGCTATTTAATTAGAGACATTTAGGGCTAGTTTGTTCAGAGCGGGTTAAGTTGTTAGCATAATTTTCAGAGGCTCTAGTTAAATGGCGCTAATCAATAAAAATTGGTTGATTAGCTTAATCTTTGATTTACAACTCAATCTATGGATTCTCAGGAAAAAAAATAATTTAAGTGGACATTCGACGATTTACAGTTGGCAATATGGATTATAGATGATCAAATTTGAAGAAATTGGCCCTTACGGAAATCAAATGGATATCATTAAAAACTGAGCACCTATAGAGTCTATGACCACGTCAGTTTATTCAATCGAAGGGGGGAATCTGATGTTTGCACATATAAAGGGTGTTATTTTGAATAGCCCGCTATTTCGGTAGCTGTCACTTTTGAAGCTGTCATTTTTTGACATTTGACAAGTAGAAACTACGCTATTAATAAAAATGGAACGATACACGCTTCAACAACGCATTGAAATTATTAAAATTCACTATAAAAATGGTGAAAATTTGGCAGAGACGGTTCGTAAAACTAAAACATTTTTGGGTCGTCGTGAAGCACCTTGTCGGACCGCAATACAGAAATTGGTGGACAAATTCTAGCTGTTGGGACAAGTTAGTGATGTGAAGAATAAAACCCGTGCACCGTCGCTCAAGAACAACTGAGAATATTGCTGTTGTAGCCCAAAGTGTTGAAGAAAACCCAGGTTTGTCCATTCCTCGTCGTTCTTTTCTCTGAAAAGCCTCTCCATCCTCAACGCATGACTTTTTGGTGCGGTTTATGGTCCCGCGGGGTCATTGGACCTTATTTTTTCGAAAATGAGGCTGGAGCAACAGTTACGGTCAATGGATTGCGCTATCGAGAGATGATTAATGATTTTTTATGGCCTGAATGGGATGGTATAGATCTGGACAACGTTTACTTTCAACAAGACGGCGCTACGTGCCACACAAGCAATGAAACCATCGATCTTTTACGGGAAAAGTTTCCGGACCGTGTTATCTCTCGAAGAGGTGATCACAATTGGCCACCGAGATCTTGTGATTTAACACCGTGCGACTTCTTCCTTTGAGACCACGTGAAAGATAAGGTCTACGCCAACAGCCCAGCGTCGATTCAAGACCTCAAAGATGAAATTCGTGAGGCTATCGAGGACATAGGGCAGCCACTTTGCGATTTGGTTATGGAAAATTTCATGAAAAGGATATGGTCCTGTAAGCGTGGTCTTGGCGGCCATTTGGCTGAAATTGTGTTCCATTATCAACGGCATATCTTCCTCTTTATAATGAAATAAACATCCGATCATTTATCTCCAAAAATGCCATTTTTCTTTGAATATCAGAATAACACCTCTTATTGGAAAAGCCTATACATTTGTATGTACATCTGTTTGCGATCAAAGTAAAATTTGCTCATTCTTCAAACTACCAAATCGGGGAAAGTGATTTCACAAAAAGATCAAAAACCGAGCTTTGAGATCTTTTTTAATCAAACAAATTCCAGGGTTTGGTCGCTTTTGAAATGCTATTTCGGCATTTAATCTCTTGTTTAACTACTTACATTATTAAAATTAGCATTTAGCATTCTTATAAAATAGAAGATAATACCTATCGAAAAATAAGCAGAGCGTAACTTAAAAACTATATATATATATGGAAGGTATAATCAAAGCACTCAACTTCTATGGGATCATTTCGAAATATAATTTCTCCACTAAAAAACTTAAAATAAAAAAAAAACAGTTTTTGTTCTGTTGAAATATAAAATAGGATAACCTAAGGTTTCATCTTGTCACCAATATTGTTTCTACTATTATTTCATTTTATCCTGGTTTAATTTTTTTTTGTATGCGTGCAAAACACAATAAATTTATTCAATTGCAGAAGTCAGACATTGTTATTTATACATATGACTGATTTCCTACACTATAAGTGATAGAAAATAAAATGCACGACTGGATCGCACGAACTTGCTGATGTAGTGCAAAGCTATTTTATGTATTAACTTAGCTTGAAAATTTTAGCTTTTGGTCATCTGATGTGTGTAGGTATTGAGAGATATGCACAAATAAGCAAAAATAAATGAAAAAAATTTGAAAAAAATTCTAAAAATTTATCGTTATTGAAGAAATCATATCAAAAAGTTTAATCAAAATCGTTAGAGCCGTTTTCGATAAAATTCGAATAACTCAAAAATGTTGTATGGGAGGTACTCGTTCTAGATGAGATATTCAAAAACAAAAAAAATCAAGTTTCAAAATTACGAAAAAATCATCTGTACCAAATTTGAAGAAAATCCGTCCACGCGTTTGGGCAGTGGAGAAGTGTACAGATGGACGCACAGACGCACAGACCGACGACGTACGGCATGACGAAAACCACTTTTTCGGACTTCTCCATCATCGTAATGCTGGTTTTGATTAAAACCTCAAATTTTTTTTGACACGAAACCAATACTTGCCCTATAGAGCAAGTAAAAAAAAAATTAATACACCAAATATACCACCTGGTAAAATGGGGTTAAGGAAAAAATACTTTTTTCCTCATCTAGAAAAGTATTAGGGTTGGAATAATGAAAAAAATTTATTGAAAAGAAAAATTAAAATCATGATAAGTTTTGGTTAAGAACAAAATTCTGAAAAATCAACTTTTTAAGTAAAAAACTATTTTTCAAGATCAAATATTTTTAATTGCGATACATCGAGTTATGCATTCGAACAAAAAAAAAAGTTGAGCTAACAATCAAACATGACATTACGATGATAGAGAATGAGAAAAAAGTGGGTCCGACAATTCTGTCTGTCTGTCTGTCTGTATGTATCAGAGACCACAGCCTAAACGGATGGGTCGATTTACTTGGTATTTGGTGTTTTTTGGGGACTATCCCCAGACGTTTTTTGAATTATTTTTTTTTTTTACTAAAAATAACGGTAGGTACCTGTCATGTACCGGTTTTGAAATAAACTCATTTTTCTCAAGAATCGTGGTAATTTTTTTGGATATGGTCTATCTTTAAATGAAAATTATGTTTTTCAAAAACAGTTATTAATGGTACCTGCCATAGAACCGTTTTTATTAATTCTGATTTTCTCCTTCATTTCTCAATCAATTTCAGCCATTTTACATGAATGCTTTTAAGTTGCCGTAATAATATTTAATAAAACAAATTTCGAAAATTATTTATTGAAAAGAAAGATTGAAGCCTCAGTAAAAATACTAAAATAAAGTCCTATAGGTACAATTGTCACATTATCTACAGTAATTTTTACATTTTTTTTTTTTTAATTTTAATTTATTATAATAACAAAGTGATCAGCAGTCATTTTGAAGTAGGAAACATTAAAATGGTTTAGGTACAAGCTTCAAAAACATCATTTTAAACTAGCCGAACGCAAAAATATACCAAATATATACATAATCCAGATAAAATATCAATGATATGAAATATCAGCATCTTCATTAAATTAATACGTAAACACAATTTCTATTTCTCCCTTTTTTACAAACTTACCGGTAACCAATTTTAATAATTTTGGTATTATTTGAAAGGTACAAGTCCTTCCTTCCTACAATTCAGTTTTTATGTTATGATTCTGAATTAATTTCACAAAAAAGCACATTATGCTTCTTTGAAAAATTTCCCTTCTAGGACTTTTCACTTCTTAGATAATTTTACTTACCAAAAAAAAAATATACAAAAAATAAATAATGACAGGAAGTATAACTTCTGACGCGCGTACATGAGTACACACACCTGTTTCTTTTTCCCACCTCAGCTTGTGGTTTAGTGAACAATACTATCTCAGTCAATCAATCAATATAATTATTAAGAGTTACTTAATTAATTTGCTAATCGGTTAAATTAAAAAATATAATTGCAAGTGGATCTATAAAACCAGCCCGTCACTGTTTATAAATATGAATGTTTTGTCAAAAAAAAATTTAACTCTATTGACAATCTATAATAATTATGTAGTCATATGTAAACCTAATGTGTAAGTACATACTACATGCATTGTATGTCATACACGCATGTATAGAGAAAAAACAACAATGAGATCAATAAATTATTATGTTAACTCACCAGGTGAACTACGGAGTCCTCCCGCTGAGGCAATAGCTGCTGCTGTTGCTGCTGCTGCTGATGTACCACCAACCCCTCCTACACCACTGCTGGCCCCATTTACTGCGGCCGTTAAACAATCGGCCGCATCACCCCCCCGCACTGCACTTACAACACTCGATACGCTCGATGACGAGGCGAACGTATTACCACCAGCCGTTTGTATTTGGGCCGTTGTCACTACCCTATGCACCGTGTACAACACTGGCGGTGGGGGTAGCGTTGATGCACTACTACCCCCACCACCCACACCACTTGTGCTTCCAAAACCTGTCGACACTATTTGTTCACAATTACCGTTGCTGGTTTGGGTGGCAACAACGCGACTACTGTTCAACACCTCATCAACAATATCCGTGCAATGTTGTTGATGTAGGTGTTGTTGTTGTTGTTGTTGCTGCTGTTGTTGTTGGTGCTGATGGTGCTGCTGCTGTTGTTGTTGTTGCTGTTGCTGTTGTTGTTGATGATGGTGCTGTTGGTGGACATGATGATGTTGGTGGTGATGTTGTTGTTGGTGTTGTTGCAGTTGAAGTTGCTGCTGTTGATGACTTTGTTGTGGTTGTTGCTGCTGCTGTTGTTGCTGTTGCAACGAAGGCGATGGAGATGTCGTACTTAGTCGACCACTCGTTGCTGCAAGGTTATAGTAATCCTCCCGACATCGATAGTCTGTGCCATTATAATACAAACGTGACCTGAAATAAAATTTTGTTCGAATTTTTAATGTTTAATAGCTTGTTGTAATAAATTATTATTATTAATCGACTGATAAATAAGGCTTTAGGGGGCGTGGCCAAGGGTTTTGTACTTTTAGTTGAGAAAACAAATTTATCTAACGTATCCGAGTTGAGCCTCACGTCACGATACGCACAAGTTGTCAATACTCGTTAGAATATTGTTAGTTCGTGGGTACGTTTGACAATGACAACGAGTGTTCATGACGAACATTGGAGAGGAACCAGAAAGTAAATTACTGCCAAGGAGAATTTGGACAGAACTTCTGCACCCAGAGAGTTCTCTAGCTGGGAAGGCAATTAAACAGATGATATTTTACCACGTGTAGAAGAGGATGAAGAAGAAACGATGAATGTACCATTATGGTATCAGGCATTTCAGCTGTTGTAACAGAAGTCTATAAATAATAAAACTGAAAATATGTGGTAGACGCCATCTTATAGCCTTAGGTTAGGTTAGCTAAGGTTAAAGTGGCTGTCATTAAAGCTATCTCACACACTTAGCCCAATAGAGGTCTCCAAAACCGAAGTTTGCGTCTATAGGAGAGAGCAGGGCATGTACAGAGAAGATGTGAAATTGTTTCTTCCTCTTCTTCGTCCAAACATCTCCTGCAGAAATTATTTGATAGTACACCGAGTCGTGCCGCATGTCTACAAATAAGACAGTGTCCCGTTATTACACCTATTACAGAGCTGATTTGAGAACTGCTGAGGGGCAGAAAGCAATTTGACCGCTTCAAATCTAGTTTGGGCAAGATTCGTTTCGCCGCTGTACACGTGGTAGTGTTAAGCCATCTTGTATTTGATTGTTCCAAAGC
Source organism: Meliscaeva auricollis (assembly GCA_948107695.1). Classification (NCBI taxonomy): domain Eukaryota; kingdom Metazoa; phylum Arthropoda; class Insecta; order Diptera; family Syrphidae; genus Meliscaeva; species Meliscaeva auricollis. The sequence goes on along the minus strand of OX403616.1, from coordinate 73,713,239 downwards.
GATTCGTTTCAGCAGTAGTTTAATTGTATAGCTATGGGAATACCTATATTTTCCTCGTTGGGCAGGATAGGCATTTCCGTTCCAATTCTGGCGAGTTCATCGGCTTTGCAATTCCCCGGAATGTCCCGATGTCCCGGCACCCAGATAAGCTGAATATCAAACTGTTTGGCCATCTCCGTTAGAGACGATCGACAGTCCTGGGCTGTGATGGAGTTTGAGGAGACTGATACAAGGGATTTCCGAACTGGATATCACGTTTTCTTTAAGCCAGGACAAGACTTCCTTTATCGCCATAATTTCCGCTTGGAATACGCTACAATGGTTTGGAAGGCGGAAGGAGAGACTAAGGTTTAGTTTATCTGAGTACACTCCACCACCCACCCCATTTTCAGTTTTCGATCCATCCGTATAGAAATGAATTGATTCATTTTCTAACAAGGCCCCTTCCTGACTTTGTGGGAATGGTGACTTCAAAGTTTTTGTCGAAGGCTAGAACAGGAATGATGTAGTCGGAGTGACTTGGGAATGTTCCGAACAAGTTTAGAATTAATAAAAAAAAGAATTAATATAAATTTACTACACGGAGGTCCAAAGTAACCGTAATAAATAGAAACCTAGACGTTTCTCGCTGCTGATGCTGTGACAGGTTTACTGCGAATTTCAAGATATTTCTCGGTCCAAAGTTAAAGGCAGGTTTGGAACCCTGAAATTCTGTTTTATTAGCGGTACCTCCCACCAGTTTATTTATAAAATAAGACAACTTTTTTGACTTAAAGACCTCTTGTCTATGAAAGTTTGCATGAATCACATTAAAGAAACTACCAAAATATACGAAAGCGATACCAATCAAATCGACAGTTACATGTTCGCTGAATCCGTACAAAGGTTACTTAGGGAATTATTCGTCATCAATCTTTCCTAAATGCTTCGAAATCCTTCTTAAATAACCGAACATATAGTGGTTTCAAGCAATATTGCGCTAAATTGTTGATATAATGAACAACATAAAATCGATCCCCCAAATGGGCTTAATGTTCTGTGCACCCTGTGCCTTGCCTGTGTGCGTGCATGTTCAATAAAAATTATTTAATGAATTATTAAAATTAACAATAAATGATTATTTATTGGAGCTTGTTGTGGTGAAAATTGCCAACGAATATAACAAAAAAAAGAAACCAGGAATGAGGATTTTATTAATGAAAATGTACGCGGGTATTCCCTTAGAGTCACGAAACAGAAGAAAAAAAATTATATATAAATAATTCACATAATGAGGCCGAGAATTTACAATGATTTAATGGGTTGGGTGGATAATTACACTAAATAGGCGGAAAAGCACAGGTTGGTCGAGAATTCTCGGGGAATGAGTGTGAAAAGTGGGTGGTGGTGGTGGTGCTGCTGTGGTTTCATTACCATAACCATTTGATATTGCTATATACTTACTGATATTCCTGTGGCGTTAATTTCCTCCGATGGTATTGCACTCCAATGGGAACAGGCACGACATTTATATAATTTCCTGTATTGGTCCCCCGATTCAATTGCTGGGATTTGCCTTTCGGTACAATGTCTTGGCCGATATTAGATGAGGCGGCTGTTGCTGCAGCTGCAGTGGCAGCTGCTGCAGCTATTGCTGCGGCCGCAGACGATGATACTGACGACGAGGAAGAAGCTATTGATGGTGTTTGTGAGCCGTTATTGTTGTTGTTGTTGTTGGTGGTGTTAATATTATTGCTGCGACAGTAGAATTTATTTGGATCCATTTCTTGGTGCGTTATGCATTTATATAGACACACTCATGGACATAATATAGATCTAATGGACAAAAGAAAGCGCATCTATATTTGAAGACGGTTAATTTTTTTTTTTTTTTTGTCAAACTACACTCGAATATTTCAAATTCGTGGTTCGCGAATCCCGATCCCGTCTGCGTCTTCGTCGTCGTCGTCGTCGTCTTCGTATTCTCGCCCTCGTCCGCGCCCTTTTGACACGCTCTCGTACGTCACGCACTCGGACACATAAATTGCGTCTCACCACTATTAGCTTAACGTGGCCATTTTGAATTCAATCCGACATTTTTTTTTTTTTTTTTTAATTAATAATTTTTATTACTAATTTATATTTAATATATTTTCTACACTATAACACCATTTTTAATTATATTTTTTTTTTAAAGATATATTTAACACATAATATCTAATTTTAATTATTTATTTACACATTATTTAATAATATATTTAGTGGTTCTGCTTCGACGATTCATTTTGCTGTGAAGAGGAAAAAAAAACAACATTGTCGTTAATATATTTTGTATGCAGTAAATTTTAACAAAATTTAAAAATAGTTTCTGAAAAGCAAAGTTACTGTGCAAAAATTTGGAATTTTCCAAATGCTAAGAACTCACGTCTTTATTATGGCGGTATAAAATGATCTATTGTGGTCACTTATCAATAAGCTTGTTAGCTTTTTCAAGCTCAAATTAAGTGTCTGTCACAAACTCTGATATATTAAATTGAAGAGTTTATAATTTAAAAGAAAAATAATTGCATATTAAATTGCTGTTTGAAAAAGGTCGTTTACAAAAGTTTTTCAACCTTTTTTAGTAAGAAATCAAAAACCTTACATCTGGTGTAAGTACCTAAATTAAGCTTATCAAAAATGAAATAATATATACAAAAAAAGAACTTATCAATCTCATTAAAAATAAGGACACCAAAATAGTCCCCATTATTAAGTGCCTAGCTGAAATTCTTTTACATCAAAAGATTAAAATAATTATGTAACATTAAGGGATATACAGACATGGAATAATATCATGATTGAACCTTTGATTATTCCATTCATATCCTTTCTGTCAAGCACACACATTCAATATAAATGTAATGGATATGGAAGGTAGGTAATATTGTTCTAAGAACATTTAGGTATAAATTTTTATGGAGGAATCCTTTTACATTTCTTATATATACACAGATACAACGAAAAGACAATTCAATAAGAATAAAGATTGCCAACGATATACTTACTCAACCGTTATTTCTCATATGTGTAGGTATGTAGGTAGGTTTAGGTATATCCTCTCTTTTCAATTGAAAGAACACGAAAGCAGGCAGAGAGAAAGAAAAAGAGAGAGATAGAGACAAGTCAAAGTCAGAAGGAAAAGCAAGCAGACAAATAACCAATTTCCCACCCGAACGATAATACCCGCAAGGCCGCAAGGACACAGAATATCGGAATCGGAACTCTATTTAATAAAAACATTTTGATAAAGGATTCCATTGTGGAGCAGCTTTATTTATTTTTATGATTTATATTGTGGCTCTTCACATTAAGTCCCATAAAATCAACAACAACACACAACACAACACAAACAAAATATGAAATAATAAAATAATAAAATAATAAAAAATAAATAAATAAGTGGAAACAGTAACAACAACAATACCGTTAACCAGGACGTGATATACATACCTACTTATAAGTGTAATCACATTCAGGACAATAACATCCACACTGCCGTAGATAACTTTAACCATAAAAATTTACAGTAATTCATATCCTTCCGTCTGTTCTGCTGCTGCTGCTGCTGCTGCTACCCAAGCCGAAGCTGATGCCACTTGCTCCCGCCAATTTAATGATTGTTAATAATTGAACGTCAACGGATTTTTTTTTTAACAAAAATAAACCTACCACTACACAAGAAGGTATGTTATGAATACATATACTTATATACATTTATGTATTGTTATTACTCACGCATAGGGCTTGATTATAGTGCATGTGAGGATGTGTATATGATACACATAAATTAATAAAAATTGTATATCCTTTATCCATCGAACATTATCAAATATTGGAACACTAAAGTTTTCTCATGTCACTCTTTCCTGCTTTTTTGATAATTTATTATGATTAATTTTAAATTGCATGCCAAATTATTTGTCAAAACATTATTGGTAAGAGCTTTTGTTACGCAACAGCTGAGAGCTTTGTGAACGAAATGGCAATATTGAAAATTCATTACTTTTTTTTGAAATTATAAGTCGCTCTACACTATAACTTCATGTTGTCATTTTGTTTAAAGATTTGGACAAAATAAAATTCACAATCGCAAGTTCCTATTAAGTTTCTCTTAGATTTTGTACAGCTTTTAACACACAATATGAAAATATTATAGTGAACAGGGTGTCCCAAAAGTCAACATCAAACCAAAAACAGGTGATAGGGTAAGTGGTGACAGTTATAAGAAAAATAATAAAAAATATCATAGACATCACTGAGAGAACAAATCGATTGCGGCAAACGAAAAAATTGCCCAAAAGACTTTTTCGTTTGCTGCAAATGGTTAGTTCGTTTGGGTTAACACTTTTTGCGAACGATAAAAAAAAATTATATCTTGTCATTCCGCCACCGACTATATAACTTGTGATTGGCGTAGAGTACACATAAACGAAATGAACGAATCGTTTGCGTCAAACGACTTCAAAAGTCAAGTTCTTTGAAACAAACTACTTTCTGGAGAGGTTCTTCACAAATTATTCATTCGTTTGCTGCAAACGATAGAATTTCTAGTAAGTGAAAAGTTGTTAAGATTTGGAGATGATTTTCATTTGCCGTAATCAACTCTTGAAAATGAGATCCAAACGAATGCCTTGCTTCGCATTATGTTTGCTGTAGTAGAATTACAGTTTGGGTCAAATGTAATACAGCAGCTGCATTAAATGAAACTTTTTTGCGGGGATTGTTTTTACTTTCCAGCTAATTTGTTTCATTTAATTCAAAAAATATTCACTGGCCTAAAACAAAGAGAAATATATTATTTCTCTAAGGGCATGTATTTTGGTGAGTTATGAGCATTCGAAAAAATGGTCACCCTATGGCGGTCTTTCAACTATGTATAATTTTTCTTAATTTTGTTCGTTGTTTTAGAACCTTGAATAATCCTGTAACCAGTTTTAAAGAAATTTTCACTTTGTTAACCAACTCCGTACTCAAAATTCTTACATACATGACACTAATTAGATGGACTGTAGTGTAAAAAAAACGTACTACGAAATTTTGGCATTGGCGTGTCGAATTCTAATTGCAAATTTTTAAGAATAATTTTTATAGAACAGAGACAAAAATGTTTTTTTCTTTAGAAATCCGATCTTTTTCAACTACCTAATTTTTACACAATATTTTTCATTCGGATGAGGACCTGCTCAGAAGGGGAAAGAAACACTTCGCTTAGGTTTTAAAACGTGTCTTTGACAGCGATACGCATCCAATACCTGATGACACGTCCAAATCATTAAATGCCCGGATATGCACCAAACCTCCCAGTGCAGAAGATTTAATCGCCGCGATTAAAACAACAAGGCGGCAGGACTCGACGGTATTCCTGCAGAACTCTTACAAGCAGCACCAACGACATCGAGTGAGCTACTGCATCCGCTCATTGAGAGAGCTTTGGGACCCCTAGAGCATCCCGGAGAAGTGGAATAAGGAATTTATCGTTAAGCTTCCGCAGAAAGAAGATTTGATGCAGTGTAAAAACTGAAGAGGGATTTGCGTTCTTCCTGCGGTAGCAAAAACTGTGTTAGAGAGCAAGCACTGGTTGATCCTGTGTTGACCACATTAACACCTTGCGGATCATTTTTGAACAGTGCGTCGAATATCGATCACCACTTGGCCTCCTGTTCATTGATTTCGAAAAAGCGTTCGATAGTGTCAATTATTTGGATTGCCTTGCGCAGAATAGGCATTCCATATAAGTTAATTGTTATTATTAAAGCAACTTACGTTGGATGCAAATGCCACGTTTCAGATGAATTTGAAGCCCAATGTGGAGTATTAAAAAAAGCAAAGGCTGCTTTCGTAATACTCTCCAAAATATGGAGAAATATGTAATTCAAACATCTCAAAAACCAAGCTGAGACTTTTCAGATCCAATGTTGCAGGACCTGGAAAATCTTAACTACTGTCACAAAAGTAAGCTGCAAACGTTCGATAATAGGTGTCCAAATTTTACACCACAATACATTTTAACTGGACTTCAAGTACTAGGTATTCCATAGTAACTGTTACTCTCCTGGTCCATATTTCAATTCGAGATACAAGAATCATAATCTATTATAGCTCGTGATTTTTAACTTTATAAAAGTAAGCAATACTGTTTAAGACTTACTTGGTGTGTTTTTAGGTATGTTTTAACTAAATGCTTGCACAGCATTGAGTGAGAAGAGAGAAGTTGAACAGTCACACATATTTTTTTTTTTTTCAAAGAATAAGGGTATAAGGACTAAGGATACTCATGTAAATTATAGTAAGTTATACAACAAGGCCCTGGAAAATAATATAAAACAAGCAAAACCTTCTCGTTTCTAAGCATTTAACTAGACTTCACATTCATCCTCTCATAGTCCATCCCGCATACCTATTCAATCAAAACTTATTCATCCACACTTCCAGACAACAAATACCCTTACTTTATTAAAAGACAGCAAATATAACCTTGCAGGAGTTGCAAACTCATAAACTCATCAAATAATAAAATTTCAAAACATCCAAAAAAACATTTCTCGAAATTAATAAATAACTTAGTTCAAACAAACAATTTTAATTAAATAATTTGTGACGAGACACTCAGATGGAACTCTTACCAAAATATTACTCTCTGGGATTCCTTTGAAATATGTACAAAACATGTTCGATATCAATTTAAAAGTCTTATATTGCTCAGAAAATAAACAAAGACAATTGTTTCCGTGGAAAAAATGTACTAACATAGGTATACCTACCTATTTGAATTGCTGATTGTTGATTTCTACGAAATTAAAAAGCAAATATTAGTTCCATTGTTTATTATTTTTTATTTCGTTTTTTTCTTTGAGAATTTTTGAAGCTCAATTACTGCGGCTTTTAATATTTTCTTAGAAATTTCAATTTTAAAATTATAATTGAAATAATTGATGTCACTTGACCAATTAGCTTTGAATGAGTAAAATAAATATTTGTGGAAATTATTAAAGTCACTGAATACATTTATCATTCGATGAAAATGAGTCATTTAATTCAGGTGTAGATTAGTGTGGTCCACGTTGTAAGGCCAAAAAAAAAATGCACGACTGTATCGCACGTACCTACTTGCTCTTTGGGTTGAAGTTGCTATACACATTACAGCAAGTTAAAAAAAAATTTAAGAAATATATGGCTTTTTTTAAGCTACAACACGCTATAACCAATTTTTTTTTTTTAATTTTTTTACGTTGTGAATATCTCCGTTTAAAAGATATTCACAAAAAATAAAAATAAAAATTAAAGAAAAAACATTTTTGCAAAACAACGGCAACGCTGTTTCTCCGTTGTTCGAGAAAATCTCAAAATGCAGTTTTGTTGCAATCACTAAGAACAATACATACAGACGCACAGACACACAGACCGGTGCGACGGAAGGCATTTTCGTCATGCCTTCCGTCGCACCGGTCTGTGTCCACTTTTATGGACTTCTTCATCATCGTAATGTTGGTTTTGATTAAATAATCCGACGGTTGTCGCTTGGACTAAAAGAGTACATTATGTTTTTTTAAGAAAACTATATCGTCTACAATTTTCAACAGATTGATTGAATGGGCAGTAAAAAATAATGTTTGAACCAGAATACTGCTTAAAACGGTCTTCAACGGTTCAAAATATAGGAAAAAGCATCTATTTTTTTTTTGAAGAGATCAAACGGAGAATTACTCTTGCCAATCGCTGTTTCTTCGGGCTGAGGAGGCATTTAAGTAGTACCTAAAGCCCTCTCTCATAGAACCAAGGAAACTCTATACAAGACCTTAATCATCAAGGCCCTGCTATATGGGGCAGAAGCATGGGCGTTAAAAGATTCGGATACAAATTTTCTTAGTTGCTTTGAGAGAAAGATTCTTCGAGTGATTTTTGGTCCTGTGTGTAACGAAGGAGTATGGAGAACAAGATTCAACGAAGAGCTTTACGGGCTATACAGCGACGTTGACCTGGTTAAGAACCTGTAAATACAGCCGCTGAGATGGCTGGGATACGTGGAGCGTATGGACATCAACGCACCAGCCCGACGAGTCTTCGAATCCCACCCTGATGGTGTACGCAGCAGAGGGAGACCGCGTAACAGGTGGCGCACACAAGTGGAGAACGACCTCAACCAACTTGGCGTGCGTAACTGCAGGCGGCTAGCTAAGGACAGAGCTGGCTAAAGAGGCATGTTGGTTGAGGCCGTAATCCATTCTGGATTGTAAGCGCCACCTTAAGTAAGTAGGTTTCTATTTTTTTTAGATTTAATCAGCTTTAAAGTGTAACTGCAAAAGTATAAAATATGTATTACATTTTTTTTTAAACTAGAAGGTTTCTCTTTCTTTTTCAAAACTGTAAACAAACCTTTTATTGGATAATAAATGACGGAGTTAAAATAAGGCAAACTTCAAAAATTGTTTTTTTCAGCATTAAATTGAAACTTTGAGGGCTTATGGATGTTTTCAAGTGTCATTATGTGATCTAAGTTACACCTACAACCCCTTATACGTCATTTCAAAAGTAACTGCATTGAATTTGTTTTTGTTGTTGAACATTGTACTAATAGATGTGAGTACCTACCTGGTTAGAAGAGTTTTAATTTTTAAGCTCGTTGAGCGCCCAGTTCCTATTGACGTAATAAGCTGAAATTTCACATTTTTCATGCAAAATACATGTGCAACAAATAAGTAGGTGGGGAACAGAGAAAATTTACAAACTAAAAAAATGGACCACCCTAATGTAGATTAAGGCCGCTTCCTGATTTGTTGGTGGGGAGTCATTTCGATTTTTAAATAATAGAAACATAATAGCCCGGGAGGCAACGCTAATTTTCAATAAATCATTTCGTGACGATTCATTTGTGATGCAAATAGATAATAGTTTCCCAGGAATCATATAAGGATCTGCAAGTCTAGCTGCTCAAGTAGTGGTGAGAGTGTGGCCGTGAGGTGGCGTCGATTTTTTGTAAAAAAAAAAATCAAAAAAAAATGAAGTCATTTCGTGAAGGCTCAATCTCTTCCAGTACGTTTCTTACATCCCACTGGTTTCGAAAACAGGAGTCAGCTGTAAAGCCAGTGGTGGAACTATCGTCAGCTGGGGTCTTAAAGTTCGGAGGCGCAAATGGAATATGAGGCTCCTACAATTCAAATGAATATATAATTGACAGTCATTGGACCATCATATTAAAAGTTTGTGGCTGTTTTTCTATAGTACATAGTTCGAGCTTTTTGTAGACAAAGACACCAAAAAAAAGTGAGTTAAAATCAGTTTTTTATAAGTTTTGAGACTCAAAAGTACTTTTTTTCCACATACTCAGTGTTGGTCTTGTTGAAACTTTTGTAGTTGACGATCTTTGCACAACTATCATTCTATTTTATCACTTTTACTTGCGATTTGGGTACCATATATCCAGTTATGCGTACAAAAAAAAAAGTTGAGATAACAATCAAACATGACATTACGATGATAGAGAATGAGGAAAAAGTGGATCCGACAATTCTGTCTGTCTGTATCAGAGACCACAGTCTAAACGGATGGGTCGATTTACTTCAAACTTGGTGTGTGGCGTTTTTTGGAGAATATCTTCAGACATTTTTTTGAATTTTTTTTTGGACCCCAAATAACGGTACCTGTCATATACCGGTTTTAGAAAAATTCATTTTTTTCTAAAACGGTGCCTACGATTTTTATTAAAAAAATAATGTCATTATTTTGGATAGGGTCTATCTTTAAATGAAAACTATTTTTTTTTAAAATCGTTATTAACGGTACCTGCCATAGAACCGTTTTTTTAAATTCTGATTATCTCCTTCATGACTCAATCAATTTCAATCATTTTTTTTTACATGTAAGCTTTTAAGTTGCCGTAATAGTTTTTAGTAAAAAAAATTTCGAAAATTATTTTTTTGGATTTTTAAAAAATAGTTTAAATTTTTTTTTTGAAAAATCATTTTTTCAAAAACTACTCAATATTTTATTTCAAAATTTAATTTTTAGATGTTGATTAAGATATAATAGCTTAAAAATGGAGTACCAATTTTTCCTTATAAAAGTCCTGGCAAAATTTTATATGGAAAAAATTGTTTTTTAAAAAACGGCTCTAACGATTTCCAAATTTTTTTTTTCTAAAAATGCATCATTAAAGGGGAAATCAAATTGCATACTTCATTTTCAGGTTAAATTCATTTAAAAAGATGTATTAGTCATTTGAAAATCGATTTTTTTTCCAAAACTGCATTTACAAATTTTTAATTAAAAGGGCTTAGCATAAATATTAACTTTATCTTCAAGAGCAAGTACGTGCGACCTAGTCGTGCATTTTATTTTATATTATAGGTATACACTCCAAGCTACTCAAACGCATCAAAAATATTTGTATAAAAAATCAGTTTTAAGGTTCAAAAGTAATTTTTTACTACTTTTCACATATTTAGTCGGTATTTTTAAACTAGACGTAGCTGACGACTTATCCACCAATACTTTTTGTTGTCGTGAATATTTGTATTTTATAAATTTATAAATACAACCTAAGCTTACTCGAAAATTCCAAAAACATTTGAGATGAAATCAGTTTTTCCTGAGGTTTAAGCCTGAAAAGAACCTTTTTACTACTTTTTATATTCTGAGTGATTGTCTTGCCGTAAAATTATATGCGAAAAAAAACAATATTTTTGTAATTTCACCCTGAATATCTTTTGACGCACATAAGAAATGTCAATGAACTTTCGCGTGGGTATTTTATAGACCAAAAAAACTACACTCGGAATTTTTCAACAGTAACAGTAGGAACATTTTTCCTGGGCTATTGCGTCACGCAGACTGTAAAGTTAATCAAGGGTTACTACGAAATGAGTGGAAAAGGGATCCTAGTGCAGATGGTCAAAGTCTCCTTAATGTTGCATGTAAAGTCTTGTCGTCTCCTCAGTATTAACAGGAAACATTACAAAATACAAAAAAAAAAGTAATCCTAATTTGTACCTTACAGAAAAAGTATTGTCTTCCATTTGCAAACAACAACAAGGCAACTTATCAATAGGACTTTACACGTGCGTCCATTGCCTCAGGCCACAAATTACTTGATCACCACTGGGATTTTCTCCGATAAAACAACATTTACTGGACATAAATGGTCACTGGTCGTGGTCAGTTCAGGGAGCACAACATATACACACAAGTATACCTACATTATATGCAGAAAAAAGATGTAAACAATTCTTAGGACAAATGATAATGGCCAAGAAGTTGTTGCATGTGCAGTGCATGTTCTATGACCATAATATACAACGTCGTCGTTCAAACGTTCGAACACACCCCACAATCATTTGTTAGCAACATTGACCTCATAATGTCTGTCCAAAGCTCTAGAAGCTCGCCCCCCATTTTGTTATACGTTCACTTACACCTAAAACACTACATACACACGCTCCAACCTACACTCTAATAGATTAATAGAGCACGAACTTTTTGCCATCATTTGCTTTTTTTTTTTTTTTGGGAAGAAAGAAAAACCGTCCCGTTGATGTTGTTGTTTTATTTTTAGAATTTTTCATCATAAAGTTGAAAAGTTCCTGCTGGTGGTGGGTGTTACTGCAAAAAAACAAAAAAAAATGGCAGAAAAATTACTAAAAACTTGAAAAAATAAAACATCATATTCAACACGAATGGCTGTGCGCACAAAAAAGACAAACACATACAGTATACACTCGTGGGATAGGTCCATTAGTTTTCCTGTCCCGGCTTAACCAACCCCGGAATGGCCTTTTGACAGAGTAACTCTAATCAAATGTGAACTAAATTCTAAGCCACAAGCAACTCCATTCTCTATCTATTCTCTCTATCATATATAAACGAGCATGAAACTGGGGTGGGTTAACTTTTGGTCTATTGAAGTGTAAACTTTTGTGGAGAGTGAGAAGGGAAGGAAAGCCAAACAGGATAACTAAGCCGAGGTCATCGGCAATATAGATACCTACTACCAGATAAAGTAGCCGCTGCTCCTCATTCTAGTGTTGCCTCTGTCCACTTCCATGTGATTAATCACTATGAAATAATATCCTCCATAAACTCGTATACTACGTTGGTTGTTTAGAAATGGACAATTCCGGTGTATGGTTGCGGGGTTTTTGAGTTTGCCATACATGGAACACCATATCCTTGTTAGCATCCAATTGTATTGCAACACTGTGGAGCAACATTTGCCAGAAAGTTATCTGAATACGCGGAAAAAATGCTGCTCATCGTACTTTATTGTCAGAGATGTTATAAATTGTGAAGAAAAAAATTAGAATAACCTCTGGGTACAGGTTAAGTGATGTGTCAAAAATATAGTTTGGATATTTTTAAGGCAATCAAATAATAATTTATGAACTTGTGATTCATATTTTTACTTGTTCTAAATATAAGGCAAGTATTGGTTTCGTGGCAAAAAAAAAAATTATTTTTTAATCAAACCAACATTACGATGATGGAGAAGTAAAAAAAAAGTGGTTTTCGTCATGCGGTCCGTTGGTTTGTGTGTCTGTTCGTCTTTTCGACCGTGCGTCCATCTGTAGAGAGAGCCACAGCCTAAACGGGTTCACAGATTTGCATGAAATTTGGTATAGATTACTTTTTTGTAATTACCAAGGCTGTTGTTTTTAAATATCTCTATTAGAACGAATACCTCCCATACAACAGTTTCGAGTTATTGGATTTTTCTCGAAAACGGCTCTAACGATTTTGATTAAACTTGGTATATGTTTTGTAATAAAATAAGTCATTGCAACATCCCTGTGTTTTTAGTTTTTCTCAAAAAAATCGAATAACGGAAATATGATGAACACACTTTTCGGGAATTTTTCCATAATTTTTAGTTTTTACTTGCGATATGGGTACCATACATATATCAAGTTATGCGTTCGTACAAAAAAAAAGTTGAGATAACAATCAAACATGACATTACGATGATAGAGAATGAGAAAAAAGTGGGTCCGATAATTCTGTCTGTCTATCTGTCTGTTTGTCTGTCTGTCTGTCTGTCTGTCTGTCTGTTTGTCTGTCTCTCTGTCTATCTGTCTGTCTGTCTGTATGTTTCAGAGAAAACAGCCTAAACGGATGGGTCGATTTACTTCAAACTTGGTATGTGGCGTTTTTTGGAGAATATCCCCAGAAGTTTTTTTGAATTTTTTTTTTTTACCCCAAATAACGTTTCCTTTCATATGCCGGTTTTAGAAAAACTCATTCTTCTCAAAAACGGTGCCTACGATTTTGATTAAAAAAATCATGGTCAGTTTTTTAGATAAGGTCTATCTTTAAATGGAAACCATTTCTTAAAAAAAACGTTATTAACGGTACCTGCCATAGAACGGTTTTTTTAAATTCTGATTTTCTCCTTCATGACTCAATCAATTTCAACCAATATTTTCTACATGAATGCTTTTAAGTTGCCGTAATAATATTTAGTAAAAAAAATTCGAAAATAATTTTTTTGGTCTTTAAAAAAAAATTAATTTTTTTTTTTGGAAAAATCACTATTTCGAAAACTACTCAATATTTTTTTTCAAAATTTAGGTTTTAGATGTTGATAAATAATATCTTAAAAATGACGTACCAATTTTTTTTATAAAAGTCCTTGCAAAATTTTATATAGAAAAAATAGTTTTTTTTAAAAAAACGGCTCTGACGATTTTCAATTATTTTTTTCTAAAAATGTATCATTATAGAAGAAATCAGATTGTACACTTTGTTTTGAGGTTAAATTCAATTAAAAGGCTGTTTTAGTCATTTGAAAAGCGAATTTTATGCTTTTTTAATTGTTTTTTTCCAAAGTTGCATTTACAAATTTTTAATTAAAAAGGCTTAGCATAAATAGTTACTCTATCTATAAGAGCAAGTACGTGCGACCCAGTAGTGCATTTTATTTCTTTAATTTTATAACCCTTCAAGTCCTGGTTTGACCTTAAAAGTTCGATTGGCGGACACATGATATTGTGACTTTTGACGTAAAAATCTTTGAAGCAAAGATTTTGAAAAATTGAAAAATTTGCCCGCTAGCATCCATTCCGCAGTTGAATCCCTTCCTCCTTTCCTAAAGCTCGTACTTTGTATATATACATATTAAGGGTACCCAAAACCCCTTTAGTGCGCGCTCATTATAAAAAAAAAAAAAAATGAAAATGAAATACGGCTTAAGAAAATACTAAAATTTCAAAACTTCTGCTGAGCAGGTATTTTTATTAACATCCCTGCTTAAAACACTTAACTGGAACACGCATACATTCTATTATACTATATCTCTCAATAACTTTAGATGAATAATATTGTAACTTTGTTTCAAACACCCAGAGGTTAGTGTGAAGTGTGTGTATAGTTAACTAAAATTTGTGGTATATATTTGAGCGTGCATTTATTATGTACACAGTAAAATAGTATACTTTCCTGCGGTTCAATCGAAGGATATTCGAATGGTATTGGATGGCAGTGTGTTAGGAAAAAAAGAACTCATGTATTTATTATTGTGTATCATAAATATGTAGGTAGCAAACCGAAGAAGGGGCAAATGTAACAATAAAATTATGCAATAGCCCCAGGATCTGGATGCAGTTCGGCTATTATTTTCGTGAATTTTCCAGGTGTACATAACAGGAACATAGTGTGGCAGGGATGCAATTCCTATTTAAAAATTAAAAAAAAAAAATCGTAGTTTAAATGTTAAACATTACAATCATGGTCAATATCTAATTATTTGGAGATTGAAAAAGTTAGTAGAATCATTAAATAGTTTACAAAGTGCTGGAAGCCTTCTGACTTATTTCAACGAGATTTAATTGAAATTTTATTATGAAGTTCTATTTCTGTTTGCATGTGTATGCATGTATTTTGATAATCATGTTTGGTTTTTCGATTGTCGGCTTACAAAAATTAGAAAGATGTATAAGTATGCATAACGCAGTAATACAATGGATTGGAATTAACAGTAAGTATTCAACATGTTTTGGATTGGGATTTAGCTTTAGGTCATAGAAAAATTAAATTGGTAGCTTTTCTGAAGGCTTCTGAAGATTATTCTACTCAAGGGTACTGTACAAACCAAAAAACCTATATACCGAAAATAAAATGCACGTACTTCCTCTTGTAGTTCGAAGTTATTAACTTATGTGTTTGTATATTGCAAAAAAAAAACAAAGAAAACCATTTTTTATTTAATTTTTTTTCTATGACTTTTTTTTTTTAAACTAAATAAACTAAGTTATGAGAACAACTTGGCGACATTTTTTGAACGAAATCAGTTGAGCCAGTTTTGCAGTATTGTTAAAATCATTTATTACAAAACACACACTGAGTTTCGTCGAAATCGTTAGAGCTGTTTTCGAGAAAAAAAAAATAGCTCGAAACCGTTCGTTCTAGTCGAGATATTCAGAAACAAAAAAAAAACCTTGGAAATTAAAAAAAGTAATCTGTACCAAATTTCATGCAAATCGGTCAACCCGTTTAGATGGACGCACAGACGAACAGACAACCAGACTAACAGACGCCAAACCGACGGATGGCATGACGAAAACAACTTTTTCCCTTATTGAGCTGTTTTACTAAGAAATCTTATTAAAATGAATGAATAATAATATTTCCATAGAAAAACCTTTCTGATTTTTAAAAAATTTCGCATAATTTTGCACTTGGTGCTTAAACCAAAATTGTCGCTGTAATTTCATATGACATGGTAGCCTAGTGGTGAGGTGTCCGTCGGGTAATCTCTACTCTAACGGTTAATCAACGGGATGATTCAATTTTTGTGAAATTCAAAAAAAAATAAAAATCAACAATCAAATTTGGATCAACAACTTTCGTAGGTTGAAATGAACCCAAGAACTCAAAATTCTTAACTCAACAACGTAAAGTGTTAAGATTTTAGAATGCTTTCAAAATGAATTCTATTTCCACAAAAAATAAGAAATGTACTAGAATAACAAAAATAAATTGCACGACTGGGTCGCACGTACTTGCTCTTATAGATAAGGTTTCTATATATGCTAAGCCTGTTTAATAAAAAAATTGTAAGTGCAGTTTAAATTAAAAAAAAAACATAAAATTCGATTTTCAAATGACTAAAACAACTCAACCTCAAAACGAAGTATGCAATTTAATTTCTTGATACATTTTTACATACATTTTTAAAAAAAAACTATTTTTTCCATATATGTATAATTTTTCAAGAACTTTCATAAAAAAAAAATGGTACGACATTTTTAAGATATTATTTTTCAAAATCTCAAAACTAAATTTTGTAGTTTTCGAAAATTGCAAATTATTTTTAAAAATCCATAAAAATAATTTTGAATTTTTTTTTAACAAACATTATTACGGCAAATTTGACATTTCGCTCATATTTCAATATGGCTACCCATTTTTCTAATAAAATATATTTCTATGTCTTTTCCCAAGAACTTATTATAATGTTGTCAGCAATTTTATTTCTTGGTAGTAATTGTTACTCCAAGAACGAGTTGTTGGGTCAACAATGTCATTTTTGACATCACAAATTGAGGAGGATAACCAATAAAGCATTCTGTTACAGTTTGAAGACGAGTCATAGATGCCCTAAGTATGTCATAAAAGTGTTCTTGTATACAAATAGATAGTTAGTTCACCAAAATTGATTCGGCATACAGAAGTCGCAGTTAGAACGACAACTGGAATCAAGGATATTGACTTTACGGTGGTTCAAAATGTCACCACATCAATCACTCGATTTCAAGTCCTCCATTGTCTCCTGTTCAAGGTGTTTCACAAAGTGACCAAAACGAAACTGTTCGATTAAGAGTGAAAGCAGTCCCTTATGAATCTTCGGGTGAAGAAGATTAGCCTTTTGAGGGCCTGGCTGGACAAATGATGTTTCCCATCCAATTGGAAAGAGATCAGTAGAGTTAAACAGATGGAAATGCTTACGAAGTGGAAAGATATTTCTTCTGAACGATCTTAAAATTACTGTTGAGAACGCGTGCAATGCACTTTTCGTTTTTCCATACAAATTACACTTGAATTTATATTTTTGTTTTACTAAAAATCCGAAAACTCACAAACGGTACGTGTCGTGGTACAGTAAAATTGTTCATACAGTTAATTACTTTTTTTTAAAGCTCTTCAAAATTGTAACGGGCCATTTGTTTGTAGGTCTTCTCTTTAGATTAAATAAAAAAGTTTCAGTGTAATTTGTATGGAAAAACGAAAAGTGCATTCCGCACATACTAAATATTAATTTTAAGAGCTGATTTTTTACAAGGCTAGTTTTTTAGCCCAAAACAAAACTTTTTATATAAAGGGTGTTATTTTGGTGTTATTTTGAATAGCCCGCTATTTCGGTAGCTGTCACTTTTGAAGCTGTCATTTTTTGACATTTGACAAGTAGAAACTACGCTATTAATAAAAATGGAACGATACAAAATGGAACGATACACGCTTCAACAACGCACTGAAATTATTAAAATTCACTATAAAAATGGTGAAAATTTGGCAGAGACGGTTCGTAAAACTAAAACATTTTTGGGTCGTCGTGAAGCACCTTGTCGGACCGCAATACAGAAATTGGTGGACAAATTCGAGCTGTTGGGACAAGTTAGTGATGTGAAGAATAAAACCCGTGCACGTCGCTCAAGAACAACTGAGAATATTGCTGTTGTAGCCCAAAGTGTTGAAGAAAACCCAGGTTTGTCCATTCCTCGTCGTTCTTTGGAATTAGGCATTCCACAAACGTCATTACACCGTATTTTGCGCGTGACTGTTTGGTGCGGTTTATGGTCCCGCGGGGTCATTGGACCTTACTTTTTCGAAAATGAGGCTGGAGCAACAGTTACGGTCAATGGATTGCGCTATCGAGAGATGATTAATGATTTTTTATGGCCTGAATTGGATGGTATTGATCTGGACAACGTTTACTTTCAACAAGACGGCACTACGTGCCACACAAGCAATGAAACCATCGATCTTTTACGGGAAAAGTTTCCGGACCGTGTTATCTCTCGAAGAGGTGATCACAATTGGCCACCGAGATCTTGTGATTTAACACCTTGCGACTTCTTCCTTTGGGGCCACGTGAAAGATAAGGTCTACGCCAACAGCCCAGCGTCGATTCAAGACCTCAAAGATGAAATTCGTGAGGCTATCGAGGACATAGGGCAGCCACTTTGCGATTTGGTTATGGAAAATTTCATGAAAAGGATATGGTCCTGTAAGCGTGGTCTTGGCGGCCATTTGGCTGATGTTGTGTTCCATTATTAACGGCATACCTTCCTCTTGATAATGAAAAAAACATCCGATCATTTATCTCCAAAAATGCCATTTGAGTAAATTTATAGTTGACTAACAAGTTTGATTAATTTTTAAAAACATCACAGTTTCATGACAGTACCTTATGTATGTTACTACCTTTTATACCCTTTTATTTCATTTCAAAGTCATTTTTGTGAGGCGGAATAAGTTTAAAAATAATTTGTGTTTTGTGCATCAACTCTTTTGTATTTTATATCAATAATAAAATATTTTAGACGTATTTACTATAAGTTTTGGGTTGGATTGAGAGATTATTTTCATTCATACTCTTATAAATTCAAGGGGAAGGGTATGCATAGGTAATCAATCGTTCAGATGCCATACAAAGTCTACATTGCATTTTGTTTTATTAAGTGAAAAACTCAACAGACATGTCATAGCTCACAGTGCATTATTATTATTACATCCCACCTGGAGCAAAATATTTCACCTATCATTATTTCCATCAAATTCAAAAAAAAAAAAACTTGTATTATATATCCTGCAGATAAAAATAAAAACAAAACTTTCAAACTCACACATGATAACTTTTCCATTAAAATGAAAAACTATAAAAACAAACAAAAAAAAAAAAACATTCAAATTCTGTAAAATAAAATTATATAAAAGGGTGAATTTCATTTTCATTTATTTTTTTTTTTTTTATTTTCACGGTTGCGAATATGACGTTAAGAAGTATTAGTTTAAACGTGTGTGAGTTATGAGTTTTTTTAATGTATGAGTTTTCTACTCGTGCTCTTTGCAGTTGACCGTTTTCGACATTGACAAAGTATTGAATATTAATATTAAAGCACCGAGTACGTTTTTAGGATACCATAATCTCTGATGCTAGTGCCAAATGACAAATATCATTATTTGAAAAATTTGTGTATAATCAAATAAAGTCCGATGATTTTTTTTTTTTTTGATTAATTTGATAAGTGAAAGAAAATTTTGTATTAACTATTTCAAGAAAAAATAAATGTTACACATACGCCACAGTCACGGTTAAGGTACCCACTTTAGAAATTGTAAAACTTATTCGATCACCTATTAAATAATAAAATTTAATTGATCGAAACTTAAAAGCGATCGTATAATAAAACTCCAGTGGCGATGGCGGTGGGTGGATTCTTCCCGCGCCAATAAGTACCCGAATAATAACGACAAGTTTGATCTTATTGTGATTTTAACAGTAAGTTCGGAAAAGTGCCGAGAATCATTCTGGTAGTCGCCTTGATAGACCCCATGACTCGATGAAGTTTTTCGGCAGGTGTAACATACACCAAGAACGAAACCTATAAGCCGATATTGCTTTTTGAAGGAAAAGAATTCCAAGGTAGCCCCTGTTTACTTTTTATTGATCCTAACCCACTTTGGTAATTGTAATTGTAATTGTAATTGTAATTGTAAATGTAATTGTAGTTGTAATTGTAATTGTAATTGTAATTGTAATTGTAATTGTAATTGTAATTGTAATTGTAATTGTAACTCTCATTGTAATTCTCATTGTAATTGTAATTGTAATTGTAATTGTAATTGTAATTGTAATTGTAATTGTAATTGTAATTGTAATTGTAATTGTAATTGTAATTGTAATTGTAATTGTAATTGTAATTGTAATTGTAATTGTAATTGTAATTGTAATTGTAATTGTAATTGTAACTCTCATTGTAATTCTCATTGTAATTGTAATTGTAATTTTAATTGTAATTGTAATTGTAATTGTAATTGTAATTGTAATTGTAATTGTAATTGTAATTGTAATTGTAATTGTAATTGTAATTGTAATTGTAATTGTAATTGTAATTGTAATTGTAATTGTAATTGTAATTGTAATTGTAATTGTAATTGTAATTGTAATTGTAATTGTAATTGTAACTCTCATTGTAATTCTCATTGTAATTGTAATTGTAATTGTAATTGTAATTGTAATTGTAATTGTAATTGTAATTGTAATTGTAATTGTAGTTGTAATTGTAATTTTAATTGTAATTGTAATTGTAATTGTAATTGTAATTGTAATTGTAACTCTCATTGTAATTCTCATTGTAATTGTAATTGTAATTGTAATTGTAATTGTAATTGTAATTGTAATTGTAATTGTAATTGTAATTGTAATTGTAATTGTAATTGTAATTGTAATTGTAATTGTAATTGTAATTGTCATTGTAATTTTAATTGTAATTGTAATTGTCATTGTAATTGTAATTGTAATTGTAATTGTAATTGTAATTGTAATTGTAATTGTATGTATGTACCTCAATATTAACTTTCGTAAACTATTTTTCCAACACCACCAGTGGAAATATTTCTAAACATAATTTAGTATGTACAAATATCTGCAGCTGCTCATAATGCTGTAGCTTTTCCTGATCAAATCACCATCAAAAAGATTCCTTCTACTGTCAACTGGCTAGATTAAGTTATTCATTATTCAAGTACTGGCCACTGAAACTGCAGTCACAAGAAAATGAAGGAACTTAAAGTTTTGATTATTTTCTATTGTATGGTTTTCTGCATAAAGTTTAATTTTACATTTCTATTTTTTTTTTATTCCACCATTTTTCCCCATTTTCCAACATCTATGAAAAAAAAGTGTATAGAAATTTTTTTTTCAAGTGGGTACCAGTTTCCAGCAGTAAGTTGATGCAATGAAAAGAGTATATCGACATCGAGAACCCCTCCAGGGAACCAGGGAAAGGGAATTTTTTTTTTTTATTTTACATCAAAGTCCTTGAACATGTAATGAAAAAAATCGAAGCGAAAACTCGAATGCTTTATGGCGAAAGAAGTCAAGGGTTGGGCTACTAGAACTCATTGTCTTCACATAAAATATTCAAGTGAAGAATTTTTATTCATATAAATTAGACGGAAGCACACTCATTTGAATGTGAAAAAGAAAAAGGTAGTGTATGTACCTATATTATGTTTTTTTTTTTTTTTATTATTTTTATGTGAATTCTTTGCGGTACCTCATCTCCTTTTCATTCTCTTAGTTTCTAAACTTATGGGTGTATCACTCATACATCGCGTTTTGACCTGGTCCTGGTGCTTGGAGGGAATTATCATTTTTATATTTTTTTAAGAATATTTTAACTTTGATATCTCTCACTTCAGTCAGACTTTAGTGCTGCTTTTGGCTGAATAACTGACTCACTGGGTGGGCTTAAATGGCCACCCCAGCCAGCGCCACTGACTGAATGGCTGAATTGAAATTTCCAAATTGAAGTCATATTTTAATTCTGTGAATGGCTAGGTACTTGTTGTTTTTCTTTTTATTATTTAGCTTTTTTTTGTTATTGATGATATAATTTATAGATCAACAAAATGAGAAAAATGTGAAAAGTATTTACATACAGTGTGTAACAATATATTTGCCAGTAAACGTCATTTTGACTTATGACTATGTGTTTGTGTTATGAGAGTAGGTGTATAGCATAGCTATGCTATAATAGTACTTTAGCCAGCTCTGTAGGCGGTTTTGAAAGCCTTAATCCATTTTAAATGCTGCATTTAATATTTGGCGAGTAATTTTTATGGCCCCATGTTGGGTGTTGTAGTCAAATAAATTTTACTTTAGTGAAAGGAACAAATTTTGACATTAGAGCCTCGGGAAGACATTCTGTGGGTGTGCTAATGCAAATAGCTGTGTTTTATGGTGGAAAATAATCGTTTTAATCCTGATTTGTTTTTCCACAAGGAATTTTAATAGGGAAATTTATATCCTACACATAGTAGATATACACATTGCCAATTACACTTATTATTATTTTCTTTTCAAATTGCCAACAACAGTTTTGGGGTATTTTTTTTTTCTTAGCTCCTGTGTCTTTTTAATCTCTGGAGGTAAACAAAATTTCAACATCATCGTAGAAGTCTTAGATATAATTGTGACCTTGTAAGATATTAATTTTTCTAGACCATGTATGTATATATCATAAATATATGTATTTCAAGTGAAAAAAAAAATGAAAACCTTTGAGAATGTGAAAAGCATACACATTTTCCTAATGCATAAATAAGAACACACAACTGTAATAACTGGGAAAGAGATTTTGTTGCCATGAATGAAGTAATTGAACATTTAAAATACGATAATATGATGATCATAGGTGATCTCAATGCTAGAATAGGAAAAGAAGAGGGAAGAGAGAATAGATTCGCAGGTAAAGTGAGAAAATCAGAAGATGGAACCACAAATGGAAATAGAAAAAAAATTGATGGAATTGTGTGATTCTCGCGATTCCATATACTAAATGGTACAAGCAGTTCAGACTCCAATGAAAAATATACGTTCGTATTAAAACAAGGATGTTCAGTCTTAGATTACTGCTTGGTACTAGGTTTATGGATATCTTTGGTTAGTGACTTTGAAGTTTTGACGCAGCAGTACTCAGACCATATGCCTAATGTTGCCCATTTTGGTACTGCACCGACAGAAGGAGAAGATACAAGAACGATACAACTACCCAATAAGCTATTGTGGAAAGAATCAAATGCATCCGAGTATAAACGCAAACTGTACCTAAACATGCAGGCAGGTGTACAACTTAATATAAATGATATCGGCAATTTAATAAAAATATCTTACCAGCCATCAACGCAAGCTTATCAAAATCGGCATATTTTCAAAGAAAAATAGTTTGACACTGAGTGTGAATCAGAGAAGAAGAATATCTTTCGGATGGCTTAAGGTTTTTCGAAAGTTTGGATATCAGTTTTTCAAAAACATTTACTGTCAAACAAACACAGCCTTAAAGAAAATATGCATGCAAAAGAAGAAAAGATATTTTGAAAACGAAGCCCTCAAATTAGTTGAATGTAAAGATACAAGGAGATCTGGTGTGCGATTAAAAAATTCAACTGTAGAGAACCCCAAACTAGAACTGAACTAGATGCTAGGACACTGATGCACCATTTTCAATTTCAAGCGGGTTTTCGGAATGGTTATTCAACCGTAGACAACATGTTTGTACTGCAAAACATAGCTCGGACATTCCTCGAACAAAAAAAGAAATTATACGCTTTTTTGTTGATTTCAGGGCAGCCTTCGATAATATCGGCTTTAATATTTAAACTTTATCCCGCTGGAATGAGCCATAAGCTTGGGAAAGTAGTATAAACGAGGACAATCAATCGAGTATGTGGAGAGGGATCGAGACATCAGAATGGTTTGAAACAACCATGGGAGTAAGACAGGGATGTACATTAAGTCCGCATCTTTTTGCTATGTACATCGATGACCTAATCGACTTTTAACCTGGCGGAATAGAATTTGCCGGGCATCTGATAAAGGCACTTTTGTTTCCAGACGATGTGGTTCTATTTGCATATCCACCAGAATCCTTAAACTTAATAACTAACCGCATAGATTTGTACTGCCAATTATGGAATCGGTTAATTTTACTAAATCAAAAGTTATGATTTTTAAGAAGGAGCTGGTAGATAGTGTAGTAATAAAAAATAGCACCTCAAAGGTCAACAAATTGAAATTGTGAAAACATACAGATATCTCGGGGTGACAATAGCAAGTAATGGAAGCATGGAACTTCATCTAAAGGAAAGGCTAATAAAAGCAAAAAGTGCCATATCTGCTACACGGAAAAGATGTTTTTCGAAACAACTAATTGACCACAGCATAAAGTACAAAGTTTTTAAAGCTGTATTAGAATCTGTTATGATGTACGCAGCTGAATCTTGGGGATATTGCCAATGTGAAACAGCAAAGAATTAATTTCGGCATTTTTCGAAATGAGAGGCGAACTTATACGGCCTAATTATATTCCACATCGTTCAGATCTACCAAATTATTGTAATCTTTGCAACTTGTCTGAGAGAGAAGACGTTATCCATTTCATAGGAAGATGCCCAATCCTTAAAGAAATAAAAGGATATTTTCTAGGAAGCGACACAAAATCCGAGGAAGAAGTTATAGCCTATCTAAATTGCGAAAGCGATGTAAAGCAACTTTTCTACTTCTACAAAGCAGCAAGTACCTACCGTGATAAAATTCTTACTGAGAACTTTTAATTTTATTAGATTTTATAAAAACAAAAAAAACAATATCAGAAGTGCAATATAAGGTACTTAATCTGTGATCCAGATAAATTTACAGTAGAAAGAAATTTGAACACATGATCTTTTCGAAATTAAAATTCCTTAAGACGAAGCACAGGTGCCAAAATTTCCAAAACGTTGGAATGGGAATGCTAATAGCTTGTTTCGATCAACAGTATAATGAATTGACCAAATATGATAAATTCTCAAAGAGCATTGAAAAATCCAGGACATCGAAACAATTTGAAAATCTAAATCTGAACAACGTAATAAATAGAAGAATCTTATTAAACGATTTGAAGAACAACGCAATGAGCAATAGAATCTTCTAGAAGAATAAAAATAGAGGAAAGCTTTTTGAGTTTGGCAAAAAAGGGTTTGGCAACTAAAGGGTTTTTCAACAGTGACGCTACAAAAGTAGAGCGACAGGTACAACAAACGAAGCCATATTTCTTGCCGTTCTTTTGACATTTCTCTTCAGTAAGGTTTGACATTTTATGATGGAAACATATACGAGCCAACAACGAGTCAAAATGATTAAAATTTACTACCGAAATTCGGAGTTAGTGGCCTCAACGTTAAGAGCCCTACGTCCAATTTATGGTCGTCATAATCGTTTTAGCAGATCAACAATTGAGCATCTAGTGGAAAAATTTTGAATCCACAATGCACAGTACAAAAAGTTTCCGTGCCAGTGAGACAAAGAAGTGCCCGTAGTGTCGAGAATATTGCTGCCGCACGTCGTTCTCAAGCGTTGGCCATCTCTGTGACGTGCGTCGTTGTGATTAAATTGACGCAAGAACTGAAGACGTTTGACCACCAGAAGCGTCGGTTGTTTGTGAAATGGGCTGAGCAACAACTTGAAAATTATTCGGAGTTTCATCGAAAAATCATCTTAAGCGATGGGGCTCATTTCTGGCTGAATGGCTACGTAAATAAACAAAATATGCGGTATTGGTCAGGCAGCAATCCACACGTACTCCATGAGTCATCATTGCATCCCGAAAAAATTACGGTTTCGTGTGGTTTATGGGCCAGCGCGGTGGCGTCATTGGGCCGTACTTCTTCCGTGATGATCAAGACCAGCACGTTACTGTGAATGGGGATCGCTACCGTTCAATAATAACCGAATATTTTTAACCCCAATTGGATGATATGGACTTGGAGGACATGTGGTTCCAACAGGACGGCACCAAAAGCCACACAGCAAATGTCACAATCGTGTTATCTCACAAAATGGTCCGGCAGCTTGGCCGCCTCGGTCGTGCGATTTGACGCCGCCGCCGTTAGAGTAATATTGATATTCGAATGATTTATGGCAACGAAAACTCATCAACTTTTAGGGCTCTTACATGAAAAGACAACAATACGCTGTGTTTTTAAAAGATATTCATTTGGATAAAACTACATGGTGTATTTCAAAGCTATAAATACGTCATTATGAAAGAAAATCTTTAATGAATATTCCCAAAACATCATCTTTGGATAGACACTTGTGTTAACGATAAACAATAGGGCCCTGTTGAAGAAGTTAGAAATTGACTGGCAAAGCAAAAACGAAAATCACTAATAATGCTAGCTCTGAATAACTGATCTCCGCGAAGTTCAATAAACTCAAACCTTCTCGCATAATCAACATCAACTTAAGACCGCTAAAAGCCTTCTCCTAAAAAACGCTGATATTCTTGAATAACGGCAATAAGATCAAACACAGTTTATGTAACGTTAAATAGATACATGAGACACAAGGATTCGTCAAATTGCAAGGCTTCTCCCATTGGCCAAACAAGAAGAACCACCTAATAAAGTTGTGTTTTACAAAGAACTTGCCTGTTTTGATGGCAGCATTGCATACGGAATAAAGACTTGACAAACATTTCGAAAACTTGAAAGCAGTGCTTCAGAATCTTTGAATTTTCGACAAATATACGCTTTTCCCGACCAAAATTAAAAACGCGTGCGTGACAAACCACCACTTCCGATCGATATCGATTAAAGTTAACTCTGTAGCATTCTTTCTTCATCTCTAGAGACTGTAGTCAATGAACTTCCAAATTCAACATCAGCAAAGGAAGGATTCCTACAAACGATCAGAATAATAAAGGAACACTTTTCGTGTTTGGAAAGAACATCATGAGAAACCGGAAGTAGGAGTTGATTGGTAATCTGCCAGAAAAAAACACACTTCTCAGCCATATAGAGGTCTTCCAAAAAGTATATAAAACAAGGGAGATTTTTGAAAGAATTATTTAGTACAACCGTTCCATAATATTAACAGTTCTAATTTTAAAGTTGACCGAAAAAAAAAAGAGGAAGAACATTATTTGTACGAAAGGGCTATTCTCCAGACGCGTAAAAGGAGTAACCGAAAGTCTAATCAAATAGGCTAGAGGTCAAAGTATTGGATAATTTGATTACTAAACAACTGTATTTTTCAAAGTTCACTTCAGGAAAAAGACCTAGGACAGCTGTTAAGGAGAAATTAAGCCTATTACCAAAAGTTCACAAAACGTTTAAATAACAAAATCAACTATATATTGCCCCAAAGGTATGATAAAGTTTATTTTTGTAACCGAAATTATTAAACTTATCCCCATTTTTCGAAGAATAAACTCAAAACTAGTTCACGTAAAGGTGAGAAAAAAAAAACTTCTTATCCTATTATTATTGCCTAGTTAAAAGAATCATCATCTGAAAAGCTTTTTCAACTTTATACACTTCAAGTCAAGGTAAGTTACTGTTCAGCAAAGTAGTACATCCAATTGAAACGGATCAAAATGTAGTTCCATATACACCGTAGGTACCTACTGTTTCGTTAAAAAAAAACTATTTGTAACAAACCTTTTAAGTTTAAAACACGCAGGCATAAAGACAAAAAATAAAAAAAAAAACAGAAGAGCGTAGCACAAGTCTCGAAACTCAGAAACTTGTCACTATCATCGTCGTCGTCGTCGTCGTCAGTCGTTTGGTCGTGCCGCATCCGACGACGACGTATACGTAATTTGACCCAGTTTTGTATATGACTGAGTTTCGAATATTGCATTTTGTTTTAGACTCTCTCGCTTAAGGATGCAATTTATTCAATTATGTTTGACAACGCTGAAAGTTTTGACTTTCGCTTGCAATGGCAATGGCATAGTTTTTGTTTCGCTGCCACGCAGCTTCCGTCCCCTGCCGATTTTTAGAAATTTCTCCCTTCAAAACTAAATTCGCAATACTCAACTCACTCTTTCTATTTTCATTCTATATTGAGTGGAATACTGCGCCGCGCCACGCCGTTTCGTATATAAGGGGTGCCATTGGGGAGTGTGCTAAGCCCTGTTTTCTCTCTCGCTTTCTAGATTTGCAATGATGTGACGTGTGCTGTATCCCAGTAACTCTGAATGAACATTTTAATAGTTTTATGAGGTTAAGTGGGTTATATCTGGGTGCGATATGGGAATGCAGCACAAAGTTTAGATTTAGCTAGAATACAGCTGCTGATGCTGTGATGTGCAGGGTAAATAAACTCAAAATCGCATTTTCAAGACTTAGCTTGGGATAATGAAATGTGCATAGAAGGGCAATGTGGGTTATTAGAAATTATGCAGAGCATGTTATAATGAAAGAGCACATCGACAAGGAAGACGATGACGACACCAGCAACAACAACTATACGACTTTATGACCTACGTATACCGGCAGCAGTGGCTATGTGTATAACACAGAAGCAGATCCTCTTGTTACTGTGAATTCATTTACCTGGAATGCGTTCACATATTTTGTGCACCAAGTATTTCAACTAGTAGGTACCCACCAGAAAAGGATAAAGTGGGTGCAACGAAAAGGAGGATATGCAATGCATGCACCCATAAGTGGTCATTCTGTCGGAAAATGATGAAGTTGCCCGCGGTTGGTGCGCTGCGCTGTTAATGTTCAAAATTGCATAAAATACTTAATAAATTTTAATTTAATTAGAATGCCATGTGGGCTATTTTGACCGAATGACCGAAATGTATTTTATGATGTTTGCTGACTTACTTTTGCTTGGTTCGTGTATAACCTTGTGCATCTAACATAATGTACCTTTGAATTTCTAATTATTTAGAAAATGAAAGGCATTAAGCATTTGAGGCTCTTCATAAAATATTGCACCAAATAGTAATTCTTTTGAATTGAAATTGTTAGTTCTGGGAAATCATATTTGCTTTGAAGTTATGATCTGTACTTGCTACAGGTTCAGATTTTCCACACATAACAAATTGATAGGTTAGGCAAACGTTTTTATTAGTTCGTTAAAGATAGCCGTCAATTAAGTTGAAATTTTTCTGATGTTAGGAGATTTTTGGTCACTTAAGCTATTTAAAATCGATATTGTGAGGGAATTCTTAAGCATTTGCTTGTGGATTACTTTAGTAGACTCAATTTTGCCTTTGAATATGGACTTCGGTTGAGCAAATGGCTAAGATTTTTTTCACTTTACGGGAGTTGAGAAAAACTTGACTTGAGAAAGGACTATGAATCCCTTAATACATGGTAAGCAATTAAATAGTAGAAAAGAGAATGAAGGCAGATATACTATAAAGTAATATTTTTTTGCTACAAAATCCTAAGTCTATGCTAATTTAGTACCTTAAATTCTTCAACACATTCCATTATTTGTAGATTTCCAAATGTTATTTGTTATTACAAATGATTTTTTTCTCATGAACTTTAGTTTACAAAATTTAATCAGCTGAATAGTGAACGAAAAATGTCAAATGGGTACCAGAAAGTTAAAACTCTATTAAAGTATGACCCTAAGGGTTTATTTTCTTGTACAATCAATTGGACCTACCACCCTCATCTGATTCGCTTGAAATTCGGTAAAATGTTTGTACTATAGAATGTTTGAAAAAAAAAATGAATTTTCAAACAAAGCTTGGACTATTAATTAAAGATTTACACATTGAATTAAATAGACCGTAGGTAGGCGGGAAATAAGTGGATAACCTAGACAAGACAATGATAAACTAAGCAAGGTGCAGCGTTCAGCATGCATGTGCATTAGTGGAGCCCTACCCTCAACACCTTCCGCTGCGTTAGACATACTCCTCAACCTTACACCCCTCGATATACAAACAAGTGGCCGCGAACACAGCCTTCCGCCTCAAAACCATCTCTCAATGGACCAATAACTCTACTGGCCACACCATAATTCTGAACTTGTTCGGAACATTCCCAAGTCACTCCGACAACATCACTCCTGTTCTAGCTTTCGACAAAAACTTTGAAGTCACCATTCCCACAAGGTCAGCTTGGGAGGCAGGGGCCTTGTTAGAAAATGAATTCATTTCTATACGGATGGATCGAAAACTGAAAATGGGGTGGGTATTGGAGTGTACTCAGATAGACTGAACCTTAGTCTCTCCTTCCGCCTACCAAACCATTGTAGCGTATTCTAAGCAATTCTGGCGATAAAGGAAGTCTTGTCCTGGCTTAAAGAAAACGTGATATCCAGTTCGGAAATCCCTTGTATCAGTCTCCTGAAATTCCATCACAGCCCAAGACTGTCGGTCACCTTCGTTCGACTGTTGATATTCCCCTTATCTGGGTGCCGGGACATTCCGGGGAATTGCAAAGCCGATGAACTCGCCAGAATTGGAACGGAAATGCCTATCCTGCCCAACAAGGCAAATATAGGTATTCCCATAGCTACAATTAAACTACTGCTGAAACGAATCGCTTTGGAACAATCAAATACAAGATGGCTTAACACTACCACGTGTACAGCGGCCAAACGAATCTGGCCCAAACTAGATTTGAAACGGTCAAATTGCCTTCTTTCCCTCAGCAGATCTCAAATCAGCTCTGTAATAGGTGTCATAACGGAACACTGGATTATTGGTAGACACGCGGCACCACTCGGTGTACTATCAAATGATTTCTGCAGGAGTTGTTCAGACGAAGAAGAGGAAGAAACAATTTCACATCTTCTCTGTACATACCCTGCTGTCTCTTATAGACGCAAACTTTATTTAGGAGACTACTTCTACAATGAACCTAGCGATCTCTCAAACACAGACATTAGTAGTCTCACTCGCTTCATTAGAAGCTCTATATGGTTTTAACCAGAAGGGAACTTTTTGTTCACTATAGTTCGTGGTATCACAATGGACCTCTATTGGTCTAAGTGTGTCAGATAGCTTTAATGACAGTCACTTTAACCTAACCTAACTAAGACAAGACAAACAAAGATATTTGGTTATCCATGAAGTTCGATGAAAGTGCCAGAACCTAATAGAAAAATTAGTTATTTGGATGTGGGTTTGTGATAAGGAAAAAATTGTGTTACAAAAGTTATGTGGTTTGAAAATCCACATGTGCACACACCCTAATAAACAAAAAGGACTATCCAATCAAAGAATCATTCTATTAATATCTCAAAAAGACGTATAATTGCTGACCGTAATAAGCTATCAAGAGTGTTTTTGACTAATTTAACGACAACTACACGGCAAAACAACTAAAAGCGGAGTCAGGTTGATCGACCCCGGTGACGCAAGGGGCGAAATGTACTCAGAATTCAATACTAGAACTCTTGTTACCTAAATTCATTGTGAATTAGTTAAGAATGTTTCTGATCAAGGAAGACAATTACCTGTAATGGTAGGTTTAGTGGCGGAAATGTTACTCCAATTCAGATTCGGCATCGTTGGGTCTTAAGCAAATTTGTCCAGCAATAGACCCAATGTGCAAGTCTACGTGACAGCACTCAGTCTTAAGCTCCAGTTTATATTCACCATCTTTTATAAAAGAAAAAGTGTCTGTCCAAATCGAAAAACTATTATCATAAGAAATTTTTTCGTCGGCTAATATTCATCTTCAAAGAACACCAAAACTCTTGCTGATCAATCTCTCCAAGGGATCACAATTTAAAACCAGCAGAAACACTTCCAAAAGGCCTCCGGCAATAACACCACTGGATGTTCAAAACAACTCCTGGTTCGATCCAGAATGCAGCCAAAGATGAGGCCTCCGAAATCATATCGCAGACATGGAATTGAGCTATGTACATAGAAAGAGAGCCCCAAAGATTTTCGTTTAAAAAATAAGAGATGAGTACCGATTTTGGAAGTTGGAAGAAGAGTAAGTACGAAAAATATGTTGTTGAATAAGGATACCGGTACAGGTACCCTGCTACGTATTATGAAACAAGTCAAAATTAAATGGTACTGATGTAAATTATATAGCCAGTATAGAGCGCGATCAATGTTAAGCATCTAGAAAGAACACTCAAACTGTCAAACAACGACGAAAACTTATAATGTAGTTATGGGCTTTGTTTATACACTGACTCCACTTTCAATTGAACAACGCAGAGATTAATGAAGAAATATTTTGACAAATCCTTCTTGGCAGTCTATCGAGTAGCGAATCCCAAATGTGTCCATTCATAAGAACCCGATTTCCCTTTATGGTACTTTTTCACAGGTTTGGTTTAATAAAAGATGAATCCTCTTTTGGAAGCAAAAATACAAGATACAAATATACGGGCGGCTTCAAGACTGTTAACAAAAATAAAGCTACAAATCGTTGGCTCCATCCCGCAGTACGAGCTCTATACTGTACTAGAACACGTTTATTCAGATAGCGTATCTGTAGGAGTTCTCAAATAACTTATCTTCGGAAAATTACGGAAAATAACTAGAAGCAAGTTTAGTGCCACTTTGAATAAGTAAGTCTAAAACGCCATTGGCAGGACTAGCTCATGAAAAACTAAGATCTAGTGACTGACACTACCAACAGAGTCCGTTTTTCTGACAAAAAAAAAACAAGGTCACTTCACATTAACGACTACGCCAAAGGTACAACATATGGCCGACAAATAATGGCTACCTTAAAAAATATGACCCACCTAAAAAGAAAGGAGATGTTCTAAACAAATCCTTCTTTATAAATCGGGTCTCTGCGTTTCTTTGCAAGTTTCTTTAAGTGATTTTTGGCATATTTTGCACATTCGAGTGGAGAGTTGCATAACAGGAGGCAGAATGATAGATATCGTCCTGACTCAAAGGGATAGTTTAATTAAGCTCGTGGTTTATTCTGAACTTTCAGCGTCATCATTTACATACTCTCAAAAAACGTACATAAATATACCAGCACAAGATCCTTTCCCAAATGATGGAAGCCAACAAAAAAATAAAAATAAATTCTTACAAAAATTATTTTTTCTTACATTTTCTGGATGGATGCTGATGAAAAACCTCCAAAAGGTAATCATCTTAATTTTAATTTTTTTAACTTTAAAATGGAAAATATAATATCTCTTGTGTCCTTTACAACGCAACGTCCGAATTAAATTGATAAACAAAAAATCCTCTTCAATCTTTATACAAAATAAAAAAACAAAAAAAAAACTTTCCACTAAGTATAACTTTTCCAAAAGGACTTTCCCAATAATCTTATCTCAAATTTAATCCTTCTTAATGCTGAAGCAAGAACATTTACAACAACAAAGAAGTGAAACATTCTTTATCAACTAACACACACAATGACACCGTAAATACCACTTTACTGCATTCTGTCAGAATTAATAACATTTTATCTCTCCCAACCTGACACATTCCCCAAGAGTATCCTATCTATAGGAGTGAGAGTATAAAAAATTGCATTCTACAAGAAAATAACAAAAAAAAATCCCTCACCATGCAAAAGGATATACTGTGTGTATTATACTTTATTTCGAAATTCTGAAAGAGGCATAAATGCCTTAAATTTCAATTCCCTATAGTGAGTGCAGCATCAGAACAGACCAGAAGACAGAGAACACAAAAAAAAAAGAAGAAAATTGCTTCAGGAAATAAGGATACAAAAAATTTTGCACCCATCTTCATTGCCACAATATATAGATTTTCAATTTATGTCCCCAGAAAGCACATGCACCATATAAGTAGTGCTTCTGTACATTTCTCACCATTTGCAATATGAGAAAAGCGCGAGAATTACATCCAGCTATAGAAGAAAATTAAAAATAAATTTATGTGATGTATGCATGCATACGAAGGAAGCTATCCAGAACCAGGAGACTTTTACATACCCGCACCCGGACCAGCTATCCTACTCATCCTTGTGCCCATTTCATCTATATGAAACAAGAAAAATGCATCCAACTTCACTTCAAACTGATGGAAACCCAAGCACACACATGAACACGCCCGCAGTGCCGGTCCGAGGATATAAATACAAAAAAAAAAATATAAAATGCAAGAAAAAACAAAAACATAAATTGGAAAAAATGTTGCTTCTGAACTCCAGAGAGTATATTTGCATGTACCACATGCATCCTCCTTCCCACCATACACATGCATACATATATGTACATTCATCCTCATCATCATCATCATCATCATCTACATTATTCATTTCTCTGGCTTGGAACTTGCAAGTAAAGAAATATTCCACATGCACATTCACATCCACACACACATGCAACATGCACAGGCGATATCCTTGTCCCAGAAGTGAAACCGTTTCACAACATCAAAAGCATCATCATCAGCATCACAGTAGCAACAGTGCAATGGTTCTGCTGATGGTTTTGCTGAACGATGTGTACTCGGTGCACTAACGAAACATTTTCAACTTATATACACCGAAAATATGGAGGCCACACCAAAACTTTGTTGTGAAAAGTGTAAAAGACAGCCGAATATAGTTCTTAATTATTTAACAGACACTTAAATTGAGGACACAACATAGAAAGGGACGTCACTTCAGATATTTATCCATATTTTGTATTTATTTATGTCAGTACATTTACACTTTCGCACTAAAGGCAGTTCAATTGTTAAGAATCTGATGCTGTATGAGTGTATTGGGGTCTTATGGCAAATCACATGGATTATTTCCGTTTACTCAGGAAGCTTTTCCATCTCCATTTCGATGGAAAATGGACTCAAATACGGCTAAGCAACAGAAATCCCTTGAGATGTACATATACTCTGAAATAGTCTGGTCGATCCAGAATATATATAAATGGATTCTAAGACCTCAATACAGGAATTTTCTTGCAATTTTTATGAAAATTGTTATGATATTCGAGGTTCCAATGGTACCTACATGATCCAATTACTGTTACAGAATTCAAAAATTCTCCGAATTGCGGATATCAGTTGTTAAGTTATATCATTTGAAAGTAATGAGTGCAACTGGTAGAAACAGTTGAAGAAAGAGTTGCTATTCCTACAAGCTTTTAATCGCTATTTCACAGCACACAGCAATAAATACATCAAAATTGACGTTAAAAATCTCCTCGGCAATTAAACCTTCCAATTTAAAAAAACAAAACCTAGTTTTTTTGTCCGTAATTCAGAAAGCAACATTCGTATTTCTTTATCTTTTCCCTTTAATACGTTTCTTTTAACTTACAAAGAAAGAGAAAGGAACCAATAATGGTGAAATAAAAAATAAATTGCACGACTGAATCGCACGTACTCGCAAAGCAACAAATTCGATTTTCAAATGACTAAAACAACTTCTTATATGAATTTAACCTAAAAACGAAGTGTGCAATTTGATTTAGAAAAAAAAAAAAAATTGACTCAGTAATTGTCTTATAATTGCTGTAAATATGCGGTGGAGTCAAAAATTGCCATGTTCTTAGTTTTGTCCGAACTTGATGGGAAGCGTTTGTCATGTTAACTTTATCTAAAGTTAGCATGACACTTTTAAGTTTTTGGGCAAATCTATTTTATTTTTTTCGCTCATTAATTGCCGTATTTATGCCGTGAAATCAAAAAAAACCGCACACTTTTTGTATAACCAAATTCTATATCAAGTTAGCATTAATAAATTGCCACATTGGTTTTATATGTTAACTGCAAAATCAAACAAATTGCCGCGCTTTTGGTTACAAAGAAAACAAAAATTTTGTGACATCATTCCATATAAGGTTAGCATGCCAGTTATCATATTTCGGAAGCTACCTGTCAATACTAAAATTTTTTGTTCATTAATTGCTGCAATTGCCTCGAAAAAATTGTCTCGAAATTTTTACTTGCGATATAGGTACTATACATATATCAAGTTATGCATTCGTACAAAAAAAAATTGAGATAACAATCAAACATGACATTACGATGATAGAGAATGAGAAAAAAGTGGGTCCGTCAATTCTGTCTTTCTGTCTGTCTGTCTGTATGTTTCAGAGACCACAGCCTAAGCGAATGGGTCGATTTACTTCAAACTTGCTATGTGGCGTTTTTTGGAGACTTTTTTTGTGTTATTTTTTTTTACAAAAAATAGCGGTACCTGTCATGTACCCGTCTTAGAAAAACTCATTTTTCTCAAAAACAGGGCCTACGATTTTGATTAAAAATATCATCGTTATTTTTTAGATAAGATCTATCCTTAAATGGAAACCATTTTTTTTCAAAAACTTTTATTAACGGTACATGCCATAGAATATTTTTTTTAATTCTGATTTTCTCCTTCATGACTCAATCAATTTTAACCATTTTTTACATGAAAACTTTTATTTTTTTATTTCAAAAATAGATTTTTCGAAAACTATTCAATATTTTTTTTTTTTTTAATTTAATGTTTAGATGTTGATAAACAGTATTTTTTTATAAAAGTCCTTGTTAAGTTTTATATAATAAATGTATCATTACAGAAGAAATCAAATTGCATACTTCGTTTTGAGGTCTTACAGCGATATCGTCCTGGTCAAGAAAATTACAATACTGCCACTTAAATGGCTTGAATACGTTGGGCATATGGGCAGGGGCACATTAAACCTTCCTCCTTATAAGTCTGCGTATATCCAGCCACGATGAAGAACGTGGGAGAAACAGGGTGAGGTTTTTTTCGCCATACACAAAATTATTGAAAATTTGCATATAACTTGACTACAGCACACAAATTTTCTATCACACGGATCTTTTCGGAGCTTACCTACATTACTACATTACAAAACCTACATATCCCAAGTTTTTGTTAAAATCTAATTTACGGTATTTCGAGTCCATTGAGTAAAAAAAAAACAAACAAACATTGAATATTATTTATAGAGATTCTTATACAAAAATCTAATTTATATATTTCTTTTCCTCAAACAGTCCTTTTTCTTATACAACCCCTGATTCAAGCCAATTAGGTACTTCTATAAAACAATCATCGAAATCAGTTAATCCGTTCTTGAGTTTTTGAGAAATAAAAGCACGAAAATCATGGTAATTTTTTGGAATAAGTCAATCTTTAAATGGGTACCATATTTTTCAAAACCGGTATTAACGGTACATGCTACAGAACCGCCTTTTTATAAAAAAATAAAATAAATTGAAATTTTTTTTTTGAAAAATCGTTTTTACGAAAACTACTCAAAAGTTTTTTTCAAAATTTAGTTTTTAGATGTTGATTAATAATATCTTAAAAATGGCGTACCAATTTTTTTTTTTTATAAAAGTTCTTGCAAAATTTTATGTAATAAAAAACAGCTCTAGTGCCGGCCTTACACGACACAATATTATGGCTCAATACTCAGTATTGTGCAATAATATTGATCGTGTAAGGGCTGTATTGCACAATATTTTGGGTTTACTCAATATTTTTTCATTTCCCACAACGAGACAAATACAGCATAAGCAAAGAGGAATAGAAATATTGGCGCAGTAATATTGAGTCGTGTACGGACGACCCTTTTTCGCACAATATTATTGCACAATAATATTGCGTCGTGTAAGGCATAGACCATAGACTTCACGTAGCCCCACAGGAAATAGTCTAACGGCGTCAAATCGCATGACTGAGGCGGCCAAGCGACTGGACCATTTCGTGAGATAACACGATTGTGACATTCGCTGTGTGGCTTTTGGTGCCGTCCTGTTGGAACCACATGTGCTCCAAGTCCATTCAATTGGGGTCAAAAATATTCGGTTATCATTGAACTGTAGCGATCCCCATTCATAGTAACGTACCGGTCTTGATCATCACGGAAGAAGTACGGCCCAACTACGCCACCGGCCCATAAACCACACCAAACCGTGTTTTTTCGCGATGCAATAATGACTCATGGAGTAAGTGTGGATTACTGCCTGACCAATATTGCATATTTTGTTTATTGACGAAGCCATTCAGCCAGAAATGAGCCTCATTGCTGAAGATGATTTTTCGATGAAAATCCGAATCATTTTCAAGTTGTTGCTCAGCCCAATTCACTAACATACGAATACGACGCTTCTGGTGGTCAAGCGTCTTCAGTTCTTGCGTTAATTTAATCTTGTAAGGATGTAGGCCAAGATCTTTTCGCAAAATTCGCCATAACGACGTCACAGAGATGCCCAACGCTTGAGAACGACGTGTGAGAGACACATTTGGACTTTCTGCAACTGAAGCCTCAGCGGCAGCAATATTCTCGACACTACGGGCACTTCTTTGTCTCACTGGTACGGGAATATTTGTCCACTAGACGCTCAGTTGTTGATCTGCTAGGACGATTATGACGACCATAAATTGGACGTAGGGCTCTTAAGTTGAGGCCACTAACTCCGAATTTCCGTAGTAAATTTTAATAACTTCGTTGTTGGGTCGTATATCTTTCCATCATGAAATGGCAAACCTTACTGAAGAGAAATGTCAAAAAAACGGCAAGAAATATGGCGTCGTTTGCTGTCCCTATCGTTCTACTTTTGTAGCGTCCCTGTTGAAAAAACCCTTTATAATCAGTAATTTTCAAAATAGCTTTTTTTTTGATATTTTACCCCCAAAATAAAGATTATGGGGGTCTAGTAAAAATTT
This sequence comes from Meliscaeva auricollis, assembly GCA_948107695.1. Taxonomy (NCBI): domain Eukaryota; kingdom Metazoa; phylum Arthropoda; class Insecta; order Diptera; family Syrphidae; genus Meliscaeva; species Meliscaeva auricollis. The sequence goes on along the minus strand of OX403616.1, from coordinate 73,675,109 downwards.
TCCATATCATTTCGTTACCTGATCGACAAGCTTAACAAAACATGATAGGTCTTCGAACGAGTATTTTTTGAGTTTACCTAGTGCTATTATTATTGCCAGACAGTAGGTAGTACTACTGATTAAGAAAACTGACATAAATGCATCTGCAAGAGCACTTCAAAAGAGACCAGGATAATGTGTCTAAGAGTTTACTTATTATTTCTTCAAATGACAACTTCAGATATACGAGGTACCTATAATAAAAACTTTTTTTTTTTTATTGAAAATCTTAAAAAAATGAATTTGTTCAAAAGTCTTTTGCTCTTTCAGAACTAAGCTGAACAAAAGCATGCATACCCGTTAACTATATCCTAGAAAATGCTTTCACAAAAAATGATGTTCAAAAGGTATTTCTTTCAAAGTTTCTTTAATTTAAATGTATAGCTTAGGTAAATACTTAGTATATAGAAATTTCTATACCTACGACTTTGTCCTTTGTAAATGCAGTTCATAAAAATAAATTAAAAAAAAAAAAAAAACTATTACTGCATTAAACTGAGTTCAAGGATATAGATTTATGAAAGAAAAATTCCAGGTGAATTAAAAAACAAATAAAAAAAAGTATTATGTAGAGGTTTGAACGAGTAGGTACATATTGATTCCCAGTGAGCGTGAACATGAGCATCTGCGTGTGCGAGCTTATTCGGACACAACAATATGTGTTTCCAATGAAATGGGTTAAAGTGTTCGTGCTCACACATAGAACACGTCCAAATAACAATTAGCCTTCATACTGAGAGTGCTACTGCTATGTAGTATGTATAATGTAGTTGGTTGCAATTTAATCACGAAAAAGACCTTCAAAGTTTTGAGCTCTCACTTAAACACACACAAAAAAAAAATGGTAACAAAAAAAAAAAAAAAAAGAAAAATTGGAAAATACTTTCCAAAGTATGAAACGTGCATGGAATATTAAGTAAGTTGAGGTATTTGTGTGTTATTATTTTTTTTTTTGTTCTTGTTTTGTTGTATTTTCGAAATTAAATAAAATGCCTTAAAATCTATTAGATACTAAATTGTACTTGCCAAAACCGAATAAAAAAAGCGTGTTTTTTTTTTGAGGTCATAACAATTTCCAAGTGATTACCTGAAGCTCCCTACAGTTTTTCCAAATCACTTTGTAGCTCTACCAACTTGTTTATAAAATAAACGTTTAGGAAGTTTGAATTTCAATTTAACATTTACTACACCCTATTATTAGGCATTTTTTGCACCCTTTTTGCTTGCTCCAATAACTGCCCTAACTATCCTTAATTAAAAGCCAGAAAAAAAGCTATTTCGAGATAGTGATTTTTCGATGATATATACGTTATGTTCAGATACACAATATTTTCCATCAGTTAGTTGGAATGTTCAAGTGATAAAATAAATAGACGAAGAATATGAAATGAATTATGTATTCAATTTCGATGTGGGTTGTCTTATGCATAAATTATGAGATATCAGAGGCTATCATCGGAAAAAATACGATGCCAAAATATTATCTAGATGTGGGTGGTAGGGCAACGATATCAAATAACATAATCGTATACTGTTTTCAAACGCACAAAATACGAATAGATACAGTCATCATCAAAAAAATGCTAACAGCAACTTTTTTTTTATGGGGTTTATGTTTTTTCTATGTTTAATCGTTTAACGGTGACACAAAAGATTTAATAACGAGTGTAAAGTAAAATTTAATAGTGAAAGATGTGATGTTTGTTTTTCTATAAAGTTTGTAGGTTAATAAAAGATTTATTTGAGAGTTTTAAGACAGAATTATAAACGAGAAAAACATTGATAGAATTTACGTTACTGCTGGTTCAAAGATGTAGTGTGATGTCTACAAGGATCAGCTATTAAGTAAGCATTTTATTAACATATTAAATGATAATATAAAATACATAAGAAATAATGTAAAAAATGACTTATACCACTTTTAAACTGGTTCAGTGTTCCAAACTTATAGAATGGCCAGGTTCAAGAAAAACCAACTGAACTTAAGTTCATTTCTATGGTTATTATTGTATTATTCGTACTAGAATGTCAGCTTATTAGACTTGACCATTCTTTATTCCGTCAATTTCATTGAATGTTTGAACAACAACAAGAACTTAAAGGCGGTAGCACTCTTGTTTGGCTGAAGATATAGCTATTTCGTGCTTTGCCACTTATGCACTCATCAGTCTTCTTTTTGTGGTGCTGAGCTTTAATCCAATTTTATTATGAAAAACTTTCTATGCACACCATGGGAATCGAACCCACGCATATCAGATTTTTGCTCAGTCTTAGAAGTCGTGTGCACTACGCACTCCACCACCTTAGACCACTGACGTTACAGGTCGAGATGTGTTTCTTGTTTATCCAATGCATTTGAAGTAACAGCTTCTAAGTTAAGTTCATTTCAGTTGGCCGGAAAATAATTTGACATTTCAGTTGAAATATTAAAAAGCATCTAATTTTTAGCATTTAAATTGTACTTTGTTTGAAATAGAACAAAGCTATACAAAATGAATCTATTGGTTGTAAAATTCTTTTGATTATTAAAATTTCCATTGAGTTCACTTCAGTAGTTATTTTAGATAAAAAAAAAGGATTTAGACTCATAAAAATTGTCACCACATGTCTTAATTTATATGTACCTACTTTGGTTTTCAGTTTTATATATTTATGTTTGATTGAAATTTTATTTTCGTCATGTCTTGTTTATTTTGTTTATCCATTTATGTACCTACACACAGAGAATAATATAAAAAGGCTGAAAAAAATAATTTTTGCAATAGAACATTCTTGCTTATATAATTTTTAATGTTGTATTACATTTTGCAATCTGAACCAATACAGTTTCAAACAAAACGCATCAAAGAAAACAAAGTTCAGTTCGAACGTACAGCACATTTGCTGATTTCTTCATTTGCAATAACACATACATACTCAACTGAATTTTTAGATGAGAAATTCCCACCTGAAAATCGTAACTAAATGTCACTAAATGTAACTGAAAGTCACCTAACTCTGTGACATTTGACCGATCAGAACCTCTCAACTGAATTGAATTTAAGGATCTTGAACCCGACCAATGCCTTTTTCAGAATTACAAAGATAAATTTAAAAAAAAATTTAAAAGTGTCGAAGTAATTTTTGAAAAAGTGGGTCTGAAAATTCTGTCTGTCTGTCTGTCTGTCTGTCTAACTGTCTGTGGGTCTGTCTGTCTGTCTGTCTGTATGAATCAGAGACCACAGCCTAAACGGATGGGTCGATTTACTTCAAACTAGGTATGTGGCGTTTTTTGGAGACTATCCCCAGACCATTTTTTATTTTTTTTTTTTTGCAAAAAACAACGGTACCTGTCATATACCGGTTTTATAAAAAACTCATTTTTCTCAAAAAAGGTTAATACGATTTTGTTAAAAAAATCATGGTCATTTTTTTGTATAAGGTTTATCTCTAAATGAAAACCATTTTTTTCAAAAACCGTTATTAATGGTACCTGCCATAGAACCGTTTTTTTTTAAATTCTGATTTTCTCCTTCATGACTCAATCAATGTTTTTTTTTAAGTTACCGACGGCCGTAATAATATTTTGTAAAAAAAAATTTGAAAATTATTTTTTTTTGGATTTAAAAAAAAAATTAATTTTTTTTTTTTTTGAAAAATCATTTTTTTTTTAAACTATTCAGTATTTTTTTTTCAAAACTAAGTTTTTAGATCTTGATAAATAATATCTTAAAAATGGCGTACCAATTTTTTTTATAAAAGTCCTTGCAAAATTTTATATGGAAAAAATAGTTTTTTTTAGAAAACGGCTCTAACGATTTTCAAAATTCTTATTCTAAAAATGTACAATTATAGAAGAAATCAAATTGCATACTTCGTTTTGAGGTTGAATTGATTTAAAAAGTTGTTTTAGTCATTTGAAAATCAAATTTCATGCTTTTTGATATTTTTTTTCTAAAACTCCATTTACAAATTTTTAATTAAAAAGGCTTAGCTTAAATAGTATTTTTATCTACAAGAGCAAATACGTGTAGTTAAATAATATAAAAATTGCTTGAAACCTTCTGTGTATGTTTTGTCATCAAAATCCAATGAGTCGATTACGAGTAAGATCAGCAAAAAAGAAAACGGTTCTATGGCATGTATACTGTTATTACTCAATAAAAAGCATATTTTTTATTTCGACTTTCAAAATTGTTAAGACCATGGAAACAGATTAGACATAAACGTTTCAGTTTATCGTACATTTCGTAACAAAATCGTCCGCTAAATAAGAAAGATATATGTAAAACGTGCGTGAGTTATAAACGTAGGTACTTGGGAAACACAGATTTAAGAAACCAAAATCAAATTATTAAAAAGGCTATTGATTTTGACTGAATTAATACTATTTCCTACATTTTCTGAAATTTTTGAAGAAGCTTCAATTGAAATCTCGTCAAATGAAATATTTTAATTCAAATGTGATAGCACAGTTCAACTTATTAAGCCCAACTCTGTTGGTATCGATGAAGTTCATCCTATGTTTTTTAATCCTTGAAGTTCATACTACCCTCATTCGGTACTATTTTGTTTCGTCTCGTAATACATCCAAGTCTAATATTAAATTGAGATTAATCAATTTTTTTTCTTTTTGTTCCCTTTTGTAATATAGTATGTACATAGTTGATAATCACTTTTGGACACATTTTAGAAATGTGGACACTTTTTGGACACATTTAAAAATAAATGAACACTATTTGAAAATTTTCAGAGGTAACCCTGGCGGAAGTTATATCTCTTTTTCATGTAGTGTATGTTTTTTATCAATGCATTAAATACTATTGTTCAAGTGGTTGAAAATGCCATAGTGTAAAATCGGTTTTTTCTATATTTAAAAAAAAAAAAAAACATCTTTTCGCGAACTTTTACACTAAAAATATATTAATAAAATTTTACTGGTTTTGTTATCGACCTAACAAGACAACATAATTTCACTATTACAATGGGATTTGAGCAAAACAAAATAATCAATCCACTATATCAACATTGCTTGCAGTATTTTTACTCTCAAGTAGACACCAGACACGCACCTGAATATTAGATCGCTCTCGTCCCCGTCTAACAATGAAAACAAAAATTATTTTCTTATTTACTTAAACTATAGCTTGTCAAGTTAGAGACTTGAAACTTTTATCAAAGTTCAGAAGTAGATGATAGTTCAACTGATTTCTGTGACTTTTTAAAAAGCAGGTACATATACTTTGAATCTACAGTCAATCACAAATGTAAGCAAGCACACATCTCTTGCGCTGATTTATCTAAAAATAAAATGCACGATTGGGCCGCACGTACTTGCTCTTATGGATAAAGTTACTACATATGCTAAGCCTTTTTGATTAAAAATTTGTAAATGCAGTTTTAGAAAAAAAATTAAAAAAGCATAAAATTTGATTTTCAAATGACTAAAACAGCTTCTTAAATCAATTTAACCTCAAAACGAAGTATTCAATCTGATTTCTTCTATAATGATACATTTTTGGAAAAAAAAAATTGAAAATCGTTAGAGCCGTTTTTTTAGAAAAACTATTTTTTCCATATAAAATTTTGAAAGGACTTTTATAAAAAAAAATTGGTACGCCATTTTTAAGATATTATTTATCAACATCTGAAAACTAAATTTTGAAAAAAAATATTGAATATTTTTTGAAAAAAAAAATTCAAACTTTTTTTAAAAAATCCAAAAATATAATTTTCGAAATTTTTTTTTACAAAATATTATTACGACAACTTAAAAGCATTCATGTAAAAAAAATGGTTGAAATTGATTGAATTCATGGAGGAAAAAATTAGAATAAAAAAAAGGTTCTATGGCAGGTATCGTTAATAACGGTTTTTGAAAAAAAAAATCTCATCTAAAAAATAACTATGACTTTCTTAATCGAAATCGTAGGAACCATTTTTGAGAAAAATGAGTATTTCTAAAACCGGTATATGACAGGTACCGTTATTTTTATAAAAAAAAAAAATAATTCAAAAAACCAAGTTTGAAGTAAATTGACCCATCTGTTAAGGCTATAGTCTCTGATACATACAGACAGACAGACAGACAGACAGACATACAGAGAGACAGACAAACAGACAGACAGACAGAATTATCGGACCCACTTTTTTCTCATTTTGTATAATCGTAATGTCATTGTTATCTCAACTTTTTTGTTGTACGAATGCATAACTTGATATATGTATAGTACCTATATCGCAAGTAAAAGGATGAAATACCGTTAGGAATGAACTAAAGATGGGTTATACGGAGCACTGAATGCACTCAGCAAAAATACACAAGTTCAGCTACTATTTGCAAAACTAAAAGTTTTGTTATTTTTTTGTCAATTAATTCACTCTTAAAGTCTAAAACATTGCCTTCCTTAGCTATATTATTGCTGAATGTTTTTCTATAAGGTGTCAAAGTACTATGGACATAAAAAAATAATAAGAGTTTACCACAAGTCTAAATCATTTAATTCACACATACATAGTACTGCATAACTTAATCCTTTGTGTTTATTCTGTTCCGTCATTTTCAAACAAATGTCCAAAAGGTACGAGTTACCTATGCTCACTTCTTTGTTGTTACACTTGAATACTTTCTCTTTGACTTTCTATATTTCATTTTCTTTTACATTTTTATTTTTTTTTTTGTTTTAAGAAGTTCTTTTTTGTTTATTGTATTTCTTTTCATAACAATTTAATGCATAAACACATACATAAGTATATCGGGGACGATGAGTGAAAAGCATTTTGGAGTTAAGGCCATTTGGATCTCTACTGGAAAATTACACGTGTGGGTAGTACCTCTTTCAAAAAAATGGCTTCAGAAGTGAAATACGAACATTTTTTACCATTAGGCCTTATTTTACAGCACCGTGTTCACTTTGTAACTTTGGTCAGAAAGATTTTTTTGTGTGAAATAAGTTACACATACGCCACAGTGCACATCTACAATATACATTTTTTTCACCAGATAGATTTGGGTAAGTACTTAATCTAAATATATAAAACAAAGTCGGGTTAGTTACACCGCATTTATAACTCAAGATCTGCTGGACCAATTTTAATGATCTCTGATTAGTTGGATTCGTCTCCTTTTGGAATAACAAAATAATTATTAAAAACTTCGGAAAATCATATGGCCTCGACAAGTTTTCCCACGACTGGGTCCACGTACCTACTTGCTCTTGTAGATAAAATTACTATTTATGCTAAGCCTTTTTAATTAAAAACTTTTAAATGCATTTTTAGAAAAAAAATTAAAAAAGCATAAAATTCGATTTTCAAATGACTAAAATAGTTTCTTAAATGAATTTTACCTGAAAACGAAGTATTCAATTTGATTTCTTCTATAATGATACATTTTTAGAAAAAAAAATTGAAAATCGTTCGAGCCGTTTTTTAAAAAAAACTATTTTTTCCATATAAAATTTAGCAAGGACTTTTATAAAAAAAAATTGTTACGCCATTTTTAAGATATTATTTATCAACATCTTAAAACTAAATTTTGAAAAAAAAAATCGTTTTTCAAAAAAAACGAAATCCAAAAAAATTATTTTCGAAATTAGTTTTACTAAATATGTATCATTACGGCAACTTTAAATCATCCGTGTAAAAAAAAATGGTTGAAATTGATTGAGTCATGAAGGAGAAAATCAGAATTAAAAAAAACGGTTCTATGGCAGGTACCGTTAATAACGGTTTTTATTAGACATGATAAAAATTAATTATTTTCGGTGACCACGCACAATGTAATTTGTTGCGAAACGTTCGGGGTGAGTACAATATTGCACTCTGTAATATTTTTATAACGCGGTATAATCCGAAAATAATTAATTTTTATCATGACCGTTAATAACGGTTTAAAAAAAATGGTTTTCATTTAAAGATAGACCTTATCCAAAAAAATTACCATGATTTTTTATTCAAAATCGTAGGAACCATTTTTGATAAAAATAATTTTTTCTAAAACCGGTATATGACAGGTTAAAAAAATTCAAAAAACGTATGGGATAGTCTCCAAAAACGAGACATACCAAGTAAATCGACCCACCCGTTTAGGCTGTGGTCTCTGATACATACAGACAGACAGACAGACAGACAGGCAGACAGACAGACAGGCAGACAGACAGACTAACTTTAATTTATTATTTAAACAAAAAAAATGCACTCCAAATTAAATTAAATGTTAAAATAAACATTTTTGTTTTTATTTTATGCAACATGATGGAGCCGAGATATTCGACAAAAACGAAATTTGTATTGTGTATTCGCTACGACATGCCTATGTTTAATCTTGGGTATATCGGCTTCTGTTAATCGCAATGAGCTAGAGAATAATGTTCACCGCAATATTAGCTTTTTTGTACGGATTCATTTGTATAAAAAGAAAGTTACACTTGTATCAAAAAAAAAATTATCAAAAATGCATTTTTGTGCCAAAAGAGTTGTGAGGTGAACCTTTTCCGATCCATTAAAAAAATAAAATACACGACTGGGTCACACGTATTTGCTCAACAAGCTTTCGAAAAATCGATTTTTCAAAAGCAAATTTTGAAACTTTTCTTTGCACAATTGAATTTTTTTTCAATGGTAACCCTCAATAGATAGATAGATAGTTTTCATTAGGATATAAGGTATTAAGTATTCAATTCGTTTTGTTAGAAATAGTAAGGGAACTTTAAGAAGTGAAAGAAACAGACTACTAGAACTAAAGCTGAAGCATTGAATTGTCAATTATTATAAATAATATTATGTTATGCATTCATAATGTATACTTCTATGCATTGAGTGATAAAATCATTTTAACAAATAATAATAATCTTTAAAGTCTTAGTTCAAAATAAAATGTATTGTAGGTTAATTTTTATAAATTAAATCAGATGAAATTGTGAAAAACTTTGATGTTCGTGTATAAATAAATATTTAAAAATATAAAAACAATCGTTAGATTTTTTTGGAGAGTCTCCAAAAAATGCTACATACCAAGTTTGAAGTCAATCGGTCTATCCGTTTAGGCTGTAGTTTCTTATACAGACAGACAGACAGACAGACTGACAGACAGACAGACAGACAGACAGACGGACTTCCAGGACCCACTTTTTTAGCATTCTCTACCATCGTAATGTCATGGAAAATGTTATCTCAACTTTTTTTTTTTGTACGAATGCATAACTTGATATATAGTACCCATATCGCAAGTAAAAATAAATGATTTCTTCCCATAAAAATGTATCTTCGTGCATCAGAAGTTAATTTTGTAGAGTATACGATAGTGCCAGTGGAATAACACAACCTCAAAAAGGACAATCTTAAAAGACAATCTGCTTCCAAAACAGTATTTTCTACCATTCTTGAAATGGTTAATTTTTATCAAAGATTTATTCCTAAGACATTGGTAATTCCAGCGCCTCTTTATAACGCTGCGTTATCCAAAACCATCATCATACCTCTACTGCTTCACAAGAAGAGGAAGAAGAAATCTTAGACTTTTTGATAAACAATGCTACATCTTTCAACATCAAAAACAATTTGACAACTGTAACACTAATTGTGATTTAAAAACCAGTTTCTGAATTTTATCGTCTATAGATTTCTAGCTCAGGCATTAGAGAATTTGCTGAACATTTTTGAAGTGAGTCAAAATTTGCAATGTCATTGCTTAGAGGGTTCTAAAAAAAGCTTAAATTCAAAAATCCGTATCCTCACACCCCTCCCGCCATCTTGAAAAGACAGGTGATTTTTTGTTTTGCGTATATCTTAAAATAAATTATAGATATGGGAAAAAATATACACTCAATTTTGTTTCCTTTTTAGGAGGAGACAGTGTTAGATGTTAGATAAAACTGGATTTTTTAAACTTCCACCCAGAAGTAAGGGTAAAATGGGGTAAAAGACAATAACTTTTTGTACATCCCGAAAAGTATAAGGGTTCGAATTTTAAAATAAATTTTATTGCATAGCTAAATTGAAAAGATGATGAGTCCTCACCAAGAAAAAAAAATCTTAAAAAATCAACTTTTCAAGTTACAAATTATTTTCGAAATTAAAAGAAATTAAAGAAATTTTCAATGAGTAGAAGTAAAAACAAGATTTTTGGTTCCAAGTTTTTTGACCATTTCGAATGGTATTTTATTTTTATCTTTTTTATTATTACATTTTCAAATTTAAAATTTACAAAGCCATAAGATATTAGGTAAATACATTTTTGTACAAAATTTCACAATTTTTTGTAGTCTGCGAGCCTAGATAACGGTAAAAAGACTTTCTTTAACGTGGCGCTTAGTAACTATTTACCCAAGCCTCATAAATTATGATTAACTGTACATGCTATCAAAGCTTCGCAAACTTGAAAAGAGTTTTATCGAAATTCAACAAAATTCAACAAAATTGTCTGCTTTGGTCGTCAGAACTCGACCATCCACCAGTGGAGAACGGGACGGTACTGAAATTGGTACTACTTTGATGCAAATTATTATTTTGTACTTAACATACTGACAAAACGATTGCAGTTTGGAAGACCGTGTGGACACTGGGACGTACGAAATACAACTGGTATTATGTTAGAATGAAAATCCCGATTTTGAGACTTTTGGACTTAGGCTAGTTCTGCCCTGAAGCGACGATGTGTCCTTGATAGGCAATAATTATTTTTGACCATATAAATGCTTATTTACAGAATTTAGAGAGAAAAATAAAAAAAAAACACATAAAAAGATGATTTTGTTGGATATTAAAATCTGTAATTTTTTATAGGGTTTTAATAAATTAAATTGATTTTATTAGATAAAATGTTCTGCATACAAATATTGGACAGTTATTGTAATAAACATTGCCAAAGAGATCGTTAAGTGAAAATATGTTTTTTAATGAATGCGTTAAAATTACAAAATTTAATGAAAGATTTAATAATTTCGAATATATTTTTAGATCAATTTCAAGATGAATTTGTTCTCTTTAAGCAAAGCAATTTAAAGTTTATTGATCAAATTCAAAACAAAGACTGTAAATAAAAATGTTACAGAAAAAACATTGAAACAAAATGCACATTTCATGCTCCTTTGACCAATTGTACCATTCATAACATCTGACTATTTCCACTTGTCAATTATTATTTTGATATACAATTTGTTTCAATAATACACTTGACAATTTCTCATGAATTCTTGAAACCTCAGAAATCTACATTAGTTTAGCATTCAAAACTCTCCATTTGCCACATCTTTTTTAACCACACTTCAGGAATGTAGAATAATTTACACCTTTTCAACCTTTTCTACTTAAAAAAAACCAACACGCATCAGTATCCCATAGTTAATCATTACCCCACCATCAAGCATCCTTATAAAAACATAGCATTTAAAGGATTGTTATAGTCCCTTCAAGACGTACAATGGCCAGAAGTAATTCCACAGAAGGCAGTTATATTTTATTTTAAATTCTAAATTCTAAAAAAGATAAATGACATAGGTACCTACTCTTCTTCTCTACTATTTATGATCATGTAAGTATATTAACAAATAATCCACTGAAACCAAAAAAAAAATAGTCACTAAACTCTAAACATATTAATAAAAGTAAATCCTTTGAGATATGACCTTTATCCATTGAAAAACGTGTGCTATTTCGGCTACACTATATGAAAACCATGAAGTTATTTCCATGTAAATAAATTAATCTTAAGCCCTCTTCCAAAGGTCAACTCTATAAAAAATACCTTTTTCCCTTAAAAAAAAAATACACACTCACACAAAAAAGAATCCTTCTCTCTACACTTACCTAATATCACTTCCAATTTTCCCGTGGATTTGAAAAAAAAAATCCTAAAAAGAAAAGTAAGACCTATACAGTATGAAAGTCTTGTGAACGAAAAAATTGGATTATCCAAATAATGTAAATAGTGCCTCGGGATGAAACACAAAAATGTAATCTTATTTCACAGGATCAAAAAAGTTAACAAATTTTTTGTTCTCATTAAATTCTATGCGGCAGTATTTTCAAACGAAAAAAAATAAAAAAAAACACGAAAACAAAAACAGGCATAGTCAAGTCACTGCTGCCAAAAAAAGAAAAAAATGTCATTCCACTCTTTTCACATTACCATTAATCCCAAAAAAATGATTCGTTCCTTCAGAACAAACAACAAGGACGACAAACACTATCGCACACACTCTTCAAACTTCACACCCCCTCAACCGAAGTCACTTAACGTCATTTCCAAAGAAAGGATGAGGATATAAAGGAAATTATTTAGCAAAAACTGTGATAAGGATCAGTTTACATCAAATATCTATAAATTTTTACACAGCATCCATTTTCTCTATTCTCCACATCCATTTTCCACATCAAAGATGTATTGAGGCCTTTTTTTTCTCATCTGATGGTTATATTCATGTGTGTGTGTGTGTGTTTGTGTGTGTAATATATGTGTTTGCCACTTTCTTATCGTCCTTAAGCCAGCATACAAAATATCCTGAACTTTGTGCATTGTAATTTTGTTTATTTTGTTTATTAGTCATGTACGATACATAAAGTATATAATATCTTATCTATGTATTTGTGTGTGTTCCACACATACATATGTTTGTGATTTTATGTATATTTTTATCTCTGAGCCACGATTTAATGTCAATGTCCTATCAATCTGTTTTAATGGAAAATGAGATAATATATGGAACGGGTTTAAAACGAAAAAAAAAACCCGTGGGTACAGATAAGATTGCAAAATCTAATATATGCAGCATACATTGAGAATTAAGGGTAAACAGGAGTAAACAAAAAAGTTTTTCCAACTAAAATAAATACCGAATATCGTCAGGAATTTGTATCAAGCTCGCAGGAAGTTAAAAGTATTTTATTGTTGTAAAAAAAAAAAACAAAGCAGCGAGAAATTCTGTGTAACCATAATATGAAGGTTCCAGGAGAAAAACAGCACATGTCTACTTTTTGTCAAAATTTAACTAATGATGAGGTGCTTTGTAGTATTTATTGAGTAACTGTAACTGTACGAGGGTGTACTAACTTTTAGAAAATCAACTTAATATTTTTTTAAAAATAAAAACAAAGATTTGCCTTTATGCATTCACAGAGATCCCATATCTTGTTAGAGCAGAAACTAGAGAGAGAGATGTTGGTTTTTGGTTGTCGCCATCACAGTTACGAGTTTGTACTAAAAAGCGCATTTGAGGCCAAAATCCGCCAGGTATCATCAAGCCTGGACATTCCATTGTTCAAAAAATTCAAAGAGAATTGGGGAAACATTGACTCAGACAAAAAACGACCACTGCGCTGAACATGTGAAAACCGTTTACCATATTGTTGAAATCGATTCCATGGTGAATTTTTATTCATGTCAACTTGAAACGAAAGAAAAGCTGAGACACGATTACCGTGAATTAGTAAAGCTGTCTATCATATTTCTAGGAGGAGATATCAGGCCACCAGGTGCAATGCATCAAGCTAGGTGGATGGCGAGAGCATTATACTGCCCAGTTCAGCCTGAAAGCGACAGAAAATCGGCCGTAATAGAACTAAGTACTTTCATAGCTATGTGTTAGCTGAACCCCTGGCTCAATTGTGCCGCTGCTGTGAAAGCACTTTACCAGGATTTGACCTTTCTAAAACTCCTCAAGACCTAAGAGACTGTCGATGAAGCCATTTCGAAAGCAGCTACCAAAAAGTTTTGCCAGCATTTATGGTAAACTTACGGATGAAGTGGCAGTCTTGGCTCTTTTTGACGATGCTGTAGATCCACATACAAAAACTAGAATGCTACAGAATCTTTAACAAGAGGCTCGAGTTTCTACAGGAAAGAGATACTCACAGAGGAACTTTCAAGTTCATTATATGGCAAGTTTCGTATACTTAAAGTTGATTTATATTAACTATTTTATTATTGTTTTTCAGAGAAAGGTCTAGAACATTTTGTTTTGTCGAAAAGTAAGGAGATATTCAACCGCCTGAAATTGAAAGACACATTTCTTCAGAAATCCGTAGTTTCGTGGGAAACTGATCAAGATTTTATTGATTCCAAGGATATTGTTTGCTGTCTAAAAGCCGTCAATGACACAGCAGAGAGAGCTGTGAAATTAATGCAAGATTTCCACGGACTACTCACTGCTGATGAAGAGCAAAAGCAATTTAAATTACATTGTGTGAATGATTACAGGAAAATGTATCCAGACTGCAAGAAGGAAACTTTTTAAAGGAGATAACAAAATAGTTTGACTGAAATTTAAAAATAAAACATTATTATTCTGATCAATTTTTTGCGTTTATTCATATCTAAGGCATAACAAGGGATTTTTCTTTCACTTTCCAAACATCTCTTTCAAATTTCAGGTCAAACGGACGCAAGGGAAATATTGTAGAAAATATTTAATGTCAATAAATGTGATTCAAGTCTGATAAAAAGCTATATTTGACATATCTCAACTTTGGAGAAGATTCGGCACCGGTTAATGTCATCCTTAAGCGATGAAACTTCGCATACGATGTTTTTGGACCAAAACGAAAAAAAACCGGGGTATAAATTTTGAAATTCAAAAGTCGAAAAATAAGGGACACCCTAATATTCATTACCTTTGATCTTATGATAATTTATAGGAGTTCTTACATTAACTGTTTTTTTTTTCTTCTATGTTCCCCTATTCGATTTCTGAACTTGATCTTGCGCAAGCTTAGATAAAGTTACTATTTATGTTAAGCCTTTTCAATTAAAAAATTGTAAATGCATTTTTAGAAAAAAAAATTAAAAAAGCATCAAATTCGATTTTCAACTGACTAAAACAGCTTCTTATATGAATTTAACCTCAAAAACAAAGTATGCAATTTGATTTCTTTTATAATGATACATTTTTAGAAAAAAAAAATTGAAAATCGTTAGACTCGTTTTTTTAACAAAAACTATTTTTTCCATATAAAATTTTGCAAGGACTTTTATAAAAAAAAATTAGTACGCCATTTTTAAGACATTATTTATCAACATCTAAAAACTAAAATTTGAAAAAAAAATATTGAATAGTTTTCGAAACAATGATTTTTCAAAAAAAAAATTTCAATTTTCTTTTTAAAATCAAAAAAAATAATTTTCGATTTTTTTTTTTACTAAACATTATTGCGGCAACTTGAAAGCATCCATGTAAAAATGGTTGAAATTGATTGAGTCATGAAGTAGAAAATCAGAATTTAAAAAACGGTTCTATGGCAGGTACCGTTAATAACGGTTTTTGAAAAAAATGGTTCTCATTTAAAGATAGACCTTACTTAAAGAAATGACCATGATTTTTTTAATCAAAATGGTAGGCACCGTTTTTGAGAAAAATGAGTTTCATTCAAAAAAACGTCTGGGAATATTCTTCAAAAAACGCCACATACCAAGTTTGAAGTAAATCGACCCATCCGTTTAGGCTGTGGTCTCTGATACATACAGACAGACAGACAGACAGACAGAATTGTCGGACCCACTTTTTTCTCATTCTCTATCATCGTAATGTCATGTTTGATTGTTATCTCAACTTTTTTTTTCTGTACGAATGCATAACTTGATATATGGTACCCATATCGCAAGTAAAAATACAAACATCGGATTGATACGAGTTTGTGTAAACTGTATTAGGAAAATGTGTACACTATGGCGTATACGTACTTTTTGTATACATATTTAATTTTTTGTTACAAGATAATTTTTTCTCCATGATAGAGTTTCCTACCCCTTCACAAAAATTTGGACCGCCAAACAAGATAAAGAATGCAAGCTAGTCCTATGAATATTTTATGAATAAATGACTCTTAAATTCAGAATTAAAAAAAAAAAAAAAATACACGACTGGATCGCACGAACTTGCTCTTATAGTTCAAAGTAATAATGTATTTGTTAGTCATTGACCAACTCGGTTTTTTTATATTATTATAAAAAAAAATATTTATATTTAATTTTCTTATTTTAAATATTTTGTTTTGAAAAATTAAATACACGATACTTTTCGGAATTATAAGAAGAACCTGTTGACAAGTTTTCATAGAAATCGGTTAAGCCAGCAAGGAATTAACTAAAAAGTATGTTCATCAAAATTCCGTTATTCGAATTTTTGGGAAAAACAAATATGTAGTATTGTTACAATCACTCCAAGTTTAATCGAAATCTTTGGAGCCGTTTTCGAGAAAGATCCAATCGATATATTCAAAAAACAAACAAAAATAACCTTGGATATTGCAAAAAGGTAATCTATACTAAATTTCAAGCAAATCCTTTAATCTGTTTAGGCTATGGCTCTCTGAGCAGATAGACGCACAGAACAGACGAACAGACGCACAGACGAACAGATGAACAGACGCACAGACCGACGGACGGCATGACGAATACCACTTTTTTGGACTTCTCCATCATCGTAATGTTGGTTTTGAATTGATTATTTTTGTTGGCACGAAACCATTACTTGGCCTATAGAGCAAGTAAAAATCAATTAAAACTTTTACCTGATTTTTACTTGCGATATAGGTACTATAGGGCAAGTTTAGGATTCGTAAAAAAATCGAATCCGCAATTCTGTCTGCCCGTCTGTATGTCTGTCTGTGTATACCTCGAGCTACAGCCTTAACCGATTAACTGATTTTCTTGAAACTTGGTGGATAAGGATATTTGGTGATTCCCTAGAGGGGAAATTGAATTTTTTTTTTTAAGACCAAAACTAAAGGTTCCTGTCATATAACTATTAAGGAAAAGTTAACTTTTTTCAAAAACGGCTCTAACGATTTTGATCAAAATTTGTGTGTCTACTTTTGATAGTAGAGATATACTTCTGAAATAAAAGAAATGTTTGTAAAAATTCTACTCCCATAGAACGGTTTTTTTAATTTTCGACTTTCTCTAAAATGACTCAACCAATTTTGATGATTTTCTTTATACAGAAGTTTCTCAACAATTTAAAAATTATTTGATATCAAAATTTTCAAAAACGTAATTTTAGGATCTTTAAAAAATCTTTCAAAAATGTTTTTTCTGAAAAATCAAATTCTGAAAAATTCTACTACCTACCTGGCAAATTCAGTAGCGTTTAATTTTTTTCCAGAAACTATAATACATTCGACCTTTTACTTTTCTGCCATTAAATGTTGGAAGAAAAAATTATAATTTATGAAGTAAAATTTTGAAAAAAAACAGCTAACATTTTAGATGATTCTTCTTTTATTAAAAACTCTGAGATTGAAAATCATAATTTCTTAAACTATGCATTGGATTAACTTAATTTAAAATTAAAATGTGTTTTTGCTTATAAGAATCATAATGGTTAAAGTATTTTTGAATAACATTTGGAAAAAAAATTATCAAAATCGGATAATGCTTATTTTATTGACCTACCACTATTAGGATACCTTTCTATGCAATTATTTAAATTGAGAAAAATTGTGGAATTTGTGTTTTCATTTAAATTCAGAAACACCAACTGTACATACAGATATACAAAAGTGTGTAGACAAGAGCATTAATTTTTCAACTGTTATACATAAATACCCTATAAGTAAAAAAGCTTTTCCTGTGCAATCTTCTTAAGGAGAGAAGACCTTGGTTTGAAATATGCTAAGGTCATTTACATTTGCTCTCTCTCTATCCCTCTAGGGACCAATTAGTATGATTATAATTTATAGTAGTTTCTGTTATTTCTATGCAGGAAATGTTTTGTACTTTATTATACATTCCACCTTCTATGCCATGGTCAAGTTTTAAACAAAAAAAAAAAATATCACATAACAATATTTATGTTTGAGGATGTTCTTGTTCAGGTTCATAAGTATGCATTTGCTGGGATAAAATAATATTACCATTAGTTTAATTTGTTGAGTTAAAAGATTGTTTGGGGATTTTTGTTGTGCAATTGTACATTTGCAATCCATCAAATAGTAATATTGTTGATAAAAATGAGCAAATTCAAAAATATGAACACGTTAATGGATTTGAATAATTCAATTCTATGCAGAACACCCACCAAAAATTCTTGGTTTGAATCCAAATTTCAAACCAGTCGAAATGGTTGCCTAAAAGTTGTCAATCTTTAAAAAAATAAATGCACGACTGGATAGCTTAAACTTGCTTATGTAGTCCAAAGCTATTTTGTATTAACTTAGCTTTTAGTTAACAAATAAGCAAAAATATTTTTTTACTTGCTTTATAGGGCAAGTATTGGTTTCGTTTAAAAAAAAAAATGTTGAGGTTTTAATCAAAATCAACATTTCGATGATGGGGAAGTCCGAAAAAGTGGTTTTCGTGCGTCTGTGCGTTTGTACGTCTGTGCGTCCATCTGTACACTTCTTCACTGCCCAAACGCGTGGACGGATTTTCTTAAAATTTGGTATAGATGATTTTTACGTAATTTCAAAAGTTAATTTTTTTTGTTTTTGAATATCTCATAGAACGAGTACCTCCCATACAACATTTTCGAGTTATTCGAATTTTATCGAAAACGGCTCTAACGATTTTGATTAAGCTTTTTGATATGATTTCTTCAATAACGAGCCGTTTTTTAAAAAAAAATATTTTATTATTAAAAAAATTTCAAACGATTTAAAAAAAAAATTGGTATGCCATTTTGAAAATGGCTAAAAACAGGAACAGCAAACGACGCCATATTTCTTGTCGTTCTTTTGACATTTCTCTTCAGTAAGGTTTGCCATTTCATGATGGAAAGATATACGAACCAACAACGAGTCGAAATTATTAAAATTTACTATCGAAATTCGGATTCAGTGGCCTCAACGTTAAGAGCGCTACATCCAATTTATGGTCGTCATAATCGTCCTAGCAGATCAACAATTGAGCGTCTAGTGGAAAAATTTGAATCCACAGGCACAGTACAAAATGTTCCCATGCCAGTGAGACAAAGAAGTGCCCGTAGTGTCGAGAATATTGCTGCCGTTGAGGCTTCAGTTGCAGAAAGCCCAAATGTGTCTCTCACACGTCGTTCTCAAGCGTTGGGCATGGGCATCTCTGTGACGTCGTTGTGGCGAATTTTGCGAAAAGATCTTGGCCTACATCCTTACAAGATTAAATTGACTCAAGAACTGAAGCCGCTTGACCACCAGAAACGTCGTATGTTCGTGAATTGGGCTGAGCAACAACTTGAAAATGATTCGGATTTTCATCGAAAAATCATCTTCAGCGATGAGGCTCATTTCTGACTGAATAGCTTCGTCAATAAACAAAATATGCGGTATTGGTCAGGCAGTAATCCACACGTACTCCATGAGTCATTATTGCATCCCGAAAAAATTACGGTTTGATGGATCGCTACCGTTCAATGATAACTAAATATTTTTGGCCCCAATTGGATGATATGGACTTGGAGGACATGTGGTTACAACAGGACGGCGCCACAAGCCACACAGGGAATGTCACAATCAATTTATTGGAAACCAAGTTTGGAGAACGCGTTATCTCAGGAAATGGTCCAGTCGCTTGGCCGCCTCGATCGTGCGATTTGACGCTGCCGTTAGACTATTTCCTGTGGAGCTACGTCAAGTCTATGGTCTATGCCAACAAGCCAGCGACGATTGATGAACTTCGTACGGATATCGAACGTGAAATTGCAGCAGTATCGGCCGATTGATGCTTGCAAACCGTCGAAAATTGGGTTCAGTGTCTGGACTTCTGCAAGCATGCCCGTAGTGGCCATGCAAAAGAAATCGAGTTCCATACATAATGGCATTGAACGTACTTTCACAGGAATTAAAGAATTTCGTAGCGCTCTTATTAAAAGACCCTTTAGATTTGATCAGAAGGTAACGATCAATAAATATAACTTCGGTGTGGTCAAGAAGTTTGTCTAACTCGGGTATATAGCTATAATCTCAGCAAAAAAGTTTAGACAGTAAATTGAACGCCTGATAACTCTTACTTATCGCTTTTTCTGGTAACTGCCTGGCTAGCAGTATCGATGAGTTTTGGAACGACCAGCAAACCTCGACGAAAAAATTTCAATTTATCATGCACATTATGATGAAATCAACCAAATAATAACATGATTTTGGAGGCTTTGGGGAGCGCTTGAGGCCCCTAAATCTCCATTTTATACGCCACTGAGCCTTGAATTGGCATCATGCTGAATAATTTCCTCGAACTGACCACTCAATTGGGTTAAGTTGAAATTAATTTCAAATTCTCAATAAACGAATTTCCAACGACCTATATCTTTTAAGTGACTCTTTCTTATGATCTCATAAAACACTAAACATTACGATGGGCTGTTATCAGAAGTTATTTAAATCGTTATACAAAATTAACTTAGGGAAAATATTTTAACAGAATTTGTTTTTTTTTTTTTTGTATGGCCATTTTAGGTGTTTATAGTTATTGTTCACCATAAAGTAAATACTGTCATAAAAATTTCAAGACCTTGCTGAATTTTTTTTTTTTTTCTTCTAATTTAACGACCAGCAATTAACATTATTTCTTCTTCACAGTTCATTTACGGTGTATATTTTTGCTACACCCACACACATTTTTCTTTCTATAATATAAATCTGCTGATAGAACTTCAAAAAAAAAATAAACTACTTTCTTAAAATTTAAATAAAAATAATGACAATTCATTGGGCAAAAAACTCACCCTAATTATTTGTCGAAACTTTTTCAAAAGTAAGGTTTTTTAAAGAGAAAAAGTATAAATTTTTATGCTTGACCTTGCAAAAATACGAAATCTGATTTATTTTTAAGTGCGTCTACTTGTACCTTTTTGCTGTCCAACTCACAAAAAAAAAAAAAGAGGACAAACATCCTCAATGATATCGAAAATTCATTAAAAAGAAGTAGAAAAGGACAACATAAAAAAAAAATCCTATAAATATACCAAAACTCTTATAAAACATCTACAACATAGTAAAACGGAAAACGGATATGGAAACGGAAATGTACATCATAAAAATGTTGAAAATGTAAATTTGATAGACACTCCATTTTGGTTTTTGGATAGAAAATCTTTGTCGTATTCAACTTTTGACACGTGTGTACTGCCATGAGCATTAAAAATGTCAGTTGGATAAAAAAGACATAAAGAGAAAGAGAGAGATAGAGAGAGAAGAAGAGAGATAGAGATAGAGTGCAAATGGGGTAAAAAATCAAACAGAAACATCAAAAAACTTTAAATTTAACTCAACTCGATGACTCGATGATGATTAGAGATTGGTGCTGGCTTCGTTAAATCATTTAACTTAAATGTTTTTGTTTTTTTTTTATTTTTTATTGAAAATTCATTTTATTCTTGTCAAAAAAAAACCCTTGTGGCTTCAGTTTTCCTACTAAAACAGTAGTTTTAATGAATTTTGAAGATGTTTCGACGATAAAAAAATAGCAATAATGGAGGGAAAGGTGCAAAGGCTTGACGGTGAAGGCGAAACATGATGATGTAAACAAAAAAAAAAACGTCATTCATTCAAACCTTTAATGTTAAAACGTCATGCTTGTTTTGTTTCGTTTGGTGAATTATTTTTTTGTTTTTGCCCTGAACTGTAAATTAGGCTTGAATTGCTAAAATAAAAAATAATTGGTCGGAAGGAAAAGATGTAAAGACGACCAATTTGATTTTTGAAAGGTTTTTTATTTTAACAATTAAATTTAAAATTATAGTGTCTTTCTGACGGTTAATCTAAGTAAGTTTTTAACTTATTCGATCTTATTTGTATCTTATGGGGTTTTCGTTTAGTAAAAAAATCAATTTATTTTGCATCTGGATATGTCAAAGCCTCCGATTGGGTAGAAAAATTGATTTATTTTTTGATTTAAAATCAAATTTGAGAATCTGGATTTTTCGGCAAATCTACTAACACCACTAATGCACCATGAGTGATAGATAGTTTTTTGTTTGGTAATTTATTTGTGGTAAAAAAGATAGCTGTTTCAAAGACACAAATCTGTACAAATACTGTGGAAAATAAAAATCAATCTAAAATTTGTTCGATTCGCCACGAAAAAAATCAATTTATAGATTGAAACATAAATTTACAAAACGAAAACCCCATTAGAAATATATAAAATCTTATTTGTTTATAATATAGGATGATAGATAATGGCATCAGGTCATCTTCTTTTGGTGATCCCGATATACATTATAATTACAATTTATTTAAATCCATGTTTAAGAAATGTCCCTTACGGAGAATTTACCGACAATGATCACAGCAACAAAATTGAATTGATGCCATGCCATTAATTAATGTTAGACAAACTTTTCAAAGGACTATTTGGGATATCTTTTTTGAGTTCGCTTTATGGGTCACTGCACCACAGGTTTTGTAATAAAATCCTTAAAAGCTATTTTTATTTTTTTTTTTTTTTGGTTCTAAGTTTTCGATTTGTGTTGAAAGCCCTATTTACAGTTCAGTGCAAAAACAGAAATATAAACTTTTCGGTTTTTTCTGTCCATCGTTTTTATTATATAATACTGTTACAAATGTACACACCCAGACGGAATGACACATGTAGATCTTTGGTAATGATTAAGCCTCTGAACGCTTTCATCCTAACTTCGAACGGAACGAAACGGAATCTGTCTTTATCTATCTCTATCTGTCGGTATGTTGTTGTTTTTTCCTTTTTAACGAAACTGGAGATCTGTAGAACCTTCGAGAAGAAATAAGAGGAGTATAAATTCGAGGTCGGAGAAGGAGATCGGGACAGTTTAATTTTGACAGTGAAGATAAAGTGATTGTGAAAGTGTAATTTGGAAAAGTTATTTCTTGTAAATTGTATAGAGTAACAGTGAAAAAGTTTGTTATAGATAAAAGTGTTTGTGAATTTGTTGGTAAATAAAAGTTAAACAGTTAAAGTGGAAATAAGTTTTATTTGAACCCAGAAAAAAAAATTACAATGCTTTCTTTTTTTTTAAACCTATCAAAGCAAAGGGCTAAGATTGTGAAAAAAACAAAATTGCATTTGTAGCCTCTGATACCAATTGATATAGAAACAAAATGTTATTTATGGATTAAAATAAGTACAAGATGATGCACAAAACAGACTAAAATTTGCTATGTTTTTTTTTTTTGACACACACGAAAACGTCGATTTAATGACTAAAATAGGTCAAAATGCCTTAGGTGTGGGGTGGCTTTTGACAACGATCCAAAACTATACCATAATTAGGATTTTTAAAACATAAAAAGCCAAGGAGAAATCAAAATATGTTCATTGAAAAATGAAGAAGAAGAAGAAGATACTATGTAAATGAATGAAACGCATTGTATTCTTTTTTTATTTGCAGCAAAGTATTGTTATGAAAAGTGTTCAGTAGACTTTAATTGGGCGACTTCACATGTTCCAAATGGAAAAATTAAGTGGTTTGAACGGGAATGACCCCGAAGAAAGAGTTAAAATCATTAAAACCTGTGATGAACATAAAGCTGACCCACCCTATGACTCAGTTTTGAGGTGATTCTTAAAATGTGACAATATCTTCGTTGCTTTTAAAGATATTACAAATATCATAGGTTTTGTGAATTTGAATATTATGATCACACAAAATTAAATTTATAAAAATAAGTAGGTCTTGTTGTTAAGAAAAGTTAAAATGTCTATACCCTTCATCCATTAAAATATAAGAGCAAGATTTTTGAGTGACTGAATTGGTCAAATTTGTCTATGCCGATAACCTGTCCAACAAAAATAGTCAGTCCAGAGAAGATTGGACGTTTACCTCTCACTCTGACTGCAGTGAAATTTCATTAAGCTGTGAGAGAACGCAAATAAATACGCTGATAAATATTTACAGGGTTACCAATTATGGATTTAGATATTAAAATTGAAAAAATTAAACAAAATTCATAAGTTTTTGTTGACACTGATTATAATAAAACATAACAATAATAATAATAATTAAATAAATTAACACTTTTTTTAAGAGTATTTTTATGAACAAAATCACTGTTTTTTTATCATGAGTAATAAAAATACTTTTCCCTTAAACTCACTTAATTTCGAAGAATAATAGGTATATTCAACTCATAAAACAGCACCTCATTAAAAAAACTGCCCTTGAGAAAAACAGCAAGTGACAACACCATTCTCATTTCAAAAATCTACCTTGATTAACTATCTACCTTGATGGTAACTCTAATAATAATGTGCTAATTTTCACTGCACACGAAGAGGGTTGTTTGTGATCCCACGATCAGTGTGGCTTTAGGTATGCACGACGCAGGTCATGGGGGGATGCACAATGCACATTGCACATTCGTGAAAGTGAAATAACAACAACTATTGAAATGTAGCCAGTGATGGCGTTTTTTTCAGTATTTGATTTGGGAATATAACCACTAACCGGCACCTTTTGTAAGAATAAAGTTATCCCATAAGGCGTGTACTGACAATTGTTGGACAGAGAAAAGACTCCCTCTAAGTTTTGGGAAAATTCAACCGAGAGGGATTAGAAAATAGGGCACTTGATTGAGGGGACTGAAAAATGTGTCGAAAAAGTTTGAGAGTTCGACTTAGAGGCAGTCGACTTATCTAAGTTTCTTCGCAAGGTATTACCGCTAAGACCCTTGGGTGTTCATTTGTGCGTTAATATGATGCAGCTATCTGAGACTTAAATGGTGAATAATTCAACTCTAAAAAAGCTTGAAAGCTGTCTGCAGCTCAAATGGACACCCATTTTAACGGCTTGTACCCGTTCTAGCATTGGAACAGATTGTTCCCTGTCCCACAGCCACCTTTCATAAACAAGAACCATGTGTTTCTGAGGTAATTCTAAAAAGTCGAAAAACTTAAAAGGTAATTTTCTCGTTTTCACTTCGTTTTCGAATTATAACGGCCCGTTTTATGATTTTGGCTATCGTTTTCTATAACTGGCGTAATTTTTTTTCAAACTACGTTTAGCTTGTATGTGATCTTTCTTACCCTTATTTGCTCAAAAGTAATTTTTATTTTATTTTATTAATTTTTTATTTAAAAATTAAATATTTTTTTTTATTTTAGACTTTAGCCAGTTTTAAGAAAATAAAATAGTCCTTCATGTTAAGCAACTTATCAAAAAATACACAAAAAAAAGTTGGTTGTAAGGTAAGACCAAACTAAAACAATTATTCTTGATGGAATTCAAAATAGATTTTATGTTCGGACGTAGTTTGGCAAAGATAAGAAAGGTTAAAGGAAAAGACTCCCAAAATGATAAGAACCTTTAAGACCCTAAAACGGAGCGAACAAATTTTCTCTTAAGTATTTCGAGTTTCGACTAAGAACTTCATCAGGAAATTTTAAATATCATTATTTAAAATTATTATTTAAAATTGGTGTTATTTAAACCGTTTCCAAAATATGTATATAATCTTGTCACTCCATTTTTTTAGACAACCATTAATTTATATTTATTTTTAAAGAATTCTTTTTCTTGTCACCACAGAAGCGAAATCATTATCGTATTATAATCAATCGGCTTTGCGAAACTAGGCCCCCCAAAAAATAAGGCTTAAAATTGGGCTATTGTTTATACTGCCATTATGCCCCCATTGTCATAAGTCCCCACCGAAATGAAAGAAGTCCCCAAAAATAAATAAAATAAGGTCCAAACTTATTTTGGCATTTTTTTTTTTTGTGGAAAAATTAAATAAAATCCCAATTTTTCTTTTTAATATCGAACTTTAGATTTTAGAAAATGAAATATCACCCCAAACTGTCAAACAAAAATACTTGAATTGGTCCTCAAGGATGTTCCAAACAGCTGTTATTGATTTATTATCTACACAGAATGTTTTGACGAGGTAAGAAAAATGTTTAACGCTAGAATGTAAAAATAAATTGTATTACAAACCATCAGATAAGTAGTTACAAAATAGCTGAAAAAAATTGCACTATTTTGCAGCTGTTCTGTAAGAAGTATCTATTTGGTGTACATAAATGAAAGTTTGAAATGAGATGCAATTCTATAACTCGATGAGCAAGCATCAATAAATCTATTTCAAGAGCAACGATTTAAATGTAAAAAAAAAAATTTCTTAAAACTTTCCTATTGTTAAGATAAATCTCTCAAAGCCATTTTCTTAAATTTTGTTTGATGAAATTATTGCTGCCCTAACCAGGCTCAGTTTAAATTTTATGAAAAGATCAAAATAATAAATTTTTAACGACCTTAAAAAATGAAACATTAGTTTACGTTTTGACTCTACCCCTCACAGCTAATAAAACCTGTCAAAACTCATTTTTATGTCGAATTAGCTGAACCAAAAGTAGTTTACCTTTCACTTCACATTCAATCAAAAACCAAAAAAAAAAACTCAAATGTAAAAGATTATTAAATCCCTTTTTTTGTGTTGTGTTGTGTTTAAAATGTAATTTATCCACACGAAGAACCATTAAAAAAAAATTAAAGTCAGTCAGTGACAAATTTTTCAATTTCATTCACTCTCCAAAGCACTCAAAACACAGCATCTCTGAGCAACTCTATTATCCTTGTTGACATAATATTAAATTTTTCATCGCACTCGCACGTAATTTAATATTAAATCTAAACTTCCTTCCGTTTCCGACAGGTAATGAAAACCCAATTAGTTTCTAGAAAATGAAAAAAAAAAAAATAATATCTAAAAAAGAAAAAAAACACACACTTCTTCTTCGCAACCATAAATGTTAAGGAGTGTCAAAAACCTTACCTTAACTCTCGAAACATAATAAAGACAACAATAACATAATAAAACTTACACCAGCACACACAACACCCACCAAAAATGCTTCACCTGAAAGAGTACCCCCCAGCAGCAGCAGTAGCAGCACCATCAAATTCATAACAAACAACCCTTCTCGTGTACATGGGATATTTATGTCGCTAGTTGGATGTCGTCGATACCCGTACCGTACCCCCTACCAATTCGAGTTAAAATAAAAATAAAAAATTATAAACCTGCCAAAAACTAAAACCCACCACATCACCATCATCCCCCCCAGGAATCTTAAAGCTCAAACTCGTACAAAAACTAAACTCAAAACACACTCATAAACTTATAAATACTTCGCGCACTTGCGACTACAAAAATTTGTTCGTTACCCTCCACGAATCATTGTGACATTACCAACAACGCACCCTGTGCCGTGTTGTGTAGTGTGTTTTTGTCACACAAACCGTATAACGGTATAAGTCGTGCACGGATACGGATATACCTTAGTTAAAAAACGAAAGCAAAACACACACATACCTCCTTTAAAAGCAAGAAGACGATAAAGAAGAAGAAAAAACCAAGTTAAAAGCGGGAGGTTTATAATAATAACTTTGTAGGCTTTTTTCTCTGTTGGTGGTGAGGGTGGCCAGCTGAGGGGGGGAGGGGTGTGTTGGGTGAAATTGAATTAAAAAATAATGTTTATCCTCGCTCTGATTGTGTGTGTGTTTGTGTTGAAATGTTGCAAAGGAACATCATCGTTACCATCTGACAACAACAATAACAGACCCCTCCCCCCCCCCCCTCCGCATGTCACCCAAAAACACGACTTAAGGGTTGGTGTAGGATCATGATTGCCAAAGGAAAACTCAAAATAAAAAAATAAAAAAATCTTTTTTCTAGTATGACTTAATGTTGATGCTTCCTGAGGGGGGAATGGGGGTCCGGAGCGTGATGGCTCAGTACGCAGGGGTAGGACAACATAACACACACACACACACACAACGCACACCTATACACATACACACGCAGCCATCTGACAATAAATGTATATGGAAACGAAAATGTTGATGCATGCGTGCGTGCGATACATCGTCTTCGGTGGTTATGACATATTTTTTTTGGTTTCTGGTGGGAGGGGGTGCGGTGAAATGTTAAAAAGGGGGGGGAGGCCCGCTGAGTTTGTTTTTCCGAAATACTCATGAAAAAATAAACTTCTTATTCATGCACCGTTTTGAGATTTTGTTTTTTTTTTCTTTAGAATTTATGCGCGTGTTGGGTGGATTTTGAAAGGAAACAGCGCGAAAAACTTCCCTTAGAGATGGCGCTGCTCAATGGCAAATAATTCCCCTATCCAATTTGGAATTATGTGTGCTGGTCTGCTGCCCGCTGCTGATTATGCTTAGGTGTGCGTGTTTAGTGGGTGCTTTTTTTTATTATTATTTTTTTTTTGTTTTATTTCTAAACGGGTTATATGGATATGAGGTAGGTTAGGAGTTAGGACACAAATGTTCCTTCTTTTTTTTTTTTGGATGAAGTTCCATTTTAAAACTGCGGCAGGCATACCTCTCTTACCTACTATATAGTCCACAAAAAAAAAGTGACTTCCAATTATAGTCAGCTCCTTAGCAACCAAGGATTTGCAGTTTTTTTTTTTTTTTTTTGAATACTGATCCTGGTATGTTAAGGACACACAAATAGGAATATCTCCACCCAAAATCCTTGGTGTAGATGTGTTTGCATAAGTCATTGATGGGATTGGAGATTTGGGTGGAGTGCAAATGCACTTAAATACCCTACACTTTAATTTATGATGCTCATTTTGATGTAGGTATATTTATTTTTTATCTCGAAATTATTCTTCACTTCATCTCTCACTAACACAAATCTAAATAATTTTCGCACATATGTATACAAACTTTCGTTGTTTTTTTTTTCCTTATAGGTAGGTATATTTTTTTCTTATTTTTTTTTTAAATTTGCACAAGGACACCTCTGTTTCACTTCACAAAAATGCAAATTTCTTCACATATTTTTTTTTCATTTTTTTCACTCAAAAAAGGACATGAAAATGTCCTTTTCCACTTGTTTCCTGATTTCTCGAGGGGGAAGAGATTTTTTTGCACATCCTTATGTTGAAATATACGTCGTATATGTATTCCATTTTTATAATCGATTTGTTTTGTTTCAAACTGTAATCCATTTTCATTTATTTTTTTTTTCTTTTGATGATTTCGTTGTTTTCTATCAGCTGCGAAAGTAGGTACACTTTTATCCTTGTTTTATTTTTTCATTTTTTTTTTTATTTGTGAAAAAAACTACCAAATTCCAAATTTTTGCACAGATTTCAAAATATAATGACCATGAATGTAAAAGAAAAATCTAAATCGAAACCAAAAAAAAAAAATAGCTTATATCTATTCTAAGAGAAGGAAGGTTCGTTCGAAAATTTACCATTTGCGAGAAATTGAATGAAGAAAAAAAGAACAAAACTAATGAAGAATAAAAGAACTTTTTAACTGCTTTGCTATTATAATTCAGCTTTATGGAGAAAAAGTATCGCGAGTTTAAAAGAAAACTTTTGGCTACACCCGTTTTGAGATAAATAAACTTTTTCTTTCTTTTTTTCACCAACTTCTTTTTTTCAACCGATTTTTTTTTTTTTTTTTTTCGTTTCAAAGGACTCTCACGAACGTTTTCCCGAACAGTTGTCAAAACAGGCAGCCATTTACATCTATGATTTTGGATTTGCCCGAAATGGCATTAAAAAAAAAGTTTAAGTTCGAATTCCGATAGGCAGGACGCATGCTTAAGGCTCATATGGTTGTATTGTTGTGGAGTTTGTTCGATAATGGCTGCCATAGATTTGGGTGGTGGATTTCGAAAGTCCTTTTTGTGTGGAATTCTGTGCGGAGTCCTGGTGTAGGTGGCGGGATATTTGAATTGAGTTTAAGGAAAGTTTATTTTTTATTGTTTGTCGTTTTCCAATTACTTAGGCACAAGTGTATCTTTAATTTACAGTACCTTCCTACATCTAAACATCTACTATAGTTCAAAGGACAGGAGAGAAAATTTTGACGCTACTCATCCTCGTAATTATCAAAATAGATTTAACTTCGGAAAAAGTGGTAACAAAATTAAGTTTGACATAAAATATCGACACAGAATCAGGTCGTGAGAGCCATAGTGGCCTAACTGATTTTTCGCTTTTTTTTTAAATTCAATATTATTGCACAATACTGAGTATTGTGCAATAATATTGTGTCGTGTAAGGCCGGCATAGGTAAAAAATATTTGTATACTTAAGGCTTAACTACAAAGGCCACTTTTCGCAAAAAGTGCAAGAACGAAAATTTTAAAACACAAAAAAATTTTTTTAAAGTGTCAAAAACATTAGATTTTGGATTTTCAAACAAATGTTGAACTTTTTTTCCGAAAACAAATGAACTTATTGAAAATTAATGATTTTACTTTTGCAAAAAGTGGCCATTGTATTTAAGCCTTTATAAAAAATAGCCACAAATTGAAAATAACTTATTTTGCAAATACACTGCCAGTCAATACATTTTGCTTGCTCTCTTATCTTAAATGAATATACAGAAAGGAGAATGGGGGCTTTTGTAAACGTTTTTTTTTTCAAAAATCGCCTGCCACAGAACCGTTTTTTCTAATTTCTGGTTTTCTCCTCAATGACTCACTCGAGTTCAATGATTCCCGCCTTGTCCCGCCTTCTCCCGCCTTTGTCCCGCCTTGTCTCCCTTGTCCCGCCTTGTCCCACCTTGTCCCACCTTGTCCCGCCTTTGTCCTGTCCTGTCCTGTCCTGTCCTGTCCTGTCCTGTCCTGTCCTGTCCTGTCCTGTCCTGTCTTGTCTAGTCCTGTCCTGTCTAGTCCTGTCCTGTCTAGTCCTGTCCTGTCTAGTC
The DNA here is from genome assembly GCA_948107695.1 of Meliscaeva auricollis. Lineage (NCBI taxonomy): Eukaryota > Metazoa > Arthropoda > Insecta > Diptera > Syrphidae > Meliscaeva > Meliscaeva auricollis. The sequence goes on along the minus strand of OX403616.1, from coordinate 73,644,513 downwards.
CTGTCCTGTCTAGTCCTGTCCTGTCTAGTCCTGTCCTGTCTAGTCCTGTCCTGTCTAGTCCTGTCCTGTCTAGTCCTGTCCTGTCTAGTCCTGTCCTGTCTAGTCCTGTCCTGTCTAGTCCTGTCCTGTCTAGTCCTGTCCTGTCTAGTCCTGTCCTGTCTAGTCCTGTCCTGTCTAGTCCTGTCCTGTCTAGTCCTGTCCTGTCTAGTCCTGTCCTGTCCTGTCCTACAGATAACGCTAACCTTCCTGGTGCACAGTTCAATACGCACTGATAGTAAGACTTTTTCCGCTAAGGAAAGTGAATATAAAAAATTCAAATAAGAGGGTTCACATTCACAAACTGACTAGATGACCATAATGGTTTAAAGAAGACAAGGTATGCTTGACAGTTCAGGTATTGACAAACCAATAGATACGAAAATTTCGTACGTTTTACCCCCCAAAACGCGATTGTTTACATTTTTGTATTTGTAATTCGGTTTCGTGCCTGTGAATAAATGTGAGAACCAACAACAGAATTATAATGCCGACCTTATACGACACAATATTATTGCGCAATACTGAGCAATAATATTGACTGTGTAAAGGATGTATTGCACAATATTTTCGGTTTGTGCAATATATTGAGTGATATTAAAAAAGTTTAATATTTTCTTAATATTTACTCAATATGTTGCGTTTCCACAAGGAAGCAGGTACAGAATAATGCAGGCCTTACACGGCACTATGTTAGTGTGCAATAATATTATCCAAAAATATAGCGTAAAAAAGGGTCGTCCTTTTTTCTTTGTCTCTTTACTTATTATCTATCTGCCTCGTTGTGGAAACGCAAAATATTGAGTTAAATTTCAGAAAATTTGCAATTCAGCATTTACACGGTCAATTTGTGTGGTGTAATGCGGGCCTTACACGACACAATATTATTGTGCAATAATATTGTCCAAAAATATTGTGCGGAAAAGGGTCGTCCTTACACGGCTCAATATTACTGCGCAATATTTCTCGTCTATTTGCTTTTTCTGTGTCTGCTCGTTGTAGAAACGAAAAATATTGAGTAAAATTTCATAAAATATTAAACTTTTTTAATATCACTCAATATATTGTGGAAACCGAAAATATTGTGCAATACAGCACTTACACGGTCAATATTATTGCACAATACTGAGTACTGCGCAATAATATTGTGTCGTGTAAGGCCGGCATAAGGCCAGCATAAACAAAGAGACTTAGAAATATTACGCAGTAATATTGAGTCGTGTATGGACGACCCTTTTTCGCACAATTTGTGTGGACGATATTATTGCGCAATAATATTGTTTCGTGTAAGGCGGGCATATAGTCCAGTCAACGAATAAAAAAAATTGCTTCCACCTCAAAAAAAAATCCATCGGATTTGAAACTTGGCACACTTAATAAGGGATGTTCCAAAAAAAAGTTCGCAAGAATCCGACATGAGCTCTAGCGGCAGGTAGGAGAAACATGCAGTTTTTTCACGTTAATCATGAAAACGGTTTTTCGTATCGAAAAATTTTGTTTGACAAAAATAAAGCTTATTGAATTCTATAAAAAATTGGTTTATACATTTTTTCGTTTCTGTGACAATTTAGATAATAACTCTAGCGGCGATGAAGAGAAACATGTGTTTTTTTTCGTTTATCGCGTTTATCGTTAAAACAATTGCTCGTATCAAAAAAGAATCTTCCACAAAATTAAAGCTTATTAAATTTTCTTAAAAAAAGATATGTATTTTTGTTTTGTACGTGTATTAGTTTATAAAAAAACTATATCGGCAGTTAAGATAAACATCTGTTTTTGTTTCGGTTTTTCGCTTTGTCTTGGAAACAGCTTCTTGTATCGAAAAATTTTGTTCTGCAATATTTACAAAATATCGGCAGTGAAGAAAAACATTCGGCCGATATGAAGCGGTGCTATCCTGATCTTCACACTTGGAGCGTGGAGGAAGTGTTTTGTTCTCTAGGATGGGAGTTGTGCATCGCTAACCAGGGACTTTGAAGGATAAAATCGTGCTGTTTGGGTGGGTTTTGTAATAAGGGGAAGAATTAGACAAGAAGTGTCTCGAGTGCGGGTGCAGATATCCTTAATATTTCCTTATAGCGTGGGTGAAACACTTTTAGCTAGAATTATGGAAAAAAAAGGTCTTGTGTTATATTTGATATAAAACTAACCTTCTCCAGTCATATTGACTTTATTGTTTCTAAGACTAGCTCCATGTTTGGTTTTATTAACCGCAATTCAAAAGATTTTCCAGATCCTTTTACGTTAAGATCTTTATATTTTAGCTTCGTTCGATCTATGTTGGTATACTGTTGTATTGTATGGAACCCCATGTTTGCAACTTACTCTTTGAGAATTGAAAGGATTCAGAAGCGTTTTACTAGAATGGCTATCACAATTCTTCATTGGAATATTGATATGCCGTCTTATAGTTTGAGATGTATTGGGTTTTCAATCTCTTGAATCTAGAGGAGTAAACTTTGAAATTATTTTTATAAGAGATGTTTTTAAAATTTAATACAACAAAAATTTTCGAAAAACCGTTTTCTTGATAAACTGAATAAACTGCATGTTTCTCGCATAGCTGCCGCTAGAGCTCACGTCGGATTCTTTTGGAATTTTTTTTTAACATCACCAGGCTCCCCTCAGTACGTGTGTAAAGTTTTAAAACTGTTGGATTTTTTGAGGTAAAAACCTTTATTAACTGGACTAATAAGACAGGCAAAAGGAGAGAAGCAGTAGATTTGCTTCAGGGAGTTAATGTGTGTGCGAAAAACACGCATACAAAGCACGCTTTGTGGCAAATCATCTGTTTTTCATCAAATCATCTGTTTTTCAGCTTGGTGGCAAAATTCATTTGACAGCGAAGTTTCATATCTTGGCATTGATTTATCTATGGTTCAGGGCGACCACTGATCTCTATAAAACACTGGATAGTGGATTCATATAAAAAAAATGACTCCAATTGAAGGACTGTTATAAACTATTATAAACAGTCTATGTCATCTTTTTGTTTTGAGAAGAGAAAGAGATAAAACTCTGCCTTGATAGAATTATACCTTGTCAGTATAACATTTTATAGCTGTAGAACAGTTTTATTTGTCAAAGTGACAAACAAAACCAATTTGTCTCTCTCTTTCACCTGTATAGAGCGAGACAGAACTCGGCTTTGGTACCATAAAATGTCATCTTCAATTTGACTAAGTAAAACTGTTATACTTAGAAGGGAATCCACTATCCAGTGTTTTATAGAGATCAGTGGTACAACGTTTTACAACGGTTGAGTTACCAAACAGACCTATTACCTTAGATTTAAGGTCAACATTAGCCGCGTTTTATTATCCGCATGATCTGAACCGGATCAGATCTGGATAATAAAACGCCCAGGGTCACAGACGTTTTTAGTTTTCGATGTTGGTATAATCACCAATGGTGAACTTAATTTAACATACTAAAAAAAACTCATGTATTAACTTTTAAAATATATTTAATATTTATTAAACTATTCCAATGATAAACCTACCCATTGCAATTTCAACAGAATTTTTTTTTTATAAAATGCGAACTCGTTAAAACCCTTTCTTATCGTATTTTATTTTTGCATTTATTTCTTGTACTTTTGAAGTTGTGGGGCGGATAACTTTACTTTTCCAGGCATATTACGAGCTAGTTGCTCTTCTTTGATGCCTTTAAGTAAATCTTTTTCCCTAATCGTACATACTTTGTCCTTTGAAAACATTAAAATAGCTGTCTTTGCAGCTCGACCACGTTTTCCAGTTCCTGGTGTTAGCTTCACTTTATATCTGGAAGAAAGCATATTCGATTAATAAAAAAAAAATCATATACATATAGTCTAAGAGCCGACAGCAAGGGAGCGGATTGATAACCAAAATCTAAGTATGCAGTTTTCTTGATTACAAAATCGTAAGTCTGGCAGGTTTCTTTCGTGGCATTCTTTTTTTTTTTTTTTGAGAGTTGAAAAGCGCTATAATTCCGATTCATCTGAGAAATATAAATCCAATTAAATTGGTAATTTTAATATTATAACTGATGGTCTGCCATTTTTTGTAAGCCCAGAGACCTCAACCGTGACGATCCGATTAATATAACTCAAGGTAATGCTGTTTCTTTGTTTTTTGTTTGTTTTTCTTATCTGAAAACTTTCCACAAAAAGAAACTCTTCACTTAAAAGGCTTATATCTTGAGTTTTGTAATCGGATCGTCGCTGTTGGGGTCTCTAAACTTAGGAATAATGACAGACCTTCATTAAAAATGCCAATTTTAATAATGCATATTGAAGCGTAATTATGTTTCTCACATAAGTTGGAATTGTGAAGGGATCGCACCAGCGATCACCTAATTAATTAAAAAATCATATCCAACCAACTTCGATACCCTACACTCTAGTTCCCATCATCATAATGTATTTCCGTTGGCACACTTAGTGCACAAGCTATATCACTTATATGAGCTATATGTGTCATAATAAAATACTCATATGACACCTTCAGTGCATAAGGGTCGCTGACTTATTGTTAGCTATTGTTTGATAATGCAGCATAAGCGATATAGTTTGAGGCACCTGGGATACATTGTGCTGATGAAGCATAGTACGGGAAATCCGATGGAATGTCATCGAATATCGAAGTATGGTTGGATATAGCAATAATTGTATATAAATATTGAATAAAAATAATTAAGATTCACTTCGATTTGAAAAGCTAAACGACAAAGGTCTTTTATTTACAAAAGATATAGAAACGTTAACGTTTAGTACAACAGACGCCCTATAGAGCATTGGCTTTTGGGTAAAGGTTTAAAGGGCTACTCGCCGGACCAAGTCTAGTTGTACTAAACTTTACATGGCGATCTTGCCAGGAGTACTTAACAACTCACTTTGGAAACTTACTTAGATGTCCGAAAAAATCCGACTGGCCCTGGCAGCAAACCTGATCGAACAAGCTCAGGCTTTGATAAGGTTAACTGAGACCCCACCAGCAGCAGATCCGATCAAAGAAGGGCCACAACCTATTTCCATTGAAGAATATAGGAAACGAAATCACCCGAAGCATTCGTCGGAGAAGATTTCCATACAACCAGCACCAAAGGCCCGAGGAGGCGAGAAGGTGAAGTTAAAGAAGCACATAATCGAACTGCACAGGTTGGCCAATATACCCGGCCAATCCAAGGACCTCAAACAAAAGTATTTGAGGCAAATAAAAAACGTAAAAAAAACAATCCGATCTACCAGACAAAAAAAAAATAAATAAAAAGAAAATCGAGGAACAGGAGTTCCACAGTTTATTTTCGAAAATGATCAAAACAGCACGAGAAATAAAAAAATCCACTTAAAAAAAAAAAAAAAAATTAATGAAATTTACCTTATTAAACAAAAACTAAAAATTGAAACTCAAATTAAACCACTATGGGGAAAGGCCAATCTAAAATAGAGGAAGTTGTGGTCAACAACAACGGACCTCAAATGAATAAATCCAATGATAAGTTTGAGTATGGCATTGATTTCATGACCATTCTAATTATAATTGTTATAATTTTTGTTTTTAAATATGTCCATAAGACAATCAAAAAAAAATTTAATAATACAGTAAAAAAAGAAATAGTCAAACATAACAATGTAGCAAGAAGAATTTCAGTATAAAATAAAAAATCTCCCTATTTTAATAAAAAAAAAACAGAAAAAACTTTTTTTGTTATAATTCATATTTTTGTATTTGATTCATATTTTGGTAACTGATTGGGTCTTGTTTTTTTCTTTTTCCTTTCCGAATGAGTTTCCAAGAATTAAGGGAAGATGTGTTAGCTCTCAAAAATGTCTATGAAAATCTTAAGAAATCACCCAATCGAAAACGAAAACAAGATAGTGTTAATAGGAAATTATTAGAAATAGACTGTCTATACACTGCATTCTGTAAGTCATTTGGTAAATTCGACCAAGATACCTTGTCAGAACAGGAAACCGAAGTTTTATCAACTTGTGTAGTGGAAGCTAAGAAATTTAAAGAGAAATCTATAGAAATAGTCAAAAATAGCCTTGACGTTAGTATTGAACAAAAATTAGCATCAGACACCGAAGAGATGGGTGAAGCATTCAATTTTAGTATAGCACAGAAATTGCCTACCCTCAACTGTGATGAGGATGGCAAAAGAGCAGAACACATTAGAGACTTTATTAATAGCGTCGAGTTTTATCATGATACCCTCAACGAAAGTTCAAAACCCACACTTATTAAGTTTTTGTTAAAATGTAAAATTCAAGGAAAAGCCCTTACAGAATTTGGTAGTCAGAAACCAGAAAATTTCCCAACATTTAAAAAAGCGTTGATAGAAAAATGTGGACCGAAAGAGACGATAGAGACAATACAAACAAAATTAAGTAAGACATATCAGGGAAACCGACCTATAAGAGAATTCATAACAGACATTGAGACGCTTATAACGAAAATGACAGAGTTAGAAGTCGCTTACCATGGTGAAACAACAAGAGATACTCTTACCGTAGCAAACGAAAGACGTGGTTTAGCATTCCTTAAAAAGGGAGTGAACGAAAGACTGAAAATAGTACTTGATAGTGCACGACACACAAAACTAAAAGACGCAATCCAACATTTATTAGAGTTAGACCAAAGTTCTACTACTACTAGAGACTCTGTAAGATATATGAACAACAATAGATATAAACCAAACAACCCACCTCAATATAACAATAGATACAGACAGAATAACGTTAACCAACAACGAAATAATCAAGGAAATTATTCTTATCAAAACGATCGGAACTTCCAAAATAGAATTGACCAGAACCATAGGTTAGGAAATAACAATAGGCAAAGGTCTGTACCGCAAACATCAAACGGTTACACTCAGTACAACAACAACGACAACAGACAAAGATCTAACAATTTTAACAGGACAAACAATCAACAAAACCGAAATCAAAGGCAACAAAATAGAAATAATGGCAGAGGTAATCAGTCTTATAATGACAGGATATTATCTATGGGAAACGAGCAACCCACCGAAGGGGAAGCCGACCCATCGGGGGGGAACCAGTAACTCCACAAGTGTCAAAAGCCATTTGCACTGCTGGAATATCAAACGGCATTTACGTAGATATAAAACTTAACGGCGACGTACAAAACAAAAAATTTTTGCTCGACACGGGAGCTTCAATTTGTGTAGTAAAGGAAGGTACATTCAGTAATACGATACATATTTTCACAGAAAACCAAACCAATATCTCAGGCATATCAGGTAATCTTCAGACTAAAGGAACATGTTATATTAATTTATTATTTGGAGAACAAATCATACCATATGAATTTCACGTGGTACCAAATGATTTTCCAGTTCCATTTGAAGGCATCATTGGAGCAAATTTTCTGTTAGAATTCAATGGCATAATTGATTTAGAGCAATTTTTGCTAAAAATCAAAGTAGAAAGTAAAGATATTCACCTTCCCATACATTCTCAAGAAAATATAAACACTATCCTAATAGCCCCGAGGTGCGAAGCAACCTATTGGATAAACACAAAACACACAGACGCTCGAGTATTTTACCCGCAACAATTATGCGAAGATGTTTTTATGGCAGGATCACTATCTACTGCCGTAAACAGGAAAATACCAATAAAAATTTTGAATGCACGTGATACAGCAGTAACGCTCAAATGGGCGGAACCATTATCCTCACCCACTTCAGAACATTATATTTTACGTTACAATCAAATAGATAAATCAATTAACTCAAGAGTAAACAAAATATTAAATGAAATTAATTTTGATACACTGAACAACGAAGAAAAATCAGAAATCAAAGCAATATGTACAAAATACCAAGACATCTTTCATGTAGATGGTGACAAACTTACATATACTCATATCGGCAAAGCAGATATCTCGCTTAAAGGGGATGCATCACCAAAATATACAAAACCATACCGTCTCCCACACACGCAGAAGAAAGACATAAAGGAAGAAATACGGAAGATGCTAGCAGACGACATTATTGAACCATCCATCTCCCCTTGGAACTCTCCAATACTCATAGTACCTAAAAAGAAAGACCCTGTTACCGGTCTCCAAAAATTTCGTATGGTGATCGACTATCGTCACGTGAATGACCGAATCGAAGATGATAAGTTTCCTCTACCCAATATAACAGATATCTATGATATGGTAGGAGGAGCAACCTATTTTTCATGTATAGATTTAAGCCAGGGGTACTACCAAATGGAATTGGATGAGAATAGCAGACCCATAACGGCGTTCTCAACAGAAGAAGGTCACTACCAATTAAAACGACTACCCATGGGTCTAAAGATATCACCCAGTAAATTTTCAAGAATGATGTCGATAGCGATGTCAGGACTAACATATTCACGATGTTTTGTCTATCTTGATGACCTTATAGTTTTTGGTAAAAACTTAATGGACCACAATAAAAACTTGATCGACGTGTTTGAACGTCTCAGAGAAGTAAATCTGAAAATACACCCAGGAAAATGCTCTTTCTTGCGAAAGGAAGTCTTATACCTAGGCCACGTTATATCTGACAAAGGTATACTACCTGATCCCACTAAATCTGCAGCAATGAAAAATTACCCAACACCCACTAACGCTGATGAAGTTAGAAGATTCGTTGCATTTGCTAACTACTATCGTAAATTTATCCAAAATTTTGCCACCATTTCAATTCCACTAAACCGATTACTAAAGAAAGATGTCGAATTCAATTTCAACAAAGACTGTGAAAAATCATTTGAGTTACTTAAAGATATTCTAACTAGTCCTAAAATTTTACAATTCCCAAACTTTAATGAAGAATTTGTTTTACGTACAGATGCATCAGGTTTCGCTCTTGGAGCTGTTTTGTCTAATTTTGATGATAGACCAATTGCTTACGCAAGCAAAACTCTTAATAAGTCCGAGAAAAATTATAGTACTATTGAGAAAGAATTACTTGCAATAGTGTGGTCTGTTAAGCATTATCGACCATATCTATTCGGTAGAAAATTTAAAATTTTGACAGACCACAGACCATTAGTGTACTTGTTCTCACTAAAAGAACCTTCTAGTAGATTGACTAAATTTCGCCTTCTATTAGAAGAATATAATTTTTACGTAGAATATTCTCCTGGTAAAAATAATTGTACAGCTGATGCATTAAGTCGTATAAAAATAGACTCAGAGGATCTAAGACAGTTATGTATCTGTGTTGTAACGAGAGCACAAGCAAAGACAAATAAAGAAAATCAAGAATCTGAAGAAGATAAGGTAGGAAACATGAAAACAAGAGAACAACGTATAACTGAACTGCTAAAATTACCAGAAAATGGACTTAAAGTTATAGAGCTGAAGATTGTTGACAATTTCAAGGAAGATTTAGTTAATTTCAAGGATGTGGATATTATTATTGGTCCAAACAAAGTTTTGGCATATATCCCAGAAGAGAATTGTTTACTCCTAAAGATATCCAAGGACAGCACTACAACCCAATCGGCAGCATTTGGCAAAATATTGTCGAGGGATGTGCAAAAACTCTGCGGATCGAATTTGATTAAAAAGATATATATTACTAAAAATGAAATAAAGAAGCTCACAAGCGGCCGCAAAGAGAGCAATATTAATGATTTAAAAAAGATATTAGGAGAACTATTTAAAGAAAGTAATATTAAAGTGCACATTATAGATAAAAATATTGAAATAACTGATCCTTGTAAGAAGAAATTAATACTAAATGATTATCACATACTTCCAACCAGCGGACATGCAGGAATAAACCGCATGATACAAAATATAAAGAAAAAATATTTTTGGACAGGTATGCAGAACGATGTGACGACATTCGTAAAGCATTGTCCTATTTGTCAACGAAACAAACACATCCAGCCAAAGAAACAGCCAATGACTATCACATCGACAGCCGAATCAGGTTTTGACAAACTATTTTTAGACCTAGTAGGACCCTTAGAAGAATCTGAAGACGGATTTAAATACATCTTAACTATACAAGACGAACTAACTAAATTCAGCGAAGCAGTACCCATTTCAAACAAAGAAGCAAACACAGTAGCAAAAGCTCTAGTTGAAGGTTTTATTTTAAGATATGGAGTACCAAATACGATAGCTTCCGACCAGGGAACTGAATTTTTAAATCAGGTTTTCCAAAGAGTATGTAAGTTATTAAAAATAGAACAGTTACAATCCACAGCATATCATCATGAGAGCATAGGAGCCTTAGAAAATTCTCATAAAGTTTTAGGAGCATATCTGAGAAGTTACGTTTCAGAAAAACATACCGATTGGAGCACATGGCTACCATATTACGTTTTCTGTTATAACACATCAGTACACTCAGAGACTGGCTATACACCTTTCGAACTAATTTTTGGAAAACAGTGTAATTTACCGTCAAATCTGCTCAAACAGGTAGACCCTGTATACAATTATGACGATTACGTGATTGACTTAAAACATAAATTACAAATCGCTCATAAAGATGCACAAGAAACTCTGATAGGCAAGAAAATGAGAAGAAAAAGTAGATATGATGTAGATGAACGAACGAAATATACAAATTTTGAAATAGGAAGTTTAGTTTTACTTAGAAATGAAAATAGAGGGAAACTAGATCCAATCTATATAGGACCATACGAGGTATTGTCTCAAAATGGTGTGAACTGCGATATTAAATATGAAAACAAAAAAGTAACAGTTCATAAAAATAGGTTAAAACCATTTTATATATATTTAACCTTAATATAAATAATGTTAACTAAAAATTTATTAAAAATATGACACTAGTGTAAAGTGAATACTGTTTAATTTTTAATTCGTTTACTTTTGTTATAAATAGTTATCATTTAAACATTAACTTGCAAGTATAGACTAAGGGCCATATAGACATAAAAAAAAAAAAAAATAATAATAATAATATAATTTACTATCTAGATAAATTAGTTTTAACGCAAATCAAAAACACTATTATTATTTTTACTACCTAGAACGTACCTATAATAAATTTGTAAGAGATTCTTAATGAAAGCAAATACTAAACTATACTTATTGATTTAATACTATAATATATTGTGTCCACATAATCTCAAATTAATATACAAACTATTGTAAAAAAAAAAAGAAGAAATCATACCATGTCTTGATTTCTCCTTTTTCTCCCAGGAAGGGTGGTGTGAAGGGATCGCACCAGCGATCACCTAATTAATTAAAAAATCATATCCAACCAACTTCGATACCCTACACTCTAGTTCCCATCATCATAATGTATTTCCGTTGGCACACTTAGTGCACAAGCTATATCACTTATATGAGCTATATGTGTCATAATAAAATACTCATATGACACCTTCAGTGCATAAGGGTCGCTGACTTATTGTTAGCTATTGTTTGATAATGCAGCATAAGCGATATAGTTTGAGGCACCTGGGATACATTGTGCTGATGAAGCATAGTACGGGAAATCCGATGGAATGTCATCGAATATCGAAGTATGGTTGGATATAGCAATAATTGTATATAAATATTGAATAAAAATAATTAAGATTCACTTCGATTTGAAAAGCTAAACGACAAAGGTCTTTTATTTACAAAAGATATAGAAACGTTAACGTTTAGTACAACAGACGCCCTATAGAGCATTGGCTTTTGGGTAAAGGTTTAAAGGGCTACTCGCCGGACCAAGTCTAGTTGTACTAAACTTTACAGAATTACATATCGCCATACTCATGCCGTTTTCGATTGGAAGTCCGGAAGCATCAAGAAGTCTTCTGAAAGTGTTTTATTGGCATAAAAATGACACAAATAATAAAACAGTTTCAGAAGACTTCTGGATGCTTCCGGACTGTTCTGGACATCCAATCGAAAACGGCATCAGATTTTGGGTATCACTTTACTACCAACATTTCCTGTCGGCTCTCGGTCTAATAAAAAGTCTTAATAACTCACTTATAATTGTGCAAAGCCTGGTAGGGCGCTACAACAGGAATAGCAAATAGCAATTCATCTTCCTCAAATGGATTCCCAGTGAGTGAATCCAACATATCAACATCAGCACTCACAGCAACATCCTCAGTTTCGTCTTCTGCATCCATGTTACTGGGTTGTTTCGGTTCGAATTGACGCTTCATCTTATTCAATTTGTTGTTGTCCTCTTCGATTTTATCAGAATCAACCTTTGCTTTATCCGTGCCAGCTGATTTAAGAATATTCATACGAAGTTGACGCTCTTCGTCATCCTGATCCCTGTACTTTGACTTGATTTTCTTCAACTTGCCACGTTGTCCCCGCTTCATTTGATTCGATTGACTGTCTTCTTTTTGACTGTTTGTTTGTTGTTGTTGTAGTTTTTGCTGCTGCTGGTTTTGTTTATCTTCCTTGCGTTTCTTTGCGTTTGTTTGTTGTTTCTTACGTGGAGCAACTGCTGGAATGATGAAAGGTTTATCATCATCATACTCTTTACTGACTTCGACGACGTCAATTGTAGATGGTGTTGGCTCGACTCGCGAATCATGACGAATAATAACTTTTCCAGTATCGTGTTCAATCTTCACTTGAGTATCTGGGAAAGTTATTTCATTATCATCTTCGTTATCGGTGTTTTCAGCTGAATTCTTCTCTTCCCCTACGTTTTTCTTTGAATCCTCATTATCGGAAGCTTCAAGTTCTATCTCAACATCTTCAGCGACGGGCTCTAGTTGCTCATTTTCAATTGTAATTTCTTTGAGTTTATCTGCAACTGCACCTTCATCTTCGAATGTACGAACCCTTCTCTCACCCCTGTGTTTTTCTATGAAACTATCCTCCAGCTTGTAGAGCAGGCTCAAACCTAATATCAAATGACAGGGTGGCAAAAAATTTTTCTTGCCACGAATCATAAAGCTACCAGTGCCAAGGTATTCTCCAGTAGGCGCTGTCTTACTGACCTGGTCACTTTTAACCCAATAAGCATTCGTGACAACCTTTGCATCCCATGCAACACTATATGATATGGCCATAGTGCCGGCTTCAAGAAGCGTTTTAGGAGGAACTTCGCCTTCGTTTGGATTTCTAATAACCACACTTGAAGCACCCTGGATTTCAGCGTGAACGTAGATGTCTGTTGGCCGCATGTACCTTTCAATAAATGATAATAAAATTAAGAATATATTTATATAAATCCAATTAGTTCAACTTTTTTTCAAAATCAAACCCAGATATTAAGTTTTTAAAAGGAATATCATTAATTGGAGTTTCTTAAGTCGGAATTTTATATTTTCTTGTTAAGAGAAAAAGTTAATTTTTTTTGGGTTTTCCACCGAGTCCACATTCCTTGTTAAAAGCAGTTTTGATTAGTTCTATAATGATTTGAAGATTCACTCCCAATACGGCAATGGCAACGTCATCAGCGTATGCAATCACTTTGAACCCTTCCGCTTTCAGATTAACTAGTAGTTTGTTAATCACGAAGTTCCATAAAAATGGGGATAGGAATCGAACAAGGAGTGGCTATGCTGTCAGATCTTCTGACAGAAAAGTTTTCTAATGTTGAGATAATAATCTTGCTTCTCAACATGAGATTTATTAACTACCCAAGTGAGCAATCAACTTTCAAACTTAGTGCTTAAACGAGGATTGCAAGATCGCTGATGTTATTGAGAGCGTCTTCAATATCAAGGTTGCTGTTCCAAGTGTGACGTTTTGGAAATATAAATGTCCATAGTGAGATCAGATAAGAGTGTATAGCATATCTATCATTCGCTGGACCATCACGCCTGGACTGAACCCATCCATTTCCAACAGTGCTCTTAAACCACTTTCAGTGATTTTGGAAAATGTTCAAATATATTTCCTATTAAGCTCACGAATAAAATTTAATGAGTTTTTACTCGACATCGATTAACTTCTCTGTTTAAAAATAAATATAATAATTTTTCCAGCCTAAACCCAACAATTTTGAATAACATTTTCATGCGATAAGCTTACCGTTTAACAATCAATTCATTTTGCTGCGCATCACGTCCACCAATAACAAGATAGTTCTCCGAACTGATAAACCAATAGAACTTCTCAAACCAATAGACTTTCCTCGCTTTGGAAATGGTCGATATAGTTCGGACATCCTTCAGCGTTTGCTGAGTCTTCCTTTCGGCTGATTTCAAGGCCTTTTGCGAAGCATCAATGGTCTTTTGTTCCTTCTTGGCAGCATTGCGTTTCTGGTCATAAAATTTCCGGGCATTGGCCCAAGCTGACAAAGCGAGGTCAACATCCACCGCCATAGTTGGGATACAATCATCATCTTCGTCTTCATCTTCATCATCATAACGCTCAACTCTATATGGGTCAGCGAGTAGCAAGGATATATGATTTATTTCCAACTTCAGTTGCTTAATAGTGCACGCAACTGGATCACCATTTGTCTGGGCAGCTTTGACCAATTCGTGAATGTCTGGCCAGGACATTTGATTGGCAATGGCACTCCGAATAGCTAAAATGGCATTATCCACCAGTGCCTGATTGCGAGTGATGAGTTCGGCTCTCTGCTTGTCGACTTCTTGGACTTTAGTTAGTTCCTCAAGACGCTTAGCATGATCTTTCTTCACATTTGATAGTTTCTTTAAAGCTTCTCTTTCCTGATGCAGGGTCTTCATGTCGATCTTTTGGCCTTCCAATGTTGAATAAAACTCATCGACTGCAAACATGAACGAATCATGCTCAACATGAGGTCGATCTTGGAACTGTAAAAAGTTATAAGGATGGTATTCCATGTTTTGATAAAGGAACTCCTGTGGCTGTGCAGCTTCCGCAGGTTTTGCTTCTTTTTTCTGAACGAGATAACCTTTGGGTGAAGTGATTCGACCTTCGGCGAAAATTTCATAAGACTCTTTGATTGCTTGCATAAGATTTGGCATATCTGCTTCCATATCGAACAGTCGAGCATTAGCAGAACCTGCTTCTTTTTTCTTTTGCTTACGACCCTTCTTCTGGTCTGGTTTCTCCGTTTCATTTGCATCCTTATCCTCGTCGGTTCCCTTAAAAACACAGTCAATGAGGGAGTTCTTTAATAAAACATGTTCTATAACCGGTGGTCCGCAATCCAAGTATGGGAAGAGAAGTTTTCTTAAATTTTCACCTGCCTTCGCCGAAGCAAGCAATTCCCGTACTTTGGGTTCAGTTAGTTCCTCCGAAGCTTCCCTTGCTCGATTGGTGGGATACTTTTCCCTCACTGCAAAGCGCACTTCCTCGCCTTCATAGTGAGGACGAAGTATGTACAAGATGTTCAACTCATGATCAGTGAGGATGATGTTACCGCGATCGTATAATTCAAGAATTATATGATAGGCAGCTTCATTCATGCCAAATTGGAAGTCGACGATACGATCGACACCAAGTTGGGTCAATTTCTCCAGTCGCTTGTTCTTCAGATGTTTGCGAAGCTTCATACTAAAGCCCGATGGTGCCATGTTCTTTGGCCATTCGAAGGCTGTGGTGTGAAAACGAATTCCAGATTCCAACAGGAGAACACATTTTGTTTCGTGTTGTTGTAGACGTATGAGGAAGGTTTTGTTATCGATGTCATATATTTGGTTAACACGTAGTCCGACGAGCCTGGGTGATCAATGATAATCTTTGCAACTTTGTAAAATAAAAGAAAGTGGTTTTTAACTTACTTTTGTAACTCGGTTACACCGCAAACGATGTCAAAAGAATTGAATCTTGTTTTCATAGCTTTAATTTGTAGTTAAAGTGCAAATTAAAATATTATTTAACATCACAGAAAGTGAAAGCAGAAATATAGGATTACTAAAAATTTTTTAGGAAATTCTTTTTCTATTTCGTTTTGTGGATTGTGAATTATTGTACGGAAACGTCAAAATTTCATCGATTGGTGAAATGTCAGAAGTCAGAAGAGAACAGTGCCAGAGAAACAGTGTGGAATTGATACAAGGTGTGTTCAAAGAAATGAACTTTATGGCTTAAAATGCCCGCTGCCTCATCCAGGCGGCGGCGTGTGAATTGCGTTAAAAAGTTGGTTTGGGCAAGCCTTAAGAAAGGAATCAAATTTAGATTCTTGCTGTGTGAATTGAGTATAAAACGATTTTTAATACACTTCTCTGGCTACATGTTTGAAAAAATTTCCCCAGGTTGCATGAATACCGCTAATTATGTTTACATCCTATAAAGTACCATTCCATATTCAGCTAACGGCTAAAAAACCTTATCCCAATTCCATTTATTCCAGTCACGATCTATCAACTGTCAGTCCCCACCCCACGTGTGTCAAAAATAAAAAAGTTTTCTTCAAAGCCGGTCGGCCGCTCCACAAAAAAAAAATTACGTAAAAAGAATTAAAAATGTCGGGATTCTTTAGAGGTATTTCAAAATTCAGTGCTATTTCATACAATACATTGAAAAATGTAAACCAAGTACGTAATTTGAGTATCTTGCCAAAGACCTTATCGGTCACACCATTCACATTGAACGGCAATGTAAAAAGTCTGCAACCCACCATGACTGCGGCCGGTCCTAGTGCTCCTCGATTTGCACACACAAAAAGTGCGAAGGAATTGGTTGAATTCCTTACTGAAGAGATTTTGGCCGAAAAGAAAGCCCAAAACATCAAAACTGTCCCCACCTCAGTTGATGGATTCAATGTCAACTTGTATGGCGCCGATGTTGAACTTGTGAAACAAATCGATGGTGAAAAAATTATCATTAGCTTCAATGTCAATCACACTGTTGATGCTGATGATGAAAGTCCTGAAGTCGATATGGGCAGCTCCGAGAAACCCGACATGGCCGAAATGCGCAGCAAACCCACATTCGAAGTTGACATTATCAAGGGTAACACTACTTTGTCGTTTACTTGCTCATTCTTGCAAGGAACTCCCCAGGAGGGCGAATACAATGATGTCTTTGGTATCGACGAATTGTGTATCTTCGAGGGTGAATGGAACGATAAGGTGTATGCCGTTGCTGGGGACGTTCTCGATGGTTACTTGTACGACCTCTTGATGAATCTATTGGAAGAGAAAGGCATCAGCAATGAATTCGCCGACAAATTGGCAGACTTCAGTACAGCCTACGAACATTCTTCGTACATTGGCTTCCTAGAAAGTTTGTCCAAATTCACGACTCCCGGCGCAAAGTAAAAATGCGCATTACAAATGAATTCACATAATTTTATTATTTCATCGTATTTACTGTTATTATTAATAAAAATAAGTAGGAACTAAAATGTATTTGCTTGTGATTTCTTGGTTTGTCAAAGTTCTGTTATTTTATTTCATGAATCGAAATTTGTCTTGATTCAACGTTTGTATTTCACAAGGTATATTATTATTTCAATTCACCAAGCAACATCATGGGTGGAATTGGGTTTTTTTGTGAGTTAAGAGCAAACAGCTACGTAGAATGCATCGCCAGGTTACTTCTGAAAATTTTCAGAGTCCAAAACAGGCCTAAGAGGAAAAAAAGGGTGCCATTAAAATTTTTGTATTAAAAACTTAACTAAAACGGCCACTGGTTGCAAAAAGTGCAAAACGGAAAATTTTCAAACATATTTTTCGTGACTATTTAATTCAGAAAAAATTTTAAATCCTTTAAAATGGATTCTGAAACAAGCTAAAGGTAGCCATAAACGACGAACAAGCTTCTTACACGATGAACACATTTGGCGAACATTAATTTCTTGTTGATTCGTCAAAGTGTAAATATTTGCTCAAAAAAAGCGTGAGTTTCCCCCGGGAAACTTTGCACGTGAAATATTTTTGTTCGCCTGGAATTTGAAAAGCTATTAAGCTATTATGAGTTTCACCCGAATGATATAACCATTTAACGTCAAACTGATTTCTTGTTCGTCTTCAAAATTTAAGTGAAGAAAAAAGCTTACAATTGCTTTCATAAAAAAAAAACAAAAAAAAAAGGAATTCTCTCTTTTCTATTTTAATTTTTTTTTTTCAAAATTGTTTACGACATTTGAAACAGATTTTCTATTAATTTGAGTCGATTCGATTTCAGTTTTTCTATTTTATTTTACAATACCAATTTGAAGCTCAATAGAATTGGAAGAAGTTTACTAGACTTTGCGAATGAACACTCGCAATAAGGCCTTCAAAGTAGAAAAAAAGTGAAATGGAAAAATGGCATCTTGTTCACATGAAACTCACAATATGGCTGAATTTGTTTGGGTAAAAGCAAACAGAAATAACAACAAAAAGGAGAATTGCCTGGCCAATACACGAAGGAAACGAATACGTGAAAATAGATTTTTTTCGTCAACGGCGAACCGCTTGCGAACAATCCCAATCCCATAGACAACGAAAATATGGCGAGCACGAGTATGTTCGTCGTGGTTCTTCGTTATTGGCTGGTTATATCTAAACTGGCCAAAATTAAACGTTAAAAGTTTTCCATAATTACCATCTCCGGATGGTAAACTTTTACCAAACAAATTTGTGTGGAAAAGGTGAGGGCAAAAGTGTCAACAGTGAATATGTACCCTCACAGTAATTTTTTATTTTACAATAAATCCGGAAAAGAGAAAAGAACATCCCTGGACTTTAAATCGCATCAAACTATCCTTCTGTGTGATCCCTTGATCGAAGTCGATAGGGATTTTTACCAAATTGTCAAACAAGATACCTTGGTACAGTGACAGTTCTCACATGAAAAAAAATATAAGCAATTTTGATTATTACTGTTGATTTATTTAAACGTCAGTGGGCCAGAGTGTCGATTTGACGCTTAGAAGCTATGAGAGAAAATGAAACAGAGATGTATTGCTTTTTTTAAAAAGCCCTACTGTGAAACAATTCAGTGCTCAGTTTTGATTCTCAAGAAACTCTTCGTCTTTCTCTTTCTTATATGGCAGCAAAAGAATAGAAAGCTTGTCCAAACCAAAGTGCAACAGTGTGACAAGAACTTTTAAGGCTTGTCCAAACCAAAGTGCGACAGTGCGACAACACAATGACAAAATTTATTTACACAGCGTTTTTTATTACAGCTTAGTACGCAGATCACGCTAAAATTTATCTTTCGTACAAATTTCCACCAAAGATAAATTTTAGCGAGGAGTTTTAGCCGAGCGGTACGCAGTTCACGAGCTAAATTCCAAATGTCATCTATTACTTTTTCAAAAAGTCTCCACTTCGTTTAGCGCATGAAATATTGTTCAACACATTCTTTCAAAGATAAATTCTGACATATCGTGAAAGTAGAACACAATAAAAATAAGGTTATGGACAAGAAAGGTTAGAACATATAAATATTATGTATAAAGGCTTGCCCAAACCAAAGTGCGACAGTGCGTCACTAAAATTGCGACGCGATTTTTATATGAAAAAGTTTTGCGATTAATCTCATTTGGTGTGGGTACTCTCATATGACGCTGTGTAAATAAATTTTGGCGTTGTCGTATCGCACTGTCGCACTTTGGTTTGGACAAGCCTTAATTATGCAAAATAAATTAATAATTTTTTATTCTGCTAGTTGAGGAATGCAAAACAACATGGAAGTGATAGTTTGAGTTACAAAGTTTCTTGGTTTTATCGCGGGAACTTGAATGCACAATCACAATCAGCTGTGATCATTAATTGACATTTCAATTAATCTCTCCAACATCAAAATTTATCTTGGCATTTAGAAAACGCGTGTAGAGATAATTATTGTAAAGATAAAATTTAGTTTAGCGTGATCTGCGTACTTGGCTTACTACACACCAAATGCGATGAAGCGCAAAACGTTTTTCATATAAAATCGTGCCACACTGTCTTGACGCACTCTGTCGCACTTTGGTTTGGACAAGCATTTATATAGAAAACGCTTTGCGCTTTGTCGCATTTGTTGTGGGTTCTTCCATAAGACGCTGTGTAAATATATTTTGCCACACTGTCGTGTCGCACTGTTGAACATTGGTTTGGGCAAGCCTTTAGTCGGATTCTGTAATAGGGGTGATTGTTTGTGGAAATCTTTTGTAAATTCAATAGAAAGTGTTGATAAATTGTGTTCGTCCACATCTCAAATAAAATAAATATTCTATTTATTTATAGTTCAATGTTAATGCAAAAAGTTTATCCTGTCACCTGAAATTTCAGAATTTCTGAGCGTTCAGTTCAAATTTAGATTTTGTTCGATGTCTCCGTCTGAACGAAGCCTAAAGTGTGCCGAAGGTAACCCTGCGCCTGCAAGCATCGATTTTCGGCTTTTGGCTTGTCGCTGAGTGAGATCGCTCGAAGATGAAGTTTGTATGGACATCGCAAATGAAACATTCCATTAACTTCAAAAGTACAAATTTGAATTGAAACACAGATGACAGGCAATTTCATTTTTTTAAAGAAAAAAGTTAGTTTTTTGTTAAGTTTCTTCATTGTAATTTAATAAAAAAAAAATAAATGAATATCAATGCTCAATAATGAGCATATCGTCCGTTAATGTTCGTTTATTATTTTTTGCCAAAACACGTGATTTATCCGGAATTTCGGAAACCACTACAAATTTACCTAATCAGGCAAAAGTATCTGCATTGTTGAACATCATAAGCAAACAATTTAATTTGGATATAATTAAAAATAATATTATATTAGCGATAAACGAAGAGTACTGTGATAATTTAGAGGAGGTGGTATCATTAAATTCTGGTGACGAGATTGCTGTTATTCCACCAATAAGTGGTGGTTAAAAATTTTGTTTAAATAAACAAAATACGCTAGGATTTCTTTATAATAAACGAGAATGGAGATGGATTCTAATTCGGATTTACTTCAGCTAACACCAAATAAACTAGATGTTGGCAAGATCAGTGATCTGGTTTGCGATGATAGCTGCGGTGCGATTTCCTTATTTGTCGGAACAACTCGTGATAATTTTGAAGATAAGAAGGTAAGTAATGGTAGATACATGATTGGCTCTAAACAAATTTAATTTTGAGTAGATGATAATGACCAAAAAGCGTAGAAATAATCAGAAATAATTTAAAGCCTATTGATTTTATGAACTCAACTATGACGTACCTACACAAAACCACTCAAACACAATGTTTCTTGTTTTGTTCACTAATGACAGAAAATTGCTTTCAATAATAGGGTAGAAGAATAGCATAGAATTCATTCACTATTATCTTAGGAATTTGATACACAAGAGACATTAGACAGTGATGGCCAAAACTAAAGCACCAAATCGTTCTTTTGTACTCAGTGGATTGGTCATACGCACGTAAATAATAATAATATAATATTCGATAGATTAACTAAGCTCGAAAACTGTTTTTGACTGATACGCCCTGTAATAAATATATGATGAAAAAGCTTAAAATTTTAACATGGAATCCGAATGGATTCTGGCAAAGATTTCGAGAATTAAAAATGGTTATGCGGGAAAAAGATATTGACATTATTTGTTTAATATCGGAAACGCGTGCCAAAAACTAATCAATTTTTAAGATTTACGTTTTTCTAGATTACCAGGCGATTCATCCGTAGAACAAAGCAAGAGGCGGAACATTATAATTTACACATAAATAAAAGAATGCATCAAACATTAGATAGGCCTAAAGCTTGAGCTTAAATCAGGCCGTTAGAACCATAGTGGCCTAACTGATTTTTGAACTTTTTTCTAAAGGCGAAAACTGGTCACGAAAATTGGTTTCTTTTTAAACACATGACACATGACACATTTCAAAAAGAACTGAAAACTGTTAAAGTAAACATTAGATTTGAACTTTACAAAAAAAAGTGCAAAAATCAGGTTATGGCTCTCACGGCCTGAAATCAGGTTAAAACTTATCACGATTTATTGAATATCTCTTCTATATTTCTGCCCTCCGTGATATAAAATTGATAAACGTGAATTTACCAATTTGCTAAAATCTAAACCAAATCTAATCATTGGTGGCCATTTAAATGCAAAACTCACATTCTGATGCTGAAGATTGTCTCAAAGGGCCGACTTTATGCGAAGCAAGGATGGAGAGTAATTGTGATTGTCATTCTACTGGAAAACCGATTTATTGACCGATTGATACTGAACTTCATTGATTTCTTTGTTGTCAAAGCAACACCATAAAATCACAGAAAGTTTTGGTCTTCTCAGAAAGGAAGTGTACTAGGTCCGATTTTGTATCTTTTATTTACACGTGATATACCTCAAATAGAAGACACTTTCGTAGCTACGTTTGCCGACGAGATTGACGAATCTACATTTAAATTAGAAAATGCTCTCGACAATATCAATGAATGGACAAAAATATGACTAATAGCGGTCAACGAACCGATATCTCTCCATGTGGACTTTAAAAATAAAAAAAAAAAACTAAAACTTTTGAATGAAAAAATGCTTTTACGGGCATCCGGGCCTGGGTGCAAAAAGGACAGTTACTGTTAGAAAACATACAACTTACAGCTCCAAACACTAAGAGCTATTTTCGGTATTTACTCAACAAACTTCCTCTCACATCTACTTCTCTGTTAACCTGTGTAAAAGATTGAAACTAAAGAGATTAGAAGATAAGAAGTCTCATTCTTTCTCCCAACACTATCAAACCTATGGAAATGGAATCATCGATGCTATTGAATAGTAACTCGCTTTTGATTAAGCTTTTGTGAGTACAATTTCTTGGGTGATAAATCAAGGTCCCTTCTGAAAATAATGTTTTTCTGAACAAGTTCTGCAAAACTCTTAAACACATGCATTTTCATGAAGAATGTTAGGCTGATATATTCCCTGAGAACTTACTCCATTTTATGCACATCACTCTGTGCCGTACTTAAATCGGCTTTAAAGCTTTGCCTCAATTTTAACTAGAATTAATGAATATATTCGCCAAAAAATTAAGGACTGCACATGCGGCAAATACATCTGATTCATTCAACAAAAATTGGTTACTATTTTCTCAACTTTGCACTTACACCTTCATCTCTCAATTGCAGGTTCTAACCCTTGAATATGTTGCTTATGAACCGATGGCTCTCAAAATGATGAAGCAGATCTGCGATAATATTCGCAATAAATGGGATGATGTTTTCAAAATCGCTATCTACCATCGCCTGGGCTTAGTTGCAGTCAAAGAAGCCAGCGTTGTAATTGCAATTTCATCACCACATCGTCAAACAAGCTTAGATGCTGTTCAATTTGCAATTGAAGAACTTAAAAAAACCGTTCCCATTTGGAAGAAGGAGAAATACGAAGCCAATGAATCAGCCTGGAAAGAAAACAAAGAATGTCAGTGGCTTCAAAATCTCCATAAAGAGAGTTGATTAAAACAAAATAATCCTATAACTAGTTTGTACCTGTTGATTAATAAAAATATTGAGCTTAATATTATACAGTTGTTAAAATTTTCAATAAAATGTTTTAGTTATTAAAAAATTTGTAAAATTGTTTGTTTTTTCTTTGTTTTATCTAAATTCACTTTCAGGTCCGGATGTTCCTAGGAAATTGAAACGAAATCGATTGGACTTTGAAGACTGTCAAGTTGAAATGGATTCTGTTTCTCAGAATCTCGTCCAAATCTCAGCCGATGAAAAAGAAATCATTCGAAGAATTCAGTGTTTTGTCGAGAAAAAACGGGAAGAAATTGATTTGAATAATATTCGAGACTTTACAACAACCAATACGCGAGTAAATGGTGAAACAAATACAGAGGATACCGATGAAAACTCATCCTGTGCCAGGACAAATGGCATTGTTATAAAGCAATTTGATTCCAAAGGACACTTACGGGGTAACTATTTTCTTTAAATTAATTTTTTTCAAAAAATGCATCAGTTTGTGTATTTTTTTCTGTAAGTTCGTCGAGTTAAAAATCGCATTGGACCACAAATCAAACCAGATTACCTACAACAACTTGATAAACTGATGGCAAACGAATCGGGTAAGAAAATGCGAATAAAGGAAGAAATAGTTGAACAAGAAGAAGATGAAGAGGAAGAACACACTGGAATGACTGATATGCCCTTAGGAATGAGAGAACGATTGCAAAATATTGAGGTTCATTTAAATATGACCGTTAGTAATCCAAAGCATGTTTATGAAAGGATCAAAGCGATTGAAGATAAGATTTTGTATTTGGAGTCTCTTTCGCCCGAATACAAACACTTTTTGGTAATTTAAAAAACTAAAAAAAATGTTTGTTTGATAATTATGTGAAATGTATCCTTTATTTGAGGTGGAAAAACCAACATATGTTCCAGAGGTTCCGCAACCTTGTCAGAAAAAAGTATTTTCTATTGAAGATATTGACTCCTTGATTGATGATGTTAAATCGGAGCTGGAAGACAGGAAGGACATGGTTTTTACATAAAAGAATTATTTATATCATATGGATGTGTATTTTGTAAAAAATCTGGTTAAGGTATTACAATATATTTTAAAAAGTAAACAAATTTGGAATCTCCTTTTCTATTAGATATTTCGATTCTTGATGGGGGACATATATTGGAAGTCAACCGTTTCTATAATCAAAATAAAGCAAGTCGTTTTGGAATGACAAGGTTTTTTACTGGCTAACTGCATTTAATTTCTCACAATTAACTGTTCTGAAATCCAATTTAAGTGCCTTAACATAAACTGAAATTAACTACAAAACCGTTTAAAAAAATGTACATCTGAAAGTAATTTTGTCATTTTATAATTCTGTAAAACATACACACAAAATGAATCTTATATTACGCCAATAGGAGGTACAAGACATTCTAGTTCGGAAAAATTGCACATCGCTGATTTTTTTGTTATGTAATTGGGATAGATACCAGTAGTATAAGACCAAGTTTGCAGCTTCGAAAGACTGCTAACTGCATGGTGCACCAAAAACCTTAAAACTTTCGCACTTTTTCAGTTTTTGTCTTTTAAAGTCTAAAATGTGTATTTTATAGAAAAGGCTACAATTTAAGTGCAACCGCAACTCTGTAGGTCCAATAGGTTTTGAAATATATCTCCTCAAAAATTGTCGAATTTTCACAGATGTATCGAATTTATAATTTTAGTTGTCTTTCGATCAGAGTATTTACTTGAATACTCGAAAGCCCAGTTAAAGAACATTTTGTTGTAAATTTGACATAATGGCACATGATTTGGAAGCACAATAATTCAAATAGACTAATATCAAGACAATTGGGCTACCATGACGAAAGTTATGGCATTCTTTAGTAGAAATTTAACTATTAGGACTGAAATTTAAGACGGTACATGAAAAATTGATATAAATTCCGCCATGTGAGTAGAATTGTCTTGACATTAGTCTCATTGAATTTTGCCATAATGTTCATTTTATACCCAAATGTTCTTTCACTGGGCTTTGGGTATTTAAGTAAACTGTTTGAAGAACACAACTATAAATTCGAGATATTTATGAAAGGATTTATGCTTTCCTATAAGGAAGCACGAATATAATGTTGATTTTTGTTTACAGGTAGGTAGGGGTCTCAATAGAACATGATTAAAATATTAAAGTGAGGAAACAGCGTTAAATGTAAAAAATATACATTTTCTTTTTCCGTTTTAACCCAACTTTTTCTATAAAAATGTAGTTTTGGCTCACTGTACTAGGTCCCTGCGTCAAGTTTTTCAAATGGAAAGTACGAGTACCTTGGCTCAATTCGCAGGTTCTCAGGATTTTAACCCTCGATTTGTCTCAAGAAAATCCTCGAATACCGTACAGCAGTCACACGATGGCATTTTTGAATTCGATTATCTCATGAATTTACGGTTTTATCGACAAAAGGCGCGATAAACTGGATACATTTTTATTATAATTTCTATCTTAAGAGAATGAAACCATAAACTACTCACGCATCACTTAAACTCGTTGCGTCATTAGGGCTTGTCCACAGTGCGACACAACAACGGCAAAATTTATTTATACAGCTTCACATGGAAGTACCCACACCAAATGCGACAAAGCGCAAAGCGTTTTTCATATAAAGGCTTGCCCAAACCAAAGGGCGAAAGCGCGACACGACAGTGAGACACGACAACGCCAAAATTTATTTACACAGCGTTATATGAGAGTACCCACACCAAATGCCATTAATCGCAAAACGTTTTTGATATAAAAATCATGTCGCACTGTCGCACTTTGGTTTGGGCAAGCCTTTAAGGCTTATATGAATAACGTTTTGTGCTTAATCGCATTTGGTGTGGGTACTCTCATATGACGCTGTGTATATAAATTTTGGCGTTGTCGTTTCGCACTTTCGTGTCGCACTTTGGTTTGGGCAAGCCTTAAAAGATGGTATCGCACTGTCGTGTCAAACTGCCGCACATTGGTTTGGGCAAGCCTTTAAGGCATTTGGTGTGGGTACTCTCTTATGACGCTGTGTAAATAAAATTTGCCGTTGTCGGTTCGCAATGTCGTACTTTGGTTTGGGCAAGCCTTTAATCATTAAAAAAAAAAAATTCTCAATCTCACATACATCCCTGACTCAACTTTGTTCATATTGGCCGCGTTCACATAAAAATCTTAAGCTATCCAGATACCTTTCCATTGTTGTAATCCTATGTTAACTAACAGCTGACTCAAAAAGATTCGCAAAAGCGAAGGTATCTTGGATAGGGTATGTTATGCGAATGTGAACGCGGCCATTGCTATTGTCATTCCTTTTCGTTCCTTTGTATAACAGATTTAAAATTTTGACAGCGCAGAATCGAATCAAAATTGAAACCCTGCAACGGAACATCACAATTCACAAAATATAAAAATTCAGTTTAATTTTGTGCGGCCGGCAGTCAAGTAGTACTGAGTGTAATCATTTTCTTGCGAATTTAAAATTTTAAATATATCTACCCTACTAAATACGTTTTTTTCCAAATAAATAACCAGAAAAGTGCAAAACAACAACTTTCGGTTGTAACTTAAACGTGTTTTCGAACCAAGAACAACAAATTTAAAGTCTCAAAATTCCCGCGTGTGTGGAGGATATGAACTAAGAACCCCTACACTCAAAATTTAACAAGTAAGTTTTAAATAAATTAAAAAAAAAACAAACATCAACCACACCATTATAAAATTCATTGGTTTGCGATAAAATCTGTCCATGCAAACAAAAACGCACGACAGTCACCACAGTCATCATGTTCATTACACGCGACATGGTTCAGCTCAATGCAGTTTCATTTGAAAAATCAATAAATTCTCTGTTCCCTCACCCAGGATTTATGCTAAAACGACATCCGTCACCTTTTGTACATAGGGTTCCAATGAAATCATGCATGCAACCTGCTGAAAGGTTATTCTACAAATGCAAGTAAAATCATCAAATTCTTGATAAGGAGATTATTAATGGGTGTCTCGTGTCCCCATTGAAGTGCAGTAAGAAGAGCCAATAAGAATGAGAAGGCCCATGCTCAGCTCAACCTTCGATTCTCAGGTGCTGGCAACCAAAGTCTAATGCATGTTTTTTTTTAATACAAAAAGAAAGAAAAAATAACTACCCATTTGGTTTTTAGCACGTTTTTTCGTTCGTTTTACCTATCGCTGTCATCAGATCATCATATTGTTGCTCCTGTTTGCTGCAATTATGCTTGTGTCATTGGGTTTGAGAGTTAGAGAATTATGATAGTTTAACGCGCCTGGGTGGGGAACATGTCCTCCATGTCCTTGACTCTGCTGCAGTGCTGCTATGATTGTATTGGTTTATCAGCAGAATCTCTTATTTTGATGTTTTGTTTTTGTTGAAAAGGGTAGTGCATTGATGGGAGGATTCTCCTTGGAATAGCGCAGAGTGCAATCGCCCCTTTTGATCAGTCTCAAAGAAAAATAATAATCCGAAGAAAAAATCACGCAAGTTTTCTTTCCATTGTACACTGTCCGGGTGGTAGTACCTACATAGTTGGTAGTGAATGTACAAATTCACGGTTTATTAATAGCCTGCCAGCAAAACAGTACTAGGCATATGTATGTCGGTAGGTACTACCAACAAAAGGGGTGCTGAGGGTGTGGCATTGAGGGACAGTCACTCTTCTATTTGAAACTTGAGTCATCCTGCGCGTAATTTTGAGGAAGACATTCTATTCATATTTTATAAATTAGGAACGTTTTTGTCATGTTTTTTTTTTATTATGATATTTTTTAGGGGCGTAAAATAATTAAAAAAGGACTTAAACGAGAATTTGTCAATCATCATAGATTCAAAAAGATTGATTAGTTTTCAAACCGAAGCTATTTTTGTCTTTAACCAAACAGACAAAAAGCAATTATTTTGAGTTGAATGAACTTATTGAATGTTTCCTATTGGAAAAGAGAAGTAAACAAAAAAATAATTTCCTAAAAAAGCCCTTCGCCTGAAGTAATACAAATAAACTTTATTGGCATCGTTGGGTTATAAGTTATATTCTAGTAGACGAAGATAGCGGTGAGCATATTTTTATTTATTTTATAGGTATTTTCGGAGTAAGAATAAACAAGAAAAATTCTTGATTCTTGGAATGAGCTTGAGGGTGGGAGAATAATTTGCGTCTGTAATGAAACCTTCACTTAATAAATTGTAATTGTATGACTTACACAAATAAAATGACCCAGCATTACGCCATAAAATGACTTTTTCGTTTTCGATTCCAGATTTAGATTTTATTTTCGAAATTTCTTCTTTGGATGTTATTTCAAAAATTCTTTAAATAAATTTTGGTCGTGGGACATTTATATTATAAACCTAATACAGATGACAACTCAAACAAGTTGAAGTTGAAGAGCTAATTTATTTAAAAAAAAAATAGAAATTGTTTGTCTCTTCTTAAGTGAAAAATGTTGTTGCGTTTTCTTAGAGACAAGGAAACTAAGGTTAAATTTTTCTAAAGACAATAATGATATATCACGATATGTAAAGCAGTCCACCAGTCCACTGCAACACCGTAAGTGAGTATCAGCCTGATAACCGCTGTGTATAGCCAGTGTATAATGTGCGGGGACAATCTCCATATGCATAGAAAAGTTCTAAGAATGGGAATCGACTATCAGAACAAGACACACAACAAAAGAACAAAAGATAGCAAAACAATTGAAAAACGGCAGAGCAATACAGGATAAAAAACAATAACAATAAACAGTTTTAACAGTAGTTTTCAAAAATCTAGTTTTAATCAAAAGCAAACGCAGAAAATTCTGTTTTTAACTGTTTCATACAGACTTGGTAAACACCAATGAAGTCTGTTTGATATTGTCTTATTAAACACCAAAAAGTTGTACTTTTTTGTTTGCAACATTCCTGAACAAGCTTATTAAACAAAGCTTATGATAAAGTAAAAGTGCTTTTCATCTTTGACATATGTATGTATGTATGTTCGCTGTGGACTAAAACATGCACATGAGAGGAATGCCAGTGATTCAAAGCCACTAGGCCCTGGTTCTTCACTAGCAATTACGAGACTTGTTTATTTGTTTTTGTTTTTTTTTTTCGTTTTAGAAGTCGTTACTTAATAACAATTAATAAACTACAGAAAATTAATGTATTATGCACACATATCGTATGTTATTCATGATAACATCAATATTTACACAGAAAAGCATTTGCTTTAGCTCCACACAACCTCACCAAACAACCATGCCAACCGAAAGTAAACGATTTAATTAATGTTTTCAAAAAGGCGAAACGATAACCCATAGATAGAATGGGATTTGCATAATTCCTCAACTTTTTGCATGTCGTGTTTCGTTTCTAGAGTGCCTTCCGCATTGAGCTTGAATATCAATCCTTGTCAACAAGTTTTCGCGACTGATGGCAAACAACAAGAAAAAAAAAAACCAAAACATGCAATCTTACCTTAAAGTCCTCTATGACCCTATTAGAATTTAATTCTAATGAAGTCGACTTAAACAAGAACGAACACACTCATCCGAATTCTTATCATTATTTTTTTTTTGTTTTTTTTTTCTATCGTCACCCAATGCGAAATGGATTTTTAGGTTAAGTACATCCTGCAACAGAATTGGAAACAAAAGAGTGTTCTTTTTATGTTTTTGGCATTTGGGGAAGAATTTAACTCGTCGAAATATCCTTGTGCATATGAATATGAGACTATAATACGAAATTAACATTTTGGGGTATTATTATTGTTGACACGATTCCAAGCTTGCCTGCAATTTAATATCCCAATGCGGTTGTTGATTGAGAAAAATAGAAAAATCGATATTTGACAATGCTTGAGTTACCTACGTTCTGCAGGTTAAGTTTGCCCGAGGAAAGCTTCAAAACGAATAGCGATAGCGCCTATGACAAAAATTTACTTTGATTAGGAATGTCACTGGCCAAGCGTATGATTGAAAGGTTAATTGGAACGAGAATGGTTGTGATATTAAGTTCAAATTGTTTTTTTTTTGTTTGATTCTTTTTGAATTTCCGAGGATAAAAGGAAAAAGGATAATAGCGTCACGTACAGAATTGAGTCATGTTTTTGTTTTGGTTTTGTGTGCTCTTGGAGGATGACATAATCACTTAATGGTTCATGTTTAGAATAGTTCCATACTAATTATTTTTTTTAGAGCAAGACTATACTTGCATGTCATGTACGAAAAATACATAGTTACCTTGACGAATTTTCTCTAGATTGGTAACCATCGCTCACACCTGCAATAACTTTAGAAATAAATGTAAAATAAATAAATTGCACGACTGGGTCGCACGTACATGCTTGCTCTATGCTCTTAGGGTCAAAGTTGCTGTGGACGTTTAAGCTTCTTATTAGACCAGGAAGGATAGGGTCTAAGGAGCCGGTTATAGGGATCAGGAAAAACAAGCAGGAAAAAATTACTCATGGTGTAAAATATTGCTGAGAAAACCATTTGATAAGAATTGTCAAGTGGTAAGATTTTGGATGAATGTACTTAATTTACCGGGGAAATTAAATATCAAAAAAGTTAAAAAATTGTTAAAGTTATATGTTATTTGTTTGAGGGCAAGAAAATTGAAATTTTTTTTTACAGATGCATTTGCAAAATCTATCGAATTGAAAAGACACACTACGAAACTTCTCACAGATGCAATGTGCAAAATGTTTTGAATTGAAAAGAGAAATTATGACAATTACCCTCTCACAATCGAAAACAAGTGGTGTCGGTAGGGATATTCACTTTTCTATGGGATCGCCATCTGTGTTCTTGTATGTCTTACTGTGTATGAGTTTTCATCCTTGTCTCTATGAAAGATGATATTGAAGAAATTTTAAAGAGATCATTCTGACCTTGCCAGAATTCATTATCTGAATGTGAAATTGAAATTGTCAAGCAACACAAATAATGACATTTCTATGAGTTGGTCCATTAAAACCATTGTTAAAGCTTAAAAGAAAGTAACTGAAGCGAAACGTGTCGTTCATTCAACAATATCGTATTACCTTACTAATTTTATTTCATGCAATTTAAATAGAAAAGCTTCTTTCGATTCTAATGCATTAGAAATACAAAATTCACAAAACAAAACATCCGTTGCACTCCATTAAAGATCATTCCGTAACGTGTTCAAACTAAATGGATATCAATTATACTGATTTATGTCGTAACCATCATCATTATCGTTAAACCAATGCCTTGCCATCTTGCAAAGAACATTAATTATATGATTTTGTATATTATCATCCTTCACCATCTGCGAGTTGGTTTGTGGTGTAAAGGTTGTTTTTTTTCTGGTGATGTATGTTGAATTATTATTAACAATTAAAGAATCAGCACGCAAAGTTTCGCAGGCATAGTGTTATAAATAGAGGCAATACAAATATTACATTAAATTAGAGTGGCTGAGGCACAGTTAGGAAGAAAAGGAAAAAGGACATTCAAAATGGTTCTATAATTTTATTGCGAATTTATGCTGTAAATAACCATGAACTTTAACATTTCATATAATTTCTAACGACCAACGAAATAACTTTTGATCGACATTTTTTAAATACGAGTTGAGCATACGTAATGAATGACAAACGATAGAATATGGAAATAAAATGCACGACTGGGTCGCACGTACTTGCTCTTAGGATCAAAGTTGCTGTGAGACAGTTCCTCTAATTAAACCAGTTGAAGCTTTTAATAACGATGAAGACTGTGAATGTCAGTCCTCATTAAGTCACTTGTATTGTCAAAGAAAAATGTTCCCAAGTGAATTTTACGTCTTTGTGAAAGAGCAGGGCATGAACGAAGAAGGTGTAGGATTGTTTCCTCTTCCTCCTCGTCCATGCAGCTTCTACAGAAATCATTTGAAAAAACTCCTAGTCTTCTAGCGTGTATACCTATCAGGCAGTGACCTATTAATAACGGTACCTCCACCAAAACCATTTTTCGTTTTTCTGACTTTTTCGTAATATTATGTAATTTCAATACAATTTCATAATATAATTTTCAAAAAAAAAATTCCACAGTCTACGCATTCTTCTTCTTTACTTCTGTTGTATAAATATTTTGTGTTAAATGATGTTTTTCTAACCCGGAAACGAAAGAGAGTGATGATAAGACCAATCTTGTCTTATAAGTTTTATTTTTTCTCTTTGAGGAGTGTAGAATGTGGATTCTTAAAAAGCCAATATCTTCGACAAAGCTGATAAAAATTGGGTGTTAGCATGGCAAGGAAAATGTGTTGAGCTTCTTTCCCCGCTTAATCAGTTGCTTTATTCTCTAAGGATTTGAGAGATGAACATTTTTGGCTGAACAATTGGACTAGTTTTTAGGTATTTGCTCTGCTTTTTTGAGCCCAGCAATATAATTTCCTACTGTGACTGAAAGCAGACCTTGGTATAAAGTCGTAGAATCTAAGGAAATAAGTTCGGTAACTGAGAATGAGGTGTAATTCTACGTTGATGATCAATCTGGGAATTATATTTGGCAGTGCCTGAATCTCTTGCTAGTGTAGAGTTTTTTTTATATATTTTGTTAAACTGGTATCAAATTGAAGATAAGAAAAATATGGCTCAGTTCTGAAAAGGTTTTTGTTTTGTTTTTTTTTTTGTGTGTAGTGTCGGGTAATCTGAATTGCGGAATGTCTAATATCTGTTATGACCAAATTTGTTAAAACCGACATGTTCTCGCACTAATCCATATCCACTTTTTCGATTGGAATTAAGCAATTTCCATGACCTCGTAGTAAAAAAAATATTAAGCACTACCAAAAATGAAAAAGTAAAATATCCTTTTACCACAAATGTGACCTGCTTAATGGAGTTCTTCAAATCTATGTATTTGTATATAAGCACCAAATAACATATGAAACATTCTTAAAAAGTATTTGTTAAATTTATGACCTGCGTGACATAGTTTTTCGCTTACAATTTGTAAATAAATATTTTATTAACTTTTTGTTATAAAGAATTGGTCTAAAAAAATAAAACAACTTCCTCATTGTATTCACTTTAATCGACATGTTTTCTTCGGAGTTATAGAATAATTTATTAGCTTACGAGACTTTTTTGAGTGTCACAATATAAATCCTTGCGTTTTTCTGCACTCACATACATACATATATAATATTGAATTGTAATAAATACATACGATTGAATAATAAATATTTGCACCATAGATACTTAATGAGGTGCTGAGCAGAGCATAAAAATGGCAGTAATCTAACCTTGGATGTCATGCAGCACGAACGCAATATAAATTCAAGTGAAACGGATTGTTTTCAAAGGTTTTGACATGAACGTGCTTAGTAAAAAAATCTAGGAAAATCTGTTACTGTTACTTTGATAAGAAAAAATGAGCATACCCCAAGTATATTACTTTGTTTTATGGAGAACACGTGCAAAATTATACCTTCTTATAGAGCATACATTAGATATTCGACACGATACTAACCTGAGACATTCATTCGTTTCAAAATTATGTATATGTTTCAAATAGTTATTTCATATATCTGTATAAAAACGAAAAATGGCAGAAAAAAAACATGGTAAGAATTTTTAAACGAATAAAATCACAGTGCTCACAAGAAAATTTTTTTCAATGAAATAGTCCAGGAAAAATGTACGAACAATAATTACTTCAAAATGAGTAAAACTAATTCATTTTTCTAATAGTTAATCCATAGTTGGAGTTTCATGATTAGCTAATCAACAGATTTTGCTTGATTAGAACCATTTAACTGAAAATTATGCTAGAAAATTTACTCGCTGTGAACAAACTAGCCCTTAAACTATGATCTGATAAAAGTTTTTCAGTGGTGAGATATAAATGAAATTAAGTTAAAATTAGTCAATAAAACGAAATCTGTGGTTACAACCACAGAATATGATACGAACATACAAATAAATCCTAAACCAATTAAATAATACTATTATGCATATTATTGAAAAATAGTTTTTGTTTAATTTTTTTTTTTCAAAATTATTTTTTTGTAAAATTAAATACACAAAAGTTTTTAAAAGTATAAAAAGAACCTGGTGAAAAGTTGTGAACAAAATTGGTTTAGCCAGTAATGATATATTAGGAGATAACCACAAATTATGTCGAATTTTCTCGAAAATCTTGTTCAAACAAATGGAAATATTCCATTTGTTTTTGAAAAAATGCAGTATTGTTACAATCACTCATTATAAAATATACACCAAGTTTAATCGAAATCGTTAGAGCCGTTTTCGAGAAAAGTCCAAAAACTCGAAATCGTTATAAGGGAGGTATTCGTTCTAATCGAAATTTCAAAAAAGTAATCTGTATCAAATTTCAAGCAAATCTGTCAACCCGTTTAAAATGACAGACACACATATGCACAGACCGACGGACGGCATGACGAAAACCACTCCTTTGGACTTCTACATCGACGACGTAATGTTAGTTTTGATTAAAACTTCGATTTTTTTTATATGAAACCAATACTTGCCCTATTGAGCAAGTAAAAAATGCGATACATAAAGTGTTTTAGTGGTTATGATAGCTAAGGATCTGAACTTCAATAACCACTGGATCGCACTTATTTGCTCTTATAGATAAAGTAAATAAATATGCTAAGCCCTTTTAATTAAAAATTTGTAAATGCAGTTTTTGAAAAAAAAAAAAATTAAAAAAGCATAGAATTCGATTTTCAAATGACTAAAACAGCTTCTTAAATGAATTTGACCTCAAAATGAAGTATGCAATTTGATTTCTCCTATGATGATACATTAAAAAAAAAAAAAAAAATTGGAAATCGTTAGAGCCATTAAAAAAAAAAAAGATTTGTTCTTATACAATTTTGCAAGGACTTTAGAAAAAAAAGAATTGGTAGCCATACAAACTACAACGGCCAGTTTTTGCAGAATTAAAAAAACTGAAATATTTTTTTTCTTATATGCATATTTTTTTTTTAGAAGAAAAAGTACGCAAATTCTTTTAGAATCGTTAGGGGTTTATGTAAAACGAATGCTGCCGAAAAATAAGGCAGTAAAAATGAAGATGCCGATGCTGGCTAAAGAGCTTTGAAATATTGAAATGAAGAGGGCGCAGAGTCGAATTGACAAAATATTTTGTTGTTTGAAGGTTGGCAGTTTCACGTGCGAAGGATACGTTCGTTGATTTTTTTTTTTTAATAAATAAAACGCGTTTTGACAAGAAAATAATAAAATAAGATGGTTTTGTTTCGCCATTACACCAAAAAACATCAAAATGGTACCAACATGCAAACCCTGAAAGTTCAAACAAGTAAAACCGTTTTATTGGCATTCGATTGCTGTGCTTTCTTCCCATCTACCAATCAAATACAGTTAAAGGGGCCAACCCATAGAATCCGTCGCGTGCATTACGTCGACGTTTTCAACTGACAGCTCGATAAAATACACATGTTCTTATGAGAAGCGACTCATAACAACGGACGCAACAAAAAAAGTAGCCGAACTTTTGACTTCATCGACAACGGATTCGTTGACGTTGGACGCAACGAATTCTATGGGTGGGCCCCTTTTTTTTAATGGTGAAGCGCGACAAACTCACGACCATTATTTTTTTATGAATGGTCGCGGGTTTGTTGCGCTTCAGCAAAAGAAGATATTTGCTTTTAATTTAAAAGAATTGGCAGCACTTAAATACGTTCCAATTTCTTTCTGTTCTCCAATAAAAAATATTTTGGTTGCACTTGTTATTCTTAAACTGTTATAATTTTTGTTTTTTCCATTTTCATTCGTCTGACATCTTGATTTTATAAATTATAACAGAAACATTTTTCTTCAGCATCGGTTCTTCAGTGTGGTGTAATAATAAAAAAAAAAAAACTTCGCTCTTTAAATATAATAATAAATTGAAATTTATTTTCTAAATAAATTGTTTGATATGTTTTATTAAACCTCTGAGTTAACTGAGGTGTGTGGTAAAAATTAATTCATCAAATAATTAGTTAGTGAACAGAAAATATCCCGGTGTTGCTTCTGTTTTTTTTTTGTTCGGGGTTGGTTAGGGTGCTCTTGTGTGCCACAAAATGACAAAATGTCGGTCAAACATCGAAATTGATTTTTTTTATATGCTTCGTTTTATGAAATATTTTTAGTTTTATACATTCTTTTGTGATGTTTTTAACATTTGTATTTCAGTTTATGAGCAAATATCTTGCTCGAACTGTTTTTTTTTTCGAAATAAGTGTGATACATAATATGTACCTATATTTTGTGCTTCAGGATCATAAATTAGGATATTTTTACAGCCATCATTTTAGAGAGGTTATGTTCATCAAGGTGTGATAAGAACAAATTCTTTGTTCTTCTTGATGTAAAATAATTTAAGGCTCCTCAAAAATAAACATAAAGATATAAAAAAAAACTATTTAGATGTTTCCGGCTTGGAATACCTCTGCAGAGGTGGGATAAGTATGTGTTTTTTGTTTCAATTGTACGAGGGTCGTCGATCAACGCTCTGCCCTTCTCATAATAGTTATGATAGTTGATATGAAACTTAAACATTTAATTAAAAAAAAAAAAAACGAGAGAAAAAAGTATGACAAAAGCATTTAAATTAACTTATAAAATTTAAATATTGAGGTTTTATCATCAAGCCTAAAACTCTAGAATATGTAAACAGTCATTAAAAATTGCGTGGGCGAATAATAGATGCCAGAATTGCTGTCTTTTATTTTATTTTTTTTGTTTAAAAAAAAAGGAAAGCCGGGAGACATGCAAACAATATTTTTTTGAAAAACTCGATTATAACATACCTCTGTTTTCAATAAGGTGTTTAATAAATAACAACTACACTCAGCTACATCTAACCGCCCACCTAGTTTTTGTGCCTTTGACTATAGATTTATTAAACATGCATAGGTCTAGACTCTAATAAGTTAAACATCACACAGTTCAATATATCAGAACACTCTGTATTTGATTTCTCTGCAATTCTACCAAAAACCAAGTGATATCATTGGCGGATCTGGTAGTAGGTTATTTACACGGATTGACAGCCCTTGGTCAGTTCCACAAATATCCTAGATTATTTCATCTTGACATAGTGCGCCTAGGAAGTTTGTACGTCTGCCACTTCAGTCAATATTCGTAACCAAGAACTATTGGGACTAGTGAGTTTAGAAATAGTTGTGTGTCGGCTTGACCCAGTCGAAGTGTTTTCTAAAGCTATCACCTACTAATGATTTTTTGCATTGGCAAGTAAGGTTGAACGTTAAATGTAAGCCAACATTAAGGATAGGAGTCGTTTTTGAGACGCGCTTCTGGTCCGGATGACGGTCAAAATTCAACATCATAGAACCTGCAACAAAGTTTTATGATAAAGTCTTGTTTTTGTCTTTACTTGCTTAGGGATTTATAGAGCCCAATATTGCATTTCTAAATATGGTTACTTTTGGATTAAGTCAGGATGGTATGCAATAATGCTTTACTTATTGAACTAAAGAAATTTTCAATTTTGTAGTGAAAGTTGGCTATTAGTAGTTAAAAACTACAAGCCTTCTCTTGGCATCCTGCCACGATTACCATTTTTGATTCTGGATAAAATGTCAACTTAAGGCCCTCATTATGAAATCTGGAAATCGAACTTTATAACAAATTTGTTAAATTAAAAAAAGTTATCCTACTACCAGAAATTTTCGGAAGAAGCAGGGGAAATTTTCAGGTTAAAGTGTAAATATGCGAGAAAGTCAAATTTGCAAGAATAGCATCATTCGTTATTAAAACTTCGGTGTTTGATTACCACTGTGTTCAGACGATTGTCTGATAATTACATCAGAAATTCTAATAGATTGAACAAACGATGTTTTTATTGTTATATTGCTAAGAACTCGTCCATTTATAACTGTATCTGAAAGTTTCAATGTACATGGTCTTAAAAATTCCATCAACCCACTTCTACTTATGATTAAGCTCTTAGCTAGCAGTTCCTTCACATACAAGTAAACCAGTAACTGTGTCCTCGAGAGCGAATATCCAACTGTTAGAACCTCTTAGGCTTATCCATTGGTCTTGTAGAATGGATTTTGTTAAAAAGCAGAATTCACAACTATTACCACTGTTGCGTTTCTTCGCAACGAGATTTAAAACTCATTAAAAATCTAAAACAGAATGCCAAATTTGTTTGCAGTGTGTAAAACGAATAATGGATTAAAGTGTTATGTTTCCCTTTGCAAGTTTTATAGCTGCATTGCTGCTGACACGATGAAAAATTATGTCCTTGCAAACAGCTTTCGTTACGATCTTCTACTGAAAGACAAAAAAATTTCGGACTATTTTTGAGTTAGATCAAAAAAAAAAAAAACAAAGTACATAATGTACACTTGTATGTTTTTATGCACATAAAGGATTTGACACATCCTTTATGACTAATGATTCCATGACCTCTCATAATTTAGTAACATGTTTATCTACATTCCTCACTGTTTTGGATTTCTTAACCTGTTCTTTTTTGTTTTTCGAAATTTCGAAAAAAAACTTAGTATATTTTTGCTTTCGCAAAACTTTCCAAAATATTTTTGTTTATGAGCTTGGAACAGACTAATTTTTTGCTCCTTGGCTTTGAATCAGTACAAGTAAAAATGTCTACACTAAATATGTACAGTAAAAGGTGCAACTGACAGATCTGACAATTTTGTGAGTTTGTCAATGGTCTGAAAATGTACTGGGATGTCTTTTTGTTAATCGATTATCACCACACCATTATCTTCATTTTGGTCTAAGGAATACACAGGCGCACATAATCACAAAAATACTATTTTTAATTACCTTGTATTTTGCAATATTTTATTGTTTAGCCGCAGACAAAAAAAAAAAACAATGCAACTTTGAATTTGTTTGTCAACCACAAATTGATTTCATCTATCTCTGTTTCGGTTGTCAATTATTATTTACAAGTTGATAAATTGTAAATAAATTCACCCATGTGAAAATGTCATCTGCGGGTGCGTTCAAACAGCTAACAAAAAGCTATGCGATACCTTTTTGTTGTTGGATTCCATGTTAAAAAGTAGCAAAAAACGAACCAACATTCCTGTCATCATTTATTGTCATTTTCATCATAAACCGCAATGGCCAAACAAATTTATCAATTTAGTTATACAACACGAACATTTTTATTGATTGATAAATTTAAGCAACGATCAATTGGTTGATGATTGACACTCGTAAACCACAGTGAGTATCTGACGCTCTCATAAACAAGACGATAGTTATTCAGTTATATAGAGCAAATCAACAACGGCCACGTTCACGACTATCGTTTTGAAAATTATGGAATGACCCCCCTGCAAATGAAATTGCTTGCCAGATCACACGAATGGCAGATTTTATTTTAATAATAGCTCTATAGTTGGTTGGCAATTTCCTGAAAATCTTTTTTTTACAACTCGCAAGTTGAGTTTTATCCAAAGTCGGTCGATGCCCTTGCACTTTACAGTAGGACTGTGATGATAATCATTAGCTTGCTACGCAATTGCGTTCTTATCCCAAAGAAGCAGCGATTGGCGTAAGCAATTAAACGTTTAATCTCAGCGCTGGTATAGTTATTCGATTTTATTGTGAACTCTAAGTATACATTACGAGTGACTTCGACACAACTATTTTTACCGATGGCTCAAAGATAGAGTGTAGTGTCGGTGCGGGTGTCCTCTCTGAATGCTTGAATGTGTCCAAGTCTTATCGGCTTCCCGATTTTGCCAGCGTCTTCTAAGCGGAGGTACTGGCAATTAGGGAAGCATTTAGGATTCTTAAACTATATCCAGATCTTAATAAAAATGTAGCTATCATAACAGATAGTCAAGCCGCCATTAAAGCCATATATTCGGCTACGATGTCAATTTCGTTTGCATAATGTAAAAAAATTGGCACAACTTTGAAAGACTGTGACTCTGGTGTTGACATTGGATTAAGGCCAGAAAAGTACACTTTCTTGGTCAAAATACACACTGATAAGGTCCTATCAGATTGATGAGGAAAGGTAGATGAAACCTTTCACATAATTGTGGATATAGGATCTTGGACGATTAAGGTAGACTGATGCCTCTGTAGTTAGTGCAGTATGTGGTGTCTTTTCTTAAAGATCCAGAAAAATGCTGAGGTTTGTTATGCATTCGTGCTTCTCATTGACCATATTTTGCTAAATAATTAGTGCATATTTGTAACGATATCATCGCCAAGAGCTTAGAACAAGTCGGCAGCAAGTTCATTACCTCCTGCAGCTTACTGTTCTGATATTTTCAAATGTCAAAGTGCGTTGAACAAGTTCACATATCGTGGTGTTGGACCAGCTTTTAGACATGTCCAGCAAGCAACATATCAAACTCATGCACATCAGTTCTCTTAAGAGGTTCTCCCGTGGTTTTGAACATTAGTTCATGGCACTCAGCAAGGAGTTGGGGAAGGCAAAGGAAGAGCCTCCACCAAATGATTTCGATTGTTGGATGAGATCGTAGCTCACACATCAAAGATACCCGAAATCGCCAGATCCCATTTGAAGAACATTGTTTGAGGACAATTGTTCCAAAGATGACTGTGTTTATCTGCATCGTCTAAGTTGAATAGTGCAATCTGCTTATAAGCGAGGTGCCGTGCACTGTTGCTGTTATACAGATTGCAGAAATATTTCCAATCGTGAACATCAACTGAGACTCTACTACGATATGCTTTCTTTGTTGTGGTTTTAACTTTTTGAAATATACGAACTTACCGAAATAGCACTCTTTTATTTTCTGGATCACTAGTAAGTGTTTCTCTATCATCTTCTGATTGTAAGCCTCATGGACTGCTCTGTGCTCCTCTGCAGAGCTTTTTGTTTAACTGTATGCTTGCTCTATCGGAAAAGAACTTGGGTAATTCTCTTGCGTCCAAGCCGTTTTATGTCAAACCTCATCACAACATTTCCTTGTATTAGCGATAGTGTGAATATTCGCCTCCGTGCCTTTAGGTACAATGAGGTAGAGGTTCGAGTCAAAGAGGACTTCTCGGCACGTTTGGATATCCATTATACTGTAGGATTGTTTTCATCGAAATCTCGTTGACATTTGATTTTTCAAGAGATCTAACTGGCCATCCTTCCGAATGTTAAGATATGTGGGAAAATGCGCTCGATAGTTATTACGCTGCACTTGGAATTCCGAAATTCGTTGACTATATTTCATTTTTTCGTATCCGCAGCTTGTTGTCGTACAGCATTGCACTTAATAATTTTACCGTAGCTAATCAGAAAAAACATCTGAAAAATGTCTTTACATTTCCGCGAAAGCATAAAAGTTATATTCTTAAGGTAGTTTAACGAATAATACGGTTTTTCTAAAATACAAAAATGCTAAAAATTATTTTTTGATGGAGATGAAAAGAGAAATTAGTAGTTTAAGATCAATTTTGGTTGGCAAGTAAAAGCTCACTGAAATATGTGTTTTTGTAATTAACATGCTACAAACCTTCAGGTGCCACACCCAACCCACATTTTGTATTTTTTACAGGAATATACAGTTTTCGTTACAAAAACTCTACCATTTACTTTTCAGCTAGTTTTTAAGATTTTTCATAAAAAAAATGTAATTTTTGATGATTTCCTTAAGAAAAAAACAAATAAACAAACAAAAACTCTTCACATAATCAAACAAAATATTTTTTTCCATTCACTTCTAGTTGATCAAAAAAAAAAAATCATTTTGAATTTTTAAGAACTCCGGATAAATATAAATAAGGAACTCACACATTCGCACTCCGATAGACCAACAATTTAACAAATCATATCTTTTTTCCTTTCGCAATCCAAGATTCTCTAACTAAGAGAACACAATAGCTTAGAAATGGCTAACCTAATACCCAAGCAACCTCCGTACCCAAGAATTAAGTTTTCCGATGCGAAATTTCGCGATGTCATACCCACTTTGCCACTCTCGGAATGCCTTAAAATCGAGTATAAAGCTAAAGGAATTTGGTTCAAAATGATATCGAAGCGGAACGTTAATCGCTATAACTGCGAATGTTGTGGTGTAGAAAATTTAGGCCCAACACCAGTCATTGACCATTTGCGAGGAAAGAAACATCGTTTGGCCTTACAAGTGGCCGATAAACTCTTTCACCCACAATATACAGCTCCGAGGCCAACCAAGTCACCAGCACGTACACCACTTCTTGATTCTTATTTGGCCTCTGAGGATGCGGTTAGTGACAGAAATCAAGCACCCAAAGCCAAACCTGGTCCTGCAAGTGCTACAAATGCTGCACCGAAACCAAAACCGGGACCAGCTTCTGCTCAAAAACCAAAACCTGAAAGCAC
This sequence comes from Meliscaeva auricollis, assembly GCA_948107695.1. NCBI lineage: Eukaryota > Metazoa > Arthropoda > Insecta > Diptera > Syrphidae > Meliscaeva > Meliscaeva auricollis. The sequence continues at coordinate 73,601,877 of OX403616.1, read as the reverse complement.
TGGAGCACAGCAAAAGTCTACTCCAGCTCAGAGACCTGGTCCTGCTAGTAGCAAGAAGCCTATAAATGCGGCCACCAATAAAGCTACAGAACCTGGTAAGGGATCCAAGGGGTCTCCTGCTCCAGCCAAGCCTAAAGAAGCTGCATCTACTGCTGTCAAGAGTAGTAATGTCAAGCCTAGTGATGTCAAGTCTAGTGATGTCAAGCCTAGTGATGTCAAGTCTAGTGATGGCAAGCCTAGTGATGTCAAGCTCAGTGATGGCAAGCCTATTGATGGCAAGTCTAGTGATGGCAAGCCTAGTGATGGCAAGCCTAGTGATGGCAAGCCTAGTGATGGCAAGCCTAGTGATGGCAAGCCTAGTGATAGCAAGCCTAGAGATAGCAAGTCTAATGATATCAAGTCTAGCGAAGCTTCAGCTGCTGATAGCAAGGCCAAGGAGTCTGCTGTCGCAAGTAATAAAAGTCCAGTTGATAAAAAAAAAGCTTCTGATGGCGTACAAAGAGTTGGAATGGAACCAGAAGTTGTTGTACTCGATGATGATGATGATTCACCAGAAAAAAAACAGCCAGCAACTAATAAACCTTCGGTTCATGTCACTACTAGTAGTTTAGGCCGGGCAATTCCAGTTACTGGAACCGCTTTACCGAAATCACAGAGACCTCAGAAACGTAGTTTACAATCTCAAGCCCCAATATATCAAATTCCACCTGCAGACAGAATTATTAATCCCGCAGCAGTTATAGCTCAATCGGCTGAACTGAATGAAGACGATAAACCGCGCTACCAACAAAACCGTGTTATTATTCCTTCGGTGAATAAAAATAAAAAGGGCCCACAAAATCAACTACCACCGGCTCAGGAGCAACCGAACTTCTCTAAAAAGACCTTCTCACCACAGCTATCGACATCAAATGAACTTGAAGGCATAATTGGTGTGGAATACGTTGTTAAGATCCTCAAGGTCTACAACGATCCCGACCCATTCTATGAGTGCTGCTTGTGCGAAGTGGTCATGGATGGTATTGGAATGCAAACTCATTTAGTAGGCTACAACCATCGTTACAAGTATATGGAGAAGCACTTTCCAACATGTTTTAATCAGTACAAGGCGCACTTTGGCAATATTCAAGTGATGAGCAACGTTTTGGATCGCGTTGCTAAGGCAATCGAAGAACATCATGGTAGGGAATTACCATATGAATGTCTGAGCGGAGAGTTCCGTTCGAATCGACATGGAGTTATGACAACCGTCTACTCCTTTCGACATGCATCAGAATATTCAGGGCCATCGTTTACAAATGTTGTAGATGCAAAGCAAGTGGATGAGTTATATGAGAACAAAGTTATGTATCTTCCACCAAAGCCAGATCCAAAGCGTAAACCAACGTTTGACACACGCAATGGAGCACCGGTTGCAAAGAAGGGAAGAATGGAACGAGAGCGTGAGCGTGAGCGTGACCGAGACCGTGACCGTGACCGTGAGCGTCCTGGCCGTGGTATGAATGGACGCGGAGGCGAGTCTTATAACCGCCGTCCAATACGTGTGGAACAAGAGACAGCTACCCCGGTTGATGATGCAACACACAAGCTATTGGTTGAGGAATTCCTCAACCACACTCGAAAAAATTCACGCTCACCAACCGGTGGACGTAGAAGACGTCATAGATCGCGTTCTCGATCACCCCATCGATTACACCGTCGCCGATCTGTATCGCCTCTGCGCGAAGGAGACATATGGCAAGCCTATCGGCATCTTGTTGATCGCTCTAAGAATGATTTGGATCAAATGTATAGGGAATACCGCAAGGATCCCGAGAAGCATCCAATTTACGATGAGGAGTGGCGTAAATTTTGGAAGCATCGCAAAGATGAATTGACACGCGAAGGTCTCGATCACAGGAACTATGACTTCCAGCCCGAATGGGTAAGATATTTCGCAGTGCGTATTGAAGAACTTTATGATGAAGCTGTCGAAGATATCAAAGTAAGTTCAAGACGACGTTTGATATTGCCAATGACAAATGACGAGCTCCAAGATAAGAAATATCATGTGAAGAAAGTTCCTACAGTAGAATTAGAAAACCCTCAACAAGATTTCCAACCACAAAAAGAACAACAACAAAATAAAGTATCATTCACTGATCGCACAGAAAAAATGTCCGTGGTAAGTGTGTTGAGATTGATGACAGCTTTGGAAGACTACTTGGGAAGTTTGGGACCTAAAATTGTTGATTTGCTATCACAAGCACTTATTTTAGAGAAAACCAACCCCATAGAAATCAATGAGATGATTTTGAATCTTGAGAATTGTACGATCCTTGAGACAGCTATGGAAAAATTGAAAGGCGTTCTGATTGCTGGGCTCTTGGAAGGTCCCAAAGTAAGAGCTTTCAATAATGTCATAACAGAAACCGACAAGATTCTGAGATTAGCTTTTAAGATTAGACAGGAAAACCCTCAGCCAGTGATGAACAAGCCAACAGCTGTGGCACCTAAAAATACGCTACAAGATTTTCAACAACGAAAATCATTCTCGCCGCAGCAGCAGCAGGCGCAGCAGAATAGAAACAGTGGAAGTGGCAGCGGAGCTAGTACTGGCGCTGCTGCTAGCTTGCTATCGCAAATCGATAAGAAGGAATTGGCAACCAAATTAGCTGCAGCCCTGACAGCTCAAGGAAAAACCGATTTCAACCCAGAACAGCTGCAGCAATTGATTGCCGTTTATTCGTTAATCGATAAGAAAAAAAGAGATTCGGCAGCAGCTTCAGACAAGCAGAAGATGACACTCTCCGATACATTGACAGCACTACTGAATCCATCGTCGGACAAGAGCAACGATTCTGGTGGAAACATGGGATTGTTATCAAATCGAATGGTAGGAACAGGCGGCGGTGGCGGTGCAAGAGGAGGAAACTTTTCATCATTGAGTAATTCATCAATTACCAATTTTGTAAGCATGCTAAATAGAGATAATCAACCGGCAAGTGGTGGTGACAACGTAGGAGGTGACTCTGAAATGTGGCAAAATTTACAAAACATTCAAAGCTCTTTGCGATTGCAAAACAATAATACCGTAGGATTTGGAAATAATTCTGGTAATGTTGGCCGTGGTTTTGGTAATAATTCAATGGGTGGCGGAGGTGGTGGTGCGGCCTTTAATAGAGGAGGATTCGTTGATCAATCTGGAAATGAATTTAATTCGGATCAGAATTTTAATCGTGGTGGTGGATTCTCTGGAAGCAATCGTGGCTTGGATGATTTAGAGGCTGGTTTTCATTCAGCCAACCAAGGCATGAACAATAGTAATCCCTCAAGAATTGGAGGCAATGATAATATGATGAGTGGAGGAAGAGGGGTAAATGATATGTTAGGCATAGGAGGAAGAGTTGGAAATGATATGATCAGTCGAGGAAGAAGCGGAAATGATATGATGACTGGAGGAAGGGGAGGAGGACCAAGCGGCAACAACAATAATTTCTCTGGAGGAAATGGCGGTGGGAATAATTTTGGTAATCGTAGTGGAACTGGAGCGAACAACACCTTGGGTTTTGCAAGAACTAGTTTTCTTGGAACAGGATCTGCCAATTTTTCTGGATTAAGCAACTTTTCTACATCCATTAACCCAGGCCCAATGAATAACAACTTTCAAAGAAGCTCTTTAGGTGCGATGGGTGGTGGCAGCGGAGGAGGAGGAGGAGGAGGCGGCGGCGGCAACAATATGGGAGGAGCTAATTTTAATCGTAGTGGTGGCAACAGTGGTCATTCTCACTTTACCGGTGGCGGTAACTTCAACAATCTACAAAACAAAAACAATCCTGGTGGCGGTCCATCTTTTAGCTCGGCCCCAAATCAAAGGAACCAGCAGGGAAATCGCAATGTTGGTGGTTCAAATTGGAGAAACCAATAAAATTAAAACCAAAATGTAGAATTCTCTTATTCTTATTTGCACACATTAATCATTGTAAGTTTTTATAAAAAAAAAACAACAAAACTTTTTGAACATAAAAAAATTTGACTCAATTTTAAGAAACATCTTGAATGTAGATCTATTAAATATTTTGTTATTTTATCACATATTCTATTTAAAGATTGTCATTAACATAAATTTAATTATTGAAATGCGAATGCCAGAATGTAAAAGCATTCAAATACTAGATCTTTAAAAAAACAATATATATTATACTTTCGTTTAATGCATATGAAACATATGAACCTTAACTTAAACTTAAACAGTAAATAAGTATTATGATTGATTCAATTGACTAATGTAAAAAATTAAGAAAAAATACAACAAAAATATTTTGTATATTTTAATTTTATCAAAATATAAAGTAAATCATTTTTTTAAGATGATGGGTACGAGAACAAACAATAAAAAACAAATTTATAGGAATTTAAATGAATTACTTGAAATGTTTGTTTGATTTTGTTGAAGTTTAGACAATCTGGGAATTTTTAATAGTCTCTGATTTTAAAGATCTTCAATGAATAAAAATAAAGTAAGTAAGTTTTAAATATACATAAATCATAAGTATATAGTAGTGATTGCTTTGTGTTGGATGATTTGATTTAATTTCCATGGAAGCAGTCTTTTATAACATTGTAATTTTGTTTTTGATATGAATTCAAAAAGTAAATAATTCGGTTTTGTTTGCATTTTGAGAAACAGCTGTTTTTGATATACATGATGGATGGAAATGTTATCAAAAACTTGCTTTGATTTATTGGGGAGTTAAACATTTAGATAAACAAAATAATTCCTAGCGTGCGTTGCAAATTGTGGATGACTAAAATATCTACTTCTAAAACGATTTTTGTATGTAAGATTGCATTAATGCAAGTTATGGGCTTATTCTTATTCCATCGTTTCGGGTTCTACATTTGTATGCATTTCTACTCTTAAAAAGATGATTTTTGTAAATTTATTATAAGAAAACAATGACTGTTCTATCTCACAAAGTTATTATTTTTGATGACACGCTTTCGACTCAAAGATTTCGGAATTTCTTTGACGATTGCAAGAAGTAAAAATTTATATATTATAATAATGCCGATTACTCGAAATATACAAATATAAAAATAGAAGCCGCATTGGTGACACCGGTTTCAAGGCACTTATCATAAAATTAAGAAAAATTAGTACTCTACTAAATACCATTCATTATTAAAAATACTTAAAAAAAATACTTTGTTTATAGCTTTGAAAAAAAAAATACTTGTTTGTTTTCGGCTCGCCAGAATATATTAAAGCATTCAATTTCTTGTTTCTATTGGAAAAGAAATAAAAGGTTTTCCAACTTTTTTTTCTCTATAAATCGATTGTAATGAAATGTCTACATCTTCCAATTCGGGCCAAAAATAGTCTGAGCGATACCTAGTTCTTGAGAAAGGCCTGGAATTGACTGATTTGGACCTTCAAATTTCAGATAAACTTGGAAGACGCCACGGTGGAATAAACTGTTTTTGAAGATCGTCTCCGGATATAGGATGATATTTTTCAAAAGAAAAACAACCGACTTCAAATTTAAGACTTGATATTTTCTAATGGATGCCATTTCAAAAATGGACCAAATTAAAATGGGACTTAATGGAGACCACCAGCTTTCAAATACAAAAAAAAATCATGCAAATCGATCCAACCAGTCAAAAGATCTGGGGCCCTATTTTGTAAAACAATTATAAATGAAATTACTTCGTTATCGTTCAAATGCGATTACGCAAAGCGAGAATCGTTTCCTTTGAACGATTATCGTTTTTCCTTACGAGTGCCATTTAGCTATCGTTTTCGTTTTTCAATTTCATAAGTAGGCGGGAAGATGGTTGCGACCAAAATAAAATGCTCGGTTTTATTTGGCAAATTATTGAAAACTCCTTTCTCGTTTTAGATAATCGCTCTTTGACGTGATTATCGTTTGCTTAAGTATCGTTGACTTGCCGCTCGTTTTGTAATACGTAATAGACACCCTGAGCTAAAAAACATTAAGAAAAAAAAAAACAGTCGAATTGATAACCTCCTCCTTTTTGAAAGTCGGTTAAAAAACATGAAAAACGGTACTTACAGAGTAACGGGAAGATGAAGGTGCAAACACCAAACAGCAAAACTAAAATAAACTCAAACCTCAAACAGACACGTCTACTTTTTTTTTGCAACCATAATGAGCGGGCATCGTGTTGTTTTTGCTAATGCAAAAAATTAACTTTATTTGACAAAAAAAAAATACCAATTGATTCAATACCAAATAGACTTTGTAGCATTTTACAATATCTAAAATATAAACTAGAAAGAATTTTTAAAAATACAAAATGTATGTATCTATGAAAATAGTATTGAATGTTATTTGGAATTAATTTAAAATTTAAATGTCAATGAAAATAGTTTGAAATGTTTGTATTTAAAAAATTGAAGTATGTATTTGAAATATTGTATTTTTGAATTTTTTATATAAAATAATAAAAGCTCAATTTGAGTAATAATTGTTTGAAAAGAATCTGAAGAATTTTTTCATTACATTCTGGTGATTTTTATTAATGTAGTGCGAAAATACAGCACCTACATTTACACAAAAGGTTTTGCGTATGGATACCCGCACCACTAACTTGAGGTAAAATACCAGATGTCTACTACGGCCGGACTAGCCGTCTCAAATAAAGAAAAAGAACTGTGTTGCGAACGACCTGACGAATGTCGTACTACTTCCTTACGGCCGTACTATAGTTGCCGTCTCAAAATAAAAGCTTTGCTGAGAAAGAAACTGTGTCTTTTTGAGGCCCCGATTTAAGTACCACAATCCACAAACTACTGCGATATGCCAATGAAGAAGACATCGAGGAAGGACGCTTCGTTCACTTCGAGCGAAGATGCTTGGTTGCCACGAGAGATTTGCAGGCGAATATGACGCCGAAGTTGTGAATTCGTTTATAAGGAATGTTGTTATCTACAAAAAAAAACGTAGGGTCTCTGACAAGGATGCTCTTATCGAGTTTCGTTTACTGCTAACATGTTCTGCAAGTACTTGGCGGGATGGACTTTCCTATGAAGCCACAAACTGGGACGAAGCTATAAATATGCTACAAGAGCAATACGCTGCAAAGAGGACATCCTACACAATTTTTGGCCTCAATATGGACAGAAACTCATTGTCGTGATATTATCTACCACCTTCTTTATGACGATATCAAGAAGAAATTACGAAGGGAAGAATTTAATACATTCTATGAACTAAATTCTTTGCTTCAAAATTATGAACGATTATATCAAGAATCTGTAACAGAGAAACCTGTTGTGCGATTCAGTTTTTGCCGTTTAAAGGGGCATAAAGATACAGACTGTCGAAATATTAAAAAAAACACCCAACATCAAATAGAAATGAAAATACAATTGTATGTTTCGGATGCGGTAAGTAGGGATTCTATAAACGAAATCGCCCAAACTGCAGTTCGAATCAGAATCGGTCCCCTGCACCTACCTAAAACACGGTTCAAATACTCGTAACATCCGGAGGAGACATTCCTACTATTATGATCAAGGTAAACGGAGTAGACACGCCAGCTTATATGGACACAACGGCGTAGACAAGTGTTGGGAGTGTTGCTTAAAGGCTAGTTTACAGTTCAGCGTGCAAAAACAAAAAAACAAAAATTCAAAGCAAATTTTAGTCTGTTTTGGGCATAATTTTGTACCATATTTTGATGTTTATATATCAATTGGTACCAGAGGCTACAAATGCAATTTTGTTTTTCTTTGCATGCAAAAAAAACAACAAATTGCATTCTTAGCCCTTTGTTTTGATTTGTTACAAAAAAAGTATCCTATGTGTTATCTGAGGTATGACAAACAAGTTTGCTTTTTTATGTAATAAAAACGATAGACAGAAAAGACAGAAAACATTTTTGTAAATTTATTTTTTTGTTTTTGCGCTGAACTGTAAATTAGGCTTATATCAACAGGACATTCATTTAGAGAATAAAAAGCTGAAGTCACTTTGGCCGATGGAATTCGACGAGAAAGTCGTGTTTTAAGAACAAATACGCGTATTGTCATTGGAAACAGGTCAAAGAAGCTGAGTCTTAGCATTTTACCAGGCAGTTGCAACAAAATAACGATGCTTGTCATCATCCTTTATTCCGGAAGAGATTTGCTCAAAAACTCCAAAACTCTAGAAGCCATAATTTGCATCCGAGTTAAAATAAAACTTAACAGTGCTCTTCGTTCTGTATCTTTCTCTCAATAACAGCGAAGTCGTTTCCCAGAAACGTTAATTGTCGCTTCTAGAGCATTGCGTTCACAAACACGTAGCACAAACGCCTTGCGGAATAAGGGTGATTGTCTTGGAAGAATCCGGAATGGTCATAAATCTTGCCCAAGGCTCTTGGTATTTTATTGACCAACCCAAGAACTTTTTCCTTTACTATAAATATGTATTGAAAGACCCACCCCAGCCAAAAAAAACGACAAGATGTTATGAACCCGAGCCTGATTTTGTGCCTGCAATAACAACAACTCCAAGAAGACCAAAGGAAATAATGAATATTATCTGAACCAAGAAAAGAACAACTGAATGCCGTAATCCAGAAGATGCTAAACCATTGAATCGCCCTGGGCATCCCCAGTTGTTATGGTGCCCAAGAAGGACAAAAGTATCCGAGTTTGCATCGACTATCGTCAATTGAACTCTATTACTACTCCAGACCACTACCCTCTACCGCGTATTGATAATCTACTTCACACGGTCAAAACCACTCCTTATATGTCAGCTTTAGATCTACAGTGGTTATTGGCAAATCGAAGTAAATGAAAAAGATCAAAATAAAACATAATTCATTACTCCATTCGGAACTTTTAGATTTAAGCGTATGCCATTTGGACTTCGCAATGCGCCAGCAACCCTTCAACGCTTGATGGATCAAGTTTGTTCCGTTATTTCGGAAATGGCAGTTCATGTGTATCTAGATGACATAATAATTCGGTATTCAAAAGTTCGAGGAACTTTTGAGGGATTTAAGATGCATGTTTCAACGTTTAAAAGAATTTGGATTGCGAATTAATCCGGACAAGTGCAGGTTTTGCTGTCCTGAAATTAAATTTCTTGGACACATTCTCACAGGAGAAGGTATTAAAATGGCCCTAGTAAGACTAAAGCAATAACAAACATGAAGTTCAAAACAAATGCAAAAGAAGTCCTAACATTTTTAGAAACCCGTAGGTAGTTGGTACCGTAGGTTCATTCCGAGTTTTGCAGGAATCACCAAGTGTTGCCAAGTGGGGCAACCTAACCAAAAAAAAAACTAAATTCAAATGAGGATATCCTTAAGAAGAAGCCTTTCTCAAAACTGATGCAAGCAATAACGCACTTCTGTCAGTTATACTTACGCAAATAAAAAACTTTTATTAAATAGTTTTTCCCTACGTTTCGCCAAGTGTTTTCCGCTTCTTCAGGGGAAGTTTATTCATAAAATTTTGATCTTGAGTTTACATTTATAATAAATTAATACTGTTTTTACAAGCAAATTGAGGAAATAAATAAATAAAAAGAAGACAACATTGTCAAACTAATATCGCAAGAGACTGCCAGGAATTGTGCTGATATGCTGGGTTTCAGAAGACCACAAACGCGAAACCCCTGGTTCGAAGAGGAGTGCCGCCAGGCACATGCAGCCACAGACGAGGCATATATGTAAGTCGATGCTGCAGGATAAGACCACAACTGGTAAAAGAGAAGCACGCCAAGTGGATATGGATTTTGTACTTAAGAGCTGTTTAGAAGTTAAACAACTTTTGAATTACATTTATAGATATGGCTGACAAAGTATATCTACATTTAACTTTTGGACCCCCCTCCCTTACATTTTCTTCTTGTCTCGACTCAACCTACATGCTTTAGATCTTTGGCACCCTGCTGTTGAAATAAACTGTTTTTTTTTTTGCCAAAATTGAAAGTTTGTAACATCCAAGAATTCTGAGTACCAAGAGAACCACCCAACAATTTTTTTTACATTTCGGGTTCTGCAGGTTTACTAAACACAATTTTTAAGAAGGAATTTGTCTGTGCCAATAGAAGTTTTGAGAACCATGCAGCAGGTCTGAGGGTATATCCTTTATTCTGTTTTTAATAGCCAAATACTCCTGGTAAGCGTGCTACTGTTAGAAGTTTTAGGCGAGCTTAAGAACATAAAGCGCGATAATGTGATTTCTTAAAAGCACTATAAAAGCTCCATTATTATATATTTTTCTTAATTTGGGTTGTATTAATACAAAAGATGAAAATAGAAATCAAGATAAGCAAAAATTGTGGTAAAGTAAACTCAGCACAACGTAACAAGCCGATCGATTAGTAGACTGCGATCCAGTTGAAACAAAGGGCTTTTACTGATGAAAGTGCGTAAAGTCCATTAAAATTTAAATTAAAGAATTGTGCAGTCACGATCCAAAAAAATGGTCCTTAAATTTGCGAAAATTGGTATTGGCGAAAAAATTAAGAAGCAAAATCTATAACACAACGTTAAGCTCCCATAATCGTAGAACTCACTCATCCCTACCACAAGTAAATTTCATAAATCATAACACCTTAACAACCCACATATACACAAGTCATACGAATCGAATCGTTTTCCAATACCATTTACCAGTTTAATTCAAATGTTTATGTGTTCCTTCTTTTTTCCAGCAAATTCAAAATAATAATTTAAAAAAAAAAAATGTTTAGGGAAAAATCCAGCTCTGAAACGAATGTCAACTGCCAAAAATCGTGTGTGAAATGCGACAGGTATTTTATTCCAGTTGATTCCCTTTTTTTTGCTTTTGCTTCGCTCGGTTATTTTTGCCATTTATACAAGAATTTCCACTCATTCTTCTTCAGCTTTTTTATATTTCTATCCCCTTACAAATCTCACTGATTTTTTTTAATGGCTATACTTACTATACATACTATCAGACACCAGCCCTCCGTTGTCATATGCATTTTTTCAAAGAGAATATTCATTTGCAAAATAAAAAAATAAAAATTATGGTTGTTTGGAAAATGCATATGGAAACTCAGTGTCGTGCAATGCCAGGGTAGAAAAACTAGCATATGAATTTTTCTCACTTTGCATGGCACATTTGTAAAAAAAAAAACTATAAAAAAACCTTGAGCCCCCACTACTTGCCAAAGCCTATTTGTAATTAAATAAATCGTGATTTGAATTGGCATGCATTTAAAATGAAGCAATTTAACGGATGATAGGTATGAGAGCCCTCAAAACGTCATATCCAGTCTCAACATGACGGTGACGGGGCTTAAATAGAACACCATAGATAGCAGCAAGAACAACGTGGATATGAAAATGAATGCCTCTTCGATGTGCTGGCGTTAAATATTTAAATGATTCTTCCGTTTAGACAATTCTATTTTCAGCAATCACCAAAGGAACAGTAAAAAGTTTTTGAGTTGGATAAGTTGGAATGGATAAGTATAAATTATTAATATTGTTTTTTTTTTTTTTTTTGATAAGCAAAAACTTGATGGAAGACAGAATAATTATAATCAATATATTGGCGGCTTATATTCCATTATAAAGTTTGGTACTTCAAAGCTATTGCATAGGTACTTAGGGCAATAAATCTTAAGACACAATATACAAACAGTTTTCCCGAAGTTTATGTAAACTTGTACTTATGAGCGTTGAATAGAATAATTTAAATTTCCTTAAATTAATAAATGCAGTAATGGGGCTCACGAATCTGCTCTTGAAGCTCAGGTCAATCTATAATCTACATTATAGTCTAATGCGTCTTACTGCGGCAACACTTGTGTATTATAAGACTAATTAAACTGATTATGTCAAAAATACACACCAAGCTTAAGCAATAAATGAAGACAAAACTTTCTTAGACTATCTCAAACTGCAAGATAGCCTTTCAACCCTGTCAGACTTTCTTTTTTTCTAATTTTGCATAAATTGGTGAAATTTATCGTATTTCTACAGTAACCATTGGACCCCAAATTTGGCGTTACATATATGGTTTCCAGAACTATCATATAGAAATTGGCAATCATCTGGACGCTTACTTGGTGTAACCGAAGGGTCCAACCCATAGAATCCGTCGCGTCCGTTTCGTCAACGTATCCGTTGTCGACGAAATTAAAAGTTTTTCCGTCGCGTCCGTTCTTATGGGTCCCTTCTCATAAGAACGTCTGTATTTTATCGAGCTGTCAGTTAAAAACGTCGACGCAACACACGCAACGGATTCTATGGGTTGGCCCCTTGAACCACTTGTTGTCTGGCGAGTGAACTATTAACACATCCTTAATACCAATTTGATTACATCAATATTTTAAAGTGCGTAGAGTACCCTACTCCAAATTTAATACCAGGTGACATTCACTATGTGAAAGGCGTTGCGCGATAAAGGTACAACCCTTTTCAACAATTAAAGATGAGGTAGGATCGATAAGACTGTGGAGTAAACCATTAAAATAATAATGTTATTAAATTTCAGGCGAACTAAAATACTTTGGGTGAAATATTTTCCGGGCGAAACTCACAATCATTCCTTTCGGGAATGAAATTTCCCGGAGAGTTTTTTTTTTTTTTTGGAGAAAAGGGAGCTCAATTAAAAAATTTCTGGGAAAATCGCTTCGTTTTTACTTTTTCTTCATACCAGAGCAGCAAATAACAAGAGAAAACGAAACAAAACTCCTCGAATATTTCGATCGGGAACCTCTTTCACAAGAAAAAATTCAACGAGAAATTTCGTTCCTGATAAGTGTGAAAAATGCTGAATGTCTTGGCATCTCAGTGAATACCTAACGTAACAGGTGTTAATGATCATCAGCTCTTTAAGTCACATCTTACTGGTCATTTCACGCCGCCTCGGTGTGAGGTAACCAACCATGCCATGGAACCGCTCGTGCAGAATATTGATTGTGTCTTGAGCTGTATGGCATCCACCGCCATACTATTCAGGCCACAAGAAGTTGGTGACCAGCCCAAAATCCATACCGAACAGTAACTTTATTTGGATGCATTTTTGGCTCTTCCTGAATCTCGCGTAGATTGATGTTGTAACAAAACCTGGCAATTTTGCTTATTCACGTACCAAAATTAATCCAAAAATGGGCCTTATTGCTAAAGATGATTTTTCGACCAAAATTGCAATCAACTTCCATCTGCTTCAAAACCCAATTAGCGAACACACGACGCTCCGTATGGTAGTTTGGTTTCAGCTCCAGTTGGTCAGTTGGATTTTGTATGGGCCTAAATCACGATGCAAAATTCGCCATGTTGTGGTCTGCGACAGGCCAAGTTCTTGTGAGCGACGCGGAATTGACTGCCTCGGATTCTGCTGCACACTTTCACAAAGAGCGGCGATGTTTTCGGCAGATCTTCCGTTTCGTTGATGTACGGGTGTTGGCTCATTATTCACTGAGCCGGTGGACTCAAATTTGGTCACCAAAATTTGAATAGTCAACGTAGAAGGACGACCACGTACCCCATAAAGAGGGCGCAACGCGCGCTTGCAATGAACTTTTCAGCCCTATTCTGAATGAAAACTCCCGGGGAAATGTTTTTGGGAGAAGAGCTCACAATCGAAAAGTTGCAACCAATTTCGTTATTTTTTCACTTTTACGTTATTCTGAACACAAGGGGAACAAATAACAAGCGAAAACATAATGAAATTCCGGGAATATTTCGATTTGGCGCCCTTCTCCCGAAAACATTTCCCCGGGAATTTTTGTTTAGAATAGGGCTGTTTGTCTTTAGTAACTGATGAAAAGACGAAATTTTGACAGAAAGTAAAAGAAACAATATGGCCGCCACGAGCTGTCAAATCAACCCGTCCCTATTGGAAAACCCTTTTTAACTTGTTTTATTCAATATTAAAATCGACCTGCCCTTAATTGAAAACCCTTTACATCAGAACCACAGCACCAATACTTTTCTTTTGTCTTGTGATATAGTTAGGGTACAAACTTAATTTGAAAAGGTCTCTTCCTCCGATTATGAACTCCATAACCTCGTCCACAAACAAATACTCTTTATTTTTAATGCTCATAAATTCATGAGCATTTTTTATTTAAACTTCTTAAGTAGAACAAAATTTGCATAAAGTATTTCTTTTCAAACGAAAATCATCGGACATAAAAAATAAGTTCAACCATAAACTTTTAATACTATACCACCTACTTAAACTATGCTAAAATTGTATGCCTACGTACAACTGCATTCTGCAAAAGGGTTAAACTCGTTCATAAAATCGAAAAGCATTAAATGTGCGATAAACGCTTACAAATTATTCAAAAATTGCGTGTAAGGCTTCTTTTATGACAATAAAGGGTAAATTTGTGAATTGTTCTTCTTTGATGAGAGTATACTATACCTTTTGTCTAAGGATTCCTTGAGTACTTGCCAAAGGAATTTCAAAAAAAATACATGCATGTGACATACATGAGACATAAAAAAATGAAAGTTTTCTCTTTCCATCTTTTTTCTCTCTCTTTTCACCTGTCTTAAACTCATAAACAACCTTTATACACGGAACGGGACGGGACTATAAAAATTGGGAATCCAGCAACCCTTTGCAATATAAATATTTATACCCTAACGCCCAACCGCATCAGCAGTGTAAAACATCCCCCGAGAAACCGCATTGGCATATCAATATTATATGAAAATATACAATCAAAAAATATTATACGCCTTCCTAAGTATTCAAACCAAAAGAAGACATTTTTATGAGACTTTGGATTTGTAAAAGGCCTTTTGAGTCTGATTCACACACAAAATAACATATTTCTTAATTGCTTGTTTACACTGAAACCTATTTGGCTGTGTTTTGTTTCTTGGCAATTGTGTGTACAAAAATCTCGTGTGTACTTAAGCGGAAGCATGCACTAAACTAGAGGGTTGGTATTTGGCTTCTCAAAGCCTTAAATTATTATTGCAAACTTAATATGCATGTAATGCATACAGTATGGTCCAACGAAATAGGTGCATTGTTTTAATTAAATTATAATTTGATAAATTTAATTACTATTTGCCACACATTGAAATAAAGTGAAACTGCTAGCCTAGAGTCTACATTGGCAATTTTTGGGGCAATATATTGCATCTGCCTTCCCTCATTGCGATTGTCATCAGATTGTCTCATTGCCAATGAAGACCCTCTAGAACGGGCAATATTTCCCGAGAGATGGTTCAACAGGTACCTATAACTTTCCCTTGCTTAGATAATAAATATTTTTTTTGAAAATTTCAGAGACAAAATCGCAACTACCTTGTATCTATCGAACAGAGTACACATGTTTACAAAGGTTAAAGCACAGATTTTATCAAGCCTGCCACGATAGCATATTGACTAGTGCGAATAAATAAAAAAAAAAAAAAATATTAGCAAGAACTTGAAGAAATCGAGTTGAGTCGATACAATCGAGCATTGGCAGCACATAACTTCGTCCAATCGCCTGTTTTGATTAAAAAAAACATTCGATTGAACCAAATTAGATGCGGATAATGGTCTATTGCATCGACTCAACTCGATTGTTTCAAATTACGTGCTGGGGGCCCCGGGATATACAATGACCTATCAACTTCCAGTAACTTGAACCATTACGGATTTGGATATACATATTGGATTTTTTTTTTTGAAATTTCAGAAAAGCTCTACTTTGCACGAGTATTTTGTTTTTCATTTTTTTTTACATTTTCTTATTGACTCATGGTTGGGTTAGTTGTATTTACTAAAATAGTTTTAATTTCTTTTACTATTTCGGTACGTCTAAAGTTTTCTTAAAATGCACTTCTTAGTTTTAAATTATGATTAGCTTTCTAAAAAAAGAACATTGTACTTTGTTTGCAGTTTTTAAAAATTTATAAAATTTTTAAAGCCAAATCCTGTTTGTAAAAAATGTTTTATTTTTGTTTGTTTTTACTTTAAAAAAAGAACTGTTTCTGTGAGTTGCAATTGCAATATCTTGTGAATAGAAAACCACATCAAGAGTTACGGAAACTAATGTTTTTTTGTACGAATGTCAGCTTTGTTTTCTTTCATACATCGGCATTTTGACGTTTCATAGAAGAGAGAAGACAATTAGAAAGAGATCGCTTTTAATTGCCTTTTTAATAATTTAAAAGAAATGTCAAAATCAGCAATCACAATAACTTCCAATGGGAAAAAAAAAAATAAATTATTATATGATGGGAAAATTTAGGATAAATGGTATAAGTACAGGGTGTCCCAAAAGTAATGGCCCATACTGAAAACGATGGAAGCCCTATCCATGACCTATCAAGATCCAGTTTTGCTTTGAATAGTTTTATACATTTTTGAAAACTGCAAACAAAGTGCAAGTTTTTCAAAAGGTAGTAATGCAGAATAACACTGGTATTGAGCCAGGGTATTGAGACAAGTTGGTTTTATTATGATTTTATAAGATGCAGCATCGAGCTATTTGACAAAAGTGGCCAATACCACTTTTTCCCTATAATTCTGATGTGGTTGTTGCTTGTAGCGTTGTCAAACAAATGAACTCTACCCATACTGATGTTGTACTCACGAATTGCGTTTGGCATTGGCATGTTGATGTGTTTTCTTTTTTTTTTTTTTGATCAAACCGTTTCCCTTGTTTAACTGATAGATTATCAAATGATTTGAAAAAATTATAACAATAGAATTGTCATTCCAACGAACAGCTGTAATTTCATTCTTCATGCCATGGAAACTCGACCTTCTTCATTTCATTTTGATCCATCAACTCTGTTTTTTCAGTTCTATTTTCAACAAAAAATTACCTGTTGCGAAGTAAAGCCCATTTTGAAAGACGACAGATCGGTTTGTGGGAGATAAGAAAGTTTTCGAAAGTTATCGTGTGCTGGAGTGGTATATGGATTTTTATAAGACTTCGTTCTCTCATAAACCAAATTCGGAGGAATTCTCAACACTTGCACTTGAATTGAAACAAATATTCATCAATACAAGTTTCAAATCTTATACTGAAATAGGTATCATCTGTTCGTCTATTGATGCGAAAATATTCCAAATTGCATACATTTTTCATTCAGCATATTCATGAAATATAGGTACTATAATATCAAGTTATGCATTCGTACAACAGCAAAAAAAAGTTGAGATAACAATCAAACATGACATTAAGATGATAGAGAATGAAAAAAAAGTGGGTCCCACAATTCTGTCTGTCTGTCTGTCTGTATATATCAGAACGGATGGGTTGATTTACTCCAAAACTTGGTATGTCGGTTTTTTATTTATTTCTTTTTTGACCAAAAATAACGGTACCTGTCATATACGGGTTTTAGAAAAAATATAAATGGATAAGATCTATCTCTGAACGAAAATCATTTCTTTCAAAAACCTGTATTGACGGTACTTGTCATAGAACCGTTTTTTTAAATTCTGATTTTCTCCTGCATGACTGAAGCAATTTCAACCAATTTCGAAAATTATTTTTTTGGATTTAAAATAATTATAATTTTTAATTAATAATTTAATTTTAATAATATATTTAATATAAATAAATAAGTTGTAAATGTCTAAATCTCAGAAATGCGTCTCGAATTTATGCGATTTTCTCTTTCGGATTTATTTTCTAAAGCGATGTACTGTGATTTTCTCTCTCCTCAAAAATAAAATAGAATACAAAAAATTTAAAAACAAACAAAAAACAACACCTGGAGATCTTAAATGGATTTGAACTAGGAATTAATATGTAAACAAGTGTTTTTATATTTCTAATTGGTATTTATAAGCATAAATATATGCAGATTTGGTTTCTTGTAGACAAAAAAAAAAAAAAAATATAAATTATTATTCATTTGACAATTTGACGTGCAAAAGTGAACATATTCAGACCCATTTTCTCGACTATTTAACTTTGGAAAAAATGATGTCAAAAAGCTTAGATTTTGTATTCTCAAACAAGTGGTGTACTTTTTTCCTGAACAAATGGACCTATAAACAAAAAAACCATTTAACTTTTGCAATTTTGAAAAAATGGCAACTGTAGTTAAGCTTTAAAAAAAAAAAATTATGTCGAAAAAAAAATCCTCGGTGAATTGTCACGAAAAAGAAAAGGAAGTATGCGAGAAAATTAATTATGTAAAAGAGACGCTCGTTGCTCTTCATGATAGTACCTATGTATCTACTGTAGATTCTTCTGCATACAGAACCCAAACAAAAACAAGTTACCTGCGCTATTGGGTACTTCTTCCACCCTATAAGTTACTAGACACTTTAACCTCTGTTTAAACCTACCCATATATTGTGAAACACTCAAGTGAATCTTATCTGCTGATTAAGTTTCAAGTAGCTTAACTGGAACTTTACTTATACACTGTGAAACAGGCCCTTAATTTTGCGATTAAAATGAAACACTGCTGGATGTTCTTGAAATCTAGGACATGTTACTTTTTTGTAACGGCCTAGTTTTTTTTTTTTAATATCCCGATTAGAACGAATACCTCCCATATAACGGGTTTGAGTTTTATTGGATTTTTGTCGAAAACGGCTCTTACGATTTCGATTAAAATTAATGTATTTTATTATATATTTTTTTTTTCAAATATAAAAAATCGAATAACGGAAAAACAACGATACTTGTAAAAATAAATGTACCTATTTTTTAGGAACAAACTGTACACAATCGTGCAGTTGCATAAAATCGAGATTAACATATATGCTGGGTGACGTACTGACGTGCCAAGCTATGTGCACTTCTAGTGTTCCCAGCTCACTATGGTGTCTGCTCCATCACGGTCATGGGGGCACCCTATGCTATGCGCCTGCCGACTGCCGGCAGAAAGCAATGCCTCATTGAGTTCAGATTTGGATTCGTCTTTGGGTGGTTTTCGATTTAACTCTTATTTGGTTTTGTATTCAGCTTTTCCTGCTGTTTTTGTATTTTTTTTTTTTATTTTTTTGTGGATGTGGATTATTGTGGTGCTGTTGATGGCGGTAAATGTTTATTCGTTCAGTCACTTAGATAGCTTCCAAGTGTTATGTTGAAATTCTATCCGCGCGACACACAGCCAATGGATGAGTAATAAAATCGAAGAGTCTTCGCTGTTCGTTATTGTTTGTTGTTTGGTTGAAATTAGCTTGAATTTGAACTCGTGTCGCATTGTGGTTTTTTTTTTTTGCATTACCTCTTATGGTTTGGTACTGATATTTTTTGTTGGTGGTATTCGTCTATATCCGAGGCATAATTATTTTAATTGCTTTGCATTCTAAAAAAGATTTAAATATCAGACGTAGTGTTATATGAGTAAAAGCTTTAAAAATTGTGTTTTTTTTTATTATAAATTTTTTTTTGCTGAACAAAACAAAACAGAAACAAAAAAAAATCAATTCTAAACAAGACAACCAAAACCAAACTTACCGGCGGCGGCGAGGCTATAAATTTATTAATTATTTTGAAAGCAATAGTTGCCGTTTTTTCTTTTTTTATTTTTGGTTTCTATAAGAAAAAAAATTGGTATGTATTGTTCCGTTATTTTAAAATAAACTAAATGGCTTTTGTTATAATAAGTAAAACTGGATATTAACGTTGATGAAATGACTAATGAGTAATGGTTGGGTTGTATTTATTTATTTTTCGCTGTTTTGTTTTTGAAAAAGAAAGAAAAAAAAAAGTAAATTGAGGAAACGTGATATTTATTCGAAATTATTAAAAAAAAAATTAAGGAGATAGTATGTAGTCAAATCCAATCACATCTTAGAATGATTAAAGTGATGGTGACTGACAGTTAAACAGTTTGCAATAAAAACAGAAACTAAAAAAAAAATAAAAGAATAATGTGAAACGCTTTATTCCACTTTTTATATTAGCATTAACTAGTTGACTTTTGAATCATAATCAGTACATACATATGTCCTCTTTTGTTATGTTATTGACCCCAACAAACTCATAAATCCTCAATTCAAGAAGAATGAATGAACAGAACTTAAATTTTTCTTTTATTTACAGGGTGTCCCACAGTAACCGCCGCAGACTAAAACCATGGCTTCATGGGCAATTTTCTCCTTTTCGCTTCGTTTTCGAGTATAACGTTTTTCTTTACCAAACGACATCCGATTTGTATTTTATTTAAAAATTCATTATTTTTTTAAAACCATTAAAATTGTGTTTGATAATTTTTTTTTTCCAAAAAAGTGTGCTCATTATATTTCCGTTATTCGATTTGTTTGAGAAAAACTAAAAACGCAGTATTGTTACAATTACTTATTACATAACATACACAAAGTTTAATTGAAATCATTAGAGCCGTTTTCGAGAAAAATCCATTAACTCGAAATCGTTATATTGGAGATATTCAAAAACAAAACAAAAAATGAGCCTTGGGAATTACAAAAAAGTTATCTGTACCAACTGTCATGCAAATCCGTCCACCTATTTAGGCTGTGGCTCTCTGTACAGATCTACGCACCGACGAACAGACGAACAGACGAACAGACGCACAGACCGACGGACGGCATGACGAAAACCACTTTTTTTGGACTTCATCATCGTAATGTTGGTTTTGATTAAAACCTCAAATTTTTTTTTAGACGAAACCAATACTTGCCTTATAGAGCAAGTAAAAATTGTTCGCCAAACTAAAACACTTATAAATATTCTTGATTGCATTAAAAAAAAAATTTACAAATCGAAAGTCGTTTGGCAAAGATAAGACTATTTGAATTATAAACCGTTATAACTTGAAATCGAATCGAAAACGAGAAAATTTCCTCATAAGTTTTCGACTAAGACTAACCTCAGAAGCCCATGGTTTTCGTCTGCGGTATTGACTGTGGGGCATCCTGTAAAATAGTTCATATGTGTTCATATTTTACTTATCTTTGTTGTTGTTCTTTTTTATTTACAAACAATTGCAAATCAAACCAAACAGTCTTTTAATATCAAAGCTGTAAAATCCAGTGACCAGTATGACTAGTTATTTAAAAAACCTGACATTTTTATGTGATGACATGTTGTATTCTCAAAATCGACAAACACACACGTCGCCCATAATAAACGTGAGTGATGAGAAGTAAATTTTGCTTTGTACAACAACAATTGCAATCAGCTGTTAAATTTTCTTCCGTAGGAGTGGTCAATGAGCGCTCTTTCCCTCCGAAGCAAAACTTATCGAAAACTGCACGAAACGTTACAAAACGTAATTATGGGAACGTACATTGAATTGCTTGAGTTCGCTCGGTTGTGTACGACCGCGTACGCGTTCGGAACGTTTGTTGATCGTGTTGATCAACATAGTGTGATTCGTGCTTTAATAGATGGAGGCTTTAAAAGAAAAGAAGATTTTTGCAAAACATTAAGGCTTTTTGATTTTATAAATAAAAATCTAAATTTATGTATAAAAATCTATATAATGTCGAAAATAACGGTTTTTTGAATATACTCTTAAAGGGTGAGTGCTATCGAAAAGTTGTCTTTTAAAAACTGCTGCCCTGGTCAAAAGCAGTATATCGTCCCGTTTCTACGTAAACCTCGTAACTACATTTTCTTAAAAGATTTTGTTTAACATTAAACACCAAAAAGAGGTTTTTGGAGTCCATTGCGTAGTGGCCCATATACACAACACTTGTGCACGCACCGGTGTCATAACGCCGGTGTGGCATTCTGCCATACACACGACACCAATGGAGACACCGACATAAAAAAACAAAAGAAGTTTGATTTTACGAAGACACGGTCTGACACCGAAATCGGTGTACACACACAGCACACATTTCATTACACGAAACACCGGTGCGTGCGCAAGCGTTGTGTGTATGGGTCACTTTACGCAATAAACTCCAAAAACCGAAAGTCTGATATTGAAAAAAAAACTTGGGAAATTGATGTAGGTAAACTCCGCAAAAATTCTTGCGATAGAAAATTTAAAGAAGGTGGCCAAGTTATATGCAAATTTTCAATTAATTTCTGTATTTATGGCTTAGGTTTACCGAACAAATTATTAAACCAAAGAAAATAGTTGAAGGTTTTTCTTCGCTGATGGTTGAAAAAGCATTTGTGTATGCATACAAAAATGTTCAATACCATAAAAATAATCGTGGAATACCTTGGAATACAAGAAAAAAATAGCGCTGATCCTTAAGCGGCCCATACACACGACACTTGCGTACACACCGGTGTTGGTGTACTGAAATGTGTTTTGTGCATCAACTTCTTTGATTTTTGGTGTCGGGGTTTCGATTGGTGTGTGTATGGCGGAATGCGACAGCGGTGTTATAACACAGCACCGGTGCGTGCACAAGTGTTGTGTGTATTGGCCACGGAACACAGCGGGAAATTGCATGGCGAATCTTGAATAAAATTGCATTAAAATGTTCAATATAGCATGTTTTTTTCTAAATATTGGGGTTAAATCCCCCCTGCGTCCGTTCTGATTAAAATTCATCATTTCCTTTTAACTTTCATCATTTCCTTTTAACAATGGACAACCAAAATTATTCTCATTTTTACTTAATTCTACTAATCAACTGAACAAAACTATAGCGGAAATGTTTGGTCTTTCTGTTCTTAAAGGACGGTGGTTAGGTTCGGTATAGCCTGACTCAACTGGACTCCGGTTCAAAGTTGAAATATGTGTGTGGGGGGGGGGGGGTATGCTATCCCCTGCTTGGGATCAATATAGTATTTGGGGTAAGTGCGTTGATGGGTGTATGCAAAGTTTTATCCGTTCTTAATTTAAGCTCACCTAAGTCGAGTTGTCGTGCATCAGGCTATCTTAACTTGTAGTTCATCGATTCGTTAGCGGTACTTTTCCATTGTTGTATTTCAAGTTAATCAAATCAAAAGATACATTCATCCATTCCATCTTGTCACTTGTCAGTTGTCACATAGCTTTTCTTTGGCCGCATATAAAAAATAAAAAGAAACACAAAACCCACTGCAACAGATGGTCATCATCATCATCAGATTACATAAATCTCTAGATAGACATCTAACGATGGTCTGCGATGTAATGTGTAAAAAGCGTTAACAATCAGTTGTTTGATGACCGCCATAATAGGCTCGGACACGTTCTGTTATTGCAACAGAGAAAAATATATTTATGTCAATATCAATGCGACCACAGAAAGTTTATTATATTTATGGGAATAATAGGCAGACATCGATCGAACAAGTTATTCGTTCTCGAACTTGTATCTCGTTATCTGGCATTCATCGACATCATTCGCCGTATAATTCAACTTGAACTATGCGTGGCCAAAGCCTTAGCTAAAGCTGGGGCCATTTGAACTACTTACTTACTTAAGATACGACAGTAGTTGTTGCACTTTTTTTTTCTCGAAATCATTCTGTCAATCATCTTTATGGCAATGTCAATAACAAATGCAAATAAAAAAGTGGTGTTATGTCTAGACAGAGTGTTTTAGTGTTAATTTTTTTTTTCGTTTTGCATTAATTAGATTACATTGACACATTTGAAAAAATTAACTAAACAACTGTTTCATAATGTACTTGGGTGACCCACAATCCCACATGGGTGCCAACAAATAATATAAACTAACAATTAAAAAACAATTAATTTTTCATAAAAGCTTACTCCATGCCACTTTACTCGCATCTCCACTAGGTATGTTATGTATATATACTTGCAACCTAGGGATCAAATAGCGAAAGTGGGTCATTCTTTAATAAATTATGTAAAGTAAAGTAAAAAAAAGGAGATGTTATCAACCAAACTCTGATACAATCAGAATCTCTTATGAATGTTAAACTTGTGCCTCTATAATACCTTAATAGCTTAAGAAGAATGCCAGTGAAGTAAATATTTCAATAATTTGCAAAGTTCTCTTGTGATGAAGTTCTTGTTATCGTTCTTTGTTTTTTTTTTTTTTTTAACCTGGAAATAGTTTTGAACTTAATTTAACTTTAATGCGGCAAAAGAATTACTGGATATTAGTTTTGGATTTGCGCCAAGAATTGATTTTCTTGCTGCACCTTTTCTCTTGTAAGAAACAAAGATTGAATTAAAAGAATTTTTAATGGTTATTATTTATGAATGAATAAAAAAGAAATAAGTCATCTACAATTTCCACACGTCCAAAATATTTTTAATAAAAAGATACTTGGCAAAGTAGGTAAGTGCTGAAACGAAAAGAAATAAAATGCACGACTGGGTCGCACGTTCTTATAGATAAAGTTACTATATATGCTAAGCCTTTTTAATTAAAAATTTTTAAATGCAGTCTTAGAAAAAAAGATAAAAAAAAATATTTCAAATGACTGAACCAGCTTTTTAAATGAATTTAACCTCAAAACGAAGTATCCAATTTGATTTCTTCTATATTGATACGTTTTTATAAAAAAATTTTTTAAAATCGTTAGAGCGGTTAAAAAAAAAACTATTTTTTTTATATAAAATTTTGTAAGGACTTTTATAAAAAAAAAAATTGGTACGCCGTTTTTAAGATATTATTTTCAACATCTAAAAACTAAATTTTGAAAAAAAATATTGAGTAGTTTTCGAAAAAAAAAATTTCAAACTTTTTTTAAAAATCTAAAAAAATAATTTTCGAAATTTTTTGACTAAATATTATTACGGCAACTTAAAATCATCCATGTAAGAAAAATAGTTAAAATAGATTGATTTATGAAGGAGACAATCAGAATCTTCTGTAATAACGACAATTTTGGTTTATGTGCCAAGTGAAAAAATATATGAAAACCATATTAAAATTTTAATAATATTTTCTTCATGAAATCAATAATTTGTCTCTATGGAAATATCTTAATTAGTTACTTTAGGTTTCTGGAGATCTTAGAGATTTTTCTTGACAGAAGCTAAAAAACGAATCCAATTTTTTTTCTGTTCAGGTTGCTGAAATAACTGAGTGCTCAGAGATCTCAGAAACGTGAACTGGCTAATTTATTCATTCATTTTAATAAGATATCTTACTGAAACAGCTCAATAAGGCAATCTACTTGTTTTTAGGTTATACTTTTTGTTGTCTGTGTGCCTTAATCCTATCTGTTGTGATCTTACGTTGCGACAAAGGATTATTGGCAAAATTAGTCCAACAGAATTGACATGTACATATCTCAAAGGAAAGCTTATTACTAGTACTTGATTTCCTAATAAGGTGACTATGCCATGCTCAGTTCATGAGATATTACCATTTGAACTTATAAAGATGGGAGAAAAAACAAACAAATCGAAAACGATTTTGTTCAAACAACGAACAAATTTCAAATAAATTCTTACATTTTTTGTTTTTTCTCCCGTCTTTATGAGTTCAAATGGTCATATCTCGCAAACTGAGCATGGCTTTTTAAAGTGTTATACTTTTTTGGAAACTTTCATTTTGATAAATTTTAGTTTTGAACACCCATTTTTCATACAATTTTGCCTATCATCTTATGTCAAAGTATGCCAATTATTAAGTTGTCACGACATATTTGTCAAAATATGGCAACGACAAACTTGTCATAAGTTGACAATGACAAATTAGTGTTATCCTCAGAATTAATAGCCTTGCTCTTACACTAGTCAATTCTCCTTGTTGAATGATTCCATCAGAGTTTGATTAAATGATTTGAAACCATTTTTTTTTTTATGAGTAGCATTAATTTTTTTTTTATAAATCTAGAGCATTATTTAGAATTTTCTAGTATAAATTCTCGATATCTTCGCCTTTCAAAAATACTATCATTAGGTTTTTGATAAATCCTTCGATCCAGTTATTTATAACGTTGAATTTAAAAAAAGAGTTCTGCGCTTATATCTGTTATATTTATAGCAAGAGGTACCTAAGCAATAATTTGAAGCATTTATTAAGCACAATAAGACGAATACAATTTATTCTTTAATGCTAAGGCATTGACTTATTATATACATAATAAGTCAATGTTCTAAGGATCTTCTGGTGTGATTGATAAACTATTTTTTAGGTGCTGAATCTTGTATGTACATACATATGTTCTTGATGAACAGGATGTCACTTATCTTTTCAGCTGAACGTAAAGCATAGACAGCAGCAAATGGGATTTCTTGTGCAGATCTCTCTTTAACAAAATTTATAACTCTGCATTTCTTAGTTTTGAATGAAAGTTTAAACGTTATCATAGGTTTTCCAATGGAAGTAGGAGTTCAATAATATATATTCCATTCACCTTCGAATAATACGAAATCACCAATAAGCCAGTCTTAAAAATTGTTCAAAAATTTCCCAATGAAACTATCCGAATTATTATTAATTGTTATGCTTGAAATGTTGGAATGAATTATGCTCAAAATAGTTTTGAAAACATCAGTAAACCGGCATGAAGTAAAACTTATTGGAATAATTGGTTGGTTAAGCTGCGATTTGCATGAAAATGATTAAACACTTCATCCTTATCAAACCTTGGTTTTAATACATTTATAAATTAATTAAAAATATTATTGCAAATCTTTGCAAATGAAATTTAGTATTAAACAGACGGTTATCGTTCAATCTTTTTAAAACTATAATAATCATTACGTTAAGAGGCGTGGAGCTAGTAGTTTTACAGTAGGAAGGCTAAAAACTTAATTACTAACAAAATTTAAGCAAAAAACCAGACAAAATCTTGTTACATTAAGTTTTTGAGCTATTTTAATATATCTTGAACGCTCTTTATTGTAAACGAAATAAAAGAACAAAAGCAGCTCTTCGTAAAACTACGTATAACGGATAACCGAAAACAACGAGCAATTAAAAATGATAAGAATGTTAATGTGTGTTCATTTCTTAACAAAACTATCGCATTTCCAAACGTTCACTCTAGGTTGAATTTTGTCCACCTAGCATGTTTTATTCGGTTCACTGTGCATCCGTACAAATACATCACAGTCAATTGAGTCTCACTTAAGTGGCTAATATTAGAAACTTAACTTTTTCTTTGTATAGAGAATTTGCCCTAACTTAACTGCAAAACTAGTCCTCAGAATTTATAATCAGATTCTAAGTTACCATGTAAAGCACCAGGTATACCAATTTGAACGTCCTATTTGCACAATTATGTGTGGTTCTCCAATAACACAAAAAACTTTAATTGCATGGATAAAGTTATTACGTTACACGCAATAAAAAGTGTTGTAAACTTTTATCAAAAACTCCCCATTGACAGCAACAAAGGTACCTATAAAATACATATTTGGCAAATTATTAAGCTACCCAAAATGTTTCCGAAACATTATTAAAACTTTATTATCTTCATTTACAAAAAAGCACTTCGTGCAGAAATTATAAACACCATATTAACATTTTCTTCCTCATCACGTGATCAAATTACCAAAAGAAGAAAACAAAAAAAAAAAAAAAAATAAATAAAGAAAAACAATTTTCTATCAAATTTTATAGTCTTGCATGTAATTCAATTGGAATTGTTAAACTACAATCAAAACATAAAACATGGTTTTTCTCCCTCCAAAGTTTTTTCCTTTTAACAACTTAATGAGAGTTTTTATATTATTTTTTTTTGTTTCAGGACCGGCATGCCTTCCTCAGACACACGTAACACAGAAACATCGAATAGAATGTAAGTTAAATATTGTTTTATTTTTTTGTTTTTTTTTTACTAATAAGCTTTGGTAAGAGTTACCACTTGCGCATTTTCCTATTCAAAATTTTATTCATTTTTTTCTTATGAATAAATTATTCAATCGAAACAAAAAATTATGATGTTGGTGATGGTCTCGAACCAATCAATCTCAAGACGGCCGTTTGAAGAACGCTTAAAAAACTCAAGAACACTCTTTGATCTTTCGCGGACAAAAGTTGAAATTCTGCAAAAAAGAACAAAAACAAAACGGTAATTGGAGTAGTTATTTGTGTATTTTTTTGTGTCAAAAACAATTTTAATGACTTGAATGCAAATTTTAGTTTAAATGAAAGATCAAATGAAAACTTTAAACTCTTTAACACAGAAAAACTTGACTTTTGTTTTTTTTGAATATACTGATATCTTGCGAATAGATGACAAAAAATTGTAGCTGTAGATACATTAAAAACAATAAATCAAAATCTGGAAGAAACAATACACATTTTACATTTTTTGGCAATCTCTTGATCACCTTATTATTAAAATGCTCTACCTCTATGTTATCAATATAAATCATTTGTCACAATATGAATAATAGTTTTTATAACAAGACCCTAGATTCGAACATGATAATTGTTGCACTGATTACAAAATCATATGTAAAAATTCCGTAACACGCCCAAAATCTGGAATTGGTATAAAAAAACGAGTTGTGTGACCTTCATCCTTGAAGAAAGTCTAGCTTCGTCAAATTTTAACTAATTTTGGACTTTTTTTTATTGTTTTGGAAGAAGAAAATATTTGGTTTGATAAAAACACCTAGACTGTATAAATTAAACAATTTCAAAAATTCTTTTTTTTCGTTATTTACCCAATTTCGAAATTAATTTAAAGCACATGTTTTAAAAACTGCTTTAAAAATAAATGGTTTCCGAATAAGGACAACTTTTTTTTTTGTTTCTCTTCAATAAATCGATTGTAAGGTGTGCTGTGTGGCTTTTGGTACCATCCTGTTGAAACCACATGTCGTCCAAGTCCACATCTTCCAATTCGGGCCAAAAACAGTCTGAGCGATAACTAATTCATGAGAACGCCGTGGAATTGATTGATTTGGACCGTTTGCTACGGACGCCTGAACGGCAGCGATATTTTCGATCAACCCGTTGTCTCACTGACACGGCAACATCACACAACGAATATGTAGGATCAAATTTTTGCACTTAACTTGTTATTGCCTGTCTACTAGGGCAAGAATTACGACCGAAAATAAGCTCTTAAAGTTGCGGTCACCGACTCCGAATTTCGGTAGAAAATTTTTATAGTTTGCAGACGTTGCTGAACCCCGTTCTTTGTCATGATGAAAATTTTGAGTTTACTGAATAAATTGACAATGACAGTTTGATAATTTGTGAAAGGGTGCGTTCACAAATTAAATCCAAAGTTGTCAAGTCCCCATTTGAAAACACTTTTCTGTGACCTGGTTATGTATTCTTATGATTGCAGCTTTGCCAACCAAATCTATATTTTTAACTTGGAACAATTAATCTGCATTATCTGATCATCATTAACCCACTCTAAAAGCAATTAATCTTTTATAAGCTTCTAGACACACGCAAGTTTCGCACTTCATTAAACTAACGATAATTGATTTAATTACCTTCATGGGCATACTCGTGCCTTGTCATGCCCACAAGTTTCACATTTTATAGGTACACGTCCATTACAATCTCTTCTGATTAGCCTCAAGCACCGAAACAGAACAACTTACTTACATACTGTATTTATTTTGTATGGTTCTGTATAAAACTTACTTACTTACACCTGTCCATTAACATTCTATCCAATTCACCATTAGGCACTTTGAGTGTGTACCTCCTACATTTTGTTACACCGCAACTCACAAGAACACTCAAATACCAGCTACTTAAAACTGATTCCATTTAATAATTTTTCTTGGTTTTTTTTTCTTTTTTCTTTCTTAAATTTCAGTGTGAAAACATTTGAAAAACCCTCAGATCATTCATGGGTAACAAGTGGCCATATTGGCTCACGTGATGCCGTTTTAGTGTTTCGCACCAGCATATTAAACTCGAGAAATGACGAAGACGTTGCCGATGACCAAAATGTCTCTACCAGCAATACTAGTCTCGATAACTGCAGTAGTGATAGCTCGTCCTCGCTTAACATTACTGCTAAGTCTAACTCATCCCTGGAAACCTCTATAGTCAACAACTCAAGTAGTAAAGCCAAAGTATTGCTGTCACTGCCAAAAAATGTCAAGACTATTAGCAACAGTTCGAATAATACTCTAGCAAATAGAAAACAACCATTAGGAGCTCGTCAAAAAGAAATCCTCAAGTCGCCAAAGAAACGTCTGCATGACTCATTGTCATCCAGCGAGACTTCAATATCAAGCGAATGCGATGATCCGCTCGAAGTTGAAGAAGACATACGGCTATCTCGCTTAGCAACCATCAATAGCCGACCGACAATCTTTGTCCATAGTGAAGATTCGGATAGCAGCAATGCCTTGCAAAAGAGTGACTCCTTCGATAATAAAGAAAATGAAAATGACGAAGATCAGCCTGAATCGGGAGATCTTCCAGCTTTAAAATTAAACATCACCTACAAGTTCATGAACACGGAAACAAAACTTCTGAAGAAGATCTTCGTTCGACACGGTCTTACCGAAGCAGATGGTGAACAGAACTTTAATATTCTCTGGACTGGTGTCCATATGAAGCCAGACATCCTTAGGAATCTTACACCTTACCAACGAGTCAATCATTTTCCCAGGTAAGTGCGAAAAGTGTTTACAGATAAAAGTATCACTTTACACTGCAAAAAAGAATTAATCAAAATTGGTATTAGCCTGTATTTGAAAGTTTCGTTAATTTTGGTTAGCTCTATCGCAGGTCTTATGAGTTGACGCGAAAGGACCGATTGTACAAGAACATAGAGAAAATGCAACATTTGCGAGGATTCAAGCACTTCGATATTGTGCCACAATCATTTGTACTGCCAATAGAGTATAGGGATTTGGTATCAGCGCATAATAAGTACCGAGGACCATGGATTGTTAAGCCGGCAGCTTCAAGTCGAGGTCGTGGCATTTTCATTGTTAATTCGGTAAGCACATTCAGATAATTTAATCAAAACTTGTAGCTGACTTTTTCCTTCATTCCATTTGCAGCCTGACCAAATTTGTGCCGATGAGCAAGTGCTTGTGTCTAAATACGTTGCAGATCCGCTCTGCATTGATGGTCATAAATGTGATTTACGAGTTTACGTTCTGGTCACCTCGTTCGATCCTCTCCTAATTTATGTGTACGAGGAAGGCCTTGTCCGATTGGCCACCGTCAAATACGATCGAAATGCAGAGAATCTTTGGAATCCATGCATGCATCTCTGTAACTACAGCATCAACAAATATCATTCGGATTACATTAAATCAAGTGATGCCCAAGATGAAGACGTCGGCCATAAATGGACCCTGTCAGCGTTATTGCGTCACTTAAAAAGTCAAGGTTGTGATACCCGTCAGCTGATGTCGAACATTGAAGATTTGATAATCAAGTCGATTTTCGCTACGGCTCAGTCGATTATATCAGCATGTCGTATGTTTGTACCCAATGGCAATAACTGCTTTGAATTGTACGGCTTCGATATCCTAATAGACGATACCCTAAAGCCGTGGCTGCTTGAAATAAACTTGTCACCCTCCATGGGTGTGGACAGCCCAATCGATACCAAAGTTAAAGCAGCGCTTATAACTGATTTGCTGACTCTGGTTGGTATTCCAGCGTATAGTCAGTTGATGCGAGCTCATTACGATAGCACATGGTCTCGGTTTCGCAACGTCAGCTATGGGCGACGCACAAATTCTGCTGATCATTTGGGAGGAGTAGGTAAAAAGAGTGGTTCCGTCCAGCACAAAGTTCCATTAACTGCCGAAGAGCAGCGAGTACTTCGCAATGTGCGACTGCAGAATGCCCGACGTGGTGGATTTGTTCGTATTTTTCCAACGGAAGACAGTATGCAAAGGTACTCGGCATTCCTGGATCCCGCATCGGGAATACCCATATCGACAACTTTCACCCAAGGTCAGGGAATGTACTCGATGATCATGCCACACAATTTCAATCAAATGCTCTTTGACCACTTGTATGGCAGGGAATCCAAAGGAACAGGCTGCAATGAGGAGAACAGCTATGACGAGCGAATGAATCAATATGAACGTGTCCTGGAGACAGCTACCCCAATATCATTCGGTCGCAAGAAGACCGAACCAAAATGCATCGAGGAGGGAAGGCGTTTGCGAAAACAGATTCGTAAACTCATCGAAAATGGCTCCGAACTAACTCAACTGCAAGCTAGGCAAACATTTGGCCTCTATCTGGAGTCAATTTTGAGACGATTGACCCAAGAACCTCGCGACTATCATGAGAAATTAATCTTGAAATTTATCAGTCGCGTAAATGGCGGCATTAAAGCACCTGTTTTCTTCAAGAACCCTTTCAATTATCGAGTCATGAGCAAAGATCGCTCAGCAATGGTGGCCAAACTCTTGGGCGACTATCTCGAAGGTTACAATCGAGATACAGAGGCCTACATCGATTCATTTGATAATTATGGAAAAATTCCAATTGCGCTGTTCAATGACTTCACTACTCATGCTCAGGAGGCTGACTTGGAGTCGGTTCTAACACTGCACACGAATCTCACACAGTCTATGCCGTTTCTCTACAATCGTTGTGGACCATCCGTACCAGCAACTCCGCCAATTCCAACAGGTACACATGGTTTTCTAAAGGCTCTGCCCTCAATGATTGCCGGAGGATCAAAAGAAATGAATCGAATTGACATCTATTACAAAAATCCATCCAATGCAGTGCAATCACCCACACAAGAGTCAGCAAATTTAAAGGCGGCCAATGATAAGCGTCCGAATTTGAGTGTTTCTAAAAAGTTCACACCTTTGACAAGATAGTTCCATACAAAACTGGAAGCACTGGGTAAACTCAAAAAAAAAAAAACAATTTTTTATTTTGTTTATTTATACAAAAACAAAAATTTAATCATGAATATTGTGATAAATTAATTATATGCTTTTATTAAGCGTAAAAATTGTTAGTATTTTTTTCTCTGTTGTTTTTGAGTTCATTTGTTTGATTTTTTTATTTTATTTTGTTTAATGGTTTTGTGTTTTATTTCACAATTTTTTGTAGAAAAAACTAAGTAATGAATACGCACAGAAAGATATAGAGAGAGAGAGAGAGTAATAATTAAGTTAGGCAAAAGTATTTTGAAAAAAAGAAACTATCGTGTAATGCAAACTGACTTTTATGTATTTATTTAAATTATTGTAAATTTTAAGCTTATGCAAATTGTATTTATTAGTATTTATTGGTGATATTTTCTCTAAATCGAAATCTAATCGAATCATAATGTTTTTGTCTAGGAATATGCATGGGTATGGTATACATTATTTATTACAAAACTGATAACTGATATCATAGCTAACGAAAATTATTTGTAATTTATGTATAATTAGGTCATATTAATTATTAATTTATTTATTGAAAGTAATTTCGAAGTGAGCTAAGATATGCAATAGCTGTGATTTATGAATAGATTGAAAGCATATTAAAAAAAAAAAAAATAGGTGCTTAGAAAAAAACTAAATTCCTCACTGAAAGTGCTTATATTTCATTGACTTGGAAAAAAACGCCTTATTCTATTTTTCAAATTGAAAACGCATGGATTTCTATTTGAGTGATATCATACTTCTTTTCTTCATTTTATTCAAAACTCCTTTATTTCTATATCTTCGTTTTTAGTAAGATCACTTTCCTATGCTTTCCTTCTGTTTTAGAGACTAGTCGCATTTAAGTTCATCTATTCCATCAGGCGATCATGCTCTTTACCAGGTTGGAAAGTGGTGCGTTCAAAAAATTAATATTTTGATAGTTTCAAATGACATTTTGTCTTGCTTTCAATATTGCTGTTGAATATTCATATTTTAATAAAGTGTACTAAGTTAAGAACAAGCTATTCATATACTTTTAGGCCCGGGTCTTTCAGTAGATTTTAAGAATCAACCTTATTCTTGTTGAAAAGTAGGCCTGATAATAAATATAGCAGATATTCTTATATGACAGATCTTGATATATTTTGAACATTTTTATCATGCACAGATCGATCTAGCATATATATGTGCAAAAAATACAAATTTATCGATATTTCAACAGTTTATTTTTTTTATTCTACATGAAGAAAGCTTCTTTTAAGAGATCTTTCTACATGAGTGTCCGTAAAACAATCTCGTGCAGTAACGAAATCAGTCATTATGTGTTCATGCCATCGAAATTTAAATCTTTTTTCCATGACTTATAAGTCCTCCCTATATGAACCTAGATTGTTGGGAAATCTGTACAAATGACTGTAGAAGTATTGGATATAAATACTCATTTGCCCCCGAGCCTTTAAAGTAATATTCTATACACGTGTACAGAAAAGTTAATCCATGTTCGAAAAAAATGGATATTAAAGGGAACATTTAGAGGATATTAGATGACAGATTAAGTTGAAGGTTACTAAATGAAAGGTCTAGGAGAAAAACGGCTTAAGCCTTCCCTTTGCAAAAATTAAACTCATTATGTAATGAGTAATGACCGATCGTCTGATCAAATTCCAACTAGAGTTTTGTTTAATCCAACAGAATAACAAGCAAATCAAGAAAAAGTCAACGGACAGAATAAGTCGGACTTTATCCTTCGGTGTTTCATTTCATGCACTGTGATTTAAATGCTATTTTAAAGCGATTTATATTTTTTTTTGCTTTTAAGAGCCTGTTAAAGAAAAAAAAATACCATCTCTCAACGCTCCTATGTTGAGTTTCATTCGAAAGATAAATGGGCGTACTAAAGTTAGACATACACTGCCGGTCACTTGAATATATCCACTGCTTTGTAAAAATTCAAATCGTTTTTTCTTCAGACACAGTGGCAATCCTATTTCAACCCAAAAACATTTTTAAGGCAAAACATTCAGCTTTACCCTTTAGACAAATTAGACCTGTAGTAAATACCATTCCTTTTGAAAAAAAGTTTATGTATTTTTTTAACAAAAAACAATTTTAGCACCTCTGAATACATTTAGAGACTTGAGTATACAAAAAATGCAAAAACGGTGTTGATTTTATAACTTTTTATAACAGAATATATTAAAGTAAAGCTTTAACTAATGACTTATTTAATTTTTAATAATGAACACTTCTACCTTGGTAAAGAATAACGTCATAAAGTCTATTTGGTGTTAAATTATAGAGTTTGGCCAAATCATCAATGGCAAGGTCACTCCATGCTTTTTTAATGGCATCAATTAACTCGTTCGTGGTATTTTATTGTTCTTCTGAACCTTAAATCTTGCGCGGCATTAAATGAGATTGCTACGCAATGCATTACTCTACCCTCACATATGTGGAAACGATTCAATTGGCTTGCTTTTCCTTTCTTGAATCGTAATATTAATGCTTGTAGGCATCCAGGGCCTTGTAAGTTAGATTTTGTGCCATCGGAAAAGATAGCCCGATTCTACTTGTTTTTCTCCATTTTCGACAAAACGATAGACGTGTCTCTTTGCGGTTTTGTGGTAGGGATATTTTTTAGCTACTTACATCTCCCCAAATGATCAGCTAAAACTAGCTGTAACATCTGATTTTACCTTAAGTTTTGAAGCAAAGTCGTGTGAATTCGAACGGCGGCGGCTGGCATTGCTTTTCATGTTTTCCTATACCCGGAGACTGTTTATACCACCGTGGCTTCTTCCAAGTTTTTCTGCACTTTTTCGGTTTAACAGTCCCGACAACCAAATAGCTTGCACTTTCCCTCTTTTGTTTGGACTCAATGCATTTTGTTGTCCCATTTTTTTAGCTGTTACTTTTATTTTAACATATTTTGCTTTAAAAAG
This sequence comes from Meliscaeva auricollis, assembly GCA_948107695.1. Taxonomy (NCBI): domain Eukaryota; kingdom Metazoa; phylum Arthropoda; class Insecta; order Diptera; family Syrphidae; genus Meliscaeva; species Meliscaeva auricollis. The sequence goes on along the minus strand of OX403616.1, from coordinate 73,566,397 downwards.
GTGCAAAACCAACATCTTTCTTGTATTTTTTCTAAATTCAAGTTACTACAAGTATTCTGATGAGCTTAAATAAATGAGTGTTTTTTGTTAAACCCATACATAATACATATACGTTTTTCAATTGAATGCGGCCAGACTTTTGAATTTGAAATCAAGACTCCTATACGTATAAAACTTCATACTCAGATTTTGGTCATCACTCCACTCCCAAAATAAGCTGTCGGCTCTATGTCTAGTCTATTGTTATTATCTTAAGATTTTTACAGCACTCAAAGAAGTTGTAAGTTTCTCCAAATCAAATGTTTTCATCTTCACCATATTCCAGGTTATCTTGAAATTGAATCCGTAGTTTATCAGTTCTTTTTTTTAAGACTGAAGACTCATGACCCTATGTATTCGAAAGTGAAACTAGTTACTCATAACTTAAGAATAAAGTGTACTAGCCTATGGAAGATCGTCTTCATTGCTACCCGATTTAATTAAAATCCATTTTGTTTTACTTACTTATTTTACGTTTCGATTTGAAATCTTTTTTTATCACTCCCTTGAATTTGGTAATTTCTAAAACAAAATATTAATTATTATTATTTATTATTTATTATTAAATCGAACTGTGCTACTGGTTCTTAAGTCTTCCTCAGAAATAAAGCTTATAGATATAGTTAACATCTATTACCAATTTTATAATTCTGAAATTGTGAAGACTACACTATTAAAAATTCTTATTTTTTAAATTACTTATAATTTTATATTTTATTTATTATTTTAATAAAAAGTTTGCTCTCTATTTTATAAATATTTTCAGAATTAACCTAACCTATGCATGTGTATAAACTTTCTTTATATATTTTGTCTTTAGCTGAAAGTTTTTAAATAAATCGTTGATTTCGCTGAGATTTTATTTCCTAGCATTAAATTATTTAAAAATAAAACCAAAGAACATCCATCCTGTTCCTTATAGAAAATCCAATTTATTAACAATTTTACCAAAAACTTACTTATATCTAAAACTACACTAACATTACCTGCCTTACGAAATTAGAAAAAAAAGTATAACAACAAAATATAAGTACTTATTGCATTTTTTTGTAAATCAATAATGTGTACTAAAAATAATAAATGCATTCCACAACATTTGGGATACAAGAAAATAAAATATGTGAAATGAAAAATGTTTTAACATTGCTAAAAATGAATTAAAAAAAAAAGAAATAAAACAAAATCTAATGCATCACACTGGTCTATCTAGTCATTTGATCTAAGTGGTTATAAATTAAATTAATAATAATAAAAAAAATATATCAAATAATTTATTTTCTTAGATTAAAAACAATTCACTTATTTTCAATAAAAAATATATAAAAAAAAACTTAACACGAATCGTAATTAACGAAAATGAAAAAAAAAAAAAACTTACACAAACTATTTATGAAATTCAATAATATTTTATTTTTATTAAATAAAAATGTGATAAATCAATTGCTTATGCAACGGACTATTTTCATTCAAAAATAATATGCTTATTTTAAAATATAAACAAAAATACAAAAAAGAAAACAGCAATTCTTAGTGAAGAATATATAATAATATTAAATTAATAAAAAAAATAATTAAAATGAACTTAAGAGCACCGATGTTGCTTAGTTTTGTTTTTGTCTATAAATCATTTTCTAAATTGTAATCTTTTGAAATCTCAAATTAGTTAAAAAATATACTAAAATCTGTTAAGCTGTAGCGTAAAAAAAATATTTATATATATTTATAATATAAGCATAAGACATAATATTTTTTATACTTGTATATTTTTAAACTCACATACAAAATATTTTTAAAAAAAGTAAGACAAAAAAAACAAACAAATCAATTGCCATTTCAATTTGCTTTAGATGGATTTGAAATTAATTAAGAAGAAATGCAAAAGGAAAACGCATTAAACTTGACAAGTAGGCTTATGACTTAATAGATAAACATTTAATAAAATTGACAAATTAATAATAAAAAAAAACTTTATAAGTGCACAAATTTTTTTTAAAATAAAACTAGGTTCTAATTTTATTGATTTAAATTAAACTAATAAAAATAAAAAATAAAATAAAAATAATATAAAAAAAACACTGCACAATCAAAAGCTACATAAATACAATGAAAATTTAATTAAAATTTAATTAATAATTTTATTATAAAGTTTATGCTTGAATTACGAGTATGTATGTAAAATAAAATACATTTTATTATGTATATATGAGTTGTAGAATGCGTTCTGTTTTTGTCATTACGCTGGTTTAATTATTGTATTATAATAATATTTGAAATTTACTACAAATTTTGTGAAACTAATAAATTAAATAATAATAATTGAATAAAGCAAGATTTTCAACTGCAAATAGAAGTTTTTGTTGTTGTTTTAGATAATTTGGGATTGTTTTATTAAGGTTTGCTTAACAAGTTAGAAAAGTCGATCTTAATCGTTCGTTGAAGAGTTAATTTGAAATTTATTTATTTATCATATCATGATGTTTTGTATTAATTTCTTCAAACATGTATATTTTAAGATCAAACCCCAAAATGGACATTGGCCGAAAAAATGCCAAGCCCCGAAATAGCATTTCACAAACGACTAAACAACAAACATATATGACACATCAATCAAAAGAATTTTTTTAATACAGAATTCAGAGAGACCAATTACTTTTCTTTGTTCATTCAGCGTCTTGTATTATCAGTCAACAGTTAACTTATTACCAAAAAAGCCTTTTAAAGTGATGGTAGAGTTTTAAAATTTAGCAGAAATATTAAAACGAAATAGCCCATAAGAATATTAACATAGACATACGATAAAAAGGTGGTTTTTGAGGGGAATGGGAAATTCTCGGATGATCAATAAAAACGTACTTGAACAAGCTCGGAATGAATGAAATAACGGGTATATGTTTTTGTCAATATCTTTGATTATACATTCTATTGCTCACACCAAAAGTCTCAAAATTTACTTGTCTGCGTGTGAGGGGTTTCGAGTTTTAATGTTGGCCGTTACAATTCATTCCGCAGTTCACCACTTTGTTCTCCTTATTCGACTGTATTACACCTTTATTTTTCAAAATACTCAAATTGTTTTCACCAAATTTAAAGAATAGAAATCGAAATTGGGCTAAATCCTGCGTAACGCTTTCCCGCACACGATTTACCGTGGCACGTTTTCCCGGGTAACGTTTGCCCTTGAAATCCAGTACAATACAACAAAACAGTATTTAGTATTGAATTAAATTATTGGAGGGTCTAGGACGTATAGTTTAGTAGGGAATACTTTTGTCGAAAACCGTTAAAAGATAATTTTTTTTGATTGAAAGGTTTTACGATTAAAAGGTTAGCAGTTAGCACTCCCTAGATCTCGAATATGCAAAAAGGGAAATATTTTTGGAGGGCATACTGTCCCCCTGCAAATCCCCAGCTTGGACTCACTATAGGATTTGGGGTAGGTGCAAAGTTTTCTATATTAGGTTATTCGAAATCATTAGGATCAACAAGTACCGACCTTAAAACAAACAAAAATTGATAGAAATCAAATTGACATACTTAAGAACTCCGCAGTTAAAATTTACCCGGGTAATTGAGCCGAGGTAAAACGTAACGAACCCTTTCCAATCAAACCAAACCACGAATTCGTGGTGACTTAACTGGGTCACTATGGCGTATGTGTAAGATTTTTTCTTACTGACCATTTTAAAAATTATACAGTTTTAGAAGTCATCCCAAGAGTTATGTTTATTTCTGCTGAGATAGTTCCCTTATTTGGATGGAAAATGTAGTTTTATCAAAACTTTACTTTTAACCCAAGCCAAATGTACATTCACTGCCGTGAAAAATTCTAAGTGAAGATTTTCAAATGCAATTATCATCGTTTTCGTGTAAGGAATACTCACTGGAGAATCCAGTGACAGATCGTGGGCGACATAGTTATTCAGGGTCAACTGTCGAACCATTGTAAGCGCCTACATGATGTCAATGGACTTTCCCGTGAGTATTAATTAGACCAAAATGAAGATTGGGCTTATAGACCCAAGGCCGCAGCAGATGAGTATGATGACATAATTATGATACCAACAACAATTGGTGCCACAGAGATAGATCTTCCTTGTTTCCAAGTGTCCGAAATATAAAATATGTACTTACACAAAGTTTACAGGAAGATAGAAATATTTAAATTGACTTAAAACAGACTATTATTTGGTAAAACACAAGAAATCTTAGTGAAAATAATATTTTTTGGTATCATAATAATTAAAAGAACTGCATAGAACTCGACATATCTTATACATTCAACTAAAGGAGCTTTCCAAAAATATCAGTCAGCTAATGACTAGTTGTCTTTTATGTTCGTACATTTTTCCTGGGCTATAAAATCGAAAAAAAACGTTATAAAATAAAATGCACGACTGGGTCGCACGTACCTGCTCTTATAGATAAAGTTACTTTATATGCTAAGCCTTTTTAATTAAAATTTGTAAATGCAGTTTTAGAAAAAAAATGAAAAAGCATAAAATTCGATTTTCAAATGACTAAAACAGCTTCTTTAATGAATTTTTTACTCAAAAGGAAGTCTGCAATCTGATTTTTTCTACAATGATACATTTTTAGAAAAAAAATTGGAAAATCGTTAGAGCCGTTTAAAAAAAAAAACAATTTTTTCTATATAAAATTTTGCCAGGAAGTTTATAACAAAAAATTGGTACGCCATTTTTGAGATATTATTTATCAACATCTAAATACTAAATTTTGAAAACAAATATTGAGTAGTTTTCAAAAAAATAAATTTTCAAAAAAAAAATTTCAATTTTTTTTTAAAAATCAAAAAAAACAATTTTTTTAATAAATATTATTACGGCAACTTAAAAGCATTCATGTAAAAAAAATGGTTGAAATTGATTGAGTCATGAAGGAGAAAATCAGAATTAAAAAAAAAAAACGTTCTGCGGCAGGTACGGTTCATAACGTTTTTTTTTTTTTTTAAATGGGTTTCATTTAAAGATAGACCTTATCTAAAAAACTGACCGTGATTTTTTTAATCAAAATCGTAGGCACCGTTTTTAAGAAAAATGAGTTTTTCTAAAACCGGTATATGACAGGTACCGTTATTTGGGGTCCGAAAAAAAAATTCAAAAAAACGTCACATACCAACTTTGAAGTAAATCGACCCATTCGTTTAGGCTGTGGTCTATGATACATACAGACAGACAGACAGACAGACAGACAGACAGACAGGCAGACAGAATTGTCGGACCCACTTTTTTCTCATTCTCGATCATCGTAATGTCATGTTTGATTGTTATCTCACCTTTTTTTTTGTACGAATGCATAACTTGATATTATGGTACCCATATCGCAAGTAAAAAGCACAATAATCCAGTAAGTTAGAATTTTGCACTACAAATGTTGATGTAGTTCCAATTTTGTATAGGTATGTTGTTTGAGTGTGGAACTAGAAAAACAACATAAATGATACTACAAATGCTAACAACAAATATTTTATTTAAGGTTAGTACATGTTAAAGGACCTAATCTTCCATAAAAAAAAAACAAAAAAAAAAAAACAATTTTGATTAGGTTTCGGGCTTTACAGGTTGTGCGGCCTCACATTTTTGTGCTGTTCAGAGCATCTAAGGAAGTGTGAACTGACAAGTAGTGTCCAGTCCATCGCATCCTAAAATATATCTAGACTTTTAGTTATATGAAACTACAATGTGTGACAAAAAGGCTTATCAATGGTTGTAATGTTTTTTATCCGGTTTTTCTCAACTGATTTTCAACCGATTTAAAAAAAAAAACAAACCTGGTTTGGTTTGGAAATTAACATTACCTACTTTAGAACATACATATTTTTCAAACAGCTTGTTTATTTTAACATTATGCTTTAAATTAATGTCAAAGTTGGGAAAATGTAGAAAAAATGGATTTTTTTAAAATTGTCTCACATTGTTGAAAAGGTCTAAATGTCTACTTTTTAAAACAGTACAAAATCTAAAAAGCTTAAAAATTTGACGAAGTAAGATTTTTTGCAATGAATGAAATTCAAAAAAATTCGTTTTCAGACAAATTTTTGGGGTGTTACGGAATTTTTACAAACCGTTTTCTAATCAGTGCAACAAGCTCTACAAAACTTGATAGGTCTCCACCCGCGTATATTTTGAGTTACACACATAGTTAATCTAGTAAATTTCTGTTATTTTGCTTGAAAATCAATTCAATTTCCGGTTGGGAAATTCACTAGTCAATAGTTACCATTTTAAAATAAAATCCATTAAGCTTTAAGCTCTTAATACCCACCACAATCAACCCCTTTGCTTTTGTTTTTATTTCCTTTCTTTATTTTTATTAAATCTTCTATACAACAACTGTAATCTTCTCTCACATTATCAACACACAAAACAGCTGAAAATGGTGAGTTTGCGATTTAGCATCCTCCACAAAAAGTCCAAATCCACCATTCTAAAAGAAATGTCAACTTTTCGTTTGCATGTAGGTACTCGCACTCGCACATATAAAAACACAAGGGTCAGCTTGAAAGTTCTTAGTTTCCTAACAATTTTCACACAATTTTCACAAAACCAAAAGTTGCGGTCGAAAAGAACGGGTTTTTTTTTGCTATTTTGTATACCAATTTTGTTTTTTCTTTCATCTAATTTCCTGTACTCTAGGAGTTAGTTTTCCGTAATAAATCTCAAGCATTTTCCATACTCTGTGATAAAGTTTAAGTGAATACAATAATAATAAAATAAAGTTGCAAATCCTTTTGCGAGAAGATAGAGTGAAAAAATTAAATCATGTTTGTCCCTTGAGGCTGATGGTCCTTATAAAACAAAGAGGTTTTCTTTGCATTAATCATTGTGTGCTAAAAAACCAATCCCGGAAATAAGAGTTCTTTTTCTTGTTTGGCTTTCAACATTTTTAATGTGTTCGAGTTCATAGTTATTTCAAGTGCAACATGACGGTGGACATAACATCGAGGAGCTTGATTGGGGGTGGTATAGCTGCCGCTACAAATGGCCGCAGTGTTGGCGGTGTCGCGGGTGGCACCACCAGCAGTGGGGGTGTCCCCAACCCCACGGGGGGTTGCAACACAGCATTGCTGCAAAAGCAAATGTCATTCAAGAGCAGTGTAGGTGCAGCAGGGCAGATATCAAAGGCCGACGAAATTGAAGTAATCGAGAGTGGCAACGCCGAAGGAGCTCACGCGCGATATCGCAAGGTGAGTAACCTCTAAAGCACCCTTTACAAAACATCCGCTGTATCGCAACAAAAACAACAGAAAAAAAAATCGAAACCAAATCGAGCAGAATTTATAAATAGCCGCCGCGACGACATGTAAACATCAAAACTATCTTCTAATACCACCGTCCATTCCGTCGACGTCCGTCGCGTCGGTTGCTGGACAAAAAGAAACAAAAGAAAATACAAACAGCAAGTATACGCCAGATGGTCCCGATTAAAGTCAAACAAATCGAATGAGAAATGACTTCACAGTCTGGCTATAAATTAGAAATGCGGGGTTGTCTATTGACTTTAGTCAAATTTATTGAAATGCGGCATCTTGGCCCGACATATACTATAAGATGCCTTTAATACAGCGAACGTTCAGTCGATCCAATTAGCAGCTAACAAGGAATTCAATTCTCGCGCGCATTAAACTCCCGCATAAACGTGTCTTATATATACAACAGCCTCCATGCCCGACCCCTGGCGACAACGCTTGTCGCCACAAATTGTTATGTAACATTCACCCTAAAGTATCGATCGCTGATTTCGTTCCATAACCCATAAGCTAAGCGTGTATCAACGAACGTCTACTCTGTTTAGACTCCATGGGTTGTTTTTATTTTCACCTCAGCCGTCCTCGTCGCCACCCGCCAGCCGCGCCGCGTTTCGTCATTGTTGGGTTTATGGTGCGCCGGCATGTCTCTAGGATTTTCTTTCTCTTTTCGTTGGCTGTACCTCTTGAAGTTAAGTTTAGTGGCGGGGGCTCATTTAGGATGTTTTGAAGCCACTTCTGGCCGTCCTCGTGAGTATGGGTGGCATTGAAATCAAGATGCCAAGCGACAGCAAATGTAAGATGGGAAAGAGGCTGCTCGCTGTTGTGCAAGTATAAGCAGGTGAATTTCATAATTCTCAGGTGGGTAGTTCTTCAAATTTTGCTTTTTTCTTAAGAGCTATACTTTGCCCCTGGTCTGAAACGACCAGTTTTCAAGATGTTTTGTTCCTTTTAATCTCTTATTAAAAGTATTTTTGAAGCGATGATTTCCATAAATGCAAATAATAATTTAAAATAACTTCTTTACCTGAATTTCATAAAATTATTACATACCAAACCCACTGACATGCCTTCGGATTTTATTTTTATTAGGAGGGTTAAGGTATCAACTCGATGCATTGCACATCTCTGACATCTTATAAAAAGATTGTCTTTCTATTAAATTTTCTCAATGAAATCTTTTGCAGTATTGTTACAATCACTTATAACATAACATTCACCAAGTTTAATCAAAATCATAAGAGACGTTTTCGAGAAGGTAGGTAGGAGGTATTCGTTCTATTCGAGATATTCAAAAACCAAAAAAAAAAACAAAACTCGGCAATTACAAAAAAGTAATCTGTACCAAATTTCATGCAAATCCGTCAACCCGTTTAGGCTGTTGCTCTCTGTCCAGATGGACGCACAGATGAACAGCCGAACAGTTTAAAAGTTTAAGTTTAAGTTAATACAAAGTTTACAAAGAATAAAAAAAGTTTAAAAAAATTAAGTACATGAAGAAATTAAAAAAAATAAAATGCACGTACCTGGTCTTTGGGTCAAAGTTGCTGAAAACGTTAAAGTCTCTTATAGAAAGTTTACAAAAATAATTAATGATGTTAGAAATGTAAAAACATGTATATGTATAGTCTTGGTTAAGAAAAGTAGACACAAGTCAAAAAAGAATTAAACAAATTTTTATTTAATTTTTTTAATGAATGTGTTAATTTAATTTTTAATTTTTGTTTTGAACAAGTTTAAAACAAAATCGCTTAGACAGTCTACAAGATATTAAAAAAAAGCTAAAAAAAAAACATTTTTGCAAAAAAACGGCAACGCTGTTTCTCCGTTATTCGAGTTTTATAAGAAAAACTAAAAACACAGCTTTGTTGCAATCACCTAAGATAATACATGAACAGTTTGTAAAAAAAATCGTCACCGTTATAGGGTAGGTATTCGTTTTAGAAATGATATTCAAAAACAAAAAAAAAAACAACTTTTGAAATTACTTTAAAATCTTTACCAAATTTGTAGGAACTCCATCAATGCCTTTGGGCATTGGAAATGTGTACAGATGACGTCCATTTCTCCAGCCTGGCAATTTCGAAAAATTAAAAAATAAAATGCACGACTGGGTCGCACGTACTTGCTCTTATACATTAAGTTACTATTTATGCATAAGTTTTTTTTAATAAAAATTTGTAAATGCAGTTTTGGAAAAAAAATCGATTTTCAAATGACTAAAACAGCTTTTTAAATGAATTTAACCTGAAAACGAGGTATGCAATTTGATTTCCCCTTTGATGATGCATTTTTAGAAAAAAAAATTGAAAATCGTTAGAGCCGTTTTTTTTAAAAAACTATTTTATCCATATAAATTTTTATAAGAAAATTGGTACGCCATTTTTAAGATATTATTAATCAACATCTAAGACCTAAATTAAAACCTAAATTACATTTTTTTTTTTTAAATCCAAAAAAATTATTTTCGAAATTTTTTTACTAAAAAATATTACGGCAACTTAAAAGCTTTCATGTAAAAAAAAATGATTGAAATTGATTGAAAAAAACGGTTCTATGGCAGGTACCGTTAATAACGGTTTTTGAAAAAAATGGTTTTCATTTAAAGATAGACCTTATCCAAAAAAATGACCATTATTTTTTTAATAAAAATCGTAGGCACCGTTTTTGAGAAAAATGAGATTTTCTAAAACCGGTATATGACAGGTACCGTTATTTGGGATCCAAAAAAAAATTCAAAAAAAACGTCTGGGGATATTTTCCAAAAAACGCCACATACCATGTTTGAAGTAAATCGACCCATCCGTTTAGGCTGTGGTCTCTGATACATACAGACAGACAGACAGACAGACAGAATTGTCGGACCCACTTTTTTATCATTCTCTATCATCGTAATGTCATGTTTGATTGGTATCTCAACTTTTTTTTTTGTACGAATTCATAACTTGATATTATGGTACCCATATCGCAAGTAAAAATATTTTTATACAGTTTTGTACAATTAAAGCCGGGTTTTGTTGTATTGAAAGTGCCGGGTTGGGGACATACATATTTCACGATTTGGCATATCCGAAATCGAACAAATTAAAATGCAGATCTGATTCACGAGTTTTGTACAATTTTGCACAAGAAAAAAAAAAAAAAAAAATTGAACAAAGTTAATTGTTTAAACAATTAAGGCCGAACATGTGTCCAGCCCGAGCACCTAGCCCGTCAATATCGCAGAAATAAAAAAAAGTGCAATGATTTTCTACAAGTTTTGTACAATTTTATGCAGCTAAAGTCGATTTTGTACAAGCTTACATTCAAAAGTATAGCTAAGAGAAGATTTGGCCAAATCGATTTGAAAAATAATGCAGAAGAGAGGGGGAATGTGGGAGGGGAAAAAGCAATTTTTGTTTTTTTTTTATGTCTTAGACTTGGAAGAACAATGATACCAAAATGGCGAAAGTTGGCGGAATTTTTTTTTTCTTACCTGTTTGGAAAAAATTTTGCAAAAATTGTGTTGTAGCAAGTTTTGGGGTACACAGGGCTGCTATATAACTTTTTGATTAGTTTTTCCTTTTCGGTTCGTCTAAAAAAAACACTTAACTCTCACCTTTAACATGACGTGGTTAAAATTTGTGTCACATATGACGAAGTGCACATTTATCTATGACATAACGGTCATATTTTCATTTTATACGTCGTTTCTTATTTTGGACTCTTGATCAGCTTTTTGGTATAAATACCCCTATGTACGACGGACGCCATGACGAAAACCACTTTTTTCGACGTCTCTATCATCGAAATGTTGGTTTTGATTAAAACCTCGATTTTTTTTTTTAAACGAAACCAATACTTGCCCCTTGGAGGAAGTAAAAATTGCACCATATTATAGCCTGATATTTCAGCTAAATTAAACCACCTAAATGTTTAAGATTCGACAGTAAACAAAAAAGTTTAAATGTTTTTAAGCGAACCACCTCGTACCTGTTTTGAGATTACGGTACCTTTCGTCGAACAAAGCAGACATTTTGCATAGATTTTGATGAAACTCAATTTAATATATTATGAATTTTTTGTAGCTTGCACCGTCATGTGTGATATATCAACTTAAAGGTAATTTGATTATGGCGGTCAATAAAGTTCAATCATATTTTATTATAGCTTGGGTAAAAAGTAATGACGCGATGCTCCGTGTAAAAAAAAAACTCTTTTTATCGTTATCTCCGCTCACAGACTACAAACAATTCTGAAATTTTGTACAAATATGTATTTACCTATAATCTAATGGCTGTGTAAACGTCAAATTTCAAAACCGAAACAAATTAAAAAAGTTAGCAATAAAAACAGATTGAAACGCTCAAAAAACTTTAACCGAAAAATCTTGTATCTACCGTAGCTCAAAAAAAATGTTTGATTTTCGAAAAAAAATTATCTTGAAAACGAGGTTTTAAGAATTTTATAGTAAATAAAAAATATTCATAATTTTGATTTATCTTTCTACCAAAATTAATTTCAAAATTCCAACCCTCATACTTTTCGATATGTACAAACATTTTTTTTTTTAACATTACCCCACTTCACACTAACTTCCTGATGGAATTTCAAAAAATCACGTTTTATCGGAATCTAACATTATACCACTTCTCTTTTGGTGTACATATTTAGTTATTTTCTATGACTGACAGTGTAGAAAATAAGTCAGTCAGATTGATTAATAACATGACTTCTGTATTTTAATTAATAATTATATAATGGGCTGAAAATGTCTATGTGTCATTACTGGTTGAATATTTTTATAAACACCGGTAAAGAAGTTTAACTTCAATAATACAAAACGAAATGCTAAATGTGCAGTACTTAATTACTAACACAGATATATGGGTTGAATGTTATGTTATGTGCATTGTGGACTAAAATAACATCTTAAATTGTTTTCAGCAACTTGATGCAACTCGGTTTCGTCTCGAAATATACATTTTTCGTAAATAAAATTTGAAAATGGTTAGAGCCGTTTAAAAAAATCATTTCTCGAACCGTTTTTTAATAAAAAAAAGGTGTGTGTACTCATGTACGCGTGCCAGAAGTTATACTTCCTATCATTATTTATTTTACACAATTGAATTAAAAAAATTATTTGATTTTATTTTTACTGAGATTTTAATATTGAGACCTCAACTTAAAAAATCGGTTAAGTTTAACTAATGTTAAAAGCTATTTTGTTTAAGTGAAAGGGATATTATAAATTTTTTCGAATTTATACTATTTTTGATATAACTTAATGATATTGCGAAGCTTGTGAGTGTCTTATTGAAACAAATTGTATATCAAAATAATTGCTGACATTTTATAAGAAAATTAAAATTATTTAAGTAGACATAGTCAGATGTTATGAATGGTACAATTGGTCAAAGGAGCATAAAAAGTTCATTTTGTTCTATGTTTTTTTCTGTAATACATATGTATATCATTTGCAGTCTTTGTTTTTAATTTAATCAATAAACTTTGTTTAAGAGAACAGACACATCTTGAAATTGATCTAAAAACATTATCAAAATTATCAAATTTTTCATTAAATTTTGTAATTTTATAGCATTCATTAAAAGCATATATTCACTTAACGTCTTCTGTGGCAATTTTTAATAAAATAAATGTCCAATGTTTTTATGCAGATTTATAGACCAACATTTTATCTATTAGAATCTGTTAAATTTAATAAAATCCTACTACTAAAATTCAAGTAACAGATTTTAATATCCAATGAAATCATTTTTTTTTTAATTTTCTCTCTAAAATCTGTAAATGTGCACTTTTATGTTTAAAAAAATTTATTGCCTATCAAGAATACTTAAACCAAGAATATTGTGGTACACCGTTTCTTGAAGCTCAAAAAAATTTCATACCATATTGCAAAAAGAATAAGAAAACAAAAATTTATTTTGTTCTTAATCACCTTTTACTTATTATTTGTATATCTGATTGTATATAAAAAATGACACCATGTTGTAGCCGAATATTTCAGCTAAATTTAAACACCCCAGTCTTTAAAATCCGACAAGAAACAACATGATTACAAATTTTATAAGCGAACCATCTCGAATTCATTTGTGAGCCAACGGTACCGTTCTCCACTCGTGGCTGGTCGAGTCCGACGACCAAAGCAAACAATTTTGTTGAATTTCGGTAAAACTCTTTGAAAGTAGCTTTTATAGCATGTACAGTTATGTGTGATATATCAAATTAAAGGTAATCGTGATGCTCAATAAAGTTGAATAATGGTTTTATGAGGCTTATGCAAATATTAATTAAGCACCGCATAAACAAAACTCTTTTCACCGTTATGTTAGCTCACAGACCACAGAAAATTGTCAAAGTTTGTACAAAAATGCATTTATCTGACTTCTGTAATTTAATAAATTTATTGTGTTTCACACAAAATGAAAAATTAAGAAAAAAAAAACAAACCCAGTATAAAATGTAAGTGTGTGCTTACTCTTTGCTTACTTATAGTGTCTGTGTGAAAAAAAACCAGTTATAATGGGCTGAACAAATCTATGTGTTATTACTGGTTTAATATTTTTATAATCGCCGGGAAAGAAGTATAACTTAAAAAAATCTCTAACCCGTTTTCGAACAATATTTTTTTTCAAAAAAGAAAATGAAACTGTTTAAAGAATCAAAAAAAAAAAAATTAAGTTTTGTTATGCAATAATATAAAAATTACTAAAAACAATTACATCACCGTGAATTGTTTACCTCAGTTTTTTCGAAATTAGATAATTATTGTGGGTTTCATGCTTCAACAAACAGACAAACACATTTTCAATCAACTATAATAAATATAAAACATAATATATAACCGTTTTAATATAGGATACAAGCTTTTTATGATCTTAATAGTAAAAAGGTGAACCCTTTACGTGGTGAAATTCTCCTCTTTTTGCCGGAAATTCAATGAGGGTGCAAACTTAAAAATAAAATAATGAAAAAGAAAGGTTGACTCTCGGTGTAGTTGACTGACAAATGTGTGAATGTGTTTTTTCCTCGCAATAAAACAGCACCACCATCAACTGCCATATGATTGTAGTGGTTGGGTTATAAAGATGTTAAAGGATATTTCAACAAATTGTATGTTTAAGGACGTGGACCTATAAAAGCTCAACGTTTAGGTACAACGACAACGAAAAACCTAAACAGGTACGCTAAATTATATACGAGTATACTCATATACGCAAGTAAGTTCAGTTTGCATAGGTAAATATACTTCAAAGAGTATAGCAGGTATTTTTTTTTTCGTTTATTATTCGAGTGAAGAGCCTGAAAAGGAAGTTGGCCTTGAGCCTTTTCCAAAGTTCAGAGATGTTGTTTTTCTTTTCATTTTGTTCTTCTATTTGTTGAGAGGATTAGGCTTTTATAGATGAAAAGAAAAAAACGAAAAAAAATACCTAAAACCATACAAATAAACGTGCTTGAATTGCGAATTTATCTACGACATGGATATAAGTATGGACAAAGTGTTTGCTGCTTTACTTTATATCTTTCTTAACTTTTTATCTCAATCATCATCCCTGAAGAATATTGTTTCCCTTTATGTTTGGTATATCGTGTATACTTAACCTTTATACTTACGCGTTTTACGTTTTTATAAAAAGGCTATTCAATCATCATCCTTTGTTGAGTGAGATTTTCGCATAAATATTTGATTTTTTTTTTATGGTGACATTCAAGTGTCTTAAATTAATGCTATCGCAGTTAAATAAACATAAAAAAAAACTCCCAAAATGAATGGAAATATTATGCTAATAGAGGAATTTAGTTGTTTTTGTTTTTTCCTTAATATGATAAAGAAAAATGACTACATAGTTTATATTTTTATTTGATTTTGTGGAATATTAAGCATCTTGCCACAGTACAGATGGAGAATTTCTTATTCGGGAGAAAGGGGCGTTACGTTTTTTTTTTTTTTTTTAAAGATAGGAGATGCCTTGAGAATAGTTTGTCTAAGATTGTTTTTGCTCTAAAGTAAGTTGTTTTCTTTCTTTTAATATCCTGAAAAATGTATAGTTTAGAGAAAATGTTTTCTTGCATTCTACCAATAAAAAATACTAATAATAAGTAAACGTTAAATATTAAAAAATCTTTTTTTTTTGTAATTTTTTTGATTTTAATTTCTTCAAAACTTTAAACAAAACTTAACAGTATGTCCTAATCACGAAATGCTGTTTGTCAGGACTATAGAGGGGCCGGAGGAGCCACCTTATTTTAAAAGAGGTTAGTTGCATTTCCAGTTTTTAACCAAAAACACACTTATTAAACATAACATTATCTATGGGGGGAGCTTAATGGGCTCAAGCCCTCCCCCCAAGCCTCCGAAATCATGTTTTTATTTAGGTGATCTCATTATAATATTCATGATTAACTCGAACTTTTTCGTAAATCTTAGAAATTTACGAGTAGAGGGAGCTCAGATACTCAGAGTTTTAGTCAGAGTCGCTTAAACCGTTTACGAGATAAAAAAAAACATTTTTGCAAAAAAACGAGAACGCCAAACTCCGTAAGTGGTCTAAGTTCAAAATAATAGTTGGTCAAAGTTCACCTATGCTTCGTGTGGTGGGGGTACAACAACATTTTTGCAGATATCTTAATAACTTGTGGAAATTTTTTTGAGCTTTTAATCATCTATAAAATAAAATCTCAAGCATAATTGCAGTCTCGATATTTTGATTGATTGATTTTGAATGATTTACTCTCTCAGTACAGTCTGTCTTGTCACGTTTGCCAGGACTTGGACTCAAAAATAGTTGAAATTCATTGTTTTGGCTAGTGTGTCATGAAATTTCATTCTACGCCATGATCTGGCCAAAAAAATCACTGCGTAAAAATCGATTAAAAATGCAAAAAAAAAAACTAATCAAAATACTAAATAGCGCAGATTTTTACTTTTGTAATAATATAATTTTTGTCCATTTTGTTCAAATTAGTATCCAAATTCGATGTCTTGTGACAAATTTGTGACTGGTGAAGTTTGTTTGTCAGGAAACGTCAAAATTTATTTCTCTATTTATTTCTTTTGAGAAGGCAAGAAATAAATACAGAAATATATGTCTGGAAATACAAAAAAATCAGACATAAGGGGACACCACAAGAAATATTGGCTAAATGACACATTTCTTGCAATCATTTATTTCAAGTGGAGGCCCAGGGAAAGCGGCCTGATTTCCAATTTAGGAAACAAAGCAGTTTTTTTTCGAGGTATTCTATGGTTTAAAGGGGGTTAAAAAACTTGATAGTTCCAATTCATCGGAGAAAGATAAGTTCGTTTATATTAACATTTTTAATAATGAATGAATGAATGTCCACTTTGATGATGATATTGTAATATTTAATAATGCTCCTATTATTCATTCGTACATTTTACAGTGCAATTCATAAATTGTACGAATGATATTGTGCTTATCACAGTTAAATTTGCTTTCCGAAATTTCATAAAATATAAATGCTATGTTCTATAAAATAATAAGAAAAGAATTGTATTTTAAAAGTATAATAGCAACACAATTTTATAGTAGGTATGATCATATTTATGTACATAACTAAATTATTAAAACACAAATAAGGCATATGTAGTTATTATCTTTATAACTTATAAGAAGTATTTAACTTTCAAAATTTTTCGAAAAAATGCCTACTTACATTTGGTATCATGGAAAAAAGCATCAGTTTTGCTATTTGCCTTAGACATTTGGTAGAACTGTTTATTTACGAACTGCCATGTTCTCTGACACCGAAAGAATATTCCACATGTCAAATTGAAGTAAAAAGTCAAAAACTAAATCATTATTTATAAAAAATCTGTTGATTTGTTAATTTATTAAATCATGCACAACAAGTTTTTGTTATAAATATTCAGAATAATAAAGTACTCACCTTGTCTTTTTCTCAATGATCACTATCAGATTCTCTCGATAAATTTGAAGTTAAATTGTTTGTTATAGCTTTTATTTTTAATTGTATCTACGGTAGAATAAGAATAAATAAATTAATGGCTTTATTACTTCTTTTGCTACCACCAGACACATTTATTTTGCAAACGCACTACAATATACCTCGTTTTAACTGATAATAATGGATATTTCTGTTGTATTATTTTTTATTTGAACTAATGCTTAGTACATTGTACGAAAAATTCGTATGGTCAACTTACGAATAATTTTGTTCTTCTAATATAAAGTACGAATCCATTAGTAAATACTACTGTACTGCTTTTCTAGGTTCAAATAAAACTTATGTTCACTTTTTACTATACACTTTTATTTACTTGCAAATTAACAAACACTTTTATCTATTACAAACTGTTTCACTATTACTCTTTACAATTTACAAGAATTAACACTTCCAAATTACACTTTCACAATCACTTATCTTTATCACTGTCAAAATAAAACTGTGTCGATCTCCTTCTCCGACCTCGTATTTACACTCCTCTCATTTCTTCTCGAAGGATCCAGAGATCTCCAGTTTCGTTAAGTAAAAGAGACAAATACACACAGACAGATAGAGACAGATATAGACAGATTTTGTTCCGTTCCATTTCGTTCCGGTCCAAGTTCGAAAGTTTGACGTTCGGATAAAAGCGTTCAGAGCTTTAGTTATTAATCATAACCAAAGACCTACATGCGTCTTTTCGCCTGGGTGTGTTCGCTCCTACATTCGTAACACTACGAATGGAATAGATACGAAGTTATTCGTACGAGAAATTTACGAATGTTATTATTTATATGTAGACAATAATTCGTACAATACACTAATGCCAATATTGTGAAATGTTGGTTGACGAATATAATTAGTAGGTACATTAAACAAATATATTCGTGGATACTAAAACAGGTATTCGTACAACTTTGCGAATGAATTCGATAAGATATCACGGTACAAATAATTCAAAAGGTTACAAAAGTGGCGGGGCGTCATATTGTTCAAGTCGTGCATAAACGACTAGCTTACAGATAGCATTATTTTAATTTCTATCTCATAGACCACTCACCAAACAATCACTATGTTCTTTAATTCTTTTATTCCTTAACTATATATGTACCTACATAATTTTCCATCTTCCAACTCATAGAGTACCTATTTATCTACATAGAGCCGCGACTTCCAAAAATTGAATTATAGGCGAGTAGAGGACAACTCTTTAATTTTATTAAATTTTACCCTTTTTTTATTTCTTTCTGTGAATTCGTGTGAAAATTTTTCCTGCTCAGTTTTTGATAAGAAAAAAAGTGAGAAATTTTACTGAGGAGTCCTGTTGAGGTCGCTAAGATTATTGAGCACTCAGAGATCTCAAAAATGTGAACTGGCTTAATGAATTATTTAATTTATGTACATACAAAGGTACTTAACATATCGATAAGATATAAATAATTTTTCGGCAAATGTGAGTTATACATTTTATTCTTTTTCAATAAAATTGATTTGCTCTCCTTGTAAGCCTAAATAAATACTCAAAACGTTTTTGCATATGAAAACTTCAAATGACCTAAAAATTGTATTTTTAAAAGATTTAGGTCGCTGTTGAATAAATTTAATCATGAAACTGGCTTAAGTACCTACCTTGCGTGAATTATTTCTATTACAATATTTTAGCAAGGAAGTTGAAACAATAATACATAATTAGATTGCCGTGATTATTCTTTATTCTATTTCTAATCACACGCAGGGTTGAGTAAGACTTGGGCATGTAACTATTTTATAGAAAAACAAAAACAGAAAATGCAGCACCGCAATTAGGGAGGTAAAATTTTGTATTGTTCTACAATCCTGGCTATACGAGCAATATACATAACATATGTACAATGTACATGTAGGTTAGGTACTGTTATGTTCATTATGCCGCCTTTTTAAGTGTATTCATGCAAAGGCAAAGTTATTTATTATTTTAAACTGAGTTTATATAAACTTATTGAACGTGCACCGCGCCATCGTTAATAAATAAATCGATTGATAGTATAGCGAGGAAGGGGTTTTATTTATAGAAAATACAATAGGAGCATTATGTACATGTATTTTAATATGATAATTATTTTAATTAAGCTATGAACATTTTTTAAAAATTAAGAACTCAGAAATTCCATAAGGTTTCCTAGACCGTAGATTATAAAGGTGTGTTCCACAGAACCCTAAGGTTTCGCAGAGTTGCAAGAAGAAAATATAAGAGACAAAATACTTATATATTTTGATTCTTTTGTATGAACGATTTTGTTTGACAAGCTTATGTTTTCAAATACATGTAAAAAAAATAAAAAATCTGTAAATGGGACGAAAAGGCAGAATATTTTTTTTCAAAAATCTAAAAAGAGTGCGAAAATCTAACTTTTCTTACATTATCAGTTTGGCAAATAAAATATTTCTTGCAAAAAGTCATTTTTTTTTCATATCGAGTGATCAAAAACCTTTGTACATTATTTTACTTAAAAGATGATAATATTTTTGTAAAATAGCTATAATTCCAAAAAGTGTGGGTTATAAAAAGGGACAACTTTAATAATAGATTTTGTTAAATAGTTTTTTGACTATAGTTATTCAAAATATAATAATGTTATTTGAATAGGTTAAGAACCAGTTTATCTTAGAAACGACTTAAACAACATTTATAAATCTGCTTACAATTGCTCATTTATACAGTTCTCAAACGCTATTTTTCGTTAACTATTTGATTTCGAACTTAATTTCAAAAACGTTAATTTCTCCTTGAATTTTCTAAAACATGTTGCGCTTTCAAACTTTTTACAAACTTGTGCACTTGTTTACTTGGTTGTCAATTTGTTTATCCAATTGAAGAGTTGAATAAGAAGTTGGTTGAACTACTTGCGCACGTAGTGGAAGACAGTTATTATCCTTTACACCACGTGTAAAGTAGTTTTGGACATTACAAAAAAAAGTGAAAAAAATCAGTTAGACTCACGGCCAGAAATTATCTCATTGAAATTTTAAATATATACAAAAAACAAATAATTACACATTAAATTCCAATTGTAAATTTCCCTTTTTTACTTGCTCTATAGGGCATGTATTGGTTTCATGTCAAAAAAAAATTTGAGGTTTTAATCAAAACCAACATTACGATGATGGAGAAGTCCGAAAAGTGGTTTTCGGCATGCCGTCCGTCGGTCTGTGCGTGGACGGATTTTCTTCAAATTTGGTGCAGATGATTTTTACGTAATTTCGAAAGTTGTTTTTTTTTGTTTTTGAATATCTCATCTAGAACTAGTACCTCCCATACAACATTTTTGAGTTAACGTATATCGAAAATGGCTCTAACGATTTTGATTAAACTTTTTGATATGATTTCTTCAATAACGATAAGTTTTTAGAATTTTTTTCAAAAAAATCTATCGACCCTTTTTTTTAAAAAAATATTTTCTTATTAAAAAAATTTCAAACGATTTAAAAAAAAAATTTGGTATGCCATTTAAAAAAAAACACAAATCATTGACCCAATATGGAAAAAAAAAATTAGTTTCAAAAAAAAAAACCAAAAAGTGTTCCCGTTTTAAAAAAAATATTTATCTTTGCTTATTTGTGCATATCTCTCAATACTCGTACCTACACACATCAGATGACCAAAAGCTAAAATTTTCAAGCTAAATTAATACATAAAATAGATTTGCACTACATGAGCAAGTTCGTGCGATCCAGTCGTGCATTTTATTTTATAAAATGTGTTCCATTTAAATACGCAAACACAAACTCATATTTTCCTACACACTCGTCCTTTTTCCTTAATCTTATGGCCTTAATGTTAACATTGACATTTGTATGTTATGATTTATAATGTTTACATATTCTGCCTGTCTGTTAAATTTTACTTTGTTATTTTTTAAATGGGCTCAACAGACATGAAATAAAAAAAAAAAATTTTAATCGGAATATTTAGAAACAAGCATTAAACTGAGATTCACTTTTTGTTCAATAAAAATTATATTTAGCTTGTAGGCAGTTTGTGCCACATTTTTATTGATATTGTTGAGTCAAGACAAAATTTGCTTTTGTATGGTTTACTTCACACGAAACATGATTATTTGAACAACTTTTAATGGTCTTTTTTTTATTGATTGAAATTGGGAAAGAAAAACAATAAAATGACACGAAACTTCAGTTTGAGTCAATGGTGTGAAAAAAAAAATATATTAATGTTGAAATAAAGGTTTTATTGTGTTCTTTTTTTTGGAATGATTCATTGATTGATTAAGGACATTAATCGATTAGAACGATTAATAATGTAGTATACTGTTGTTAAATTGACCTTCCGTGTTATTTCTTTTGAATAGTAAATAGCAAATGGGTAAAAGTCAATCTTTTTATTTCGTTTTTGGACCTCTGAAAACACTTTTGTATGACTTGTGATTGTTGTGTTGAAATATTTTCAGAAAATTATGGATGAAGACAGGGTGTAAAAATTTTGACTTTTTTTACATGTTTTTATTTTTCGAATTCAAGAATGCTTTAGACAAGATAGTTAAAATTTGTAGTGCATTATTAAAATAATTGCGGAGGCTGAAATAATTGATTTGATAACTAAATGCATTTTGTCTTAAACCGAATATGGTTTATGAATTTTGAGTGGATACTTACTAAACTTGTAATATCAATATTTTTGAAGCGATTCAAAAATTAGGTACTTATTTCTTAAATGTACAATTGTAAATTGTATCTGTTTTGTTTTTTGAAACGGGTATTAAGTCTGTCCATTTGGATATAAAAAAATGGGCTTTTTGTATTCGTTTAATTGATTTAATCTCCAGCTGGAAATTATATCGATTTTAAACCTTTTGTTTGAATAACATAACGACTTCCTAAAGCGGATATAAGGTCCAAATAGACAGAATAATTAAGTTCGTCTTCAAAATTCGTCTCAAATTCTAGATTATCATAATGTTAGTTACTATAGTCTTATTTAAAGTGGGTCTTACAATTCTGTCGGTCTGTATAAGAAGCTAAAGTCTAATTGGAAGAAAAGTTTTACTTCAAACTTGGAAAAGCTTATTTATCTGCTCAGTTTTTATTATTTTTCCAAAATAAAATTATTATTATATTTATATTTGTTTAAACTGTTTTTAGTTTTTAAATTTTGACTTCAAGTTGAATTTTCCAAAAATAAATTTAAATTTTGAGTTTGAAAATTACTTTTTCAGAAATAATTTTCTATAACAACTTTATTTGAATGGGTTTCTGTACTTATTATACTAAGTTGTAGCATGATATTGTTATTATAGTTATTAATATAGTTTTTTTTAATTTTAGGTTACAAAATTGAATCGGTCACTTAAACATGGTGGAAAACATTACTTAGAAACTGCCATTACTGTATTTTTCTTAGTAGGTCATGTAGAACCAATTTTTATTGCATGTTGTTTGGGCTAGAGGACTGCACCGCTCGATACGCCATTTTGAATTAAATTTTATTCTTAGATGTCAATTAATATTTTCTTGAAAATGGCATACAAACTTAGTTTTGGAGCAAGATTATAAATTTTGTTTATATTATGACATACCTACATTACATATAAAATTTGTTTGTAAAAAAGTTGAGATAACAATCAAACATGACATTACGATGATAGAGAATGTATCAAAAGCCACAGCCTAAACGGATGGGTCATTTTCCTTCAAACTTGGTATGTGGCGTTTTTTTGGAGACTATCTCCCAGATATTTTTTGATTTATTTTTTTTGGACCAAAAATAACGGTACCTGTCATATACCGGTTTTAGAAAAACTCATTTTTCTCAAAAATGGTTCCTACGATAGAAAAGTTTTTTAAAAAATCTGATTATCTCTTTCATAACTCAATCAATTTCAATAATTTTTTTTACATGAAAGCTTTTAAGTTGCCATAATAATTTTTTAGTAAAAAAAATTTAGAAATTTTTTTTTGAAAAATCATTATTCGAAAACTACTTAATATTTTTTTCCAAATTTAGTTTTTGGATATTTATAAATAATATCTTAAAAATGGAGTACCAAATATTCCATTTTTTTTTCTTAAAATGTATCATTATAAAAGAAATCAAATTGCTTACTTTGTTTTGAGGTTCAATTCATTTAAGAAGCTGTTTTAGTCACTTGTAAAATAAAATTTTATGTTCTTTTAATTATTTTCTATAACTGCATTTACAAATTTTTAATTAAAAAGGCTTATCATTTATAGTAACTTTATCTAAAAGCTCCACTCGTGCAATTTATTTTTTACTTGCTCTGTAGGGCAAGTATTGTTTACGTGTCAAAAAAAATTTGAGGTTTTAATCAAAACCAACATTACGATGATGGAGAAAACCGAAAAAGTGGTTTTCGTCATGCCGTCCGTCGGTCTGTGCGTCTGCGTCTGTGCGTCTGTGCGTCCATTTGTACACTTCTCCACTGCCCAAACGCGTGGACAGGCTTTCTTTAAATTTGGTACAGATGATTTTTACGTAATTTCGAAATTTGTTTTTTTTGTTTTTGAATATCTCATCTAGAACGAGTACCTCCCATACAACATTTTTGAGTTATTCGAATTTTATCAAAAACGGCTCTAACGATTTTGATTAAACTCTTTGATATGATTTCTTCAATAACGATAAATTTTTAGAATTTTTTTCAAAAAAATCTATCGAGCCGTTTTTTTTTTTAAATATTTTTTTATTAGAAAATGTCAAACGATTTAAAAAAAAAATTAAAAAAAAAAAAAACCCAAAAAGTGTTACCGTTTTAAAAAAAATATTTATCTTTGCTTATTTGTGCATATCTCTCAATACCTACACACATCAGATGACCAAAAGCTAAAATTTTCAAGCTAAGTTAACACATAAAATAGATTTGCACTACATGAGCAAGTTCGTGCGATTCAGTCGTGCATTTTATTTTTAACGGATCTAACGATTTTCAAATTGTTTTTTTATTTTTTAAAACAATTTAAGAAGTTGTTTAACAGCCTATTGTTCACTATTTTTAAAACATGTTTTGATGAAACCATGTTTCGAAGAAGTTATAAGATGCAGATTTACCACAATTTAGCCATCATCGTACTGGAAAGTTTGGATATCCCAGACTCCGAATTTTAAATCATTTTTCGTTATTATTACAAATTCGTCGACATATTCGAACTTTTAGCTTCTACAAAACATGTTTTGATGAAAAACTTGGATTAATTTTTTTTTCAATAATATGGACGTAAGTAATTTTAGTTAGTACCTAAGTAATTGTATGTTTTATTTTTTTTTTTATTTTGTCATAAAATTATTTATTTTTAAAACCCTTAGATACCGTAATGTCAGTTGTGCATTTTATTTTTTACGAGTCTTTAGCATGCTCTATAGCTTACTTACATATATCTCAAGCATAAAATATTGCATAGTGGCAATAAACCACTGTAAGAGAGAGTAGGTACATTAATTATGTCAATAATTAAGTAACCAACAAGGACTACCAGTAGTAGGACAATATCTTAACATTTCTATCTAATGTTTTTGGGTCATTATGACATAATTTTTGAAACTCTTGCCCATAACAATGGACTATTTGATTATTATAATAATTGATTCTATTTTAATTATGTCTACCATCTTAAGTGTTTTTTTTTGATTTCCCTCGCCACTTGGAATATTATATCGAGAGCAAATTTATGTGAAGAAAAACCCTCTATCCGGTATATGTATAGCCAATGCAGCATCATTATATTTCTCAGATAATATTTTTTGTGTTCTCATTTTTATCATTTGAATTTTTTGTGGAACATAACTTGAGTAATGATATTATAATCATCTACAAGGATCTTTGCTCCACAAGATTGATTTTCATTATGTTCGTGATTAAGGTACAGTAGGGAGCAAATAAAATGCAAATGAAATGGTATAGTCTTGTCTAAGGCAAGAACTAAGCTGTTTTCGGTAGTAATAGCTTGAAATTTTGTACACAATTGTGAAGTAATAGCTTATTCCAACACGATCATGACCCAGAACTCACAAGAAAGCTCGTTAGAAACTTCTTACCAGAGAAAAATCTTTATGTTTTGGGATGGAAAATGGAATCTCTTGACCTAAATCGTGTAGCAAATTAATAGGCGCCTGTATTCTGAGAGATTAGTAAGGTAAAACTGTCAAATTATTAAGCTGATGGAACAAATAAGGACAGAATGGAACCAAACTAATTAGTGTTTTTGATTAGCTCTAAAGTTAATAAGTAAAGTGCCGTAATTGGCAATAAAGGGTCCTTGCAGAACTATATTAAAGTTCTGTTTGTTCATAGAAATAAAAAAATCTGTTAATTTTTAAAGTTTTTCATGTGTTTGCACTTTTTTGCTTCAGTTCAAATTTGCCTTTCGGAACAATTTTAGTATTAATATTTTTTTGGAGTAGGTTTCTCGATAAAAATTGACTTGGATTACAGAAATACATTCAATTTCACAATTGTGTGCAAAATTTTAAGCTATTACCATCTAAAATAGCTTAGTTCTTGATTAAGACAGGACCATATCATTTCGTTTGCATTTTTTTGCTCTGTTCTCTATAAATGGAATACCAGTGCATAATACACTCACAGTGAAAAGAAAACTTACGTAGAGATATTTATTTATATCTGGATGGAGTTTCATTGAGGTCCCAAGTATAGTTGGCCTTAGCTTACTAGCAGCTTTATAAATAGAAGAGTAACCTTGTCGTTTCGTAGGAAGGAGACCTTTCATCAAATGCGGTAGTTCTGATTTTTTGCTGAGTTATGATGGTAAGCCGATGTTAAATTCAATATTCTGGGGCGCCGAACGTAACATTGGTAAAAATGCAAAAAACCACGTTATTTTTGGAAATTTTCAGTATATGGCATTTTTAGCTATAAAGTGCTAGTTTTTGACTATTAATTATGTTGTATGGTTTTACCCTTACACAATATTCTTTAATTTGAGCCCAATATAATTTCTGTATGAATGTTACACATCCAATTAATCAAACTATTAGAATGTGTTGATTAGGTCAAAATAAAAAAAAAAAAAAAAAAATTGACAGGTGTGGTGTCCCCTTATATAACCTTGTTCATGCAAGATGTGTAATTTCCTAATAAAATGACTTCACATATAAAAATAACTATTCAAGGACAACGGTAGCACCTAGTAAAAATTCTGTTAGCTTATCTTAGAGCCAGAAATCTAGTCTTAAGTTTTATTTTGTGAACAACTTATTTTCAAACTCTTCATTTTGTAAAAAAATTTAGTTTTATTTTTAGTTTAAATTATTATTTACAAAAAATTTAAATAATCTTGTACCCTTTTTGTGTTAAGTCTTAAATGTTTCTATTAATTTTTAGTCCAATACTGAAAACCATATGAAAATAATGACTACATCAGTTCACATTTTTTTTTTGGTGACTGTATATGAGTCGAGAATATTAAGATGTACACGCATTTGATATAACCAAGTGCAAGTATTTCATTTTTATTGTGTAGATAGCTGAAACGTGTCGTACAAAAGTTTGCCTTTAACTAAATTAGCTAAAGTTAGGGGCGATAATGGCATCCTCCCCGTTCTATCAAAACAACATACAACAACGGGTAATTCTCTTATTTATAACTTGCCATGTTCTACATGCACAATATAGGTACATACATACAACCTCTACACTCCTACCAACTCACATAATGTCATGTGTGTGTTCTAGTTGTGCTTAAAAGGGCAAAGACTTTGATGAACGGACATATTACCTTTCATAGTATATCAAAAAAAGTATGGAAAGAAGTCATTAAATTAAGGAAAAAAGTTTATTTTTATGATGGTGATGGCACGCACAACAAGTTTCATATTTTTTTGGATTTTTCCACTAACTTTATTCTATGGAACTTTCATTATTATCTGAGCTCATGAAAAAAGTTAAATTGTATTCTTTGTTGCCAACAACAAAGAGCGTAACTAGAATTTATGTCCATTTGTCTAATTGTGGGTCTTGAAATTAATAATATAAAGGTAATCAAGTCATGCACTTAAATATTCATATTGAAATATGAATGGAACTGCCATTAACTCATGTGCCTTTGTAACTTTTTACTATAAATTGCTTCAATTTTAAAAATTTGGAAAGTCAATGGGCTATTTGAATCTGATTGTAAACAGATTAAGGTCTAATACGATTTTCTTTCAAAGAGTATTGAGTTTATGGTGATTTCTCATAGGAAAAAAATTTTTTTAGTTAAACTAAGGGCACATTTTACCATTAAGATATTGCTTATCTTTTTTCCAAGACCCCATGTATAAAGCCTTATACACCCATTTTCAAGAAGGAGAAAAACTAATCTGTTATTAAAAAAAAGAAACATTTGTATGTAATTTAAACAAAAAAAAGTACGTATACGCCGTAGTGTACCCCTTTTCATTTTTAATTATATCTCTGATGTTTCATTATGTAAGGAAAAAGGAAATAGACACAACACTATTTTTCAAAGGTAACTAATTATTCTTGAGAAACTAGGAATCATAAAGTTCAAAAACACCACATCCGGTGACTCCAGCTTAACCCTAGCTTACAAATTGGAGTTCACGTGAACATTAGAGTAAGTTCAATGCTTAGGTATATCTTTTTTAAAATCATATTTTTGACCTGTGAAAAAAAGTCAGTGAACTTTAGGTCAGCGGCAGGATAACTTTGCCCCACTTAACAGGTGGCAGACATGGTTTTTAATTTTTAAGGGAATGTCAACAAACGTTCAAGGCAGGTTTTAGGTATACACATGTAAGACATGTGACGTCTTTTTAACTGCAACTTTTTTGCCAATCTTTGCCCCACTGTTGAGGTGGTAGGCATTGATTTTGTTGATAATCTATGTTATTACTACAGATAAAATAAAATGCATGACTGGGTCGCATGTAGTTGCTGTTAAAGATAAAGTTACTATTGATGCTAAGCCTTTTTAATTAAAAATGTGTAAATGCAGTTACAGAAAAAAAAATCGATTTTCAAATGACTAAAACAGCTTCTTAAATGAATTTAAACTCAAAACGAAGCATGCAATCTGATTTGATCTAAAATGATAAATTTTTAGAAAAAAAAAAAATGAAAATCGTTAGGGCAGTTTAAAAAAAAAAAAAATTTTTTCTATATAAAATTGTGCAAGGACTTTTATCAAAAAAATTGGTACGCCAGTTTTAAGATATTAATCAACATCTAAAAACTAAATTTTGAAAAAAAAAATATTGAATAGTTTCCGAAAAAATGATTTTTCAAAAAACAAAAATTTCAAATTTTTTTTTTAAATCCAAAAAAATAATTATCGAAATTTTTCTTGCTAAACATTATTACGACAACTTAAAAGCATTCATATAAAAAATCATGGTCATTTCTTTGGGTAAGGTCTATCTTTAAATGAGAACCATTTTTTTTTCAAAAACCGTTTTTAACGGTACCTGCCATAGAACCGTTTTTTAATTCTGATTTTCTCCTTCATGACTCAATCAATTTCAACCATTTTTTTACATGGATGCTTTTAAGTTGCCGTAATAATATTTTATAAAAAAAATTTCTAAAATTTTATTTTTGGATTTTAAAAAAAAATTTTAAATATTTTTTTTGAAAAATTATTTTTTCGAAAACTATTCAATATTTTTTTTTCAAATTTTAGTTTTTACATGTTGATAAATAATATCTTAAAAATTGCGTACCAATTTTTTGTTATAAAACTCCTTGCAAAATTTTATATGGAAAAAATAGTTTTTTTTTAAAAAACGGCTCTAACGATTTTCAATTTTTTTTTCTAAAAATGTATCATTGTAGAAGAAATCAAATTGCGTACTTTGTTTTGAGGTTAAATTCATTTAAGAAGCTGTTTTAGTCTATTGAAAATCGAATTTTATGCTTTTTTTATTATTTTTCTAAAACTGCATTTACAAATTTTTACTTAAAAAGGCTAAGCATAAATATTAACTTTATCTACAAGAACAAGTACGTGCGACCCAGTCGTGGATTTTTTTTTTTTTTTTTTCATGGACACATTATTTATTTTATTCTATCAGGTACCCGTTACCTAATATCGCGGGGCCACTAAAATTCCCAGATACCCGTAAATTTGGGTATTACCCGCACTACCCGGGTATCCGTATTTTTGTTGAAATAGGTAATACCCGGATAGAATCAAGAGCCCTAGAATATACCTACTACATACATGCAGACCATGCATGTATTGGGGGCATTTCCGAGAAAATGTGCATTAACAATGCAGTTTTTTTAAATAATTATGATAACAAAACAAAATGTCGCCGCTACAAATAGATCATCCTTTTCTGATACCAAAAAAATTGGTTTATGAAAATTTACATGGAGTTATCTGCCTGAAATATGCAGTTGAAGTCAGTTAAAATATGAGTTTTCGACTGCATATTTCCGGTTGAATGCAGTAATCAAACTCAATTGCACTAAACTTCTTGATATGTATGTGAAAATTATTTAAGAAACTGCACATTTTTTCGGCAACGCCCCAAATACATGCAGGCAGACTAAAGTTTTCATCATCACTATGACCGGATCAAATTACACTATTAATATGAATCGGTTAACTCTCGCCCAAGAAATCAGCTCCCTACTCTAAGACTATTAGGTAAAGTAAAGTAAAGTAAAAATTACAAAAGGAAACTAAAAAAATTTTCAAATTTCTCGATTCATTCATCTAACAATTCATGTACTCGTGCGATATTTACAAGTGTTTCATTTAAATAATACCTCTGCTTTTCAAAACAATTGGTATAGTTAATCCACTCATTAAGAATTTCATTCGAATCCACAAATTGCCTTCTTAACGTAAAACCATTTTCATACAATTTTCCTTTTTTCCAGAAAAAAAAAAAAAAAAACAAAAGAAAGGAAAAATTTCGTGCTTTCTTATAGTCTTCTCCAACAATAAGAGTGAATTCGAGTATTTTATTTTTCTTAAACGAAGCGCTTCCATTTTTATTAATACCTTAATTGAGCGACAGTATAAATTAATTAACCGCATGATGGGCTTGATCCATTTTGTCTTAGGATTCAAGTGTTTTTCTTTTATTATATGAAACTAATTGTGCCAGAAGGGGGCATTGAGTAAAGCACTGCACGCCTTAGGCATTTTATGGAATCGTTTCAAATGAATTTCCATAATAAATTCTATTAATCATTAAAAATGAGAAAACAAAAGTACATAATCCGCTAAACTTGAGGGGGGGGGGGGAGGGGGGGGCTTACACTCGTAGTATAATCGTGTTGGATAACAACTAGCTATTGAAAGATTTGTGTGGAGCTACAACAACAATGGAAACATGATTAAAGATTGAGGTAGGTCCCGCTCCCGCCACCATTATAATGATGATTGGTGAAACCATCACAGCAAACGAAAGATTTATTAATTAAACCTGCAGTGTAAGCTGTGTGCTTTTGTTTTGTTTTGTTATTTGATTGAATTTATGAATTCAACACAAAATTAATTATTGTAGGATAATTTTTTGTGAATACTTAAATTAGATTAAATTAGATGAAATAAATTATAGTTATGTCATTAAAAATTAGGATAATGGCTAGCGGGTGTGAAATTAAAGAAAATAATAATGATATCTTAATTAAATGTTGTCATAACACCTAGAAAATGGTGTAAATTAGTTTAATAACTAATTTAAACGAGATCAGTGATTTGCATTAGTTGTTACAGTATATCCGGCTCTTTTAAAAGCCTCTTAGTTGTTGTTATGCCAGCTTTGGATAAGAAGATCACGATTTGAATAAATCAGCTGCGAAGAGATTTGTGATTTGGAAAAGACAATCATGCATTTGAAGGTACAATCAGTTCGCTTAAATTTAAATAACTTAATGAAGGTTAATGAAGCAGATACACAAGTTTCTTGGCTTAGGTGTAATTATAGGGCCAGCAATACTGATTTTACTTGCGATATAAATGTTGATATCTAATATACATACATGAGGTAAATTTAGATATGCATGTGAAAAGTTTGAATTCTAATCAGTTGCTTAACAGCTGATTAAGAGCGAATTGTTTGGCAAGCATAATGATTTTCTTTTTTTAATGAAAGAGAAGCATTGATCAACTACGCCCCTGAATTAGTTCAAATTTATGAAAAAATAAAATGCACGACTGGATCGCTCGTACTTGCTCTTGTAGATAAAGTTACTATTTATGCTAAGCCTTTTTAATTCAAAATAAGTAAATGCAGTTTTAGAAAAAAAATGAAAAAAGCATAAAATTCGATTTTCAAATGACTAAAAAACAGCTTCTTTAATAAATTTTAACTCAAAACGAAGTATGCAATCTGATTTCTTCTACAATGATACATTTTTAGAAAAAAAAAAAATTGAAAATCGTTAGAGCCGTTTTTTTTTAAAAAAAACTACTTTTTCCATATAAAATTTTGCAAGGACTTTTATAAAAAAAAATTGGTACGCCATTTTCAAGATATTATTTATCAACATGTAAAAACTGAAATTTGAAAAAAAATATTGAATAATTTTCGAAGAAATGATTTTTCAAAAAAAAATTTCAAACTTTTTTTAAAAATCCAAAAAAATAATTTTCGAAATTTTTTTACTAAATATTATTACGGCAACTTAAAAGCATCCATGTAAAAAAAATGGTTGAATTTGATTGAGTCATGAAGGAGAAAATCAGAATTCAAAAAAAAATTGAAAAAAATTAAAAATATACCTTACCCAAAAAAAGACCATGATTTTTTTAATCAAAATCGTATGTACCGTTTTTGAGAAAAATTAGTTTTTCTAAAACCGGTATATGTCAGATGCCGTTTTTTGGGGTCCAACAAAAAAATTCAAAAAAATATCTGGGGATATTCTCCAAAAAACGCCACATACCAAGTTTGAAGTAAATCGACCCATCCGTTTAGGCTGTGGTCACTGATACATACAGACAGACAGACAGACAGACAGACAGACAGATTTGTCGGACCTACTTTTTTCTCATTCTCTATCATCGTAATGTCATGTTTGATTGTTATCTCAACTTTTTTTTTTGTACGAATGCATAACTTGATATATGGTACCCATATCGCAAGTAAAAAGAAACAGCAATTTATTTTAAAACCATCATTTTTTAGCTTTAAAAATTTAGCTCTTCTGTCACTTAAAAGCTTATTATTTCAAGTTTTTTTTTTGAAAACGGTTAACTAACAAGCTACGTTAATTAACTTAAAAGTCCACCTTTTTGTACTTGTATCCCACCTCCTACCATAGCCGTAGTTAGGATTTTAGTTCGGGAGGGGTTACGCTCAATCCGATTTTTTTTTCTTCAATAAACCAATGCATTATACTTTGACGAAACCACAACTTTCGCTTCTTCTTCTTTCTTTTTATCGAGGGGATCATAACTGTCCCACGTATCTGCTTCACACTAGTGATCCACCGGTGTGACCTCAGAAATCGGCGGCAAGCCTCCCGATTTTGTATTGTTCCATTTTTGAGGCCAACTTAATGCTGGTGTTTTTGCATTTGCGTGTACCAGGAGTTTTTAGAACTACCTTTCTTCCTATTGTTGGAGCGTTGTATGATATTGCCTTTTTGACGGGGCTCTCAGGATCTCTCCTTTGAACATGGCAATACCAACTGATTTTCTATGATCTTCGTACTTCTAATTCTTTCGCTTGATTTTCAAAAATACTAATAACTCATTTTTTTTGGGGGGGGGGGGGGGATAATTTGAATTGTTTGTAAAGAGTTTGATAGTAGTATGTTCCACTTCAAAATTACTAGAAAAAATTACCGTTCTTAGAAATTTAGTTCGAATCAAATATTAACGAAAAATAACGTTTAAGAACTTCATAAATAAGTAATTGTAAGTTATTGCCTAGATCTTTCTTCTTGTTCTAAATAAATTAATTCATGACTAAAGTTTATTTTAACATGTAAGCTAATTTTTTAGAGTGAAACAAAAAAAAAGTCAAAATTATGGTCTCAGAAAAACACTATGGGGTTGATTCAAAATGTTGTTTAAATCGTTTCTAAGATAAACTGGATTTTACCCAATAGAAATAACAATTTCTGGCGCCAAACTATGGTCTTTTAGCAGTAACAATATTTCCTACAGTTGAAAAAAAGTCTTTTTGAACTTGCTAAAGTCGCTGGAACAGCAAGGTATGTATCTTTTCGCCAAAGTTACAATGACGGGTATAGCCCGTTCTCTCGAGCGCCACCACCCAAGAGGACCCAACCGGTTTGAAATTCGAGGTTCTGCGTTCAACTGATCAAAATGAGAGGTGTTGTTTACAACTTGCCCTTCCGTTGCAAAGAGGAATTCTAAATCCTAGTCATGACTGCTTCCGCCAGGTTCTTCTTCTGTGGCTGTTTAAGAACACATTCCCAGAATTTTTTCCTTAACGAAAGTTCAAATTTTTTCAGCTACTTCACTACTCTCAGTTTTAAGGTCCTTGTATCTTGGATCGAAGAACGCGCGTTTTTAAGGAGTGAATTACATTATTTTTGAATGTGGTTGCTTCATCACTGTCTTCGAGCTTAAGTGCATAGTGATTATCAATCAGCGTTTTGACAACCGAGCGCACAGCTAAAAGCGTTACATTGGTTTCGCTACATAGCAGTTTTGTTGCTATATGGAGTGGCTTCATTCTCTTCCATTATTCCCCATCCGTATTTAGATATTTCTAGGTTCAATGCTGTAGAAGAATTCGTATACGTTTTGTCAGTTAGCACTGCAATAACTGCTGAGCGATTTAGGTGCAAAACATTACACATAAAGTAAATCGAATCCCATCGAGTTGTGCAGCTTTGAACTAAACGTTCCTCCTTCAGTCCTAGCCGCAACTGTTTTCTGTTTAAGGCTGATGTAGCAACATTTGATTGGTGAAAATGTGCTACTACTCTTCGACATTTTATTGCGATAATTTCGTAGTCCTCAACAGATTTGAATGCATCTTTTACTACAGAAAGTTGTAGAGAATGTGCAGCACAATTGATATCATCACCCTCGTTTATAAGACGGGCTGCTGCTTTCATTACACTAGCACTATCGTGTACGGTAGTGGACAGAAAGCCCTGCCGCGCAACTGAAGACCCCTCATCAGCTGTAAGAGAAACTGAATCAATAGTTTCCAGACGCTGCCGAATTAATTCCCGCACTTCATTATAGGCAAGACCAAGACAATCCTTAACAGTTTGTGGATAAGGAACTTTGTAGCCTGGCTCAACTTCTCGCATGAAATTAATGAACCCCTGGCTGTGAGAAAAATGCAAGGGAAATTGACAAGAAGCTATCATTTTTACAAGAGCTTTATTTATATTTTCATACCTCCTGCAAGAACAAGATGGACGAAGATGGTCAGGATGGTGATAATACTCTCGGTCTTTGATTTCCTTTATCTTGTTAAGGTGATGAAGGCGAAGGTCTTTTATTTCCTTTATCCTGTAAAGGTGATGAAGACGATACCATTGAAGAATTTGTAGAAGCTTCACCTTCGCCGTTTCGTAGTTATCTGGAAAAGACCGGCTAGGTTCAGATTTGTTCAAAAAGGTTGACACAAAATAGAAACAAATTACATTACTGGATTGCATATCGTAGCTCTCATAGATAAAGTCTCATGCATCCGATTTATTCACAGAGTCCTAGCACCAGGAACGTTATTTATCCTAAAGTCATATGTCCATTTTACAGTTAATATGCTGCAATCAACCCTCAAGCCCTTCACATAGCACCAAAAAGCAATGTAAACTTGGATACTCACTTCTCTTTTGATGGACTTAGTCGGTGTTTAGCCTTCAAATGTTTATGAAAAGTCAACGTCAAACCACAATTGTATAGCTTTGTATTACAAACATTGCATTTCACTGAGTCATCCTCTTCTAAACGCGGATAATTCCACACCCAGCTAGTCTTAGGCTTGTTAAGTTGTATTTTTTTTTTGTTTTTAAACTTTGTACTTTCAATTAACCATAACACTTTAACTAAACAAACACCAAGCTTATTAGAGATGATCTTAGTTCTACAAAGCTTACTAGTTCAAAAACACTTTACACTTTAATTTAACTTAAGCACTTCAACTTCATTCACCAACCTTACTTAACAGAGCTCAGATTAGATTTATAATTTTAGCATGTCCAAGTGCAAAACATTTGTTGGCAAATAGAAAATATGACAACTTAACGGTAAACCTATTACCGTAAATTTAAGTAAATAAAATTCTATTTCTTTAGTCAAATAATTTGGCGAGCTTTGATAAAAACAGCAAAACATTGTGACAACGAGTGCAGGTGTCCCATTTGTAATAACAAAATAAACCGAAACGTTACTTTCTTATTAATCGTTTATTTTGTATAATTTAACTTGAATGTTTCCAAACCAAGCATAATACTCAGTTACTATTTACTCAGTTTTTATTTTATTCGAAAACAAAAACAAATTACACATACATAGGTTATAGAAAAAACAGGGCTTTTATAGAAATATAATTCATTCAGATGTACTTCTTTAAAAATGATGGCTTTGGTTCGCACTCAGTTTTTTTTTGTTTTCTTTGCTTTCTGTATAACCTGTGTACCACACGATTTACCCGGGTAATAGGGTAGTCGGGTAATCGGGTATTCGGGTAATCGGGTAGTCGGGTAGTTGGGCACCCGGGCACCCGGGTAATACCCGAACTACTCTTGTACATGGGTATTACCCGGATAACCGGGTAGCCGGGTATCATCAGCCCTATAAAAACCACTATGAATACGCTCCTATGAATTCTTACCGAAAAACAACTTAATTTAACAATTCGTCTCAGCAAGAGTTAAATCCAATCCAATAATTATTATTCGCAATCGAGTTTTGTTTTTACTGGGCAAAATTTATCTTGTCATTTAGTCCATAAGTCAAAAAGTCTATTGAATAAATATCTTTTAATATTCTGATAAAAAGATTTTGATCCCCACGAAAACCCTGACTTATAGCGATGACCGGATCATGGATTGGATGTTGGATTGTTAGTCTCGATTCGATTTTATCTGATGACAGACCGATATTTTTGTCATGGGAAACGTTCAATTTCATATTTCTATTTAATACGATTAAGATACGAGACGTACTGAAACGCAAGGAAAAAACGTCTCATGCACTGTGATCATTGTCGCGCTCGTCTTTCGAAATTTGTTTGAAGTTTGAAATTTTTAAACGCCAAAAGTTCAATTTTCTGGTATTTCCAATAAATACTACTCAATATTTACTACTTTTCGTATAAAAGAATCAGCAAAATTTCAATTATGTACTGGGGTCTGGGGATAAATTTTTTCCAGAGATGAATCGTATTGATTTTTGAATTAACAATTAAAGTTTATATTCAAAAATTTTACTCAAAAAAACTTAACATTTTTTCTAATACCTAATCAATTTTGTTCTATTCTAATTGCAATTTTGTGTAGAACGTCTTTGGCAACAGAAAAAAATTGGGATTTCTAATATAATTCTAGTTTTCCTGTTATTATTACACATTTTTTGAAGGTTTAAGTTCTTCACATCCAAACATTTTGTACATTTTTTTTCCGAAACAGTTTTAATAAAACCAAAAATTTCCATAAATTTTGGTTACTCATTCGTGCAAAAATTAAAGAACTTCGTCTACATCTACACAACTGTAATAGAGGTGGAACAAACTATAATTCTAAAATTTTGTTTGCGGTCAGTTTCGCGTGGGAAGTAGCTTTTTCTTTACACCAGTGCACGTGGAACAAAACAATTCGTGCAAGAAAATTGCTAATGCTCATATGGAATATTCCCAAACGCACATTAATGGCACAAAATAATTCTACAAACTGTTGATTTTGATGGATATGGAACAAAGTCGATGCTCAGTATCTCGGGATCGGAAAGATTTAGAGCAAATCGGAATTTTAATGCAAAATTATGCAGTTTACAGCAATACACTCCCGCAAAATAATTTCTCTATATAGAGCTTGAAGTAGGTACAAAAACCCGTGATTTTTGACTTTTGGCACATAGTGGAGTAACTAAAACTGAAAATAAGGTATTATCTCGGAACCGGGCAAAACTGCTCCGATTTAGATGATTTATTTTATATTGTTAAAAATTGCCACTCTAAACGGATTTTCTTTTAAACTTAACAGTAATTTTTTTGTGGACAAATTTTTTTTGTATTTAAAATTTTTGTTGAAATTCAGATGGGAGGGTGAATTTTCTCAAAAGTTGACTCAAAGTAGAAAAACAAATTATTTAAATACAACGGAGTTAAATACAAGATCAAATCATGTTTTTTTTTGCTGAAGCCAGAAAAAATTATCTTTTATTTACTTTTGAATCAAGTTATTCCAATGAATAATTTAAGAAAAAATGATTTTAATACTCAGAACTTTGAAGAATTGAAAATTAAAAAAAAAAAAAAACTACTATATAAAATTTTGCAAGGAAATTTATAAAAAAAAATTGGTACGCTATTATTTATCAACATCTAAAAACTAAATTTTGAAAAAAAAATATTGAGTAATTTTCGAAAAATGATTTTCAAAAAAAAAAAAATCAAATTGTTTTTAAAAATCCAAAAAAATTATTTTCGAATTTTTTTTATTAAACATTATTACGGCAACTTAAAAGTTTTCATGTAAAAAAATAGTTGAAATTTATTGAGTCGTGAAGGAGAAAATCAGAATTTAAAAAAAAAACGATTCAATGGCAGGTACAGTTAATGTTAATACTGGTTTTTGAAAAAAAAAATGGTTTCATTTAAAGATAGACCTTTTCAAAAAAATGACCATGATTTTTTCAATCAAAATCGTAGGAACCAATTTTGAGAAAAATTAGTTTTTCTAAAACCGGTGTATGACAGGTACCGTTATTTTTGGTAAAAAAAAATTAATTTAAAAAACGCCTGCGGATAGTTTCCAAAAACGAATACAAATTAATGAAATTTTTAGGTATTGCATTTTATAGAAACAAGCAAAAACAATTGTTTATGAATACGGATTTCACTAGAGGAAATGCTTAAGATTTTTCTCAACGGGATTTGAAAAAAGTCTTGACTTGAGTAACAATTATGAATTCTATCCAAAGAGTACTTTTTTCTCGGTAGAATTGGCCGTTTAACGTGAAATTTTAATTTTAAGTTTAATTTTGTAGTTCTCGGAACTTATGGGAGCTACTGTGTTTTTGCACTTGATAGCAAAATTTTAAATTTCAAATCACCATAAACCTTTGATAGTTTATTTTTATAGATAATTCAATGGTCTGTACCAATTTTCAGCTCTGCATGGAATGTCTATGTTGACTGGACTATTATACTTTTATGTTTTTAAAAGGTTTTAATTACTTTGACAAATGGCAAATGCGTCAAACCGGCGAACCACTTTGTATTCAAAGTTTTATCCTTTGTAAGAACTTTTTCCACTGCTGTAATATTTAAACATTCTGCTCTGATTTGTATTTATTATTTGAACACATTTAATTAGCAACGAAATGTTAAGTGTAGCCAAAAGCCATAACCACTACTGCCTTGCGGTTTTTTTTTTGGATTGGTAGTTTGTAGTGGTTGAAAGTTTCCGCTTCGTTATACTTTAATTTGTACATAATCAAGAGCCTTCCACCCACGGGTATAAATTATTACTTTATAAATACGTAATTGAAAAAAGAATTCGGGAGAAATAAAAGTCAAGTAGAAACAGTGTTTTGTTGTGAAGTAGCTACTAGTAAGTTTGTAAATCACTTTTTGTGAGACTTATGGGACTGGCTGCGTATTTCGTCAAGGGGAAGGATACAAACAAATTGAGTTTAAGAGCGTTACATGGGGTTGCTAGTATAACGTTGTTTATAAAAGCTCTTTTTTCCGAAATTAGTGTCCCGCAGTAAAACAATTAGAAACAAAATTGTTCGAGAGACAATTTTTTGTGCTTGATTTTTTAAAAGGCCATTAAAATAAAAGTTCCAGAATCAAATCAGTAACACTCTCCTTGTCATGGACCATTTTTGGTTGCAATTTATCATTTCCTTTTGGAAAAATTTCAACAACATAACTTTCTGCTACTTCTTGTTTTCCTCAGCGAACTATTAATATTCAAGTGAATTATTGACATTCAAACTTCAAATACAAAAGAAAAAAAAATCATTTAAAATACTCATGCGGCATTGAATGGTACTGCATTGAAAGACTCTGCAAATAACATCCTTTTCACCTGTGGATTGAATAATTTGCTTGTTGCATAATCTTTGTGCATCTGAAGCAAAAATAAAAGCAAAATGTTTGATAAAATTGCTCTCACGTGGAATTTCAATTGGCACATGGTAGTTACCTAGACTATTGTTCTCCAAAGGTCAATTGACGTCACATTGAAAATGTTTCGCTTTTATCCTTGATGATTATGAATTGTGAATTGTGAAAAGAAGCTGACTCAATGTCAGAACTTGTATCATGGCATTCATAATCCACAAAAATGACCATCGATTTATTGAGAGCGAAGAAAAATAAACACACACACACCAGTCTGAAATATGGTTTATATTTATGACGGACGAGTCGTAAGTCACATAATACAGCAAGTCAGGATGTTTGTAATAAAAGTAGGTTCTAAGAGAACGAAGGAATAGGTAGTGCAATCAAAAAAATAAAATTCAAGCTGGAAGTGATAGAAGATTTAAAAAAACGGTATCATCAATCAATTTTTAGTTTCTTTTAGAATCTTTTACAACTTTTACAACACAGAAGTTCTTCAAAAGTATATTTTTGATTTGCCGTAAAATATCGATAACCATCAATGTAACATCGAAAAATGTGACTATCGTTACAATATTTTGTGAGCCAAGTTTCTGAGCGTTGCTGTCAAATATTTAAGCAAATAAATGCGACCAAACTGCACTCGTTGAATTTTCACATCGCCGACAAATAAATAAAAACAGCAGAAATATATAGCCACCATAAAAATAAAAATTCCATATTGTACTTTTAGGATACTGTTTATTCTCATGATGGCGCATGGCTATAAAATTTTATTTCATATTCACAAACATTTAAGTCGAATTTTATGGATACTTAATGTTTGAGTTTTGTCTCTTACTCTTTGTTAGAAAAGATGTACTCAAAATATGTGATCAACTGTTACTTGTTATCGAAATTAGAAATTTTTAAATTAAATATGGGAATAATCAATAGTTAACAGGATGTCAAAATTGCTTTTTTTTAAACTTGAAAAAATAATAGAAATGAAGGTGTGTAAGCAAACCTTTTTTACGACTTTTAATTTATGAATATATTTGTATGTATTTAAGAACGTTTAAAGCATAAAATGCTACTAAATTTAACTATAAAACGTTGCATTCAATGCAATCACAACTTTCATACAAAGTTTCATGGGGATAAAATTTGTTTTTATAGGTTTGCCTTACTTTAATAGTATTTCCAATAAAACCACTTGACATCCTAATTTGTTTTATAAGTCAAATTTAGCAGCATGATGGTAAAAAACAAAAAGATGCCAGAATTCATTAAAAATAAAAATTAAAGATTTACTTTTTTTCTTAATTGCCTTGACACTATAAAGCTGCATACAGCAGTCAGTACGGTACAGTGGACCAAGTTAAAAACCTATCCTGTATCATTCAACTTCAACTTACTCAGGAAAAAAAGTTATAATGTTTCTTCGTTGATCAGTCAGCAGCGTTTGACAACATTAGTAGACATGCGTTGTTTTACAAATTATCAAGGTAAGGTGTTTTAACAAAAATAATTTCCATTATAAGATCTCTATACCAATGCACTTCTGCCACAGTTTGGGATGGCAAAAGTACATCAAGCTTCTTTAAAACTACTAAAGGAGTCAAACAAGAATTTGTGCTGAGTGCCTTACTCTTTGTCTTATTCTTAGATGATCTTCACTATAAACTCCCGACTGGTCTTATCCTGAATGATGTGGAAATAAACGTTCTCTTATACGCAGATGATATTAGTACTCCTCTCTGATTGTCCTAAGACTTCGCAAATTATAATCGACAACTTTAGCAGATACTGTAGTCAATGGAACCTAGATGTTAATCTAGAAAAGTCTGAAATCGTAATTTTCAGGAACGGTGGTAGAAAAGCGGCAGCAGAAAAATGATACTTCAACGATGGTGAAATAAAAATATCAAATCAATGTAAATATCTTGGCGCTATTTTCACGTATGAACACCTAACGAAACGTCTTGCGTTATCAAAAAATTCGACCAAGCTCAACTTCATTATTTGATTAAATGCCAGCTTTTTTGAGCTTTGGCCCATTGTGACGCATCAAGAAAAGCAATAATGCACTATGGCGCGCAAGTGTTGGGGTACAAAGAGTACGTCCAAATTGAAAAACTGTAACGTTTCTTCGTCAAGAGATGCTTCGGACTGCCAGATAATACTCCTAATTACGCATTTTATATAGAAACTGGACTCCCAAAGGCATTCTTTACAACATTAAAAGTACACCTAGCATACCGTCTCCCACGTATTCTCTCTGAAGTTTTTATGGAAACTATTTGAAAAGGGTTGGGTCAATTTCACCAGCAAGGCACTCCAGTCACAGTATCATGATGAATATTGCAACCTCCTTTACGCCGAAGACCGAAGTCCAGAACTATTTTCATGATAACAATCCACGAGATATGATTAATCTAATCTTCAAAACAAGATGCGGTCTTCTGAACTTAAATGCTAAAGCTTTTTGTAACGATACTGTAGGCCTATGCACTATATGTAATCTGGATGCTACAGAAAATACTTACCACTTCATTGGTGTGTGCCCAATTTTTAGAGGATACAGTAAAAAATATCTAGACCGATCAACATTCCTCAATATCTTAAACGGCTTAAATTACCAAAACCTTTACAGTTTAAAAAACAAAAATCACTTAACTATCGAAGTCTTACAATGAACGAATATAGTTAAAACTCGCTTATCTTTGCTCTTATAAAGAACTACATTTTTGAACCTAACAGTTCAAAATTGCTTTAAATGCGAACGCGAACCCTGCACATCACGCTGACTCCGCGAGCAGCGAGCTTTTGGCAGGATTGGGCAATAAAGGTCCCTTTTTTTTGTTTTTCGTAAACATTTTGAAAACTAATTCGTACTAGTGAAAAATACTCTTTCGCAAAAAGAAAGCTGAACTACTATAAACATTTGTTTGATAATTTTTGTTTCTACAAGCAATAACAAAAGGAAGATACGGGAGGTGGTGGGAGGTGCCGTACAAGAGAATATGTTCCTATATTAGTTCCGGAAGTTATACAAAAATTACTCCTGGATCATATAAAATTTATATTGATGCAAACTGTTAACAAAAATATTGGTTATCGTATGCAAAAAGTCCCCACAAGTCCCATTTGGGATTTGGCCACCATTGAAAAAAAAATTCAGTAGTATGTATTGCATTTTGACTATATTTTCTTGAAGATGACGTTTACATGCCACAATAAGCTTATTTGTGGGCGAGTATATGGAGACAAACACACTCAGTAACTAAAAGTTCTTTTAATGTTTTTATTTTTCTATTTGCGGGAATAGGTAGGTACATTTGACTTTTTTGGTTTTAACACAAATGTAGCTCGCGGTCTAGCGTTTATACTTTGACTATGTTATACTATGTTCTCCCC
Organism: Meliscaeva auricollis; assembly: GCA_948107695.1. NCBI lineage: Eukaryota > Metazoa > Arthropoda > Insecta > Diptera > Syrphidae > Meliscaeva > Meliscaeva auricollis. The sequence goes on along the minus strand of OX403616.1, from coordinate 73,523,504 downwards.
TACCACCTAAAATACTAATCTAGACTACATGACTTTTGATTTTATTTTTCTTTCGTTGGATGGACTATAAACAATCAAAATAACAATAAAATTAAATTATAATAAAAAATAAGAAATAGTATTATGTCATATTAAAACACAGCTGCCATCTTGGATGCTTGTGGATTGACTATATTTTCAAAGATAATTGTCTTAGAGAGGTAATATGATGTTTTTAAGATAAGTTATTACTCGTTTTAAGTACAATAAAGTACGGTAGTCATTTTTGGCACGAACGTTTCAATTGCCACTTCGAACCCAGAATTAAAAGAGTTACATTCCGTTATGACTGTCATCATCATCATCGGCTCGACAACCGGGGTCCGGTCCTGGCCTCTTTCAACAAGTCTCTCCACCTATCCCGGTCTCGAGCCAACGCCATCCAGCTGCGCACCCCAAGGCTTCGGGCGTCCTGGTCTACGCCATCTCTCCAGCGCAAGCATGGTCTACCATGCTGCCGTCTACCATAGAATGTACCGCAAAAGACTTTCCGAGCAGGTTCCTCTTCGCTCATACGAGCTAGGTGCCCTCCCCACCGGAGTCTACCGAGCTTAATTTTTGTCACTATGTTTGCTTCAAGGTAGATTGCGTACAACTCATGATTGTACCGTCTCCTGAATCGTCCTTCCTCCCATATGGGGACAACAATTCTCCGTAAGACTTTTCTCTCGAACGCGGCTAAGAGGTCACAGTGCCTTTTGCTAAGCACCCAAGTCTCGGATCCATACATGAGTACTGGCAGGACCATGGTCCTGTACAGCAGCAGTTTTGAAGTTATGGTTAGATTTCTAGATTTGAATAGCTTTGACAGACTGTAGTAGGCTCTGTTGGATTTGAGAAGCCGCCCGCGTATTTCTTCTTCTATGTTGTTATCGGCTGCTACTGTTGACCCAAGGTATTTAGAGGATTGCACCACTTCAAATTCGTGCTCCGCTACCTTGATTGTTTGACCAACTGTTCTTCTCGCATTCGACGCCACCATGTACTTTGTTTTACCTTCAGTAATGTGCAGCCCCAGATTTTGTGCCGCCTGCTCGATCTGGATGAAGGAACCGTGTACAGCTTGTTCGGTTCTTCCGATGATGTCGATGTCGTCTGCGTAAGCCAGTATCTGGCTGGACCTGTTGACGATGGTCCCTCTTGTTGCCGTGCCAGAGTCACGGATTGCTTTCTCCAACGCCAGGTTGAAGAGGAGGCAGGCCAAACCATCCCCTTGTCGGAGTCCAAGTCCATTAAAGATGTTGATTGGTCTGTATAGCAATCCGGCTATTTTAACTTGGCTTGTTACGTTGGTCATGGTCAACCTACATAGTCGTGTCAATTTATTTGGGATGCCGAATTCTCTCATGGCTTTGTAAAGTTTTTCCCTGGCTATGCTATCATAGGCGGCTTTAATGTCTATAAACAGATGGTATGTTTAGATGTTAAATTCTAGACATTTTTCCATCGCCTGCCTAAGGGTAAAAATCTGATCAGTTGTTGATTTGCCTGGAATGAAACCACACTGATAGTGTCCGATGATGGTTTTAGCGTATGGGGTTTTCCGGTCTTGTAGGATAGAGGAGAGTATCTTATAGGCGGTACTCAACAACGTGATACCTCTATAATTGCTGCACGTTGTAACATCTCCCTTCTTATGTATGGGGCATATGATACCTTTTCGCCAGTCTTCTGGCATTTCTTCATGCTCCCATACGTGCACTATGATATCATGAATTGCTTGACGTAAGGCTGGCCCGCGCCGTGGTGGAATCATGCGTATGGTATGCCATCGGCTCCCGGGGCTTTGTTTTTCTTGAGCCGTTCTATAGCCTTCTCAACGTCTTCTATGCTTGGTGGCGGTAGCATAGGGTGTTCATCTTGAAGTAGTGGAGCCTCCACTTCGTTATGACTGTACCATTATTTAAAACAGGTTAAAAAGTATGTTAAAAAATAGCAAAAACTAACCAGAAAGTCCATATTTTTGTTTCATATTTTTGTTTTATAGTTTATTTTATGTGTAAAATTGAAAAATTAGGTGAAGGTCTTGCTATCTTTTGTGAAGTTCTCAACTAATATTATTACCGCATTACTGGCTTTTTTTTCTGCAGATAATGTTTTAAGTTGTTTTTTTTTTAAACGTTCGATATCAAAAGATTTCTGAACAAGATTTATTACTGGAGCACAATGAAACCAACCTATAGATACACTGTATGGTGGTTTTATCTTCAACATTCAAACAACTGAATTCCAAAGCCATTTATTTTGTGTTCTTGTTGAACGCAACTAATCGACCTTGACATTGTCCTCTCTGTTCATGGCCACTTTAGTTGAAAAAAAAGTAAAAAAAAGAAAAAAATGTGTAGTTACGGACAAAATTTAAATTTAAAACACTATACAAGCCCCCAGCAGCCCAACACACACAATCAAACAGTTTTTTGTGTGAAAAAAACTGTCGAAAGCTATCGCCTTTGTGCTAAACTTTTACACACCTATTGTGTTGCCAAAATAGGCTTCCTCCTCGACTATACAAGCTTGAAAAAAAAACAAGAAAAAATCCTTTTTCTCCATATTGCAATTGCAAACTACAAAACGGCATGGCACCAACCAGCAATACTTTCGACTTAGCAGCAATATATATTTCAACAATGGAGAGGGAAACTGAAAAAAAAACAGAAAAAGTCAAAGTCATGGTGGGATAACAACTTATCTCCATTTTCTATTTAGTATGAAAAAAAAAAAAAAAAACAAAAACAAACAAAACTCACATCACACACAAAAGAGCATCACTACATTTTCATTTGTATTCTTCAGGGCATAAAACAATATGGAAATGTGAGCCAGGAAAAAATGTTTCCGGAAGTGTGATGTGAATGCCTACTCTTTATCTCATGCCTTCCGGCTGGCACTTGAAAGTTGCTTAACTTTCACACAGGACATAGCAAAGTGGTAGGTACTGGTGCTGGTGGATGGTGGATGGGTTGGTTTTATGGTTTGGTATAGAAAAGGTTGTTTTAGGTACCTGACCTTATTTCAAAATTTCACATCCAAGATCCTTTAAGCACACACACCACGTATGTTTGTGTGAAAGATATAAATTGGCCAAGCGAAAATATTATACATAAATTTTCATAATGAAGCCGCAAACGGCTGCCAAGTGCCAAAATTTAATTTTGAAAATTCTTTTGATTTATCATAACGTTTGGAAAGGGGCATAAAAAGTTATGCCGTTTGTAATCTCAATAAGTGTCAAAGTTCAGGCGCAAAAAGGACTGTTTGTGACATTTCTTTTTTTTTTTCAAAATGATGTCATTCCCTTCTTACTGACAAGTGACAAGTGACAACTACTGAGAGTGACAGTTTAATGCAAATTGAAATGTCAGGTTTGGTAATAAATTGTTAATGAGATTTGATTTACATAGAATTGCATATTAATTAACTGTATTGCAGTATTAAGATTGCTTTGCGATGCATCTAAATAAATAAATAATTAAGAGGAATATATTTTAATTATTTGTTATTTTTGTTGCAAAGGGATGTTGTTTTTTGTTTTTTTTGTTGATAAATACATGCATACATTCAACTAAACTTTCATTACTGAATGCTGAATTGTATTAACCTACATGTTACCTATCATCGGAGATAGATATTCCATCATTGCAATGAGCACTGGGAAATCAATAAACCATAACCTAAATAAATTGACGTCAATGGCAGAAATGCATTAATCTCGAGCTCGCAATATGATTGACAGATATAAATATTTTGATTAGCTATCTTTGCCAAGCAAACAGGAAATTGATGATGAGAACTTTGATTTATTTACAGTGAATTACCCTCAGGAGAAATATAAAATAAAAACACAACAAAATTTTTATACATAGCAATGCTATTCGCAATCCAACTCATATTCAACTTTGAAACAAAGTAAATTTTAAACTACGAACATTTGATATCCATGGCGTGTGTTATGTACATATTTTGAAAAATGACGGTGATCTGTTTAAAGGCGAAATCACGCAATAAAAATATGAATAACAACTTTTTTATTTTCTGCATAGATTGAAAATGTTTATTTATAAGTAGGGTATGGGCAGAAAAGGATTATGATTCGGTTTTAAAATGAGTTTGTTTGAATTCCCTACTTTGCTTTTTAAATATACTCGTAAGTTGTTACAACATAATACATAGGACAATCTCTGGATAGCTTTCTTTTATCTTGTTTTAATCGCTTCACTGACTATTACGTATAATACGTCTTATGAAGAAATGTGAAACACCAGCTGGCTGAAGTGAGCTCTTTGGATTCTATGGGTTTCTCGTGGAAATCAAACTATTAAAGTAAAACTGGGGTTACAGTAGAAACGAACGAACAATTACGATTTTTTATTTTACAAATTTAATTCCGTTGTGGTGTGCTGATGCTCGCTAACCCAGGGTCTGCGTAGTATCTTCTTCGTCACGTAGATCCTTAGCTTCTAGTTATTATCTTAGGCTAAATGTTCTTACACTGAATGAAAAAAGATAACATAAAATGATAATTTTACGTGGAATCAGATTTTATTTTAAAAAAAGTAAATTTTAATTTGTTCAAGTGTCAAAGTTTACAAATCCATTTACAGAAAACGATAGCATGATTTTGATGTGTCAAGTGTAAGTTTCTTTGGTGATTCTTCAGAAGGTAAATTGCAATTTTTTTGTAGGTCCAAAATTAACAGTACGGAAAAGTTGAATTTCCACAAAAACGGCTCCAACGATTTTGATAAGAAAAATTGTAATTACTAATGTTGAGCCCGTATGATACTTCTTCTTTTCTTATTTTTTATATTTTAAAAAAGGAAACAGAGCAGTTCGGCATGTTTCAAATGGGAAAACACATCAAGAGTGAGTGTGTAAAAAAATATACTCAAAAAGCCAAAGATGTCAAAAAATAACTACTAAAAATGTACTAAAAAAGATAATAATTTTACTTTTATCATCCATTTTCCTGATTTTCTGACATTTCTCCCTTGAAACATGGCACATCATGTCGTATGTCATTTTCACTACAGAAGTTTTTTTTTGTAATTTATTTTTATAAAAAAAGGTCTTTATCCAAACAAATTTCTCGTTTTAAACTCTTCCAATTGATTAAATTTAAATGTTTCTTCCCAAAATTATCTCGACATTTTAGAATTTATTTGTTTGTTTTGTACATCAAGTTGAATCAAAATCGTTAGAGCCGTTTTCGAGAAAAATCCAGTTACTCGAAACCTTTATCGAGATATTTAAAAACAAAAATAAAAAAAAAACAACCTTGGAAATTACAAAAATGTAATCTGTACCAAATTTCATGTAAATCCGTCAAGCCTTTTAGGCTGTGGCTCTCTGTGCAGATCGACGCACAGACGAAGAGATGAACAGAAGAACAGACGCACCGATCATCGGACGGCATGACGAATACCACTTTTTTGGACTTCTTCAACATCGCAATGTTGATTTTGATTAAAACCTCGACTTTTTTTTGACACGAAACCAATACTTGCCCTATAGAGGAAGTAAAACACCAACAATACGAATATAATCATAAATCAGCGCTAACCAAGAAAACGCAATTGCGTAACAGAATCCGTTAGTGATTGATGAGAGTAAACATGCAAATTTACTATTAAAAACGCCCGCAACACAAATGCAATCAAAAAGCAACACTAACACTTTTAATAACCGACAAAAAACCATTGCGTTACAGAATCCGTGAGTCATTTATAAAAGTAAATATGTAACTTTATTATCATAAACACTTACAACACGGATGTGATCATTAATCAACACAAGCATTTCTAAAAACCAAGAATACGCCATCGCGTTACAGAATCCGTGAGTCATTGATATGAATAAATATGCAAACTTACTATCAAAAATACTAACAACACGAATAAAATCATAAATCACCACTAACATGTTTCATAAAAAAGAAAATGATAATTTATAATTTATTGTATGAATTCAAGTCAAATCTCTCTAAAATCAAAAAAAAGTTCTAAAAAGAAAAAAAAAATTAAATAGCTTACCTCCTTGGACGAAATCCTAAACGATACTTAAGATAATTTCAAAAATTTAAAAGCTCATATATTTTAATTGAACGACGAATTCTGTTCATACAAAAAAAAAAATTTTAAATTAACTTCCTTGAAATAAATCCTAATCGATTCTGAAGAAATTTCAAAAAATTTAAAAGCTTATATACTTTTATTTGAACGACGAATTTTGTTGCTTCGTTCCAACTGATTCTCATCGATTCGAGTTACTTAAATCAGAGCTCCAATCCAGCGCTGACTCAAAAAATAGAAAATGAAAAAAATGAGAAGACGTGTATTATGTTTTTTGTATTTATTTCTAAATAATCTGAACAGAAGTTTCTAATATCTGAATGCTACTGTTTCAATTGTTTCTGATTCTCAACTCTGAACTATAAATTTAATTGAAAACTACACTATGGGACGATAAGATTGATTTGTGATTGTGGTTCGATCGTAATGCATTTGTGCAATAATCAGAATATAGATTAACAAATTATAAATGTGCTCTGTAAGTACGAGTATAAGCACCAAGATTGTGTTTATAATTACCATACATTGAATATAGAAGAAAACTTTACAAAATTCAAGACAGTTTGTTTGGGAATAAAACGTTTGAATTAAACCTATCTTGACCATCCCTAATATTTCAAAAAATACAAAATAGTTCCCTTACATCGATTTTTGTTTGTCTTTTCCAGAACGCAACCCTTGGTTGGATCTGCTGTGCCCCGTGCATTTGGTTGCGAACTTCGGCAACAGTTCACAAAATAGCCATTACGACAGCCACACTTTTGGTAACATCACTTCTAGTAGCTTCACCGATATTATTTTTAATTAGCACAGCACCGTCACAACTTCCAAGAGATTGTTATTCAGACGATGAAGACTGCATGCCAACAATGGCCCCACCTCCCGAATGCAATGATCCCGCCTGTCGTTTTGCCGCATCGAGTATACAAGCCAAACTGAACTGGAATCTAGATCCATGTAAGGATTTCAAGGAATTCAGTTGTTCAACAACTCAGGTGGCAAGTCTGAGAGCTACGCGAAGTGCTCAGGAATCTGTGGACATACAAATGCAACGTGAGTATTTTTTATTGAGTATTCTGAGGTAAGCCCTTGAGTTAGAGAGATTATTTTGTTATTAGAGCTTCTCCAGCATAATACAACGTCAGGTCCGTTCCGTAAACTAGGACGATTGTATGGCAGTTGTCTTCGTCAGACAACAAACTCATCAACGATTCAACTTGTCTTGGAGCATCTGGGTGGATATCTGCCAATTGGGGCTCTTGGTCCATCTACAATAGCTCCATTGATATCGAAAATTTACGAACTTGGTCCGACGCCTCTCATTGACATCTACTATGACCTGAGCTATGGTCGGAGGCCGCATGTTTTGTTAATTATTGGGGATCCAGGGACATCTGCTCCCATCTTAGAGGTAGGTGAATTTTTTTTATTTGAAGAACATTTTTCAAGGTAATTTAATTATCTTAGAATAAAATTCGATGGATGGGTCCCAAGGCACCACCGTATAGATTAAAACTATCAGCTCCAACGCTACTAAGTGATGTACTGGATAGTTTTCTTCCGTCAGGTCTAAGTTATGACCAGAAGATGTCGGAGAAGGAAGCCATTACTACGTTCATTGAACAACTTAATAAGGTAAGATATTGGAATTTGGTTGAATGTCTAAAAATACATCAAACGGTTAAGTGTAAGAGAATGTGGTACCTACCTAAACTAAAATATTAATTCACTAAGTGCAACAGAAAAACAAATGTCAAAACTTTTTACATTTCAATAAGAAATTAACATTCCAAGCAACTGGAAAGATCTAAATTTGGAAGTTTTGTGATGTATACGTACAAGAGGAGGATTAATTGATAAGTGGAGTGACATCTGACACATGTACATAATGGATATTGATTAAATTGCTTTTTGCTAAATATACACGTGTATAAGAATAGATTATTCTAGGAATTGTTGGTAAATTGGATTGACACTTAAAAGAAAAAAAAAAAAAACAACTGAAAAGAGTGAAATATTTTTATATTTAATTGAATAAACGAGGTAGGCATATGTATACTGTTGTTCATAGAAGGATATTTTTGACATGGGAAAATATTTTGGTTGTTGTAATTTGAGTAAAGATGAATAAAAATAAATGAAAACTAATAAGAGGCTAAAAACAATATCCACCACGAAGTTATACATATTTTCTTTAACAAAACAATTTTCTTCTTATATTGTTGCACAGCAAACTTTTTATACGTGAATAATTAATTCAAAAATATCAAAGGGTATGAAAGCGCCCAGCCAAGTTCTAAAGAAACTTTGCAACTACGCCCTGATTTACAGAAACGAACTCTAACTTCTGTAGATACAATTAAACCCGAAAACTTCAAACCTGAATTATTTGCTAGTTAATAATAATTACCTTAGCCAGGTAGCATAATTATTTTATGACATACATAGGTTAAAAAATTCCGAAAAACATTCTCACTGACAGATCATCAAAATTATCCACCATCATCATTAAAATAATGAAGAGATCGTGGTATCCACCCATAGACTTTTATAAAGGTTTTCCAATAAGAGGTGTTATTTTGATATTCAAAGAAAAATAGCATTTTTGGAGATAAATGATCGGATGTTTATTTCATTATAAAGAAGAAGGTATGCCGTTGATAATGAAACACAACATCAGCCAAATGACCGCCAAGACCACGCTTACAGGACCATATCCTTTTCATGAAATTTTCCATAACCAAATCGCAAAGTGGCTGCCCTATGTCCTCGATAGCCTCACGAATTTCATCTTTGAGGTCTTGAATCGACGCTGGGCTGTTGGCGTAGACCTTATTTTTCACGTAGCCCCAAAGGAAGAAGTCGCAAGGTGTTAAATCACAAGATCTCGGTGGCCAATTGTGATCACCTCTTCGAGAGATAACACGGTCCGGAAACTTTTCCCGTAAAAGATCGATGGTTTCATTGCTTGTGTGGCACGTAGCGCCGTCTTGTTGAAAGTAAACGTTGTCCAGATCAATACCATCCAATTCAGGCCATAAAAAACCATTAATCATCTCTTGATAGCGCAATCCATTGACCGTAACTGTTGCTCCAGCCTCATTTTCGAAAAAGTAAGGTCCAATGACCCCGCGGGACTATAAACCGCACCAAACAGTCACGCATTGAGGATGGAGAGGCTTTTCAACAATAACTCTTGGGTTTTCCGAGCCCCAGATGCGACAGTTTTGCTTGTTGACGTAGCCTCCGAGGTGGAAATGGGCCTCATCAGTCAAGATGATTTTTCGATGAAATTCCGGTTCATTTTCATGCATTTCAAGGACCCAATCAGCAAAGACACGACCGACGTTGTTGATGATCAGCCGGCTTGAGTTCTTGTGTTAACTGAACTTTATAAGCCTTAAGACCCAAGTCTTTATGCAAAATACGGTGTAATGACGTTTGTGGAATGCCTAATTCCAAAGAACGACGAGGAATGGACAAACCTGGGTTTTCTTCAACACTTTGGGCTACAACAGCAATATTCTCAGTTGTTCTTGAGCGACGTGCACGGGTTTTATTCTTCACATCACTAACTTGTCCCAACAGCTCGAATTTGTCCACCAATTTTTGTATTGCGGTCCGACAAGGTGCTTCACGACGACCCAAAAATGTTTTAGTTTTACGAACAGTCTCTGCCAAATTTTCAGCATTTTTATAGTGAATTTTAATAATTTAAATGCGTTGTTGAAGCGTGTATCGTTCCATTTTTATTAATAGCGTAGTTTCTACTTGTCAAATGTTAAAAAATGACAGCTTCAAAAGTGACAGCTACCGAAATAGCGGACTATTCAAAATAACACCTCTTATTGGAAAACCCTTTATTTTATAAAATTCCTATCATCGTAAAACATTGAAATTGAATTCAGTGAGAGGATTTTAAAAACATGAAATGCAAATGAGATTATATCAATTCAGAATAGAAAACTTCTAAGAACTTAAAATTGCAAAGTAAATATTGAAAAAAATGTCTTCAGTGATACGAGTCCAAAAGTCTTGACTTTTAAAATATTTGTTTTGATGATTTTTCAATAAAAGTGAAGTCCACCAAACCAAAAGTTATTATTTTAGACTTTGTTGCCTTTATTGTCAAAATTTTGTGCTTTTCAAAAAATAAGAAAATACAGCCAAAAGACAAGTGTAATCATAAAGCAAAGTTTTTCCTATGAGATCAATGGTTTGCAGTCTGGCCAAAAAATGTGTGAGAGAATACCTTCGGCCAATTTCAAATGGCTTTTTTGAAGCTTTTAGCTGACTCACTAATGTTTGATTTTCAAAACCACCGCTGATCACTCTTTTATTATAATAAATTTAAATCAAAATAATAAATTAAAAAAATAATAATAGATTCTCCCTTGTGGAGCCATTATTTACACAATTTAAAAAAACAATTTTATGAGGATTTTATTTTTTGTATTTTTTCAATCTTTCCAATTACCTCAACTTTAAAAATCGGTTAAGTTTTAGTAAAGTTAAAAGCTATTTGCTAACGTGAAAAGTAATTCTTTAATAATTCAGTGCAATTAAGTTATGATTCAGATCTATTATTCTTAAGGCAGGTATTTGCTGGAAATGTTTATAGCAATTCTGTTATTAATTTCTGAAGCGACCCACAAGTTTCCAAATGGAGATAGGCCTATATTTTGAAAAAGGGGACCAACTTTTTGGATTTGTCGTGTTAAGAATGTATCTTGGAAACAAAAAGGTCCAGAGATGTTGTTTTGGATAGCAATTTAAGCTATTGTAAATGCTGGAGTAAATTTATGTTCATTTGTATGATAAGTTTGTATTTTCAGTACAACAAGATAAATATTTCAAAGTCCATTTGAAAACATTGTTTCACTAGAAATATTTCTCTGAACTCTCTTGGCTCTTAATTTTGATGACAAAAAAACATTCCTATCAATTTTTATACCTGTACCATTATTTTCAAAAGGGTTTCTGTAATATTGTAATTGTTGTACTGAAAATACCAAACTTATCATACAAAAGAACATAATTTTACTCAAAGAAGAGATTCTTCTTTCTTGGTTTTAGTTTTACTAGATCCAGCATTTACAAGAGCTTAAATTGCTATCCAAACAAAATATCTGGATCTTTTTGTTTCCAGGATATACCCTTAACATGATTAATCCAAGAAGAATGATCCCTTTTTCAAAATGGCTAGCTATCCGACGAAAAAAATTCTAGAGGATTCACAAGTAACTTAAAATTTTTTTAAAGTGTCTTTCAAGTTAATATAGAAAATTACAGCTGATTTTTTTTTTGTTTAATTTTTTTTTTAAGTATATTACTTAACATTATCGATTAATTACCAAAATATGTGTTCATGACCCGAATTTCTCTCAAAACTGGTGTTCTGCTGTAATAGAAAAAAAATGTTTTTACCCATTTTACTCTAATTTCGCTACCGGAGGATCTCCTTAAAGTTATGGCTGAAGCTTAAAATGGCTTAGGCCCTGGTCATGACCTAACAAGATTTAAAAATAATTGGATTCGAATCATTTACGGTTTTCGATTTGTTGCAGTTTTTTTGAAAGTGCAAAAAATACACTTCTTTGATACAGTATTTGTCACCTTCCGTCCAAAAGTGATGTTTGTTTGTGTGTTGTTACTCTTTACCTACTAATAGGGTCTGTGCGAAAAAATAACAGTTTTATTGGGCTGAAAAATTGTATGTGTTATTACTGGTTGAATAATTTTATAAACGCCCGCCGGTAAAGAAGTATAACTAAAAAAAATTAATAATAGGAACACAAAAGCTTAAGAACTTACCCTTAAAATTATAACACAACTGTCTCAAATCTATTTTCGATCCAAAATTGTTAACATTTGCTCCCAGAATGCTGAACTTATTGGCATGTGCTTACTATCACTTAGGGCACGTTCACAATTGTTTACAGAATTTTTAAAGGTTGCACACACAAAAAATAAAGAATGTCAGAGGTACCCAGCTCTCGAAGGGTGCCGACTCTATCCTATTAATTCAGGAATACTTTATAAATCTGAGGTTTGGTAAAAGTGTTCACAACAATGTTACTCCACCATCTTGAACTGAAAGGAGGTGTCGTGACTATGGGAAAATCCTATATACAGACAAAACCTTTTTTAATTTTATTCAAAATAACTGTGGGATGTTCCCAAACAATTTTGTTTATTTTTTTGTGTGCTTATATGCCTACCTAGTTCCAATTGTTATAAAATAAATGTTTTTTTTTAATTATATTCTTGCCAAGATAATTTAGTTGAAAGTTGACAAATGTTGGGTTCAGCATAATAATGGTTTCCCAAAAAATCAAATACCTTTGACTTGGATCAATATATTCATTTTATTTTATTTTTGGAATACCTAAAGGTACATACCTACTTTTTTTCTAAAAAAAAACATATACCACCACCGTCAAAACTGAGTTTTTTTTTAAATCCGATTTAGTGAGACAATTTTGATCATAACTTCCAGATCTGGAAGTATATGCAGATGTTCGAAAGACAATTAAAACTATAAATTCGAAACATTTTAGAAAATTTGAAATTTTTTTAAGAGTTGTTATAAAATAAGAACTGAAAAAATTGTGAAAGATTTGAGGATTTTGGTGCACCATACAGTTAGCATAGATTTTTAAAAGCTGGTCTTTCTCTGCTGGTATATGTCTGCAGGTTTTAAAAATTATAATTCCTTTCCAATCGAAAGTACAATTTTAATTCTGTTCCCTTTTATCTTATAGATTCGTGTTGAACATGCAAGAAGGGGATTTTGGAACAGTTCGGTGCTATACAACGTGTCATCACTTCAGGAGAAGTATCCTGTGGTGAACATCTACATAAATGCTCTCATATAATAACATACTCTAACAAAAATTATTATTTTAGTTGAATTGGACAGCTCTAATACCAAGCAACTGGACAGGACCGATTGTAATCCGAAACTCGGATTATCTCAAAGCTGTAGAATTGCTATTAACAAAATATCCCACCAGAGTATCACATAATTCAATTTTATTGATATTTGCCCTCGGTATACTACCCCAAGGATATCCAGATCCAGCTGTTTGCACCAGAGCCACTATGTGGGCATTGCCAGAAATCACCTCAGCACTGTTTATAGCTCAGCACTCATCTGAAGATTTAAAGGAAGTAATAAGAAGGGTATGTATAGTGCATGAATAAATCTTAATTGAATGGTGAAATTATTTAATTGTTAAAAATTATAGACGGATGTGGTTTTTAGATCACTCAAGGCCCATTTAAAACGAGCGCCGTCCCTTAAAGGGGCGGCCTTAGTCAAACTCTCTGCACTTAAGATCCAAACAAATCCCTGGGAGGGATTTACCAATTTTACAGCGATGATAAAGCAACTGGAATCGATTGAAATCACTTCAGATAATTGGTTTGAGAATATCCTTAAGATCTATAAGCGCAACAAAATTATTCCGGACTCTGTAGCGTTGGATGTGGACTCGCACGATGCGTTAGTAAATTCAATTAAAAATAAAATAAAGGTTAACGTTTAAATTTTAATTTCAGATGGGCGTATCCTATTGTTTCGAAGATCTTTTATGATACTTTGAGTCATTCCATTGGTGAGTACGTATTTCTTTCTGCACGGCAGCAGTCATTTCAAATCATGAAGAAGCTAAAAACGTCACTTTGAAATGAGCGATGAATGTTTCGCTTTAATAGGAATAATTCTGGATTAGATTTCTGCTGACATGCACATTTTTTTAAGCAAAATCCAGATCACTGACAAGAGTGTTGGACATGATCAGTACAAATGACACATCATTTCAAAACCAGAGCTTACTTATTTAATTAGGGCCTATACTTCTTCTACGTGCCATTGTCAACGGATTCTCAGATGAATTTTTGAAATAGAGGGTCTTAAAAAGATCATTTAAAGAGCTCTTGCACATTTGTATTGATTCTTTCGTTGATAATTTGCCGATTTTTTCAGTACCTAAATCTTGTACTGTTTCTTCCCGATTTGTTACTTAATTTAGGGCACCTTATATAAAAACATTTCCCCGGCACATCATGTATTGAATTTCGAAGATTCTAGATTCTAAACTATTATTATTTTGAAAAAGATTGTTTCAAAATTGAAGAGATACTTCAAAAAATTTTGCTGTTGTATCTTCAACTGTATTCCTAATCTTAAAACCGTAGAATTCTGTTAGCTTCATCCTTTGTCTCTTTACCAGTTTTTTTCTCTCAAAATCCTGGCGTAAATCTAAAACTTCCTGTTTTGGTCACAGTTTTAATTACAGTGATGCCTTTTAATCTCTATGTGTCCGTTTTCTTTGCGTAACTTAGTGCCAATTTTAATTTCACTCGATTGAATTCCATATACTATTTCACTGTTTTCTTGAATGAACAACTGACCTGGAAACACCAACAGCAGATATTAATTTCAGCCCTCTAACGGCGCTCAAAAATTTGAGAAATGAGCAAAAATGTTTCATTTTTTTTTTGGCGACCCTGTAACTCCAAAAGTATAAATCATACGAAAAATTATTCTGTGCAAGAAAGAAAGATTTTTCGTACGCTAAGTCGTTCTTGAGATATTAAATAAAAAGTATCTTAACATTTTTTTGAAATACTAAAATAAATTTATAGAAAAAAATTAAATTTATAGAAAAAAATTTATCAGAATTTTTTTTTAATTTATACGGTACGTCGGAAAATAAAAGGTAAACGGAAAAATAAAATGGGGTCATTTATGGTAATGCAGCAGGTATTCTGTGGTCTTCACTTCGTTGGTCGGTCTCCAGTGCAGCTGATGGTTGATGAGAAATGGGTTTCTCACAGCATTTTGGTTTGCATCTTTCTTCATTTAGCTGGTAAGAAATAACATATTTTTATTTCTTTATTAAATACCAACAAAAGATTCATTTTGTCTTATCTTTGGGACAACGTACCTTATCAATAAAATTAAAAGAGTGTTACCAACACATAGTTTTTGTGAGAAATTAACAAAATTAGGTGCGTGAATTTAGCACAACAAAAATTCCAAAATCTAGGTATGCAGGAATTTGTTGCCGCATTCCTGAATTTGTTGCTCCTACCCTTAACCCCCAAACCCATGGCGGTGCTAACTTCACGTGAAGTCCACAACTTAAAATTTCAAAAATACAAGTATGCACGAATTTGTTGCTAGTTTTTTGCCCCAATCTCGAATTTGTTGCTCCACATTTTGACCACTCATAACAACTACACTCAAAACTCTAAAATTCAAAAATCTTAGTATGTAGGAATTTGTTGATAATTTGTTGCTCCATGTTTTGACCTTGAAAATGCATTTTCAAGGTTGTAGGAACAGCAGTTAACTTTGTCAAGGAAAAGTTTTTGCAAAAACAAAAAGACTGGGCCTTTAGCCTGAATTTGTTGCTCTTCAAAAAGGTGCATTTAAAACTTCTACTCCCATTCCTTCACCCCTAAAAATCCAAAATAAATTTTTATGACATCACTTGAATGCAGTTGGATACTTAACTTCTAAGAACTCAACAATTTCGAAAACCAAAGTATGGGGGAATTTGGTCCTAATTTATTGCTCATTTTCAACAATTTCGAAAATTAGAGTATGAGGGAATTTGTTGCTCCTATGTTACCCGAGTCTTGAATTATTCGTTTACGATTTCGTTGTGTGATTTTTAGATTTTTCGTTTTGCTTCAGCAGCGTACTGGGTTTTAAAATTAAACAACTCCCTTATGAATTTCTGATGTATAAAAAAAATTAGGGTTACTTTTGAGTCAAAATTTAAGTGCTTACAACTTTCTTTCAGCCTTATTTAAGATTTTAGTGTGCTACATTTCATATGAAGAGCTTAGGAACAAAAGGTGACATTTACACTTTTTGTGTTTTGAATTTTTTTTTTTTTGAACATTGTCAACCATGAATTCTATCGATTGCCAAAAAGTTTTAGTAAACAAAAAAAATACAAAAATGCAGTGAAATTTCAATCTAAGAAGTCACTTTCGGAACAAAAGGGGAAATTTTTCATTAAAACGATTCAATGAGTAATAAGTATTAAGGTAAAAAGTGATTTATTTTCTATTTATAAAGTCTTACATCTTTGATGCTTTATCAGATCGGTCATTTTGTTTAGTGCCGTACTAGAGCACTTTTCTTTGCAAAACAGTATTTAGACAACAGGGACACCCAGGTGCTAAATCAGTATATACGCAAACAGTTGAACTCAATAAACATATTTGCTGCTTTGATTCCCAAAGTTTTTGTACATATTATGTAGAGACAGCATTCGTTAACACGTTGATGTTTCTCGTGTGCGGCGAATCCAACCCTCCATTTTCGCTTAAATAACTATCTTTCGTCTTCTGTTAAGAATGTAGGAAAAGCGAAAAGGGTACGAAAATCCCAGAATTTTTTTATTGGGAGCCATTTTAAAATGCAATTTTTAGTTAGTTTTCATATGAAAAGTACCACAATAGTTTTTGCGCAATAGCTCAAAATTTAACTTAAAACTAATTTTTAGTAGTTCTAGTTTATCACTTACAATTGCAATTATCTCTATTCTTACAAAAGTTTTTGAGTTTTTAAATTTTCAATATTTACGGCATTGGCGCACGCCAATTCCAATAGTTTAGGTCGCTGAGATTGCTGGGGACTCTTAGATATTTAAAAAAATTAACTGCCTAAATAGGTGCACAAAAAAAATAATTTTTTCTATGCTAGTTTTGATAATTTCGAAAATTGTCGGCCCTTTACCCTCTATCGCTAGCCACTGCTAATACCAACATTTTGCTCTTTCTCTTAAACTGCGAGCACGGCTTCGATATATCACTACGCTATCGTATCGAATTCATAATTATGCGAGTTCTCATATTACGTTTCTAACCGTATCCTAGAATTAAAGAAAAAATTCTAGGATTTCTTAAGATTAATTTCTAGGATTAATTTAAGATACTAATTAGCAATAGAAGAATTTTTATTTTTAACAGGTTTTTCGCGTATCTTTTGGTAAATTTAGTTTGGTTGTCAAATTTACTGATGTTTTTAGAAAAAGTTCTACTAAAATACGACATTTCTTGAGCTTTTGCTTGCATATGTACATAATTCTTATTTTAAATTAAAAAAAAAAAAATCTATAATTCTTCTTGTCTTTTCAGTTGTACCACTTTCTGTCATTCTGGTTCCATATTTCGATGCGAAACTTCCGCCGTACATGCAATATGCCTCAGTTGGTGTTGCAATAGCTAAAGAAATTCTCCGATCAATAACAAAAACATTCGAAGAAAAAGCAATGCGTTGTGTTCCAAAATCGGTCAACATCTTCTCCAATTACAGTCGCATGGATATTTTGATTCATTCGGGTGGAATGCAAATATCCTATCATTCAATGCTCTCCCTAACTGGTCCCATCAAAGGAATGGCACGACTTCCAGGCCTAAATCTTACTCCAACACAAATATTCTTCTTAGTATCAGCACAGGAATTGTGTGCAGAATCTATGTATGTTGGAATTGATACAGATTCTGGTGAATTCGGAAACATGTTAGTAGTGATTTATTTGAAATTTCAAAAATGTTTGATTTGTTTTGTTTGTTTAATATTTCAGATTGGGATGGCTAGTCGCCCAAGGTGGTAGTGCCACTGAAGTCTTCAAATGTCCCAGTGGTTCGATGATTAATGCTCAAAAAACATGTAATGTTCTATAAGATGAACGTCAATAAAACAAAAAACTAAATTTAACATCTCTCTCAAGACCCTTATAACCATTGTCTTAACAGTCTGTGCACATTTTAAATTTTCTAACTTCCAACACCAAAGGGTATTTTTCAAGTAGAAAACAATAATACTATGCAAACCTTATACCTAATCAAATCACTATCGAGACCAAAACTATTTATGTAGATATGAACAAAATTCAAAAATTCTGAAAAAAAAATATTTTTTTCTTAAAGCACTGTCACATTATATTGTATACTATGTAAAAATTTTGTAATAAAAAGTTCATATAGAAAGTCTCAAAGTAAAAAAAAAAAAATTGTTAAAAATCTAACCTCTAACTCTCAACTTGTCAATTATTATTAAAAAAAAATACAAAACAAAAAACAAAATATGTTAAGTTATTAAAACTATAAAACTTGATACTGCAAAAAGCTCATAATATTGTTTAAGAATTTAGAATGGTTAATAGAATGTGTTAAAGTTAAATAAGTAGAATAGGATAAAGTTTGATTGAATTTTTATTTGATATCCAAATTTCTGTTTTTTTGTTTTATTTTTAAGAATGCTAATTTACTTCCTAGTTTTAAACAAAAATCAATACAATATATTATTATTAATGAATTTGAGGATTAACGACTACTCAAAATTTGGTATCAATTCACTTAAGTAAAAAAAAAAAGAAAACATGAATTCAACAACAGACATCTTTTAACCCGTTGAATCTTTAGCTAGATACTTTACCTTAAGTTGGTTATTGCTAAAATGCCCCTTTATTTTTTGTATCTCCTCAGTTAATTTTAGTTTTAAAGAATATTAATCAGCCTAAGGTAAAATCTAATACCTAAAACCGAAATTCTCTTGCTACAACAAATAAAATGCACGACTGGGTCGCACGTACTTGCTCTTGTTTATAAAGTTACTATTTATGCTAAGCCTTTTTAATTAAAAATTTGTAAATGCAGTTTTAAAAAAAAAAAATCAAAAAAGCATAAAATTCAATTTTCAAATGACTAAAACAGCTTCTTAAATGAATTTAACCTGAAAACGAAGTATGCAATTTGATTTTTTCTATAATCATACATTTTTAGAAAAAAAATTTGAAAATCGTTAGAGCCGTTTTAAAAAAAAAAAAAACTATTTTTTCCATATAAAATTTTTCAAGGACTTTTATAAAAAAAACTTGGTACGCCATTTTTAAGATATTATTTATCAACATCTAAAAACTAAAATTTAAAAAAAAAATATTGAATAGTTTTCGAGAAAATGATTTTTCAAAAAAAAAAAATTTCAAACTTTTTTTAAAAATCCAAAAAAATAATTTTCGAAATTTTTTTTATTAACTATTATTACGGCAACTTAAAAGCATCCATGCAAAAAAAATGAAATTGATTGAGTCATGAAGGAGAAAATCGGAATTTAAAAAACCTTTCTATGGCAGGTACCGTTAATAACTGTTTTTGAAAAAAATGGTTCTTATTTCAAGATAGACCTTGTCTTAAAAAAATGACCATGATTTTTTCAATCAAAATCGTAGGCACCGTTTTTGAGAAAAATGAGTTTTTCTAAAACCGGTATATGACAGGTACCGTTATTTGGGGTCCAAAAAAAAAATTCAAAAAAACGTCTGGGGATATTCTCCAAAAACCGCCACATACCAAGTTTGAAGTAAATCGACCCATCCGTTTAGGCTGTGATCTCTGATACATACGGACAGACACAGACAGACAGACAGACAGACAGAATTGTCAGACCCACTTTTTTCTCATTCTCTATCATCGTAATGTCGTGTTTGATTGTTATCTCAACTTTTTTTTTTTTTTACGAATGCAAAACTTGATATATGGTACATCCTCAAGGATATTTGACAGCAGATTCAAGGAATTATTAAAAAGGTGTGAATATTTAAAAATGCTGAGGAAATATTTTTGTGTCAATTAATCATTACATTTAAGTTTTATTACATTACAATTTAGAATTTTGATTTCTCTAGCCTTATGTACAACACAACGAGACGTGAGCGGTATAGTGGTCGTTTTTTAATTAAATTTAAAAGCGTAAAGCAATTTACAATTTTGCTAGTTTTTCGATACACAGTTTTCTGAAAATTTCTTTAAAATAATAGTTAAGTGTTATAATTTAGACTGGCAGAATCGGGGAAGCAGAAATTATTACAAAATTGGTCAAGTGACTTTTTTTGATAATGACCTGTCTAGTCTAGGGTAATTTTACAAAGTTTCGAATATAAATACAGTTTAGTAGAAACAACACACCGATTGAACCACGACCATCTTCTTCATAATTAAAGATACTACAAATCAATCGCCTTGTGTTAGTCTAGCAAAAACTTAGGAGCGAATCGACCGATATGGATGATTTCTTGTAGGAGAAATGATAAATTAGATTAAATATAAATTAGCTATTTTTATGAAATTCAATATTTGTTTGATTTTCACTCAATGGACTCGAATACAGCTATTAACGAATATTTTGGAAAATGATGTTGGTAAAATCTGCAAAGATTCCTGCGATAGAAAATTTGCAGTAACTGTAGGTGGGTGCTGTTACCAAGTTATATGCGTATTTTCAATAAATTTCTATATTATTAACGTCAGGTTTACCGAAAAAATAATTAAAATGATAAATAATTTACGGAATTTTTTCGATGATGGTTAAAATAGCAACACAGACAAAAATGTTTATTACCTCAGAAAGAGTCCTGAAAAGCCTTGGAATACAAAAGCGTTGATCCTTGCAGAATACCGCCAAAATAGCATTGAAAATCTTACAAAAACAAGAATGAGCACATGCTTCTCTCGATAGACATTCTAGGATTATTCGTAAGCATTAGCGTTGGTTGGTTAATACGGTACTTTCACGCATTTTTGACACGACGACGCACGACGCGACAATTTCCTTATGGCGCGGTGGCATAGAACATTCAATAAATCGTATTTTTTATAATTTTATTAAAATTACTTATTGCCTTCTTTACTAGACATTTAAGGAAAGCGTTGTACGAATATAATTCAAATAAATTTGTTTACTTCGTTTCTACTTCATAATATATTTCATATCCCTGTTTGGAAAAGAAGGTACATGTATACTTACAGTGCGGTTCACTTAGTTAGACGCACTACAATTTCATTTTAAATTTTAATTTTTTTATTGAAAAAAAACTTACTAAGTGTAAAGGAAAATTAACACTGAATAAAACAAACATAGTTTAAGAACGGTGAAACCTACATAATGGTAGTTGTTCTGTTTTGTTCCTGAAACATGCAATAAATCAGCAATAATTTTGATTCATTTGATTAGACATACCAGTTAATTTGGTTAACTATCAGCAGTTATTCTAACAGAAAGTAATGTAAAATTATTTTTGGATCAAAACATAAGTTTTACTTACTAATTCTTTTAAAATTGACAAAATAAGAGGGTTGGTTATCGAAAAGAGGCCTTAAGTTAGAGGTAACCTTTTAAAAAGTATTTTCACCCATTAAATACCCGTAAAATTGGTAGGAAGTGAAACCTTGACACAAAATTTTGTTATAGTATATGTATAAGTTATAATACCACAATACAATTCGTGAACTTATTCTGTTCAATCAACGAACAAAAGTAATAGAAATTATTTAATTTTTTTGTAGTAAAACAACTGTAAATCGTGTGTTGTGTGCTGCATGCATAAAATTTCCAAAATTACAACAAAAAATCCTATTTAATCAACAACATAATCAAAAACGCCAAAAGAGTTTACACGTACTCATTTGGAATGAAATGTCAACTTTGGACCCGGCTTAGCAAAATAATAAAAAAGTTGTTTTTTTTTTATGAAAAGAAGTAAATCTTGGATGGTACTGATGTCCAAAATTATAACTTAACATTATTACGCATTCGAATCGGTTACTATTTCCAATGAAAACGCTGTTTCTGTTAATAAATCTTTTTGGAAGGAGCTGGTTCAGCTATAGAAGACCTATTCCAAGGGTATTCCAGCAGGACACGGTTCATACACACATCTAACATGCTGTTAAAGAATACATTGTCAGTGAAAAAATCTCAATACATCCCTGACATCCCTACATCCTACTAAAAACGTTTGCATATGGCTTACTCGCGAGATTTATGAACGAGGCAGGTTTTACCAAGGCAGCCAAGACCTAATTGATGCGATTACAATGGCTTTGTTCCAAATTGGTAAAGATGCCCTAAAATGTTATGTGTTTCTTTGAAGAATAGTGCTTTTTAATTTCATTTTCAATGTTAAAGATGGCGCATATTATTTAAATAGCGTAAAATTGACTAAATTATACAAATAGAGTCAAAATATTCCATACAACCCAGTTGTGCCTTTGTTATTAAGCTTTTTTGGAAGTGCGTCTAATCAAATGAACCCTAAAATCCATAAGCTTTTGCATAGTTTAGGAAAAATAGGCGTAAAATTACCGTTATCTGGTATCGTCAAGGTTAAAGTTATCCTTGTTCTATTCAGTATTAATTTATCTTTGAGTTGACTTTTTTTTTCCTCATTAGCTCATCTAATACGAAATATAACTCAAGATTTAAAATGAAATTCCAGTGCATCTAACCAAGTGAATCGCACTGTATAATGAATAAAACTTCAAATTTTTATGAATTCCAAAGAAAATAGCTTCAATTTATATTTTCAGGAATTCCTATTTTCGGGCCATACGGTAATAATTTATAATTGTAGAACTTATTTTTGGGAAGATACAGATGACATGAAGAGAAGTAAATATTTTTTTTTATTTTTTATTTTAGTCATGATCATGATGGCAAAAAATAAAACCCTTTAATTTTGTTCCAAAAGTTTGACTGCCCGTAACAAAGAAACTATGTAATTTAACCGTTATTTGTTTAAAAGATCATAAATATCCCTTTCTTTGATGTTTTTTGAAATTAATGTCAGAGACGAAAAAAAATAAATACGTTAAAGTTACAAAAGCATTTTACATGAAATTTGTTCTAGTTTTCAAAACTGTCTTTAATTATAATTTACAGAAACGTAATTTTCTACTCAAAGACTAATAAATGGGTTAAAAAATATCGTATCAAAATTTTAAACAAATATGGAACTGAAACTGAATACATTGGCTTTCCAGACTTTATAAAGATCTAGCGCAAACAAAATTGTTTCAGAAGTTGCATTGAAAAACAAAACAAAAAAAAAAAATTAAAATTTTTGGTTTCGTCCTTTTTCTTATAACTACGCGATAACGGTGAGGTTTCAAGTTCTTTTTGATTTGTTTCAATACGAGTATTTTTCACTTTAATACAGCCTCTCGTTAATCACTTTAAAAATATCAATTTTTTTTATTCTTCCTTTTTTTCCACAAAAACATATAAGGTATAGTTTTTGTTAATACCATTATAGTTATGCATTAGTGGAAACACTGAGAAAATCTTTTATTTTTATAAAAAATTGGCTATAAAGAAGCTTTTATGGTCGTGATAACCATATTAATCCAGGCTTATACTTGATTTAATGCATATAAAACCATGTATTTTTTTCTATAGAAAATGTTGTTAGTGAATACAAACACATACATGGTTAATGTAAGCAAAATGGTATATATATGCAAAACAAATTTCTCTTCATCAAGCACAATTTTTTCAACACACAGAATATTATAATCAATGTCCAACTTTTTTTATTTCGCTAATAATTTATGCAGTAGAGGTAGAGGGTTAAGAGTGCTCGCTTTGATAAAGATAGCCGTAGGTTGGTTTTACCATTGCCAAAAGTAAGCCATGGATTGGCCGAAAAGTGTCTTTGCTGATTGTTTGTAAATTTTATTTTGTTCTTTTTCATAGTTCACATCTGCAAACTACAAATAATATATTAAGTCCTAATTTTCCCATAATTATATGTGGCTCAGTTAAGGCGTATTCATAGGGGTAACAATTATTTTAATCAGTCCTATTCTAAACAAAAATTCCCGGGGAATTTTTTCGGGAGAAGGGCTCCCAATCGAATTATTTCCGGAATTTCATTCCGCTTTCGCTTGTAATTCGTTTCTCTTGTGTTAACAATGGCGCAAACAAAAAAAAAGAATCGAAATTGCTTGCAACTTTTAGATTGGAGCCTTTCTCCCAAACATATTTCCCCGAGAATTTCTATTTAGAATAGGGCTGAATATGTATAGAGTTTATTCTTTTGATAGCTTCACTAATGATTGAAAAACTAGCTTAAATTTTGAATATTTAACAAATACTATTTTGTAGCGACCATTCGTTTCCAACTTATTTGGTGTCTAGCTGAGAGTTATCAAATCTTTTTGGCAGTTAAGAGTACAACAAAAAATCTATTTTTCGATATTTAATATTTTGTTGGTTTCAATAAGAATATAGATTTGCAAATGTACCCCACTGGAAAATGCTCTTCCTTCTACACTATCATTGCTTACTTTCTGTATTCTGCAGATGACAAATTAAGGATGGACATATGAAGTCTCCTTATAATATCAGTGGCCGATAGGCAAAACAACATTTTTCGCAAAAATGAATTTTTGGCAGGTTATGAATCCTTAATGTGTACCTACTCTATGACATGAGTTACATAACTTGAAAAAAATCATTATAGTTTTGATGTAATCAACAAATTTTTCGTCCACTTTTGGACAGTTTATTCAGGCAAAAAATCTTAAGTCCACAAATTTCCACCAAAAAAGTAAGTTTTCAATGAATTTTTTGAATACCAATAGGAAGAAGAACAACAATTTAATAAAATGTACTTAAAACGAAACCTTAACTCTCTTTCAAAACTTCTGTGCGAAAGTTTTAATATTAAAACTTAATTTATCCAAAACGAAAAAAATGGACTTAAATTGTTGTGCTTATTTACAATATCTTAATTGTTTATGAAACACGTAATCGTTACACGAGAAACGAAAAATGTTTCTTGTGTTGTGTGTAAAAATATAAAAAGGGAATTTTCGTTCTTCTTCTTCAGTAATTAACTTCTTGTAATTAAAATTATATTTTTTCCAAGGAATTCCAAGTACTTTGTATCGAAAGCGAAAAATAAAAATTTAACGGGCTAATAACTGTAGCAACTGAAACGCGTCCTTTTCATATTAATATCTTTTTCATTTAAGTATTATCAAAAATAATAACTTTGTAATAAGGTGCTAAAAGATGAATAGTGTTTCAAAATAAGAATACAGGGTTCTCCATCAGTTTATTATTATTTGTTTGGGCTGATTTTGAATGTGAATAAGTGAATCCAATAAATTGTTTTCCTTTTTGCTGCCAAGTATTGCTTTCACTTTTTTTAACTATTTGCTCTAAAAAAACGATTCTCTTCCTGTTAATAAAATATCTGCCTAATTTGTTATCCACCTCAAACTACTAACTACTTTATCATTTATGTTGCAGTGTATAGACTTTCGGGCATATTTTGTTCATGTGTTTAATTTCTTTACTTAATTTGCATCAAGCATAAGATTTTATTCACGTTTTCATTTTGACCTTCCAAATATTTCCGTGGGTATATTTCTCTACAATAATTGAGCAAAGAAAAATTAACAAGAGCTAGCAGAAATGAAATTATAATACAAAGACTCTTACAATTTAATCCCTAAGAGAATATTTACAATCACACTTTAATTAGAGGCCTAAAAGTTAACTAATGTAATGATAAACCTCAAAAAAAAAAAATTAAAAAAAAAAAACAATATACATAATAATGTAATGTAGATTATGCACTTTCCTAGGACCATAAAAAAGTATTAAACAATAAATTTATAAAATTGTTAAACATTTATACATGAAAACCATTTAAATTCAAATGAAAAATAATTCAAATTTACATTGTTCCTTTGATTAATTATTATTGTTAAACGATGCATGTGTGTTGATTAAGTTTAAAAAATTAATACAAATAAATAAAAATAAATAAAGTAGTGATATTTTAGACAAGCAAAAAACTTTAATATAGAATAAGGGTATATAATTTCTAACTTTAAGTTATAAAGATATAGATCTTCAAACCATCTTAATAATTTCAAAGAATAAAAAGAATTAAAAAACAAAAAAAACTAAGCTAACATCCATCCCTATTTAAAGGCCAGACATATGTGGTCCCTAATATTGTTTCTGTGATAAAAACAAGTAATTAAAACAATTCTTAAAACTAAAAAAAATGCAAATTATAATAATAAAAAACCATAGGTTATACATTAAAATAATTATAACCCATAAATTTGCAATTGTTGTTAATAAAATTATATTAAAAAAAAAAAATTGTTAAAAAATCAATAATTAAATATATTACCTATTAAAAAATGAAATGATATACAAATTATGAAAAAATGACATAAAAAAATACTGTAATTGCTTTAATAGATTTGTAGGTGAGATAATAATGATGAAGCTAATGAAAAAATTGTATAAATAAACTTGTTTAGAATTGTTGCGAAAAAATTGCGTTTTAATTAGAGAGTGACGTATTTGATATATGTGTGTAGTTATGGTGTCAAAGTAAGAAATTGAGACTTAACGGTAGCCTTAACATACTTAAAGGGAGCATTTTTAATTTAAATTAGTTTAGTTTTCAATTGAATACTATTTGAATGTTCAATTTCTTAATTCATATTTTGAAACAAAAGAGCTGAGGTTCAAACTTTGAAAACAAAAAAAAATTAAATTGAGTAACTTGGTAATTGCGTTGTTTTCCTCACGGCCATGTCCCCCGCAAAATTAAAAAAAAAGTTTTGTACAGTTTTGTACAACCAAAGTCGGGTTTTGAGCTTATTGAAAAAATTAAAATGCAGATCTGATCCACACTTTCGTGCAAGAAAAAAATTTAACATAGTTAATTGTTCAAACAATTAAGGCCACACTTTCAATAAGCTCTAGCTTGGAATCAAAGATTGCACAAATCCCGTTTTTGGTTCTACATAACTGTACAAAACTAGTACAAAACTATATATTTTTTTTTTAATTAAACGAAATTGCCGTGCCACAAGGCCAGGTTTTCCTAACGACAAGGGCTTTCATACGCTTAAACACGCTTTGTCGCTTTTGCTGCTGGTATTCCCATTTGACGCTGTGTAAATCCACTGTCGCGTGACAGAATGATACTTAGGTATACACTCTCTTTTCGTACATAATTAATCTGCCGGGTGAATTTGAGTTCTTTTTGTTGTTGTTTCTTCTTATTTAGAATGACTTGTGTGATTGATTTGCCTTTGTCTTTATCTTTGTTTTTTTTTTTGTAATTTTTGAAACTCTACAGTTTCCGTTAGCATTCCGTTTTCGTCTTGTGTCGGGCTGTAAAAGGTTTGTAAAACATCTATGAAGACTACCTTAAATAATCTTATCAATAGCTTATTACAAATTCGAACTATGTACTGCAAATCCCTGTACACGTTGCTGAAGCAAAATGAAAAATCCCATATAAAATCACACGACAAAATCATAAACAAAAAATATTGTAGTACAATATTATAGTTGGTGCCTAGTTCGACAGCAAAATGAGGAGGTTAATAAGAGAATTCTCCACAAATTTTTCATTTTTACTTGCGATATAGGTACTATATATCAAGTAATGCATTCTTACAAAAAAAAAAAAGTTGAGATAACAATCAAACATGACATTACGATGATATTGAGTGAGAAAAAAGTGGGTCCGACAATTCTGTCTGTCGGTCTGTCTGTCTGTCTGTATGTATCAGAGAACACAGCCTAAACGGATAGATCGATTTACTTCAAACTTTAGGTGTAGTGTGTTTTGGAGACTATCCCCAAACCATTTTTGTATTTTTTTTGGACCAAAAATAACGGTACCTGTCATAAAACGGTTTAAGAAAAACCCAGTTTTCTCATTAACGGTTCCTACGATTTTGATTAAAAAAATCATGGTAATTTTTTTGAATAAAGTCTATCTTTAAATGAAAACCATTCTTTTCAAAAATCGATATTAACGGTACCTGCTATAGAACCGTTTTTTAAAATTTTGATTTTCTCTTTCATTACTCAATCAATTTCAGCTATTTTTCTTACATGAATGCTTTGAAATTGCTGTAATAATATTGAATAAAAAAAATTCGAAAATTATTTATTTGGATTTTTAAAAAAAGTTTGAAATTTTTTTTTTGAAAAATCATTTTTTCGAAAACTATTCAATATTTTTTTTTTTCAAAACTTAGTTATTAGATTTTAATAAATAATATCTTAAAAGTGGCGTACCAATTTTTTTTTATAAAAGTCGTTGCAAAATTTTATACAGAAAAAAATAGTGTTTCTAGAAAACGGCTTTAACGATTTTCAAAATCTTTTTCAGGTTAAATTCATTTAAGAAGCCGTTTTAGTTATTTGAAATTCGTATTTTATGCTTTTTGAATTTTTTTTTCTAAAACTGCATTTACAATTTTTTAATTAAAAAGGCTTAGCACAAATAGTAACTTTATCTATAAGAGCAAGTACGTGCGACCCAGTCGTGCACTTTAATTAATTACTTTTTGTTTTTACAAATTTCGAAGATTTCTCGAGTTTGTTATTGTTTGTTAATTATTCACACATATTATGGAATCCGACGAACGCGTTGCGGCGGCATTCGCACTTATTTAAGCCATATTTCCGCCTTTAGAACTCGCAGGTGAGGAAGTGTTTTAATGGAAATGGTAAGGTAGTGCATCGTATTGATAATATAGTTCACCCGGCAAGCTCATAATTGCTTCAAATGCGAACGCGAACCCTGCGAATCACTCTGACTCCCAGGGAGTAAAGTATTGCAATGCGGCATGATATTAATTTTTTTAATTTTAATTTGGTAGAATATTACTTTAATGTTTTCAGTCGTATTTTCGTTTGAATTTCATTGTTAAAAGTGTAACAAAATTAGTGTAGGTATGTAGCTGATGTAATAGCTGTGAAGCAGGTAGGTCCCTAGGTCTTAAATGATTAATATTAATTCATATCAATTACATAAACAATCTTAAACATAATTTACAAATTAAAAGAGTGAATTCACGACGAGGTTGCAGCTAGCCTTGAAAAAAAAAATCAAAAACTGACTTAAACTAAACTAAACTAATTAAGTTTTGCATCGTAAAACCTCTAAATTTAAGAAGAAGATGTTCCAACATTCTATTTGACACCAGTTTAAATTTTACCTCTATGAGAACAAAATTTGGTTCTGTCGAAGGATACTGTCAAGCTGTCGCCTAACTATATGTTATATTTATATATTGCTTTGTCTTACCTTGAGCAACACACAATAAACAAAAATTTAAAGAAAAACTCGAGTAAATCGCTCTAACCTTGAAATAGCCATTATGATGAGGCTGCTATACTTTGACGTGGAAGACCTTACCGTTAATTTGGCACCAATTTCAACCACATCTCAGAAATGGCACAGACTGTACCATACCACGCCATTCGTGCCAGGACGCGGAAAGGAGGATACAGGCGGGGAGACTGTACCTACTTGTATTCATCTTTCACTTCTACTTCTCTTCTTCAAATTATCTTGAGCTCGATGAGTAAAGCATTCCTGCAGTAGCCGCCCGGGCGATTAATCGTTATATTCTTAAACTATAAATTCTTTAATCTCCAATCACTGTTTTTTTCATTTTTTTTTATGATCATTCAACCTGCGAATTAATTTACATTAAAAATTGAAATATCTTTCAAATTATATTTAATATTTTTATTTATTTCTAAAAATGTCATTTATTCATTTAATTTATTTCTACACTGCACTTTTATCATTTTTAATAAATCCCAAAGAAGTTATCCTCGACAATGGAGCCCGCGAGTCAGACATACCTTTGCCGTTTGCCACTCCATCGTCATCCCCTGCAATTAGTGCTGTTCTTCTCGAATGTCCAAATGTCCAGAGGCGGGCGGCAATGGAAACTTCCCGTCCAGACTGCGAAAGACAAATGATGGTCCACATCCGAGTCAGTCCGAGTTTTCAAGTAGAAACATTGGACAAATTCCTGCTGCTTGATGAAGTTTATGACCAAAGAAGGAAGACCCGAGCAAAGCTAATGTCACCCTATTTAATTGAGATTAGTCGGGGGGAGCCGATTGTAATGTATCCTTTGCAATTTTCCAAGGTAAGTCAATGTGTGTTGGTTAATTATGTTTTTTTTTTCTGTTTTGTTTTGTTTGTTTGGCTGTGACAATTGGCTTTTGTGTGTTAGTTTATGTTTTTAATTTGCAATTACTTTCTGTCTCGGACAAGGATGAAATTAGTATTATTTTTATTTCTTTACGATTGAGGGGTTAAATTGTGTAATTTGGATTGGAATTGTACGATTACTGGAATTTTTTAAGATTCAAAAGTAAAATCAATGCGGCACCAAGAGAAATAGTCTACATAAATTGGGTAGGTACTTACCAGCAAAGTTTTGGGATAGTAGTATACTAATGTAGTATAATTACCAGCATAATTATCTCTCCAATTAAAAGAGTCAGAATTAGTCATTTTTATCTGGAAAATTAGTTTAAGCCACACAAGGCAAAATATTTTGGGTCCGACAATTCTGTCTGTCTGTCAGTCTGTCTGTCTGTATGTATCAGAGACCACAGCCGAAACGGATGGGTCGATTTACTTCAAACTTGATATGTGGCGTTTTTTAGAGACTATCCCCAGACATTTTTTTGTTTTGACCAAAAATAACGATACCTGTCATATACCGGTTTTTTGGATAATGCCTATCTTTAAATAAAAAAACCGTTATTAACGTTACATGCCATAGAACCGTTTTTTTTTTAATTCTGATTTTCTCCTTCATTACTTAATCAATTTGAGCCATTTTTTTACATGAATGCTTTTAAGCTGCCGTAATAATATTTAGTAAAAACATTTCCAAAATTATTTTTTTTTGATTTACAAAAAAAAATTTTTTTCGAAAACTGCTCAGTATTTTTTTTTTTCAAAATTTAGTTTTTAGATGTAAATTAATAATATTTTAAAAAATGGCGAACCAATTTTTTTTCTAAAAGTCCTTGCAAATTTTATATAGAAAAAATATATTTTTTTTATGGAAACGGCTCTAACGATTTTGAAATTTTTTTTTCTAAAAATGTATCATTATAGAAGAAATCAGAAGAATCAGAATAAGAAGCTGTTTTAGTCATTTGAAAATCGAAAAAAAAATCAATTTTTTTTTAATAATTGAAATTGATTGAGTCATGAAAGAGAAAATTGAATAACGGTTTTAAAAAAAATGGTTTCCATTTAAAGATAGACCTTATCCAAAAAAATGACTATGATTTTTTAATCAAAATCGTATGAACCATTTTTGAGAAAAATGAGCTTTTCTTAAACCGGTATATGGTCGATTTACTTCAAACTTGGTAGGTATGTGGCGTTTTTTGGAGACCAAAAATGGTTCTTAATATTTTGATTAAAAAAAATCATAGTCAGTTTTTTGGATAAGGTCTATCTTTAAATGGAAACCATTTTTTCAAAAACCGAAATTAACGTTACCTGCCATAGAACCGTTTTTTTTATTCTTATTTTCTTCTTCATGGCTCAATCAATTTCAACCATTTTGTACATGAATGCTTTTAAGTTGCCGTAATAATATTAAGTAAAAAAAATTTCGAAAATTATTTTTTTTTGATTTAAAAAAAAAAATTTATTTCTGAAATATCATTTTTCAAAAACTACTCAATATTTTTTTTTCAAAACTGCCTTACCAATTTCTTTTTATAAAAGTCCTAGCTAAAATTTATATAGAAAAAATATTTTTTTTTAAAACGGCTCTAACGATTTTCAATTTTTTTTTAGACGTATCATTACAGAAGAAATCAAATTGCATACTTCGTTTTCAGGTTAAATTAATTTAAGAAGCTGTTTAGTCATTTGAAAATCGAAATTTATGCTTTCTTATTTTTTTTTTCAAAACTGCATTTAAAAATTTTTAATTAAAATGCTTAGCATAAATAGTAACTTTATTTATAAGATCAAGTACGTGCGACCCAGTTGCGCATTTTATTTTTTTGTACGAATGCATAACTTGATATATAGTACCTATATTGCAAGTAAAAATCAAAAAAATTAAACAAAATTTGAGCTGCTTAGGACTTTCAAGATGAGGATATTTATTGACTCGACTTCTCCGTAAAAAAAAATTCTTTTTTTGACGAAATTATACAAAACTATGTAGAATATCAATTTTTCCCATAAAGAATCTCTCTAAAAGGGATAAGGATAACTTTCAACCAATTCCAGCCAATACAACCGAGAAAAAAAAATCCTTAAAAAAAAAAAAAATCCCATTTACCGGTAGGTACTTACTGAACACCTTGCTAAAGTCAATATTAATCATATCAATTTATCAATTGATTGCTGACAATCGCAATAGGGGTGTAAGCCAGCAGAAATCTGCTGTTTTTTGATACTCATCAGTCATCATAAATCACATCACTGTCTATAGGGTCCATCTATCTAAAGTTGAAATTCCAGAAAATTCTTACTTCCCATAAAATCAAGGAATCAATACGTCAAAAGAGTCACATAGACTCATTTCATTTGCATGAACATATTTTGAACTATTCATGAAGATTTGTGCATACCTGATGGTACCATTCACTTCTAACCAAAATTTACGAGAAAGTAGGTACAAACTAACTTCAATATTCTTCTGTAAGTTTTGCTGCCATAAAATTAAATTATGTTACGAGTATGTCCGAGACTGTTTTATATTTTGATTGTATTATTTTGTATAAGCAAACAATTTTGTAAAAACAAACATTCTCAACAACTCCAGCAGCACTAAACAATTTCCTTCAAAATTCAAATCATCTTGTTCTTCCACAAGAACTTATAAAATTAATCTCAAGAAATCTCTCTAAAAATCTCAATTTATCTTAACGTCATCGTGGGTCGTTGTCCGTCCAAGTAATTCTTTCGCACAATTGCTCTTTAAAGTTTTTATTTCCCTCAACACAAGTTCTGCTAATCAAGAAGTTGAAAAAAAAAATAAATCTCATCTACTGCCATGCATTTGCACAATATTATCCCTTATTCGAATGCAGTAAGTTATTTTATTAAAAAAAAAAAAAAAAAAAATCCTTAGCAAACAAGACGACCAAAGACTGCTGCTGCTGCTACTATTGCTGCGGAACAAGGATATTTCTTTAACTTCATTTATGCAGCCCCTATTCACTCAATGTATAACACACAAACACACACATTACCCCCAAGGATAAAAAAATGCAATCGGGTAAACTTATAACATGGAGAACTGGCAAAGAAGTGCATATATTTACCCCCGGTCTACTAGAATGTCCTTTTTTTTCTTCTTCTCAAGGATCCATAAAAGTTGTGCAAGTTATTCGTTTTATTTTTTTTTCGCACGCTTCCTTGCACAACCAACTACTTTCAATTTTGTACCCTCCACTCAACTATATCACACTGCCACACCACACCACACCACCGACCGCACCGCCCACAACACCACACCACACCGGAAGAACGGAACTGCGATGACTACTTATTCTCATTTTCTTATTTTCTTTCAGTCAATAAGATGTGACACATGTGGACATAAAAATGGCAACAACACAAACACTAGTCAGGGAAATTGTGAGCATCCCGTCGATGCTACCATCCACGTTCCCCTGAATGTCCCAACATCACATTCCATGGGTACAGGAATAGCACCTGTTTCAGGAATTCACGTATCTCGAAGTGTTCAACAGGAGAAGGAGCATAAGGGACAACGGCAGCAGCATCAACAGCAACAGCACAATACCAATGAAGGTAATGTACTCTTCCTCCTGGCATCTCCCAGGTAATTACTTCGGCAAGTTCGTACAGGAACAGGTAAGTACCCTCGTTTGTAGGAGAACAGGTAATCATCATCGTCCTTGTTTGCTGTTTTTTTTTTTTTCTTTCCCATCAAATTTCCTAAAGATATAATTTTCACTGGCATTTTCGTTTGTTTGTTTAGAAGACGAAGAAAAACTGACTCTTTTTCTGCGCTTTTGTCTGAAATTTTTTCGTAATTTCAATTTAATTTTATTTGCTGAATATTATTTATTTTTGTTTGAAATAATAATAGTCATTGTTAACTCTAACCATATTCACCCACCCAACCACAACCCACTCTCGTACTTAGGTATTTAATAACAGAGCGAATGGCTTTATATATTGTGAGAACACAACAGGGTGTTTCAGAGAAATTGGAAGCAATTACGTTTTTGTTTCTTCGAAAACAGTGCTTTGAAACTTCCATTGAATTAACGTATTTAGTTTTTTTTTCATTGATGCAACAGACTAAATAGAATTTTTCTTGGGAAAAGTAATTAGCAGGAAATAAATGAAATTCACGTAAACTAAATTATCTTGAATTCACGTGAATTAACATTCATCATCATCATCATCGGCTCGACAACCGGGGTCCGGTCCTGGCCTCTTTCAACAAGTCTCTCCACCTATCCCGGTCTCGAGCCAACGCCATCCAGTTGCGCACCCCAAGGCTTTGGGCGTCCTGGTCTACGCCATCTCTCCAGCGCAAGCATGGTCTACCACGCTGCCGTCTACCATAGAATGTACCGCAAACGAATAGGGGGAATAACATGTAGCATACGAAAACATGCACGTGCCGTAACTTTTCGGGACTGGTGGAAGTGTGATCATAGCCTCTCCGGGGCGGCCGCTAGAAACAAGCCTTTTAAAAAAGGTTTGGCTAATATGATCAGGCTGCTTCCACAGGTTGGCGACAGGTTAATTCCCTGTCCCGTAAAACTAAAAGAATTACGAGACCGACAACAAGCCTCGGAAACGGACGGAATTAACATTATCTTGATTATATTATTGGAAAAAGTCAAGGATGTTGCATTAGTTTGAATTTCATTTTCTATGAAAAACCTCAATATCAATTTATTGTGAACACTGACGTTGTTGCTCATATTACTTGTTAGTTTTGGTTTGTATGTATTGTTAAATGCAAAAACTCCTATTTGTTTAAGATCGTTTAACTAGGCCAGACATAAAATTGAGCCTTGTATGGGAATGTGCACGTTTATTATACGATTGTCATTTTAACTAAAACGCCATCAGTAAAACGACAGCGTGTACTAGCGCCAAAGGCCTTTGAATAAAAATCTGACTTCGGAGTTCTTTCCGCCCTGCACATTTCTCCCCCATCGCAATTAAAGTTGAATTACTACGTTTTATTGGCGACTCCCCCTGGAGGGGAGCATTGACGTGATCAATATAAAACCTTTCATCAAACTTTAAGTCGCTTGCCATCCAGTTGCGCACCCCAAGGCTTCGGGCGTGCTGGTCTACGCCATCTCTCCAGCAGCGAAAGCATGGTCTACCACGCTGCCGTCTACCATAGAATGTACCACAAAAGACTTTCGCTCATACGAGCTAGGTGCCCTGCCCACCGGAGTCTACCGAGCTTAATTTTTGTCACTATGTCTGCTTCAAGGTAGATTGCGTACAACTCATGAGTGTACCGTCTCCGGAATCGTCCTTCCTCACATATGGGGCCAACAATTCTCCGTAAGACTTTTCTCTCGAACGCGGCTAAGAGGTCACAGTGCCTTTTGCTTAGCACCCAAGTCTCGGATCCATACATGAGTACTGGCAGGACCATGGTCCTGTACAGCAGCAGTTTTGAAGTTATGGTTAGATTTCTGGATTTGAATAGCTTTGACAGACTGTAGTAGGCTCTGTTGGATTTGAGAAGCCGCCCGCGTATTTCTTCCTCTATGTTGTTATCGGCTGCTGCTGTTGACCCAAGGTATTTAAAGGATTGCACCACTCCAAATTCGTGCTCCGCTACCTTGATTGTTTGACCAACTGTTCTTCTCGCATTCGACGCCAACATGTACTTTGTTTTACCTTCACTAATGTGCAGCCCCAGATTTTGTGCCGCCTGCTCGATCTGGATGAAGGAATCGTGTACAGCTTGTTCGGTTCTTCCGATGATGTCGATGTCGTCTGCGTAAGCCAGTATCTGGCTGGACCTGTTGACGATGGTCCCTCTTGTTGCCGTGCCAGAGTCACGGATTGCTTTCTCCAACGCAGGAGGCCAAACCATCCCCTTGTCGGAGTCCAAGTCCATTAAAGATGTTGATTGGTCTGGATAGCAATCCGGCTATTTTAACTTGACTTGTTACGGTGGTCATGGTCAACCTACATAGTCGTGTTAATTTATTTGGGATGCTGAATTCTCTCATGGCTTTGCCATCGCCTGCCTAAGGGTACAAATCTGATCAGTTGTTGATTTGGCTATAATGAAACCACAATGATAGTGTCCGATGATGGTTTTAGCGTATGGGGTTATCCGGTCTTGTAGGATAGAGGAGAGTATCTTATAGGCGGTACTCAACAACGTGATACCTCTATAATTGCTGCACGTTGTGACATCTCCCTTCTTATGTATGGGGCATATGATACCTTTTCGCCAGTCTTCTGGCATTTCTTCATGCTCCCATACGTGCACTATGATATCATGAATTGCTTGAAGTAAGGCTGGCCCACCGTGGTGGAATAATTCGGCTGGTATGCCATCGGCTCCCGGGGCTTTGTTTTTCTTGAGCCGTCCTATAGCCTTCTCAACGTCTTCTATGCTTGGTGGCGGTAGCATAGGGTGTTCATCTTGAAGTAGTGGAGCCTCCACTTCTGCTGTGAGCTGACCATTTAGCAATTCATTAAAGTACACTTCCCATCGCTCCAGTATGCTTTGTGGATCGGTGATCAGATTTCCCTCTCCGTCCTTGCAGTATGTGCAGCGTGGTGTGTACTGCGTCATGTTTCGGACGGATTGGTAGAACTTCCGCGCCTGGTGCGGACCTCGCTCTTGGCTGTTCTCTATTTCACAGATTAGGTTCTTCTCCCAGGCTGATTTTCTCTGTCTGTATAGCCGTTTTTCTATTCTTCTGAGCTCTTTATATTCCTCTTCGCGTGATCGCGTTCTATGAAATTGTTGCATTGCTCGGTATGCAACATTCTTAAGTTCAGTCGCTAGCTTGCATTCATCATCAAACCAGTCGTTCCGATTTCTACGACTGCGGCCTAAGATGGAGTTGGCAGTACTAATGACAGTATTCTTAAGGCGTGTCCACTTCTCATTTACGCCCAGCATAATGGCTCCAGGACTTACTCTCCCTAAATCAAGTGCGTCTAGGTTGAGTACTAACGCATTACCAAAGGTGTAACTGGTGTTTTCGTTGCGTAGGGCAGCCGTGTTGATTCGAACCTGATCGGCGGATGCAATGCGTCTCCGCAAGGCAATCCGCCCTCAGAAAACCATACCAACAAGATAGTGATCCGAGTCGATATTGGCACCTCGGCACGTTCGTACCGTCATCAAGTTCGAGTAGTGGCGACGGTCTATCAACACGTGGTCGTCTTAGTTACGAGGGACTCCATCAGGTGATACCCAGGTGGCTTTGTAGATATCTTTACGCGGGAACCTGGTACTCGCAACAACAATGTTTTTCGATTGTCATTAGTGTTCTCATGCAAACTATGTGTGCCTGCGTAATGCCTGAATACCGGCTCCCGACCTATTTTTGCATTCAAATCCCCAAGGATGATTTTGACGTCATATCTTGGGCAGGCATTGAGGACCCTCTCGACTTGTTCGTAGTAAGTCTCTTTTTCTTCGTCTGAGGACTCCACCGTAGGTCCGTGAACGTTAATGAGGCTGATGTTCGTAAATTTGCCTCGCACGCCAAGGGTAGACTTAATTTTTTCGCTGACTAGGAAGCCTACCCCCAGCACATGGTGTTTTGTATGACAGCTGTGACGGCGAAAAAAACAAATTGATCCAAGAGGAAGCAGCACATATTTTAGATTTTTCGTACCTATATTTTCCAAAACACCTTGTGCCATTTACATTTCAACAATAATTAAATTGTTTGTGTTCAAAAGTTATACGAGACAACATTTTATCGGTGTATTATACCTAACAACTTTTAATTTTTAAAGATAATCCTAAATAGGTATGTCCTTTTCAAAAGGAGTGTGCCACCCAGCCATACCATCATATACCGAAGAGGAAAGTGTGCAAAGTATAAACCCACATTTAGGGATATCCTATCCTTGTGGTGGTTTGCTATTGCTACACCTCGTTATGAAGTGCGATAAAATTGAGTGTGTTGTCTGCGGGTGTACACAATGGTGGTTGTGGTTTGAAATGATTTTCTCTGTTTGCTTAATGTGGGGAAAAACGTAACATGGTGTACTTACTCGTATGCGAGTAGGGATATAGGAAAACTTCCAAGCTTAATATTAGCAGTTTGCATTATGAAATTTTGAATAATTAAGTGATTGAATTGGGAAATCTGCAATTTTGAAACTTGGATTTTAAGAGCAATGTGCGATCCAGTCGTTCATTTTATTTTCTCTTTCTTTTTTATTTCAATAGGTAAGGTTTTCCTACTAAAAATTATAAGACAACCTTCTTACCTTCTTAGATAAAAACCAGAGGGAAATCGAGGACGATTCCGGAGACGGTACAATCATGAGTTGTACGCAATCTACCTTGAAGCAGACATAGTGACAAAAACTAAGCTCGGTAGACTCTGGTGGGCAGGGCACCTAGCTCGTATGAGCGAAGAGGAACCTGCTCGGAAAGTCTTTTGTGGTACATTCTATGGTCGACGGCAGCGTGGTAGACCATGCTTGCACTGGAGAGATGGCGTAGACCAGGACGCCCGAAGCCTTGGGGTGCGCAACTGGATGGCGTCGGCTCGAGACCGGGATAGGTGGAGAGACTTGTTGAAAGAGGCCAGGACCGTACCCCGGTTGTCGAGCCGAAGATGATAATGATGATGAAATCTTATAATTGTTCTTCTATTTAATTATTAAGTCGATTTTTTGTTTGAACGTACATAATATCTTCAGGAAGAATCTACAAAAATTAGGACATTCTGCTGAAAGACTCCAAGTGAAGATTTTTAAATGCAATTATAGCTTTATTTTGGTATGAGGAATACATACGCAAAAGTCCATTGACAGATCGTGTGAGCGTCAAAAGTTATTAAGGATTCAATGTCAAAAAATTTCCGCACTCAACTTTTTAACGGGAGAAGCTTTCGAAAAGTATTTTCGAAAAAAAATTGTAGACCATACGATTTTCTACCAACAAACATTAGACACTTCTTTTCCTCCTATGGATCACTCAGAAAATATCGCTTTTCCAAAAAAGGTAAAATGACGAAAATGTCGGTTTTTCTTGAAAAACTAAAAAAACTGTGATTGTTATCGAAATTGGTTGAATGCAAAAAAAACATTAATTTTATTTTGTTCGGAAAGATAATTCTCGAGATATTAGATATTAGTTGTGTTTTATTTCCCTCAGATCTAATCCGGATTGGATTTTGTTCTCAGAATTAAATGTATCTTGGATCTTGTGTTGTTTTTGTTATGCATATTTTTTTTGAAACAAAACAAAATGGTGGAGTTTTCGAAAAATATTTTATGCTCATACTGTAGATATTAGCATTTCTCAAAAAAAAAAAAAATGCCATGACAGGTTTTACGATATGATTGATCAGTCCTTAGACTAAAATGAAGATAATTGCATTTTAAAAACATCCCTTGGAATTTTTCGGCAGTGAATGTAACTTTTTTCCTGCGGGCTGCATGACATCATTATTATCACCGAAAGGAATCTTACCACATAAAAGTCTTCTTAAGTTCCTGAAACTGCCAATATTGTATTTTGTTTGTTATGTGATTTGTGTTATTGTCGTATGGGTGTCCCGTATTCAAATTATAAAGGGTTTTTCAATAAGAGCTCTACAAAAGTTTTTTTTCTTTACTCCTGTGAAAGTACGTTCGATGGCATTATGTATGGAACTCGATTTCTCTTGCATGGCCACCACGGGCACGCTTGTATACAAGTCCAGACGCTGAACTCAATTTTCGAGGGTTTTCAAGCATAAATCGGCCGACACTGCTGCAATTTCACGTTCGATATTCGTACGAAGTTCATCAATCGTCGCTGGCTTGTTAGCATAGACGGGCGCGCCCGCTGCGCCGCCGTCCTGTTGGAACCAATTGGGGCCAAAATATTCGGTTATCATTGAACGGTAGCGATCCTGATTCACAGTAACGTGCCGGTCTTGAGCATCACGGAAGAAGTACGGCTTAATGACGCTGCCGGCCCATAAACCACACCAAACCGTAATTTTTTCGGGTTGCAATGATGACTGATGGAGTACGTGTGGATTGCTGCCTCACCAATACCGCATATTTTGTTTATTGACGAAGCCATTCAGCCAGAAATAAGCCTCATCGCTAAAGATGATTTTTCGATGAAACTCCGAATCATTTTCAAGTTGTTGCTCAGTCCAATTCACGAACATACGACTCTTCTGGTGGTCAAGTGGCTTCAGTTCTTGCGTCAATTTAATCTTGTAAGGATGTAAGCCAAGATCTTTTCGTAAAATTCGCCACAACGACGTCACAGAGATGCCCAAAAGCTTGAGAACGATGTGTGCGAGACACATTTGGGCTTTCTGCAACTGAAGCCTCAGCGGCAGCAATATTCTCGACACTACGGGCACTTCTTTGTCTCACTGGCACGGGAACATTTTGTACTGTGCCTGTGGATTCAAATTTTTCCACTAGACGCTCAATTGTTGATCTGCTAGGACGATTATGACGACCATAAATTGGACGTAGCACTCTTAACGTTGAGGCCACTGACTCCGAATTTCGGTAGTAAATTTTAATAATTTCAACTCGTTGTTGGCTCGTATATCTTTCCATCATGAAATGGCAAACCTTACTGAAGAGAAATGTCAAAAGAGCGGACAGAAATATGGCGTCGTTGTATCAAACGATTTGTGTACAAAAATGTGTATTTTCGACGTAAATATGCACAAACACGATTTGTAGTCATTTGGTGTCATCCGAATTATGGTTTGATTAAATTTTGTATTTTTATTGCAAAGATACACAATCTTTTGCCTAAAAACAAGTCGTGTGATCTAAGCTTTATTCTTTCCTAGCACAGCATCGGGGTCAAAAACAAATGTATGCTTCCATTAGAGTAATACTATTTCACTGAATATGATAAATAAAGTCCTCCATGATATTTCAGTCCTTGGAGTATTTTCTTGCACCGGATAAACATCATAAATTCAATTTAAAAAAAAATATTAGAAAAAATAAACTTATTTAAGATTTTTTACTCGTCCCTTTCGAGGCCAACACAAACTATATCTCCTGTGAGCCAAGAAATCAATTTTCTGCTCCATTCAACTTTTAGATCTTGATGCTTGTGATGTGCCGTATTTTATAATTCTGACATCAGCCCCTCTGGACTCTTCATGTTCATCTGTGTTTGCTATCTATATTTGCAAATCAAAATTATTCTTAAGAGAAGCCGGATCTTTATAATAAACAAAACCGAAAACTTTTCACACAGAAACTTCTTGTATTGACTGACTGAAACAAGCAGGGAACAAATAATATCTCTTGGAAGTCTCAGAAGAGCCTCTAAAATGAAATTACACGTCATATTATCTGAATTTTGGTTTTTTTTGTTGGGGCTGTTTATGAGGCTATACAAACGAGTTAATTAACTTTAAGAAGAAGTATAGAAATGGGGAATCAATTCCAAGGGATCTATTTTTCTGAGATTGAATTTGTGGTTTGGGTAATGGTTTACCTGCCAGTAAAAGGAGTTGAGTGAAACTTCAAATATTTTCATGAAAATTAAATCTTGTTTTTTTGTTCTTTAAAAAACGGAGAAAATGTTTGCCTTATTTTTCAATGACTTTTGACTTTTATAAATGACATTGATATAAGACACATAAATAAGGGGCTGGTTATAGCGACAGGAAAACGAATCTGGAAAAATTTTCGAATGAATTTTTTTTTGTTGTTTTCACTGGTTTTTAAATATAAAAAGATCAATTATCCGCGATGATTTTGTGAGAAGAAATTTTACAATCGAACGATTAGTTTTTGATAAAACTGTATTTGTTTTTTTTCCTGATACGAAAAAACTTTTGGTGTCAGGAAAATAACCAAAAACTAGTTATACAATTGTAATTTTTTTACAAAATATTCTTTCAGTCATTTGTCATCGATTTATGTCGTTTGTGTATTTTTAAACGAGTGAAAACAACATACAAAAGCCATTCGAAATTTTTTCCTGATTTATTTTCTCGATCGCTATAAGCGGCCCCTAAAGGAAAATGTAAAATCTGATGCAGAGTTTAAATTTATAAGTTCTCACAGTTTAAACCGCTTTTAGTTGAAAATGATCCGCAATTTTTGTTTAATTTTTGATAAAATTTTGTTCACGTCTTGGTCGACCTCCTGATCAAAAGTCGATAATTCAGATAGCCATAAAGTCGAAAAATGTACAGTTTTTCTTCGATAAAAGGGTTTTGTCAACACGGCTATCTTTGTTATATAACAGTCATCATCATCATCGGCTCGACAACCGGGGTCCGGTCCTGGCCTCTTTCAACAAGTCTCTCCACCTATCCCGGTTTCGAGCCGACGCTATCCAGTTGCGCACCCCAATGCTTCGGGCGTCCTGGTCTACGCCATCTCTCCAGCAGCGCAAGCATGGTCTACCACGCTGCCGTCTACCATAGAATGTAGGTGCCCTGCCCACCGGAGTCTACCGAGCTTAATTTTTGTCACTATGTCTGCTTCAAGGTAGATTGCGTACAACTCATGATTGTACCGTCTCCGGAATCGTCCTTCCTCACATATCGGGCCAACAATTCTCCGTAAGACTTTTCTCTCGAACGCGGCTAAGAGGTCACAGTGCCTTTTGCTAAGCACCCAAGTCTCGGATCCATACATGAGTACTGGCAGGACCATGGTCCTGTACAGCAGCAGTTTTGAAGTTATGGTTAGATTTCTGGATTTGAATAGCTTTGACAGACTGTAGTAGTCTCTGTTGGATTTGAGAAACCGCCCGCGTATTTCTTCTTCTATGTTGTTATCGGCTGCTACTGTTGACCCAAGGTATTTAAAGGATTGCACCACTTCAAATTCGTGCTCCGCTACCATGATTGTTTGACCAACTGTTCTTCTTGCATTCGACGCCAGCATGTACTTTGTTTTACCTTCACTAATGTGCAGCCCCAGATTTTGTGCCGCCTGCTCGATCTGGATGAAGGAATCGTGTACAGCTTGTTCGGTTCTTCCGATGATGTCGATGTAGTCTGCGTAAGCCAGTATCTGGCTGGACCTGTTGACGATGGTCCCTCTTGTTGCCGTGCCAGAGTCACGGATTGCTTTCTCCAACGCAGTTGGCCAAACCATCCCCTTGTCGGAGTCCAAGTCCATTAAAGATGTTGATTGGTCTGGATAGCAATCCGGCTATTTTAACTTGACTTGTTACGGTGGTCATGGTCAACCTACATAGTCGTGTCAATTTATTTGGGATGCTGAATTCTCTCATGGCTTTTCCATCGCCTGCCTAAGGGCACAAATCTGATCAATCTGATTTGCCTTTAATGAAACCACACTGATAGTGTCCGATGATGGTTTTAGCGTTTGGGGTTATCCGGTCTTGTAGGATAGAGGAGAGTATCTTATAGGCGGTACTCAACAACGTGATACCTCTATAATTGCTGCACGTTGTGACATCTCCCTTCTTATGTATGGGGCATATGATACCTTTTCGCCAATCTTCTGGCATTTCTTCATGCTTCCATACGTGCACTATGATATCATGAATTGCTTGACATAAGGCTGGCCCGTCGCCACCGTGGTGGAATCATGCGTATGGTATGCCATCGGCTCCCGGGGCTTTGTTTTTCTTGAGCCGTCCTATAGCCTTCTCAACGTCTTCTATGCTTGGTGGCGGTAGCATAGGGTGTTCATCTTGAAGTAGTGGAGCCTCCACTTCTGCTGTGAGCTGACCATTTAGCAATTCATTAAAGTACACTTCTACACTATGGAACAGTAGCTCTCATTATTATGTATTACGCTGTTTGTCAGTAGTATCCAATCCAAAGCTTTTCGGAGTCGCTGATTTATACCTAATCCGATATCAAAAGTGACCATTGACAGTTTACAGCTGCCAACAATTTCCCCGGGGTCTCTTTTACTTACAAAAAATGGAAATTATATAACAAATTTAAGTATAAATGGAGAATTTTATAAGCTGATCCCAAAGCACTGACTTGCGTACGAAACTGATCGCCAAACTAATAATCCAGTGATATTGTGTTTTTACTAGAAAATTTTTA
This sequence comes from Meliscaeva auricollis, assembly GCA_948107695.1. NCBI lineage: Eukaryota > Metazoa > Arthropoda > Insecta > Diptera > Syrphidae > Meliscaeva > Meliscaeva auricollis. The sequence continues at coordinate 73,479,494 of OX403616.1, read as the reverse complement.
GGTTATTTTTGAATGTTTCCATCTGAGGTTTGCCAATAAAATTTCGTGACGCAACATTTTTTGCATTTTTAAGCAAATTTTACCCTGAAGGACTATTTTTTAGCTACGCTTCTTCAAATTTTATCAATTTTTGAGTCTCCTAAGATTGTAGAAAATATATGCTCTGTGACTTGTTTCCCAAGGCACTCATCGAGTAAATTTTTAAGTTTATCTCATAAAATTAAATGAGAAAAAGAAAAATAAGTGTGACCCAGTCAAGCATTTTATTTCCCACAATAATTTCCCTCTAGCTATCAGAGCTTTTCCAAATTAGTTCACTTATAATACGAATTAACAATAAAAAGAAGTAACTTTACTTCCAAATTGACTTTGAGACCCATCAAATAAGTAGGTGAACCAAAAAAATTTCTTATCGCATCTTTGGAGCTCAAAGAAGCTAGTTTACCCTCCGAGAGACTATTATTATTACCACGAGTACAATGACTTTAATTACCAAATCATTTTCGAGTGGCAATTGTTGTTTGCCAAAACGAAAATTGTATTTGAAAAAATTAAATTCCTTACTCACCGCAATTATTTTATAAATCTAAGAACTTAAGCAATATTCCCGACCAAAAACGACGCACGACAACGATGGTACATTTTCATTTCAGTTACAGTTCCATGCCATTTCCTGTGCTAAATACTTTAATAGACATCTCTTTATGGAGAAAGTGTATATTCCTTTTTTCTAAGCACTCGAACAACCACATTTTCTTAGCATTAAAAATTGCAATCGTACGGTCGTTTCCGAACAAGCCAAACTGAAACAGGATACAAAGAAAAAAATGGTATTGTTAATTTTTACGATTATTTCTATTACCTACTTCACAGACTTCACAGACTTATATTTTCGTGGATGCCTTTCTGTTTGCCATTGAAAAATCCCATTTCGTTAACACAAGCATTTTTCCTTAATAGCTCCGATGGGAAATGGGCGTAATCCTGCCGGTCCGAGGCCATCCGAGAAAATCGAATCACGGCAAAAACTCGCTATAGGAATATTGGATTCACCCCATTTTGGCGAGGCGAACAAACAATCTAGCCCCGATGCGAATGGATTTTGTTCTGAGGGCAATCGACTGCTGCGGGCCCAGGAGGAGGTTAATATGATGGACTATGATGATGTCGATGCCGATGAGTATGATGAACTCAATTTGAACGATGATGATGATGCTGCTTCTGCTGCCTTTCGTGGAGAAGAGAATTCTGAATTTTCTGCCCGAAATACACTTCGTGATAAACGACTCAAAACGCGACCTCCATCAGGGTTGCAATCCTCTTTGTCTTCATCGAACGTTGCTGATGTGTTGTTCCGGAATGAGGAACTTTTTCGTGAAGCTGAACGTCAAGGCGAACAGGCTCGCATGGAAACGCTTCGAGCTTTCACCAGGAAACATGTTCATGTACAACCCCTTGGCAGTGATGTCGGCATCACATCTGGCCCTGCTCCCGTTGATGGATATGGAGCCACAGCCAGGAGTTGGGTTAATGTTGCAAAACCACATGTCGTTGGCATACAAGAGGATTGCATTAGGCCACAGGGAGCGTTTGATACTGATGAAATTGACGATGTTGAAACTGATGTTAGTGGAAAGATTGGAAGCAGCCGCAGCAGCAGCAGCGGTGAGAGACAGGAGAAGGTTCCTCCAATACAGCTAAAGACTGTTTCGTACAAAAACGGACATCAGATGGATGGAGGAGATATAAAAAATTTACAAATTGATGGAGGCTCACAAAAGAGTCAACCGAGGAGGGTGAGTTTTTTGTTTGTTTTGATTTTACCTTTTGGATAACAACAATGTGTTTCTTTTTTCTATAGCCTACTGATAAACAGTTGAAAATAAATTCCGATGCACATGAGGGATCAATTTCAAGAATCAAGGACCCAGCAAGGTAATTAATTGTATAAAAACATTTTTCCTCAAAATTTCAATCAAACTTGATATTGCGAGAATTGGAACGCTAATAAATTTACCATCGTGTTTCTGTCAGTCAAAATGCCTCATAGCTGAAGCCTGAAGTTCCAACAGAGCAAACAATCTAATAATAGTGGATAACTTTGTATTGCTCGAAGTAGACAATTATGTTGACATTATGATTAGAAGGCGTCGCGTCGGTCTGCGTAAGGCTCGTTACATTTGCATTCGGTTTCTAGTAAAATCCATATTCGATTCGTTTTTCTATTCATGCGGTAATCAATAACGAATTGAATACGTGCTGTACTGAATGAAACCGTTCTAAGTCTAGAACGGGTCATAGAATTATATAATGCCATGATCTACGCAGGCAAGACTATAACTAAGTGGTAAGAAATGTTGTTTTAGGTTTTAACAGTTAGGCTCTGTAGAAGCTGATATACTTGGCAATACCTAGTGACCGCAATTAATTTCTACAAGAAAAAAATGTGCTTATTTACCTTGTTGTGGTAACCGCCGCCGCGCCGCGGCGGTTACTGGCCTCGTTCAATCGGACTTGAACTTTCTGGAATGGGTTATGACTTATGAGATTTTAGCATTCTTCGTAACTTACATATATCAAACTAAGGGTATAGTGAGGATACCTACGGCAAAGAGTGATCAAACGCTGATGACTTTTGATTACTGTACCCGGAAAAAGATTGGTGTCTGGAGTGTAATGATGACTAATGACGCTTCTCGACAACTGGAATGAAAGTCCTATCAACGTCAGATTTTTCAGTTAGAGATTATGTTTATGCGTTAACATCTTAGGGCTCATTGAAGTACGACGATTGTTTGGATCAGATAGATATAGTGTTCAGAAACTAGGCGTTTGGCTGATAGCTTAACAAAACGCTCGAAAGTCCAATTTAGTTGGAGATTTTAAGTAACAGCACCCTTAAAGAAAGGTTTAAAACTAGGGTACGACGCATAACCATAACCCGCAATGTAACCCTTTTTTTATGACGAAATTTAGGCTTTAGGTTAATAATAACAACCTTGGGCTCAGGGATGTTATGGGAAAATTTTGCATTGACATTTGCAACGTTGAATCTTATCCCCTTTCAAGCAAATTGACTTCTATTGCCGTAAGAAAAACTGTTAAAGTCCATTTTTAAGTTTCTTTTTTTTCAGGGAAGCAATTTCAAGTTCTTGTAAAATGTTCGAAAGTACACATTGCTTTAGAAAATGAAATGAAAAGTTGATCTTTTTGGAATAAATAATCACTTTTATTCCGGAAGGCGTTCGTGCCAAAACGCCATGCTCGAGAAGCGACAATTGGCGTTTCTGGGAAATGACTTCGCTGTTATGGACAGAGAGATACAGATCGAAGAGAACTGTAACGTTTTATTTAAACTTGGACGCAAATTATCGCTTCTAGAGCATGGCGTTTTTGAGCAAACGCTTTCCGGAATAAAGGTGAATTAACTCAAATAAAGGTACAAAGGAGAATATGCAAATTTGTATGGAGTGTGAACGTTCCGCGGCCAAGAAAATGTTTGTTATTTTTGATATAGCTTAGTCCTCCAAACATTGTGCAGAAGTGTTACCACAATGACATACGTCATAAACGAATAAAATGCATTTTCGTTTTTCAACGTATTATGTAGATTTCCTCAATATTTCGGTCTTATCAAATCAAGAATGGAAAAGGAAAAATAGAACAATAAATATTGATCGTTTCAAAGACAATAACAATGCATTTTGTTAAATAATGATGATACCAATAAAAATAGTTGGCAGTAAGATAGATCTTAATAGTATGTTTCCAAACAGTTTGTGTCAATACAGTTTAATCGTTTCCATATGCCAGCTAGATGCACTCGAAAACTCATACTTTGTGTGCATATTGCGGGCAATTAGATATACAAGAATACTATCTTGAAACAAAATTTTAGTAACATACAAGGAAGATCTATATTACTTCGAAAAATTTTCATTGATATCATAATTGTCTACAAAACTGCATTGTTAATGCACTATAGCTTTTTTCACCAATTAAATACAATAAATAGCCCTTATCAAAAATTATTCTGAAGTAGCAGATCTTTCATTTGACACCAATTTCATTAATGGCCGCTGAACGCCCAAATGCCCATTGTCTCAAATAATTAACCAAGAATAAGATAAATACGCAGTTTTTTAGTTTTGAAAATCGATGTTTGCATTTTCTTAATGCAGGCAAAATACACTGATGTAAAAATCCTTGGACCCTAGTTTCTGTAATGAGGAAGGACCTATAAATATGTTGTTGCAAAGACGATTAACTTATCTTGCTAACACAATTATTTCGATAAAGTTGATTTTTTTCATTTTTTGAGTGCGTCTTGTAAGCAGACGGTCCCATGCAAAAGTTCTTGGACACCAAATTCTTCTTTATTTAAAACATAATGGTGTTACGAATATAGGAGCGAAAACACCCAGACGAAATGACACATGTAGGTCTTTGGTTATGATAAATGACTAAAGCTCTGAACGCTTTCATCCGAACTTCGAACTTTCGAACTACGAACGGAACAAAATGGAGCAGAACGAAATCTGTCTATATCTGTCTTTTTGCTTAACGAAACTAGAGATCTCTGGATCCTTCGAGAAGCAATGAGAGGAGTATAAATACGAGTTCGGAGAAGGAGATCGACACAGTTTAATTTTGACAGTGATAAGAATAAATGTTTGTGAAATTGTAATTTGGAAGTGATATTTCTTGTAAATTGTAAAGAGTGATAATAAAACAGTTTGTTATAGATAAAAGTGTTTGTTGAATAGAGAGTAAATAAAAGTGAATTAATAAAAAGTTTAAATAAGTTTTACTTTGAACTCAGAAAAACATTACAATAGGTATGCTTTTTGCTTGAAGTTTGAGGAAAAATTTACAGGCACCCCGTCAAGTTGAAATTCTGATTCGCATGTGGATATTGCCTCAAGAATAGAAGTTGCATCGCAGTCTCAGGCCACATTTACATTACCGATTTACGATTAGTTGTAACAGTAACAGTAACAGTAACAAGAGTAACATGCTTTTACTCAACTTGATCTTCCATTAGAACATTAAATATATAAATTTTGGTTAATGCAGTTGCATTATTTATGATGGTAGTTGTTGATAAATCACTGGGCATTGCTTATTTTAATAACAAAAAAAATATATCAAAGAAAAATTTAGTGATGATGGGATTTGAGCCCAGAACCTCGAGCGTGAGAGTCCGATATTCTACGATTTTTCTAATTTTTTAATGGCTGCTCAGTCTTGACGCTCAGGACGGGGTCACCTTGCCGCTCAGGATTGACGCTCAGCCGCTCTGCCGCTCAGCCGCTCACTGCGTGGCCGTACCCTAAGGGGTCATGGATATGTTTTGAGGGATTTCTACAGACGTCATGTTTTTATTTTCACACCGACACTGATATATTTCTTTTTGTTTCTTCTCCAAATGATAAACAAACCCGTCAATTATTTTGTTGTCTTTATTTTGATTTGATTTAAGTAATGTAACTGTAACTGCACTCCATTTTGTCTTTTAGGGGCCAACCCATAGAATCCGTTGCGTGCGTTGCGTCGACGTTTTCAAATGACAGCTCGATAAAATACACAAGCTCTTATGAGAAGCGACCACAAGAACGGAAACGGACGCGAAGGAAAAAGTAGCCGAACTTTTAACTTCATCAACAACGGATTCGTTGACGGAACGGACGCGACGGATTCTATGGGTTGGCCCCTTTTATCGTTGAATGACTTACATATAAGTTACTGAAAATTTCAGCAGGTTGGTATAAATGAAGTAAAACTGATGTTATTGCAAACATTAACAGTTAGGTATCCGAGAGTGGCTTGTTCATCGGCAGAGGCAAAGTGAATGATGTTCAAAAAATGTCACTTTTGTATGGGGAGTACCACAAACTTGCATTTTTCTTAAATGTTTCAATTAACAATGGTACTGATTTTCAAATGGAGATATTTTCTTACAACCGGAATACTTAATTCTCAAAAGATTTTGTAAAAATTTGTATTTTATATTTTTTTTTTTGTACAAAAAATTCTTGCAACAGTACGGAAAAGCTTGGGACTTCCAATGTATTTCATATTTTTTCGCTAAAGGTTTTAGGTCAAAAATCTTGATATGATACCAAATTAATATGAAAAATTGTTCTACTGATATTTCCCTAATTCTAATTAGTAATTTGATTATGTTACAAAAATATATGTCTTCTTCGAAATAGAAACAAAATAATGCACTTTACAAACAACATCATTTTAAACAAACTTTTTTAATACCCTATATTCTCTAAAGAACGATTTCCTTAAACCATTTTCTTCATCCTTTTTTTTTGTTAATCTTATTCTTCTAGCAATTCCAATCGAGCTGAAGCGAATGCATTTCTTTTGGCTTCTTCGAAATCGATTCCAGGAAGTCATGGTTCCTTGCAAAAGGAACAACAACAACAACAACAACAAAAACTACGTCTCCAGAAGCCCAATGACATTGTCGTCTCACCAAATAGAAAAGTATGACATACAAAAAAATTTATATCGTTTAGAAATCAATATAAAAGGAACATCCCCACTCACTATATATCCGTTTTGTAATTTTCTTTCATATATTCGTTGGCATATCCTTCGGCAAACATCACGTGTATTGGTTCGTTGTTCGTGGTGCTTCCTGTAGTTTCCATTCACTGATGATGGCGACGAAGACTCCTCCGCTGTCGTCGTCGACACTCAACGATTCGATGCCAGTGGCAGCAACGATGATGATGATGATGATGGTGGCGGTGGTGGTGGTGAAGACTACGACAAAATAGACGGTTCTGTTCGCGACTCCTCGGTAATCGAATCGAAGGGTAATATTACTACCAGTCCTGGTCATATCGAAACTGTGGCTGGGGGTATGGGTGATGAATTCTACTGGAACACCCTGCACTATCCTAGCAGCAAACTCAACTCAAAACACAAAGGAATCGGTGCGTTTGATGTTGGTTTCAAGATCGCTGCTTCTGACAGGGGTGGCGGCAAATTCCATGAATTCTTGGATCATAATGTGCCCAGGAAATTGAGCAATAAAGTTAAACCAAATGGAGAGGGTGGTGTTAGAAATGGCAACAATAGAGGGTTTGGTGGAGCTGTCAAAATCCATTCTGAAAGAAACTTCAATGACCGCCAAACTGCCTCCGCACGCAGTACTCCATATAAGAAAAGTCCCGCCGCCACCACCACCAGCGATAAGGACGGAGCATCATCAAAGCATCCCATTAAGAGGTTTGGCATCAGTAAGGTACGGCGTGAAAAGTTTTCCGATAAATCAGCCATGGCCAGAAATAGAATGAAGATTCGAAGTAGTGATGGTGGCGCTTGGACTGGAAATGATGGGGATAGTGTGAATGGTGGTGGTGGAGTTGTTGAGACTTCTGGCATGTACACAGCCAAGGATGGTGTTGTTCCGGCATTTCCTCTAAATGGATACCCGGGTGAGTTCTGATTGTTTTTTTTACTTCCACGAGTGTAAAAGTATAAAGTTAAGGAGAAGAAGAAGTTTCAATTAAAAATATTTATCAAGGACTCCACTATCCACTTGGATCGTTGCTAAATTTATCATCCTTTGTTTCTGTTGGTGCGTTTGTTCTGACTCTTTTCGCTTTTTTTTTGTTATCCTCCGAGGGATATTTTTGTAATTTTTTATATGCTTTTCTGGTTTCTATTTATATTATCGATGTGGTGGTTTGATTAATGATTTTGATGGAATTTTTAACTGGCCGCCTTTGGGCTATTATAGAACTTCAATTCAGATTCGCGGCAGGGGTGGGGGTGTGCGATTGGCGGCAAGGGATTGAGATCGAAACGAGTTCTTGAACTGAATAAATTGGGTTGTCATACTTTTGTTTGAATTAATCGACTATCGATTTTATTGTTTCATTTTTTGTTTGTGGGTTTTTTTTTTCTCATTGTTGAACTGGGTCAGAGTAAATATCTAACCATTCGAGTGTGTTGTTTTTGTTTTTATAGGAAATAGAGATTTTCATCCCATCACCGGATAGATTTCCGGACATGCAGTATTATAGGTAGGGGAATGAGGGGAGGTTTGGTTTTATTTATAGTGCTTCCATGGGAAAGTTTGAAAACTCTAATTGAATGAATAAACTTATAAGTAAATCTGATTAGAGAGAGAAGAGAGATAAGAGAAATTCTATGTATAGCTACGGCATATCGCATGATAAAGTTTTATATGAAAATTAATTTTGTGTGGATATTTATATAAATGTGTTGGTATACGAGTATTATGTGTTGAGTTAACCAACAACAGGTCAGATGGGAGTTTTTAGCCATTTTCTATCGATTTAATAGTAAGATGAGAGTTGGTTTTTCAAACTGAGAGTAGGTACGGTGGTAAATTCAAGTCAATGTTTTTTGTTTTTATTAAATATGAAAACTTTGATGAAGTAATTAATTTTATCTTTTTGGAACCAAAGATAATAATTTAATTTACTCAAAATTAAAATATCATGTTTCGAAAACAGAAAGCGCAGTTAGGAAATCACTTAAGTAGATAGATTTTGTCAATTTGATCTTATAAGAATAAAGTGAATTGTCCGTTTTTGGGTGAGAGTGTACATGCATTTGGTATCAAATGCAAGAAGACATTGAATTTTTACATGTATTGGTTTCGTGCCAAAAAAAAAAAATTTTTGAGGTTTTAATCAAAACCAACATTACGATGATGACGTCGGTCTGTGCGTCTGTGCGTCTGTACGTCTTTGCGTCCATCTGTACACTTCTCCACTGCCCAAGCGCGTGGACGGATTTTTTTCAAATTTGGTACAGATGATTTTTACGTAATTTCAAAAGTTGTTTTTTTTTTTTTTTTTTGCAAATCTCATCTAGAACGAGTACCTCCCATACAACATTTTTGAGTTATTCGAATTTTATCGAAAACGGCTCTAACGATTTTGATTAAACTTTTTGATATGATTTCTTCAATAACAATAAATTTTCAGAATTTGTTTCAAAAAAATCTATCGAGCCGTTTTTTTAAAAAAAAATTTTTTTTATTAAAAAATTTTCAAACGATTTAAAAAAAAAATTTGGTATGCCATTTTGAAGATGACTAATATTTATCAACATCTTCAATATCTTGGGAGTTTTGTCTCTACCAAAGGCGGAACCGAACAAGATGTCGACAGCCGTATTAAAAAGACAAAGGCTGCTTTCGGAATGCTGCCCAACGCTACAAGCTTAAAGACCAAGCTGAGACTGTTTCGTTCCAATGTTGAAGCCGTGCTTCTGTATGGGTGCAGCACTTGGCAAATCTTAACAACTGTCACAAGCAAACTGCAATCGTTCGTGAATAGGTGCCTACGAAACATCTTTAGGATTTTTTGGCCCAACCGTATTTCAAATGAAGAACTTCATAGAAGAACGGGTCAAGAATCCATTGATAGTAGGTACTATTCGTGGCAGTGGATTGGTCATACACTTCGAAAAGGCAACGATTGCATTGCAGTTAGAGGGTCGGGTCGGCCTAGAAGCACATAGCGCAGGACAGTCGAAAATGAATCTGCACAGCTGGGGAAGAGTTGGAGAGAACTACGTTATATTTCCAGAAACCGTACAGGATGGCGCGTAAGCGTAGTATAGGCCCTATGCCCCTTAAGGGGATCACAACGGACTTTTCAAGGTCTGAGGACCTAAGTAAGTAAGTAAGTAAACATAATACAAAACAGCTCATGCGTTTCAAATTTATTTTCATTGTTTGATTGCGGCAAACGAAAACACATGTAAAAATCTTTTTTGTTTGCAGCAAACGATTAAACAGTTTGCGAAGAACTTTTCCAGGAAGTTGTTTTTTGCAAAGAAATTCACTTATGGTGTAAAAATACAATTCATTTACAACAAATAAAATATTTTTGATGTTCATACGCATTCTATGCGTAATGGCAACAAAAGCGAGTGGTCGCAGGCTCAATCACCAGTATTACGCTAAACGTTTTTTTATCGTTTCTAAAAAGTGTTTAACCCAAACGAAATTACCTATTAGCTACAAACGATGTCGAAAAATTGTCCAGCAAACAAATAGTGTGTTTGGGAATTTTTTTGCGTTTGCCGCAAACGATTTAAATGTTTTACTCTATTATTATTACATCGCAAGATGTTAGTCTTATGCGCGCCCTACAGCACACAATATTATTGCACACTGCACAGTAGTAAAAAACGTAATCTATAAACGACTCAATATTATTGCGCAATATTACTAGGATTTTTTATTCTGTATTTAGATTGTCAACAAAAATTATTGAGTAAAATTTCAAAAAAATATAAAAAGTTCCTTATTGTTCCTTAAAGTCAATAATTATTAGTCTTCAAATGCAAGCCCGATGGGCAGAGTGGCATAGCACAACCTGATCCTAGTTTGCTTCCACACTGGATTGAAGGCGTCATCTTCTTTTGGTGTGAGTGGAAAACTAAAACGTCGAATCAGAATGAAGCTGGATAATGTTTGATGCTTCCTCAAAATTTGAGAGATTCTAAGGAAACAATCGAAACAAACAGATTGGATTGTAGCAAGAAGAGAATATTGTTCCACGAATAGCCATAACAACCCACACTATTTTCTAAAATCCCACACAATATCTATAAACCATGAGTCAGTATCCATCCACAGACTTGGTCAGAAAATGACTATCGATAGGTAAGACTTCCTAGTCATGCAATGTGTAACCTTGGAGAAAGCGCTTCAACAGCACAGGCTATAAGATAACTCTTATTAGTGGCAGTTTTTTTTGCAAAGGATTCAATGGAGGAATAAATCCCTATCGAGGAGAATCAAAAAGATTCTGTATTAAGCAGTGATCATCACGGTCCTCACATTCATAATGGAAGAATTAAATTTCTTATTAAAATGCCACTTAAATATTCTTAATCATATTTTATTAGAACTCCGCATGTGGTTTCAGAATAAACATAAATCAAAATAACATTGTGCTTTCGCTTTGTTAGTTAAAAAAAATCTTTTAAAAAAATCTTTCACATACAACTTCCATCTGATCTTATTTCTGCCCTTAAATTTCTAACAAAAGATTCATCTTCTGATGCTGACCAGAGTTTAAAAGGACACCTCCTTAACGTCCTTGTGTATCCAAATATATACTATATAAACCTTACATCGACTTATAAGATAATCAAAATGAGAATGCTAGATGGAATTTTTTTTTTGTCTGTCCCCGACCATTGTAGGACAAACTTTCTGCATAATATTAAAGGACAATATTTTCAAGGACTCTTTCTTCGTCGATTTCTTGAATATCCTGAATATCGCAATATAACGATGATGGTGGTAGAGATTTCTGTACGTTGTCACTTCTTTACAATGTTGACCATTCCCAAGGATGAAAACGACTATGACAATCCATATTATGTCAGTTATGGTGGCAAAAGAATACAAAGAGGAACCAATATAAAAAAAAATAAAATAAAACAAAATCAAAAGTTTATTTTGGTAGCAATCAAGAAAGTTTTTCGGTCAATCAAGGAGAATTTATTTACAAAAATGCAAATACTCATGGCCTCCACACAAGTCTTCAAGACGACTCGAATTGTCTCGTCTCTGATGCGCCGGTTGAACCTTGCGGCCTTATTTTGCTTTCGCGTCCGCAAAGATATGAAATTACGAGAAAAAAGAATAAAGGAAAAGTGATTTCCGTAACGCAGCTGCAAGATTGGAAAATCATCTGCTTAAGTCAACACTCACTGAAAGACCGTCGAAAGGACAAAGTTGGACCAAAGGATTAGTATAGTGAGTTCGTGTTGCCTTGGTTGGATGGGATGAATGGTGGCAAAGGCAGCGCTCAGTGCCGGATTCGTCCATGCTTAATAAGAAATTGAGTAAAAACTATAGGAACAAATATATTGTATGACATAATGAAATGAAAGGGTTTATAAAGGGTGATTTTTTAAGAGGTTTAGAACTTTAAAAAAAAAAACACACAAAAAATCGAAAAAATGAATGAAATATTTATTTGAATCGATAGTTTGAACCTTGCAATTTAATGTTTAAAGATAATTTGATGCAAATGTTGACCGCGGCTGCGTCTCAGGTAGCCCATCCGCTTCCAGTGCGTCAATCGAAGCGGGCTTGTCCCTATAGACATTAGTCTTGACATACCCCCACAAAAAATAATCTAATGGTGTCAAATCACACGATCTAGGCGGCCAATTGACCGGCCCGAAACGTGAAATTAACTGTTCACCAAACTCGCCTCGCAATTGCGCCATTGTTTCGCATGCTGTGTGGCATGTGGCACCGTCTTGTTGAAACCACATATCATGCAAGTCAAGAACTTCCATTTCGGGCAAATAAAAGTTTGTTATCATCGCTCGGTAGCGTTCACCATTGACAGTAACGCTGCGATTCGCATCATCTTTGAAGAAATATGGCCCAATAATGCCGCCGGCCCATAAACCGCACCAAACAGTGGCTTTTTCGGGATGCATTGGTAGCTGTTGCAATGCTTCTGGCTGATCTTCACTCCAAATGCGGCAGTTTTGCTTATTTACGTACCCATTCAACCAAAAATGAGCCTCATCGCTGAACAATTACACAATTTTTCGATAAAAAAGCGGATTCTCGGCCAGCTTTCCAAGAGCCCATTCACCAAAAATTCGGCGTTGTGGTAGGTCGGCTGGCTTTAGTTCTTGCACCAGCTGTATCTTAAAAGGCTTTACGAACAAATCCTGGCACAATTGGCGTGGTAAGATACATTCGGTACCATTTCTGAGATGTGGTTGATATTGGTGTCAAATTGAAGGTAGTGAAATCCACTTTTAAAATTTAGATTTCTTTCGCTTTAAAGTGTAGGTAACAGTTTTACCACAGTGGCTTTTAAGGTAAGATGGGATTTACGCGAAATTTTCTTTAAATTCTAGTTTTGTGTGTGTTGCTCAAAAAATTATGGACATTTTTAAGTCAAATCAAAGCTAAGACAAGCTTTGCCTCGGAAGACCTCTGAATTTCAGAAGAAGATGTTTCTGAATTTCAGAATGTGAATTTTGAACAAACATGATTCTACGGCAAAATTTTGACCGCTCGGCGGTAATAGTATCAATTAATAGGTTCAAGGTGGAAGCTTAATAAACTAGAAGGAAATGTTAAACTTGGTATAGAAAGTATAAGGTTATTTACAAAAGGTGTAAGGTCCAAATTTAAACATCCCAATTTTATTTAAAGCGAAATCAGAAAATAGCCAATGAGAACAATAAAAGCGTATTAAATGTACATTTGTATATTAGATCATTCCTATAGTCTACCAAAGCATTTAAATTTATAATAATGCAGGTATTGTCGCAAAGTTCATATCAATATCCATATAAATGCATCAAATATTCCTTCAGAAAAAAATATCAATATCTCGAAATTTTAGCTAAAATGAAACCTTCATAATTGTTTTAGAACTGCGATGCAGTACCAAATTTATTGAAAACATTAAGGCTCAAGGCCTGCTATTTTATAACCAGTTCCGCCTATGGGCGTGGCAGAGAGCATAATACTATATGCAGAGCATTGAGATTGAGACCATTGTTATAGGCTTTGTTTGGAGAATTGAGCTCAAAACTTGGTCGTTGTGCTGGCGAACAATCACTACGAAAAAAAAAACACGATGAAGATGATGACGAAGGATTTCAAATGGCCAGGATTTGCTGTTTTTCAATAACGGCGAAAAGTCTGAAATCTTTCACTTTCGCATAGGAAAATAGCATGAGACTTTGAATAGATGCATTATCCAAGTTTTAGTTTTTTTTTTTTTTATATTTTCATCCTTTTTTCATCTTCTTTTGTATATATGTTCACGTTGAAGACGATGATGATGGTGACGATGATGATTACCAAGTAGGAAGTAGGACGTTCGAGTCGTGAATTAAAGTTCGTTAAGCCTGCCTGAGTCCATTCTCTTCTTCGAATGGCAAGAAGGATTAGCTAAAAGATTGCTTGTCTTGTCGACAATTGAATTGTTTGCGACAAAGTTGTTAGTATTAAATATTAGTTATTTTCAACTCTAAGCAAAATTGTAATTAAAAGAAGAAAATCCCCCTAAAACTTAATCAAATTGTTTATTTTAGACTTTTATGGTTCTTTTCAGTTTAACAGATTTTTTTTTTAATGCAGATTCAAGGTTTTGGATACTTAAGTTTTGTCGTTTGGTATTTAATTTGAGGTTAGGTTTTTACGAAGGGATTTGTTGCTAGCAACTTTTTCTTTGCTTTGGTTGGTTCGTCTGGCTTGCACTTATTTTGTCATATTTTTCGCAAAACTCTGCTCAGTACAAAAATGTTGCTGCAACAAGTTGCCAACTGTAAATTGTATTCTTATAATTTCTTAACTCAAAATTGCTTTAGAAAACGATTATCAATTTTATTTTAACAGGCTATCTGGATGTGAAAGCCTCGGCCGAATATATTCCTCCCGAACATTCGAAATCCCAATATCGACTGCTGGAAAATGTTCCACAAGAATATCTGCCACATCAACCGCCATATGCAAAAGAACTATCCGATCCCAATTTGACAGTTAATGATAAAATCAATTTGCTTGAAGTTTTGGCCGATCACGATGATGTCAAAGACGCAATTCTTCGAAATCTAGAAAATGAACTTGACAGTTCGGTTATCATTCATGATCTTACCAATCACGATCGTATGCCGATGCCTTCGTCAGGAAGACTAGCACGCCACCATCGCAATAAGAATGGTATTCAAAAACGAAGCTATCTGACGTATGATGATTTGACTATGCGTGACACTGATGAGCAATATGATGACATGGATATGAAACAACCTTTTGATGTCCCTCTGTTGGATGAAGAGAGAACTTCAAAAGCAGATAAATGTCATTCATGTTCGGGAAATAAGTGTCCAGTGAAAAGAGATGGTGAAAGTTGTACTTGTGATAGACAAGGACGTCATTGTGAGTGCAGACAGAAGCCGGAAAAGAAAATTCGATCTGTTTCGGATGCTTGGTACTTAATTCTTAGTCTAGTCGAATGAAGGTATTATTTTTCCATAAAAGGACTAACTTTACTTGTATCTAGGTATTCAGTATTCAATATGAGTGCGCCCTTGCAGTTCCTCACTACACGCGTTGGGATTTATCGAAAACGTCACGGAGCTTGGTGGAAGACTGCCCCATCAATAACGTAAGTACTTAAAGTAAATCTATGTTTTGGAAAGATTTGGTCCCTAGTAGAGTTTGGATAGTTAGGCATTACTTGCTGTATAAACTTCTTTAAAGCTTTATGTTGTTTAAAAAGGTTAGCAGGCTTTTCACCATTTTGGATATGGATTTCCTCACGTATTAATTCTTCTTTTTTTTTTTTTAAATTGAATTTAATTCTTCAGTTCTAGTCAGTGTCAATTACTTAGTGAGTATCTCTTATATTGGTACCTCGGAGGTATTTAGAGGTTTGGCCAATATAGACGGGTTTAATTCCCCTACGCCTTTGGAGTTATTAAAGGTTCTGGTTCCAGGTCTTCTATGTTCAGGATTCTTGCATTTAGGGCTCTTAAACTCGACGATATACGAGAACTGTACAGTCAATTTAGTAGCAGTTAATTGACTTTAATTTTAACAGCAAGTTAGTACTGCTACTTAGTACTTTAACTGCAAAATAAGCAGTCAGTACTAAAATACTGACTGTACAGTTATTGAAAACAGTTCAGTGACTCAAAAATAATTAACTGCAGTACTTTTTGACTAGTTTTAGTCTTCTATTCAGTAGAGAGTTTTGTGAACTGTTCTTTTTTTGTAGTCTTTTAGCTTAAACCTTCTTTCAGAGCTCTATATTCCTTCAAGAAAGTCTCATGAAAGTGTGGCAGTACGCTTGAATTAAATTTAAACCACAACAGTACAAAATCTTCCTACTGACTAATAGACTAAAACGAGGCAAAAAGTACTGCAGTTAATTAACTTTTTGTCAATGAACTGCTTTAATAAACTATTCAGTCAATATTTTAGTACTGATACAGTCAATTTACTTTTGTAAATTAAAAGACTTAAGAAATTTAGTCTTTTTAGTCAATTAACAGCAGTACCAAAACAACTGCAGTTTTTACAACTCTGCCAAATACGGATTGCTTTACCCATAATGGACAACTATCAGCACGTTAAATGTTACAACTATCAGAATTTAATTTAATTTCTATAGAAAAGGAGAAATAGTTGTATCAACTACTAGGAACTGTTACAGCAAGCAACATTTATTTGGTAGTGGATTCGTCTTTGAAAGCAGAACTTAAGTACAAAATTGAGGTATATGAGAAAATTCTACGAGATAATTTGAATGACAAACTGAGCAGTTAAGGTGTGTTTGGGAATCCAATCGTAAAGTATGACCTACACGTCAACAGATTCAGGCTTATCGAGATTCTTGCGAGGTGAAACATTGTTCTAGCTAGTAGGCAATTACTCCATGTCAACAATCGGGAATATGAAGATCTCCGGATTAGTAAATCAAATACACTATTTTACGATCGACGCAAGACAGTCCTTCAGTATAATGAATCGGAAAGTTCTGAGGACTTTACATTATGCAGACATGCAGACCATCGTTTCTAGCTACACTCACAAGAGATCTTTTCCTTTCGAGTTTCGGGTAAACTATTAATAGTTCCTATATGCCACTATTTCCACTATTTTGGTGGTTTCCCAAAAACAACCGCAACAAAATCCTTGGTTTGATGTGAAGTAGTTTAAAGCACATACAGCTAAACTAAAAGTATGGGTAGGTTAGTAGAAATGGTGACTTTTGGAGCACCAGCTCAGGAATTAGCGCTGGCTAGCGCCATTTTGATACCATTACTCTTGTGACCTAAATTGTTTGTGCAATGTTAGCCTTTATGTTTATCTCAAGAGTAATGTAATATGAAGAGTCATATGTATAAGAGTACCAGAAGAGCTCAAGAAACAAAAACTTGCTTTCTCATAAAGGATAAGAATGTCAATCACATTTCACTCCGATGTGATGCATGTAAGCGTAATACATCTGTCTGTACTAACAACTTATTAAACCAGAAAAATGATTGTTCCCATTTGAAAAACACAGCTTTTCCATTGAGTTTTCCAGTTTTAAGAAGTCGTAGCATTAAAAAGTCACAGGATATTACTCCGATCATCAGAATAATAGAGATTCATTTTTAATCGACGAAGGGGCTTTATAACAATTGGACATAAGGAACTTTACCCATGACACCTGCAGCATTTTTTCAGTTCTTTTATTGGGCAGAGTTGATTCGGGAATATATTTTACGTATTGGTATCCTTTTGCAAAATAAAAAAAATTCCTGAAATGTAGCATGAAAATATTAAAACTTTTAAACATGGTCGTCACTATATAGTCGTCTATAATAGCACACAACCAACTTTCAATTTGCCATGAAAAGAAATTGCTTGGGGCTTAGTACGTATACAGTTAATTCCACTCTTTTGTTCTCTATCTTTCAATCATCTGTACTGTAAGCATAATAAAGCCCGTAATTTATTCCCAGCTATGCAAAGTTCCATAGAAAATTTCATTTTGGTTCCATTGCATGTTGCCCCTATTTATCTGTCCTTTTGTACAAGCTCCACTCACAAAAGATATATGTCGCTAGATTGAGATTATGATGTAAGCAGAAATCTTCGTCCTTTTTGGTTTAATTAAAACTGCATATGCTCACAAGAGTTTTGTTGTTGTTCTGTTTCGCATGTATCTTCAAAAGTCTAACGAGTTTATCGGGGATCTATGCCAGCGAGAATCTCTCGATTTTGTTCTCGTCCCATGTCGACATATTTCAACTTAGACGCCCACTCACTTTGCAAAATCACAAACTCCTCATACCCCATGTTGATACTGATGAAGCCAGTGCTACTGTTGCTGCTGCTGCTGCTGCTGATGGTGATGGAGTCAAAGCCAAACATCGAAATCTCTACGAGTCCATAAATCCTCGAGATGTCCTTGCCATCGATAGTTCCAAGTTCGATTTCAATAAAATTCACGATGACTCTGACACAAACAACAAAGAGGACGACCAAAGCAATGAAGCTACTTCTGCTGCTGCCAAAAGAACTCTTTGTCATGCTACAAGTGCATCAGAACGCCAACGAAAGCAACGCAGCAGCCATTCCAATAGTGAATCAGATGCAGTCTTTAGTGTTGGCGATTTGGGATACTTCCCTGGCAACATGAATATCCTGGAACAATGCCCATCCGATCCAAATCATCTTTGTTTAAATATGCTTGACGAGGAAGCTCCAGGTTTGTGTGTGTGGACCCTTTGACATTTTGACTTTTTTATTACGCAATTTTTTGCTGTTGTTGTTGTTGTTTTTGTTCTCTTGTTATCCTCTTTCACAGCCTTTACAATTAAAATCAAACAGCCCTTTTTGGAGAACGCTCTATTGTTTAGCGGAGAATACAGAGTGCGGATTGCTTCCGTAATAAGCGACGCAACAACAAAAGGTGCCCTTCAAGTTGCTGTCGTCCTTGTTAACGAGGATAGTGTGGCTCATGAATTCACCATTTGCATATGCAATTGTCCGATGACCTGCGGAGCAAAGACGACGGTTAAAAAGGATTTGTTACCCCACATTGGTGAAACCGTATCCTTCCTCTTGCCGTTGGAAGAGAACAAGGATACGAAACTTTATTGCAACGGTAAGTAGGATATATTGCAGTCAAACATCACACCTAGGCACAACATAAAACACACTATCCGTTGCCTTCTTTCCCCTTCTACTTACCAACACACACATTAACCCAAAAAGGATACACAGAATTATTATGGTAATGCCACTCTTAATCCTAGAAGATGGAAGTTTTACGATGCAATTCCTTTTTAAGCCTCAAGGATGGTTAAAACCGGTGCTTGCACCCTCCATTTTGAATTTTTATTCAAATGTGAAAATATATTTTGGAAAAGTTCTTAGACCGAAAATGTTTTATAGTTTGTAGTGAGTTTTGCAAATGTTCTACTTACTCGGATCTCAATGAATTTGTTTTTATGAGTTGGGATTAGAAAAGCATAAAGTAAAAGGTATAAAGATAAAGTTTTTAATAACCATTGATGAGGGGTTAATGAGAGTTGAAAATGAGCTTATTATAAAGTCAGTAGTGGACTATACCTTCATTTAAAAACACCTCACTGATACAAGACCATGGATATTTCAACGAAAAAGAGAACAAGAAGTCGTAATGTTTATGAATCGAGAAATAACTTTTGAGACAAAGTTACGAGTAGGTGTAGACAAAAGTTTTTCAATTAAAATATTCACTTCGCCTTTTATTTAAGTTGTACTTCTTTCCCGGCGATTATAAAAATATTAAACCAGCAATAACACATAGATATTTTCAGCCCATTATTAGTGGTATTTTCCACACAGACACTATAAGTGAGCAAAGAGTAAACACACACTTACATTTTATACTGAATTTGTTTTTTTTTTCTTATTTTTCATTTTGTGTGAAACACAATAAATTTATTAAATTACAGATGTCATCCATTGTTGTTCATAGTTTGACTGATTTATTTCCTACACTATATGTAATAGAAAAAATCTTAATACATACAAAATAGGTGGTTTAATGTAACGTTCTGATACAACGGGATTTTTCGAAATTCCACCGGCAAGTTAGGGTAAAATAGGGCAAAAGACAAACATTTTTTTTTGTACATCTCGAAAAGTATTAGGGTTAGAATTATGAAATAAATTGAATTGAATAGATAAATTGAAATAATGATGAGTTTTCATGAACAAAAAAAATCTAAAAAATTATTTTCCAATATCAATTATTTTTTTTGACGTTTGAATTGATGTAATTATGGATACAGTTCATGATTTCTTGAAATACTAATTATGCACATTGAAAGATAATAAAATATAAAATTAGGCGTCTAATACGGATTACATATAAAATGCTCCATAACGGTTTTTTTGAGCTTTAAAAAACAAATACGTTTTTTAAAGTTTATGTGGGTGGTTTAATTGATTTTAAAAATCAGGGAAGAGCGAAAAAAACAAATTGTCAAAACGACTTTTAGGTTTAGGTGTTGTCTATATACGTGTGAAAAAAATTAGATTTTTAAACATTTTTTTCAATAAATAATAGTAAAAACAAAATTTCTCAGTCCAAGTTTTTTGACCGTTTTCAACGGTATTTTATTTTTATCTTTTTTATTTTTGCATTTTTAATCTTTAAATTTACACAACCATTAGATATTAGGTAAATACATTTTTGTACAAACTTTGACAATTTTCTGTAGTCTATGCACCGACATAACGGTAAAAGAGTTTTGTTTACTCGGTACTTAATTACTATTTACATAAGCCTCACAAAACTATGATTCAACTTTATTGAGCATCAGGATCAAATTTCAAATTTTATATGTGTCACATATGTAACTGTACATGCTATAAAAGCTTCACAAACTTTCAAAGAGTTTTACCGAAATTCAACAAAATTCAACAAAATTGTCTGCTTTGGTCGTCGGACTCGACCAGCCACTAGTGGTGAACGATACCGTTGGCTCACAAATGGATTCGAGATGATTCGCTTATAAAATTTGTAATCTTGTTGTTTCTTGTCAAACTTTAAAGATTGAGGTGTTTAAATATAGCTGAAATATTAGGCTACAATATGGTGTAATTTTTTGTAAACAGTTAAACATAAAAATAATGAGTAAAAGGTGATTAAGAGCAAAATCAATTTTTTGTTTTCTTATTCTTTTTGCAATATGGTATGAAATTTGTTTGAATTTTATAAAATGATGTACTACAAAATTGTTGGTTCAAGTGTTCTTGATAGGCAACAAATATTTTTAAGCATAAAAATGCATATCTACAGATTTTAGAGAGACAAATTAAAAAAAAAAAAACACACAAAAAGTTGATTTCATTGGATATTAAAATCTGTAACTTAAGTTTTAGTTGCAGGATTTTAACAAGTTGAACAGATTCTATTAGATAAAATGTTGGTCTATAATTCATAAAAATATTAAGTAATTATTTTTATAAACAGTGCCACAGAGGTCGATAAGTGAAAATATGTTTTTAATGAATGCGTTAAAATTACAAAATTTAATGAAAAATTTGATAATTTTGAATATAATTTTAGCTCAATTTTAAGATGTGACTATTTTCCAAATAAAAATGAAGAGAAAAAATAATAAATAATACAAATTATTTTTATTTTTAATTTTAAGTGGAGTGAATGAATTAAATTCATTTTAAAAGTTTAAGTGACCTCTACTCTAAAATGCGTTTCGTCGGTAAACATCGACCAAATCTTTTGCGTATTAGAAAGGGTACAACAACATCTAACTGATGAGTCCATTGTTGTACCTGGGCGAAACGCATTTTGGAGTAGAGGTCACTTAAACTTTTAAAATATTTTCCAAATAGTTATTAACTTTAGTAAAACTTAACCGATTTTTTAAGTTGAGGTATCAACAGAATGATTAAAATCTCAGTAAAAATAAAATTTAAATACGTTTTTTACTTAAGTTGTGTAAATATAGGTCCACAAGGAAAAAAATATATTTTAACATTATCTACCGTAATTTTACATTTTTTAATTTATTTTGTTGATTTTAATATAATCTAGTAACAGACCGCTGATCAGGTCATTTTGAAGTATCAAACATTAATGTATCAAAAACCATTTGAAAATGGCCCAACGCAAAAATAAACCAAATTACAAGGGTTTGGTCGATAAAATATCAATTACATACATATATGAAATATTTGAATAAATTTCACAAAAATGTACGATATGTTTCTTTGGAAAAATATACCTTCTAGAACTTTTTGCAACTAAATACTTTTACACATCCAAAAAAAACTACACAAAAATATATAATGATAGGAAGTATAATTTCCTATCATCATGAGTACACACACCTTTTTTTTCTACTTTAAAGGCAAGTTTTCAAAATTTCGTAATATACATTTTTTTTTACACTACAGTCCATTGAATTCGGGTCATGTAAAAATTTTGAGTAGATACTTAGATTGTCAGAAAAGTGATATTTTCTTTAAAACTGGTGCAGGCCCACGGTTAAAAATTTTGGGTATATTTTTTGGGTTGCATATAGGTCCACACCAGAAATGTATTGAAATTCAATACATGACAAATATTAAATTTTTTGAGTTAGTAAAAAATGTATTAAAATTTAATATATTGGAAGGACATTTTATAATTCGTTTGTATTACTTTTCAATACAAAATTTATTGAAACATTTTTATAGTATTATTCTTTCCTTTTCTCTCTAAATTATTCTTTCTTCTCTCTTAATTCTTTAAAATGAAGCACAACCTGCATTACTTTGTAACAAGAAAATGCTGATATTGTTATCTTTATTATTTGTTTCGTAAATTATGTGAAGTCAAATCTTATGGTAATTTAAATTTTATAAGTAATTCATATATAGTGCACATTGAGAACATTTGTTTTTCAAATTTGCTCAGATAAGACATTTTTAAAAATAGCTTCTGTTATTGTCTACTTAATCCTTTGTATTACATTCTAAGCTTTTTCGCAATAAAAATATCAATTTTAATACAAAACTATTAGAATGTAAAACAAAATAAAAACAAAATAAAAAAAATTCTAATATTTACAGAATATTAAAAAGTAATATTCAATGTGTTGCATACAGCTGTAATATAAAGGCTGTATTAAAAAGTAAACAGCAAAACAACAACAAAAATTACAAAAAATATTAAGATTTATAATAAAGGCACTTGAAAGACCATCACAGGGTGACCCTTTTTTCAATTTTTTTTTTGCGAATGCTCACAACTCACAAAATGTATTTTTTAAATTATTTTTCTGATTACTGACAATACCTACCCTATCACCCATTTTCGTTTCGAAGTTGATTTTTGGGACACCCTGTATATGAAGAATATAAAAAAAAATTTAGGTATTCATTAATATTTCTATTTTTGGAAATGTCAACGAAATTTTTTTCTTCGTTCGCCCCCGCTATAAAGGATCTACAAATTAAAACATACCCAGAAAACAGATTTTTGAAATAAGGTTGTATTTTTTTTTGCATTGTGAAAAATCATTTAATATTTCAACAACCATTTTCTAGTATTTTTAATCAATCTAAATCTACTTGTTTACCCACTTATCCGCCTAATGATAGAAACTATATGCAAAAGTTGCAAATATTTGCAATTCTGGGCATGATGTAAAAACTTGCAAATGCGCAACAAAATTTATTCATTTCGACATAGCTGCAAATCTGCAAATACAAGTATTCGCACGGTTGCAACTTCTGTTGCAAATTCAGAAAACGCACGTGTTTACTTTCGTCACTAAATTTGCATATAAATTTGCAAAAATAGTACTTGCGATTGCAAATAATTTGCTTGCAAACGAGATAGAACATTTTGCAACCTATATGTGAATGATTTGCAACATCTAAAGCAGATCACGCATTTGCATTAATTTGCAGATTCATGAGTTAGAAACTTCTTATTTGACAAATTTAATTTTTTACAGTGCGTCTTGCAGGTTACTCAAAAAGCATGTCCCACTTTACTTTTGTTTCATGGATAATTAATATCTTTTAGATATCTAATTCAGTCAAGGCCTCACCACCCAAATGATACCCAAATTTTTTGAGAAAATCCGTTTCTTCGCGTTTACTAAATTTTTATATATCAACGGTCACTGTGGCGTATGCGCAACATTTCATTAAATAAAAAAAACATGAATCAAGTATAACTATCTTACAAATTCATTCAACCCATTTATGATACCAATAACTACATTTAGAGGATCATTAAAATCCTTTAAGAAAACCATTGAAAACAAAAATTATATTGATTAAGTGTACACAGACAGAAAAAATTGCAGAACTAACTTTTTTCCTTCTATTGGCAAGATTATTGTTATTTCGAACTCAATTTGGGATAAAGTACAAACATACAATTTAATGCATTGGAATTCGTTCAAACATGCTCCTAAATAAAAAAGAACAATACTATAAATCCCAGCGAGTTAAAAGATTCACCAAATGATTTTGTAATATCTTCTTGAGGGCTCTTTCCGATGACATTAACTGGCTACTGAGACATAATATTTGATCATTTTTTCTAAGACGAGCATCGACTCATTGAACCTCAAAAACTCAAACGTCTCAGTGAAGATGATAAACAATTTCGATCTGAGACAAATTGTTTTCTTTTTCATCTAAGGCTCTAAGGACACCACGACCGCAAACTTTATGGACCAACAAATCCACATCACAATATTTATGTGACATAAAGTTGCTCTTTTCATTCTCTTTCTTGCAACCTGCTGCAATCTTTTGTGACATATGACTTCCTCTGCCTCCACTTGATCGTAGTGCATTTTATTACATTCAAAGTTGTCATATCCGCTAGAGTGCATATTGTCTGTGAGTTTCGTCACCCTTGCACTATCTTCCGCCCCATACACACTCTACACTTAACATTCTTGCACCTTGTGTATATTCCCACTGCATAAACTACGTTAGAACCTACATGTACCGTTTTGCGTGGCGGGCGGCGGCGGCGACTCTATTTTTATTCTATTTTATTTTTCTTCTCATCCGTTATCCTTTCAGTTGAAGTAAAGTCACCCGATCAAAAAGTAATTTCAAAACGAAAATTTATAGTTGAACCTACAGCCCGTTGCCTGTGTATCTGGGATTGCGAGTGCCACTGCATCCAGGACCTTGTGTCACACGATGACTACGACGTTTGTCATAAGCTCAGTGACTACGAAGAACAGGCAGCCGGATTTATCGAGGGTGGAATGCCTGGCCAGGACATGACAGGATGGCGGAGGTTTTGGTGGCGAATGAACTATTATGCCTTCAGCTTGCTGCTCTGCATGTTGTTTCTGGGTTGAGTATACAATTTTGAATATCATCGATCCGGGAAGAGCTCTCATGAAGAGTATATCTTCGTGGTTGTTGTCGTCGTCGTTGTCGCGGCAGAGCTCCCGCTATATCGACTTGACATCACTTCATTCTCCCCAGACCTACCCCCTTTTTCTCTTCAAAAATGGGAATCAATTTTTTAAAGACGTTCGCTTTATTTTTTCTGGCAGGACTCCTTAAAGCCATTCTCGGAGCATTGTGTCTGCAGCGTTTTGATAGATGCGGCTATGATTACGTGCAACCGCTACAGAAATACGAATACGCCAGCAGGTGGGGTTGCGGTATGCACACCGTAAACTGGGTCATTATGCATTGTGGCTTCACAAGGACTTTAAGTTTATATCCTTTTTTGTTTTTATTTTTCCATGGATTCTAGATGCCGTCGATTTTTTATCAACATTGTGTTCTTTGTAGTGCTGCCGTTTATTTGTTGTTGCAAGTGTTTCACTCCCAGCGAGGAGGACGCATTGATGGCCAGCACTGAATGGCAGTGCTCTCTGATACAGCACGGTTTGTATGAAGATAGCAGTGGTGACGCTGATGGCGACGGCGGTAATGGAAAATGGAAGAAGCCCTCTGAGCTGTACTACGATGATGAAAATGATGGTCAAAATACCAACGACAACAATGATGACGATGACGACGAGGAAACTATTCTTCGACTCAGTCAAGTATGGATGTCGTCTAGTGTATCGCTTATAATAATGAAGGAAATTGAATAAATTTTTTTTTTGTTGTTGCAAAAATCGATGTCACTCCAGAATTTCGAAAGTGGAAGAGGAATGGGTTCAACGGGAGTGGAACAAGGCAGCCCGTCAAGAGTGACGATGAGTGAATATCTACTAAGTACTTGTGAATTTGATGATGGCGAAGAGGAACGTGACAGGAACTTTGTGCTGCAGGCACTGACTGAAAGTCGTGAATCCATCAAAATGCTTGTAAGTATAGTTAGAGCCTTTTTTATTGGGTAATTTTTTTTTTTTTTTAATGTTCGGTCGGATGGTGGTAATTGTTTTATGAACCCTGTTAGATTACTGAAACATTTTGGAAGGGTTTTATTAATTTTAACGACTGTAAAATGCCAAAAGTTGTTCAGTTTCGGTTGGAAAGTATGTCTTTAGGAGTGTCCTTGGTGTTGTCAGGCTGTGAAATATAGTTTCTCTTTTGTGGTTTTCTTTTTAAGAAAAGCCTTTCATTGTTCGTCGTATTATTGATGGAATTACTGTTTATCATTCATGTACATATAAAAGCCAAGTATGTATAATAATTTTTGAGTAAACGACGGAAAAGGTACACAGCCCTATTGCTTGCATAAAAAAAAACCCATCGGTGGAATATGAAAAGCGGGGTGGAGAGGGTGAAGAGGAGTTACCAAATACCATCAAATTAAAAAAAAAAATTGATAAGATACAAAGCTTAAAATTGGTACCAATTGTGAATATTAAAATGAAGACAAATCGTCCCGTTTCTGTATCTACATTTTCTTAAAAGATTTTGCTTAACTTTACACATAGCTGAAAAACCATGAGTAAGGAAGATGAAAAAGTATAAATGGTGAAATAACCTCAATTAATATGTTTTACAGTTAATTCGATTTCTTTTTATTTAATCCAATAATTCAATTTCGAGAGAAACTAAAATGTCTTAAAAAAAACTAAACAAAATTGGCTTTGTAGATACGTGGTTCACGCAGAAACGGGACGAAATTGGAAAAAGTTCGAGTAGCACAAGACATTTTTTTGTGTTTCATATTAGGAGAGAAAGAAAAAAATTAGAATAATAAAGAGAAAGCAGGAAAGTATAATAATTCAAATGAATTTGTTAACATTTATTACGATACTTTCCTACTTTATCTTAAGTGTTCTAGTACATTTTCTTATTTTATTTCTCTGATTTATTTTGAACGGGTGCATGCACTATTTATTGTTATTTAACCAGTTTAAATTAAAAACACAGAAGACACAGTTTTTTTTGTATTTCTTCTTATTGTGAGTCGATTTTAGTATGTATAATTTTAAAATGTATACATCAACGTGGCAATTCTGTTTGAAACGAAAAAAGGTACATCACTTTATGCATCATTGTTTGTTTTAGTTTATGAAAAAAAGGAAAATATTAATATTACAAAACAAAAGTTAAATTTAAGTTAAAAATTAAAAAAAAATAATCTAAGAGTGTAAAGCTGATAATATGGTAACCCTGTTCAATTGACTCAAATAACTTGTATTTAAACAAAATAGTATATACATTTTGATAGAGTTATAAGTTTAAATGTACGTCAAATTTTAGCCTTAACATCTAAAATACGTCGAGTGCCAACTCTAAAATTAGTTCAAGTATGCGGTAACCGTATTTGAATGTAAAAAAAACACTAAAAACACTAATTTTTCAGTTGAAATGTACCATATTTGAAAGAGTTAAAAGCTAGAAACATACCAAATTTCAGATCGGACTCTCTCTGTCTAAAAAAAATTCTGGTGCCAGCTCCAAAATGGATATACAGTGCTGTGCAATACATTTGAACAGCAAATTTCGTAATTACAATAAAAAATCCCAACAAATTTAAATCTCTAGACAATTGCAAGAAATCCAACTGCATACAAAATAAAATGCACGACTGGGTAGCACGTACTTGCTCTTAGGGTCGTTAAAGATTATTATGTAAAGTTTTTAAAAATAAATAATTTTATAAGAAATACAAAAAAAAAAAAATTAAATTCATTATTAAAATGACATAAACAACCTTTAATTGTTTTGAGCTTCAAACTAAGTATGCCGTTCAATTTGATTAAAAAAGATACATTTTTAGAAAAAAATTTTCGAAAATCGTTAGAAGCGTTTTTTAAAAAATTAATTTTGTATATATACAAATTTTCAAAGCTTGTTTAAAAACAAAGTTGGTAAGCCATTTTCAAGATAATGTTATTGCACATCTTTAACTAAAATTTCAAGCAAATACAGTGACCCGTTGTCGAAAAATTGATTAAAAAAAAAGAAAATAGAAAGATTTTTTAAAAATCCAAAAATTATTTTTTTGAAATTTTGTATATCAAATAATTTTGAAGTTGTTAAGGAGCTGCCGTATAAAACTAGGCATGTGGTTACTTTCTCTTAGAATTCAAGTACCTTTAGGGGTTATAAGGGTATTTTTCTTAGTTTAATTTAAATATCTATGGAAAGAACCCTTAGTATTATCCTTAGAACAATATGATAAAATCTAGCCTTGAAAGAGTCATCAAACTGAATTGACTCAGATCGTTATCTCTTTTGTATAACTATGCAAAAAAAAATGCAGTTTTGATTGATATATTAAGATGCATTTTTAGAAAAAAAAATTTCAAAATCGTTTGAGCTGTTTTTTTAAAAAACTGATTTTTTATAAATAATATTTTGGAAAAAAAGTTTTAAAATAAAATTGGTATGCCATTTTGTAGAAACTACTAATCAACATCTAAAAACGAAATTTCAAAAAAAATTCAATGTCCCATTTTCGAAAATTTGATTTTTCAAAAAAAAAGTTTCAAATTTTTTTTAAAAATTCAAAAATTATTTTTTTTTAAATTTTATTTTTGGTTTATATTTAAGTTATATAAGTGCTTCTTCACAAAAAGTTTCGTTGAAATCAAATAAGCAGTTTCGGAGCAAATCAGATTTTAAAAAAACGGTTCTATGGCAGGTACCATTAATAATGATTTTCAAAATAAAAATTTTTCATTAGAAAATAGACCTTGTCTTAAAACTTATACTTGATTTTTTTAAACAAAATCGTTGGAGCCGTTTTTGAGCACTTTCAACTTTACTAATCGGTATATGACAAGTACCGTTATTTTTGGTGCAAAAAAATTTATTCCAAAAACCCCTCTGGAAAGTCTCCAAAAAATGCTACATACCAAGTTTGAAGTCAATCGGTCCATCCGTTTAGGCTGTAGCTCCTTATACAGACAGACAGACAGACAGACTGACAGACTGACAGACAGACAGACAGACAGACAGACAGACGGACTTCCGGGACCCACTTCTATAGCATTCTCTACCATCGTAATGTCATGGAAAAATGTTATCTCAACTTTTTTTTTTGTACGAATGCATAACTTGATATATACATATATAGTACCTATATCGCAAGTAAAAATATTGAATTTGGTGGTGCAAAACACTTACAACTGACGGCCATGATCATTTTCAATAACGTAAATTTGTTTCTGTAGCTTGATTTGTTAAGTAAGTATTACCCGGCAAGTTTGATGCCGACAAGACTTTTTCAGCATACAAAAAACAAACAAATAGGAATTTTCATTAAAATGACTGGAAACTAGCATTCTTCAGAAATAAAATCAAGAATTTTGACCTAACTTCTAAAAAGAAATATCCCAGAAGGAAAATTAAGTAAAGTATTCCATAAATTCATCTACTTTTTGTCAGATAATTAAGATTGGAATGTTGGTATCTCATCATAAAAGACGAAGACCCCGTTGTACCGTAGGAAAAGAAGATAGTAAAATTATTAAGCCAAGGTTGAAATGCAGTTACCCATTTGGTCATCAAAAATAAGATGCCACAAACTGCAGGCCAGGTTGCTTGATTTCCAAATAATAAAAAGCCATTAATTCCCACAAAAACCTTAAAAGTCCCGTTTGGATTTCGAACCAACTGATCTCAATCAGAATTCCCAGAATCTACAGTGATAGCTTGTTATATTGAAAAAGTTTTTAGTCTTTTACTGCTGTTTCTTTTTCTAAACCATTTTTTGTTGAAAAAAGATCTCTTATTATTTAAGTTGCAAATGTTTCACAGCACAGTATACGGTAACCCTATTTGAATGCAAAATTCACTAATTTTTCAGTCAAGATGTACTATATTTGTCAGAGTTAAAAGCTAAAAATTCACCAAATTCTAGATCGGACTTATTATCGGTCTTGTAATATTAATAATTTCCTTTTTTAATAAACTAAAAAGTAATTATGCATAAAGCTTTATTTTCGTTCAAACAGGGTTATCACGTTGATGTACCCATTTTAAAAGTGGCAACCCTATGTTTTTATTTTCAGTACCCCTTTAACTTTCATTTGATAATTTAAATCTCGAACCTTATGAGCTAAATTATCTAATATTTACGTTTTCTAACTTTTCGTCAATCTAAAACTAATCACTTTTTCTTCCTGTTTAATCACAAATAAATTAGGGGTCTTTGCAAAACCTTTGTAACCCCTTAAAAAAAAAAAGTTAACCTACGTTCAACATAAATATACAGTTATTAAATTTAACCTCATTATGATAGGTACATATATGCATTTAGCAGTTTGAATTTTAGCCACACAAAACTTTAATAACCCGTCCAGCAATATTATTTTTGCAAAATGTTTGATTTCCGCCAGACGAACCACAAAAACAGACACGAAGGATGGAGAGCTTTAGTGAGATACTCATATTTATGAAAATTATTATTAAATGCAATTATTTGATTTAATTTTCCAATTGAATTATTATGCAATCGGAATATTTTCATTGATTTCCCCTGACATCCATCGAAATATAGTGTGTATAGGGGCGAAACAACAATGTCTACATGAAGTACATATATGTTTTGAGTATCGGGGTTTCTGATGGTGAATATTTTTTAATTATGTTAAAATGTAAAATCCTGCACAGTTTGCTTACTGAAAAGCAAACAAGATTAAAATTAAATATTCTCAGTGAGTGATGTAAAAATTTAAAGGTTCACATTTCGAAGCCACAACAATTGGAGTAATTATTCTGATATTTTCATTCGGTTATTATTCATCTGCCCAGTTAACCTCAAAAACAATAATTCACAGACACGTGATTTTTTAATACTCTTAAGGTAAATTAAAGAATGTCAGAACAAAGATCTTTATCTTTTTGCATTGTTATTTATTAAGGAGGCCAAATCCTGCTGGTTTGTCTACGGAAATATCCTGTATCATCATATTGCTTTTGTCGAGTCTATTGAGGATTGTACCGGCAGAGGGGATGTTCGAAAATTCTACCAAAGGAAAGAAGGTCTACCCAATCTTACAAAACCAGAACAGGAGCCTGCCGAGATGATAGTGGGAATATGGTAGTAAACACACAGTCAGTGCTGAGGATCTGGAAGGAACATTTTTCTAGACTCCTGAACGGCGAAGATAGCCAACATTCCGCTGTTATTCCGTTTAACTATACCTTGGCATAGTGTGCCCCATCCACAAAAAAGGAGACGCTCTGACATGCACCAACTAAAGGGTTTTCCAATAAGAGGTGTTATTTTGAATAGCCCGCTATTTCGTTAGCTGTCACTTTTGAAGCTGTCACTTTTTGACATTTGACAAGTAGAAACTACGCTATTAATAAAAATGGAACGATACACGCTTCAACAACGCATTGAAATTATTAAAATTCACTATAAAAATGGTGAAAATTTGGCAGAGACGGTTCGTAAAACTAAAACATTTTTGGGTCGTCGTGAAGCACCTTGTCGGACCACAATACAGAAATTGGTGGACAAATTCGAGCTGTTGGGACAAGTTAGTGATGTGAAGAATAAAACCCGTGCACGTCGCTCAAGAACAATTGAGAATATTGCTGTTATAGCCCAAAGTGTTGAAGAAAACCCAGGTTTGTCCATTCCTCGTCGTTCTTTGGAATTAGGCATTCCACAAACGTCATTACACCGTATTTTGCATAAAGACTTGGGTCTTAAGGCTTATAAAGTTCAGTTAACACAAGAACTCAAGCCGGCTGATCATCAACAACGTCGTGTCTTTGCTGATTGGGTCCTTGAAATTCATGAAAATGAACCGGAATTTCATCGAAAAATCATCTTGACTGATGAGGCCCATTTCCACCTCGGAGGCTACGTCAACAAGCTAAACTGTCGCATCTGGGGCTCGGAAAACCCAAGAGTTATTGTTGAAAAGCCTCTGCATCCTCAACGCGTGACTGTTTGGTGCGGTTTATGGTACCGCGGGGTCATTGGACCTTACTTTTTCGAAAATGAGGCTGGAGCAACAGTTACGGTCAATGGATTGCGCTATCGAGAGATGATTAATGATTTTTTATGGCCTGAATTGGATGGTATTGATCTGGACAACGTTTACTTTCAACAAGACGGCGGCGCTACGTGCCACACAAGCAATGAAACCATCGATCTTTTACGGGAAAAGTTTCCGAACCGTGTTATCTCTCGAAGAGGTGATCACAACTGGCCACCGAGATCTTGTGATTTAACACCTTGCGACTTCTTTCTTTGGGGCCACGTGAAAGATAAGGTCTATGATAACAGCCCAGCGTCGATTCAAGACCTTAAAGATGAAATTCGTGAGGCTATGGAGGACATAGGGCAGCCACTTTGCGATTTGGTTATGGAAAATTTCATGAAAAGGATATGGTCCTGTAAGCGTGGTCTTGGCGGCCATTTGGCTGATGTTGTGTTCCATTATTAACGGCATATCTTCCTCTTTATAATGAAATAAACATCCGATCATTTATCTCCAAAAATGCTATTTTTCTTTGAATATCAAAATAACACCTCTTATTGGAAAACCCTTTACAGAGGAAATAGCCTCCTAAACGTCGCATACAAAATCCTGTCGTCGATAATGTGTGATCGCCTTAAACCTCTTGTCAACGATCTGATTGGCCCCGATCAGTGTGGTTTTAGGCCAGGCAAGTAAACAGTCGATCAAATGTTCACCGCGAATTCCAGATCGATACACACCACCGCTTCATCGATTTTAAAGTCGCGAATGATAGCGTGAATAGAGACGAGTTATACAGAGCCATGTCATATCTCGGCATCCCTACCAAACTCGTCCGCTTGTGCAGGATGACAATGGAGAAATCTCGCTGCTCCGTCAAAGTCGGTAAGAACACCTCTGAACCGTTTGATGTTGAGAAAGGTCTAAGACAAGGCGACGCGTTATCATGCAACGCTATTTAACATCGTTCTTGAAGCAGTTGTACGCAGAGCACAAGTCAACACCACTGGTACAATTTTTCAAAAGTCCGTTCAACTACTTGCTTATGCAGATGACGTAGACATAATCGGCAGAACAAAGCGAGCTGTGGTTGGTGCATTTGCCAGTATTGAATCGGAGGCAGCAAAAATGGGATTGGCTGTTAATGAAGACAAAACAGAAGGGAAACTCAACATCGTCGACTCGGCCAAAACATCACGATGGATAGTTATAACTTCGAAGCAGTCAAGGACTTTGTCTGGGATCCACT
The DNA here is from genome assembly GCA_948107695.1 of Meliscaeva auricollis. NCBI lineage: Eukaryota > Metazoa > Arthropoda > Insecta > Diptera > Syrphidae > Meliscaeva > Meliscaeva auricollis. Next base: position 73,446,337 of record OX403616.1, on the reverse strand, counting down.
ATAAACTCAAACAACGACATCAGTGAAGAGATCAAACGGAGAATTACTCTTGCCAATCGCTGTTTCTTCGGGCTGAGGAGGCATTTGAGTAGTAAAGCCATCTCTCATAGAACCAAGGAAACGCTAAACAAGACCTTAATCATCCCGGTCCTGCTATATGGGGCAGAAGCATGGGCGTTAAAAGATTCGGATGAAAATTTGCTTGGTTGAGAGAAAGATTCTTCGAGTGATTTTTGGTCCTGTGTGTATCGGAGGAGTATGGAGAAGAAGATTCAACGACGAGCTTTACGGGCTGTACAGCAACGTTGACCTGGTTAAGAAGCTGAAAATACAGCGGCTGAGATGGCTGGGATACGTGGAGCGTATGGACATTTACGCACCAGCCCGACGAGTCTTCGAATCCAACCCTGATGGTGTACTCAGCAGAGGGAGACCGCGTAACAGGTGGCGCACACAAGTGGAGAACGAACTCAACCAACTTGGCGTGCGTAACTGGAAGCTGGTAGCTAAGGACAGAGGCATGTTGGTTGAGGCTGTAATCCATCCTGGATTGTAAGCGCCACCTTAAGTAAGTAAGTAAGTAATGATATTGCTTCCGGTCTATTTATATGTGTAATGCGCTACGAAATAAAACCCATTTGGCATCACTTTTTATCTTTCTTTCTAATTTAAGTTTGTTTTTATAAAAATGTGTACCTCATCATCATCATGGGCTCGACAACCGGGGTCCGGTCCTGGCCACTTTCAACAAGTCTCTCCACCTATCCCGGTCTCGAGCCGACGCTATCCAGTTGCGCACCCCAAGGCTTCGGGCGTCCTGGTCTATGCCATCTCTCCAGCGCAAGCATGGTCTACCACGCTGCCGTCTACCATAGAATATACCACAAAAGACTTTCCGAGCAGGTTCCTCTTCGCTCATACGAGCTAGGTGCCCTGCCCACCGGAGTCTACCGCGCTTAATTTTTGTCATTATGTCTACTTCAAGGTAGATTGGGTATAACTCATGATTGTACCGTCTCCGGAATCGTCCTTCCTCACATATGGGGCCAACAATTCTCCGTAAGACTTTTCTCTCGAACGCGGCTATGAGGTGACAGTGACTTTTGCTAAGCACTCAAGTCTCGGATCCATGAGTACTGGCAGGACCATGGTCCTGTACAGCAGCAGTTTTGAAGTTATGGTTAGATTTCTGGATCTGAATAGCTTTGACAGACTGTAGTAGGCTCTGTTGGATTTCAGAAGCCGCATGCGTATTTTTTCTTCTATGTTGTTATCGGCTGCTACTGTTGACCCAAGGTATTTAGAGGATTGCACCACTTCAAATTCGTGCTCCGCTACCTTGATTGTTTGACCAACTGTTCTTCTTGCATTCGACGCCACCATGTACTTTGTTTTACCTTCACTAATGTGCAGCCCCAGATTTTGTGCCGCCCGCTCGATCTGGATGAAGGAATCGTGTTCTGCTTGTTCGGTTCTTCCGATGATGTGGATGTCGTCTGCGTAAGCCAGACTTCTGGCATTTCTTCATGCTTCACTATGTGCACTATGATATCATGAATTGCTTGACGTAAGGCTGGCCCGCCGTGGTGGAATCATTCGTCTGGTATGCCATCGGCTCCCGGGGCTTTGTTTTTCTTGAGCCGTCCTATAGCCTTCTCAACGTCTTCTATGCTTGGTGGCGGTAGCATAGGGTGTTCATCTTGAATTACTGGAGCCTCCATTTCTCCTGTGAGCTGACCATTTAGCAATTCATTCAAGTACACTTCCCATCGCTCCAGTATGCTTTGTGGATCGGTGATCAGATTTCCCTCTCCGTCCTTGCAGTATGTGCAGCGTGGTGTGTACTGCGCCATGTTTCGGACGGATTGGTAGAACTTCCGCGCCTGGTGCGTACCTCGCTCTCGGCTGTTCTCTATTTCACAGATTAGGTTCTTCTCCCAGGCTGATGTTTTCTGTCTGTGAAGCCGTTTTTCTATTCTTCTGAGCTCTTTATATTCCACTTGGCGTGCCCGCGTTCTATGAGATTGTTGCATTGCTCGGTACGCAACATTCTTACGTTCAGTCGCTAGCTTGCATTCATCATCAAACCAGTCGTTCCGATTTCTACGACTGCGGCCTAAGATGGAGTTGGCAGTACTAATGACAGCATTCTTAAGGCGTGTCCACTTCTCATTTACGCCCAGCATACTGGCTCCAGGACTTACTCTCCCTAAATCAAGTGATTCTATGGCTAATCCTAACGCATTACCAAAGGTGCTACTGGTGTTTTCATTGCGTGTACCTAACAAACTTAAATTAAAAAGAAAGATAAAAAGTGAGGCCAAATGGGTTTTATTTCGTAGCTAAGATAAAAATAAGGGAATAGAAGTTTTGAGCACCAAGTTTCCATCAGATATGGAGATTAAGGCTAATGTGGTTGGTATTATTTTATTCGGCGTTATTTTTCGTCACCCTTTAATTACAAAATTCTACTCGTTACAATTAATAAACAAAAAATTAAATAAAAACAATTTAACTTACTTGAATCTCTTAACAACATACGTTCCTTAACTTTATTCATCCTTACACTCATTTCATTAATACCAATTAAAAATTCCCCAATCAATTTATTAAGAATTTGCTCTGTTGCACCCACAACCTCAATAGTTATCATATTTAAGCCTCACATTATAATTAAAGACATGAATCTGATGAGTCAGAGGCTTCTGGTGTGTCTACTGGCTGGCTGCAACATTCCTCCTGTTATATCCCAGCTCAAAGTATTTATTATATCTTGGGTGAATCTCATCCCCATCTCACTTTATATAGCCATCCCACAAAAACAAATGCCAATCCCTTCGATATTTTAATTCCAATTAAGAAATTAATTTCAATTAAGATTTGAAAGAAAATAAACGTAGGGTAAGAGGATTACTGTGTATATATTCTGTTGAATGAAAACGACAACCAACCAAGCTGCAAAGGATTAAAACCCAGATAGGATGGGTTAGGGTAGTGGCATCAGTGTTGTATTAAAAATTCCTTTTAACTTTGATTTCCCCTGAATATCCTTTGAAAAGTTTTCCTTTTTTTTCTCCCATTTTCTCTTGATTATGAACAAAAAAATATAATTTAATCCTTTTTAAAAGGACACAAATAGTTGAATAGTTAAATATTTCTGCTGACATTTCGCGTGTGGGGATTAACAAATATAAAGTTCAAATAGATAAGAGACTGGCAGTGGATAAAGTTTAATTATTTCCTGCCAATCTGCTGGGACTGACAATATAATTCAATGAAATTCAATTATATCCTATGTTTCAGTTAAAATCACACCACAGCGAAGACTTGGAATTGGATAACCCGCTGACGGCAAGAGCTGAGGATCTTGTGCGGCGACTTGTTGCAGCCAAAATAGTCTATCGCACATTCGAGATGGCCTTGGAATGTGTTGACGTTCCCCCGGGACAGAAGTATTCAATTCAGGGGTTTTTCGTGCCCTCGTTGGGGCCGGGCTATCAGTTTGTTCCGACAAGTCCCTTGTTACAACAGCGGCGAATCACAACTACATGGCCGCCGCCGCCACCGATGGTAATAAGTACAAAACTGAATTTTCGCTATAAATCAATTTGTTTCGCTAATGGAATTTTGTTTCGTGTTTCGCAGGGAAATACAAGCCATAACCTAGAGCCGCCAAATATCCTTCGGGCAGAGTACTTCCAGAGGACTTACAGAAGCAAATTGGAAGTGTTAAAGGCTGGTGATTTATCAGTAGCACCACCAGTGGATGCGCCATGCATTAACAGCTCAAATACCACTAATGAGACTCAATTGACAGCAGAGCTGGCATTGTCGCCATCACCTCCTGTACCCATCGGCCCCAACCCCACTATTATCGATGCCAACATCGACAGTGCCACCTGTGGATAAATTGGGACCAATAGCTAATGACGTATAGTAAGTGAACATGGACCTGCTATTGCTAATGACACCATAACTAGGAGCGGATGAGTCGATGATGCAAATAATGGAAGCAATTTGACGTCTAAACAAAAGGATATACTACCGAAAGGCTTTGAATAAGCTGAACCAAACTGCCGCGCCATCCTTATGTAGGAGTAATTATATCCCAACACAGGATGATAACGACAATGACAATGGCGGCTACCACTAGCGACCGTCGACCACCGACGACAACGACAACGACAACCCTTCAGGGTTGTTAGACAGATAATCTCTATTTAACGTGTGCACACAGGTCCTATATATGACACTTCGGTAGCTCATCACCCTCTTTTTCTTCACCACCTGTGCCATGTGACCCGTGTAGTTCCTGCATTTCCACACAATGATGACATCACAGTGAGTATGTGCATTGTGTTAATGTGGGAGAAGGTAGATGTCACTTTCGAACAGTCAGACGATGTGGCAAGGATATAATATCCTGGGCTGTATAGTGGCAGAGGGTTTGCTTCAGACTCAAGTGGGATTATAAGTTTTGGAATGCGTTTGTAGGCTTTTAAGCTGACAGGTTGTTGTTCTGTTCTTTTGATAATTTTGTTGCATGGCTTTGATGTTATTACTTGTAATTTATTTTGGAAAATTATATTTTTTATTTATTTGTGAGTTTTAATAAGATAAATTTTATTTTATTTTTATGGTCTTCTTTTTTTCTTTTTGGCTAAACAAAAATTGTTAAATTGTAAATTACAGAAGGTCAAACAAAAAAGGCAGACGGATTATTTTTATAGAGTCAAAGTCTTATGATTCATATAAGGTACAACACTTCTATAGGAAAGTGAAAACGGATTAAAAAATGTTACGTATACGCCCGAGTGTGCACAAATATTTATATTTGCAATGAAAGAAGCTAAGAGCATTGCTATTCAAGAAATTGGGCAAAAGTAGAAATTCACCAGTTTAGTAAATAGTTTATATGTTGTCGTAGAGTAACCTAAGAGTACAGACATGTTGTGACAACTCTAAACCTTAAAGTATGATCGGTAAAAGAGCAAATTGTAAAATGTGAATAAAAGATAACAGAGACGATTGCCAAATAAGATGTAGGTAGGTAGTCCCATTTCTATATTAATGCAAAATGTGTAAATTAGAAATCTACATTTAAACAAAAATACTCTTAAAAAAAAATGCACGACTGGATGGCACGTACTTGCTCTCTGGGTTAAAGTTGCAATAGACGTTAAAGCTTCTTATAAAGTTTATAAAAATAGATAATAATGTTAGAAATTAAAAAAATATAGGGTTTTGCTTAGGATATATGAAATACATGTGCACAAGTTTTAGTCAAAATCACTTAAACCGTTTACGAGATATTCATACAAAACAAAATAATTTGTTTGTTTCTCTGTTCTTGGAGTTTTTTTTTCAGAAAAACTTTAAAATCAGTTTGGTTGCAATCACTGAAAACCATACATCACAAATTTTAAACAAAATCCTTAGAGCCGTTTTTGAGAGCAATCCAAAAACTCAAAACCGTTATATGGGTGGCATTAGTCTTAGTTCTAGATGAGATATTTAAAAACAAAAAAAAGACAATCTTTCGAACTTACGTAAGAATTCTCTGTACCAAATTTGAAGAAAATCCAACATTACGATGATGGAGAAGTCCGAAAAAGTGGTTTTCGTCATGCCGCCCGTTGGTCTGTGCGTCTGTGCGTCTGTGCGTCCATCTGTACACTTCTCAACTGCCGAAAAGCGTGGACGGATTTTCTTCAAATTTGGTACAGATGATTTTTACGTAATTTTGAAAGTTGTTTTTTTGAATATTTCATCTAAAACGAATACCTCCCATACAACATTTTTGAGTTATTCAAATTTTATCAAAAACGGCTCTAACGATTTTGATTAAACTTTTTGATATGATTTCTTCAATAACGATAAATTTTTAGAATTTTTTTCAAAAAAATCGATCGAGCCGTTTTTAAAAACAAAAATATTTTTTTATTAAAAAAATTTCAAACGATTTAAAAAAAAAAATTGGTATGCCATTTTGAAGATGGCTAATATTTATCAACATCTAAATATAAAATTTGGAAAAACACAAATCATTGACTTAATATGGAAAAAAAATTATTTTTCAAAAAAAAAAAACCCAAAAATTGTTCCCGTTTTAAAAAAATATTTATTTTGCTTATTTGTGCACATCTCTCAATAACCTACACACATCAGATGACTAAAAGCTAAAATTTTCAAGCTAATTTAATACATAAAATAGCTTTGCACTACTTGAGCAAGTTCATGTGATCCAGTCGTGCATTTTATTTATTTTAACATTGAGAACTTTTTACAAATAAAAATTTCTACGAATTAAAAACAATAACAAAGCTGAATATTATGTTTTAGGAATATATGTAAGTGGTGTCACCAATGCATCCGAAGAAACTCAACTTGAATATTTAAATACGCTGGATAGGTATATTCAAGTGAATGGCATTGTATGTTTATATATTTTTAATTATTATAAAAAAAAAAAAAACATTTTAAAATGTAGAACATTTTTTCGGTTTTTCAATTATCTTCTTCACTGATTTCGATAAGTTTTTTTGGAGATTTTAAGTATTAATAATATAATTGGATTTTTTTTTTATAAAAACAGTTAAAATATTTGTTTCAGTATTAAAAAAAATCGTAAGGTATTTAATATTAGTTTTTTTTTCTCCAATTCTATTTACCAAAAATTTTAACAATGTTGTTATGTTTCCCATCGAATTTATCATTTTCCCAAAAAGAAATTGTTTCAATTTGTTTTCATTTCTATCACCCTACAATACATATAGAAAGGTACATGTTTCAGTCATCCATTATTATTTGAACTAATATTTGTGAAATTGGATGTTAATTGCTCCAACAACCGGAAATGCATTAATTTGCAAAGTCGTGTTGGTTGTCGGTCAATATCCGAAAACAAAAATATTATTCTTAAAGGGAGGGATGGGCTTCCCTGAAATTAATTTAATTAATAATAATTGGAATACATTAAAGTGGGTGGCAGTAGGGTATTTATTTTATAAGAGTTGGAATATGTACAATGTAATAGTATGAAAAAGAAATCTGAAATATTATTATTAAAACATAATCAAAAAAATATTACTCTAACATCGCACATTGATTAATTAATTATGACCAGCAGCAATAATAAATCATAAATGTTTTTCGTATTACCTATTAATTAAAATTGTCGTCATGCTGATTGGTGCATGAAAATTTACATTTAGAATTTTTCCACATAGAAAGCAATTAAAAATCAAAATGAAAGAACATTTAATACACTTTTATAAATAATAATATCACTATTTTCACACAAAAAAACATACACCTATGTTTGAGAGATGATCCATTTATGGACCGATTTTTAATAAATGATTTTTTTTTATTCCAAATAACTAGATATCATTAGTTTGTACAAAGCAAATATTTTGTTAGTTTAAAAAGTTAATACTGAAATAAGTAAAAACATTTAATATAGGAAATAATGAGCAAACATTACTTGTATTTTATTTTCCCTCAGATCTGATCCGGATTGAATTTTGTTTTAAAAATTAGATGAATAACAAATTTCCACTCGAATTAAAAGAATAAAAAAAAAATAAATGGTATACCTGTTAAATTTACTTTTGAAAAAAATAATAATAACAATAGAAGTCCTATTGAAATAAAAAAAATAAATACCCCTTACCCAGACAATGTTTTCAGAAAATGTGCTTTTATTTATGTCATATTTCAGCACAAACTAAATGTGAACTACAAATTTGTAGAAAAAAAAGGTGTGTGTAATCATGTACGCGCGCCAAAAGTTATACTTCCTATCATTATTTATTTTATACAATACCCAGATACAGAAATATTTGAACATTCAAAAGCTGTTATGTATTAATCAATCAGGATTTCGACCCAAGCATAGCTGTACCACAGCTCTTATGAATGTTGTTGAAAACATTGGACAAGCTGTTGACTGTGACAAAATAACTTTTCTCATTCTTCTGGATTTCTCTAAGCCCTACGACACAGTCAATCACAATGTCATGTTTAACAAGTTAATAAATCAGTTTAATTTCTCCTTTTCTTCAGCGAAACTAGTTCAGTCATACCTTTTTTGCAGATCTCAGGCAGACCTCTGAGCAGAGGTGTCCCACAAGGTTCAATATTGGGCCCACTTTTGTTCTCTATGCACAAAAATGATTTACCTATGTGCTTGCGAATTTTCGACGTTGATATGTACGCAGATGATATGCAGATACGGAAAAGCTTTCCTCTGGGTCTTGTTGAAAATGCAGTTGTTGAGGTAAATGAGGAATTGGATAGGATTCACAATTGGTCCAGAACAAACGGGCTTTGTGTGAACCCGCTTGAGTCAAAATGTTTGGTCATTTCAAGAAAGTCTGCTGATAAATCATATTATCCTAAATTATACCTCGATTATAAGCAAATCAAGTTTGTTGATTGTGCTAAAAACTTAGGTATAACTTTTACAAAAACTATTTCTTGGAATGACCACATCAGATTGACGATTGGGAAAGTTTACGGAGGGCTGCGCATGTTGTGGACTAACTATAAAATTACACCATTAAAAACAAGGTTAGTATTAGCAAAAACATTACTTATCCCAATCATGCTCTATGGTAGCGAACTTTTTAACAATTGTGATTATGAGCACAAACGTAAGCTTAATGTAGCTTACAATAGCATAGCAAGATACGTTTATGGGTGAAGTCAATATGACCATATATCTCAGTTCTCTAAATCACTGTATGGCGTAACACTGGAAAATCGTATCTTATAAGAGTATTTGGAGACTCTTTAACGGTGATAGGTTTTTTTTTTTTAGACCAACATTTTATCTAATAGATTCTGTTCAATTTGTTAAAATCCTGCAACTATTTTTTTTTTAATTTTTCCCTCTAAAATCTGTAAATGTGTACTTTTATGTTTAAAAATATTTATTGCCTATAAAGAATACTTGAACCAACAATATTATAGTACATAGTTTTATGAAACTCATACAGTTATGTGTGATATATCAAATTAAAGGTATTTTTATCATGATACTCAATAAAGTTGAGTCATAGTTTTATCAGGCTTATTTACATAGTAATTAAGCACCGGGTAATCAAAACTCTTTTTACCGTTATGTCGGCTCACAGACTACAGAATATTGTGGAAGTTTGTACAAAAATGCATTTACTCAATATCTAATGGCTGTGTAAATTTCAAGTTTAAAAATATAAAAATAAAAAAGTTAAAAATAAAATACCGTTGGAAACGGTCAAAAAACTTGGGCTGAAAAATCTTGTTTTTACTGTTATTCATTGAAAAAAATGTTTAAAAATCTTTTTTTTTCACTCTCTTATAGACAACACATAAGTCTAAATGTCACTTTGACAAAATATCTTTCCCGCCATTCAATGATTTTTAAAATCAATTAAACCACCCACATAAACTTTCAAAAACGTATTTGTTTTTTTAAAGCTAAAAAAAACCGTTATGGAGCATTTTATATGAAATCCGTATCAGACGCCTAATTTTTTTTTATTATCTTTTAATGTACATAATAAGTTTACTAAGAAATTATCAACTTTATGCATGTAATTATGTCTAATTGATGTTCGAACATAATTTTTAAATCGAAAAGTTTAATTTTTAGATTTTTCTTGTTGACGAAAACTCATCATTATTTCAATTTATCTATTCAATTTAATTTATTTCATAATTCTAACCCTTATACTTTTCGAGATGTACAGTTTGTCTTTTGCCGGTAAAGAAGTATAACTTCAAAAATCAAAAATACAACAAATATACCAAGAGCCGACAGCAAATCTTGAGAGTGGAGGTATAACCAAAATTTGAGTATGCAGTTTTATAGGTATACGCGTACTGATTTCATATTCGAAAGTCTGGCAGGTTTATTTTTCAGCCTTCTGTGGTTTTAGGGGGGGTTAAAAAAACGCGATTATTCCAATTCATCAATTAAAAATTTGAACATTTAAAATGATGCTCATTCATTTTTCTTAAGTCTGGAGACCTCAATCTTGACGTTCCGATTAGTAGAACTCAAGATATATGCTATTTAAGCGAAATATTTTTTATTTTTTATTTTTTGTTTGATTTTCTACTCTGAAAACTCTCCAAAAAAAGACCTGATATGTGTGGCTTTAAAGGCTTATTTTTTGAGTTCTAATTATCAGATCTTAACGATTAAGATCCTCAGACATAGGAAAAATGCTTGAGTATCAGTTTCAATATTCAATGTTTCAATTGATGTGGATTTGTCTTCTTCGGATGACTTGGAATTATCGCGTTTTTCAATACTCCGAAAACCTCAGAAAGCTGAAAAAACCTGCCAGACTTTCGAATATGAAATCAGGACGCGTATACCTTTAAAACTGCATTCTCAGATTTTGGTTAAACCTCCACTCCCAAAATTTGCTGTCGGCTCTTCGACTATCAATTTTTGTTTTCGAAATTAAAAAGCCAAATCAAAAAACCTATCAATTTTAAAAATTTTTTAGAGCTTTTATAAAAACGATTATTGAACTCGCATGGCAGATATTAACAAAAATTGATAAAAATATGGGTTTCATAAAAATGATAGTGATTTTTTATAAAAATCGTAGAAGCCATTTTTGATAAAAATATTTTTTTTTTATAACTGATATTCGAGGTTTTCCAAAAATAATAGTCCAAACTGAAAACAATGGAAGCCATGGCCATGAGCTCTCAAAATTTTGTAACTTGTACATCCCAAATTCCAATTCGATAAATTGCAGTTTTTGTTGAAATTTCGAAATAACTGGACTTGAACCAGTTTTTTCCACCATCTCTCCATGATTGATTTTTATTCTTCATATTTTTTTTCATTTTTTATTGGTTTATAGTTGGCTAAGTTTAATTTATTAGTTTTTGTTGATTGCACCGCATGTAGCTCCAAATTAGTGTCAAGTTTGAAGTTTTCGAAAAAGAACTTTTTAACTTCTTGTCACTTTTGGCCCAGGGCAAATATGGTAAAGCAAGAATTTACTTATTTTTGTAATTTTGTTCTCATTTTGTTTCATGAAATCTCAGACTGTGCATTGATTCCAAGCTCAAAACGGATAATGAAATCTGTACATAACCAATTAATTTAGTCTACTGACCAACTTGATACAAGTGTTTACAATTTTTGCTTAACTTGTAATATCTCTTCTGTATGCAATGCTTACAAACAAAAACAAAAAAAATAAACGACTTGCATTATACCTATACTGGTAATTGCAGGACAAATATTTTGACCAATCGTGCAATTGCACACAGCGTCAATATGGTTACTTGAGTAAATATTCTCAAGAAGATTTCCGCATAAATATTTTTAATTGACAAATTGCGTAATATTTCATCGTGAATATTTGCACTTGAACACGTCGAATTGGTAATACAATGTTGGTATTGAGTATCACTCGAACTATCTCATGAATCATGATAACGACTGACGCGACGCGACGCAACGCACGCACGACGGCAAAAAGTCTGGCTTAGCAGTAAGCCTGTCCCTTCCGTCACCGTCATCATTATCAGCCATAACCATTGACAACGAATTGACTGACGTAGGAAATGGCCATTTTATATTTTGTTTCCCTTGACTTTTATTTTTTTTGTATCTTTTTGGGTGTTCCTGACAGTTTTATGAGACTTTTAGTGGGTTTTTTGTTCGAAGATTCTTTTTTTTTTCTTTTACTTTTATTATTCGCACTTTCTCTATTTTGTTTTTTTTTTTTTTTTTCTGTCGTATCTTGTATCTGGTATCCGACCAAAGTGCCTCAGGCAGAAGAGACGATGCTATGAAAAGGCAAAGAATTGAGCTTATAGTTACCTAAATTATTTTCGGAACCAGCCAAAGTCGCATGGCATAAAAATTAGTAAGTATACAAACGGGTTGCTTTTATTAAATGATTTTAGCCGTAAGCGTTTATTATAACTTCTTTTTTTTTCGTAAAGAAGCCGGTAAATCGATTTTTCATTTGTGTTTCTTTTTACGATTCTTTGAGTTGTGCGTTTGAATAAAAAAAAAAAAAAAACAACAAAGTAGGGTTTGTCTCGCTTGTTCCGGTTAAGGCAAACTAATTGGATCACTTTGGTTTTGATGACCAAATGTCGTATCCTATTACAGGTAGTCATTTTGAAATTCCGATTTATTACAGATTAATTTGATAAACGAAATGGTGTTTGATTTATTTTATAACATAATCAGAAAACTAGGTCAAATCTTTATGCAAGATGCAGAATGTTGGTATTGGTATGTGATAAGGCAACACATTGTAAAGCTGCTGAAAAAAAAATAATGAAAGGAGTGAGGTGTTTCTTTGTTCATAATATCATCGGGTATGAGTTAAAGGTGACTTCCTTTGACATGCTAACTGCATTTTCGTCCTATTTTTCTTATAAGCAGTTTATTTGCTGCACATAATGACTTAACATGAGTTGTAAAACTTTATTGAGTTGAATTTTAGTCACATAATTTATGACTGTTTGTTCAGTTGTGCTTATATTGGTACATTTTCCCCAAGGCCATTAATTAGTAGTTCATGGACTACAGATAAGGTTTGTGGTTTCGGGTTGCATAATAACGGTAAACAAAATTCAACCAGAATTCAATCGGACATTAGTATAAGACATAGTCATAGCCATATTTCGGACTCATGAGTTTATGACCTACATATGTACCAAGTGGTTTTGGATACTCAAGACGTCTCTGAAAATTTTAGTTATCAATAGTATCATTTGATAGATTAAATTTTCTTAATCAATAAATATGGGTATTTTTCATAAACCTATTTTGTTTGGTCTCAATAACGGCTCATATGATTTCGATGAAAAAAATTGTACATTTTCCTATGTATGATGGGGTTTACCCACGTAAAGTTAATTATTCTGGAAAATGTACCAAATAATACACCTCTGTATCTAATTTTAATAAATTTTTTAACTTACGTAAGTTGCGATATAATGAAAGCAGCAAAACACATTTTTCAAAACTTAAAGAATTCTTGCAACTTACGGTAAGTAGATTTTTCATGTTCCACGAGTTCTTAAACCCTTTACCGCATACGAAGCCAAATATGGTTTTTCACTTATACATATGTCCGCTTTTCTCCTTATTCTAACAAAAAACAAAATCCTTACACAACATAATTCTTTTCTTTGCACTTCTGAGACCACATATCAGTAGTTTTTGTGCAAGTGAGACAAACAATAAGAAAGATATTCCTGCTTGTAGGTGAGTGTTTTGCTTGTTGTCATTGAAAAGAAATCTTTAAAAAAATTCTTTTTTTCAAAAAAATTATAACTTTTGTTGTAAGGTAAGTGAGGTGGCCATAAAAAATAATTTGCAATCAAATACATATTTAATTGTCTTTGCCACGAATAAATTTTTGTTAAAAAAAATATATTATCTTGCTCTTTTGAGAGGTAAAACTGCACAAACCATATTTGGCTTCGTATGCAACAAGGGATTGAAAATCAACAGATTTTCTTCAGTTGTCTTTTGTTGTGGTGTTTTGGAGAAAATTAAAAAAACGTTTGCTGTTGATTCCAGAAGAAGAGTTCCTCACTGTAGCATAGCAAATTATTCCGGCGAAATGCCGTTATGAACTAAAACAATATAACCCAGCTAAACCACATAGAAGGGGCTATAAAAACCAAGTTCTAAGTAAAATTTCTGGTTTTAGTTATGATTTGGATTTATTTTCGGGACACCAAAGCAATCAAAAATGCTTTAGTTTTCACACCATGGTTGCATACGAAGCCAAATATGGCTGGTAATTTTATTGTTTAAGCAAATAATTTTTGTCTTTATTTTTTAATAAAAGATGTCTTAAAACATCCTTAATGTCTTAAAATATGGCTGGTAATTTTATTGTTTAAGCAAATAATTTTTGTTTTTATTTTTTAATAAAAGATGTCTTAAAACATCCCAAAGAAGTTATTTTAAAGTTTTTTATTTTTTACTCTTTAAACAATAATTCATCCAGTAGAGAGTTAAGTTTTTGTGGCAGTAAATTTTGTAATTTTTACTTATGCTCTTACCCGTAAGTTTGGCTATTAAGTAACTTCTATTTGTTTTAAGTAATTTGTAAGTTAAAGATATATGTACAGTTCATAGTCATACATATATGTATGTCTAAGATATATCTTCAAATACAAAATTTAGTTTTTAGAAACCATACTACTTGTATGGTACTGGTACTTCTATCGACAAGTTTTTCTATTTCTGTCTTTCTCGTAAACTCTAAACATTTTCAATTTTTTTTTTTTAATTAAATTAATTTAATATTAAAAGCAAAAACAGTTTTGTACTTGATGGCTTAAAATTAAAATGAAGATGTAGATTTCTTTTTCGAAATGTCGACTTCAATTTTTTGTATCAAAAAGAAAACAAAAATTCCTTAAATTACAATCACTTGCACACCCAATATTGTTTAAGAAATAAAACTTTATTTTCGTACCAGCACCTAAATACTCAAAAAAATATTGACTTTACTTTAAAAATACATTTCTGAAACGCTATTTAGATAATTTACTTGCTTCAAAAAATAACTATTGGTTTAGTGTCGAACAAAACAATTGAGGTTTTAATCTAAACCAACAGTACGATGATGGAGAAGTCCAAAAAAGGTGGTTTTCGTCATGCCGTCCGTCGTCTGTGCGTCCGTCTGTTCACATTTCCACTGCCCAAACGCATGGACGAATTTCCTTCAAATTTTCTACAGATGATTTTGAAGTAATTATGAAAGTTGAATTTATTTTGTTTTTGAATATCTCATCCAAAACTAATACCTCCCTTATAACGGTGTTGAGTTGTTGGATTTTGGTTAAAAAACGGTTGTAATGATATTGTTTAAAATTTGTGTATGTATTATTCAAAGTGATTACAAAAAAGCTGCAAACTTAAACAACGTTACAATTTTTTTTGAAAAAATAATAGATTTTTCGGTTAAAGTTTTTTTTAGCGTTTCAAACGGTTTTTTTGATTTTGGAACTTGAATTTATGTATTGAATACTTGAAAAATGAGAGCTGATAGAAACATTTAGATATTGGATTCAAGTTAAGCACATCTAAAACCTTTAGAAAAGTATAGTTTTGCTTCGGCAACAAGAAACTTTTTTGACCGATATAAAACGAAAAATGGATTAATTCCAACTTAAGATTTCTCGGAGGAGAAAAGAGTTATCGAAATGATTTAAGCTGAATAAAAAAGGAGAAAACCAGTTCTTTCATAATTCATTACAATTTTTACTGTAAGAGGTTACCAAACGTTAAAACATTGCTTCAACGATGTGTTTTTCTAACGGGAATATCTCAAAAACTAGAGCGAAAACCTAATAGGTCGAAAACCTTTGAAACAGTTAATCAAAGTCTGGACAGCAATAAAAAATTGAATTTTGTTGACCTGTAAAATATTTATATACTTAACCGAAAACAATATATTTAAGTCGTTTAATTGCTTCCGTATATCCGTAAGATTCTTTCGTTTTTCGTAAACTAGATATTATTTCGAACTATAAAAAAGAGAATTTGTATTGTGTTTTGTGTATCTTTATCTTTATCTCCCAAATTCATACTAGATACATTTTGACAAATTATAATAATGGAATATCTAATAAAATGTATTACCAAACGTAAATATAACCGTTATAATGTGCTTAGTGTATCACAATCATCATCATCATCGGCTCGACAACCGGGGTCCGGTTCTGGCCTCTTTCAACAAGTCTCTCCACCTATCCCGGTCACGAGCAGACGCCATCCAGTTGTGCACCCCAAGGCTTCGGGCGTCCTGGTCTACGCCATCTCTCCAGCGCAAGCATGGTCTATCACGCTGCCGTCTACCATAGAATGTACCACAAAAGACTTTCCGAGCAGGTTCCTCTTCGCTCATACGAGCTAGGTGCCCTGCCCACCGTAGTCTATCGAGCTTAATTTTTGTCACTATGTCTGCTTCAAGGTAGATTGCGTACAACTCATGATTGTACCGTCTCCGGAATCGTCCTTCCTCACATATGGGGCCAACAATTCTCCGTAAGACTTTTCTCTCGAACGCGGCTAAGAGGTCACAGTGCCTTTTGCTAAGCACCCAAATCTCGGATCCATACATGAGTACTGGCAGGACCATGGTCCTGTACAGCAGCAGTTTTGAAGTTATGGTTAGATTTCTGGATTTAAATAGCTTAAAAAAACTGTAGTAGGCTCTGTTGGATTTGAGAAGCCGCCCGCGTATTTCTTCTTCTATGTTGTTATCGGCTGCTACTGTTGACCCAAGGTATTTAAAGGATTGCACCACTTCAAATTCGTGCTCCGCTACCATGATTGTTTGACCAACTGTTTTTCACCATGTACTTTGTTTTACCTTCACTAATGTGCAGCCCCAGATTTTGTGCCGCCTGCTCGATCTGGATGAAGGAATCGTGTACAGCTTGTTCGGTTCTTCCGATGATGTCGATGTCGTCTGCGTAAGATAGTATCTGGCTGGACCTGTTGACGGTGGTCCCTCTTGTTGTCGTGCCAGAGTCACGGATTGCTTTCTCCAACGCCGGGTTGAAGAGGAGGCAGGCCAAACCATCCCCTTGTCGGAGTCCATTAAAGATGTTGATTGGTCTGGATAGCAATCCGGCTATTTTAACTTGGCTTGTTACGTTGGTCATGGTCAACCTACATAGTCGTGTCAATTTATTTGGGATGCCGAATTCCCTCATGGATTTGTAAAGTTCTACCCTGGCTATACTATCATAGGCGGCTTTAAGCCGATGGTATGTTGGGATGTTAAATTCTAGACGTTTTTCCATCGCCTGCCTAAGGGTAAAAATCTGATCAGTTGTTGATTTGCCTGGAATGAAACCACACTGATAGTGTCCGATGATGGTTTTAGCGTATGGGGTTATCCGGTCTTGTAGGATAGAGGAGAGTATCTTATAGGCGGTACTCAACAACGTGATACCTCTATAATTGCTGCACGTTGTGACATCTCCCTTCTTATGTATGGGGCATATGATACCTTTTCGCCAGTCTTCTGGCATTTCTTCGTGCTCCCATACGTGCACTATGATATGATGAATTGCTTGACGTAAGGCTGGCCCGCGGTGGTGGAATCATTCGGCTGGTATGCCATCGGCTCCCGGGGCTTTGTTTTTCTAGAGCCGTCCTATAGCCTTCTAAACGTCTTCTATGCTTGGAGGCGGTAGCATAGGGTGTCCATCTTGTGTATCACAATGGTTTTATATTTTATAGCAACGTGAAGACTTCATGATATGATGCAACAACTTATTCAAAAAACTGTCTTCCATCACACCTCAAATTGAGGTGTGAGATTACGAAACTTAAATGGAACAATCTTCATTGTCTAAAAAACTACCAAGGTAACCCTTTCACAACTGATGTTTGAGGAAGACATTGAGTCAGACATTGAAACAGTACAGATATTGCATATTCAGGTACTAAACCAAAATGGAACAATCTTCATTGTCTAAAAAACTGTCAAGGTGACCTTTTCAAAACTCATGTTTCAGGAAGATATTATATTGAAGAAGACATTGTGTAAAAACATTAGGTTGCCTACTTGAATACTTGAATATTGGGTGATAGTCCGTAAAATTGAAATTGAAAATTCCTAACAGATATCATCGTCTTGTTTGATGAAAAAAAAAAAAAAACAAAATAAACAAAAAAATCACAAATGACATTAACGTTTCACTTTTCTTCTTTGCATTACAATATGTCGCTACTACCGCACCGCTGCTGGTGCTGCTGAAGCTATATGTTTAGCAGTACTTCATGACTCAAAGCCTGGCAAAAACCGAATTGTTATGAAATTTTTAAAAAATACGCTCAATAACCTCCGCAATTTATTCATGTTCACGTACCGACCCACATGTGTGCTATCAGTACATCCACCTAAATGGTACGTGTTTCGTTATTTTTTGTTTTGTGTGTGTTTTTTTGTTTTTCTTATTAAACTTGCTGAGTAGATAAAGTATTGGTTTTATAAGTGAAATACCAGTTTACAATATTTTTTATAAAATAAGGAAATTTTAGACTCAACCGAGTAATCGATGTTATCAACATTTTCCAATCAAAATTGGAAACAATGCACATGAGCAAAAACATACGACCCAGTGGGACTTTTTAATTTTACATTTTTTTGTCCATTCGATTTCTATATAGGAACAAAAAAAAAATCGTCCTCTCAGATACATCAATGATGCCAGAGACGCAGAAACGCAAAAATTTACAACAAAAAACTGCCGACGAAATGAAACTATTAAGCAAATCATGATCACGGGCGCTGATGCAAATATTAATGAATGTGCCTTGGAAGCCTTTAGGCCCGGATCACGCATGCTGCTCAGCTCGCTGCTTTATGAGAAGGAAATTTGTTTATATACATTTTTTATTTTTTTTTTTTTTATTTTTGATCGCATCATTGTGCAATTATTTTTACATCTTTTTATCTTTAGTTGGTAGTTTATATTTTTAACATCAATGAATCGCTGTTATTTTTTTTTTTTTTCATAAAATACAGAAAAAAAGCGATTTTTACTGAGTCATGTGGATGAAATTAATTTGCTTGCTCACACGCTGACGACCGCGTCGATGACACGCACAAGATGAAAGAGACATATTTCCGTGGAATGTCGGCAGTAGGGAACCTGGGATACCGGCATTGCAAAGTGATAAATAAGGATGCCAATTGGAAGAATAAATAAGGTTTCAGCTTGCAACTTATGAAACGCATCATGGCAAATGGGTGCCGCCATGAGGGCTGGCTGGAAGGCTTAACTCTATACAATCTTGTATATTCGCGAGGGCAATTTGTTGTAGACTCAATTTGCGGTTACATCACTTTTTCGCATGACCGATTACTTCAGCGTCCAGTTTGCCAGCAGTCAATGGCGATATTTACTCTCGAGGCACAATTATTGCACTGTGCGAGTTTACTGCGTGTTGCAAAATGCTTGGTTAAGTGGTTAGCAATTTCTGGCGAGTAGGCATTACATATATCCACACTAGCAGCAGTTCTTGCATTATAATTTTAATAATTTAAGAAAAATTTATTATTTCAGGATGTGGCTATGTAACGTTTTGTCATGGGGGTCCCGAAAATTGGTTCGTTTTTTTTTTTTTTTTTTGGTTAAATTATGCCCATTAAATGCGAACATAATGAGTGGCTATTTATTACAGAAGAACCTCTGCATCGACACGTTTCTTTTCGATTTAACAGCACCATTAAATAAACATGAAAAAGTTTACATTTTGAAATGAGCACCTGGTTGGAGGTTAAAAAGGATGGCAAAATCTCATGCTTCAAGGACTTGATGTAGTGAAAGTGATTATTATCAGAAAACAAAAAATAAATGCGGTTATTTATTTCAACCATGAATAACTGCTTTTTTGTTTTAAATCGACACTAAATAATTTCTTTTTCTTGGCAGCTAAAGCTTAAAACGTCAATTTTTGGCTTCAAATAAACTATCACTCCGTGCAAAAAAAACTCTTTTTGTAGGAAATAACATGATGTTAACATCTTTGTTCAATACTGTTATTGATTTATTTGCAAAAAAATGAACAAAATTTTTGACATTTGACCTTCTATGATCTGGCAATTTACCGGTAGTATACCTTGGACTTATTTTTGTATATAAAGGGTGATTTTTTAAGAGGTTTAGAACTTAAAAATAAAAAAAAAAACACAAAAAATTCAACAAAATGAATGAAATATTTATTTGAATTGATAGTTTGAACCTTGCAATTTAATGTTTAAAGATAATTTCATGCAAATGTTGACCGCGGCTGCGTCTCAGGTAGCCCATCCGCTGAGTCCAATTTTGGCGTACTCTTTCACACATATCGGCCGGTATCTCACGAATGAATGCATGGATTTTGGCTTCCAGTGCGTCAATCGAAGCGGGCTTGTCCCTATAGACATAAGCCTTGACATACCCCCACAAAAAATAATCTAATGGTGTGAAATCGCACGATCTAGGCATCCAATTGACCGGCCCGAAACGTGAAATTAACTGTTCACCAAACTCGCCTCGCAATTGCGCCATTGTTTCGCGTGCTGTGTGGCATGTGGCACCGTCTTGTTGAAACCACATATCATGCAAGTCAAGAACTTCCATTCCGGGCAAAAAAAAGTTTGTTATCATCGCTCGGTAGCGTTCACCATTGACAGTAACGCTGCGATTCGCATCATCTTTGAAGAAATATGGCCCAATAATGTCGCCGGCCCATAAACCGCACCAAACAGTGGCTTTTTCGGGATGCATTGGTAGCTGTTGCAATGCTTCTTGCTTATTTACGTACCCATTCAACCAAAAATGAGCCTCATCGCTGAACACAATTTTTCGATAAAAAAGCGGATCCTCGGCCAGCTTTCCAAGAGCCCATTCACCAAAAATTCGGCGTTGTGGTAGGTCGGCTGGCTTTAGTTCTTGCACCAGCTGTATCTTAAAAGGCTTTACGCCCAAATCCTTTCCACGTAGTGCTGTAACAAAGGCCTAACTGCTGGGAACGGCGCGCGCCGAATCGACATGACGCGGTCTTCTGTCACACTAGCTGATACGGCCGCAATATTTTCTTCACTACGCACAGTACGTAAACGTGTTGGTGGTTTAATGTCCAACAAAGTAAATTTGGTCACAATCTTCCGAATAGACTGCTCAGAAGGTCGAGAATGCCGACCATAAAATGGAAGCAGTGCGCGATGAACATTTCGAACCGAGCACGAATTTTGATAGTAAAATTCAATAATTTGCAAGCGCTGTTCATTTGTAAGACGATCCATGGTTAAATTGCAAACCAAACTGAAGCTGTTTGACAGTGACACAAGGTACTAAGCACACGTCAGCTGTCAAAACCAGTATTGCCAAAACCAAACCAGCTAAAAAATCACCCGTTATTATCTGTGGAACTAGTATACCACAGTTTGTTTATGCTTTCATTGCTTGACGTAAGTACTATTTAATCTAATTTACCTAATGAAAATCCATTAAAATTCAACTAAAAAAAACGAACATCTCCCCTGAATAATGCTCTTTAATGCTGATGTTTATATACAAAAGAGATAAGAAATTTTTTGGGATACATGCTTCACTCATGGAAATCCTTTCAAAATGTGTTTATAGATGTGGTATCTTTGCCTGTTGTGTTCCGACGAAATTGTTAATTAAACTTGTGGTCAACAAATCACACATTCCTTTATCCATTTCGTTGGCTATTCTTCTACTGTCACAATAAAAATAAAACAAAAAAACCAACACACAATCATCTGATGTTATGTAACGCATCCCATTATTCACTGGATGCTCTTCCTTCAATAGGCAATCATCTCGGGTCAGAATCTTTAGAATTTGCAATTCATTTCATGTAACAACCTCCTTCCCATACCATAAGTTTCTTCTGTTTTCAAGCTTTTTTCCTATCGTAGATTTCATGAATAGAGATCTGAATAAGGTTTAACAAAAGGAGAAGATACATTATTGTATTTTTTTCCTGCTCATATATCTTATTTTTTTTTTTTTTATATATTTTTGTGTCCAGCACAGTCAGAAAAGCAATGTTTTGGACAAGCTTACACTGTGGATTTTTGTAATTTAACATTGGACTTTTGTGTTAAAGTTGTTTGTTGGCTTTTAGTCTTTTGTACAGCAGTTAGAGGCTAATTCTTCTGGGTAGGTATTTTTTGAGAACAATTTTAATTATGTAAACTTCCCTACCGTCATAAGATTTGGAGTGTGTAATTTAATTGTAAACGTTTTTAGAAGAAAACAAATTATTGATTTTTTTTAATACTTGGCTTAATTTCAAAACTAGTCTCAGATCAACATTGGCAGTATACCCACTTGGGAAGAAAATAATGGAATCAGCTCATTTCGCCTTTTCAAAAAAAGAACGCCGAAGAGAACAGCATTCAAACCTAAATGTTTTTGGTCTTTTTTTTAAAGTGCAGTCATTTGATCTGATAATGGGGTAAGTTGGAGAGACTTTTTTGAAGTTTATTATTGGTCCATTTTATGGTTTTTGAGGAGCTTTTTGAGAATTTTCACTCGTATTTTTGGCAAAAATCACCATTTTGAAAAACGTTTTTTTGAGCAAAATCCCTTTTAAAACTTATTTTAATATTAAAACTGTCTTCGGGTTAATAGACCAGGGTAGTAAGGGTCTAGGGTAAAAACAAATGTTATCCTCTATAACAGATTCAAAGTCCCCCAAAATACCCCATTGGCTTTTTAAACTTAATTTAAAGAGGGGAGCTGCGGGGGCTTATCAAGCTGAATAATTTATTTTATTACAATACAGCTACCTGAGACATGATTTAAGGGTAGCTTTTGCTACTAGATCGAATAATCCAATATACTAACTCGATATGACTACGTTGAAAAAAGTTAGTGTCGTTTTTATGCAATGATGAATATACCATTTTCGGTGCGACAAGTAAAATAATAACGTTAACCTCTTCAAAATAGTGATACATTAATAAAATGTTGTATGAAGTTTTCAATTATCATGAAAATAAAGGATCAGAAGAGTTCATCATTCAAATATTTTGGAGGAAAAGGTGTTTTTTAGTGGAAACTAACGTAGTACAACAAGTGCCAAAAAAAAAATAGCTGGAAACAATCGGATATTCATTAGAATCAAGATTACAACAGACCACATGCATTCTATGAGTGAAAGTAAATCGATGATTGTTATAACATAACAACATAAGTCAAATTTGTATGTTTTTTTTAATGAAGGGACAAAAACTGCTTTATTTTAAATGATGGGGACGCGTTTTAAATTTTGATTTTAAAATCGTCCACCTCATCAAAAATATGGGGCGATTCTAAATTTACTATTGTCAATGCACCCGCGTCTTTAATATAAATCTGTTTTTGCCCCTTCATAAAAAAAATAAAAATTTCACGTATGTTGTTTTAACAATCATTAATTCAAGTTTGCTTTTCTTCAATTAAACTGATCTTATATTCGCATATCGATCACCACTTCACGTGCTGTTTCAAAAAAGCGTTTGATAGTGTCAACAGAGAATATATTTGGATTGCCTTACGCAGAAGAGGCATTTCAGATAAGCTCACTACGATGGATGCAAATGTCACGTTCTACGAAGGAAGGTTGTCGGATGAATTCGAAGTATAATGTGGAGTCAGGCAGGGTTGCATACTATCGCCAATACTTTTCCTGTTAGTGATAAGTGATGTGCGACGTGCAGCCCTGTTAAACGAAATGGTGGATTGCAATGGAGTCTGACATCCTAACTAAAACATCTGGACTACGCGGACGATGTATGCTTACTCCCTCATAGGATCATGGATCTCCATCAAATAACAACAAGGGTGGAGGGAGAAGCCGAAATCGTGGGGCTGAAAACTAACACGGCAAAAACAAAAATGATCAGCCTCGGGAGTAACCCAGCCGTTCAAGTCAATATTGCTGGGCAACCGAGAGAGAAAGTAGAAGACTTTCAATATGTTGGGAGTTTTGTCCCTACCAAAGGCGGTAGGGACAAAATATTTGAAGACTAGAAGCATCGAATTAGTGAGTTGTTGCATTCAAGTGACGATATACTATAGTCTTTAACTATAAGATTAAGTTCGTACGATCTATTCTACCATTTTATTTTCCTCAGTCGCGAATCGCGATAGCTTAAGATAATCCCAGGTAATTTCGGATAATATTTTTGACAATAGTTGTTCCTGTGATTTATCCAAGGTGGAACATTAAGCAGTAGAATATAAAGCTCTCCTACACTGCTTTTTATTTTATAGCAAAACATAATAAAGCAATTTTACAAAATTTGTTCAAAATTTGTAAATGCAGTTTGCAGCTTCTTAAATGTAATAAACCTGAAAACGAAGTATGCAATTCGATTTTCCCTTTAATGATGCATTTTTAGAAAAAAAAATTGAAAATCCTTAAAGCCGTTTTTTAAAAAAACTATTTTTTTCTATATAAAATTTATCAAGGACTTTTATAAGAAAAAAATGGTACGCCATTTTTAAGATATTATTAATCAACATCTAAAAATTAAATTTTGAAAAAAAAATACTGAGTAGTTTTTGAAAAAAATAATTTTTCAAAAAACAAATTTCAACTATTTTTTAAAAATCCAAAAAAATAATTTTCGATTTTTTTTTGCTAAAAACTATTAGGGAAACTTAAAAGCTTTCATGTAAAAAAAATAATTGAAATTAATTGAGTCTTGAAGGAGATAATCAGAAATAAAAAAAAAACGGTTCTATAGCAGGTACCGTTAATAACGGTTTTTGAAAAAAATGGTTTTCATTTAAAGATAGACCTTATCCAAGAAAATGACCATGATTTTTTTAATAAAAATCGTAGACACCGTTTTTGAGAAAAATGAGTTTTTCTAAAAAAGGTATATGACAGGTACCTTTATTTGGGGTCCAAAAAAAATTCAAAAAAACGTCTGAGGATATTCTCCACAAAACACCACATACCAAGTTTGAAGTAAATCGACCCATCCGTTTAGGCTGTGGTCTCTGATACATACAGACAGACAGACATACTGACAGACAGACAGACCGACAGACAGAATTGTCGGACCTACTTTTTTCTCATTCTCTATCATCGTAATGTCATGTTTGATTGTTATCTCAACTTTTTTTTTTGTACGAATGCATAACTTGATATATGGTACCCATATCGCAAGTAAAAATAAGAAAGACAACAAAACGTTACAAAATATAAATTAATTTCTCAATGGCTTAAGCCTAAGCAATTTCAACGACAATGAATAATATTGCTTTACAAAACCTACCTACTTTCGATTATTTTAATTGGCACGAGTAATAATTAATTATTATTTATTGATTCCAATGAAAGTGAAATACCTCTGAAGGTCATACTTTAGTTCACATGAACACAAACTCAACTCACACACAACATTGTTATGAAAAAAAAAAAATAAGTTTCTCCCTTTTCTTCATTAAGATAAAATCATGTCAACCAAAATATAAAAAACTACTACAATGCTGAAATAAAATTAATTTTTCAAAAATACAAAAAACACAAACAACTTTATTCTCCTGGCTCTAGTTCCCTATAGTAGAGCAGAGGTCCGGAAGAGACTGTTGCATAAGTAGCAACATCAATTCTATTTAATTTCCATATGTTTATAAAGATGCAATAAAAAATAGAGAGATAGAAAAATTTTTGATCAAAATTCCCACAATAAACGAAAATAATAAAAACACAAGATAATCGAAAAAAAGTATCTACAAACACAAAATTTGCATATTATGTGGTTCGAACTTTCATTAAAACTAATTCGCAAGAATGTTGTAATCATTTAGATGACTATTTTTCTCTCTCTATCTCTTTCTATGACTGAATTTGTTATGAATATTTTCATAAGCACAACCGGCCTGGTCTGAGCCAGGCGCTATATGACAACGAGTCAATAGAATTTGCATATTGTTGTTTTTTTTTTTTTTTTTGGTCTTGTCTTAACGAAATCACTTTTATTTTCTATTTTTTCGGATGTCGATTCAAAGATACGAGTATTCATACAGCAATTCACTTGGAATGGAAAGAGAGGCAAACAGTCTGCTTTGGATAAATCTTTCAACTAATTTGAGATTCAGTGAAAGTGATGTATTGAGATTGAGAGAGAGAGACGGCCGTGGTTGTTTGTTTTGATTTTTTGTTTTTGTTGTTTTTTGACTTTGGTATTTTTCATTGTAAGTAAAGCCATATCCGGAAGAAATGTTAGAGGTACTTCCCAGATACCATCCAAGTCTTAAGAATTCGAAGATTTGTTTGGATTTGGTCGACTTGTCCCAGTTACTTAATTAAAGAAAGAAGAACAAGAGATAGAGTGATGCACTTTTGAAGTATCAGAAAGTTCGTCAAGTCTCTTATGTTGACTTAGGGTTTACTTGTGAGGGACAACAATTGTCGAGTCTCAAGCATGTTTCTTCGAAAAGGTATAGGAACCTACTCTGGTAAATTAATCATTTCTTTTATAATTCATTGGACTAAGTGCTTCTCACTTTAAAATGACACCGATTACACCAAAAGTCGTGTAAGTACTTAAAGCTTTTGATGTCTATACCGGGTTGACTGACATATAAATTGGTCATCTTTTCCCACAACAACAAAAGAGATTAAGTAATAGAATAAGTATAAAAGTCAATATTAGATTTTTTTTTTTTTTAATTTATGTCTTATAACCTTCTTAGTTGGAAAGTTACAAATATAAAAATAAAAACCCCATGATTAATGGTCAAATGAATGACGACTATAACAACGGATTTACAACTTTTTCTGTTAGATCACGCATCGTTATCGTTAAGTATCTACCCACTTGGATCGTTTTGGTATAAATATCTATAGTGGCTTTTTTTTTTAATCGGCTTGTTTGGCTCTTTTACGTTTTGCCTTCTTTATAAGTGGATAAGGGAAAAAAAGTCATTTAAGTAGTTACGTCAGATGGCATAATAGTGTTGAATTTGCATAAATCGATAATAGTAGCTTTGATTTTGAAGAAGAAAGCAATATGGTCATTATCATTAGGGATAATTAAATGGACTTTTAAGTTCGATGTTGATTTTTTTTTTTTCAAGTAAACACTAGGCAAAGGAAGGGTCTTGTCTAGACTGTTACAAAGCAAATATAAACGTCCCGTCATTCAAGAATTTGGATGGCTTGCTTACTTACTTTTTTTTTATAACTTACGCGAAGTAAAGAGTTAAAATTACCCATAATAAGTAAACATTGTGGACGCAGTGCGGGAATTGGGAAAAAGTTAGATATTTAAAGGGAGAAACCGATGCCAATTGGTTATATGGTTCTGGATATTGAAACGCCAAAGAAATACAGAGGCAGGTAAGGCATAATACTACATTCGCTAAAAAAAGAATCTCTGTGTTCGATGATATGCTAGAAGTTGCGCTCAAGAGTAAGCTGATGGGCATTCTTAAAAGGGCTAATATTGCGTTTTTTATTGTTTGAGGGGAGAAATGCAACCACTTTTATTACCTGTATGTAATAATAATAGAAAGAAAGTGGCACGACACATTATTTCGGTGCTCGAGTGACTTTATTGTTTTTGTTATTATTTTTAAATTGCCTGTCATTTTAAAAGCTCTGTTTTGAATTCTGTGCAAGAAACTCAAAAGGGTTCTAGAAACACCGTTCGCTGCCGAGATGAGTAAATAAAACGCTTTATTGATTACAGCAAGATCAGAAGAAGGAAAAATATGTTTGCATCTTCGGCGGAAGCCCAAACATCTCGCTGAGTTTTGACGATGTCGGGTATATGTATGTTCATTTCGAAAAATAGTGGTAAGTAATGCTAACACTCAGAATGTTTAGTTTATAGGTTGCCGTGATGCAAGTACAGAGAGAAAAATGTAGCACCTATAAACAAGAAGATTCCCATATTAAGCTCTATTACTTTACTAACAGTGAGGATTTGGTATGAACGTTTCATGCATCATGCGAAAAATATCCCAATATTAATAAAAATGATATTTTTGTAATTCACTAATAATGCTAAAAATTTTATCCCTTTATCACAAGTTGCACAATTGTTGTACAGGTTTTTCTAAGTCGACTGCTTTAAAATATAAATTTTAAAGAGAAAAACAGACTATTTTTCTCGTCTCTGGGAAAAAATTTATCCATGGTAAATATTATTACAAATGCTTTTAATTCTTAATGCTTATGGTATTTATAACATTTTCACCAAATTTTAAAAATGCATGTATTTTTGACATGGTGCTGTGGTACCATTTCTAAAGTTTTTTGATGTACTCATTTTATTATTTTTTTTGCATGGTGTGTGAAACATTCATACTCAATTTCCTTGGTCTACCACTTATTTTGAAAGAGTAATCCATATTCTCACTATTGTATTTAAAGTAATATATTATTCAAATAAAGACCAATAACTTTGTACATGATGGTCGGATCACATTGGTTTTGGATTTAATCGATTAGGTTTTAAAAAATATCCCAAAATCATGTAATATATGAGTATGGAAGTTTCATTTCTTGTACAATGATATTCAAAATATCATGTGCAATACAGAAAAGCTCTTGTATCTTCTCTCCTTAATATCCAAAGTCGCCCAATATCTCGAAATCACTTTTATATGGCGTTCAACCAACGATGGAAATTTCATGCTTTCACCAAGTGGACAATTATTTTGCCAAGTGTCCTCACTATATGATATCTTATAAAAATTAATGAATAATAAGATATTTCCATACAGAAACCTTCTTAAAGTTAAAATAATGTTTATTAAAATTTTAATAAGATTTTCACATATTTTTGAACTTGGCTGTCACTTTTATTTAGCCTAGTGGCAAGTTTTCTGACGGGTAATATCGATCCCCTGACATGATTCAATTTTTTTAAGGTTTTTTTTTACTAATTACTTCTTGGATAAAAACCATACAGAAATTTCATTGCTTTTATGTGGATTAATTTCTAGAGAAATTTAATTTTTTTTTATGTGGCTCCATTTCTATTTTATTTGGTCGATTTTTTCCTGTGTACCGCGCATGCAGAGTTGAGTTTTTAAAGCATTTAATTCTATGTGGTTATTTATTTCCTTAAATTGCACACTAGGAGTTACTAAATGCATGAATATTCTGTATGAAATCTTGATGCCAAACTCTATTATCTCTTTTGTAATATGAAGAACAAAAATCTTACTTCGTCCAAAACGATGTAAAGATTTGTTCAACAGTTATACCATAAGATCCCAATCTATAGGAGGATCTTGAAAAAAGGGCATTCGTTTCAATCACGTCAATAGTAAGAGGGTGAAGAAAATTTGCCTTTTCTAGGGAAGACTGGACAAATGCTGTTTTAAATCCATTCGAAAAGAGACTACTGAAAACTATGACTATGAAAGAAAACCTATTTAGAATGATGGGAGGTCTTCCAGAACTCTTGCCATTTTATATGAGTGTTAAAGAAGAAGACGTTTTCAACTACATATAGGAAGAGTCATGACATTTTCTTAGCTGCATAGAGTTTGCAGCAATCTTCCTTTCTTGAAAATGGCCTTGCTTGAACTTTTTCCGGTTTTCCACAGTGTAGTTGGCTTTGTAATATTGGAAGCTTACTTTTCTAGCTCTGATGAGAAGGTATATACTTATACTCTAGACTCGAGAGTGGGTCACGGCCTCAACCAATCTTTAGCTAACTGCTTTCAGTTACTAGGACCGAGTTGACTAAGGTCATTTTCTGCTTGTGCTGCGTCCCACCTAAGATGGGATTTTTCTTTTACCATGTTTTATAGTTACATCGGGCTTGGATTCGAAGACACGTTGGGCTGTTGCTTCAATTACGTTCCTCGTCTCAGCCTCTGTAATTTCAATTTCTTCACCAGGTTGATGGAGCTGTGATGAGCGTCATTACCTTTGCCATTAGCATAATCAAGATTAAAAAAATATCTAAAAACAGTTATATATGTAAATCAATATATATTTGTAGGTACTTTTATTAATATGAATTTAAGAATGAAAGCTCAACACCTTGGCACAAATTATAAATCAGTTGCTGCCTCTATGATCTCTTCTGGTAAAGAACTAAAATTATTAAAAAAATGACATTTCCCAGGGCGCATTTGGATTAGGAACTTTAAACTGAGTTAGTATTTACAACTAAAGTCATTGGATATGTCAAATAGAAAATTTAAAAGTTTTTAAATTTTTTTGGGTCACTTCTCATAAAAATTAATAATTTCTATTGAGCTTTCAATTTAATACGTTGACTTAATGGATTCAACGGATATTATGAGTCGGCCCCTGAATCGCAGCAGCCAAAAATACATTTTGTCAGTTTTGAAGTTTCTATGCAATTTATCAAAAAATTTACAAGAAAAAACAAAAATCATCATTCACACCTCTGGCTACCACACTTTAATTTTTTTACTTGCAGTGAGTAAAAATGTTCATTAAAATCCATCATTGAGTAATAATCTTCTCGATGTTATAGGACAAATAAGAAACATACAGAAAGCCTTGAGGGACATGGACAGATAATAATATTTTTTTTTTCACAACAAACACACTTAGTCAAGTCGATGACCCAAAGAAGGTCAAAGAAAAGGTATTAATCAACAAAACATAAAAGTGAGGAAGAGTTAGTAATTAACTTTAAGACATGACAACATACATTATTGGAACTTGCATCATAGGTTGATATGCTGCAACATTTTGTATGTTAGGTAACATTCACGAGGCGAAGAGATTATTATCTTGACTTATCCTTAAATCATTTTACTTTTTTGAGAAATGACATTGCTATAAATAAAAGTTAGTAACACAAAATAAAACAAAGATTTTAAGCGTTGCGTCAACATGATGAATTTTTTTTATTTTATCAACGATAAATATCAGCAGAAAGTATATTATGTACATGAAGTAACAATTTGTTACTTGTTCGTAATTAAAATGATAGAGGATTTTTTACTACCAGAATTTAGTGGGACCTTATGTCATTTTCCAATATGCGAATGCTAATGTTTTGTTTTTTCACAGATATCAGAGTATAGTTTGTACTTAAAAGCTAAAATTTGAAAATGAAATCAGCAAGCTGTTGCTAGTTGTACATGTCTTCCAAATTTTAGTGTAGAGTTCAAAGTCGTTACTCAAGTCAAGATTTTTCGCATCTCCAGTAATTAAAAAAAAAAACTTAAGCAAATGCTCAAGTGAAATCCATATTCATAAACAAAATGGAAACTCTCAAACATAAGCGGAGAAATATCTTAACTTGAGTAAAATTATTTCTCAATCAAGCTGACAATGAAATTCGTACTCCGAATTTGAGATAGCTGTCTGGTAAAAAGTAAAATTTTTTGTTTTAAATTTATGTATAATTTGTTAAAATTTCCGATATTCTTCGTTCTCATTGCTCGGTTATCGACAATCAAGCAAGAATTGATATTTATAACGTATCAAGGAAATGTTTAAGGCAGCTTGTGACCTGACCTCACTTGATATTCAATTTCACTTGAGGAAATCCTCAATTGAAGACTTAAGCATTTCCACACAATCTCGATTATTAATAGCTCAAGTGTCCAAAAGTCTCCTCAAGCTTACACTAAAGAAAAAGATCGATTTGGTAATATCTTATATATGATCGTTATGCGGTGATCCCTAACTTGCTTCTTTTCAAATATTATAAAATGCACGACTGGTTCGCACGTACTTGCTCTTGTAGATAAAGCTACTATTTATGTTAAGCCTTTTAAATTAAAAATTTGTAAATGCAGTTTTAGAAAAAATAATTAATAAAATGCACGCCTGGATCGCACGAACTTGCTCATGTAATGCAAAGCTATTTTATGTATTAACTTAGCTTGAAAATTTTAGCTTTTAGTAATGTGATGTGTGTAGGTATTGAGAGATATGCACAAATAAGCAAAGATAAATATTTTTTTAAAACGGGAACACTTTTTGGATTTTTTTTTTTTTGAATTTTTTTTTTCTATATTGGGTCAATGATTTGTGTTTTTTTCAAAACTTTATTTTTAGATGTTGATAAATATGTTATCCATCTTCAAAATGGCATACCAAATTTTTTTTTCAAATCGTTTGAAATTTTATTAATAAAAAAATATTTAAAAAAAAAAACGGTTCGATAGATTTTTTTGAAAAAAAATCTAAAAATTTATCGTTATAGAAGAAATCATATCAAAAAGTTTAATCAAAATCGTTAGAGCCGTTTTCGATAAAATTCGAATAACTAAAAAATGTTGTATGGGAGGTACTCGTTCTAGATGGTTTATTCAAAAACAAAAAAAAAACAACTTTCAAAATTACGTAACAGTTTGGGCAGTGGAAAAGTGTACAGATGGACGCACAGACGCACAGACGCACAGACTTAGAGACCGACGGACGGAAGGACGAAAACCACTTTTTCGGACTTCTCCATCATCGTAATGCTGGTTTTGATTAAAACCTCAATTTTTTTTTCGTCACGAAACCAATGCTTGCCCTTTAGAGCAAGTAAAAATGATTCAAAATAATTGATAAAAAAATGCTCTTGCCGTAATAATGTTTACTAAAAAAAATTCGAAAGTTATGTTTTTGGATTTTTAAAAAAAGTTTGAAATTTTTGCTCTATAGGGCAAGTATTGGTTTCGTGCCAAAAAAAAATTTGAGGTTTTAATCAAAACGAACATTACGATGTTGGAGAAGTCTGAAAACGTGGTTTTCGTTATGCCGTCCGTCGGTCTGTGCGTCTTTGCGTCTGTGCGTCCATATTTACACTTTTGCACTGCCCAAACGCCTGGACGGATTTTCTTCAAATATGGTACAGATAATTTTTACTATGTTCGATGATTAAAACAAAACTGCATTTTTAGTTTTTCTCAAAAAAACTGGAACATCGGAGAAACAGCGTTGCCGTTTTTTGCATTTTTTTTTTTATTTTGCCTTTTTTTTGTGAATATCTCGTAAGTGGTTAAAGCGATTTTGACTTTAATTTTTGAACAGATATTTCATATAACCTTAAAGAATCTAATTAAGTTTAAACAAAAATATTTATATTTATTGAAAAACTAAAAAAAAAAATAAAAAGTTAAAGTTAGTTCTATTCTTTTTTCACCTATTCCACTTTTCTTCTAATAATATATAATATATAATTTCTAACATAGTTATTTATTTTTATAAACTTTATATAAGAGGCTTTAACGTCTATAGCAACTTTAACCCAAAGAGCAAGTACGTGCGACCCAGTCGTGCATTTTATTTTTAATGAAAACTTAAATTTTCTACAAACAAATGTCTGAAGTGATATACCTTTAGGCACTGTTTAGATGCAGGAGGTGGAAATCCCTGTATGAAAATTTGAAAAACAATGTTTAACGTTTAAGTTCATTCCAGTAATGTAAAAGTGGGAGTGAATTTGAATAATTTTTTTGTTTTCAGTATTTCCGAGTTTTTGAATTTGTCCTGTCTCCTCCGTTATCATCATTTTCATTTCTGTAAATATTTGAGTGAAATATCTTAACTTAACGCAAAAAGATTGTTAATTATTTCTGTGTTGTCATTATTTCAAAACAAGTACAGACAAATCTGTACTAGATAATGGTAAATCCCAAAATTGTACTTTTTTTTCAACTAGTCTAGTTTTTAAGATACACAAAACTTTGTCAAAAAACTTTGATAAAAGGCCAATTCATTAATTAAAATTGTCTCTACCTAGAAAGGATGCTGCAAAGGCACATTTGATGTTACTATAGACATCAAAGCAAACGACTTAAACCAAAACTATGTGCTTAAAATATTCAATTGAATTTCTCAAACTAATTCATTCACAAGCACACAAAGTCAAAACAGAAAATAAAAAAAAAGAAAAATCTCACCGACTTGACTTCAATGGTTTTACTTAAAATATTCAAATTCAATCAGAGAGTGTGCTCAAGTCAATTGTTGCTGAGGTAACAACCTGCAGTTCCGTTTCGTCCCGCAAATGCCAGCCAACTCGTCTACCTGCAATTCAACAAACCAATCGCATAAGCTCCCAATTTGCATAAACCACCTTACATATAGGAACCTCAGATATACCCAGATGAGTATCGACCCGTACACGCATCTTTGTCATACAAATTTCTACACACACACACACACACATATACCCCTTTCTCTATACTTCCGCATGCATGTTTCTGGCTAAGAAACATTTTGTTGTGAGTACTGTCGTACCTTTTTTCAAATTACATGCGTTTACTCCAGTAAATGTATCTCACACGTTTTTTCTATTGTATCTTTGGATCTTTGCCACCTCCACCGCATGGTCTTTTTATTGTTTTGCACTCTTTGAAGGTTTGACACTTTGATTGATCATTAACGGAAATTTATAGGTGAACGAGTAGGTACCGCTCGACTCGGTTACGTGATAGACACTAGACCTATCCTAAGAGCTCTCAAAGTGACACTTCATCATAGGAAACTGCGTCTTAAACTTCTACTCTTGTCCACCATAACCAATTCCACTTCCATTAAACCTTTTGGACCAAAAAAAAAAAAAAGCATTTTGTTTTTCTTTTTGGAGAAACGTGTTAAAGCCAAACCTTTACAGAATCAAAATTCGATGACGGACGCAACGATTCCGCCGCAACTGGTAAAGATGATGATGCACGCATAAGGTATAGTGGTAACAGCGCGAATTTCGTTTGTTGCTCATATACCTCCATGTGGTGGTATTCGGCGAGGGAAGGGGCTCTATAGGAGGGCTGGGCTGCGGCACTCGCGGGAGAAAAAAGAAAGAAAGAAGAGAGATTAACATTTATACACCTTTTTCGTGTTCGAGTATAATTGATTCGTTAAACTTTCGTGGTATAAATAGTATCTTAAGATTTCAGATGACGGTCATTCGGTTAGATACATTCATCAGCATAAGTCAAAGTTTAACGCGGCATTCCCTTTCTCTGCATAGACGTGTCGCGAAGTCTTAACAAAAATTCGAAAAAAACCCTCTCGAGAAACTTTATATAAAATGAAGTGTTTTGTGTTAGTGGCGTTTTGCATCCAATTGGCACTTTCACTGCCACAAGGATACAATTACAATAATGCGGGTCCAGTGGATTTAAATGTGGGAGGATTTAAGCCGGTTGTAGGTGTTGGAGCACCATGTAACCATGGACCAAATGCTGCTGCTCTGGTGCAACAGCAGTCGGTCGGAAGGATTATTCATCATGGATCAGGACATGGAGACTCACAAGCTGTCACACTAAACAGTCATATTACTGTGGGAGAGGGTGGTGGTCACTCACACACACAGTCATTCCAAAATAATCAAGGCTATGTCGAACAGAGCAGACCTGCACCAATTCCTTTGGCTCTGCAACAGGGACCACCTCTTCCACTGCCAGGACCAGCACCATCATTCTTACAAAATTCTTTCGGTTCTTCGGGATCCTTTAGCCACAGTGGTCATGGAGGTTCTGCAGGCAGTGGAGGTGGACGAATTCCAGGGCCTTCTTCGCATGGCCTGAGTGGAGGATATTCTGGTGGTGGATTTGGTGGTTCAGGTTTTGGTGGAGGTCCAAGACCTCAAATCAATTCGAACTTCATTGCCGGTGGATCTGGACACAGCAGTGGTGGCGGTGGAGGACATTACCAAGGATCTGGATCAAGTTATCAAAATGTTGGTGGATTCAGTGGTGGTAATCAATTCCAGAGTGGATTTAGCCAACAGCACCAATCAGGAGGATTTTCTCAAGGAAGTGCATCGCAATCTTTTGGTCAGTTGAGTAGCTTCGGTGGAAATAATATTTTGAATGGTGCCCTTGGCAATGTTATCCGTGAAACTTTCGCCAGTGCTCCTCTTGATCCAACAGTCGAAAAGCATATCTACGTCCATGTGCCTCCAGAGGACCTCGAAGAAAATCAATCTCGTCAACAAATCAGAACTGATGCTCCTGCCAAGAAACACTACAAGATCATCTTCATTAAGGCCCCAACTGTAAGTCAGCCTACCAACTACGCCCAAATCGCCAATGCTGCTGGACAATCAGAAGAGAAGACAATTGTGTACGTTTTGGTGAAGAAACCCGACGAGCCGTCATACGAAGAAATTCAACAGATTCAACAGAACACTAAGCCTAGCAAACCTGAGGTGTACTTCATCAAGTACAAGACTAGGAACGAACAACAGGGAGGTGGCGGCATCATCGGTGCTGGTAGCGGACCTGGTGGATTCATTGGAGGAAGTTACAATTCGAATATTGAACAAAGTTCTAATGGAGGTGGTGGTCATTCCCACATCGAATCGATTGGTGGCTCAATTGGAGGCAGTCAATTTGCTGGTTCCGAAATTGCCGGTGGTATTGATGTTAGGGGCAATGGAGCTGGAAGTTCAATTGTAAGTTCCCATCAAGAAGGTGGTGCATCGTTCAGTAGTAGCGGAAGCAGCACCAGCAGCAGTAGTTCCTTTTCGACTGGAAGTGCAAGCGGCGGCAGCAGCGTGAATATTGGAGAGACTGGTCCACAGCATGAAATCTATGGTGTTCCAGCTGAGTAGAATTTACAGAAATGTGCTAAATGATTTGTTTATTTTTTCGATTGTTTTGTTGCGCGTGCATCTGTGATGTATAATAACCGATACATATACTCGTATGTATATAATATGTATTTTTGTATATTTTACGATAGAATTAAGGACTTTTTTTTTAACTTTTCACGAGCATTATCTATATAGTCATCATTTTTTTTTAATTTAATGATACCTCATTTATCTATTTATTGCGAGAATAAACGAAATTATAATTTAATAAAATAAATTTAAAACAAAAATTATTTGTGTTTTATCTTTCAGCTATTTTTCTCTTTGAGCTTGCAGAACTTTTTTTAATTGATTGTTTTTAGTACGAGTACTATAGTTGTTTTATTTAAATGAAGAACTTTACCAAACGCAATCCTCCTTGATGTCCTTGGTGTGAAAATTTGGTTATTCTGTGGTTTTTTCGACTTCGTCTTTTTTCCCGGAAAGCTTTCTCTCATAATCGACAAATAATCGATAATATTCTGACTATTATACTTTAAGTAAAAGATGGCTTACATAAAGGCAAATAACTTTTGTCATGATGGTTTTAGATTTATTAGATTAGTCGTTGAAAAATACCTCAAAATCATGTATCATATGAGTGGGAATGTTTCATTCCTTGTACTTTGAAATTAAAAATAATAAGTGCAATACAGAAAAGCTCTTGTGTCTTTCCTTTTAGATGGAATCCAAAGTGGTCCAATATCTCAAAATCACTTTGATATCGAGTACTACTAACGACGAAAATTTAATGCTTTCTTCATAAAGTGCACAATTATTTCGCTTACCCGGACAGTTTATCAAAAAGATCTAATGAACGAATTTGATAACGGTTTTTGCTATATTGTTTCTTGGAAATCATAGAATTCAATCCTTCAACTTTAGCAGCTCTTGAAATTTCTGACCTCAAATATTTGTTAAAATAAAAATATTCAATATCAAAACTTCTTACTTCTTTTGCTGTGATTGTTAGAGCGTTTTGTATACATTTTACATTTTTGAAAGAATAGGTATATAATTTTATAAGAAATTTGCAAGAACTATAAAATTAATTTCTTTAAATGTCTAAAACAACTTCTTAAATGGTTATTGACTTGAAACGAAGTATACCATTTGATTTTTCTACAATTTTTTTTTTTTTTTTTAAATCAAAATTTTCAAAATCGTAACATAATACATATGTATGTATGTTCAGTTTAAAATTATAAACATTTTATTTCATATACCAGGCTTTAAGTGATTATCACCAAAGAAAATAGAGGGCAACAAAGTTCGCATGAAAAACTTACTTTCTGAACTTTATTAAGCTGAACAATTGTATCTTTTTTGTCTACGATCAATAAAAAGGACTGAAACCACTCATAAATGGATCCCCTAAAGCCTGCACTCTAAAGCTTGACCAAAAGCAAATTATGATCTACCATGTCTAACGTTTTTGTCATATCAATGAAAAGTGCCATAGTAGTTTTTTTTTGTTCTATACCATTGTGTAAATTACAGCATACTTTTAGAATGGCATCTTCTGTGGATTTACCGGATCTGAATCCAAACTGATCAGCTGAAAAATGATTATTTTTGTCCAGGAATGATACCATTCGAATTTTAATTAATTTTTCAAAAAGCTTTGAAAAAGTGGGAAGTAATGAGATTTGCCTATAGTCGCTAATATTTTTTCTATTACCTTTTTTGAAGAGAGGTATTACTTCAGCATGTTTTAACAAACTAGGAAATATACCACGCTCAACGCTAAAATTAAAAACAAAACTCAAAATATCAATTATCTCCCATGCGATCTCTTTCAAAACATTTCCAGAAATACCATCACTGCAGCTAGAGTTTTTATTTTTAAGACTAGTTATCATTTTATAAATCTCCCCAGGCATGATAGATTGGAAGCAAAAGCTATTCACTTGCATTTTATCTTCTTTTATATTTGACGAAATATTACAATTGCAACAGTTGTTAGTCGGAAAATTAGGTTTTAAAGTTCCAGAAATGTTAACAAAGAAATCATTGAAACAATTAGCTATTACGTTGGAATCATTAATTATATTGTCATTTATAAGAACATTGTTAATTCCATTGTTTTTTGGCTGTTTTCCCAGTATGTTATTCACAACTTCCCATTCCATCTTGACATTACCTTTGAAACGATTAAAACGGCTAGTATAGTAGGAATTACGGGCTACATCTACTATTTTTTTAGTTCGCTTGCAAAG
Organism: Meliscaeva auricollis; assembly: GCA_948107695.1. Lineage (NCBI taxonomy): Eukaryota > Metazoa > Arthropoda > Insecta > Diptera > Syrphidae > Meliscaeva > Meliscaeva auricollis. The sequence goes on along the minus strand of OX403616.1, from coordinate 73,408,056 downwards.
CTTCTTGTAATATTTTCTTAGACCTGTATTTAGGGGATGTTTGCTACATTTTATAGAAATTTGTTTCTTTTTATTTATAAGTTTTAATAAATGAGGTGTCATCCAGACTTTTAACATTTTTTTTTGTGCTTATAAGAAACAATATACGAAGAATCCTTAATATGATTATTTAGGATTGAATTAAATAAATAAAAAGCTTGGGAACGATCACTTTCAAGATAAACTACCTCCCAGAATTCATACCTCAACTTTTCACGAAGCATACCAAAATCCGTTCTAAATTTGTCTTTCCTTATTATTTGAGACTGATTATCCGAATTATATTTGCACATATTTAAAGCACAAAAATGATGGTCTGTTATTTTGTAATCATGCACAGAACTTTAAAATACAGATTTATTATTTTTATGGAAGCGCACAAACATATGATCAATACAACTAGAAGTAGTATCTGTTATACGGGTAGGCTCATTTATGACACTTTTAAGCCCAAATGAAGCCATTAGGAGCGAATAACTTTCCGTATATCTATCACATTTATCCAAAAGATCAATATTAACATCACCTAGTACTATAAGATTTTTTTCTTTTTTAACATTCAGTATGTTTTCAAGTTCATCGAGAAAAATATTTTTTGTAACATATTGCAGACGGTAAATACAAATTAAAGAATACCAATTATTATTTAAAAGAAAATTAACACTCAAAATATCAGCGCTGGTAGATTCAATTTTGTTGCAATCACACACAAGATCACTTCTTACAAAAGCTGCTACACCGCCAGCAGAATATGATTCGTTACAATTGCCGTACAAGGTGTAACCATTAATATTATAATTAAACAATTCATTCCCGTATATCCAAATCTCACTAACACAAATAACTAGGGGCAATTTTACTAATGATTCAATGTGTACTAAGAAATTATCAAAATTTTTTCTCAGACTACGAATATTCTGATGCACACAAAAAGATTCTTCTAAAAAAACTACATTCATATCACTATCATATTCAATATTAAAATCAATATTAAAATCATTTACATTAGGGCATACAGGATTGTTTACATGGTTATTCAAAATGTTAGTTGTACTCATAATTTATTTAAGTCGGAATTGCAAATTATTTTAATAAAATTATCACCCTCTACTTTCCTCATGTAAATAATCCCATTCCTTACCCACAAAAATTTATATTTTTTTTTTTCTTTAATTGCTGCTGCTGCCTTATATAATTGACGCGAGCCATACGTCAGACTTTCGTTGATGAACATCTTCTCCTCTTCTAATCCAACGCTGAGAATTGTTGTTTTAAGCTGCCCTTTGTTTTTGTAACTCGCTCTCATTACTTTTTCTTTTACGATTCGCGATGTAAATTTTATATGCAAAATATTTTTTGTTGCATTGCCATCAGCTGGTGGTTTGGCAAGTTTAATTTTTTTTATGTAGCATTGATCTAAATCTCCTTCTGTGACATTAACCTTCAAGCCATCGCAAAGAATTTTAAGTGCGAGATCGGTATTGTTCATAGCTGGAATGGTGTTTGGTACATTGAATACATCGATGCTGTTGCCTAGTAGCTGTTGTTCTAGGTTGTTGACCTTTCCTTCAAGTGATATGATTTTTTGTTCGTATTCAATATTTTTTGCAGTTGAATTAAAAGAATATCGGCATGAACCATTTCCAATGTAAGAGCAGAATTTTTTAGTGGTGAATCTATTTTATCGATATGATCAGATAAAGTGGTGTTTATTGTGGTTGTGGTGCTGGTAGTGGTGGTGGCAGTGGGTGAATTTGTGAAGACGTTAGATGGTAGGCCAGTTTGTGAGGTCGATGCTTTAGAATTTGTTTGAACCGATGGTGGTGGGGCGGACGATGGAGATTGCTGAGCACAAGGCAATAATGAGTTATCTGACATAAAAGCTCTACGCTGAGTGCAACAAGAATTGCATCTATATATATTATTAGCTTTTTTCATATATTCAATTTCGTTTGTTGTTAATTTTATGCATTTAGCATGAAAAAAATTATTGCAGTCATCGCACTCCAATCTCAGTTCCGCGGCACTGGTTTTTTTACGACAAACTCTGCACGACATAGTATGTTTATTTGAAATTATTTCTAGTAATTGACTTAAATAGCGAAAATAATTAAAAAGTACTTGTAAGACGCTCTCGACATGAGTGTACCCCACAACGTCACGATGAGAACTGAATCATCGTTAACAATTTTTGTTAGGGTCAACATGGGTGAACGCAAACAGATTTAAATACAAATAATGCAGTTTTGAATGCACCAAATAAATAAACCTTTGGACGCATTCATAATCTACCGCATTACCTATATGTCACTTATTCGTGTGCGTTCAGTTATCAGTCATCAGTTGCTTTTTTCTGAAGTGATTCACTTTACAACGTCTTACTAGTCTAAATACTGTTTGACAACAATATTTTGTAAACCAACTTCTGATGTAAATTGTTTTAAATATACTCTTCAAGTATCAAATTTGAATTTTTGTTTCTTTTTATTTAATGTCAATAAGAAGAAACAAAAATTCAAAATCTTGAATGTAAACACGGAGTATTTACTTTTACCAAAAAAAAAAATGTTTTGTTGAAAAAAATAGCATAAAATTCGATCTTCAAATGACTAAAACAGCTTCTTAAATGAATTAAACCTCAAAACGAAGTATGCAAATTTAAAAAAAATCCAAAACAATAATTTTCGATTTTTTTTTACAAAATATTATTACAGCAACTTAAAAGGTTTTATGCAAAACAAATGATTGAAATTGATTGACTCATGATGGAAAAAATTAGAATTAAAAAAAACGGTTCTATAAAATGGTTTTCATTCAAAGATAGACCTTATTCAAAAAAATGACCATGATGTTCTCAATCAAAATCGTAGGAACCATTTTTCAGAAAAATCAGTTTTTCTAAAACCGTTATTATGATTTTTTTCAAAAATGGTCTTAAAAATGGGGGTTCTTGGAATATTTAAAAAAGTAATTGCAATCTGTTTTCTGACTTGGCTTTAAGACATCAGTATGATACCAAAAAAATGTATTTCAAGAAAATACCGTAAGAAATTAGCCAGGAATAAGAAAATTGTAAAAAAAACAAACATCCTTTTTTTCTGAGACATTGTATCTCTGACACCGAAACATATCGATAAAAATGAAATCTGGAATATTAAAGAAGGGACATTTATCTATGAAATTTATAAAAAAATTCTTTCAGAAATATTAAATGACATGAGTACAAGGATTTCTGTATAACTTTTATTTAAATCTTAAAATTTAATTAAAAAATATGTAAATTTTTTGGTTCGCTGAAAGTCCATAATATGAAAAGGAAACAAAAAATTTACTCTACAACTGCCCCACTCCTGACAACATCATATTATTTTTCACTCATAATCTTGCTGTCGTAAAAGCGAAATAAATAAAATATTAAAATCTAGACATTATACCGTAGTCAATTTATACTTTTAAATTCTTCCCATCTCTTTGTCTGTGGAACTATTTTTTTCTCATGAAAAGAAAAAAGTAAAAAAATAAGGTTTAAAAAATAAAACCATCAAATACCCGTATTTTCATCATCATTATGAATATTTTAACTTAAATTTTTGATGAGAAAGCTTTACTACACAAAAGTTCTCTCTCATATTAAAACGTGTTTCTATTAACAACGTCAGGATATTATTTCATTAAGATTTTTTTATTCTGATGCTCTTCTTTGCACACAGTAAGAATCAAGCTAAAAGCGCCCTTGCTGTGCTATTAAACGGAACTAATTAACTTTACTTTGCGCCTTTCCTTAAAATAGCTTTTGAAGTATTCCTTGGTGAATGCAATAAATTCCCTTGCAAATCATTTCCTGGGAGAAGCAGCTATGTACATATATCCTGTGTATATTTTATTCCCTTCTATCTATTACCTTCTTCCGTGTTTACTTTCAAATAAAGAATTAAAAAACATTTCTATTAAAAATTCCTCTTCTGCAAACAGCGGCATTGCATTAAATTGAATATAATTCACAGCATTTAGAGGGCCTGTAAAAATATTATGCCGTAATTAGCTTAAATAGTTTGTTTGTTTTTGTAAATTATTAAGGACCCCGCCTTACTAAATATTCTACCAAGTTGGGTAATTTCTTGCTACTATCGCTGTTCTTGATTCTTTTGATCCAATTTTGTTTCTACCTATGTTTGAAGAAATCAAAATCCCAGAGAAGGTTTTAAGTCTTTCGTTCGTGTTTTCAAAATTGCTATTTTATTAAACTTTCTAGTTGTGATGAATTAATTATAATATCACATTTTAACATGGCATTTTAAAAGAGAAGAGGCTGCAACTATTGAGTCACTTGGAAAAAGCCTGAAACGAGATTAGTTAAAGAAAAAGTTATACCAAAATTTTTTTGTTGAAAAAGAAATAACTTGGATAAAAACTCAACTAGCGGATTTTTCTTTTAAGATATTCTCCAAATCTAGTTTCAGCTCACTCAGTTTTGATGAAGTACAGAATTTCAAAAGTTCTGAGCACTATAAGGGCTTCTTCTTTTTCTCTAGAGATTTCTGGGCTTGTGATTAGTAATCTCTAATAGAAGTTGTGTTTTTGGGAAGCTTTCCTATTCAGATTCTTCTATGTTTCTTGTAGCAAATATTCTGAATTTTTAAACTGCTACTTCATTTTAATTATTTTGTTTTTAATTTGAGAATTTCTTCTCTCTGAAAATATCAAAACATTATTTTGAACTTTTATGCTTCCAAAAAAAAAAATAAGTTTGGTAACAAAGTTTTCCAAAAATGTTTTTTTATGTTAAAAAAAATCGTTCTTTATTTTTGTTCGCAAACGGGTAATTATAATTTCTGATTGCAATTTAATTTTTAGACATTAATTTAGTTTTTTATTTGAAAATTTTTTAACATTATTGAGTTCTCTAATTATTTTAATTCTTTTAATTTTTCTAAAGATGAATGTGCCTGTTTATAGAAGTTATTTAATGACATAAACTGTTTGGAGCCTTATAATATTTAACAATTTTCCTAAGCTGTTTTTAAATCGAATTAATTGTGATTTTGTCATATTTTCAAAAATTGTAGTCACTTTTATATCAATAAGTTTAAAATAAAAAGGTTATCTAGTCATTCTTAACAACAAAAGCAGATCCAGAGTCGTACACTTAATTTTTTGTACTTAAGTAAAACAAATTTTTTACAAAATATTGCCAATCAAAAAATGGAATTTCATTCTCAAAGTAGGAATTGAATACCAACACAATGTTATGACCAACCTCAACACATTTAGTAATCAACACACACTAATAATTTTAATATTGTATTTAATGTCTTTTCATGCACGAATTCAGACAAAACGTACTCCCTTTAAAAAATCAAAGACGACTACACTGTGGTTATGTCTTTAATGCGGAAATGAAAAATATTGTTGGTTTCACCGAAATTATGCACTTAAAATCAGGCAAACAAAATAAACTGAAATTTATTTACAGTTATAAATCATTTTGTGGATTGTATTCTTAATGCCTTTTTTTTTCGTTAGAGAAGATTGTGGAGGACTTTCAGTTCAGTTTCTTAAACATTAAAACCAAGAGTTGTATAAACTTTGTCTTTTTTGTTTTTAGATGATTTACGAACATTGCAATTTAATTAGGAAAGAATGAAACTGAAAGACTAAGTTTTCAAACGGAGCGTAGGTATCAATGCGATTTGAAAGGTTGAACATACAATTAGGCGCTTATTTTGCATTGCATATTTAACGGATAAACTTATCTTTTCTTCAGTTTAGAATTTGAAAAATCAACATCAATTTTTAGGGAAATGCACGATCTGATGCAACTAAAGTAGTTTGTTTTCAAATGTGAAAAAGAATTGATTACAGTTTTTCAAAGACTTTTTACTTTTTTTTAACAGAAATATTAACAGGGCCAACTGTTAATTATACTACTGATGGTTCAGGATTCCGTACAAAGAAAGCGATCAAAAATATAATTATGAACAAAGAACATACAAGACAAGTGTTTGAACGTTTTTGAAATATAAAAAAAATACTTTGAAATAGAATATGCAAAGACTTATAGGTATACATACGTCTTTGCATATTCTACTAATAATACCTAATACTTTTTTTTGTAACGAATCAAATAAAAAAAAACAAACGTTTGTAGCCTTTTGTACCAATTGATATAGGAAAAAAAGTTAAAAAATTGGTGAAATACATGCAAAATTCAAAATCGTAACAATCTAGGGTGCATCTAGGGTGAATAGTTTATAATTAGTGCAAATTAGCAAAAAAACAGCGAGTTTAATAAAAAAATTCACTTCGTTGCATTGTTATATGTTTTAAGAATAATATGGTTAAAAATGAAAGTTTTGTATCTTTTTATTTGGAGAAATACTCTTCATAAATTAAGCCAAAGCACAAGTAGTAAACAAATTTAATTTAACTGGGCATACAAATACAAATTACACCCATTCTATCTCACGCGGGTGCAAACTCCCCAGAGAATTTGAAAAGAAGTTGACCTTTTTCTCAAATTATATGAAGAAAAACGGTGTTTTTTTGAACAAATTCTATTAAGTTTTCTCCATTTAGAAGGGATGAATACTCATACTTGCACATCATGCATTTTTGGGAGCTTCAAAAACCTCATATTTCTAGAGACGCGACTGATCTCAGTACCAATTTAAAATCAATTATTGGACTACAATTTTGAGTGGAACAATACTTTGTTTTTGGAGCTGACCATAGGTGGAAAGCAATTTGAACATTTGATTTGAAAATTTAAATAAACAAGAAAAATTAACAATTATCTAATGTTGTTGTCTTTGTTTTAAATTGGTGGTCAGTTAAAAAAAAAGATTTTTACTAATTGCACCTTGGGTCAATTTATGAAGTGTAAATTTCATTTTTAGTCATAATATTAAAAAAAAAATAAAACAATGCAACGAAGTAAATTATTTTATTAAACTCGCTTTTTTTGCTTTCAGCACTAATTATAAACTATTCACCCTAGACACATTCAAAAATGTCACGTACCACTTTGAAATCTGCATTTGTTGCTCGTTGCTCCAACTTTTTTAAAAGTTTGCAATAGGGTTTCCATACGATTTTTGATAGCGATATAGGTATGTACTATCAAGTTATGCATTTGTAAAAAAAAAGTTGAGATAACAATCAAACATGACATTACGATGAACAAGAAAAAAGTGGGTCTGTCTGTCTGTCTGTATGTATCAGAAGCCACAGCCTAAACGGATGGGTCGATTTACTTCAAACTTGGTATGTGGTGTTTTATAGAGACTATCCGAAGACATTTTTGAATTATTTTTTTTTTTAACCAAAAATAACGGTACTTGTCATATACCGGTTTTAGAAAAACTCATTTTTCTCAAAAACGGATCCTTTGATTTTAATTAAAAAATTCTTGGACATTTTTTTGGATAAGGTCAATCTTTAAATAAAAACCATTTTTTCCTAAACCGTTATTTCATTCGTCATTTTTTTTTACATGAAAGCTTTTAAGTTGCCATAATAATGTTTAGCAAACAAATTTTCGAAAATTATTTTTTTTTGATTTTTTAAAGAAACTAGAATTTTTTTTTTGAAAAATCATTTTTTTTCCAAAACCACTCAATATTTTTTTTCAAAATTTAGTTTTCAGATGTATATAAATAATATCTTAAAAATGGCGTACCAATTTTTTTTCATAAAAGCTATTGCAAAATTTTATATGGAAAAAATATTTTTATTAAAAAACGGCTCTGCCGATTTTCAATTTTTTTTCTAAAAATGTTTCAAAGAAAAAATCAAATAGCATACTTTGTTTTGAGGTTAAAATCATTTAAGAAACTAATATAGTCATTTGAAAATCGAATTTAATGTTTTTTTAATTTTTTTCTAAAACTGCATTTACAAATTTTTAATAAAAAAGGCTAAGCATATATAGTAACTTTATCTATAAGAGCATGTAGGTGGAATTTATTTTTTATTCCAGAAATGCTTTAACTTTATCAATACACTATTTCTTAGGTTAAAAAATAAATTTAATTTTATTTAACAAAGAGTTATTAAAATTGTTTAACAACTATGTTTTGTTGACAATAGTGTACAAGATTGCTGCAAAACAAAATTTATGGAATTCATCCATTTCTAGTGGTGACATTTATAAACGTAAAGTAAGTAAAATAAAAATACACTTGACGAAACAATGCACCTATATTGAGTATTCTTTGAGATAGTCCCTTTTATTTCCAGTTTCAGAGCAGTCATAAAATGGGCTTATCGTCGTTTCAGGATTATACAATGTTTACCGGACACCATGTATAATCTGTACAAAAAAATAGAGAGACAAATAACAAATATGTTTGCGTTCGCACTTCCATGTCCCCAGTCCGGCAATTTCGCAAAATTGAAAAAAAAAATTCAATAGTTTTTTACTAGTTACAGTTATACAGTTTTATACACCAAAATCCGAGTTTTGTACAAGCTTACATTCAAAGTTATAGCTAAAACAAGAAACACAAAAAAAAATGAAAATGCACATCTGATCCACGAGCTTTGTGCAGTTTTGTGCAACAAAAAAAATTATCTAAATTTTGATTTTGTGAGGCGAAAATATATGAAAAAACTCACGTTTTTTGAACTTCTTTAATATCCAAAATTAAAATTATTACTTTAAACAGATTTATTCAAAAATAAAACGAAACAAACTAAGCTTGTATAACAGAATTTTGGGTATTAATTTGTTTAGAAAATTGGTATATTTGTCATAAAAATTCACAAAACCATCTGAACCACAAATTGGATGACATAAAATCACAAAGAAACACATTTTGTATATAATTGGGTGTCATCTTAATTGTGGTTTAGATGTCTATTTTTAGTACCAAAATTTACAAATTTGTGTGAAGGTAAACACAAAACGTGTGATACTAGCATAACACAACATCTGACAAATTAAAAATACCTAACCTAAAATCATAGTTCTTTAATCAATTAATTTTAAAGTACCAACCAAATTTAAATACGTTTTTATGCTATTTTTATAATCAGACACAAAAATAAAAAAATATTTCAAATTATGTTCAATAATACCCACAATCAACATAACCATGAGATAAAAAACAAATTACATAATCATCAATTCACACGGCACAACGTAGCCGAAAGAAAAATAAATAAACATATTTGAATATCCCCACAAGAAATGAAGAAATGGTCCACAAAAATCACGATGAAGAAAAACAAATCAATAAATTTCTCTTTCACCAAATTAAATTCACAAAGTCAATATTACTATTATGTAAGCAACATTACTACAAAACGAAAAAACCCAACCGACTTGTCAATGAAATCATTTCATTACACAATCTAGCTAAACCAGTCCCCCCCCCCCCCAACCCCCATTCTCTACTAAATTTAAAATTGAAAATTAGCATTTAATTAGTTGATGCTCTTCGAAGTAAAAGTTAAATAATTTCCTATTAATTTATGTTAATTAAATACAACACACAATCCACCCAAAACCACGACAGTAAAAACATACAGCAATTTTTTTTTTGTTCATTTCAATTTTTATGTAAAAAACAAATAAAAATACAACACAAAAAAAAAAACAATACTTAAATAAATTTTATTTTCAACTAATAAAAAAAAAAAATGAAGATACAAAAATGTATCTCAAACTCTTACAGCTAATAAATTAAACAAACGATAAAGTCAAGATGCCAAGCTTCGATGTGAACCAAAAAGTTCAAACTAACATCATTCGCTATCCCGAGGGTCATCTCGACGTCAAAACTCTATTTCATCCGTTACACATGCATATCTCGTTTTATTTTTTTCAAAAATGAAGAAAATTAAGATTGGCGCGAAACAAACTTGACTAGAAACGCACACCAATCGATGTTTATCTATTTGTTTCTTATAAATGTATCTACTCTACTAGCTTCGATTTCTAATTCTGATTCTCATCCTTCATTACATTATTCGCCTCCTCTTCTTGGTTATTGCGATGGTTTAGGTTTTTCGCTTCACGTTTCCTGGCTCCATCGTATGAGTAACCACCATTGCTGTTGCCGCTGGCACCTTCTAAATTATTACTCAGTTGCTGTTCGATGGATTTTTCCAGCAGCTCCTCCGGTGAGGAGTGGATACCTCCAGTACCACCACTGCCACTATTGCCCAGTGAACCATCTTGGGCCCTCTGCTCATTAGCTTTGTACTTAATGAAATACACTTCCGGTTTGTTTAGTTTAAAGGATTGCTGTTGGTGTTGTTGCAGCTCAGCGGCGCTGGGAGTATCCGGTTTCTTCACCAAAACATACACTAAAGTTTGTTCCTCGATTTCGGGCAGCACTGGTGCCGGTGGAGGTGTTGGTGGCGATGGGCTTCGGACCAAAATGATTTTATAATGTTTCCTCGGAGGATAACGGTATTGGGGTTGTTGGGGATACTGCTGCTGTTGCTGCGGAGGAAGTTGCACGTAGATTTTCTTCTCTTCGACGCCATCGTTGGGAATCGGGATATGCAGTTGAATTGGTGGTTGGGTAATTTGTTGTTGCTGCTGCTGTTGGTTGGAAGGCGATGCCAAAAATGGCAGCTGATGGAGTTGCTGTTGCTGTTGTCCCGCTGGTGGGACATAGAATGTTTGAGGATTATTGTTGCTGCTCTGAGATTGGTGGTGCTGCTGCTGTTGCTGCTGCCCACCAGTAGGTGGCAGATACTGCTGCTGTTGTTGTGGTCTACATTTAGCCGCAGTGAAAATCACAAAAAGCACAAATACCGTCAATGAACGATCACTGATCGATGACATTTCTATCCAATCTAGACACGAATTGTATGTTTGTATCTAATTTGGTTTAATTAAGATACGTTTCCGTTAATGGAATGCAAGCACTAATGAAATTCAATAGTCGACTGACTGCACGTGTGGGGAGTTTTCCGTATTTATACCGCGAACGCCACGCGACAATTAAACAAAAAATCTTTCCAAAGACGAAGAAAATTGTGTACAGCGTGGTGTGCGCCTGTGGAACGATACGGTACTTCTGTCTGAATCGGAGTTCCAAACTGAAGTAATATCGAATGTGATTCTCCTCGATGGCGATGGGGCATATGGCCATGGATGATGGCATGATGAAGATTGAAAAGCTGGCGGTTGGTTTGGTGCCCGCACTGAGTTAGTGCTGGTGATGGGTTTCGAAATGCAAACATCGCAGTCTCTCGCTCTTTTACTGGTTTTTTTTCTTTGTTGTTTTTTTATTATTTGTACCTAACGGATGCCAAATGAAGTGCTGAACAAATTAAATATATTCATGTGGATTAAAAGTGCAACATTACATTATGAGATACCATAGACAAACTTTATTATGTGTCGTGTTTGGCACACAGCTGTTTGTGGCTTACACAGATTTGAATATGAATCCGCACTTGTTATAATACTATAAGCTGTGCTTCTGCTAAAAACGGGAAATACTATCTAATCCCTTTTGTATTTTTGTCGTGGGTTAAAGAGTAACAATTGCTCATAGATAGATACATTTCCGTGTTTTGTTTACTTCGCACGTTATGATACCTTTGCGTTATGGTTTTCAAATATAAGATACAATCTTTTCGATCTATTTGCATTCATTAGCAAGCTAATTAACAGCAACTATATGCGCTTAGCCTAGTGACTCTACACCTAACTCTTCTGGTTGGGTTTTTGATGACGGCACACAATCCAAGCACAGATGAATGCGGACAACCGACAATATTTCTATTTCAAACAGGAGAGAGAAGATGATGGAAAAAATAAAATATGCAGTTTTGCTAAGAAAAAATTAATTAAAAATTACTTTTTTTCCCCCTTTTCAAGCTTTTTTTCGTTGGATTACGCATCAAAAAGTATCAAGGTTAATCGGTAGGTAATGGTGAATGGACCGAAATCAGTTTTGTAGATCAACTTAGTAGGTCATGAGTGTCTTGAAATGAATCTCTGTTAAATTTGAATTAATGTTCAAGGAACAGTTTTTGATTTGCGGGTCACTTATTTATTTATTATTATGATGAAGATTAGACTGCAATTCAAGGTTTGTGATTTGACGATTGACATTGAAAAATTGATGGTAAATATAAATAAAATGCATGAATAGATGGATGGATAATTTTTTGTTTCAAAACTCCTTTAAATTTCTCTGATTCTTAATGTAATCTTCCCCATTTAAAAAAAAAAGTAGAATAAAGTTTTCCCGAATATTGTAAAAGTATAATGTCAATACAAAGCTCTACAATTTTCTACAATTGATTTTAAATTGGATTGAATGAAATCAACTATTAAGTGTTCTTGTGCTGGTTTCTCGATTTTTTTAATTTTTATAATTTTTTATTTAAAATTTAATTTACATTTTTTTAATTTCACTCAATGTGTTTTTTGAGGATAATTAAGAATATTGATTTTTTTATACAATACAATTTTTTTTTTCTTTCATAATAAGCAGTAAAAATTACAACTTGTTTATGGGTTTTTGTTGAATAAAATGATATCATAGTGATAAAACAGCTTTAAATAAAATGCACGACTGGGTCGCACGTACTTGTTCTTGTTTATAAAATGACAAAAAAATTAAAAAAGCATTAAATTCAATTTTCAAATGACTAAAACAGCTTTTTAAATGAATTTAACCCGAAAACGAAGTATGCAAATATGTATTATTTATCAACATCTAAAAACTAAAATTTAAAAAAAAAATATTGAATAGTTTTCGAAAAAATGATTTTTCAAAAAAAAAATTCAACTTTTTTTTTAAATCCAAAAAAAATAATTTTCGAAATTTTTTTTATTAAATAATCTTACGGCAACTCAAAAGCATCCATGTAAAAAAATGGTTGAAATTGATTGAGTCATGAAAGAGAAAATCTGAATTCAAAAAAACGGTTCTATGGCAGGTACCGTTAATAACGGTTTTTGAAAAAAATGGTTCTCAATTAAAAATAGACCTTACCCAAAGAAATGACCATGATTTTTTTAATCAAAATCGTAGGCACCGTTTTTGAGAAAAATGCGTTTTTCTAAAACCGGTGAATGACAGGTACCGTTATATGGGGTCCAAAAAAAAAATTAAAAAAAAAAGTCTGGGGATATTCTCCAAAAAACGCCACATACCAAGTTTGAAGGAAATCGACATATCCGTTTAGGCTGTGGTCTCTGATACATACAGACAGACAGACAGACAGACAGACGGATAGAATTGTCGGACCCACTTTTTTCTCATTCTCTATCATCGTAATCTCATGTTTGATTGTTATCTCAACTTTTTTTTTTGTACGAATGCATAACTTGATATATGGTACCCATATTTAAATTCTGATTTTCTCCCTCATGACTCAATTAATTGCAACCATTTTTTATATATGAAAGCTTTTAAGTTGCCGTAATAATATTAAATAAAACCAATTTCAAATCCAACAGAGCCTACTACAGTCTGTCAAAGCTATTCAAATCCAGAAATCTAACCATAACTTCAAAACTGCTACTGTACAGGACCATGATTTTGCCAGTACTCATGTATGGATCCGAGACTTGGGTGCTTAGCAAAAGGCACTGTGACCTCTTAGCCGCGTTCGAGAGAAAAGTCTTACGGAGAATTGTTGGCCCCATATGTGAGGAAGGACGATTCCGGAGACAGTACAATCATGAGTTGTACGCAATCTACCTTGAAGCAGACATAGTGACAAAAATTAAGCTCGGTAGACTCCGGTGGGCAGGGCACCTAGCTCATATGAGCGAAGAGGAACCTGCTCGGAAAGTCTTTTGTGGTACATTCTATGGTAGACTGCAGCGTGGTAGACCATGTTTGCGCTGCTGGAGAGATGGCGTAGACCAGGACGCCCGAAGCCTTGGGGTGTGCAACTGGATGGCGTCGGCTCGAGATTGGGATAGGTGGAGAGACTTGTTGAAAGAGGCCAGGATGATGATGATGAAAACCAATTTCGAAAATTATTTTTTTGAAATTTTTGTTTTGAAAAATTGTTTTTCTCAAAAACTACTCAATATTTTTTTCAAAATTTATTTTTTAGATGTTGATAAATAATATCTTAAATATGGCATACCAATTTTTTTTATTAAAGTCCTTGTAAAATTTTATATAGAAAAAATTGTTTTTTAAAAAAACGGCTCTAACGATTTTCAATTTTTTTTTTTTCTTAAAATGTGTGTGTTTTGAGGTTAAATTCATTTAAGAAGCTGTTTTAGTCATTTAAAAAACGAGTTTATGCTTTTCTATTTTAAAACTGCATTTATAAATTTTAATTAAAAAGGCTTAACATTTATATAGTATCTTTATCTATAAGAGCAAGTACGTGCTATCCACTCTTGCAATTTATTTTGAAACGACGAGGAGTTCGATTTACATATGTACAACTTAAACAACTCTAACAACCACGTTTAGCACTTTATTACATGTATTACACTTTATTTCATGTCACCGTCATAATTAAAAACTACTCGGTCGCATGAACTTGGTCTTAGGATCAGAGTTGCTGTGCACGTTATAGCTTCTTATATAAAGTTTTAAAAATAAATAATTTTATAAGAAATGTCAAATGACATAAAATTCATAAATAAAATGAGTTATACCACTTCTTAAATTATTTTGGGCTCCAAACTAGTTATGCCATTTGATTCCGTTAAGAAAGATACATTTTTAGAAAAAAAAATGTTAAAGCCATGTTAGAGTCGTTTTTTAAAAAAATAATTTGTTTTATATATAAAAATCCTCAAACCTTGTTTAAAAAAAAAGTTGGTATGCCATTTTCAAGACAATATTAATGGACATCTAAGATCAAAATTTGCAAAAAAAAAAAAAAATCACAAAAACATGTTTTCGAAAAATCTATTTTTCAAAAAAAAAATTGGAACTGTTTTTATAAAATAATTTGTGTAAAAATTTTCATTGAAATCCGTGGTGTCACTTACGAAATCAGAAAAAAATAAAAGGGCTCTATTGCTTAGAGCCGTTTTTGAGAAAATTAAGTTTTTCCACATTTGTTGAATGGCAGGTACCGTTAATCTTGTTCCTAAATACAAAATTCAATTTCCCATCTAGGAAATCACTAAAAACTCATAACTCCTTAGCTTTAAGGAAATCGCAAATACTGTAGCTCAAGATAAATACAAAAGAGACATAATTGTGAGACCCACTTCTTTCGCTTTTTCTATCATCGTATTGTCATGTTTGATTGTTTTCTCGAGTTCTTTTTTTTACGAATCCTAAGCTTACCTGGTAGTACCTACATCGCAAATAAAATTTAGAAAGTTGAGATTTAACATTTTTAAAGAATATATTTATTTCATTGGTTGTGATTTCTGCAATATTATGCAATTTTTTATAAAAAAAATCACATAACTGCACAGCTTGGTTAAAACAAAATTACAAATGTGTAGCTCACTAACTTCACTCACATTTAATTGAGAAATTTTTGAATTAAATTTAACATACATAAAGATTTTTAATGTCTGCTGCCATAAATAGAAGATAATATAATTCGTATTCTGCAATGGCACAAACACAATCCATTTTTTTTTTGTTAGAAAGTCCATGTTTCTCCTAACTTAATTAATTCATTTTTCTTTATTATTATTTTTTTGTGCACTTTAAAATAAATGCATTCAAATTTATATTTGGATGCATTTTTATGATTTGTTTTACTTAATTTATGATGGCAATGGATTTAAGCCAAGAAAATATTTTGTTCTTTAACGATTGCCAAGTCATGGAATCAGACCACCCACATCGTTGACTAAGAAAATTATATTATTTTACTGCTTTAAATTTTCAAATGGACGTTTTTTGCAACAAAAAAAAAAAACAGTAAAACCAGGCGCATTCAGCAATTATTAATTCATAATAAACTTTAGGCAAAAACTGCGGCCAATTGATAGGGTGATTAAATTAGGTGAGGAAATTAATTATTATCTATTTTCATCGAACAAGATAATAATTGCGTAGCAATAGGGTTATTAGTCAATCTTTAATAGCAATTTCTCAATTTTGTTTGGAAGTCCCCATTAAAAAGATCTTGGAGGCATTGGAAATCTATAGATGCAAACTTTTCGTAATAGTTGAACATCTTAAACACTGACCAGCACTAAACCAACAGAAAACTTGAAGATGAAAAACCTTAATCATTATTTTTTCTTTTGTTACAAATAAAAATCGATAGTGTAACAAATTAACACTCAATCAGTCACATTTACCGGCTTTTAAAACGAAGACTTAAACTTGTTTACCGACTTACATAACCCCGAGAAAGCTGAGGTGAAGAAAGATATAAAACAAAAAAAAAATAACACAGAAGACGCAAGACACAAGAAGAACTACTGCGTTGTGTCGCAAGCCACTATCCACAAGACTTATGGATTATGACTAATTTATACGCTCATCATCAGGTAGCTACTTTACGATACATCAACGTCACCGCCGACCACAAATCTTTAACTCAAATTAAATGCTCATATTTCTCATTCATATGGAATAATATTAGATTTCTCGAGGCTTATTACAAATAGAAGTGTAGATTGTAGAGACTAGAGACTGGAGACCCACCCCAATGGGCTCCTCTGTGGTTTATTTGTGAAAAAATTTTTAGCTTTATAGATGAGTGTTGACTTTGCACAAATATTTGTTAATTTAGCTTTTGTGAAGAAGAAAGTATTAGGTACGAGTATGTACTTGGTTGTAAATCGGATTACATTTTAGATTTCTCTGCTGATCTTTTGGATTTGAAACTATACTTTGACCGCAGATGACATTATTTTGTTTATTGTGTTTGTGATGCAATTATGGGACAACGAAGAAATTTAAACAACCAACGCAACGCAACGGTAAATAAGCGCTGGATATTCTGGTGAAAAGGGAAATTTTCTATTTGAATGTGAAAAAGATGAGGATTTGGAAAATTGATACCGTTGTGCTCTGACCCATAGGGTAAAAGGGGGGGAGATGGCATACCTTTTTTTTATTTTTGCAATATTGTCCAAAAAATACAAAACCTCGACTAGAATTACTTTTTTTTTTTATAAATTGTGGGCATTGTCACGCGCGTATGATTTTATTTACTTTGATCTAAAAGAATGTTGTACTTACGCAAGGTTATCAGCAAACTAAATAGTTATTGAAAATAAATAGCCTAATACGAAAAATCTGTAAAAAAGTGTAAGAAAAAATAAAATCCATTACTAAAATGAAATGAAAAAAAAAATTTGAAAATCGTAGGAGCCGTTTCTAAAAAAAAATTATTTTTTATACATAAATTTCTCAAAACTTGTTTAAAAAATTCGTTTTTTTTTTTAAATTAAAACAAAATCTGAAATCAAATTGCCCTCCAAAACAAGTATGCAGTTTCGATTGATATATTAAGATGCATTTTTAGAAAAAAAAATTTCAAAATCGTTAGAGCCGTTTTTTAAAAAAACTAATTTTTTATAAATAATTTTTTGGAAAAAAAGTTTTAAAAATAAAATTGGTATGCCATTTTGTAGAAACTACTAATCAACATCTAAAAACGAAATTTCAAAAAAATTCAATGTCCCGTTTTCTAAAATTTGATTTTTCAAAAAAAAAAATTCAATTTTTTTTTAAAAATCCAAAAATTATTTTTTTTTTCTTCAACAAAAGTTTCGTTGAAATCGAATAAGCAGTTTTGGAGCAAATCAGATTTAAAAAAAAAAAAAACGGTTCTATGGCAGGTACCGTTAATAATGATGTCATGAATGTCATGACCAAAACCACTTTATCGGACTTCTCCATCATCGCAATGTTGGTTTTGATTAAAACCCAAATTTTTTTTTTTACACGAAACCAATACTTGTCCTATAGAGCAAGTAAAAATCTTCACTGATATTTTTTTTATTTTCTTGTATTATACAGAGCGCAACAAATACTAGCTACTTCGATTTGAAATATTTTAAAACACACAAAATTAATTTTTATAAATTTTTTGAGTAGCAAATGTACGATAAATTTAAGGTTAGATATCTTTCCCGCTGCGCCATCTCACCCGCTTTTACCCTACCAATGGCATGACATTATTTGATAAAATTCGGTAGCGCGTGTGGAGTGCGTGTTTGGAGTGCCGACATTTACCTTTGCGATTCTTGGCATGTACTTAGAGCTGCAGTATTGGACAGCGAACTCACTACTGAAATGCTTCTAATGATAATAAGAAGAAATTCTTGGAGAAAAGCAAGTCTGCAGAATTGAACTTTAGAATTTATGAAGACCCTTGAACTGCGTCAATTACAGGACTAGATGTCCTGAAATTGACGCTATATTATCCTATCGATTTTAAAGAGGCATATTACAACATTTATAAAGAACGAAGTCTACTTTCGGTAGCACTGCAAATCTTGTCGGATTATGCATGATGGAGTAGAGATAATTTAATATTAAAAGAACTGAATAACGGCCAGACGCTAGGATGTGACGGTATTCCCGCAGAGCTTTACACTGCACTGCTTACATCCAGCAAGCTACTGCATCCACTCATTGGAAGAGAGAGAGCTGGTTAATCCGAGTGCTTTCCGGCACAGTTGAAAAAGGAAATGATCGTCTGAGGATGTCAAGATAACAGCAGCGAATAAAAAAACACTTAGAAGACACTCTCGACCACGAATGGGCAGGTTTCCACGCAGGATCATCCTTTTTCATGTCAATATATTTGGACAACCGGTAGAAAAATTAGAAAATTTTCAATATCTTCGGAATTTAGCCTCTACCAAAGGCGAAACTGAACTAGAGTGCTGAACCCTTGCTTCTTTATGGTTGGTATACGTGGGAAATCATGGCTACTGTCAGAAAAAAGTTGACAGAGCTCGTGAATATCTTAAGGATTTGCATGCCCAATCGTTTATCAAATGATGAATTTCGTAATAGAACGGAACCAAGAATCCATAAACAGTAATATACCAATACGTAAGTGGCAATGGATTGGTCACACGAATCGGAAAAGCATCGATTACATTGCAGGCCAAGCGATGCATTGGAATATGACGTAGTAGCTCGTATAAGGAGTTCACTAAGTTAAGTACCTAGTTCAGCCTAACTGGAACTATTGAGATTGACACGACCGTTGATTCATCTTGGGAATTCTTCCCCCTCCCTCTCTCTAGTTTGCTGCCCCTTACAACCATCAACAGCTGAAGTACTGGGCACCCGATGTTAAACATGGGGAGATAAGAATATAGGAGTTGGTAGACAGAGGCGGGTTTTGTGCTCTTGAATGCGCATAACTACTTTTCAAATAACCCTTATATCGGTTATAGCGCTGATAATCTCTTGATCCGTCCATGATTGATTTAAAATGATAAATCAAATCCAACGTTGGGTACCTAACTCCTGAGGACAACTCAAAGACGAGAGGCTGGTTACAATATCTCTTGTATAACAATCATCATCATCATCGGCTCGACAACCGGGGTCCGGTCCTGGCCTCTTGCGCACCCCAAGGCTTCGGGCGTCCTGGTCTACGCCATCTCTCCAGCGCAAGCATGGTCTACCACACTACCGTCTACCATAGAATGTACCACAAAAGACTTTCCGAGCAGGTTCCTCTTCGCTCATACGAGCTAGGTGCCCTGCCCACCGGGCTCTACCGAGCTTAATTTTTGTCACTATGTCTGCTTCAAGGTAGATTGCGTAAAACTCATGATTGTACCGTCTCCGGAATCGTCCTTCCTCACATATGGGGCCAACAATTCTTCGTAAGACTTTTCTCTCGAACGCGGCTAAGAGGTCACAGTGCCTTTTGCTAAGCACCCAAGTCTCGGAACCATACATGAGTACTGGCAGGACCATGGTCCTGTACAGCAGCAGTTTTGAAGTTATGGTTAGATTTCTGGATTTGAATAGCTTTGACAGACTGTTGGATTTGAGAAGCCGCCCGCGTTTTCTTCTTCTATGTTGTTATCGGCTGCTACTGTTGACCCAAGGTATTTAAAGGATTGCACCACTTCAAATTCGTGCTCCGCTACCTTGATTGTTTGACCAACTGTTCTTCTCGCATTCGACGCCACCATGTACTTTGTTTTACCTTCACTAATGTGCAGCCCCAGATTTTGTGCCGCCTGCTCGATCTGGATGAAGGAATCGTGTACAGCTTGTTCGGTTCTTCCGATGATGTCGATGTCGTCTGCGTAAGCCAGTATCTGGCTGGACCTGTTGACGATGATCCCTCTTGTTGTCGTACCAGAGTCACGGATTGCTTTCTCCAACGCTAGGTTGAAGAGGAGGCAGGCCAAACCATCCCCTTGTCGGAGTCCATTAAAGATGTTGATTGGTCTGGATAGCAATCCGGCTATTTTAACTTGGCTTGTTACGTTGGTCATGGTCAACCTACACAGCCGTGTCAATTTATTTGGGATGCCGAATTCTCTCATGGCTTTGTAAAGTTCTACCCTGGCTATGCTATCATAGGTATGTTGTCTATAAACAGATGGTATGTTGGGATGTTAAATTCAAGACATTTTTCCATCGCCTGCTTGAGGGTAAAAATCTTATCAGTTGTTGATTTGCCTGGAATGAAACCTTGTATAACAATGTCCTTTGTTTATTCGAGTAGCCTATCTTAAAATTAGCTTTTTTGCTTAGTCGTGCGGCTCCAAGACCAAGACAGACCATAGGCTAGTTAAAGATGCCTTAAAACAGAAAATGGAAATATTTTTATTGGCTTTTTACAGAAATCAAAATCCACTCTTAATAGTAAAGAGATAAATCCAGAGCATTAACCCCCCTTCCTCGTACCGCAAATATATTTTTTCTTAAGAAAAATGGAAACAATATCCTTAGACAAAACTTTGAGCTTTTTAAAACAAAAATGGAATTTCCGCTTGAGGTGGGAATTTGTATACCTTGTCTTCGAAAAAGATTATTACTCATCCGTATGACGAGGCAACAATTCGAACAAAATATTACGGCTATACGTATATTTCCCGAGAGACATGTCAAGGATTCTCTTTTATAGCTACACCGCATTAAAGCATAAAATGAGGTTCTAAGCTGGCAGCAGCTCTTCCGTTTTGCAGCCACGCACACATTGTTTGCATCTTTAAGGATTTTTGTTCGGTATAACCCCCCCCCCCCATCTCCGATATGTGTAGATAAACAAAGCTTCGGAACAGATATTATGCGAGATATAGATACACCGCACACCTAATGCATTCTCGACATTGCTGGATGATTTTATAAATCAAAATATTCTAGCTCATGTGCCTTCGCCTTCTTCTTCTTCACCGCGGCACCATCGCCGCGCCTCCGCCACGCCCGCGTGCCATTCCCTTTACAACTTGTATACCCGAGCAGAAAAGGAGAAGGATTCAAATTATTAATGGTTATGCATTTGCCAGGCATTATTATTTATCTTGTTCTTATGCCATCACTAAGGGATGTTGGTGGGAAGTTGGGAGGGTTTGAAATCTATCATGCATATACGATGCAGCAGTCATATCAAAGAGTCGTTCCCTTCTAACATCTCCCTGCATGCCGCCACCAACCATACACGATATGCACGCCACCACGTGTGCATTTAGCGAAGGAAGAATATTATTTCTCACTTAACAAAGTCTGCTGAAACTATAATTGTATTCCTTGGATGGGAAAATGCTGAAAGAATAAGCAGGCTCCAGGGCGGAAAAGGATAAGAAAACGGATATTTCATATTTTGAAGAGAGAAACTCTTTCCCTCCTTCATTCAGCTTTCATTCAGGACGAATGCATTATTTTGGTGCATATTCACCGAAGAGAATAAGAGTTACGGTACGGTATGATAAGAGTACGACCGAACAACCGACCGACGCACGGCGGCGAAGGAACGGTTTACGGTCGTTCAGGATTTATATGTCTTGTACCTGATGAGGATTTTTGGCGAAATGATATACTAGCGACGGGATTGAATACCAGATGAGGAAAGGATATAGTTTTAGTCTCGTTTGCTAGGTTTGCTAGCTGATGTTCCTGCTGCATGTCGTACGTTAGACTTTCATAAGAGAAAGCTGAAAATAATGGTCGTGAAGAATTACAGTTCTATGTGATGCTATAGCTGCTATTCTGTTACTGCTTCTACTTCTGGTACTACTGCTCTACTAAAAGACCGTCCATTTGTTAAGATTTACCGATTCAAATGTTACACACATCTGCAGCGGGCAGCGGGGATGTATAGTGGTGCAGGAATGTAGTTTATTGCATTTTAAGGGACTCTGAGAGATTTCTTGCATTTTTTTTTGTTTATTTTCGCCAAGGAATTCATTTTTGAATTGCTGTAGGACTGAGTATGAAAGACATAATTTTTCTTAATTTCTGGGTCGTGAGTTTCTGATGATTTTTTTTTTGTGTTCGTGACAAGCTCGAAATAAATTTGGAAATTTTAACGGAAGAAGGAATATTGTTTGTGTGAAATTAAAAATGAGAATTGTTTTTTTGAATTTTTTTTCACAAGCTGCGGTAGAATTTTAAATCATATCAAATAAAATGCATTCATTTTTAAGTTTTCATTATTTGTAAGAATCAAGGTTGCAAGAAGCTTTTAGTATTGAAAATTTTATTTATTTATCTACGATTTACAATCAACAGAATTGGAGATACCTAATAGTGCATTATGACTCATAATGGTTCTTAATTTTTGTTATTACATTTTTGTATTTTAAACACAATAACGTTAACAATAAGTTTTTAAAAATTATAACTTTTAAAGCCTCTTGTCAATGCAAACAATAATATGCTTGATTAAATACAAGAGTACAGTAAAATATCTGTTCATAATCTAGACAGGAATCCGGACAAAATCAAAAACGGATTCAGGAGCCAGAAAGTGGTATTGACTGAGAGCGTGTACGGAGGATATAATTCCGTATATAAACTTCGGCAAGTTGCGAAATAGACAAAACACGCTTTCTGATAAGCGGAAAACTTAGGAAAGAAGTCCTTGTCTCTGGGCTTTTCTCTAAAACTTAAAATACTACGTTGATCTGTGCTATTAGAGGGGGAAAATTACCCAACCAGAAGCAAAGAAACATTCTATAACCTTCTGGCGAAGATGTGTAATAGTCACGCAGTAAAACAATTCCGAAACCATACTCAGGCTAATCGATGCAAATGCAATCAATGCAATGTCACCATTTATGCCACACGATTCCAAGAACTTAACACAAATTGATCATGTTGCGATTGACACTAGGTATTTTGCCAAGAAGACAAAGATAGAGGAGCCAACAAAACTCGCATCACGATCTGGTAGTATCTAAAGTCTAAGTGTGTATAAGCAGGCACTACAACGCAGATTGGAGTTTAACGCCTTAATAGCTAATTTCCATCGCAAGAAATTGTCAGAACTGTTCCTGAAACCCCACAACCACCTCCAAATGGAGTAGAGCAGTGTTTTCATAACCAAATTATTATCTTGCAATCAGAAATACGGCCTCTGATGTGTTGGGTTTCACAAGGGAACCCGCATTGTTCGATGCAGAACGCAGGTAGGTGTATGCATCCATGGACGAGGCCTATAACCAAAACTGATCAATACGCAAAAGAGAAGAAAGAAACTCTGACATTTGAGAAGAAAAATAAGGAGCATGAAAGGCGTTCGGGTTAGATTGATATTTGCATTATGGCAGAGCACCTTTTCTACTAGAAAAATTTTAGATCACCTGTATTTTATTTTATTTACAACAGTAGAGGGTAAATCCTCTACTGCATGAGTTATAAACGAAATGAACAAAAAAATTTTGGGGTTGAAACATTTTTTTTCATCGAAAAAAATGTGTTTTACATTTATGCATAGCATTTTACTTTTATATACCATATATGGGTTTGTATAGACTAAGAAGACATTCATTCAAAAATTTAGAAACCATATATGGTTTTGTATGCATTAAATCATAAAATCAACAAATGGGTTCTTATTTCTGATTTTTTATTAAATACAGTTTTTTTTTTAAATTTGTTTTCCGCACTGCATACTTCTTTCATTTTATGTAAATTATCTGTTTTCAAATTTGAAATTTTTGTTGTTTTTTTGACTTTAAGGCATATGGTCAGAATATAAGTTTTTTTTCTAACTTCAACGCAAAATCCTGATTTAAAGCTTGTTTTTTAAAGGATTTTTGCATGCTTCATTACTATCTGCTTTGATCAGAATTTATGCTTGTGAGCGTCTTTTTTGTGCCAATACTGCTTGCCAGAATTCGATAGACATTCAGCGAAGGCTTTATGATATGTGATATGTGGGGATATTTAAATGTGCAGAAATTCATAATGAGAATCGAAAAACGGGTGAACGTCACTTCGAAAACCACCACGCATAGGATTTACATACATACCACCAATATAATATAATATAAGCTTCTTTAAAGACAATTTACAATAAAATAACGAATGTTTATGAAATTTAGTTGGTGTTCCCATTAATGCATGTGAGACAACGGGTTGGTCGAAAATATCGCTGCCGTTCAGGCGTCCACAGCAAACGGTCCTAATCAATCAATTCCACGGCGTTCTGAAGAATTTGCTATCGCTCAGACTAGTTTTGGCCCGAATTGGAAAATATGGACTTGGACGACATGTGTATTCAACAGGATGGTGCCACAAGCCACAAATCATATTAAACTTCACAAAACAAATTTGGGGTAGTATGCGGTAGAGGGTTAAATGACTCAAAAAACAAATACCTATTACTTTTCCTTAAACACATTATAACGACATTCCCAAAATTAGTCGATTTTTATATAAAAATTGCAGAGAAAACACGATTTTGAGTCATTATCCTTTGGAAATTTGTAACATTATCACTTCTGTTAGGCTAAAGAATGTTCGATCCTTATAGCCAAGAAGTGTAGGATAAGGAAAACTACGGTAAGGTAAAGTTTAAACCATTTCCAATAAAACCTTCTTGTACTTTTCATATTAAAACCACCAGGAATGACATTTTTGTAGGGAGCTTACCACAAATTTTGATTTTTACTTCAATGTGGACTGATATTGACTTTCAAAATCCTCCAATACCCACTATTTTCCATTTTGCAGATAAAAGTTCGCAGAAAGGGATCTGATTCGATTTCTGTTCATTGTTTTAAATGCAAATCTATTTTGGGCAAATATTCACTTTTGTTTCTGCGCCGTTTTCAAACTGCAGTTGAATCTCAAAACATGAGGCAGTAAATTCAGTTTTGGAGCAATATATAAAAATCAAATTTGCACAGGCCAACAAAATTTAATTTTTTTATTGTTGCCCCAACTTTGTAAACGTTTCTAAAGGATTTCAACGTGCTGAACGTGAATCCGAAATTTGATTTTTCAAATTGGCTCTAGTTTTTGAGATATTCCCGTTACAAAATCACAAGAAAAGCTAATTTCAATTCTTACAAGCGATGTTATAACGTTAGATCAAAAATTCTAACGGATTATGAATGAACTGGTTTTCTTCTTTTTATTCAGTTTATATCATTTCGATACACCTGAAAAATCCTTAGTTAAAATTAATGTATTTTTCATTTTATACTGGTGAACAAATTTTTTTGTTGCAGAAATAAAACAATACTTTTCTACAGGATTTCGATGTGCTTAACTCGAATCCAAAATCCGAATGTTCCTATCAGCCTTTATTTGAAGACATTTTCGTTAGAAAATCACAAAAAAATCAGCAGTTTTCGAAGCAATTTTTTGACTTGACCCGAAAAAGTTTCTTTGTGATTTTCTAACGAGAATAATTGTAAAAAGGAGAGCTGATAGGAACGTTCTAATATTGGATTTGAGTTGAGCACATCAGAAACCTTTGGAAAAGTATAGTTTTGTTTTGGCAACAAGAAACTTTGTTGACCAGTATAAAATGAAAAATACATTAATTTTAACTTAAGATTTTTTCAGAGGAGAAAAGACGTATCGAAATGATTTAAATTTTAAACTGAATAAAAAAGAAGAAAATCAGTTCATTCATAATCCGTTAAATTTGTTGCTCTAAAAGGCAACCTCAAGTTATAACATCGCTTCAAAAATATTGAAAAATGATTTTCTTGTAATTTTGTAACGGGAATATCTCAAAAACTAGAGCCATTTTGAAAATTCTGACTTCGGATTCGAGTTCAGTACATCGAAAACCTTTAGAAACCGTTATCAATGTTTGGGCAGCAGAAACCTTGTTGACCAGTGTTATTTATCACTTAGTTTTTGAAATATTATTTTTATTTAATTTGTGATGGCACTATGTTGATGGTAATTTCGCCAACAAAAGGTCCAATAGAACATTGTTTTCCGCTTTTTTGATTTTTTCGTTGGTTTTTATATGAAAAGGAGGTAAAAGAAGGATTTATTTAAAATGGCTGCAATTTGAACCTTGAAACTTAGTTTTAATAATCAGAAATGTTTTATCGTTTTACAAATTTTTACTGAAGGCATTAACACGAATGGGAAAATGCTTCAAGAAGGTGTTTTCTTTGCGTTTCTTATGACGTTAAATGATAAAATAGAAGGATGTTATTGGTAATCCCAAACTTTTTCGTTCCGTTGCTGGAGATGTGCGATGGATAACTGAATTTTTTTACGGGTTATCGTGTCAAAAAAAATATATTAGAAAATGTTATTGTTTTACCAAAATTGAGAATTAGCATTTCGTATTTTGAACATTTCCATTGTTTTGGGCAATAAATTATAGTCTTCATATTATTGAAAATAGGTTTTATGAGAAAAAGCTAAAATTTGAACTTTAGCTTTGCTAGTTCTAAACTTTTGGTGTTTACAAATGTCAATTATCTTGGCTCTAACTACAGTAATCGTGTTGGAAACAACAACGGCGGCGGCAGTGCACAAACAATAAAATGTCCCAAAAAATTGTTTTCCTTGCGGTTTATAAAGTTTCAAGATGAAAAAGACTAATTCTGAAAGCAATTTTTGTAAAAAATATGACAATAGCAATTCACTTTGTGTTCGAAGCTCTCCCTTTTGTCCCCTCCCCCCTTACGAACGCCCTTGGATGATATTATAATCTATTAAATTCTACAGGTAACTAGCAACTTTTTCTAGCGTTGCTTTGAAAAACTATCCCGGACGGCAGTATAATCTCCATCAATTGACGTTTTCCGGTCAGTTTATGTTTTTTGTGTTCTATTCATTTTCTAAAGTAAACATTTCAAGCTATTCCATTAAGACCCAATCTTATAAATAATGAAACAAACTCTAGTAAATTAAAAAGTTAATTTAAGTTTTATTGAAATCACAAATAAAACCGAAAAAAACAAACTTTTCAAAATATCCCGAAACAACAAAGAACGAAAAAACAAAACATTGAAACCTATCCAAACATGCAAACCTCATCAAAGGGAATAAATTCTTGGGCTTGACCTGATTGCAAAATGTTTCCAAAACAAACATCAGACAAACTGCATGCGGCTAGATATATATTTTGGGTATAAAATAGGATTTCAGCTTTGTTTGTCATGCTGTCAATCCGGTGTCACTCTTTACGAACCTAAATACAGAGTATAGGCACTTCCCTAAATATGTATAGATAGATTATACTTGCCCGCATTCCAGACTCTGAGGTCCAAGCTTATTCTCACCCACATCATAGTGTTTGTGTGGTGGGGCGTCGTAGTGGGTGGAAGTCAGTCTGTCTGCAAACATGTGTGTGCCGTGTCAACCACGAGAAAACCCTCTAAATGTGTCCTTCCAGACCGGAACTAGCTATACGAGTCGAGTATGCGATGGAACCATTTGAATTTCGCATTTGTATATTTATCCAAGTTTGCATATATGGACGAAATCGAAAATGTGGTTTTGTATTGTGGCGTCACAGACGCATTCTCAAACTCTAGCTCCTCTTCCACACCCGTTTAGTGATTTGATAGTGACAAAGTTTGAGTTTTGTTAATGAACAAATATCTTTTAGGCGTTGGCGGTGTTTTTGTGTGGTCCTTGGAGGGTCATGACACCGCAGTGAAGCGTAATGCTAAAGTCAAATGGGGAATTTGAGATTTGTATTTGTGGGTGTTAGGTCCATTATCACTTTGGGTATGCAATTGCAATACAGTGCTTAGTCTAATGCGGTTTCGAGTAGAAAATCCGGATTTAGGAATGCTCTTAGCGATATTGCTGAATTTAAAGGATTTCGGTTTAAATGAATATTAATATGTAATTCTAGGAATTCGTGTAAAATATAAATAAACAACGAGAGTAAGCTTACAAGTCTTTTCGAAATTCTATTAATATTTTAAAAATGTTTCAAATTTTTACTTCGAAAAAGTAAGTATTCGGCTTTTGCCTGTGGGTATACTACATAAAACATGATATTTTCGGAGACAACAACCAGGAAAAGATAATCAAAGACAAGACCCACTTTCGAAAATAGATGTATTCAATTAAAAAACCAAGATCCACAAATCGAAATTGAGTTCGGATTCAAATAAAAACGAATTAAAACGGTATTTTTGAATACATACGGACAAACTAAAACAATATTAATACTCAGTAGTCTTTTAAATATTTCTATTAATTGAAGGGCACTGTGAAATTCTTGCCGATTTTGATAGTAGAACAAGATTGTTTTTTGTGACTGTATACTGTCATTAAATTATGGAAAAGTTATCCGAAGTATAGTAGGATCACACAAACAACTGCTAATAGATTTTTGACATTTTTTGAATTGATGTCAAAAATCTATTGGCGACTGGATTTAACATTTCATTTAATCGGCGGTTCGATGTTGTTTGTGTAATACGTTTTAGATCCTACTATACTGCGAATAGTTTTATCAACAAAACAAACGTTTTATCAGAAGCTGATTACGTAATAAACTTTTGTGTTTTTTAATCCATTATTACGAGTATGTAGCCATCCTCATGGAGTGGCATTTGACAGATAATAATGGCGGCGATAAACTTTATTGTGACACAAAAATTACCCATTTCAGGTTTCTGAGATCTATATGAATTTCTTTTAAAAGATGCTGAGTCCAAAATAATTTTTGTTCAGTTTTTGAAGGGAAAAGTGAGAAATTTTACTGGCAAATTTTTATAGGGTACTGAGAATGCTGAGCGCTCAGAGATTTTAGGCACGTGAGCTGCTCAAAAATCACCTGTTTCCCGGAGCAGTATAAGCCATTGAAAATAATTATGACTTTTTGGTGTTTCAGTTATAAGCTATCTTGGGTTGAGGAAGATTTGAAACCGTCCAATTCGGTTTGTGTCTAACTTGAACCGGAAAATTTTAAATTCTTGATCTGTGTAATTTTTTTTTTGACTGAAATATGAAAACCGTTTCATCTTATTTTTCAGGTCTTACAATTCTACCAAAATAGTAAAAAATGTCTCCAATTTTTCAGTCAACATTTTCTACATTAAATTCTGGTTCATCCTGTGTTGACCACATTAACACCTTGCGGGTCATTATTGAACAGTGCGTCGAATATCGATCACCACTTCAATTGCTGTTCATTGATTTTGAAAAAGCGTTTGATAGAGGCATGATATATATACGCAGAAGAGGCATTCCAGATAAGTTAATCGCTATTATTAAAGCAACCTACGGTGGATGCGAATGTCACGTTTAACATAGAGGAAGGTTGTCGGATGAATTCGAAGTCCATTGTGGAGTCAGACAGGGTTGCATACTGTCGCCAATACTTTTCCTGTTAGTGATAAGTGATGTGCTACGTGCAGCCCTGTTAAACGGAAATATAGTGGAATTCAATGGAGCCTGATATCCCAACTAAAACATCTGGACTACGCGGACGACGTATGCTTATTCTCTCATAGGATCATGGATCTCCATCAAATGACAACGAGGGTGGAGGGAGAAGCAGAAATCGTGGGGCTGAAAATTAACACGGCAAAAACAAAAATGATCAGCCTCGGAAGTAACTCATCCGTTCAAGTCAATATTTCTGGACAACCGGTAGAGAAAGTAATATCTTGGGAATTTTGTCTCTACCAAAGGCGGAACCGAACAAGATGTCGACAGCCGTATCAAAAAAGCAAAAAAGAAACAACGCTATAATCTTAAAGACCAAGCTGATACTGTTCCGCTCCAATGTTGAATCCGTGCTTCTGCATGGGTGCAGCACTTGGAAAATCTTAGCAACTGTCACAAGCAAGCTGCAATCGTTCGTGAATAGGTGTCTACGAAACATCTTAAGGATTTTTTGGCCCAACCGTATTTCCAATGAAGAACTTATTATAGAAGAACGGGTCAAGAATCCATTGACAGTACTATCACAGTCGAAAGTGAATCTGCACAGCTGGGGAAGAGTTGGAGCGAACTACGTTATATTTCCAGAAACCGTACACGATGGCGCGTAGGAGAAGTGGAGGCCCTATGCCCCTTAAGGGGATCACAACAGATTTTTTAAGGTCTGAGGACCTAAGTTAGTAAGTATTTAAATCCAAGCCAAGAAAATCATTTTTTTTATCTGGTGATTTTTTTCGCAAATCAATAAAATTTCACTACTGCCGTTGTTACGACCTACGACCCTGTTTGCTGCTAGTAGGTAGTCCTTTGTTATTATTAATATTTATTTTTTTTGTTCATAAGATGATAGAACTAAAACTTAATATATGCTATGCTGTCATTATTCCACGACGCATTCTGCATTCCAATAAAATACATTTAAAAAAATTTAAATCTCTGTTGTAGCTACTTTAAGCAGTAAATAAACCTCAACCAGGTGTTGTAAATACACTTAAAATGGCACCACCAATCAGAAAGTCATTACTAAATCCCACAGCATTCAAAAATTCAATTATTTTTTTTCCTTCCCAGCCACATGCCAATTTAAATTTCATCCACTGCCAGTCGCAAAAAAAAGTACCTACTTCACATCCTTTTATGCCAATTCGAATTCCCAATCCAAAAAGTTAATCTCAGAAGCTCAATTTTTCATGTATCGGTGGTGGTGGTGGTATTTCCCTCTTTATCGTTGTTGCCAAAACAATTTACTCAAAAAATAAATAAATAATAAAATTTTAAAAGAACAAAAGAAAAAAAATCACCACAACAAAAAAAGACCTTCATTGTTTTTGTTCTGTAATTACAAGGCTAAATAAAGAAAAAAAAAATATCAAGAAACTTCTTACTATCGGTTGTCGTCGGTTCAGTCCCCAGTCCTCATGTCAGATGTCCATATTATCATAAAAAGCAACACTACAGGCCGCAGTCGACGACGAACGAACGCGCAGATACGCGCGAACATTATTATACATATACCCACGGCGCGGGGTGGGGTGCAGCCAGAGGCGAGTGTAGTAGCAATACTCGTACACAAATAATACGAATTATGCTGCTTTGCCTTGCTTCACATTGTTGTTGTTGTGGGGTCTGATCTCGACACTGCTGGGGTTGTCGTTGTGTCGCATCGCAGTCCCTGACGACTACCATGCATTATGAGAAATTGCGTATATTTTTTTTTTTTTTTTTAGATAGCTCGGAGGAAAAGCGTGCTTCCTTCAGCGGAAGTGCATGCATATATTTATAGCTGAGCGCAGCAGTGATGGTTACTTTATGCGTTCGTACATTATACAGACCGCATAATTTTGCATCGGTTGACCATTATCCAACTTGAAGTTCACCCAAACCCGTTTGATATTGTTCAGGGGAGTAGTTATGAAAAATTGGGCCTTCCTATATTTTATTTTTAAACGGTGAGGAATGTGAAATATGAATACCTACATGCGTCGCTGTCGCACGTCCAGTGGGACAACGACAACGTTAGTGAATTTTTAACAAACGATATGGGTATCACATCAAATTATTCATTCGTACAAGAAAAAGTTGAGCTAACAATCAAACATGACATTACGATGATAGAGAATGAGAAAAAAGTGGGTCCGACAATTCTGTCTGTCTGTCTGTCTGTCTATCTGCCTGTATGTATCAGAGACCACAGCCTAAACGGATGCGTCGATTTACTTCAAACTTGGTATGTGGCGTTTTTTGGAAAATATCCCCAGAGGTTTTTTTGAATTTTTTTTTGGACCCCAAATAACGGTACCTGTCATATACCGGTATTAGAAAAACTCATTTTTCTCAAAAACGGTGCCTACGATTTTGATTAAAAAAATCATGGTTATTTCTTTAGTCTATTCATGGTCTATCTTTAAATGAGAACCATTTTTTTTTTCAAAAACCGTTATTATTTTTTTGGATTTTTAAAAAAAGTTTGAATTTTTTTTTTTTTTTTGAAAATTATCATTTCGAAGACTATTCAATATTTTTTTTTTTAATTTTAGTTTTTAGATGTTGATTAATAATATCTTTAAAAGGGCGTACCAATTTTTTTTTATAAAAGTCCTTGCAAAATTTTATAAGGAAAAAATATTTTTTTAAAAAACGGCTCTAACGATTTTCAATTTTTTTTTCTAAAAATGTATCATTATAGACGAAATTATATTGCATACTTTGTTTTGAGGTTAAATTCATTTAAGAAGCTGTTTTAGTCATTTGAATATTGAATTTTATGCTTTTTTTTTTCTAAAACTGCATTTAGAAATTTTTAATTAAAAAGGCTTAGCAAAAATAGTAACTCTATCTACAAGAGCAAGTACGTGCGACCCAGTCGTGCATTTTATTTTTATTTTATGAGTTAAGTACCCATGCCAAATTAAAAAAAAAAGACCCAATTTTTAAAAATCGACGACGGAAAGCAAAATTGTTCTAAGTCCTTTAGAGCTAAAACAATTTTGTTTTCCGCGGACAAAATCTATTTGTCTTCATAAGGCAGATGTGTCATTGTAAAGTTAAACTGTTTTAAAATAAATTGCGTGTTCGAATAATCAATATATTTGCACTTACATCGTTGTACCCCCAAGGCCAGGGCCCCCCAATTCATAAAAAAAGGTAGCAAAAACGATACGAAGACTATCGTCCGATTGCCAAACTTTCATCCATTCCCAAGCTCTTTGAAAGTTTAGTTAATGACTCAGTGTGCTTTAGCTTTCATTGTAAATCGATTTGGCATCTTCACACGAGACTATAGTTCTTCCGGGATGAAAATCGGTTTAATTCTTCTGTACAACTTCACACGGGATGAACTATGCCGGAAGAAAAATGTGTATACATGAACCATATTCAAATGTATTTGTTCAGAAATATATTATTTTCAGAACCCCAAAACAAAATCTTGTGTTTGTATTAGTTTTCTTCTTCTTTTTTTCTACTTGAAACTTGTAAGAAGATTTTGTCCGTATGCCACCTCTCTCCCACAACCGTAAAAATTACTCCACCCCAGGAAGAATTAGTCTCGTGTCAAGAGGCCCATTGTTTTGTTATCCTTAAAAATCAGTGTACTCTTGTACTCGTGCCAGAAGTTATACTTTCCATCATTATTTATTTTTGTATAATTTTTATTGGATATGGAAAATTATTTAAGAAATTTAGAGAAAAATTCTAGAATTAAATTTTTTTTAAATTAATTCAAATTTTTCATATAATTGATATTTTATCGACCAAACCCTTGTAATTTGGTTCATTTTTGCGTTCGGCCAATTTTAAATGGTTTTGTTAAAGCTTGTCGCTGACCCACATTAATGTTTGACACTTCAAAATGACCGCTTATGATGTGAAGATTGATAATTTTTCCCTTGTGGACAATTATAGGATGTATATGTATTTTTACTTTAATCTTTCCATTGATACCTCAACTTTAAGAATCGGTTAAGTTTTACTAAAGCGAATTTGCTATTTTGTTTACGTGAAAAGTATGTTCTGAATTTTTTAACAGATTTATGAGAGATCGAATTTATACTATTTTTGATGTTATTTAATGATATTGAGAAGCTTTTGAGTGTCTTATTAAAACAAATTGTATATCAAAATAATTGTTGACATTTTAGGTGTAATTTCATAGAAATTTAAAATTATTTAAGAAAACATATTTAGATGCTATGAATGGTAAAATTGGTCAACGGAGCATAAAAAGTGCATTTTGTTCCATGTTTTTTCTGTAATCATTTACAGTCTTTGTTTTTAATTTTATCAATAAACTTTGTTTTGCATTGCTTAAAATATATTTAAAACTATGAATTTTGTCATTAATTTTTTTACATTTATACCCATTTTATTGATACAAAAACATTATTGTAGAACATTGTTTTATGAAACTCAAAAATATTTCATACCATTTTGTAAAAAGAAAAAGAAAACAAAAATTGATTTTGAATTTCGATGAAACTCTTTTCAAGTTTGAGAAGCTTTTACATCATAATTTTGAGAGGCTTGGGTAAATAGTTTTAAAGTGTCGCGTCTTTTTA
Source organism: Meliscaeva auricollis (assembly GCA_948107695.1). NCBI lineage: Eukaryota > Metazoa > Arthropoda > Insecta > Diptera > Syrphidae > Meliscaeva > Meliscaeva auricollis. Next base: position 73,373,771 of record OX403616.1, on the reverse strand, counting down.
CCGTTATTTCGGCTCACAGACAACAGAAAATTGTTAAATTTTGTACAAAAATGTATTAACATAATATTTAATGGCTGTTTAAATTTCAAGTTCGAAAATGTAAAAATTAAATAGATAAAAATAAAATACCGTTGAAAACGGTCAAAAAAATTGGACTGAAAAATCTTGTTTTTATTGTTATTCTTTGAAAAAAATGTTTATAAACCTAATTTCTTTACATGTACTTACATATATTGTGTTGCACACAAATTGGAAAAAAAACAGTTTATGTAAGTATGTTGTTACAGTTTACCTACTTATAGTGTCTGGTACTTTATTATGGTAAATTAGGGTACATTCATCATCGGGGCACATTCGTCAAAGCCATTTTCGGTTGGACGCGCTCTGAATTAAGAAATGAAAATAATACAGAATGCATCCTTAACTGAAGTTATAAACACACTCTAAAATTGACATTTGTAGTTTCGCGCTAAGAAAAGTTGAGTGTTGTTTTGGGTTTTTGAGATCTCCGTTGTTATTTTGGCTAGAGGATAAGTAAGTGATTTTTATATTTAAAAGTGAATTTAAGGAAATTCTGGTTTCACTAATTTCTTAGTTCAATAAGTAAGGAAGTGGAATTTAATCAAGAAAAAAACTAATTTTGAATATGTTATATGAATTTGTGCAAAAAAAATTTATTTTGAGAATTCGGGGTCGATTCATTCAGAAGGTGCCGAATGTACCCCAGATTTTCAAAAGCTTCCATTATTTTACATTTTGCAGGTTAATACTGTTTGAAATTATAAAGGAAAACAAACAGGATTCACATAAACGAAAAACCATAATAAAGACAATTGATAACCTTGCAGTAAAGGCAAGGAAGCTTCAATTTTGAAAAGAGTGTTCAAAAAGGAGAAATGCTATTTAAAAATACATTAGTTTGTGATAGATGCAAATTTTGCTATAGTTCTTCTTATTTTTTGACGGAACTGACTTAGTTTTACATCAAACAAATGTATTTTTTGAATAATTTGTTTTCGATTTTGCCACAACTCGACAAAATTGTACCTGCCTTCCTTTTGCTTGCAAAGTTCTCAATTGAAGATATCTGTTTTGTTTAAATTGTATTTTTAAAGAAATATTAATAAGCTTTAAATAGTTTTGTCACGTATTCTTAAAAGTTTTTTTCCAATGCTGAACGTTCCCCATTAAAAGCCGAATCTGTCTCGGATCGGAGCACTTTAATTAAACAGAATTGAATTTTTAAAAAAGGTTTTTATTAAGTTTTGGTAAGTAAAATTAAAACATTTTCTTCCTTAAAGTAAAGAGAAATATTGAAACAACCTGTTAAGCCAATAAATTATGTGTTCAGAGCATAAACAACTAAAATATAGGCTAATGAAAAAAAAATTGCCGAATGTACCCCAGTTTACCATATGTGTTATTAATGGTTGAATATTTTTATAAATGCCGCGCCGGTAAAGAAGTACATATAACTTCGAAAACAACTTTTACACTAAAAAAAAAATCGTATATTTTTTGGGTTTCCAAGATTTTCCGCAGTGACCTTATTAATAAGGATGACTTAATGAAAAACGTGAAATAGAATTAAATTCTCAAAAAACCCGCACTGCACGGCAACACCACATAGCCCTTACTATGTCCATCTAAAGTGATTCTGAGAAGAGGAAATTTGTACCGAGCTGCACTCCACAGCTTGCCACCTTAGGCCATGGCCCTTGGGTAAAAACTTTAAAAATATAAATCCCCTTCCTTCACCTTTCATTCAGAATATAGGTGGCTGGGTTTATTCCTTTATTCTGGAAGTAGGTATCATTTTATAATAATTGAACCTAAAGACAAGACGTGTTCGTGTACTGTTCAAGGCCACTCAATACGGATAAGCTTTTCACAGACTCTTTCTCTTTTCTCCCAGTCACTCACAATGAATCTTAGAAAATACATTATAAATTGATTTAGGGACGGGGAACTTCATCAATAGCTAGTACCTGTATTAAGTAAAATGCATCACAGAAACAAATCTGGCAACACCTTGGGGGATATCTCTCTCATTTTCCAAACGATCCACTCCATTAACTGAGAATGAGAAGCTCTAGGAGCTGTATCTACTGTGGATACTGGTACTGGATCCATTCGCGATCGTGTCAGGGGCAGCCAGCAAACAGCCACTACTGTTGAATCCATATGCTCTCCAGCAAGTTAGTTGATCTTTCAACGTGATCGTGTGTGGACTTAAATATTTTCGTCTGCGTGTCTCGTGTGTGCGTCGCTTATCGTCGAGTGTTGTGTCTTTTGTTTTGGAATTCAGCCGGTTTTGAGTGTTTACTGTTTATGTGTGTTCAAAGAAACAAAACAAAAACGAAAATAAAAACGGTTTTGTGGATCGTATCTTTTTGTATTTTCGATCATATTTATTTTACAAAAAAGATACGCTGATCGTGTTTGGAAAAAAATTTCTCGTATTTGTTGCAATGTAAGAAAAAAATATTCTACCATCCACACTTTTCTGTAGGAGTGTAAAGTTCTTTGATTTATTTTTCAATAACGTTGGTTTGGTACACTGTCGCGGTATACCTACCTAAACGAAGATTCGGTACGATTATTGCGAATAAGTGCTTTTTGTTGTGCAGTTGCAGTTTAGTTCGTGCAATTGATCTTAACTGGCAGAAGATCGTTTTGTTTAGATTTTCGCATAATAATGGCGGCCATTTCCTCTTGCCGGAGGAACGAATGAAACCGTCTTCGTCGTCATTGTGTCGTCTTCTCCTCGTGTGGTTGTGTTTACAAAAAAAAAATAGTAAAAATAATGTTGAGGTGTACAGCTACGTATCTGAAGATACATTATTGCGGTTTTTGTGTTTTGTATCTTTTTGTGTGATCAAGAGTAATCAGTGATCTTATGAAGTTTACCTGTAATTTCTATGGCTGTGTTGTATGCCTACCTGAATTTAATGTGTTAAAGCTGTAAATACCTATTTTCGAAAAAATATCTATTTTGAAGATACTTTTTATCGTATGTGTTGTATATCTTTACGTGTTTCTATTTTTTATGGGCAGTAATTAAATCGTTATTTATTGAGGCTTTGCACAACACAAACCAACAAACGGGCAGATTTTGGATTACCGCCAGCGGGCAACAATATAATTAATAACCCTTTTTGTTAGCTTTTTTGTTTTGTTTTATTGGATCTTGGATACCTTAAAATAGACTTGAAGCTGATTTACAAGTTGGTAGGTGAGTACCATACATATTTATAACAAATTCATATGTAAAAGAAATAAATTAAGCACAAAAGAGAAACATTATCGATACCTGTGGTTTTGGTTATTGATTTGTATGTGATTTATTTCTGTTATGCTTATGTTAGCAATTTCTAGAGCAACAAGTATTGGTTTCATGGGAATAATTACAAGATAGGTGGGTAAGATTTACAGCAAACATAATTTCGTTACACATTGCGAGATTACATTCATCGGCACGATTCGTTTGCAACAAGTTTTCTATAGGTACGTGAGTTGCTTTGGAAAACGGAAATAATTTAGCGCTATAATGAAAGGTCACACAGGAGTCACACATTGATTTCCATAATGAGAAATGATAAGTTTACAGAGTGACGTAACATTTTATATTTCTGATAAAAAATCAAACACTACCTTCACAAACGTGATGTATTCATGTCACTCAAATGAAATAAACATTACCTACTCAAAGATTTTCATACGATTTTACATTTCACCTTTCCCAGTTCACATTCACTTTTTCAGAAAATAAAATATGACGATTTTAGCAGAAATTGTGCCCACAGAAGGATAAAAACCGCGAAAACTGACATTAATTGCTAATTTTGGAAAATTTACATGGCCACAAATCGAATTTGTGGGTACAAGTGAAAACTTCAGGTATATCGGTGACATAAGGCCCAACGAAATAAGGCCAAAAGTACAAAATTTGGTATCATTTCGTTTTCATTATGGAAACAACACCAAATTTTCGATTTGGCTTTATTTCGGTTTTGAAAACGAAATAAGGCCAATTTGGTTTTATTTCGTTTTCGTGTGTTTTATTTATTTAAAAAAGTTTTTATATACCTATTCATTTAATGGACAAAAACAAAAACAATACAACAAGGAAAAAAGTGATACTAAAATGGATGTTGAAAATACATGATCTAGGTGCACCTAATGGGTTGCTAGAAGTCACTATAGTCTTCTAGCACAGAACCCAAATAGTAGTGCCTGTATAAAACACTTTTTGTTGTTTTCTGTATGAAAAAAGAACGCTGAATCCAAAAATTCCGGGTATACTTCTGAGAAACTTGGTTTTTTCGGTATGACGTCATCAATGTCAAAATTTCTTAAAATGACGTATCTGATGTACATTACCGGAAATTTGAAATGTTTGTACATTTGGCACTCAAAATGTACCTTAAATTATGAGTCTCGCTAGTAATTTGAAAACAAATACCTACTTTTTGGACATATGTAATGTATGTTGGTCAAGTGGAGTAAAGTTTTTGTGTAATTTTAAATGCAGAATCAAGTAACATCAATTTCAAGCTGTCCTCGAATGGAAGATCTTGACGAATTGAGATTCATCATGAAAAAGAAAGATGCTATTCTTTCTTCGAAAGCTATTTCGACATTCTTCATGGATGATTTGAATATTAAGGAAATATGTAATAATATGGATGTGTCTGCTTTTGATGCACCATTATATGCAGAAAATAACAAAAACATGTTCCTTCATCATGGCACCAAGCGAAAAAGCATCTATTGACATTAAAGAAACTCGCAACGAATAGGTACCTACTCTTATTGGGCTCCGAACCAGTTGCTATAATAAAGGATAGTACAAAAGATAGTATTTGTATAACCATTGTTCACTTTGAGGTTTGGAAGACCAAAAATGTCCGGTAAAAAATTGTCATTAATGTGGTCAAATTCGAAAAAAAATTAAACGTGTACACTACCAAGTAAGTGTCTGGAAAGAAGCTCTCAGAAAATGAATGAAAACTAGGCAACAGTGATTGGGGACAGATGTTACACCAAAAGACACTTTTAAAATCAACAAATTGTAACTGCCCACAGATGGAATGTGCCTTAAGCGATTTGAATGTGAAATTGCTTATCTTTCATGCACAGCCTTTTCCAAATGTTCTAAAACGTAAAGTCCATCTGCAGCACAGTTGAGAAAAGCCGTTTTTCGCAGACGAAGGTGAAGTTCTGAGTCACCCGTGAATTTGAATTGTTTGCTTTACGTTGCATACGAGTCAAGGGTTCATGAAAGCCGTAACCAGTACGGTGGTAGGATAAGGGAAAAAGAGGAACCGATCTGAGTTGGCGAGGATTTGTGTTATTACAGAAGTTTTGGAGCAGATTTGGACAGTCAATAACACCATTTAAGAGTTGGTGAACAAAGAGAATATCAGCAATATCACGGCGCGATTGAAGGGTCTGCAAGTTTAAGAGTTTAAGGCGTTCTTCGTAAGGAGGGATGTTGAACGTGTCGTCCCAGCCAAGGCCACGTAGGGGAAAACGTAAAAATCTGCGCTGAACAGCTTCAATACGCTCAATATGGACTTGATGGTACGGTGACCAGACTTGAGAGGCGTATTCGAGGAGTGGTCTCACAAAAGTCACATAAACGGCTTTGGTAACATATGGACATGAAAACTCTTTAGACCAACGTCTAACGAAACCGAGAGCTGAGTTAGCCTTACTGATAATATTGTCATATGGGCGCGAAAATTGAGTTAAGTGTCAAGAATGATACCCAGATCTCTAATGGAAGTAACAAAAGGAACAGGTTGATAATTAATCAGGTATTGCCTCTGAAAAGGAATGGAGCGTTTACGAGAAAAAGTTATGGCCTGACACTTTTGATTGTTAAGCTGTAAGAGGTTATTTTGGCACCATGTAAAGAAAAAATTTAGCTCATTTTGCAGAGAGAGAGAGCATCACTAGGAGAAGAAATTACTTTTACTTTTTACGTTTATGACTAAAACAAATATAAGTGGACCTAAATGGCTACCTTGGGGGACACCGGACAAAGCGGCAATGGGTTTGGACAAACAATCTCTAAAAAGAACAGAGTACTGACGGTCAAGGTCACGGTTCAGGTCAAAAAAGGCCAAGTTTGATGTCAATTCAAAGTTATAAACCGCTGTGTTAACTCAAATTGACGTAACTACATTTTTGTCATTTTTTGTAAAATGCCTAATCTATTGATGTACGCTGTATTATCCCCTACACACATTTGATTCGTTCTTTTATTTCATTTCATGTTGAGCAATTATCGTTATTGTTTATGTTTGAATGGCTGGAATTTAAAATAAAATTATTGCTAGAGACTAAAGTTCTGGAGTCTGTGCGGTTCTCTTCATTAGAAAATTCATTGTATATATCCTGATGAGTTTTTATTTCTGCATAAAAGAAAACATACAAACTGATGATTTTTGATGATGTAATGCAAATGCTTTCATTGCGTAAAAGCAATCGCCTGTTTATATACGACTGCTTGCTTAGACAAATTTCTAGATTATTAATAATTTGCTGAATGAGCAACCGTAATCACGGGTGGTTTTAACCAGTAATTTTTTTAAAAGATATATACGAGTTAAGAAAAAGCATGAAATACGTTTAAAGCCTTATAGAAATACAATTTATAATTATTATTTTATAAAGGGTGATTTTTTAAGAGGTTTAGAACTTAAAAAAAAAAACACAAAAAATTCGAAAAACTGAATGAAATATTTATTTGAATCGATAGTTTGAACCTTGCAATTTAATGTTTAAAGATAATTTCATGCAAATGTTGACCGCGGCTGCGTCTCAGGTAGCCCATCCGCTGAGTCTAATTTTGGCATACTCTTTCACACATATCGGCCGGTATCTCACGAATGAATGCATGGATGTTGGCTTCCAGTGCGTCAATTGAAGCGGGCTTGTCCCTATAGACATTAACCTTGACATACCCCCACAAAAAATAATCTAATGGTGTTAAATCGCACGATCTAGGCGGCCAATTGACCGGCCCGAAACATGAAATTAACTGTTCACCAAACTCGCCTCGCAATTGCGCCATTGTTTCGCGTGCTGTGTGGCATGTGGCACCGTCTTGTTGAAACCACATATCATGCAAGTCAAGAACTTCCATTTCGGGGAAAAAAAAGTTTGTTATCATCGCTCGGTAGCGTTCACCATTGACAGTAACGCTGCGATTCGCATCATCTTTGAAGAAATAATGCCGCCGGCCCATAAACCGCACCAAACAGTGGCTTTTTCGGGATGCATTGGTAGCTGTTGCAATGCTTCTAGCTGATCTTCACTCCAAATGCGGCATTTTCAACCAAAAATGAGCCTCATCGCTGAACACAATTTTTCGATAAAAAAGCGTATCGTCGCGTCGGCCAGCTTTCCAAGAGCCCATTCACCAAAAATTTGGCGTTGTGGTAGGTCGGCTGGCTTTAGTTCTTGCACCAGCTGTATCTTAAAAGGCTTTACGCCCAAATCCTTCCGCAAAATTTTCCACGTAGTGCTGTAACAAAGGCCTAACTGCTGGGAACGGCGCCGAATCGACATTTCGCGGTCTTCTGTCACACTAGCTGATACGGCCGCAATATTTTCTTCACTACGCACAGTGCGTAAACGTGTTGGTGGTTTAATGTCCAACAAAGTAAATTTGGTGCGAAATTTGGTCACAATCTTCCGAATAGACTGCTCAGAAGGTCGAGAATGCCGACCATAAAATGGAAGCAGCGCGCGATGAACATTTCGAACCGAGCACGAATTTTGATAGTAAAATTCAATAATTTGCAAGCGCTGTTCATTTGTAAGACGATCCATGGTTAAATTGCAAACCAAACTGAAGCTATTTGACAGTGACACAAGGTACTAAGCACACGTCAGCTGTCAAAACCAGTGTTGCCAAAACCAAACCAGCTAAAAAATCACCCGTTACAATTTATAATTATTATTTTATAATTATTATTTATAAATTCAAAAGATTTCAATACCTAAGACATCGCCTAGCCTAATCAATTCAGCAAAAAACTCAACACTGATGGCCATGAAAGTGGAGGTCCTTTGCATTTAATGAAAACGTGGAGGGAGGACCTAAGTAAATAATTAAGCAAGCCGTCCAACTCAATAAGAAACTAATTTCTTGAGCCAATCATTAGCCTCTTTGTCATCTACTTGGATCATTTTGCTTAGTTTTTTTTTTATGAATCCAAGACATCATCTTTTTTTCTTACGCAAGAATATAATATTCAAGCAAAAAAAAAAAAATACCTTTCTTCAAAAAAAAAAAAAAAAAAAAAAAACATGAAAATGATAAAGGGAATAAAGTGTCGACATCCAGACTTTGTCCAACTTCGTGGTCAACTACACCATGAATAAGAAAAAACACAAAAAAAAAATATATATATTTCGAGGCTTTGCGTGGTTCGGTCGTTCTTCGTTATAATATGTTGTCTTTCTATACAAAGCCAAAACAAGCATCATCTCTGGTTGGACCAGTTTTGTAATGTTTTGACCATAAAAAGATACAAAAATGCTGCTGCTGAAAGAAACATCGTCCGTCTCCACAATGACGACGACGACGACCAGAATGGGAATTGTAATCGCAGCTATATACACACATTCTGTACACAGTAGGTATCCTCTACCTTTATACTCTCCATTTAAAAAGCCCCTTGCTATCTGGTGAAGAAATTGAAGAACTCAGAGAAGTAGGTGAACCTGAATACTCGACTGATCGTGACTAACAATCAGCACAGATACTCGTAAGTCGTAACATGCCAAGTACGAGTAAGTGTAGGTATAGGTAGTGTAGGTACTTGTACTTCGGAGGTTTTTGAAATGCATCGCACATGGACTCCTGTATGGAGAAACATAAATTTCTAAGGTCACAGATCGCAACGGATAGTTGAATCTCGTTCATTTCACTTTGTGAGCATTTATGGTGGTGAATGCAGCCCGATTCAGTTAATGCGCTGGAGGCATGCCATATGGATTTCGTATTACATGCATCAGAGTCATGCACAATGAAAGTTTATTCGATTCCATGCCATGGTGGAGCACAAGAAGTCTTATTTAGACTAGTTCGAGATGGTTTGTATTAACAACAAATGAGTAAACGGACTTTATTCGTGGAGCCTCAAAAATAACAGCTACATACCTAGTTGAATTGCTATGATTTCTGGGTTGTAAGCTGGGTTATAAGCTGAAAGAGAATATTCTAGAACAAATTATTGTGAAATTATCTGAATTAGTACCACCAAGCTGTCAAAAATCTACTGCAGAACCTCGGATAACTAAATTATAGCAGAGAGACTTCTTTTACCTTTCAAATAACACCAACATTATTATTACTCAAAAAGGGAGGGAATGTTGGTTTAAATTTAAAATATTACCAACCTACTTTTAGAAATGGACTCGATGTTTAAGTAAAAGGGCAATTTTCGAGCATGTACTTACCATGACACTTTCATTGACTGCTATCGGTTAAGAAAGCTACTTACTAAGAGTAAGAACAGAAAAGATTGACAACTTATCTATTCACTTTTTGGATTGTTCACTGTTCTTTTGCCTATTTTTAAGTAACATCTACTATTTCTACATTCATTACCGTATGTAATAGTCACAGTGGCCTGCGATCCATCTTCTCAGCTCACTGTGATGGCTACGATTATTCCTGTCTATAAAAATATCAATATTCTTATTTTGCAGCTGACATGTAATGAATTACTTCAGGGTTAGGAGTACCCCATCTCTTGTCATAAATTTTGCTCTCTTTCCTTAAAATTTTCTCAAGGTACCAATATAATAATATATAGGGAGCTGTCCTATTAACTGTGGGACCTGAGAGGAGTTATATTTGGGATATTTGGTTTCCACGTTAATAAAACTAATTTGCTTTTGAGCGGATTGACATTCAGCCCGCAATTACTGGTCCAGTTGCTGATGAGGTTGTCAAAGGCTGTTTGGAGGAGTTCGCACTTGGTAGGAATAACTTTGCCTGATGACATTATAAAGCCGGCCGTGTTGTCAGCGTAACATATGACTTTCACAACGTCTAAATTTTGTGTTATCTACCTACTTATATATTGTTGACGACCAGTAGCCAAAGCAAGGCACCAGAATTTATTTAATTGCTTCGCAAAGACTTGGAGTATAATAGAAATTATTCTATCATCCCTGTATATGTTTGTATACTGAGAAGGAGATTATTACCCAAGACACCATATTCCTTTTTATGATTTTTCGAACTTCCTTTGGAAAATGAATGGTCTTATGTTGGGGCCTCTATCAATAGGAGATTTATTGAAGACACGTCCAGGGAAATAAATGTTCAAGAATGCCTTAAGGGTCACCGGGGACAGGTATTGTCCGGTCTGTTAAAAAAACGTTGAGCAGTGTTGAACTTTGACATGAATTTCCTGGGCCTTCTAACGTCATTTTTAGACCCTTTGCAAAAAATTAAAAAGGCTGCTCACTTTGCTTGTGTGTTTTTTTTTTTGGTTTTGTAATATTAGCTTATCTTAAACAGATCCAAGTTAACAGGCTCATAACTATGCTCATAACAATGCTTTAAAAAGCTCCTTGATTTGCTCCTTCAGGTTAGACAATTCTGGGGACCTGCCTGCCTTATCAGTGATAGGAAAAGAATTTTCGTAGGCATTAAGAGAGTTCATTTAATGTTTTTTTCAATATCGGAGAGCACTTAATCTAGACCCGTTTTTCTATTTTAGCTCCTAGCAAAGGTACGGAGCTGTCAAAAAAAATCGGAGAACTCAGATTATCCTTCTCATGCTCTGAGCTATTTTCAGGGCTAAAAATGAAAAACGCTTTTGGTTAATAATCATCATAACCTAGTTTGTTTTCCCTTTGATGCATATTACTTGAAACTTTCCTGTAACTGACAAAAAAATAGAGTCAGAATTGGCGGATAATGTAACATTCAGCAATTCCCTTCTATTTCTTATAATGAAGGTTGGCTCATTACTTCTGATTAATATGAACATTGAAAATCACACCAGTTTAAGTCACAGCCCATGAAACCTTCATGAGAACAAATTTTTCTCTTATGACAATTAACAAACTTCTAAGACTACTGTGTCATGAAAAAGTGTATCTCAAAATCATCTTAGCCGCTTGGACTCCTCCTCTTTCTGCACTGCATGCATACAGGAGTGGTTGATAGAATAAGTCACTGGGCCTTATCTTTGATTCAGCAGCTCCGTGAAGCCAGAACTCAATATTTATGACCGGAAATTGTTAATCGCTTGTCCATCGATTGTCCACGTTTGTTTACCAAAATTTTTCGTTTGTCCACCCTCAGTTCAAAAATTATTCAACATTCTGTTTTTTTATAGAGACCAGTTTTTTGGGTGCCAAGAAATCGAAGTGGACAAACGAATGCCGTTTGTTTCGTTTCGATAAGTTTTGATTTGGGGGTGTTAGAAACGATTTTTCAATTTTTCAGACTTCCCATAAAAAAAAGGATTGGTAAATATTTTTTTGAATGGAGGGCAATTTGAAAATTTTGGGTGGACAAACGTTCACAAACGATAAACAAACAATTTAAACAATTTACGGTTTATGCTTCACGGAGCTTGATTTCATTTTACCCTAGTCGCATAAAAAGTGTGTTTGAAGTATTGAAATAGTGACTCTTCTCTGGCATATATATTGTGGGTGCTTATTGTCAAGAAACCGTTAAGTATTATACATCCAGAAAGCCTAGGAAATATCCAGTTTATTTAAAGAGAATTTTCATGGTTTTGTTAATTTCGAGTGTCGTTAGGATTTAGGAATACATTCGTCAACAAAGTGTTTTGGGTTTCTTGGTTTCCACTTCAAATTCAAACCCCTTTAATGCAGATTCGAGCAAGTGCGTACGACTAATTCATGAACTTATTATTCCATATAAGTTCATTACTAAGTAGTGACTGGACGTGCAGATTTTAATGAACTTGGCGTGGTTTTTCTTCTTTTTTTTTTGTGTTTTCTTCTTGGAAAGCAGCTTCGCTTCGTGCTTCGCTTGTTTATTTTTCTTTTTCATTAAAAAAAAAAAAAAGAGTTGCTTACATTGTAGACACAAGTTATACATATACATAAGTAATAATGTAATAAAAAAAACAAAATATGATAACTAATTTATGTGCGCACAGGGAATTTCAATGAACTTGAATTGAACGAAACACAAAACAAATAAAAACATGGTCATTAGAGTTGAATTTATTTGTATTATGTCCAAGAATTAATATGTAGTTTTTGGTCATTAAAGTCTCAGTTTTTATTTATTTTTTATTCCAAACAAATGAGAAAACATTGTTTACATACAATAAATCTGGTAAAGGATTAACATAAAATCCAGCGCCCACAATAAAGAAAACCCACGTATAAATCAATGTTCGCCTCCTATACTTGTGGGTTCTACTGTATTTTGTTGAAGATGCTCTGTGAACACAAAAGAAAAAAAAAAAAAAAAAACAAGAAAAACACGGAGAATTATGAATAATTTGTTTGGAAATTTGCAATTTTATAATACCTAATAAATTAATTTTTCCTAAGAGCTTCTTTTGTGCTCTATTTGAATGAGAAACAACGCGTTCAGGAGGCCTCCGTTTGGTCTTGAACGTTGTAACATTTGTGAAAGAGAAAGTGGAAATTTTTATATTGCATGCAGCAGCAGCTGCTGCTGTTGCCCTAGGAATTTGAAGACTTAGCGCTAGCAATAAAATTTACCCCCAGGTAATGGGAATTTTTTTAAAACAAGTATGATTTTCTGTGTTTTATTAATTAAAAATGGAAAAAAAAACTTGAATGCAATTACAATTAAACCAGATGTGTTTATTTTAATTGCGTGTGTAAGTATTTTTTTTTTTATTTTCTACTTGGAATGAAATGTTTGAATGGAAAGCTGATTTTTTCTTTATATTTTTTTTTTGTATTTATTTATTTTTGTATCAGAGCGATAAAGTCAACGTTTATTAATGAAAAATCAATTCAAGTTAATTGATTTTTGTCACATTGAAATGGAATCCGATGAATTTATTGCTTTGTGTAAGCATTGGCAGCTGAATTGTAATTTCAATTTAATAAACTGGGTTTGGTAATCGATTAACATGTATATGGGAAGTGGCGAGTTGGCGCCACTGCTGCCATCAAGGAAAATCAAAGCTTTTGAATGATATTGTAGCTTCGTAAATGTTATCAACAACTATTAATGTATGAATGCAAATGCTTTGATAACACTAGTTTACAAATTTTCGGTTCATAGTGAGTACCTGCACAAAAAATTACTTTTTAAACTAATTTTGGGTCGCTGAACAAGAAAATGACATTCATTTATTTTTCCAAAGAAGCGTTCTCGAAGTATCAGCAAAAAAAAATGTTTTTTTGTTATAATTTCATATTCTAGCATATCTATCAATAACGGTAATTATAATTTTTGAATTTTTGAATTTTTCGAAAATATATTGTTTTCCTCTTTCCAACGATATAATGTTTGTGTAAATCGAACAATAAACCATCGAGTAACAGCCGCTTAAAGTGTACAAAAACATAATTTTTCGACTTTTTTGGAAAATTATTTTATTTTCAATCGTTAAGAGAGAAAAAAAATATTAAAAATACTTTTAGGGTTTAAGGATAAAGATAATGATTTTACAAAACTAAAAAGTCTTACTGCATAGAAATCGCACGATAAATGTGAAAGTTGTAAGAAATTTAGTGAAGGCATACCATACCATAGAGGAAGGTTGTCGGATGAATTCCAAGTCCATTGTGGAGTCAGACAGGGTTGCATACTGTCGCCAATACTTTTCCTGTTAGTGATAAGTGATGTGCTACGTGCAGCCCTGTTAAACGGAAATAGTGGAATTCAATGGAGCCTGACATCCCAACTAAAACATCTGGACTACGCGGACGACGTATGCTTACTCTCTCATAGGATAATGGATCTCCATCAAATGACAACAAGGGTGGAGGGAGAAGCAGAAATCGTGGGGGTGAAAATTAACACATCAAAAACAAAAATGATCAGCCTCGAAAGTAACTCATCCGTTCAATTAAATATTTCTGGACAACCGGTACAGAAAGTAGAAGACTTTCAATATCTTGGGAGTTTTGTCTCTTTCAAAGGCGGAACCGAACAAGATATCGACAGCCGTATCAAAACGGCAAAGGCTGCTTTCGGGATGCTGTCCAAAATATGGAGAAGCAACGCTATAAGCTTAAAGACCAAGCTGAGACTGTTCCGCTCCAATGCTGAATCCGTGCTTCTGTATGGGTGCAGCACTTGGAAAATCTTAGCAACTGTCACAAGCAAGCTGCAATCGTTCGTGAATAGGTGTCTACGAAACATCGTAAGGATTTTTTGGCCCAACTGTATTTTTAAATGAAAAAATTCATAGAAGAACGGTTCAAGAATCCATTGACAGTACTATTCGCAGACATAAGTGGCAGTGGATTGGCCATACGCTTCGAATAGGCAACGATTGCATTGCTGGCCAAGCGATGCAATGGAACCCACTCACACAGGCAGGTAGAGGGTCGGGTCGGCCGAGAAGCACATGGCGCAGCACAGTCGAAAGTGAATCTGCACAGCTGGGGAGTTGGAGAGAACTACGTTATATTTCCAGAAACCGTACACGATAGCGCGTAGGAGTAGTGGAGGCCCTATGCCCCTTAAGGGGATCACAACGGACTTTTTAAGGTCTGAGGACTTAAGTATAGTATATAGTATACCATATTATATTAATCTTTTTTATACCAAAACAGATGCGTTAAATAGGAGTAAAGTACAATATTGTTCGTCGAAAGCGAAACCATATTTTGAAGAATCTGAGGTGGTCTGCCTTCACTTAATGTCTAATAACTTAAACAGTAAGACTTTATAGTTTTGTAAAATCATTATCCTTATCCTGAAACCCTAAAAATATTTTTTATATATTTGTTTCTTTCTTAACAGAACTATTGAAATCAAATAATTTTCCAAAAAGGTCGAAAAATCATGTTTTTGTAAACTTTGAGCTGCTGTTACTTGATGGTTTCTTTTCCGATTAACACAAATACTCGTAATATATCGTTGGAAAGAGGAAAATTAAGTATTTAATAATTAGAACTACCATTATTGATATTTATCCTATATCAGCAAAAAAAACATATTTTTTGCTGATATCTCGAGAACGCTTCTTTGGAAAAACAAATGAATGTCATTTTCTTGTTCAGCAACCCAAAATTAATTTAAAAAATACTATTGAGGGAATTCGTTTACTCTCTCAATTCTATCTTTTGTAGCAACTTGTTGGAGTAACCAAACAGGAATTTGGAAATCGAAGTACAACGTCGTACAACATTTTACAACGTTTGAATTACCAAACAGGCTTAATATATTGGTTAATGGACTTTTTGCCAAAGCTCTGAGTTGGGTTAGATAAGGTACGTTGGGTATGGTTAGGTTAATAGACTGAAGCTGATCTTACCATCAAACTTAAATTAGCAAATAATAATTATAAACCTATGATATTTCGTATTTCATTGAAGTCCAGGTTATAATTCAAAATGTCAGTATACCTACTTCTAAGTTATTGAAGAAATGTCTATCAGCACATTATCCTGGTGAAAAGAGGTACACGCACCTAATTTCCGTGTCGGGCCATAACTCTAAGGTGCATTCCTATCCTATACGCCAGGTTCTTAGAAGCGTGTGACTAATTCTCAGTTATCAATTAACTATCTCTGTTTATCAAATAGCCTCATAACGTGTCGATTCCTTTACATACTCGTGTATTCTTATTTCGGGAGAACTGCGTGTTAAAGAGATTCTATCAGTCTGACGTTCGCTGAAGTGCTCACGCAGTATGTAGTTTGCTGGCAGTGTAAAAAATCTTGTTCTTGAGGACATTCAAACTTAGGAATATCAGGATATTGTAAGCAGGATGCTTCTAGGAAGAATTGCTGTTACAGTCATAATGGATGCGTACACAATGGTTTGGATCAGCTAATTCTGAACTAAAGAGCAGTAGAAGACTTGACACAGTTCAAAACATTATTACTTAGTGCGCCTTGGGGGCATCTGGAACTTCCTGACGAACCAAGTCACGGTTATAGGTATAAGAAAATTCTAAACTCAGTAAATGGCATCAGCGTACGGAATAGGTCTTCTTTAATCGTTTTTCTTTGTTTGCTTTTAATAAGCAAAGAATGCTGATCTTCTTGTTCCCAGTTTCAAGAAGCATTGATCGAAGCCTTTTGGTGGCTTTGATAAAGCAAATCCGGCAAATAAATACTCAAAGATGGACTATTCGAGCCCTTCAACGACATGTTAATGGTTACAAAGCTACGTAGTTAGTATTTATTTAGAGTAGTTAGGGACATTGAGAGCTAATTGACGCCTTAGTCCTTAAAGTTTACAATGGCAAGAGCTTACGGCGGCGTGCGGTGTGATTAAGATGAAGGTTAAATTTAACGAGTAGTTCTCTGTTAACGTTAAGCCCAAGTAGTATTTTTTCTTATATTAGTTGTTTTATTTAGCTTGAAGTTGTAAGGAGTTTCGGGAGAAATTTCACATACGTTATTTGTGTGGCCAAGGCAGCAATATTTTTCGCAATAATCGCAGGTGGATTTGCTTTTCTTGTCTTCTGCTCTTGGACGCAGGTGACATCTGACCCTTTTGCAAGGAAGCTTCTCGGGGACTGTTGTATGATCGGCCCAACTGCAGAAGAGGACATCGAAAGCAGTATTTCCTAGTGTGTATAATGATGCAGGGGGTCAGACACATTAATTGAAGTTACCAGTGATTTGTTTGACGTGTTCAAGAATAAATGGATTTCATTTAGTCAAATACATGGACTCCATCTTTGGTGCTATTTAATTTTAATATGATTACCAGCTTTGAAAACCAGAAGTGGCTTTCTTACAGTTATGATGCGCAAATAGCAAAACCACTTGCTCACCAATGTCATTTTATCAGAAAATCAAGACTGAATGAGTGGACTTGGCGATACTTCTGTCTGTTATTGACTTTTACAGGATCGATATGGTTATCAAGAAACTTCTTCACTACAAAAGGTTTTGGTGCATCTCTTTTGTTTTTCCGAATTGTGCCAAGGATGGCAATTTTCATAGAATTTGAAGCCAAAAATTATTTTGATTACCTACTTGATATGTATATCTATTACTTTTCTTGTTGAAAATTAACTTTAATGTTTTGAAAATGTATGTATTAGTTTAGAAAAATTTTAATTATTAATGCATCACAGATATCAAGAAACATTTCATAGTAAGCATTCTGGGGTCCAAATGGACTCCATGTTCGGTATTACAGTTTTTTCCCGTGATGTAAAGGAAGGTTAAGTAGCTTCTTTGTGTCTAAATGTTCCTCTGACAACATTACAATTAACACTCCATTAACTACAGATTGTATGATAAATAAACAAATAAATCCAAAAAAATATTTTTAGGTCATCTAGCTTACCTATGCATATAATTAAAAATTCCTTCTTATAGACCTCTTAATCTTCCCATCGAAATCCGTCTGAAATTTTTAAAACATTAAGATATATACCTGGTAAATAATATTCGTGTGAACAAAGTCCAAAATTATTTCCTACTTTCCTATAACTTTTTCCTGGTCAAATTTAAATTTAAAATTAATAAAAAAAAAAAACGAAAACCTAAATTTGTTCCCATGCTATAAGACAAAATATTACATCGAACAAAATTCTTCGTGTAGGCCTAATACAATCATTTAACTCAACCAAAAACAAGTGTGTTCCATTAGAGTATGGAGCTCTGGAACCCCGCCCCCCAACATAGAAACGCATATATGACAAAACAAAGAATTATTATGCCTACACCTCTTAGCACTCTGCCCCGCAAATTAAAAGAACAAAACATTTTGTATTTGAATTTCTATTAATACCACAGAAAGTTACAAAACAAAACGAATAGAAAAAACGAAACGATCCCCCATCGTCAGTATTATAATTATTATTACGTAACAATCTTCTAAATCAGTGTAATGGTGACAGTTCAAATGTTTCGTTAAAACAAAAAAATCGTATAAAAAAAAAAAATAACGAAACGCGACCCATTCAAGATACATTGTATATTTAATAGATACTCGTATTCGTTATCCCATCGAATTAAGTCTTGGATTTCAATTTAATGACCTTTTACATATGTCACGCATCCAACAGATACAAGATACTCTTTTTCTTAACTTACATTGGTCGTTATGTATATCTGTTGAAATATAATTCTTCACGAATAAGATACACACACAAAAAAAAAAAAAAAAAATATTTCAAAAATAGATAAAGTATCTATGTGTAATAACAACGAACGCTCGAAGGTGGTATAGAACCGAGAAGATACTTCCATGAACTTCATGGATATACAAATAAAAATGTGTCACACACGGAGTACTCGTAGATACCTACTCCTAATGCATGACATGTTTGCTGTGCATTACTCTTTCAGATACTTCCGGGATTACTCGAGGAGTTCTATCTTTGTATCTCAATTTTTTTTTACCCACATTCGTTGTATTTTGATTGACACATTTTTAGTGAAGGTTCAGTGAAAGTATATATAAGTCGGAGGAAAATGTGAAGACAAGATTGCACTCGCCTCATGGAAATTGTCGAAAGCGTAACTGTTACGGTTAAGTGCACGAGTGAGTGTATCTTGTAGTGTAATTAAGTTCGTATCATTAAGTGGATTTTTTTTTTTTTATATATACATATTTTATTTCTGTGTTATCACAGACACGATAACTTTATCGGAAATGGGTTTCTCGATATAGAAAAGGTTAGAAAGAAACCAGCAGCGATAAGAAAACTGGATGCAATGATGGGTGAATGGCCGAGTCGGCCTCCATGGATATCGGAGTTCCCCCTTTGCTATCATGTATTGGACGGTAGGTATTCCAGTTGGAGAGGAAATAATATTAAATTGATTGGGTTAATTATGTTTTCACTTTGATCATCAGGTGGAGTTTCTACTATAACCGTAATAGACGTGTTTGCTGGTTGTTTAGCTTCTTCGATTATCCGTGTGGTGGCAAGTCGTCGTCGTAGTCGTCGTCGTCGTCATCGTTCGGTCGGATTGTTGGTTGGTTGTTGGGAGGGAAAAGTTGTTGGAAACTAATTGAGTTTCTAACTTTAAGTCGACTGGTTTAACTTTATTCGTAAGATATACACATTCTCAGTACACACACATTGAAAATATTGTGGAGTTCAAGAAACTTTTTGTATTTAACACGAAAACAGCGGCGGTGCTGTAAGTTGAAGAGACTTAAGATAAGCTCATTTCAAAAATAATGATAAGACATTGAATTGGTTATGGCTTTTTGGTATTGTCATGAAGGGGAATACACATATTTTTGTTTGCATGGGTCGATTAGTTTTATTGGATGGATAGCATGTTTTAAAAGAGGTCAAGATAATTAACTTAAGAGACATAGATTTTTAGTAATAATTTAATTGAGGTCTTGGGAAATTATAATTACATAATTTTTTATAAATTTTGAAATTATGATTTAGATTGATGACTTTCTGACAATTTCTTGTGACATGCTTTAATTGGTTTGAAATGTGGTTTTGCATAAAAGTAACATAAATATTTTAAGAAGTACCAAACTTTTATGGTTTTTTTTTCGAAGAATTATTTTGAAATAATCTTATGATGAAAAACTTACAAATAAAGGGTTTTCCAATAAGAGGTGTTATTTTGATATTCAAAGAAATTTTTTTGGAGATAAATGATCGGATGTTTATTTCATTATAAAGAGGAAGGTATGCCGTTAATAATGGAACACAACATCAGCCAAATGGCCGCCAAGACCACGCTTACAGGACCATATCCTTTTCATGAAATTTTCAATAACCAAATCGCAAAGTGGCTGCCCTATGTCCTCGATAGCCTCACGAATTTCATCTTTGAGGTTTTGAATCGACGCTGGGCTGTTGGCGTAGACCTTATCTTTCACGTGGCCCCAAAGGAAGAAGTCGCAAGGTTTTAAATCACAAGATCTCGGTGGCCAATTGTGATCACCTCTTCGAGAGATAACACGGTCCGGAAACTTTTCCCGTAAAAGATCGATGGTTTCATTGCTTGTGTGGCACGTAGCGCCGTCTTTTCGAAAGTAAACGTTGTCCAGATCAATACCATCCAATTCAGGCCATAAAAAATCATTAATCATCTCTCGATAGCGCAATCCATTGACCGTAACTGTTGCTCCAGCCTCATTTTCGAAAAAGTATGGTCCAATGACCCCGCGGGACCATAAACCGCACCAAACAGTCACGCGTTGAGGATGGAGAGGCTTTTCAACAATAACTCTTGGGTTTTCCGAGCCCCAGATGCGACAGTTTTGCTTGTTGACGTAGCCTCCGAGGTGGAAATGGGCCTCATCAGTCAAGATGATTTTTCGATGAAATTCCGGTTCATTTTCATGAATTTCAAGGACCCAATCAGCAAAGACACGACGTTGTTGATGATCAGCCGGCTTGAGTTCTTGTGTTAACTGAACTTTATAAGCCTTAATACCCAAGTCTTTATGCAAAATACGGTGTAATGACGTTTGTGGAATGCCTAATTCCAAAGAACGACGAGGAATGGACAAACCTGGGTTTTCTTCAACACTTTGGGCTACAACAGCAATATTCTCAGTTGTTCTTGAGCGACGTGCACGGGTTTTATTCTTCACATCACTAACTTGTCCCAACAGCTCGAATTTGTCCACCAATTTCTGTATTGCGGTCCGACAAGGTGCTTCACGACGACCCAAAAATGTTTTAGTTTTACGAACCGTCTCTGCCAAATTTTCACCATTTTTATAGTGAATTTTAATAATTTCAATGCGTTGTTGAAGCGTGTATCGTTCAATTTTTATTAATAGCGTAGTTTCTACTAAATTTCAAAAAATGACAGCTTCAAAAGTGACAGCTACCGAAATAGCGGGCTATTCAAAATAACACCTCTTATTGGAAAACCCTTTATTAAGATACCTACAATGAAATATGAAAGAAGGTCACGCAAGGAACAAGACACAAGAGAGGTCTTAACTTGAAGGTATTACTGCATCAATGTTTAGTTTCAGTAGCTGGTTCGGCTGATTGTTAATGTTTCCTGCTAACTTCCTGGCTAAAAGTAAGAGTACGTTCATGCACTTGTGCAGAAACACTTGGTATATTTCCCTCTGATTAGAGATACAGACCATAGATACTGCACCGACAAATTTTTCTTTCGATATAACTCAATATCAACTCACTTTTTCGGCTTATCACCAACCATTCTCTGCAGGACTGACAAAATAAGGATTTTGTAAGGCAACCACTTATTGTTCTGAGAAGGAAAAAAAACGAATCGATTTGTTTTATCAATTTAATTTGGACTACGATGGAAAACCATTCCGTCCAACTGCCTTAGATGTAGTAAGCTTAGCGATTGCCAAACTTAAATCATATGAGAATGCTAGTGCTGTTGACTTACCAGCCGAATTGTTTTAAGCAGCAGAACGCACGAACTCATTTGTAAAATCTGGATATATGAAAGCATGCCCAATAAATGAGCAGTTGGCATAGTGTACTCCATCCACAAAAAAGTGGACACACGGACATGTACCAACTAGGGTAGAAGGGGGAACATTTGCCAGGATTTTGGAAACTTGACCTCAGGCATAGATTTTGCAGGGTTTATACTTTCTTAATATCTAAAAATGTCCTTTGAGTTATTATCTTCATTTTACAGTATTTTAAATAAATAAATTTAAAAAAAGTGATGCGGCAAAGCCTTCCTGATGGTTTGCCATGGGGTGGGGAAGGTATTGCCAGGTTGGATCCAATACAAAAAAGAACTCTAAGCATTAAGAAAAAGTAACAAAACAAATTTATTCATTTCTCAGTACGCTCTCTCTTGACAGGTTTGACAGGACTTGGACTCATAAATAGCAGAAATTCGTTGTTTTGGCGAATACCCAAACAGACCTCTAATGTCGTCCCACTCGGTAGTTGTATGGCGGAGAACTGTCAAACGTTTCGGAAAGTTTGCAAGTGAAGATTTGCAACCAAAATGGTTTTTTGATATTTTACAATGAGTTGGTTTGACTATTAAAGTCGATTGACAGATGCAACCCACTGGAAAATGATACTCCCACTACCCTACACAGGAATTAGTCTCCTAAACGTCGTATGCAAAATTCTGTCCTCGATACTGAATGATCCGAAAGGCCCTCATCAGTGTGGTTTTAGGCCCAGGCAAGTCAAGAGTCGATCAAATGTTCACACTCCGACAGATTTTGGAAAAAAAACCAGTGAATTTCAGATCGATACACACCACCTCTTTATCGATTTTAAAGTACAGCGTAACAGGTGGCGGAGACAAGTGGAGAACGAGCTCAACCAACTTGGCGTGTGTAACCAGAGGCGGCTAGCTAGGGACAGAGCTGGCTGGAGAGGCATGTTGGTTGAGGCCGTCCTCCATTCTGGATTGTAAGCGCCACCTTAAGTAAGTAAGTAAGGAAGAGCATTAATACTTCTTCTCTGGATTTCCACTAAGGTGTCATTCATGAAATTGATATTTTCTCCTCGATATTCTTGAAATTTCTGTCATATTTTAAAAATAATAACTTTCAAACTTCATCTTTAAAGTATCAGTAAAAATAAATCCGGTCTATCTATCCAAAATAGAAATTTTGTATCAAAATCCTTACCCTACCATAAAGTTTGAAGCAGGAGTATTGTTTAGTCAGTGAAATGTCGAAAGTTATTACGAAGGGACTTGTAAGGCTGTGGGTGTTAAATGTGGCTCTTCATTAATGTCAAATGCATCTTTATATGAACAGACACAAATATAAAAGAAAATTGGAATAATTTTGGAGCGGGAGCTCCTGTACTTATGGAAGGCTTACGGTTCATCAAAGCACAATTTCTAGTTCATTTAAGGCTTTAAAAGAACGCCTAAGAATTGTATGGTGAAAGAAAGCTATATAATTTGAAGTTTTACTTGAGGGAGAATGGAGGTTACATACTTTCTAGTTTTAGAAATATATCTGTGTACGATTCAGTTGTTAATGCTAGCTTAACTCCTAGCCCACAACCTTGAATCTAGTTTATAATTGGTATCCCATCCATTTCCGAAGTTTTGCGTGCAAAATACCCTAATACTAATATTACCAAATTATTTATGTGTACCTATATAACTGCGTGACACCAAAACAAAACGTCACGCCCGAGCTAGTAGGAAGTATTGGTTCATTTGATAACGAAGATTAATAGTCTTCAATTAAAAATAACTTGTGTTGATTACGGGAAATGTATTAAAAGTAACACTGTTTTAAATGGCACATGTCTTGAACCCTTTTAAAATAGTACAGTTTAATGAACCTACATGGCCTAGAACATTCTACACATAAAATTTTCCTTAAACGGGCAGACCAATTCAATTTTTCTAAATAGATAGAAATAATTCAAGTGTTTCACAGGGCCGAACAAACACTAATTTTGTTTACCTCCTTCAACCGAACAAATATTTTTTTTCTCCTGTTGAGAAAAAAAAAAACACACTTCAAACGCTTTCGAAAAGGTAAAAGGTGCCAATAATAAAAACCTACATTCATCATTCATTCAACGCCAGAATCAGTCCCAACATCAACATCTTCAACCTTAGACCGTTTTATCTTGTTAAATATGTCGTCGAGTTATTAATAGGTTTCGATATTACTGGTTCTTTAACGAAAGAAAATACAACAACACACTCCAGAAGAGAGATATCCTCAAGCAACGATATCGGTCCTTTCATAAAATTTCTAAATTACCCATTTCTCGTCCTCTTCGTTTAACCACACAATTTATTTATGTGTGGTATAAGATGTTGGTGTGTGTACATAGGAATGTGTGTACAAGGGTATATGTTTACTTAAGGCAACCCACAGACGTTTTTTTTTTTTTTTTGTTGAAACGTTTGTCTTCCTGCATTCCATAATGCGTTTGCCATACTGAACTGGCTGGGCTGGTTGGTGGACTGGCTATACGGCTAGGCCTGGTGGTGGTATATCGTGGTGTGGCCTTATTTGATGTTGCTTGATTTGAGACTTGAAATTGGTTTTATTTCGATATTCTGTGCACGTCGAGCACATTAAAAATCCACAAAGCCCATGGAATCAAACGAACTCTTCCGTCTCGTGTAATGATATCCGTGACTCAAAGAAGTTAGCTAGCCCTCTGTTTTGTATGTGTCTCTTAGTCTCTCTTTTTGTTATGGTTTATAGTTATGGATGGGCATGGGTCATCAGAGCAAAAAAATGTATTGTTAGTTGTTAGCCTAGAGGCAGTATATATAAATTTTCACAGGTCATTGCTTATATACCCTACAGCCTACAGCAAAACCACTCAATGCCAAGTTGTGAAGTTATTTTTGTTTTGTTTTAGCAAGACTTAAATTGGGGGTAATAATATATGAGCTTTTCCCTAGAACCCTAAATTTAACTATGTAGAACATATTTGTAGTTGCGAGGACCACATACACTCTGTGTCAATGGATTGAGTTCTTACATTTTTTACAAATTTTTTTTATGGTTTTTGAAGAAATTGCTTTAAATTTTTGAACACTGTTTGTCAGAGTTGGATTTAGAGCCTCTTGTCCATATAGGCATGCTCCAAGAGTCCTAGCTGCTTTTCGACTTATTACTTGGATCAATGTTTATATAAATTTTAAGTGCTTGTCCTTTATTAATATCTGCCACTCTCCACAATTGAATATCAATTGAAAAATCTTCTTAATCCTATCTTGACAATACCCAAGCGAAAGGCCTTCTACAGGGTCTTCCTTGACTCATGATGTTATTTTAAAAATGATTATATCTGTTTAACATCAGTGTAAGGGTTCGGCTAGTTGTTAGGCTGTACTTCATATATTCTGACTTCGAATTCCATGTGTAGATCTGATGATGATCATGTTTGTTCTTATTTCGTTTCAAGGGTTTCTAATCGATAATCCATCCGTATCCTAGAATTTTTGTCGTTTAAAAATTTATTGATATTTCCAACCGGACAGTAACCACGACGAACGCCAAAATCCGTCCACCAGCAATCTAGAAATTTTGTAATACTCAACGGACAAAATTTCGGACACATTGCTTCTTTTTGCCTAAGTTGCGAATATGTCGATGTAGCTGGTGATCTCCATTGGGTCCATTTTAATTTGGTTCAGTTTTCATAACGGTATCATTGAGAAAATAATAAAAGTCTCAGGAACCTTGGAACCCACTTAAAAAAAAAGTAGGAAAAAAACCCTTAAACTAAAGTTAAGCAAAAAAATTTTGTAATTCTATGATTTCAGTCCTTTATTTTATTAAAAAAAGAAAGATACAAATGTCAAAAATTGGGTCCAAAATTCAAAGAATATTCTAAAAAAAATAATGTTGTTAACACGTAATGTTGATATTTGTAAGTATTAATTGTTATTTGTTTCTATTTTGTTTTTATATTCTTAAACAAAAAGTTGTGTTAGGAGCATAATTACTTCCGACATTTTTGTCGATACTCGTAGGGCTTAAAGGATACTCAGAAAGTTCCTCTAAGTCAGTGTCGAAGTGTGTTCCGATTAGTTTGTTTTTCAAATGACATAATGCTGTGGAGCTTTTTATTAAAGGCTGAGGTAAGCTCGCCGGTGACCAACGTTAAGTGTCTTCGGCACACAAACCAGAGAAACTTACAAATTTCCAAAGACACTTCGAAGAGGAACTCAAAGGAAAGTTCTTTGGGAATCGGCGAAACTCTGAATGTGTCTGGACAATACCCAGAGAGGAACCTTTCGGAACTCACAAATGTCAAAAGAGACCTCGAAGAGGAACTCAAAGGAAAGTTCCTCTGGACAATACTCAGAGAAGAACCTTTCGGAACTCACCTTAAGTGTCCTCGACACACAAGCCAGAGAAAAAACCTTGTGGAACTCACAAATGTCCAAAGAGATCTCGAAGAGGAACTCAAAGGAAAGTTCCTCTGGACAATACTCAGAGAAGAACCTTTCGGAACTCACCTTAAGTGTCCTCGACACACAAGCCAGAGAAAAAACCTTGCGGAACTCACAAATGTCCAAAGAGACCTCGAAGAGGAACTCAAAGGAAAGTTCTTTGGGAATCTGAAAGAAACCCTGAGTGTCTCTGGAAAAAAACATAGAAGGACCTTACGAGACTCACACCTGTATCCAAAGAGCACCCCGGAAGGCAGTCTAAGGAAAGTTCTTTGGAAATTTAAAAGAAACCCTGAGTGTCTCTGAAAAAGAACCTTGCTGGAACGCACACTTGTGTTAGTTAAAATATTTAATAATGCTTAAAATACTTAGTAATACGGTCTAATATAAATTTCCTATTTTGAAGTTTCCAAAATATGAGCTTAGCTAATTATTATTATTTTAAAAAAAAGTTCAGAATAGCTACTTTTATAGAGCGAACTCTTAAAACCTGTTTTTCTTGGTCACTGATTGTCAGTACTCCAAATTTGTACAAACACTTTGACAAATTCAGAAGACAATTTTCTTAGCTTACATAAAAAAGTAACATAACGTGTTGTCCTACTTTTGGATCCTTTTTTGTCCAGAAAAGAATTGAAAATTGTAAATATGTATCGAAAGCTAGTTCATTCAATATATTATTTCTCGCTACATTCTTCCAGTAAACTATCCGACCTCCCGGCTCGGATTGGAACCGCAGGTAATAAAAACAACTAGGTATAACTATCCTTAATTATGTTTATGTGCTTTAATATATTTATTAATTGCAAATGTTTTTTTGCATCGTTATATTTCGTAAGCCCATCTTTGTCTAAATGGAATTCCAAAGAGGCAGATTCATCCACATTCCTATTCAAATAACATTGGAGCTTAAAAAAGACTATGAATAATACGCCTGTAGTGTTTGTTTTTGTCTATTAGAATGTACCAGATCCTACAACTCTACCCCATCGAGTTTTATGTTTTTTTACCTTTTGCACTCAAAATTAAATTATAAAGAAAATATTAATTTTGTAACACTGCGAGACTGGAGAGTGAAAGCTACTAACAAATATTTACAGTAATCGATAAATGCTTACATCCCGAAAAATCGATTTATAATAAAAAAAAAAAACAAAAAACAGCCAGAGCATTTAAAAAAAAAACAAGTGATGACGACGACTAGATTTTGACGATGAGAGCTTTTTATTTTCGTTTTAAAAAAAATTTCTGTTTGCCCTTGAGCTCTTGGCCTGCAATCTATGTTTTTTTTTTCTTATTTTCGAATTCCTCGAATTCGGGAATTGAAATAAAATTTTCAATTAAAATTACGCACACACAAGAAATTATTAGTGCGGTGTTCCCTTGACACTGAAAATTCTCATTAAAGAATCTTAGTCATCATCCCAGATATTATAATTAATCATATTCGCTCTCCAAAAAAAACGCGCCACTTAAATAATAAAAAAAAAAAAAACGTAAAGATCAAAAGGGTTAACGATTTTCATTCCATGAAACTTAATATTTACATAAGTCCGTGGCGTGTATATACAATATAGGTACATAGGTTAGGTACATATTTATGTATGTGTTAGAAATGTTTGTTGTGAGGCTTTATGAGTGTTTTTTGAAAACATCATCATATTCCTTGAGCATAAACATCGTAATAAGTTCCAAAGTGGATTTCTTTGTTCAATCGCCAAGAAAACAAAAATAAAAATCCAAAAAAAAATCATTTTTTCTTCTCCAAAAAAACAAGAAATAAAACTTTAGATTGGATGTGGAAACAGCCGTTAGCAATATGAGTAATGTTCGCAATCCTTTTTTATTTTTTGACAAAAATGTTTACTTTTTCTCCTGAAAACCTCAAAAACAAAAAAACAAAAAAAAGATTAAACAAACCAAAATAAAAAAAAAAAAACAAGACGATAATGTGTGGTGATACGGATACCACGTGTGTGTGGAGATTGTAGTCTTGGAATTGGTATAGGTATTATGTTGAATGTTTCTGGTTGAATGGGTCAGCAGCAAAACAGGGCACCGCATTCAATGCACGACTTCAAATCTAAACTATTTATCAAAGTGAAAATTCTACAGTGACATGGAACGGTTTTAACTTCTTTTTTTTTTGTTCATTTTGAAAAAGTCGATTTATGTTTTTGTTTTGGTCTCTTGAATTATTTTCTTCACTTGCTTGGCTGGTTAAGAAAAATAGTGTCATTACATGTGTTTTGGGGTTTTGTTTCAAATATTATTACTCAACCACGGGGGGAAAAAATTAAGTTTTTTTTTTTTTTTTTTTTTGTCAATAGGTGGTTAATTGGCCATAAAGAAGTTTCAATTTGAAACGACAGAATTTGACGGTAGAAAATGGATTGTTATAGAGTCGTTTGCAGACAAAAAACAAAAATGGTATATTAATGCTTAACAATAGTTTCAAGTCATACCTGCACTTGAGTGACAAGATCATGTACGGAGTAACATTTTTTTTCTCTTCCAACCTAGTTTTTACCAACAGCAGATAATGATTTCGGATAATTTTTGGTGTTACAGAAATATTCTTACTAACTACAACATTGTAGGTACTCGTATAACAATAGAAAGTTGGGAGCCTTTGTTGAGAAAGTTTTCAACCTAATTGGCTAATTGACTGAAATGATGCACATTTTACGTTTTAAAAGTTGGTAGAACATGGGTTTTGTTACTGAAAGAGTGAAAGTGCTTGTTAGGTTATCAAAAATTAAATTAATTTTATGTTTTGCTGACTTATTTTAAAGTTTACTACATTACTTAAAAATTCTTGCACATTCACAAATAATAGATATATTTTTGCGAGTTTGTGCTTATAGAAGTTATCTCTTTTAATCAGAATCGTTGAAACTATTTACGAGGTATTCACAAAAAAAAAAAAAAAAACGCAGATTTTTTTTTTACACGGCAACACTGTTTTTAAGCTATCCAAAATTTTGAGAAAAATTTAAATTTATAATTATTTGAATCATAATCGTTATAACTGTTTTCGAAATAAATCCCCAAACTCAAAATATTTTAAATCGGAGGTACTCGTTAAAATTAAAAAAAAAAAAACACTTTTTTGGATTTCTCCATCAACGTAATGTTGGTTTTGGTTAAAACCACAAATTTTGTTTTGATACGAAACCAGAAAGCAGGGCTACCTTCGTAAATTTTAAAAAAGAGGCCCAAAAAGAGGATTTTAATAAAAAAAGAGGCCCCAATCAAAAAGTGTCAAAATATAATAAAAATAACACGACAGTCACTCGAAATACATCATACAGCTTGAGCAACCAAAAAAATGTCGACATTTTGAAATAAACATAAAATGTTTTACCGAAGATTCGGATTCGGAGGATGCAGAAGAAGATTCGGATTCTATGACCATTGGCGATGACTTATATTACTTGTAGTTGAAGATGTCTGTGGGGTTGAAGTTTTTTGGGTAGTAGATATGGAGGAGGCGACTCCATCTTTGGGCTCGGTAGTTTAACTAGCCCCTTTTCCTAACCGCAGTACAAACCTTTAATCACAATTTCATAAGATTGAAATTGTTCTCAGCAGTAACGGTAACCTTAATTTTTTTTTTTTTTAAGAATCAATGAAAGCTCGCTCGATAATATGTTTATTTCACTCTTACTCATTACTGTGTAACTTATATATTCTAATGGCTTACGGCTCAATGCTAGCAGATTGAACATTTTCCAAAAATGAATGCGTTCAGTACTTAGAGAATTTTTTTTATTGAAGAATGTATTCAGCGCGGACAAAAAATTAAAAAGAAAAGTATGTAAAAGAAAATGATTTTAAAAAAGAGGAAAAAGAGGAGCAAAAAAATATCAAAAAGAGGGATTTTTGGACAATTTTCAAAAAGTGGAGGGAAAGTGGATCGGGTGTAAAAAAGAGGAAAAACGCCTCTTTAGAGGCGCAAAGGTAGCCCTGCCAGAAAGATATGATTTGGAACAGTTATAAGCCGTGTTTTTTTTTAACACTGAGTAGTTACTCAATTTTGCATTTTATTTGCAGAACAAAAACAAATTAGACTCCTCAGCATTTGTTTTGTTTTTGTTTTCCGAATAAAATGAACAAATCTTCAGAGTTTTTAAATCCAAGAAAGTAATTTTAAATTTTCAGAGCAACATTTTTTGTTGAAAATTTTTGAAGTTATACTTCTTTACCGGGGATTATAAAAATATTAAACCAGTAATAACACATACATTTTTCCAGCCCATTATTGCTGGTTTTTTTCCACACAGACACTATAAGTAAGTACTGGGTTTTTTTTTATTTTTCATTTTGTGTGAACCAAAATAAATTTATTAAATTACGCAGAAGTCAGCTATTGTTTTTGATATTGTGACTGATTCATTTTCTACACTAAAATTGATAGGAAAAAAACTAAATACACCACAAGTTAGGTGGTATAATGTAAGGTTCTCATACAACGGGATTTTCGAAACTCCACCGGCAAGTTAGGGTTAAATGGGGCAAAAGACAAACATTTTTTTTTGTACATCTCGAAAAGTATGAGGGTAAAAATTATGAAATAAATTTTATTGAATACATAAATTGAAATAATGACGAGTTTTCATTAACAAAAAAATTCTAAAAATTCAACTTTTCAAGTTAAAAATTATTTTCCAATA
This sequence comes from Meliscaeva auricollis, assembly GCA_948107695.1. NCBI lineage: Eukaryota > Metazoa > Arthropoda > Insecta > Diptera > Syrphidae > Meliscaeva > Meliscaeva auricollis. The sequence goes on along the minus strand of OX403616.1, from coordinate 73,343,106 downwards.
TCAAATATTTTTTTAGATGTTTGAAAATGATGTAATTATGGATACAGTTGATAATATTTTTAAAAAACTAAATCATGCGCATTGAAAGATAAGAAAAAAAAAATTAGGCTTCTAATACGGATTTCATACAAAATGTTCCATAACGGTTTTTTGAGCTTTAAAAAACAAATACGTTTTTGAAAGTTTATGTGGGTGGTTTAATTGATTTTAAAAATCAGGGAATAACGGGAAAAATATTTTGTCAAAATAGCTTTAGGCTTATGTTTTGTCTATAAACTTGTGAAAAAATTAGATTTTTATACATTTTTTTCAATGAATAACAGTAAAAACAAGATTTTTCAGTCCAAGTTTTTTGACCGTTTCCAACTGTATTTTATTTTTATCTTTTTTATTTTTATACTTTTAAACTTGAAATTTACACAGCCATTAGATATTGAGTAAATGCATTCTTGTACAAACTTTGACAATTTTCTGTAGTCTGTGAACCGACATAACGGTAAAAAGAGTTTTGTTTACCCGGTGCTTAATTACTATGTAAATAAGTCTCATAAAACTATGATTCATCTTTATTGAGCATCATGATAAAATTACCTTTAATTTGATATATCACACATAACTGCTTGAGTTTCATGAAACTATGTTCTACAATATTGTTGGTTCAAGTATTCTTTATAGGCAATAAATATTTTTAAACATAAAAGTACACATTTACAGATTTTAGAAAATTAAAAAAAAAATATTTCAATGGATATTAAAATCTGTTACTTCAGTTTTAGTTGCAGGATTTTAACAAATTGAACAGATTCTATTAGATAAAATGTTGGTCTAACATCTGCATAAAAATATTGGACACTTATTTTATTAAAAATTGCCACAGAGGACGTTAAGTGAAAATATATTTTTAATGAATGCTATAAGATTACAAAATTTTGATAATATTTTTAGCTCAATTTTAATATGTGTCTGTTCTCTTAAACAATGCCATACAAAGTTTATTGATTAAATTAAAAACAAAGATGTATATTACAGAAAAAAACATCAAACAAAATGAACTTTGTATGCTCCTCTGACCAATTGTACCATTCATAGCATCTGACTATGTCTGCTTAAATAATTTTAATTTTCTTATAAAATGTCAACAATTATTTTGATATACAATATTTTTTCAATAAGACACTCACAAGCTTCGCAATATCATTAAATAATATCAAAAATAGTATAAATTCGAAAAAAATCAAAATATCCCTTTCACTTAAACAAAATAGCTTTTAACATTAGTAAAACTTAACCGATTTTTTAAGTTGAAGTATCAATAGAAATATTAAAATCTCAGTAAAAATAAAATCAAATACATTTTTTTATTTATTAATTGTGTAAAATAATAATGATAGGAAATATAGCTTCTGGCGCGCGTACATGGGTACACACACTTTTTTTTTGTATTTACAGACAGTATGTCGCTGAGTTGATTTACCATTGCATAAATATTTTTCTGAATCAATAAATTAATTTTAAAGTGGTAATTGAGCTTAAATTTGTACAAAACTAGCGTAAATCAATTAAACGTCATTTTGGGAACGCCTTTTTTGGGATGAATTTAGATTAAAACTATATTTCCTGGCAATATTATGATACAAAATCGAACGTTAGATTTTAAAACTGAAGTGTTGAAGTGATCCCTCAATCTTAAGTGATAATTTCCTTTCATAAAAAAGACATAGATAGAAGAAAGCTAAGTGGAAAAAAAATCCTACGCGCCACAAAGATTTTTTTGAAACAACAAATACATAGTTTCAAAAAAATCCTTATGAAGCGTTCCAATCAATCATCTCTCGAAAAAATTCGCCAAACGCTAGACGGAGCAACGTATAAAATTGTTTCCCCTATTTCCTTAAGTTTTGTTGCGTTGCAGTTTTCAAAAAAATAAGGAACATTACAAAAAACCCAATCTATCTATCTATACTACACGATACTTAGTAGGTAGGTACATTCATAAATCCATAAAAGATACAAAATCATTAAAATAAGAAAATCAAAACGTTGAAGTTTATTCGATAGGATAGGGAACCGCTTTGCTAATTGCAACACCTTTCACCATGCATCGTCATAATCTATTTTCCATATCACTGCATCGTTTACTTATACCTACTTCAGATCAGGTTTTCTTCCATCAAGACTCTTTCTATCATTTTCCCGTTATTCATATTGAAATTAAATTAATTCCAATCGAGATGGATGATTCGCCTTCATGCCAATGAACTCCTCAGTTCTCTGGGTGTATTATGAGGAGTTGATCAAACGCCCACCCGGCCCTTTTGCTGAACAGTCATTACCTAATTGAACTCATTAAAGTAAGATATACTTACAACACTACAAACTATGTACATGCACTCACGTTTACGTCCTGCTCCTGTCTGCCCCCTTTCTGCTGCTACCTACTCCTTGGTGCATACGCAGGCCGGCCGGCAGCTCCAACGATTTTTAATGAGTTCATCGATACTCTTCCACGATAGACACTCTTGTCGTCGTTTTCGTTGTCTTCGTCGTCATCGTCGTACCTCCTATAGTCTTTGTTGTCGTTTTCTTCATCGTCTAAGTCAGAGGCAATATGCGAGTGGGTTCACTTTGATTTTAAGACCTAGACGTGTCGGTCGTCCCGTACAAACGACCATATGGGGAAGAGATAAATAAAGTTTTTTTTTTTATTTGTAATTTCGAAAGGCATCCCTCTTCAAGTCCCCTTTGGTTTCTCTGGCGTCTTGATGGAGAGATCAGTGCACCGTACACCTCCAGTCTTCATCTCCACACATAGACTCTGTGCCGGCCCGCAAGGTATTTTTAGATATTATATTTCATTCGCTCTCTCTCTTGAAGTTGCCACCATTAGATGTTGTGCCACTAGCCTTTCCGTAACTAACTACTGGTCGTTGGTGCCGGTAGAAAGGAAGTTTTATGTACCAAGTTGATGTTGGAACCATCGTGCGTCGCGTCGTCGTTCAGTCGTCGTCATCGTCATGGCAGGAAAATAACATGGAAAAAAGAGAAATATATAAAACAAAAACAAAATACCACCTCATACCTTGTTTACCTTATAGAATACTTAAAAGTTCAATTGCGTTCACAACATCTTGGAGCTATAGCACCATGGTGCAAAAGAGTGCATCACCAACGCAAAAATAACACTGAAAGAAATAATAAATAGATAATAATTGCTTTTGAATTTCAAAAAAAAAACTCAAGTACCTCTGTTTTAGTCAAAGCACTGCATCTTCTTTATTTGAAAGGCGCCTGCAGGCTACTGGAAAATATAGGGACAGAGGAAAATTAAAGGGTAATTAATTTATAAAAAATGTTTGTTGCGAACCCTCCTTTAAACCACAAAGTGTTTTAAGATTTACCGTAAGCATTTGTAAAAGAATGGCCACTTACCTCGAAAATTAAACTTTTGTAAGAAATTTTATTTCAAAACTTAAAGAAACTTTTAGAAATTAAGAATTTTTTCTTTTAAAACTTAAAAAACTTTTAGAAATAATGTTTGAACTAAAGTTTTTTTTTTTTAAACCCTGGATGGTTATGCATATTTAACGCACACTAAAGTTATGCTTCGTCGAATCGACGAAGCTCACCTTCAAACCAATCTTATCCTTAATTTTCGATGACCTTGATCTTGAAAATTTTAAATAAAGCTCTTGAACATGTTTTTTAAATAAAAAAATACGATTTATTGATAATATCGACATTCTTTCTGCACTTAAAAATAAAATTAAAATTATCAGTTCATTTTGTTACACAAACAGCCATTGGTTAAAAAAAAAATTAGCAAAAAATAATAAAATAATATCACCTTCGGAAATAATTGCAAAAACTTAAAGTATTAATTCATATCAACTGTTAAAACAAAAAAAAAAATTATAAAAAAATGAAATTATATACAAGAGGCACAAGCTTCAATTTTGTGTTCTCCACATATGCTTTTTTTGCATTTGTAGCACGAAGATTTTGTCATTCGCCTTTTGGAATATGGGCAAAATGCACAAATTTTTCTTTTTTTTTCTGGTAACGGTACCTGAGTATTGTCTTGACGTTTTTCTGGAACATCGGCCAAAACATTTTCTATTCTCCTCCTTGTTGTAGCTATAAGGGTAGGTGTCTCCAGTCTCCGTGACATATACTTTTCTACCAGGTCGACATGTAATTTTTTCATAAAATCTCGACGTGAAAGCGGTTTCTGTTTGCTGCTAAACATGTTATGCGTGTATATTATATAGCTGTTGATAAATGCTATGTTTAACATTCCATAAAATTGACACATAGGCCATCTATTGGTTTTACGAGAGCAACTCATTACACTACACATCTGATCGAAGGTGTCAACGCCTCCCTTTGTTTGATTGTAGAACTCAACCATATGAGGCTTTTTTGTACTTGGGTTTATAGTTCCTTCCTCATTATACATGACTATAGTAAAAAAATTGTTTTGGATGGCTTTGGTTTGTAGGAAAGAAGCGTTAGTTCCCTGTCGTAGCAAAACATTGAAGTTTGACATTTTCGGCCTTTATGATTTCGCATTTGGTTGGGTATTTCTCGCTTGTTGGATCGCAAGGTTCCGACTAAGGTCAACTAATATGGTTCTAATAAAAGTGATTTCGCATGGTTTACAGATGTAAACCAATTATCCATGGTTACATTCCGGTTTGAACCATGAATTGATTTTGTGAGTTCTTTTACGTAGTACTCACCAAGAGGCAGGTTGCTTATGTTGGACCCCTTACCCAAGTAGGGCATCGCATTTACCATGTACTTAGTACCACTGTCGCATAACATAACGGTTTTCAAACCATATTTGGCAGGTTTATTAGGAATATACATCCTGAACGAACATTTTCCACGAAAAGCTAAAAGTTGCTTATCGACCGTCAAATAGGGACCAGGAATGTAATTTTCGCAACACTTTTGGATGAATGTATCCCATATTTTTCTGATTGGGGCGAATTTGTCCCGAGAGATTTGAAGACGAACAGCTTTATCATCAAAGCGTAAGCATGCTAAAAGAAACTTGAATCTGGCTTTAGTCATTGTAGAAACGAATCGAGATCCACTGTAGCTGGAATCAAATAACTCTTCAGAAGTTAGATGATTGCTTTTTGAGACAGCTGTCAAGCAAAAAATACCAACTAAAGTTCTTATTTCTTCAGAATCCGTTTCTATAGTTTGAAATGTATTAGCTTCTGTTTGCAAATCTTTTTTTCTCGAACTTATCTCAACATTTGTCCATTGCATAACTTCACTTATTATGTCGTCCGTAATAAATAATTGGAAACATTGCAGTGGCTCAATAATATTTTTACACTGACGTGCAGGTCCACGGGCCTGATGAACTATACTCAAACCATATCGATGGCTTACGCCTTTTTTTGATGACCACTTGTAGTTGTTTTTACTTCGAAGAATAGTTTTTGTAAATTCTATTATACCTACTTTTTTCCTCAGTAAATTGAGGGGGATATTGTCTTCATCCAAATCAGAAATATCCTCTGAATCTGATGCTTCGCTTTCAAGTTCATCGGCATCCTCCATAACAAAGTTTTCGTCACTTCTATTTCCAAAATCTCCTACAATTTCATCGTCTTCTGATATAAAATCATCGTCGTCGCACATTCCAAGAAATGTCTCGACTTCATCCAATAATTGTTGCTGACCGTTACTCATTTTATTCTATTATAAAAAACAACGAAATACACACCAAATAACAAATAGTTACAAACGGATGCAAACAAAAAAATCCACAAAAGTTATGCTTCGTCGTTTCGACGAACATACCTGAAAAAAAATGTAAAAAAAACGTACTCAAATTGATCGCAGGATACCATGCATCCACTCACTGGCAGAGATCAACACCAACTGATGTTGTACGAAGATAGAATTATGAGGGATGAATAGTTTAAGAGAAATCATACAAAATAAGAGAGGTGTTCGTCGATTCGACGAAGGATAACCATCTAGGGTTCTAAAGGTCGTATAGCAGTTTCAAAATAAAGGCATACATTTTTTTTTAAAGGACGCGTCAGTTGATAACAATTTCGGGTGGATCATGCTCGTTTTGTTCTCGCTATGATCTCAGTCGATCATCAGCCTGAAGCGAAATTTAAAAAAAACTGTTGTTCTGGTGTTGACTTCTAAATTGTTTCAAGTAGGTACGATTATACAGAGGTTGCATGATAACACGTCACGCTGAAATAAAACCTTTCAGACCTCAGGGTTTTGCGTATTGATCATCTTGTGAAACCCAGTACCTACTAAGTGACGGCCTGTTGGCAGTGTTCCTACTCATCTTCTGTTCTTGATACTAGTGATGTCTTAATCCTCCAATACCCTATTTTTTCTCTGATGTAAGGGATATCCGTATCTGGATTCGGTGGTAGTCTTCCGAATCTATGTTGAAACATTTTGACATCAAGGATATTGGAAGAATTCCTGGGTGTGGGTTGGTACTTAATCAATTTGGTTGGCAGTAAACTGACCTGGTGAGCCTCTTCATATGATGACATTTCGACAGCCACAAAACCGATCTGAGTCTTCACTATTTCGAGCTTGGTGCTTACGTCGCTAGGGATAACATTAACGTCACGTTGTACTACGAGCCCCTATCATGTGTCGGAGAGTGTTATGCTAAGCAATGGGGATTTTATTTTATTTTTATATTGATGCGAATTGTAATAAGTTGCTCACTTCATTGTCGCTGAATCCCTTGATTTTTGAAAAAGTCTTGTTCGTAACTAGGATGTTACTAGGATGTTAATCTGGTAGTACCTAACCACTTAACCTGATTTGAAATGGTGACGCTACCTTTGAATAAATTGAGGGAAATTCCCTGCTACCGTGTTATCTATTAGAAGATCTCCCATTGTGGGAATATTCCTTCGTTAGGGCAATCAGTAAACAAAAATTTTTTACTTAGACCACTTTTTGATAAAACTAACTCCTATGATATGCCTACAGTAGGTATAGTGCAGGAAAAATAGTAAAAAAAACACCATTTTTATGTTAAAAAGGCCTTGGCTCTACGACTAGTAAATGTATTTTATATTTATTTCTCAAGCCATTTTTTCTGGAACTGCAACCCCTACACGAAATCCGCCATTTTGGAAAATGTTAATCTGTCTATTGTTTTTCTTAACTATTAGTTTTAGATGATGTTTAACTTGATAGAGGCAGTATAACTGTCCTTTATTTCCATCTGCAATTGATTGGTGCAGGGCAAAAACGACTTGGGTCCATTAAAACTCATTTCGAGAAAAACATCAGTTTAAAATAATTTTTTTTTATCATCTTAGCACCTACTAACACAATACTTAAGGACAATTAGACACAAAAAGTCCTGATTCGCAAAATAAACTATTCCACTACAGTATTTTGGTAGAAACTGTTTTCAGCAATGCCCTTACTGTTCTCCTAAAAGTCCCAACGATTCCCATTTAGGGCTTGGCGACCCATCTTGAAAAAAACTGCATCAATATTGCAATTTTAGGTTTATCTATAACTTTTGAACTAATTGTCCTTGGGAGATCATATAAATGTCAAAACATGCCTATTTATAGGCTAAATATATTTTTCATCGAAATCATTTAATATTACTATTCTAAGTGACTGTTATATTCAGTTTTATGTAAATTTCTACCTTCATCTTTTAGTACAACAGGGACTTGTTATTCAGAAAATATCCAAAATGTTACCCCGGGCGTTGCAAACGTGTTAGATCGTGTGATGTGCTTTTTGATTTCCAGTCGAAGTTCTGCTCGTCGGATCGCCAGGGTTCTTTTTGGAAGAAAAACACTAAACTTCCAGTAGGTCTTTAAAACCTTATAAAACAAATCCTTATTCCATTCACTCTTAACTAATTAACATAGTAAATATTTTAATTCAATTTAATACACTTGATGGTGATGCTGAGGGTTCAAAAACTCCCATTCACGAAATGCTGGTCCTGGTGTTGTATCTCCTTCTTCATTTCTTGTAGAGAGGTAGCTTGGTCTCCATCAACACTGTTGGATTAGTAAAAGATCAGCAGGTATTACTTATAAGGCCCCTGGTGGCACTATAGAAATAGCAGGCAATAGCTCTGGTAGAACTGCAGGAATTAGTGAGGCCCCTGGTGGCACTATAGAAGCAGCAGGCAATAGCTCTGGTAGATCAGCAGGAATTAGTGAGGCCCCTGGTGGCACTACAGAAACAGCAGGCAATAGCTCTGGTAGATCAGCAGGAATTAGTGTTTCCCCTGGTGGCACTATAGAAACAGCAGGCAATAGCTCTGGTAGATCAGCAGGAATTAGTGAGGCCCCTGGTGGCACTATAGAAACAGCAGGTAATAGCTCTGGTAGATCAGCAGGAATTTGTGTGGCCCCTGGTGGAACTATAGAAACAGAAGGCAATAGCTCTGGTAGATCAGCAGGAATTAGTGTGGCCCCTGGTGGCACTATAGAAGCAGCAGGCAATAGCTCTGGTAGATCAGCAGGAATTAGTGAGGCCCCTGGTGACACTATAGAAACAGCAGGCAATAGCTCTGGTAGATCAGCAGGAATTAGTGTGGCCCCTGGTGGCACTATAGAAACAGCAGGCAATAGCTTTGGTAGATCAGCAGGAATTAGTGTGGCCCCTGGTGGCACTATAGAAAAAGCAGACAATAGCTCTGGTAGATCTGCAGGAGGCCCCTGGTGGCACTATAATCCTACCTATCAACTGAAAACCCCTTACCACTAGTGGGGGGAATCTTCAGAGGAATACCTTACCCCTGCTCCGGACGATAGTCAGATTACGACTGACTAATTTGATGTGGCGAATTATATTTATATAATAATATATTTGTTTCCCGATACCGAACATGTTTTTGTATGGCGAAATTCCTTTCCTGTATGATATTTCCGGTAATGACGCAGTGTGAACTATATCAAAACAGAAAAACATAAAGGGTTTTCCAATAAGAGGTGTTATTTTGATATTCAAAGAAAACTGGCATTTTTGGAGATAAATGATCGGATGTTTATTTCATTATAAAGAGGAAGGTATGCCGTTAATAATGGAACACAACACCAAGACCACGCTTACAGGACCATATCCTTTTCATGAAATTTTCCATAACCAAATCGCAAAGTGGCTGCCCTATGTCCTCGATAGCCTCATGAATTTCATCTTTGAGGTCTTGAATCGACTCTGGGCTATTGGCGTAGACCTTATCTTTCACGTGGCCCCAAAGAAAGAAGTCGCAAGGTGTTAAATCACAAGATCTCGGTGGCCAATTGTGATCACCTCTTCGAGAGATAACACGGTCTGGAAACTTTTCCCGTAAAAGATCGATGGTTTCATTGCTTGTGTGGCACGTAGCGCCGTCTTGTTGAAAGTAAACGTTGTCCAGATCAATACCATCCAATTCAGGCCATAAAAAATCAGTAATCATCTCTCGATAGCGCAATCCATTGACCGTAACTGTTGCTCCAGCCTCATTTTCGAAAAAGTAAGGTCCAATGACCCCGCGGGACCATAAACCGCACCAAACAGTCACGCGTTGAGGATGCAGAGGCTTTTCAACAATAACTCTTGGGTTTTCCGAGCCTCCGAGGTGGAAATGGGCCTCATCAGTCAAGATGATTTTTCGATGAAATTCCGGTTCATTTTCATGCATTTCAAGGACCCAATCAGCAAAGACACGACGTTGTTGATGATCAGCCGGCTTGAGTTCTTGTGTTAACTGAACTTTATAAGCCTTAAGACCCAAGTCTTTATGCAAAATACGGTGTAATGACGTTTGTGGAATGCCTAATTGGAAAGAACGACGAGCAATGGACAAACCTGGGTTTTCTTCAACACTTTGGGCTACAACAGCAATATTCTCAGTTGTTCTTGACCAACCGACGACCCAAAAATGTTTTAGTTTTACGAACCGTCTCTGCCAAATTTTCACCATTTTTATAGTGAATTTTAATAATTTCAATGCGTTGTTGAAGCGTGTATCGTTCCATTTTTATTAATAGCGTAGTTTCTACTTGTCAAATGTCAAAAAATGACAGCTTCAAAAGTGACAGCTACCGAAATAGCGGGCTATTCAAAATAACACCTCTATATTATGAATTTCCGTACACTGGCTGTTGATTTTAGTCGACATACCATATATGGCATGATAATGAATATGAATTTTAGTTAAAAGTACAAATCGAATCAAAACCAAGACAATCGAGCAATCCTGATGCTCATGATTATGAACTATTTATCATAAACCAGTCGAAAATCTACAATTTTGTTCAGTGTACAATAACCAGTTTTATTCTTCTCTCAAGAGAAAAAATCCTTTTAGAAGGTAATATGAAACACTGTTTATGTACTCAGGGTGTAACGTTTTTTGTTATTGTTTTGTGTATCTAAACTCCCACTCGCAGTAGTTGATAGAATCAGTTGCAGATTTTTTAGTCCAATACTGTGCGGAGTCCTTGAGTAGGGACAATTTAAAAGAAACTGAATATAGAGCTTCAAGAAAGATATTCGTTCCACACTGTCAGTTTCATAGTATTGTCACAGTGGTACCTATATACATTGCAACACAATAAATGGTCTATCTCTGTGATATAAAATCTAAAAAAAAAATTGCACCATAGAGAACAAAAAAGAGACACAAATGAGTAACTTGAAATGCCCACGTTTGCTGATATACCTACCAATACCACTGTCTCTAGATACTAAACCGAGTGCCTTTATGTATGCTGCTAGAAAGTAGGTATCTCGAATTGTACCATCATAAGCCATGTGGAAGCTATAAATTTCAAACTTGTCCTCTGCACATAGTAACATTCCCATTGTAGTAATCTACCAGAACATAAAGATAGAGAAGAGCGCATCACACAGAAGGAAACGGTCTATTAAAGCCCTTCAATGGCAGCAGCAATAGCAGTGATTGAAAGTTGTTTACTTAATCGATGGATAAACAATATCGTCTCTGATTGAAAGCTGCAGGGAGAAATACAAGCTGAGGCTATTCCTCCTCTTCAGTTTCTTTAGCTCTTTTGTAAAGATCACTAAAAGATAAGTTCAATGATGCCAAGTGCATCTGTGTATCTGAGTTAGAGATGTTTATTTATCTTCCCGCACTCTCCGCTATATACTTTGCACTAAAGTTTACTTTATAATAAGACATCTTGGATGGCTGAGTTGGTGAAGATACTCTATTTACAGATACAAAATTAAATTGTACTTCAAGATTGAAAAAAAAAAAGCAACAAGAGACTGTTGAATAAGGAAGATTATGAAGTTCCCCTTCTTAATTTCTTTTTGTTTTATTCTCAGAATTGCATCTTGTCGCAAATGACGAATAATGTAAGTTCCCTCGAGAAAATGTTTAGTATCAGCTCAGTTCTTCGAGTGATGTTTCTCAAGCAGAAGTCCATCTTGTAGCAACAACATGAGCTCTTGAAGATTCTCACACAATCTGCGCAAGTAAAATGTATCTATCGTTTCATTATAAACGAAAATAAATTGAATTGATTTTGTTGTTGTTGTAAGGAAAAGCTTAAGCTTGCGGACAAAACCAAGTGACCATGCAACATTTCAATATTATAAATTTAGACCAAACGACATGATTTTCAAAATTAATTTTATCCAAAATTATTGTGTGGTTGTCCTTTTAATGGAATAAGATGATGATGATGTGAGAAAGGGACAATGTGCAATTTATAAGAATGTTCTTGCCTCTTTAATATGCATGATTATTATTTGTCTGAGTTCTGGAGATATAAATTAATGGTTTTTGGTTCTATAGATTTGAAATTTCCTACCCATAGTGTGTCAGAGGCCTTAATTATATCGTAGTTCGTAGAGATATACATCTTTAAGATGCTTTGTATAATGGATTTGTTTTTAGGGCGGTGATGATGACCATGATGATGATTCTTATTAGACTGGAAAATAAATGAGATATTTATGGTTTTATGTGTTTGCAAATTGTTATTCAAGTGGACTTCAATTTAAATTAATAGAACATGAAATTTATTTAAAATTATATTTTGGTATTTCAATCTTGAATATGGTGCCATGGAGTTATGTGTTTGACAAGAGTTTAATAATATTTTGATAGAATGATGTTCGTGTTTGATCTTCGAAGAAGCTTTTATGTAATCATTTAATATTAGAAATATCTATCTAAATAGTTTGGAATTAAGTTCAAAATTTTCCTATCACACAATAACTATCGTCATAGCTCATTTATATGTAAAAAAGTTATGTGAAATGTTATTTACTAATTTAAATTTCTATTGTGTATCTTTGATTTCCAAGGAATTTTAACATTAAAGATAGAAATTCGTCAAGAATGAATTTCAGCTCTTCTTTGCTCTTCTCTCCTTTTTTGTCTACTACATAAATTTTAAAATCAACAGTTGGTTAAAGCTAGTGTAGTGATGTATCAAAACCGAAGATTTTCCAAAATCGAGTTGGACCAAGTTAAACTTTAATCAAACCGCACAGAGAAAATTGTGATACCAAAAAACAAGCAGATTGTCTTGTTAAAATGAGTGAATAATAAGATTCATATTTCCATAGAAAAATCTTCTTGATTTCATAAAGAAAATTAAAATTGTAATAAGATTTTCACATATTATTTTCACTTGGCACTTAAATCGAAACTGTCGCTTTTATTTAATATAGTCTGCTAGACTAATGGCAAAGGTGTGTTCCACAGGTAATTTCAAAACTTCAGGTTCGATCCTCAATTTATTTTATTTTTAATTGTTTTAGTTATTAAAACAATCTCTTGTGTATATACTAAAATCAGCTTCAGATGCAGTCTGTGTTTATTAGATGACTGGCTGTGTCAATAACGTTGACCTTAAAATTCTTTGATATAAATTTGCTTTTAGATTTGCTGATGTATTAGGAAGTAAGTTAACAGGCTTTTAAACCATAAAATGACATTTGTTCCAGACATACATTTTAAAATTTTTTAGGCTGATAAATGTTCGTGAAATCGGACAATCAATTGGAACGAAATCCACTTTAGTAAAGTGGCTTTATTTCCCATGCTTGATGGGAACGAACTACACTTTCATATCGCAATATGCGAACTAATTTTCTAAAACGAGTTTAAGACAACAGTAAGTTTTTAACATATTTTAAAGCGTATCTTAATAACCGAACTCAATTCGTTGGTTAATGTTGCGCCAAAATAATCTTTTTCGGTATACATTCTATTTTGATAGTCACAGGGACATAAGGCCCAGGGACATAGCGTCCAAATTTTTTGGGCTTATACTATTTGGGGCTTATATTATATACACCCAAGTGAGACCTGGTCTGGGTTCTAGAAATCTTGAAAAAAATGGGACATTAAGTCCAAATTTCTTTAAAGTAAGAAAGATCAGTATAGGAAGAAGGCAGGGTTCCCACCCACGAGCGTAGAAACAGAAAGATATGTATTAGAGGACATGCGGGCCCGTGCAGGTTTTTTTCATTAATGACTCCCTCAAGTTGAACAATTGTTTACTTGCTCTAAAGGGCAAGTATTGGTTTCGTGTCACAAAAAAAACTTTAGGTTTAATCAAAATCAACATTATGATGTCCAAAAAAGTAGTTTTCGTTATGCCGTCTGTCGGTCTGTGCGTTTGTACGTCTGTGCGTCCATCTGTACACATTTCCACTGCCCAAACGCGTGGATATATTTTCTTTAAATTTGGTACAGATCATTTTGAAATACTGCTTTTCATTCCAAATTGATTTTAGACGCTATTTTAGTATTTTTAAAATCGAATTCATTTTTTTTTTTTTTAATTTCTTATAAAACCTTAATCTTTATTTAATATTCTTAGCAATCCAACTATCCAACATCCAAGTAAATTAAGCTACAAGAGCGATCCAGTCGTGCATTTTATTTTATAAGGAATATCTACACTTAAAATTTGCCTCGGTACACTTCGACTTTCAAATTTTCATTTTCGAGGTTTTATAACTCCAGCCATTACCTCTAGCAAATTATTCTATAAATTAAAATACTTCATCTTGTAGAACTTCGCCAATTTGTAAATTCATGTTGTCCTGTTGGTAGATTCCTTGAAATTTCAAAATGAAACTAAAAATAAAATGAGAATGGCTCGCCCACTTCGTTTCATTGAACATCCCTGCACTCTCATGTCATCATCTGATGCAATTAGCAATGACATAGACGTACTACATTAACATCATCACAATCAGCACCATCCATCGCAATGGCATCGGTCCGGTTCAGCATCAGCATCAGCCTCAGCAAGCATCCAACATTGTGGTGGCAAAACGTCTTCAGTAATGTTTTTTCCGGTAATTAAGTCCTAGTGCCCACTTGGGGCAGCAAAATTACCGTAGTACTTGATGCAGGAGGAATGCCATACAAAACTCATATAGGTACATGTGTAGGTATGCGAATATGCGAGTGCGCCATGATGTGTAGGTAGCATGGCGAAAGACAATTATGGTGTAAAATTAGCGCAGTGTCTACAACAACGGGCAATCGTTGTAAGTGCAATAAGTGCATCCATCCTCTTGAGATGAATTGCGAGAAGAGTCACAGCTGACTCCTCGACGGACGTGAACGCGCAAAGCGGACTTGCAACGTTGGTTGGTGTGGTCGGTGACCATGTTATCTTTGATGTTGTTTGTGGGTCTATTAATAGTTAATTAGCTTTAAAATCGGGCAAAGGCAGCTGGAACACACAGATAAATGTCGAGCTAGCCAAGTGGAGTGAACGGTTTATGCATGGAAGAGGAAGATATGCATCAAGCATCAAACTCAAACCAAAAAGCCAGCGAGAATGATGGCGATTGTTGATGGTCATTGGCAATGGCAATGCCGTCCCCAGGCTTAATCTATTCCACATTGTCAGCGTTCTCTTAAGGCTTGAGTGGGACCCGATTGACGTTTGAGGAAATAGCCATTGAAATCGGAGATGAGTTTTTGCCTTTCAATAGATGAAGAAGAAGAAGACGAAGAAAATATAAAAAAAAGGAGGTTAATCAACTTCGATGGTCAATCGATTTCCTATATTAAATTATTCTACTCGCCATCTTGTAGCGGTACATAATGATAATGACAATGAGGAAAAATGATGACGACGACGACGACGGCGTTTATCAGGGAATAATTGGACGATTGTTCTTTTATTCTGTTTCGCGAGAAATAAATTTAGTATTATTATGCGGGTATTCATTAAATGAATTGCTGGTCGTTCGGTACAGCTATTTTGGATTGGACTCTGTAATTATTTATAAGTAGCGAAATTATATTTGCGCTAATTGATAGAACGGAAATATTTATAAAATGTACTGTTATTTATACAACCAGGTGCAGGACGTCATCTTGCCGATGTAATTTTCTGTCTTTTAGATGTTTGAGAAAATATAAGGCACCTGCTTTGAGCTGAATAACACCAGTTTTTACTGGACTGGCTAATAATATGAGTTCTACATCAGGGAATGACTATTAGAAGTTAGGGACAAAACACCCCTATTACAGTTTTCAAAGATCAAATTGGTCATTGATAATCTCAAAATGTTTTTTTTTTTTTTATAAATACCTATTAAATATTTTTTGTTATTCATATCAAATTGCATGAAGAAAATTGTTGATTAGTTCACTATCGAATTTTGATAAAGGGTGATTTTTTAAGAGGTTTAGAACTTTAAAAAAAAAAACACAAAAAATTCGAAAAAATGAATGAAATATTTATTTGAATCGATAGTTTGAACCTTGCAATTTAATGTTTAAAGATAATTTCATGCAAATGTTGACCGCGGCTGCGTCTCAGGTAGCCCATCCGCTGAGTCCAATTTTGGCATACTCTTTCACACATATCGGCTGGTATCTCACGAATGAATGCATGGATGTTGGCTTCCAGTGCGTCAATCGAAGGGGGCTTGTCCCTATAGACATTAGCCTTGACATACCCCCACAAAAAATAATCTAATGGTGTCAAATCGCACGATCTAGGCGGCCAATTGACCGGCCCGAAACGTGAAATTAACTGTTCACCAAACTCGCCTCGCAATTGCGCCATTGTTTCGCGTGCTGTGTGGCATGTGGCACCGTCTTGTTGAAACCACATATCATGCAAGTCAAGAACTTCCATTTCGGGCAAAAAAAAGTTTGTTATCATCGCTCGGTAGCGTTCACCATTGACAGTAACGCTGCGATTCGCATCATCTTTGAAGAAATATGGCCCAATAATGCCGCCGGAACATAAACCGCACCAAACAGTGGCTTTTTCGGGATGCATTGGTAGCTGTTGCAATGCTTCTGGCTGATCTTCACTCCAAATGCGGCAATTTTGCTTATTTACGTACCCATTCAACAAAAAATGAGCCTCATCGCTGAACACAATTTTTCTATAAAAAAGCGGATCCTCGGCCAGCTTTCCAAGAGCCCATTCACCAAAAATTCGGCGTTGTGGTAGGTCGGCTGGCTTAAGTTCTTGCACCAGCTGTATTTTCCACGTAGTGCTGTAACAAAGGCCTAACTGCTGGGAACGGCGCGGCGCCGAATCGACATTTCGCGGTCTTCTGTCACACTAGCTGATACGGCCGCAATATTTTCTTCACTACGCACAGTACGTAAACGTGTTGGTGGATTAATGTCCAACAAAGTAAATTTGGTGCGAAATTTGGTCACAATCTTCCGAATAGACTGCTCAGAAGGTCGAGAATGCCGACCATAAAATGGAAGCAGCGCGCGATGAACATTTCGAACCGAGCACGAATTTTGATAGTAAAATTCAATAATTTGCAAGCGCTGTTCATTTGTAAGACGATCCATGGTTAAATTGCAAACCAAACTGAAGCTGTTTGACAGTGACAAAACCAGTGTTGCCAAAACCAAACCAGCTAAAAAATTACCCGTTATTTATCAATAATAAATTTGATTATTGACAACCGTAATTAGGGTAAAAGTCTGTATTCTTCTTTTCTTGTTTTTCACTCCTCATACAAGACCAAAAATTCAAAATCATCAAAATGTGTGTGGTTGGGAGATAATAATAATTTATAAACAAATAGTTAAAAAATCACTCCCAGGGAATTTATTTTAGGAGAAATCGAAATATTCCTGAAATTTCGTTGCGTTTTCCTTATAATTTGTTCCTCTGATATTACGAATAACAGTAAAGTGAAAATTGAGCGACTTTTCCAGCAATTCCTCTGGAGTTTTCATTCCCGATAGGGGTGACCGTTGCAAAATATTATAAATAGATAAGAACTAAGAAAAGAAGGAAGTTTGCTTTTTGAGTGATACATTTTATAAGAAAAGCTGATCAAACTGAGGCATGCCAAAATAAAATACTATTAAAAAAAATCAGTCTAACATCACTAAATTATAACTTGGAATTCCTTGCACAGTTTTTTCCCTTGAAAAAAGCCTATAAACGACTCGAAAATCATTTTGAAATCCTGCAAGTTACTTAGTTTGGAAAATGTACTAGAATAACACACATTTATTAAATTTAAGTAAGTTGCAAGATAGAGGAACAATTGATATTAGACAAACACATTTTTTTAACTTATCGCTAGCAGCGATAACAACAACGTCTCAGTTATATGCAGTTCGGCTTTCGTGAAAAACATTCCACACTGCATTTATTCCATCCAATACTTAGTCAAGACATCACCAAACAACCATTAATTCAGCACTGTAACAATGTCCATCAAGTTAGTAGAGCAAAGTGGGCAGAACATGGTTTTTTTGATTGCAGCGTATAGTGCTAATTAAGTGCCCAAAAATTAAATTAAGTGCTCCAGTACTTTTGATAAAAATTAATGATCTGCTAACTTGATTTAAAGTTAGCAAAGCAATTACCGAAAATGCCTTAAACGTTTAATTAAGAATTTGAACTTGGTTTTATAATAAGTTGCTAATTAAGTGCTCTACGAATCCAAACAAATTTTGGGGAGGGGGCTTGAACCCCCTGAGCCTCGCCTTCAATACGCTACTTCCTTCAACCTCAATATTCTGCTAAAAGTCATCAGCATTCAAGAGTCATGGCATACCCAACTTCTATCGCGTGTAAATTTGGATGAAAATATGAACCGGATGAGATACCACCATAATATCCATCTTTAAAATCTCAAACAACAAAATCCAAACTTTAAGAAATGAAAAAAATTATAATAATGGTACCTAAAAACGCAAACTCGACTGAGCCTGGCTAGCTGAACTTCTTATAAACAAGCAGCTCCTTAGACCAGTCATTAGGTACAGATTTCCAGTGTGGTAAACATTCTCTAAATCAGCTATTAAAGAGCTCGAAGTTTTTGGAGAGATATTCCTGAGGATTTGCAACTGATTTTTCCTCAAACGAAGAAGGCAAAATCAAATCAAATGTATTGGCTACAATCTTCGAATAAACTTCTCGGAAGCATCTAGTTGTGCATCACAAGGAAACTTTGAATCCTAAACAATTTGTCTTGGCCTGTTGTTTGAATAAATATAAAATAAAATGCAAATTATCATTGGAAGCTTAATCCTAAAATGCTCAAATTAAAGTATGTATGCAACCTCACCCAATCCATAAATGAACCACTGTACTGCCACTCAATAAACCAAACCACCACCAGTACTTTATCCCTAAAAAGTTCTACTTTTCAATTACTTTACAATCTTATAATGTTATTCAAAAACAATTTTAACTCATACATTTATTTTATTCATTTCAGGTACCTACAGGAACTCATCAATAAACAACCTTTTACATTTTGACTTCTTGAAAAATCACTTAAAATATTCACTTGAAAATAAATTCGTCCCACCACACCAAGTTATAATATAGACGAGACCCAACAATCCTATATCAAAAGGTATTTACATATTTTTGACTTTAATACCTACTTCACTCTTTTTGATTGTTAATAAAATAAATGACTAATTAGGTTTTGTTTTGCTAAAAGAACTTTCTAAGAACATCAAAAGATTCCTTCGCCTTTTCTTCCATGATTCCTTACAAAAATGACTTCCCATCAAACCCAATTCAAAGAAGTCACAAAAATGAAAACAACAAAATTAATAAACACAACCTTTTTATTACTTCCTATAAAATATTCCAAAAAAGATATACAAATTATGTGTATATAGTATAATAGTATAGTATGAAAAAGGAGGGGGGGGGGGGATGTACGGGATATTATTTTAGAAATTCATCGAAACCCTAAAACAAACAACACAAAAGCCCATTATCATCAATCGTCATCCTAAAAGATAACCCGATTTTAAATTATTCTTTAGAAGGTCGACAAAAAGATTCGGTTTCATTTGACTCTCACCACAGTGGAACAATATTTCATTAGAATCGAACTAAAATCAGAAAGAAAACACATTTTATGGTTTTTTTAAGGACAGAAAATTATGTCTCTTAGTTCGAAGAAACAATGAATACCAACAGTTATCCTTGGTTTTATGCTATTTACCGTGTTAACATTACAGCTGTTTCTATGTAAAATATGTCATTGAATGTTTTGGGTAAACACACAGAGAAAAATTGACAATATATAATAGAAATTTCCCCTAAAAACCTAAAAACAATAAGATTTCTCTATGGATATTATCCAAGAAGAAATCGGTGCCGGGAAATTACTTCACGGGAATCCGCTCCATATGGAAAATTATTCCATTTTATGTAGGAATCTATTCCACTTTTCAAAGTGGAATAAATTCCATTTTTTTTGTGGAATTAATACCCACTAAAATCTGAAAGAATAAATTCTCTGGATATTCATTTGAATTCTTTTTTATAAATTCAACTCATAAGCGTATTCCGACCCTCCCTCTACCTGCCTGTGTGAGTGGGTTCCATTGCATCGCTTGGCCAGCAACGCAATCGTTGCCTTTTCAAAGCGTATGACCAATCCACTGCCACATACGTCTGCGAATAGTACTGTCAATGGATTCTTGACCCGTTCTTCTATGAAGTTCTTCATTAGAAATACGGTTGGGCCAAAAAATCCTTAAGATAATTCGTAGACACCTATTCACTAATCATTGCAGCTTGCAAGTGCTGCACCCATACAGAAGCACGGATTCAACATTGGAGCGGAACAGTCTCAGCTTGGTCTTGAAGATTATAGCGTTGTTTCTCCATATTTTGGACAGCATTCCGAAAGCAGCCTTTGCCTTTTTAATACTGCTGTCGATATCTTGTTCGGTTCTGCCTTTGAAAGAGACAAAACTCCCAAGATATTGAAAGTCTTCTACTTTCTCTACCGGTTGTCCAGAAATATTGACTGGAACGGATGAGTTACTTCCGAGGCTGATCATATTTGTTTTTGCCGTATTCATTTTCACCCCCACGATTTCTGCTTTTCCCTCCACACTTGTTGTCATTTAATGGAGATCCATGATCCTATGAGAGAGTAAGCATACTTCGTCCGCGTAGTCCAGATGTTTTAGCTGGGATGTCAGGCTCCATTGAATTCTACTATTTCCGTTTAACAGGGCTGCACGCAGCACATCACTTATCACTAACAGGAAACGTATTGGCGACAGTATGCAACCCTGTCTGACTCCACAATGGACTTCGAATTCATCCGACAGCCTTCCTCTATGTAAAACGTGACATTTGCATCCACCGTAGGTTGCTTTAATAATAGCGATTAACTTATCTGGAATGCCTCTCCTGCGTAAGGCAATCCAAATAAATTCTCTGTAAACACTATCAAACGCTTTTTCAAAATCAGTGAACAGCAGGTGAAGTGGTGATCGATATTCGACGCACTGTTCAATAATGATCCGCAAGGTGTTAATGTGGTCAATACAGGATGAACCAGTGCGGAAACCTGCTTGTTCGGCGTGGAGTGTGTCTTCTAGATGTTCCTTTATTCGCTCTAATACAATTTTTGCTGCTATCTTGGCAACCGCAGGCACAACGCAAATCCCTCTCCAGTTTTCACACTGCATTAAATCTCCTTTCTTCGGGAGCTTGACGATCATTCCCTTTTTCCACTTCTCAGGGAAGCACTTAGAGTTCCAGGCTCTCGGTATGAGTGGATGCAGTAGCTCACTTGATGTCGTTGGTGGTGCTTGTAAGAGCTCTGCAGGAGCTTTTTGTTCTTCAGTGTTTTAATTGCTGCAATTATCTCTTCTCTACTGGGAGGTGTGGTGCGGATTCGGGCATTAGTTGCTTCAGACGGGTCATCAGGTATTGGATGCGCATCGCTGGCGAACACACGGTTTAATACCGAACCGAAGTGTTCCTTCCACCTTCTGAGCTGTTCTCATCCGAATGGAGCAGGGAACCATCTACATCTTTCATCAGGTGTTGTTTTGAGATTTGTACTCTAGTAAGCTCATTGGTGATTCTATAAACAGTTCTGCTGTCACACCGATTTCCGGCCTCTTCTGCTTCTTCAGCTAATGCGTTTATGTAGTTACGTCTCACGCTACGGTAAACATCTCTCATCTTCATGCGATACGTGGATTCTAGCTCGTTTCTCTCTGCTGCTTGAGTAGCTGCGATGTGAGCTCGCAATTGTTTTCTTTCGTCGATCTTCTCCCAGGTTGACTGTACTTATCCTGTACTGTACTTATTCTTTAAAGCCTTAAAAACTTTCTTGTTCTCCAGTGCATTGAGATCAGCTGCTTCCAAACAGGTGCTGTCAATATCCGTGTTTTTGAGATTTCTGTTTGCTGTAAGAATATCATGGTAATCCTCGACATCTCTTCGTAGGATTTCAATGTGAAATCTTCTATAATTGATGTGTTGCTTTTTGCTTCTGTTGCTAGGAGAACTGGTTGATAATGAACCGCAATACTTCGTAGTGGCTGGAAACTGTTGTACATTTAGTTGCAAAATTCTGTAAACAAATGAATGAAATTAAAGTTTTTCGATCCAACGTGAACTGCCATAATTTCGAGGTTTCCCTTTAGCAAAAATGTGGCGATCACAGCAGCATTCTCTCAATTTTCTTATTTTATTATTCCACTTATTTCCAATACCCCATTTTTTTTGTCGAATTTACACATTCACTGTCCCACAGTACATTGAGCAAAAACGGCCGAAAATATATCTCCAAATGATAAACCTTCGTAAATGTCATGATCTCACTTTAATGACTATGCTTCCATTTTAGGGTATATAACCCACTACTCCGGAATGAAATGATAATAAAGAATCCAGCTTTTTGGCTAAATGAAAGGCAACAACGCTCGAATGGGGTAACGAAAAACTCAATATTTAATCCGAAGAGCACAATGATTTTCGCTAAAAAAGGGTCGTTTTCCCTTCTTCTTCTTCTTCTTTTACGTCCTGCCTTATCCGCTCTTACAACAGTACAATAATTTATTGTATGAGTTTCTAAAATCCGACCAAAGAGTTTCCCAACTCAAACAAATCAAACCCAATTC
This sequence comes from Meliscaeva auricollis, assembly GCA_948107695.1. Classification (NCBI taxonomy): domain Eukaryota; kingdom Metazoa; phylum Arthropoda; class Insecta; order Diptera; family Syrphidae; genus Meliscaeva; species Meliscaeva auricollis. Next base: position 73,320,722 of record OX403616.1, on the reverse strand, counting down.
AAAATCAATTAAAAAAAGTCCTCTAAATCTTTATGAAAGCTGGCCCCTCGCTCGCCCCTCTCGGATGAAATAACAGAATCTGGATTAAATTAATAATCAAGGTGTTTGTCGTTTGTCCCTGACAACGACGACGACGACGGACGATGATGATGGTTTTCGTATATGGCACCGAAAAACCGTGTATCATGTCGCTCGAATAATGTCACACAAAAAGACAATTTTTTTTTTAAGATAGAGGTGAGGTACACGATGCAGCTTTGTGCCAGCAGCGACACAGAAAGAAGAGCATTTATCATGCAGTCAATTTATTACGAATCAACTTGTCAAGGTTTTTAATTAAAAGAATATGTGACTTAAAGTGGATGCGGGCTGGCTGGCTGATGATGATGATGCGAAGATGATGTGGATTGTCTGGTGGATGGGACATCACATCCTACGCCTTCCATCCATGAAATCAGAAAATAACTTTCGTATCGTTATAAGCTGAAGAGTTTTCCTGTTTTGGTGCTGGTTTAGTATCTGATGAACTGCATCAGTTGAGTTGCGGTTGCAACATGCGAATGCAACCCACTATCGTTTGGTGACATGCCAGCCACTTAATTCCTCTAATCTCTCGTCGAAAAGCTTGGTTTGTTGCTGAATTCATTTTTTGTGTGCGAGGGTTGATCCTATATCGCCATTGCCAGCATTCAAGGCAAATTATATTGGAAATGATGTAGTCTCCGTTCGTTTGTTTGTTGAATGCTGGTCCGGGTCTGGTGGATATAGATTGACAGAAAAATTGCTCTAGCAGATTAGACTTGCTGCTCTCTATTAAAACTAATGGAGAATAATGGAGAAAACATAATGTTGTTGTCTTGTTATTGGGATGTTTGTAATAATTGTGATTCGTCGTGTGATACGACGACGAGTGGTGTCTCCAAAGTTGCGCTTCTTGATTTACTTTAAGTGTTTTGCTTGTTTGTGAGTCGAGATTTTGTTATAATAGAGCTCGTAAGCTATTGTGGGGAACAATATTAAGAGAAACAGAAATGTTTTGCTTAAAGAATGAATAGCTATAATTAATAGAAATGCGTTAACTGTTTCATCCGAATCAATAAAAAAATGAGAAAAAACTTGCATGGCTTGACATTTGCGGAGACACATTGCATCCCCGATCAGGTTCGAATCAACACTGCTGCCCTACACAATGAAAGCATCCCAACATACCATCTGTTTATAGACTTTAAAGCCGCCTATGATATCATAGCCAGGGTAGAACTTTACAAAGCCATGAGAGAATTCGGCATCCCAAATAAATTGACACGACTATGTAGGTTGACCATGACCAACGTAACAAGCCAAGTTAAAATAGCCGGATTGCTATCCAGACCAATCAACATCTTTAATGGACTCCGACAAGGGGATGGTTTGGCCTGCCTCCTCTTCAACCTGGCGTTGGAGAAAGCAATCCGTGACTCTGGCACGGCAACAAGAAGGACCACCGTCAACAGGTCCAGCTAGATACTGGCTTACGCAGACGACATCGACATCATCGGAAGAACCGAACAAGCTGTACACGATTCCTTCATCCAGATCGATCAGGCGGCACAAAATCTGGGGCTGCACATTAGTGAAGGTAAAACAAAGTACATGGTGGCATCGAATGCGAGAAGAACAGTTGGTCAAACAATCAAGGTAGCGAAGCACGAATTTGAAGTGGTGCAATCCTTTAAATACCTTGGGTCAACAGTAGCAGCCGATAACAACATAGAACATGAAATACGCGGGCGGCTTCTCAAATCCAACAGAGCCTACTACAGTCTGTCAAAGCTATTCAAATCCAGTAATCTAACCATAACTTCAAAACTGCTGCTGTACAGGACCATGGTCCTGCCAGTACTCATGTATGGATCCGAGACTTGGGTGCTAAGCAAAAGGCACTGTGACCTCTTAGCCGCGTTCGAGAGAAAAGTCTTACGGAGAATTGTTGGCCCCATATGTGAGGAAGGACGATTCCGGAGACGGTACAATCATGAGTTGTACGCAATCTACCTTGAAGCAGACATAGTGATAAAAATTAAGCTCGGTAGACTCCGGTGGTGGGCAGGGCACCTAGCTCGTATGAGCGAAGAGGAACCTGCTCGGAAAGTCTTTTGTGGTACATTCTATGGTAGACGGCAGCGTGGTAGACCATGCTTGCGCTGGAGAGATGGCGTAGACCAGGACGCCCGAAGCCTTGGGGTGCGCAACTGGATGGCGTCGGCTCGAGACCGGGATAGGTGGAGAGACTTGTTGAAAGAGGCCAGGACCGGACCCCGGTTGTCGAGCCGATGATGATGATGGCTTGACATAGATTGGACGAACTACTTCTATGTTGAATATTGATCGCATGTTGGATCAGTTTTGCATGGACCCCACCTTCAGTCATGAAGACGTCCATCCGATGTATAATGCAGTTTTGAAGTTGGCGAAATGTTGGTGGGCTTGAACTTGAACTTAAGCTTTTTTTCTTCTCCACCTTTGGCTCAGTATGAAGATTTTAGTCAATAGTTGATCTGCCTGGCCACCCTGGTACGTTCAAATTTAAGTGCTACCTATAGAAAGACTAAACACGTTTGTTGAACAGATCGCAAGATACTGGTTCGCCTTGCTTGAAAATGGGACATCGCATAAAACATATTAAGCTAACATGGTTTTCGAAACCCGTGAAGCTTTTACGAGTGATTTCATGGACTATGACACCTTATATCAACTGATCATCTGACACTTCTTGTTGTAACGAAAGAGATGAACTTGGCATCGTTTTTACCTTTCTCTTATTGAAAACAACAACAAGTTCGATAGTTCTTAGTCCCTAGAATCGAGTACTTCGTGAAGACAACATGTTTCAGCATTTGTGGGTGGGCGAATCCCACAGATAACTTACTACACCCCCAAGGCACGATAAGTCTGTCCTCGCGCATGAAATCCTATTTAATAAACTAAAGAATATTGGACAAATCGCAGACACAAAATAGAACATTTATACCAAAAACAAAAAAAAAAGTCCCCGCAATAATCATTCCATTTGACCTAAACTATTTTCGAACTTTTCGCATCACAATTTTGTCTAACTCACTTACCAATGAAACCAAAAATCAGACATCAAAAACTTAAAACCCAAAAGTTTATTCCATAATTTTTGATGGTTTCCCAAAAAGTTTTCCCACCATTTCGTTCCTTCATTTTATGTTTTCTGTATTTGGAGTCACATAAGAATCATGGACTCTAGAACGCGTTGTCGACCCCCAAGGGAATAATATTAATTCCGAGCAGAGCAAAGCACTCTCCAATTCATAAGCTCACCTTAGCAACACTTTGAATTGTTAATAAATTGCATTAGCAGTGTGAATTCGAAATTAAGCGGATTATGAACCCTTTAGTGGATTCATTCCCATTGCGGCAGGTACAAGATTACCATTAACTACGTGAGATAATTTTTCCTTCTTCTTCTTTTTTCTTTTTTTTTGTCTGTTACCATCAACTTTCCTTTGTTTCGTTTTTAGAAGAAAAAAAAAATGCTTTTTAATGGAAAAAAGTCCATTCTGGATGGAAAGTACGAAAAAAAAATTCTATTAAAAATTGAAAACTATTTTCAGAGTCTAGAACGTGTTTCTCCCTTGGTGTCATGGAGTTAGGAAAGTCCTTAATAACCGGAAAAAAAATGTTCCTGGTGTTTGGGAAAAATTAAAGGTGTTCCGTTTTTTTGTTTGTTGTTGTTTCTCTGGTTCGTGCTAATTTAACCGAAAAATTTATGATTCTACATGCTCGTGTCATTCTTACTAACAATGTTGCACGATTAAGGACTTAGCTCATATAGACGAGAAAAGGTAGGGTGTTCATGTGTGTAGGAACTCCTCAATATGTTAAATGAGCTTGAGTAAACTTTCCTCTTCTTGAAACCGATTCTAGGAGAAATATATGGCATAAGGTAACAAGGTTTCCTCCCATAAAGTATATTTGCTTTTGTTTTATTTTGCTACCATTTCAAGCTAAACTAAGAAGGCAACAGCAAAAGTAAGAACAACGAGGATGGACGACGGACGTGCCATGTTGGTTCGGTTCTTTACTTTTTTGTTGTGACTCATCATCATCATCGTCATCATTTCAATATATTCTCACAGGGTAAAGGACTCACCGATAAAACTTTAACTTGGACCAAAATATATACCGTTGCCATTTGTAGAGATGAGCTATGGTTTTCTATAAGTCAAGGATACACTAAGAAAAAAGACTTTATTGAAGATTCATTATTTTCTAATATCTCAACAGATATTGATGATCAGAACCCGCTTTAAATTTCTTGGTAAGATAATGTTTCTGAACATTAAGTGGTATTTTCTTTGCAAGCCCCAACAACATTTGACGAAAAAAACTACTAAGAACTAACAGCAGTGCATTTAATAATTTTAATTCGAAGAGTATTTGGGAACAACGTTCTGCGTCAACCTCTCGTAACTACATTTTTTTAAAAGATTTTGCTTAACATTAGACATCGCTGGAAATCTATGAGTCAGAAAGATGAATGAAGAGTATAAATGGTGAAATAACCTCAATTAATACGATTTACAGTTAATTCGCATTCTTTTTATTCAATCCAATTATTCAATTTCGAAAAAAACAATAAAATTTCTTAAAAAAACTAGACAAAAATTTGATTTGTAAACACGTGGCTCAAGTAGAACCGGCACTATATGTGAGATCTTCATCAACGACTGTATATCATCATCATCATCGGCTCGACAACCGGGGTCCGGTCCTGGCCTCTTTCAACAAGTCTCTCCACCTATCCCGGTCTCGAGCCGACGCCATCCAGTTGCGCACCCCCAGGCTTCGGGCGTCCTGGTCTACGCCATATCTCCAGCGCAAGCATGGTCTACCACGCTGCCGTCTACCATAGAATGTACCGCAAAAGACTTTCCGAGCAGGTTCCTCTTCGCTCATACGAGCTAGGTGCCCTGCCCACCGGAGTCTACCGAGCTTAATTTTTGTCACTATGTCTGCTTCAAGGTAGATTGCGTACAACTAATGATTGTACCGTCTCCGGAATCGTCCTTCCTCACATATGGGGCCAACAATTCTCCGTAAGACTTTTCTCTCGAACGCAGCTAAGAGGAACGACTGTATATACACAGCAGAAAAGACAGCCTCGCACCTCGCGGTAATTGCCAGGTTTGCTTCAGCAGCCGGTATAGATATTTTTTCCAGGCCTCGATATAAGCTTTGCGCTTTCTCTGCTCTATGTTAAGCACTGTACACACTTTCTTCTTTGCTTCTTTCTTGAAAGGCCTGTACACCGCTTCGAGTTGCTCTTCTCCATATTTGTTATCAGAAGGGCACATTGACCAAGCCATCTTCAGTTTTCTGGTTACACATAACTATCATATGACTACATCACTCAATCAACAAGTTTCTTTGGTAGTGTCTTTTTCGTTTTTCGTTTTTGCTGAGTTGGAGTTGCCTTATCCTTAACCTTATTTTGTATCACTCTCCAGGCTCTGACATTCCTTCTCTTCATTCTTAGTTCTAGAATGGAACACACAGCAATGGAACACAAGCATGCAATAAGAGCATTGCCCGTCAAAGTGCTTAGTATTAATGCATTAGACAGTTTGCTTCTGCAGGCGCTACTCCTGCTACTAAATAAGTTAAGGCTCCACCGTCAAGTAGCTACTCGACTTAGACTCTTCTTTGAAGAAGTTATCAACAGGTCACCTGGTTCGCCCAGGAAATTGTCTAATTTTCTTTGGCTTATTCTTTGGTTTTGAACAACTGAAACATCTCCATCAACTTGTCAAGTTCGTCCTTGGCTATTTCGAATGCAGTTTGTGTAACGTCTTTTCTCTGTCTGGAAGATTTTTACTTCCTTTGGGGGTCGACGTACCTCTTTTTGCTGCCCGATATTGACAGGTAAGAAAGATTGGTTTACATTATTAGAGTTCGACATCTTATATAATTTGGGTCAATTTTCCTCTTTGATTCGACCCGTTTTCAAAGAGAAACTGTTAGAATACAGCTGGTTATCTCTTGCTGCGAGCTTCCCCCGGACCGGATACCCTGGATCTGGGGTGTCAGTTCTCAGTCGTACCTTTTTTTTGTTAAACTATTAAATTAGGTTGCCCCAAAATAGCAGCTCAGATGAATCTTTGAAATTTAAGCCTTCACACAACGTCAAGGTTACTGCCATAATGAAGATTATCTTCTTTTCTAAGCTGGTTGATGGTATTTCATTTAAAAGAGATTGTAGCAATTAATTGCTGCTGATAACATTTTTGGAAACGAAGAAGGACTGCATGCACAGTAAATTCTTTGAGCAGAAGGTGGTGTTGTTAAGTGGTTCTTTCTCCCAATAAAACTACCATATCTGTTAAATTTGACTTTGTAGCTCTGTCAGAATTGTCAAAGACTACAGTAAATTGGTAGTGCAGTCAATTCAGTCGCAGTTAATTGACTTTAATTTTAATTGCAAGTTAGTACTGCTACTAAGTACTTTAACTGCAAAATAAGCAGTTAGCAGTAAAAACTAAAATACTGACTTTACAGTTATTGAAAGCAGTTACTTGACTTAAAGTTAATTATCTGCAGTACTTTTTGACTGGTTTTAGTCTTCTAGTCAGTAAAAAGTTTTTTGTACTGTTCTTTTTTTTTTACTTCACTTCAAACAAAACAATAAAAAAGACTTTATACTGACAAGTAGACTAAAACCAGTCAAAAAGTACTGCAGTTAATTAACTTTTCAATCAGTATTTAAGTAATGACTGATGCTGACTGTAGTTTTACAGTCAAAGTACTTTTGTAAGTTAAACAACTTAAAAAATTTAGTCTTTTTAGTCAATTAACTGCAGTACCGTTCTCTATTTTTGCTAAGTTTAAATTCTCAATTCTTAAACATAACTTAAATTTTTTGTATTAACAGAATAAGAGCCTTAAACTGGAAACGGTTTCGACTTAAAGTAAAGGGTTTTCCAATAAGAGGTGTTATTTTGATATTCAAAGAAAAATAGCATTTTTGGAAATAAATGATCGGATGTTTATTTCATTATAAAGAGGAAGGTATGCCGTTAATGGAACACAACATCAGCCAAATGGCCGCCAAGACCACGCTTACAGGACCATATCCTTTTCATGAAATTTTCCATAACCAAATCGCAAAGTGGCTGCCCTATGTCCTCGATAGCCTCACGAATTTCATCTTTGAGGTCTTGAATCGACGCTGGGCTGTTGGCGTAGACCTTATCTTTCACGTGGCCCCAAAGGAAGAAGTCGCAAGGTTTTAAATCACAAGATCTCGGTGGCCAATTGTGATCACCTCTTCGAGAGATAACACGGTGCGGAAACTTTTCCCGTAAAAGATCGATGTTTTCATTGCTTGTGTGGCACGTAGCGCCGTCTTGTTGAAAGTAAACGTTGTCCAGATCAATACCATCCAATTCAGGCCATAAAAAATCATTAATCATCTCTCGATAGCGCATTCCATTGACCGTAACTGTTGCTCCAGCCTCATTTTCGAAAAAGTAAGGTCCAATGACCCCGCGGACCCAATGACCCAATCAGCAAAGACACGACGTTGTTGATGATCAGCCGGCTTGAGTTCTTGTGTTAACTGAACTTTATAAGCCTTAAGACCCAAGTCTTTATGCAAAATACGGTGTAATGACGTTTGTGGAATGCCTAATTCCAAAGAACGACGAGGAATGGACAAACCTGGGTTTTCTTCAACACTTTGGGCTACAACAGCAATATTCTCAGTTGTTCTTGAGCGACGTGCACGGGTTTTATTCTTCACATCACTAACTTGTCCCAACAGCTCGAATTTGTCCACCAATTTCTGTATTGCGGTCCGACAAGGTGCTTCACGACGACCCAAAAATGTTTTAGTTTTACGAACCGTCTCTGTCAAATTTTCACCATTTTTATAGTGAATTTTAATAATTTCAATGCGTTGTTGATGCGTGTATGGTTCCATTTTTATTAATAGCGTAGTTTCTACTTGTCAAATGCCCAAAAATGACAGCTTCAAAAGTGACAGCTACCGAAATAGCGGGCTATTCAAAATAACACCTCTTATTGGAAAACCCTTTATAATTTTCGTACCGTGTACATACTTTGATATGCAAACAGAGACACGTATCGTGAGAGTGTTCGTCTTGTCTGAAGAAATATCTTTCGTTGACGAGGGCTTATAATGCTCTCTATTCACTTTATCTGTCACATATAGAATTTTGACGCCAGGCTAGACCCTCGGATTGCCCCCCTTTGCTACGTCCTCAATACCATATTTTTAAAAGATATCGGTAGATGGGTATGAGTATTTATGGTCGTTGTGAAAATTTACGATATTTCAAAAAGGAGCATCCGCTCAGAATTTCTGATTAGATGTTTGAATACACGGAGGCAATATTATGAAATGACCCAAAGAAGGATTCCTTCAAACACTTATTGGCAAGAAGAACTCTACAAAAAGGATACGCGTGCACATACATATTTTCAACTTCAAAGGATGCAGAGGCAGATGAGGAATGAATTCACATTAAATACTCTCTTTATGGCATATTTCTATTTCAACATCTCCTCTCCCAGAGACCATGAAAATGTCATAATTAATCAATTATACAAATTGCCCTGATCCTATGGATGCTGCGGGCAAGTTGAGTTGTGTAAGTGCGAATGACGACGTCGGCGTCGTCGCTTTAAATTCAGAGCTTCTTTATTTGTATCTTGTCTGCATTACAACAAAAACAAAAATGACATTAATGATTATAACATAAATGAAGCTTAAGAAGGCAATTTAGTTAAAACAAAAGAACGACACGATTCAAGCGAATGTAATCATTTTCTCATCCAAGGACACGACGGAAAATTCCCAAGTCACTCCATCCTATCCTATCCTCTGTCCTCTGTGCCAGGATCATTATTCGAAATGAGTCTATTTGCCTATTTATCTTTTTTGTGTGTAGGTATACAAATCTATAAAGAGATTTTTTTCGAACGAAAAAAAAAGAAGACAAACAAATGGAAGCACCCAGAGAGGAACTAGTCTTGTCTTAATGGCCTATCGGAGGCACATAATCATGAAACGTTTAAATTAGACCATTTAGGCCTATAATTGTTATTGAACAATGTCTACGGTGAAAGAGAATTTTATTGGTCCCAAATGCTGAGCAAACAATAGTAAAATGTCTGATTTTCTGTCGCACATACTTGCTTGCTTTTGTGTCTCAAGGTTATTTAAGTGCAAAGGTAGGGATTTAAAGAGCTATTTAGTGTACAATTTTAAAAGGGACACTTTGAGACAATAAAATTATTGATTGATTTTCGGTTTTAAATTTTTGCAGCAGGAATCTTTCGACATATTAGTGTGTTTTTTTCGGAAAAGATATGGGCAGTACAGTAGGAAATATGGGCAGTACAGTAGGATCTAACACGTATTAAACAAACACCATCAAACTGCCAATAAAAGGAAATTACCGGACGACAAAATGACAGTTCTCTCCCTATTTTGACAGCTCGTCGTCCGGTAAGTTAGTCAATGTGAACCCCTCTAGTATATTTTTGACATTAATTCGACAAATGTCAAAAATCTATTGGCAGTAGGATTTAACTTTTCCTTTTATCGGCAGTTCGAATTTGTGTGTACATATAATAGGTGCTAGATCCTACTGTACTGCGGATAGCCTTGCCAAGAAACAGACCTATTGATATTTCTTCCAAAACGCTTTTTCTTTGCAAGAAGTTTTTAAATTGTTTGTATGGTTTCTATTCTATTTACTAGAAGTTTTTATAACCCTTAGCTGAGAAAAGAGATTGCTGCATTGAAGCATCCCACTCACCCATGTGCCTCCTTTAGCAGCCTCCAAGGCAAAAAAAAGATGCTTTTGATGTAAATTGAATTTTATATTTCTTGCCCTGTTAGTCACAGTATAAAAATAAATCTAGCGGTGCTACTAGTTCCATAGAGATCACAATATTTTCGGGCTTAAATTGACCAAAGGAAATTAAAGTACCTAGTTATTTTATTTATGATTTGCCGTGTCGTGAGCCCAGAATACTTACACATTTTTTGTTCTTCAGTCCGGCATGGAAAACGGCCGGCACCAACCAAGCCAACATGCCTCTCTGTGTCCTCAACAGTTACACACAGGAAGTTGGCTGAAGCCGTTCGTGACTTGTAACTAAAAATCACCTGATGAATCTTTATCTGAAAATACCCAAGCAACTTTTCAACGCCTATGCTTCTGCTGCCCCTAACAGTATTACTAGAATTATTAAGATTTTGTTAAACAACTCTTTAATTCAGTGAAGAAGGGCCATACTACTTAGATGCCTTCTGGGAAGCCCGAAGAAACAGCGATGGCCAAGGTTAATTTCATTCATAGGGCATACTTTCACCCGATCAAATCTTACAGATCTTACTGAAACATCTCCTCCTGCTTTTTTACAACTTGGCTAAGAAGACAAAAATTTGCTTTGAACAATTTGGATGGTAGCCAAGTCCCCTTAGGTATAGAAATTTGGTGCTTGTTATGAAAACGCCTCCATCCCCAAAGTCTTTCAACCTGAGTCCGTTATTGGAGGTTTTGTCGTGCAGGTTGTAAAGGGTTTTCCAATAAGAGGTGTTATTTTGAATAGCCCGCTATTTCGGTAGTTGTCACTTTTGAAGCTGTCATTTTTTGACATTTGACAAGTAGAAACTACGCTATTAATAAAAATGGAACGATACACGCTTCAACTACACATTGAAATTATTAAAATTCACTATAAAAATGGTGAAAATTTGGCAGAGACGGTTCGTAAAACTAAAACATTTTTGGGTCGTCGTGAAGCACCTTGTCGGACCGCAATACAGAAATTGGTGGACAAATTCGAGCTGTTGCGACAAGTTAGTGATGTGAAGAATAAAACCCGTGCACGTCGCTCAAGAACAACTGAGAATATTGCTGTTGTAGCCCAAAGTGTTGAAGAAAACCCAGGTTTGTCCATTCCTCGTCGTTCTTTGGAATTAGGAATTCCACAAACGTCATTACACCGTATTTTGCATAAAGACTTGGTCTTAAGGCTTATAAAGTTCAGTTAACACAAGAACTCAAGCCGGCTGATCATCAACAACGTCGGTCGTGTCTTTGCTGATTGGGTCCTTGAAATGCATGAAAATGACCGAATTTCATCGAAAAATCATCTTGACTGATGAGGCCCATTTCCACCTCGGAGGCTACGTCAACAAGCAAAACTGTCGCATCTGGGGCTCGGAAAACCCAAGAGTTATTGTTGAAAAGCCTCTCCATCCTCAACGCGTGACTGTTTGGTGCGGTTTATGGTCCCGCGGGGTCATTGGACCATACTTTTTCGAAAATGAGGCTGGAGCAACAGTTACGGTCAATGGATTGCGCTATCGAGAGATGATTAATGATTTTTTATGGCCTGAATTGGATGGTATTGATCTGGACAACGTTTACTTTCAACAAGACGGCGCTACGTGCCACACAAGCAATGAAACCATCGATCTTTTACGGGAAAAGTTTCCGGACCGTGTTATCTCTCGAAGAGGTGATCACAATTGGCCACCGAGATCTTGTGATTTAACACCTTGCGACTTCTTCCTTTGGGGCTACGTGAAAGATAAGGTCTACGCCAACAGCCCAGCGTCGATTCAAGACCTCAAAGATGAAATTCTTGAGGCTATCGAGGACATAGGGCAGCCACTTTGCGATTTGGTTATGGAAAATTTCATGAAAAGGATATGGTCCTGTAAGCGTGGTCTTGGCGGCCATTTGGCTGATGTTGTGTTCCATTATTAACGGCATACCTTCCTCTTTATAATGAAATAAACATCCGATCATTTATCTCCAAAAATGCCATTTTTCTTTGAATATCAAAATAACACCTCTTATTGGAAAACCCTTTATTTTCTGACTATCGAACTATAGACGTCCTGCTTACCAAATCTAGCGTGAAAAAAGTTTATGGTTCGATTGTCCAACGTAAGCCCAGGATAGCCCAACCTTACTTTTGAAGTTATGACGAAAAATATTTTATTCACCACAAAAAAAGAAAATTGTTTCGTACCAATGTAAAAATTTTCTATAACCCACCCTTAGTTTAAAACTGACCCACAATTTTCTACAGCTTATTTGCCTTTAACCTATGCTTTTTGTGATTTTCCAAGTTATTTTTTGAGATTTTCAAACAAAATAAAGTTTTTATACAGCTCTGTGATTTGAAAGATAAATCCATGAGCTGCAAACACAATTTGTGCGTCAGCCCTAACGTGACGAGAGCCCTGTTCAGGAAGCATAAAATTTAAGTTTTTTTAAGGGCTCTGCTAAACACACAAAAAAAATATATATTTTTCTGTTAAATACATAACTTACCCTTATAGTTATTTGATATCATAATTTAGAACAAAAAATAGGTACCTACTCGTATTTATAAATTTTCAAAAACAGAGACAACCCATGAAAGTGATTCTGTTCTATTCTTTTTATTATTTCTTTTTTTTAGAAACGAAGTCGTTAATTTTTTTGTTTATTGTTTTGGTTCTTTTAAGAAATTGATTTCACAAGAAGATAATAAAAATAAAATTTATTTGAAAAGGTAAACAATTATGGGCAAGTCAGCAGAAGCTCTGGCGTATTGGGAGGGGTTATTAAGGGTAGCAAACACATAAAGATATGGTTTCAATTTTATCAATAAAATTTTAATAATGAAGAAGGAAATTGTGTATGGGTTCATTATTGTTTTTCTTATTGAATTTCAGAGAAGAAAATACAATTTAATATCTTTTGATGAATAGGTGTTGTTGTTGTAGTTTCGTTCTAACAAGTTCAAAATCAGAGAAAAATGTTATTTTTTGAAGAATTTATAATTTCAAGAGGTTTGAGATTTCTTGGCTTATCTTAAGCGAGGGGATTCAATTTCTCATCCGTCTGTTTCCTATCCAAATTACGAAATTATGATTGGGTATAGTTCAACTGAACTTAACTTAACTCAACCAAACACACTTTAACTCAGCATGACTGGAAATTCCTGCTCAACCCGATATTTAGAAAACAAAACATTCGAAGATGTTTTTCAAAAAAAGGTTTTGATTGATCTTTAAAACTTTAATGACAGTAAGTTGAAAGCTTTAGAAACGCTCTAAACGGAACTTTAAGAAACGTTATCAATTCGTCCACTTTCGATATTCCTTTAAAGTCAAAAAATTCCATAATTCTATGAACACGTAATTTTCATTTGTCTTTAATGCTCTTATCAGTCGTCAGTCAATGTGTTTGAAGCCTTACTTACCCAAGGCCTCCGTAGTGTGCCATGCTTTGATTTACAATTTTGAAACATGCTCCTATAGAGTCATTTATCAAATAAATCGATTAATTTAACAGCATCACGTTGTATCGTTTCGGTTTTGAAGTAATTCACAATATTCTGCGGGTTTATGGGTAACACAATACCCATCCTATGTAATTGTTTTTGAGCCTATTTGTTTTTTTTTCTCTTGTTTTATTTTATTGTTTCTTTTTTTATCAAGCAGAAAAGGAAACGTTGAGAATGGAGGTAAATGATGATATAATGTTAAACATATCTCATTTAAAAGATTTATGAGAGAGATTTTTTGATAAAAAACGGGTAGATACCCTTTTCCAGGGGAAAATTGATATCGAAAATCTATCAAAACCAAATGGCAAGAAAAACAAAAAAAAAAAACAATATTGTTCTTTTTCGTGTAGAAATGTGGTTGACATCTGGAAAGGACTTGCGTCTGGCCTTGTGACGGTTGGGTTGATTTAGTTAGCATTTTTTACCTTTTTTCATTATAAATTAAAAAAAAATATTATATACAAAAAATTAAATGCAGAATATTTTTTGAAATCATAAGAAGAACTTGTTGACAAGTTTTGAAAATAATCTGTTGAGTCAATAAAGATTATAAGGAGACAATTAAAAATGATGGCGATTTTTGCAAAAACAGTATTTATTATGTTTCCGTTTTTTTCGATTTTTTGAGAAAGACCAAAATTGCAGTATTGTTACAATAATTCATTACATAACATACACCAAGTTTAATCGAAATCTTTAAAGCCTTTTTCGAGAAAAATCCAATAACTCGAAACCGGTATTCGTTCTAATCGAGATAATCAGAAGCAAAAGAAAAAAACCCTTGGAAATTAAAAAAAAAAATTTATCTATACCAACATCGAAGCAAATGCGTGAACTCGTTTAGGCTGTGGAAGAGTGAATCTCTGTACAAATGGACGCACAGGTGAACAGATGCAAAGACCGACAGACGGCATGACGAAAACCACTTTTTAGGACTTCTACATGAACTCGAGAGCAGAATAAAACATGACATAACGCTGATAGACAATCCAATAAAAGTGGGTCCGGCAATTCTGTCCGTCTGTCCGTCTGTCTTTCTGTCTCTATCTCAAGCTGCAGCCTGTCGCTGAAGCGATTTTCTTCATACTTGGTGCTTAGGGTCTTTGGTGATTCCCAGGAGGGAAAGTTGAATTTTTTTTTAAGACCAAAATTATCGGTATGTACCTTCCATATGCCAAAAATGGAAAAAATAATGTTTTTCAAAAAAGACTAACGATTTTTATTAAAATTTGTATGTGTACTTCAACCATAAATTTCGTACTTTGAAACCCAAACAATAAGTTTTCATCCGCTAGTATCGGTAGATAGGTACCTACCAAAGATCCATTTTCCGCTTTTTCTGATTTTTTCTTAAGCGACTAAATAAATTTCGATGACACTTTTTACGCACAAAGTTGTTAGCAAAAAATTTTTTTTTTGATTTTTAAAAAAAGTTAAATTTTTTTTTTTAAATCGATTTTTCGAAAACATGTTTATAATTTTTTTTTTAAATTTTGTTTTTAGATATCCATTAATATTTTCTTGAAAATGGTATACCAACTTTTTTCATATATAAAAAATATTTTTTTTTTGAAACGTTTTTCAAATTTTCATTTCTAAAAATTAATCTTTTATAACGAAATCAAATAGCATACTTAGTTTGGAGGCCAAACAATTTAAGAAGTTGTTTAATTCATTTTTCAAATGAATTTTGTTTTTATTTTTATTATTTTATAAAAGTATTTTTTTTTAAAACTTTATGTAATAAGCTTTAGCATCCACAGCAACTTCTAACTCTGAAGGAAACTTACTTTTTGCTGAAGAGCATGTCAGTTTCAGCAATAATTATTTAACATCACTGCAAATACATAGGTATCCAATATTTTAACTTTATGATAATTTTTACAAAGTTGTTCCAACCGAAATCAGAAAAAAATCCCATTATTCCGAGTTGAAGTTTGTTTACATTTTTGAAAACCGACACCATTTTGATTTTTTGTTTTTATGCCACCTACAAACTGATTTTGAAAATGTGTGCTGTTATTTCCAGTATCAACACATATTTCATTAAGCAACAATTGAAACCTAAGTATACTGACCGACGACGACGACGATGCGATGGACGGTCGCTTTTTGTACTACCTGTTTTTCGTAAAAATATCGAATCACTTCAAAAACTTGGGAAAAAATAAAATTTAGATTTTGAATATTTTTTAGATATGTATAAAAAAAAAAGACGATCCAGTCGTGCAATTTATTTTGGTGTGGCTCTGTTCTGTTCCTTCATTATAAACACGATTCCTATTTCTGCACTTTTAACTAACTTCCCGGCAACCAATTTTAATAATTTTGGTCTTATTTGAAAGGTACATGCACCAGCGGTTAAATTTTGACCACTCGGATGTAGGTACATACTAGTTATAATAAATTGGCTTCCCAAATCTAACTAAATCTAAATTTGAACAACATAACCAAAAACCACATATATAATTAACTATCTACCTATTTAACTGTTTATTAGTTAAATGAAATAACTAAACAAGAATTTAATTTTCCACGTCATCAGTGGTCAGTCAGCATTTACCTGCCAAACAATTGTATATGCCTTGCAGCACTTTAATAGGTTTAAATTGAAAATAATCAACTTACCTAATTGCATTGCATAATTTTTTGTTGCAAGTATTTTTTTTTAAATTCCTAATTAAAACTTTAAAATAATTATTTAATCTATTACAACTGGTGTGCATTTTGTTTAGCAACACCAAACAACCGCCAAGTGTTCGATGTCAGCCACAATTACCGTCATTAGTTGAAGGGTTGGTTAAGAGTATTTGCTATACTCTTTATGACACTTTTGTTTCATAAAATAATAATGATAATCAAGTAGTTGATAATGAGAATGTTGAGCTTGAAATCAAATGAATACAGATATTGCGGTTAACTGACTTGATTCTAAGCATTTGAGAGGTCTCCTATAATTCGAGGCTTAAGAAATATATTATACGAGTATATGATTAGGTGTCATCTTCATACAGTTTAATTATTTCAAAATATATAAAAAAAACGTACTTTTTACTTGCGATATAGGTACTAAGGGGCATGTTTTAGGATTATTAAAAAGAATTGAACTCGAGATAACAGTCAAACATGACATTACGATTATAGAAAATGCAAAAGAAGTGGGTCCGGCAATTCTGTAGACCCTGAGCGGCAGAGCGGTTCCGGTCCAAAAATTATTTATGCTAATAGATTGGAATATTTTGGACAAAAAACAATTATCTTTTTTCTTTCCAAAAGAGCTAGCAATGTCAAAATATTGCTAATTTTAAATTGGTGAAATGTCGAAAAAATAGGTTTTCGCATAAACTTAATTAATTAACAGTAAATTCGATAATATTTTGTTTAAATAATTTGTAGCTTATATAAATGTAATTCTCCATAAGACAACGATAACATGTTTTTTTTTATAAAAACTCTTATATTAAATTTTCACAGCAGTAACGTACCAAGTCAAAAAAAAAAAAAATCAAAATCTAGTGCCAAAATTTGCACAAGGCCATTAGTTTGGTCAAAAAGTGTTTCGTTTCGAATTGCCATTTGTTTGAAAATAACATTCACCATAAGATTCAATTGTAGCGTATTTACTTTAACTCGTTAAGATTTGGTTCACTTCAGCTTAGCCCTCCATTTAATAGAAAAAAATTTAAGTTTACAAAGTTAGCATGGAAAGAAACATGAAAGAGACGAATAGCAATAGCATACTTGAAGGAACTTCTAAAAATGCAAGTCTATTTAATGCAATTGATAAACGATAATCCTACAAGTGGTGATTCGGCGAAAAAAAGCATGTGGATGACTTGGAGTAGTGCGTAGTGTACTGGCCTCTGAAGCTAAGCTTGCGTGGGTTCGAATCCTACCTGGGTATAGGATGAAAGTTTTTCGATTAAAACGAATAACTTTTAGGTATAGCACCACAAACATAATGGAATTGACGGAAGCAGGAGTCTGATGAGAGGATTGGCACCCTTGAAATAGCTATTACTCTAGCCATATTGGTAGTAGTACCATCAAGTTGTTGTTGTTGTTGTTCAAAGATTAATAGATCCAATCACTAGTTTACACGAAAAAAGTATTTTTTAAATTAATTTTGGGTCGCTGAACAAGAAAATGACATTCATTTATTTTTCCAAAGAAGCGTTCTCGAGATATCAACAAAAAACATGTTTTTTGCTCTATTTTCATATTTTAGCATAAATATCAATAATGGTAATTCTAATTTTTAAATTGTTGAATTTTTTGAAAAGATATTGTTTTCCTCTTTCCAACGATATAGTATTTGTGGTAATCGGACCAGAAATCATCGAGTAACAGCCGCTCAAAGTTTACAAAAACATGGTTTTTCGACCTTCTTGGAAAATGATTTTATTTCAATCGTTCCGTTAAGAGAGAAACAAAAATATTAAAAATACTTTTAGGATTTAAGGATAAAGATAATGATTTTTCAAAACTATAAAGTCTAATTGCATAAAAATCGCACAAAAAATATGAAAGTTTTGTAGACATTAAGTGAAGGCAGACTACGTCAGATTCTTCAAAAAAAAAATATGGTTTCGACGAACAATATTGTACTTTTCTCCGATTTAACGCACCTGTTTTGGTATAAAAAAGATTAATATGATATGGTATGCCTTCACTTAATTTCTTACAACTTTCACAATTTTCGTGCGATTTTCATGCAGTAAGACTTTATAGTTTTGTAAAATCATTACCTTTATCCTGAAACCTTAAAAGTATTTTTAAAATTTTTCTTTCTCTCTTAACGGAACAATTGAAATCAAATAATTTTCCAAAAAGGTCAAAAAATCATGTGTTTGTACACTTTAAGCGGCTGTAACTCGATGGTTTGTGGTCCAATTTACACAAACAATATATCGTTGAAAAGAGGAAAACAATACCTTTTCAAAAAATTCAAGAATTCAAAAATTTGAATTACCTTTATTGATAGTTATGCTAGAATATGAAATTATAGCAAAAAAAAACATGTTTTCTGCTGATATACTTCGAGAACGCTTCTTTAGAAAAATAAATGAATGTCATTTCCTTGTTCAGCGACCCAAAATTAATTTAAAAAGTAATTTTTTGTGCAGGTACTCACTATGCACCGAAAATTTGTAAACTACAACTACAAAAACAAGTTTTTTGATCTTGACTTTTAGAAGTATTTGACAAATAAATTTATGCTCATTTTATAGATAAACCTCCAATAAGAGGTGTTATTTTGATATTCAAAGAAAAATGGCATTTTTGGAGATAAATGATCGGATGTTTATTTCATTATAAAGAGGAAGGTATGCCGTTAATAATGGAACACATCATATCAGCCAAATGGCCGCCAAGACCACGCTTACAGGACCATATCCTTTTCATGAAATTTTCCATAACCAAATCGCAAAGTGGCTGCCCTATGTCCTCGATAGCCTCACGAATTTCATCTTTGAGGTCTTGAATCGACGCTGGGCTGTTGGCGTAGACCTTATCTTTCACGTGGCCCCAAAGGAAGAAGTCGCAAGGTGTTAAATCACAAGATCTCGGTGGCCAATTGTGATCACCTCTTCGAGAGATAACACGGTCCGGAAACTTTTCCCGTAAAAGATCGATGGTTTCATTGCTTGTGTGGCACGTAGCGCCGTCTTGTTGAAAGTAAACGTTGTCCAGATCAATACCATCCAATTCAGGCCATAAAAAATCATTAATCATCTCTCGATAGCGCAATCCATTGACCGTAACTGTTGCTCCAGCCTCATTTTCGAAAAAGTAAGGTCCAATGACCCCGCGGGACTATAAACCGCATCAAACAGTCACGCGTTGAGGATGGAGAGGCTTTTCAACAATAACTCTTGGGTTTTCCGAGCCCCAGATGCTGTCGCATTTTGCTTGTTGACGTAGCCCCCGAGGTGGAAATGGGCCTCATCAGTCAAGATGATTTTTCGATGAAATTCCGGTTCATTTTCATGCATTTCAAGGACCCAATCAGCAAAGACACGACGTTGTTGATAATCAGCCGGCTTAAGTTCTTGTGTTAACTGAACTTTTTAAGCCTTAAGACCCAAGTCTTTATGCAAAATACGGTGTAATGACGTTTGTGGAATGCCTAATTCCAAAGAACGACGAGGAATGGACAAACCTGGGTTTTCTTCAACACTTTGGGCTACAACAGCAATATTCTCAGTTGTTCTTGACCAACCGACGACCCAAAAATGTTTTAGTTTTACGAACCGTCTCTGCCAAATTTTCACCATTTTTATAGTGAATTTTAATAATTTCAATGCGTTGTTGAAGCGTGTATCGTTCCATTTTTATTAATAGCGTAGTTTCTACTTGTCAAATGTCAAAAAATGACAGCTTCAAAAGTGACAGCTACCGAAATAGCGGGCTATTCAAAATAACACCTCTTATTGGAAAACCCTTTATTAGTAATTCCCATTAGAGTTATCATGACACTTCAGTGGCTTAAAAAATTGTCAAATTTCGAATATGCTGGTTTTCTTATTCGTACTGTGCCGACCAATCTTAAAGTCACTATCTGCTTTTCTGCACAGCACTGTTCTTCATTTGTTATGACTTAGAAGTATTAACGATGACCATAATTATCGATAACAGCAAAGATACTCGAAGAAGTATTAAAATTATGTGATTGGAATAATTTTATGCGTGCGATATAGTTTGACTCTGGTGGGTCGTGTGTCATTAAAAATGATTAAAAGTCATTGAATCCCGCACTTTATGAAGCTTCCATTAAATTACGACGACGACGGCGGCGACGATTCATGATGGAAAATGAAAACTTCAAACAATAAACGACTGAGAGAGAGAGAGAACGTCAAGTGGCCAACGGTCAATTTGAAACAATTAATTTTAAATTTTAATTTTATTAAAAGGTTACTACCAGACCATTATGTGAGGTTTAATGATGTAACTTAACTGGAAGTTTACCTTTTAAGGGAAGAACAGACCTGTTTCTAGGAACGTGGTTAATGAAAATGAAATATTGTTACATCACAACAGATGGCGACGGAAAATAGCCAGTGTAATGAACCTACATTAAAAAAAATGGAGCTTAGGTTAATGGCCACCTGGTTAGTTTTAAGTAGATATAATGGGTTTGCATGTTATGATGGCAGAAGATTACCTATCATGGGATTGGAAATAATGTTCTGATGGCATAGTAACAGTCGCGATTTAAATTTTAAACAGGACAAATTGTTAAAAAAACTTTATGGGTAAATCAGAATTTTACATGGTTGTAGCTTTGGCTTCTTATGTTTGCCATGCAGTTGGCGATTCAGTTCAGTTTCTTGAACCCACCAAATTATATTTTTTCATAGGTCCTCTAGAGATTTTATAATTTCCATTATTTTCATGTTCTTATTGCATTTCTTTTAAGATCTAAGCTATTGTATCCGAAAAAATATTGGTTTCTGGAATGTTAATATACCCTTTTCGATAATGGGAGAGAAGGACCCCAAAATGACAGATTCCGTCAACTGGAATGCGAACTTGGGCCATACAAACTGGATATCTTAGGAATTAGTCATGATACATTGGTTCTATTTTGGTTAAGTTCTGCGCGTCTACGTAAAAAAAAGTAATTTCGCTGAATAAGCCCCAGGACGGGGTACTTTCGGCAATAATTGGGGCACTTTCGACAAACAATATTTTGATCGACATAAACGTTTATTGCTTGACGTTCATTTTAAGGTCGTCATAATCATCCTAGCAGATCAAAAATTGAGCGTCTATTGGAAAAATTTGAATCCACAGACAAAGTACAAAATGTTCCCGTGCCAGTGAGGCAAAGAAATGCCCGTAGTGTCGAGAATATTGCTGCCGTTGAGGCTTCACTTGCAGAATGCCCAAATGTGTCTTTCACACGTCGTTCTCAAGCGTTGGGCATCTCTGTGACGTT
Source organism: Meliscaeva auricollis (assembly GCA_948107695.1). Classification (NCBI taxonomy): domain Eukaryota; kingdom Metazoa; phylum Arthropoda; class Insecta; order Diptera; family Syrphidae; genus Meliscaeva; species Meliscaeva auricollis. The sequence goes on along the minus strand of OX403616.1, from coordinate 73,299,385 downwards.
GTTGTGGCGAATTTTGCGAAAAGATCTTGGCCTACATCCTTACAAGATCAAATTGACGCAAGAACTGAAGCCGCTTGACCACCAGAAGCGTCGTAGGTTCGTGAATTGGGCTGAGCAACAACTTGAAAATGATTCGGATTTTTATCGAAAAATCTTCTTCAGCGATGATGCTTATTTCTGGCTGAATGGCTTCGTCGATAAACAAAATATGCGGTATTGGTCAGGCAGCAATAGACAGGTACTCCATGAGTCATCATTGCATCCCGACAAAATTACGATTTGGTGTGTTTTATGGGCCGGCGGCGTCATTGGGCCGTACTTCTTCCGTGATGATCAAGACCGGCACGTTACTGTGAATGGGGATCGCTACCGTTCAATTATAACCGAATATTTTTGACCGCAATTGGATGATATGGACTTGGAGGACATGTGGTTCCAACATTACGCCACACCGCGAATTTCACAATCAATTTATTGGAAACCAAGTTTGGAGAACGTGTTATCTCACGAAATGGTCGAGTCGCTTGGCCGCCTCGGTCGTGCGATTTGACGTCGTTAGACTATTTCCTGTGGGGCTATGTCAAGTCTTTGGTCTATGCCAACAAGCCAGAGACGATTGATGAACTTCGTACGAATATCGAACGTGGAATTGCAGCAGTATCGGCCGATTTCTGCTTGAAAACCGTCAAACATTGGGTTCAGTGTCTGGACTTCCGCAAGCGTGCCCGTGGTGGCCATGCAAAAGAAATCGAGTTCCATGCATAATGGCATCAAACGTACTTTCACAGGAATAAGGAATTTCATTGATATCCAAAACCGTTTTTGTTTTATTTAAAAACGCTCTTATTGAAAAACCCTTTATTTTATCATAGGATTAAGTCAAGAAGGGCTCGGCCAAATATAGATCTCCAAGACCCCAACCCGTAACCGTACTCTACTCCTTAAAAGAACCCGAAAGTGTCCGAGAATCTGATGTTGGGCTAGTTATTACCAAAACTACACTTTAAGGCCTAATAGCCTCAAGAAGACAAAATACTGAAACAAAAGGCCAAAAAAACAACAAAAAGTTTTAATCGTTCCATTAACACCATAGTAAAATAAGACGATGCACGTGACGTTATCGGTAAGAAATAAGAAACATTTTCACGTCGCCACTACATCAGCTATATGAGTTTATGACTTTCGTGCCTCCGTTCATAAACTGCTTTCACCCGAAATTTATTGAGTTGAAAAAAAAAACACGAACTCTTTCCGAGAAATCTCAAAGCGTAATTTCAATATTGCACGCAAGTTGGTATGGTAGAAAAAAAAGAGGAAAGAAACTTCTTCACCAAGTCGTCTCTCGTCTCAAACTTAATTTAATCAACCGAAAAGTGGGACAAGCTTAAAGCATCAAAACACACACACACAGTCATGCATCGATTGTTAGCTCTTTTATTTTGGTAGGGCGGAAAAACCTATACCCATTCAAGTGGAAAATTGTTGAGGTTGTTTGGGTTTACCCTTTCACTTGTTTCTGCTGTCTGATGCCGGTAGATTTAAGGATTTTTTTTCTTCTTTCTTTTCAATTTTAAACCTACAGTGTTGGTGTAATTTCCAACATCCTTTCTGCCAAATCATTGCATAAAAGGCATTGACTAGGTACCTATGTAGGTGTAGGTACCAACATATAAATTCTGCGACCTTGTTATTGGATATTAGGTTCAATGAAAGGGGACGTCAATTTGTTGGAAAAAAAGCGACGGTTTTCAATGATTCTTAGAAAAAAAAAAAAAATCTAAATTGGAATATCGACGAAAGTATTTGTAAACGATTTTCAAGAAAAAAAAATATGAGAAATTTATTTGTCTTAAAGCTGATTACATTTTCCCGGAAAATTCTTAAAAAAAACAGAATCCTAAAAATATCAAAGTAAGAATACCGAGAAATCAAAAATACCGGAAATAAAAACAAAAATCATTTTAAAGGTATTTCATGATTCGTAAGTTAATGTCGTTGTGATGCATTCAATACATTTATAAAAGAAGTCGACGATCCCAGGAACTTCAATCCAAAACAGATACATTTTGCGTGGTTAAATCTTCTTGGTCTGATTTTGATGTTTTCTTCGTTTTAAATTATTTTTAAATGTCAGCTGAGCTAAAAAGAAAATAAAGTTTTTTTTTAAAGGGCTCCCGACGCGACGCATGCAAAATTCCAGAGACAGGGAAGTTTGCATAGCTCAGTACCCTAAGAATGCTTTTTCCAATTGCCAGTACTCTAGCAACCACTATGGACTCTTCTGCTTATCGTCAAACATTCGAAGAACCCATTTCTATTGCCAAGCCAAAGTAGCATCAATTTGCTCGAAATTTCGTCAGATCTGAAGTTGTGATTCATGGAGAGAACTTCACGATTACTATTGAATTTTCGCCCATTTAACAGCTGATGAAAATGTTTCTCAGATGATTAGATTTCGAAGTTTCTAAAATCTCGCTTTCCAATCTTGTAACATAATAAATTCATTAGCGTGTTTAAGACACGCCGCAATTAGTTGCAAGCCGTTATTTCTTGTCATTTCGTGGAGACTATTCAATTAGTTATGGCAAAGTTAAACATGCCTAGCTTTTGCTAGAAGGTCGACTAATAAGCGGCTAGGTGTGACCCATGCTTAAAAGGTTATTAGAATCTTCCTCGAAAGAGTCTTCAGTTTCGCCGATATTTTTTGGAAAATAATAGACCAAGAGCCGACAGCAAATTTTGGGAGTGGAGGTATAACCAAAATCTGAGTATGCAGTTTTACAAATATACGCGTCCTGATTTCATATTAGAAAGTCTGGTAGGTTTATTTTTCAGCCTTCTGTGGTTTAAGGGGTTTTAAAAAAAGACGATTATTTCAATTTATCTGAGATTGATGGGGGTAACAGCAATTTTTTTCACGACGAAACATCGGGCAAAAATTTAGTATTTTGCGGTTTCGTAAGTAAAGGTTGTGTAAATTTCCATAAAACCAAGTTGTTTTTTTCTTGGCAAGAAATGCTGATTTGCAAAAAAAAAAATAACATATGAATAAAAAAATATCTTCTCTTAGAACATTTTTCCGTAAAATCGATTTTAAAAACATTGAAAGTAGTTATTGGATAACTTAAAAAGTAGGTAACTCACTCACTCATTCATAAAATCATTCACTCACTCCGAAATTCACTCATTGTTAAATCGAATAGAACAGTTTTGATCGCTTTTTTCTTTGTTGGTGAATAACCAAATAAAAGCTATTTCCATTTGCACCAAGAAAGTCGGGTTGACTTTTGAGCGTTTAGTATCTTCTTTTAAGTGGATTCTGACTTGAAATCAAGAAGCTAACGGGTGATTTTTTAGCTGGTTTGGTTTTGGCAACACTGGTTTTGACAGCTGACGTATGTTTAGTACCTTGTGTCACTGTCAAACAGCTTCAGTTTGGTTTGCAATTTAACCATGGATCGTCTTACAAATGAACAGCGCTTGCAAATTATTGAATTTTACTATCAAAATTCGTGCTCGGTTCGAAATGTTCATCGCGCGCTGCTTCCATTTTATGGTCGGCATTCTCGACCTTCTGAGCAGTCTATTCGGAAGATTGTGACCAAATTTCGCACAAAATTTACTTCGTTGGACATTAAACCACCAACACGTTTACGTACTGTGCGTAGTGAAGAAAATATTGCGGCCGTATCAGCTAGTGTGACAGAAGACCGCGAAATGTCGATTCGGCGCCGCCGTTCCCAGCAATTAGGCCTTTGTTACAGCACTACGTGGAAAATTTTGCAGAAGGATTTGGGCGTAAAGCCTTTTAAGATACAGCTGGTGCAAGAACTAAAGCCAGCCGACCTACCACAACGCCGAATTTTTGGTGAATGGGCTCTTGGAAAGCTGGCCGAGGATCCGCTTTTTTATCGAAGAATTGTGTTCAGCGATGAGGCTCAATTTGGTTGAATGGGTACGTAAATAAGAAAAATTGCCGCATTTGGAGTGAAGATCAGCCAGAAGCATTGCAACAGCTACCAATGCATCCCGAAAAAGCCACTGTTTGGTGCGGTTTATGGGCCGGCGGCATTATTGGGCCATATTTCTTCAAAGATGATGCGAATCGCAGCGTTACTGTCAATGGTGAACGCTACCGAGCGATGATAACAAACTTTTTTTTGCCCGAAATGGAAGTTCTTAACTTGCATGATATGTGGTTTCAACAAGACGGTGCCACATGCCACACAGCACGCGAAACAATGGCGCAATTGCGAGGCGAGTTTGGTGAACAGTTAATTTCACGTTTCGGGCCGGTCAATTGGCCGCCTAGATCGTGCGATTTGACACCATTAGATTATTTTTTGTGGGGGTATGTCAAGGCTAATGTCTATAGGGACAAGCCCGCTTCGATTGACAAATATTTCATTAATTTTTTCGAATTTTTTGTGTTTTTTTTTTTAAAGTTCTAAACCTCTTAAAAAATCACCCTTTACTTTCTGTTCTGAGATTCGTACTGAGAAACGAGAGAGTTTGAGAATTCTTCTGAATACTTGCGGACAATTCTAGACGTTCGAGGAAAATGACATAAAACATTCCTTTACCACCGCTCAACAATTCACTCACAAATAATTTCAAAAATTCGTTTACTCTCACACTCATTCATTCACTCACTCATTCATTCACTTTCTCACTTTCAACCAACTTACCGAAACCAAAGTGAAATTGCTGAATGGAGTGAAAGTTTTCTGAAAGGAAAATATATATAAATAACAGGAACTAGGGACTATCACACATTTAACATATTTTTTTGTGCGCTAGGATGTTGTGGAAATTCGCCGTTTGTTACTCGGACAAAGTGGTTCATATCCGGTGTATATTATAAAAAATAAAATAATATACATCCCACTCATACACGACGTCGTCGTCGAAGAGAAGATAAAGTACACAGCCACACATACGCAAGAGGTCGTTTCGTTTTTATTTTTTGTTCATTCTTCCGAACAATTGTCTTCCATTTTCCTCTTGAGGACCAAAAGTTATTTATTTATCAAAAAGCTTGTTGGTAGGGTACTATATCATAGATTCGATGCCAAATGGGTCGAATAGGTCATCATCATCATCATCATCATCATGTGAACCCGAAACGTAGCCTCAATGGTACATATCTTGTGTTTTTTTTTTTTCTTGATCTGATGGTCCCCCAAATAACTGTATATAAGAGATAGAAACATGAAGAGCTTAACCCTAACCCTATATCGGCATCAGCATCATCATCATCGTGCTAAAGGATATGCTATGCTCAACTCAGACATCTTCTCTTGTGGAAATCCTCTATGAAGAATGGCTGAGATTTCGTCCCTCTGTGAGCTAGTCCTTATTTTAGTTTTTAGTTTTTTTTTTTATTTCCAATTGACATCTTTGCCTAAGGGGGTGATAGTGGGTGGGAATTGGATGTAGGGTTTTGTATTTCACGCGGGATTCAAAGATTTACTCGAATATACAGAAAAAAAATATGTAATCAGATGAAATTCGATTCCAGTATGAAGAGATGTGCCGGTGTTAGTGATGCTAGCGAGCTCATGGTGAGTTGGTGCGCTGTTTTTGACAGTTCAGGGCTGAAGGCAAAAAAGGCTTAGTGTTACATGAACGGGATTTGGGTGATGTGGTACATGAGCTTTATTGAAATAATATGCGCAGCGATTGTGGGTGACGATGACGATGGTAAAAGGCGTTCACAAAGCATTGAATTACGGCTAGATGCTGATTAAATTTGGAGATTGAATTTTCTGTGATGTTGCCTTTTGTAACCAACGGAAGATTAACTTCAAAAATTTCTGATATACCTATGACATAGAGAGCGAGTAATTGAGTCGTGATAATGAGTAGTACAGGTAATAATGGTGTGAGAACGGACGTAGCTGTACTGGATATAAGTCCGTGAAGAACTCCACACAATTCGAATTTGAATTTATGTTCAAGACTTTCCAGGAACGATGAGTTTTACTGCTAGCACGGTGAAGAATCCCCAGTTCACTTACATTTCTAGAATTATGCTCTCGGACTGCAAAAGAAGACACTTTTGAGTAATTCCAGAGATCTTACTTAAAATTACCAGAATAATAATAATTTTTCTTGAATTAATTTGTATATCTTGTAAATTCTGTTTCTGTTTCTTCCAATTAAGCCCGTATGATACTTCTTTTTTCTTCTTTTTTTAATACTTTGAATTAGCCTTGTGTGAAAATAAGGATAATTTCTTAAAGGAAACAGATACAGTCTGCGTGCTCACAAATATTAGGTCCGTTTGGGAACTTTTTGGGCTGAAATATGAAATCAATCAAAAATTATAGAGTGGGGATAAAATTCTCTCAATTACGGTTGAAACTGCTCAAATACTCGGGAACACAATGATCTCAAATATCGGAAACTTTTTGTTTTATTTATAAAATAATTCACTTTTTGATTGTATTTAATTTTTTTGCTAATTGATTTAAAATTCCCGAAATTCAAAAATATTTTCATTTTTTTTTTTTTTATTTCTAATTTGTTTATTTTTTTTTGCCTATCAAACGATTTTGACAGAATTCATATTTCAGCCACAAGAAATTCTTTGGACAGAAATTTTCAAAAGAGGGGAAATGATTTTCTCTCTCAGCGCGCTCTCTATTGAGATGTTTGACATGACTTGGACTTAAAAATAGTAGAAATTCGTTGTTTTGGCGCGTACCCACCCAGACCTATTAATTGTCAATAATTGAAAAAAATACAAATCAAAATAAACAAATAAATTCTGAAATCTCGAAATTGGGTTGGGAAGAAATATTTAAATTAAACTAAATGGAAGCGTTTAAAATGACAAATATGTGTGGATAAGAGCTTTTTTTATAAAAATAAATTAAAAAAAAAAAACAATTTTGTAGTGAAAATGAAAAACGGAATGATGTGCCAATTTTTTAAAGAGATATGTCAGAAAAATCAGAAAAATGCCTGAAAAAAGTAAAATTATTTGCTTTTTTAGTACATTTTTAGTACTTATGTTTTGACATTTTTGGCTTTTTGTGTATATTTTTTACACACTCACTCTTGGTGTGATTTTCCATTTGAAACATGCCGTACTGCTCTGTTTCCTTTTTTAAAATATTAAAAATAAGAAAAAAAAGAAATATTATACGGACTTTAAGCCCGTATGATAATTCTTTCATTTTTCATATTTCTAATATTTTAAAAAAGGAAACAGCAGCACGGCATATTTCAAAAGAAAAATCACAACAAGAGTGAGTATGTACTACAAAAGAAAATAATTTTACTTTTTTCATCAATTTTTCTATTTTTTCTGACATTTCACCTTTGAAACATAGCAGATCATGTAATTTGTTGTTTCCACTACAAAATTGATTTGTTTTTAAATTTATTTTTGTGGAACAAGTCTTTTTCTACACATTATTTCTGGTTTTTAAATCTTTCAATCAATTAAATTTTAATTTTTCTTCTCAACGATATTTTAAAATTTGTTTGTTTTTTATGTTTTTGTATTTTTTAGAATTGATTGACAATTGATTTTGAAAGTAGGCTACTGTTTCGTTAGAAAAAAACGTCCTTTTTCTTTTTCACACGAAACTGATTTAAAGTATTAAAAATATGAAGAAAAAATGAAGTATCATACAGGCCTTACGGCCAATTTATTGATAAAGTTCTAAAATCATTTTAAAACTGTTATTTTTAGATCTCAGTTTTTCTTGAGTTTAGTTTAAAAAATATTTTGAACTCGGCATTTCTTCACATCCTTAGAACCCAACCTAAATCATTTTGAGTTCTTACGTATTTTTACTTGCGATATATCAAGTTATGCATTCGTACAAAAAAAAAAGTTGAGAAAACAATCAAACATGACATTACGACGATAGAGAATGAGAAAAAAGTGGGTCCGACAATTCTGTCTGTCTGTCTGTCTGTCTGTCTGTCTATCTGTCTGTATGTATCAGAGACCACAGCCTAAACGGATGGGTCGATTTACTTCAAACTTGGTATGTGGCGTTTTTTTTGGAGAGTATCCCCAGACGTTTTTGTATTTCTTTTTTGGACCGCAAATAACGGTACCTGTCATATACCGGTTTTAGAAAAACTCATTTTTCTCAAAAACGGTGCCTACGATTTTGATTAAAAAAATTATAGTTATTTCTTTGGGTAAGGTCTATCTTTAAATGAGAACCATTTTTTTTCAAAAATAGTTATTAACGGTACCTGCCATAGAACCGTTTTTATTAATTCTGATTTTCTCCTTTATGACTCAATCAATTTCAACCATTTTTTCACATAGATGCTTTCAAGTTGCCGTAATAATATGTAATAAAAAAAATTTCGAAAATTATTTTTTTGGATTTTTAAGAAAAGTTTGATTTTTTTTTTGAAAAATCATTTTTTCGAAAACTATGAAATATTTTTTTTTCAAAACTTTGTTTTTAGATGTTGATAAATACTATCTTAAAAATGGCGTACCAAATTTTTTTTATAAAAGCCCTTGCAAAATTTTATATAGAAAAATAAGTTTTTTTAGAAAACTTCTCTAACGATTTTCAATTTTTTTTTTCTAAAAATGTATCTTATAAAAGAAATCAAATTGCGTACTTTGTTTTGAGGTTAAATTCATTTAAGAAGCTGTTTTAGTCATTTGAAAACCGAATTTTATGCTTTTTTAATTGTTTTTTTCTAAAACTGCATTTACAAATTTTTAATTAAAAAGTCTTAGCATAAATAGTAACTTTATCTTCAAGAGCAAGTACGTGCGACTAATATTCGGGCTGACTTGATTGAAATCTAGATCTTTCAAAACGGGTAGCTGTGTACAGAAATAGGAGTACAGTTGTTGTAACTGTTCAAGAGTTGTTTTGGCCACTTCTATCAGAAAACCGAGTGAACTGATGGGAACTGATTGTTTTTTATGTGGGTGTAGTGGGGCAGCAGGGAGGTGATAGTTTACTAAACTGAAATTTTTAGATTGATGTTATTTACCCATAATGACACATAGACTAAGGTAAGGGGGCGATGCAATTGTGCAAGCCAGGCGACCACAAAGAAGTGTAAAAATCAATTTTTCAATCACAATCTTTTGTAAAAAAAATATCATAATATTTTGCAGTTAGAAAACCAAAATAAAAACAGATTCATCCTCTAACCAATAAAATTACACTACCTAATAGCCCATTATTTGATCTAAAATTGAATACCTTTACTATCATTCAAGATCCAATTAATAAAAACGCTTTTATACAAACCATATTCAGTATACCTACCTAAGTCACAAAATTTTCAGTTCAAATTCCGACTTCTACAATTGCTACGAAAAATTCAGATACTTTAGTGTTTACTTTACTTCTCTAGCTTCACTTGTAGTTTTATATTTATAGAAGCTTAATCGCGTCTCTTGTTCTTTGAATTTGTAGAATTACAAGTGTAGGTTGTATAGCATGTAACTAAAAATCTATGCATAAGGACAACACTACTTAATTATATGAAATAGGCCCATGGAAATCAATAAAATACCTTTTAGAAGAGTATAAAGTATGTTTCACTTTAATGTACACACTCCTACGAACTAATATCATTGATAATGTCAACAACATCCACATATTCCATCCTTTTGAAAATACCTACGATACCTACGCCTACGTGACAAATTGACACAATTCTACGTGCTTGTCCTAAAAAAAAACAAAAAAAAAACAACATCTCTTAGCAAATGAACTTTGACATATACAAATTTGTACGTACATACGTAAGTACGTGCAAAGAAGTCTTAACAATGAAACAAGCAACATAAGGATGATGCAACAGAACAGGCTGCAGGTTCTTCTGAAGCCAAGTTTCATTCAACCTTTTTCTTTTATAAATTTACTTTCACAAATACTAGCTGTTGCTGTTGTTTTATGGCAACTGCATCCATCCATCCGTTAACAATATTCATCCATAATGCTCGAATTGAAAATGTTCATATCGTTGAAAAATTGTGCTAGAGTATGCGTGCGCTCAATTAATATTAATCTCTATGGCATCCGTACCTTCACTTAACGATTTGAATTTCCATTCTGTCAATGCCGTCATTGTCATCACGTTTTTTTATTTTGTTCATTTTCTGGATGAAAATACATTCACTTAAATCTCAAATGGAGTGTGCTAGAAAATTAACACTCTCTCACTCGCACCCTACACTCGCTTCACCAAATGAAAAAGTGTGCCGTGCTTACGCCTACACACTTGAAAATAGTCTTGTTTGCTGCAATCAGGAATAGAAGCAAACTTGAGGCATGGATTTTACTCTTGAATCTCGAGATGCACGCACATAAAACAAAAATAAGAGGTTTAAACTGCAATATCAGAAAGTGATTCTGGTAAGGGGGGAACTGTATTAATCGAAAGCATTTGGAAAGTAATTTCAAAATAAACGAAGAGTAGCTTTCCAAAATCATCATCATCATCCTCGGCTCGACAACCGGGTTCCGGTCCTGGCCTCTTTCAAAAAGTCTCTCCACCTATCCCGGTCTCGTGCCGACGCCATCCAGTTGCGCACCCCAAGGCTTCGGGCGTCCTGGTCTACGCTTTCCAAAATAATATTTGGAAATACCGCTCATAGTACATTTAAGCGAATAAAAGTTTATTTACTCCTGATAACACCATCCAACTGTTCTTTTTATTCATTACCTTTTTCAAAAATGTTTCTCAATTTTTAATAAGATGTAAGTACTTTGTTTTCCAAAATAACTTATCCATTAAGGAATCTTGTGAAAATCTTTTGCACCCTTTGAAGGCTTCTATACATATCCAAAAATCATAATCAAAACTTACGGTGCATGACAATCACATCCTGGAGGATCATTCTAGGTATAATTCGATTATGACCAAACGAAATCGTTTTGACGAAAGCTATCTCTTTCACATCTTAAGAAACAAATAAGGACAGTAATTGCCAAAATGATAACGTTTGATCGTTTAATTTTTACGGTATCAGGCCCCTGGTTTTCTAAAGATTTTCGAAGTCTTTGTATTAGCTTAGCTTATAATTTTTGAGCTGGTAGCAGCCACGTAGCCAGGGGTGGGGATTGAGGGGCTAAAGCTTTTTTAGTAATTGACATTTTTAGCAGTGAAGGACTAGTTTTTGACCATAAATTATTGTATGGTTTCGCACTTTGTTAATTTGACTTCAGTTTCAATTTTGAAGGGCCAACAGTTTTCAAGATACAGCAATTCAAAATTTAGCAATAAGAAAAATGGATATAACAGCAAGTAATAGAAATTAACATTAAATTAAGAAATTTAGAATGCTTCTCATTAGATGAATCAAACTAGTTGAACGTGGTATTGTGCCCAAGAAAATGAATAAAACTGTCATAAGCATTCAGGCATGCCAGAAGACTGGCGAAAAGGTATCATATGCCCCATACATAAGAAGGGAGATGTCACAACGTGCAGCAATTATAGAGGTATCACGTTGTTGAGTACCGCCTATAAGATACTCTCCTCTATCCTACAAGACCGGATAACCCCATACGCTAAAACCATCATCGGACATATCGGTGTGGTTTCATTCCAGGCAAATCAACAACTGATCAGATTTTTACAGGCGATGGAAAAATGTCTTGAATTTAACATTTTGCGCTAAAACCGATAATGTAGAACAAATTAAGACAAAATTACCAAATTTATGTCTTGGCCAATTTTTTGCATGACTTCTGGATTCTTCAAAACAAAAATGTTGAAAAATCCATTAAAAAACAGTCCTTTTGAAAAGCACAAAATATCCTTTTTATTGGATTTTCCCTGATTACTGCCTTCTTTACACCATAATTAACTTGGCCAGTATTAAGAGTTTAGAAATAGGATGCAGTGTACATTCCAAAAACTACGGAATTTTGAAATTCATGGTGACTTTTTTACATTACGGTTTAAAATGTGACTATACATTGAAGAATCGAAAATTAAAATCAATCAAAAAAAAAAAATTTACGAGATAGATTTTTTCTGAAACCAGATTTCAGAAAATTCCAATCTTCCATAATTTAAAAAAATTATATGAAGGACACAAAAAACTTAATTTTTGTTATCTTAGAGCCAGAAACGTAGTGTTGAATTTTCTTTAAGAAAAATATGGAAAAGAAATCATTTTAGCTTCAAAATGAATTTCTGTATCGAATTATTTCGTGGACTGGAAAATTAAAGGGCAAATGCCCAATCAACTTAAAAAAAATATTTGATTTCGACGAAATTAGCAATTTTTGAAAAGTAATTTTTTTTTTTAAACTACTCGCTTCACGAAGACATTTCCTGGTTCAATATTTGACTTATACATCCTTTTTTTTAAACTAGGGTTTTAGTTGAGAATTACTGAGAGCCTGAAAAAATCGTTTTTCTTTTACTTTTAATGAATTTCTGAAAATGTCGCGTTCAAAACTTTAAAACTGTCAAAAAAAGCCTAATTTGACTAGAATTTTGCATGGTCTTCCTCTATAGAATCGATAAAGGGTATAAACATTAATTTTTCCAGGTATGGTTTTGTATTATTTTGTTAAATCAATTACTCGAATAAAATTGAAGAAAGCCCCCAAGAAATGAAATCCTGGCTACGGGACTGGCTGGTATCGTTTAATTGTTCAAATATCCCACTTCTGACACTAGTTGTAATGTTTTTGCTGTTCATACCTCTGGATCCGATAGCAAATCAAATACTTATTTTAAATAATTAACAAGAGTCTTCAAATGAATAATAAAAGCCGATTTAAAAATCTATTACAGAGCTTCGTTAATACAATTTTTAAATTCAAAAGAATGCAGGTTTATGTTAAAACGAAACAATATGTATCTTAAATTCCTTATTTTTATCACTTGAATGTTCATAAAATATACATATTTGGGAAAATATTTTTCTCGGATGTAACTTTGTCATTTGACAGGGAAAACAGAACTTCCATGTCCATCAACTCCTTGCATACTATGTGACTGCAAATCATTCGATTTAGGTCATCTGCATCACTGAGGAAACCCCAAGCGATTTGATCACAACCACATTTCTCGCTCCAAGAGTCTTTACAAAACTTGGTGTTCTTGCATTCTAAATCAGTCCGTGTATACATTCAAAGTTGTCCGTGGTCCGGCGGTTGTGGCAATAAACTTTACAGCTCAGTTGTTGATGTTTCTGTTTTCTTTCTTCTATTTTTTGAGTTATTTTCTTGTGGGAGGACTTTTGTTAGACGTGATCACGGGATAGAAAAAGGACTAGGGACATTTTATAGTCAAAACAAAAAAGGACTCAAATGAAATATTTCTATTTTAGTTCGTTTTTTTTTTTTATATACTCGAATATAAATTTTATATTCGCGCCAGTAAAAATAAATTAAATTACAACTTTGTTGAATATGGATGCTGGAATGATGTACGGAGTGCAATATAGCACTCCTGCACCACAGTGTCGGTGTGGTTTCACTGTTTTGTCATTGTCAGGGCAACGAGGGAATTCTCGCACAATTCGTGCACCAAGCAAATGCAAATACCCTTAACTACAATACTGCTCTCGGGGTAAAAATCTTCTCGTATTTATTTTTCGTTTGTTTCAACAGAATCTATCTGCTTGGCGCTTGGGGGGCCTAGGGGCGGAAAAGATATACGCAAAATATACAAGTTTAAATGAATTCATAAAGAACTATATGGAGACACAATGGTTTGTGTACTTCAGGCATCAGAGAGCAACACAGGCACCACCACCACTGACACGGCAACAAGGACGAAGTAAAAGAGGAAAAGGACTTTTTAAAAGGGTTTTCCACTTCAGAGTGACATTGATATTTATAATATTAAATTCAGCGACAACGAAACAAAAATATTTACAAAATACGTAGCGGACAGATTTTCTGAAAATGACGGCTGTTGTTGTTGTATACCTATACCTATCTGGAATTCCATTTGAGAATATAAAAGTCTTTGTTTTCTAAAAATAATAAAAGCACGAGTGTAAAATGGGTGATGAATTAACGGGAATGTGCAAAAATAAATATCAACAATTATCATTTTTCTTAGAAATTTGAAAATTTTGGAATTACGAGCTGGCGAACAAAACTTGATAAGCCCGATTTGAACTATTTTTCGATTCATTGAATTCAAATCTGTCCTTAGAATTCATTAAGCACGTCTTATTTTCGATACACATATTAAGTTTCTTATAACAACCCCCCAAATTTTTTTCTGAATATGCCACTGGTGCGGATATGTTAAATTCACCGATTAATGATCACTAATAATGATTTTAAAAAAAAATTGAAAAATATTGCAGCAACATTTCTTTAAATATGGAAAAATTGTCAGACTAAAAAAAACGAATTTAAAGGGGAACTATGAGTTTGGTATTCATTTTATATCTCTTCCGTCTAAAAAAACTCAGCTTTCTATCTACTCTACGCATATTTTGACACAACAATATTTCAAGTACCTCCGTGTTAAATTTTGTGGACTAAACTCACCCTTTATTGCAGCTGGCAGATGCCATACACCTCTGAATGAAGAGCCTAAAATTTTTGTTTTTGTTTCAAACGCACCACAAAGTCAACCATTATGCTAAATTTCAAAATTCTTATAATTCTCGTTAGCGGAACAGTCTCAGCTTGGTCAGCCTTTGCCTTTTAAATACGGCTGTCGACATCTTGTTCGGTTCCGCTTCCGCCTTTGGTAGAGACAAAACTCCCAAGATATTGAAAGTCTTCTACTTTCTCTACCGGTTGTCCAGAAATATTGACTTGAACAGATGAGTTACTTCCGAGGCTGATCATGTTTGTTTTTGCCGTGTAAATTTTCAGCCCCACGATTTCTGCTTCTTCCTCCACCCTTGTTGTCACTTGATGGAGATCCATGATCCTATGAGAGAGTAAGCATACGTCGTCCGCGTAGTCCAGATGTTTTAGTTGGGATGTCAGACTCCATTGAATTCCACCATTTCCGTTTAACAGGGCTGCATGCAGCACATCATTTATCACTAACAGGAAAAGTATTAGCGACAGTATGCAACCCTGTCTGACTCCACAATGGACTTCGAATTCATCCGACAACCTTCCTCTATGTAAAACGTGACATTTGCATCCATCATAAGTTGCTTAAATAATAGCGATTAACTTATCTGGAATGCTTCTCCTGCTTATGGCAACCCAAATAAATTCTCTGTTAACACTATCAAACGCTTTTTCAAAATCAATGAACAGCAGGTGAAGTGGTGATAGATATTCGACGCACTGTTCAATAATGATCCGCAAGGTGTTAATGTGGTCAACACAGGATGAACCAGTGTGGAAACCTGCTTGTTCGGCGTCGAATGTGTCTTCTAGATGTTCCTTTATTCGCTCTAATATAATTTTTGCCGCTATCTTGGCAACCGCAGGCAGAATGCAAATCCATCTCCAGTTTTGACACTGCATCAGATCTCCTTTCTTTGGGAGCTTGACGATCATTCCCTTTTTCCACTCCTCAGGGAAGCACTAAGAGTTCCAGGCTCTCGTTATGAGTGCATTCAGTAGCTCACTTGATGTCGTTGGTGCTTCTTGTAAGAGCTCTGCAGGAATACCGTCAAGTCCTACCGCCTTGTTGTTCTTTAGTGTTTTAATTGCTGCAATTATCTCTTCTCTACTGGGCGGTGTGGTGCGGATTCAGGCATTTGTTGCTTCGGACAGGTCATCAGGTATTGGATGCGCATCACATCCGAAGCGAAGTGTTCCTTCCACCTTCTGAGCTGGTCCTCATCCGAATCTACAACTACATCTTTCACCAGGTGTTGTTTGGAGCATTGTACTCCAGTAAGCTCCTTGGTGATTCTATAAACAGTTCTGCTCTCACACACATTTGCGGCCTCTTCTGCTTCTTCAGCTAACGCGTTGATGTAATTACGCTTGTTACGTCTCACGCTACCGTATACTTCTCTCATCTTCGTACGATACGTAGACTCCAGCTCGCTTCTTTCTGCTGCTTGAGTAGCTGCGATGCGAGCTCGCAGTTGTTTTCTTTCGTGGATCTTTTCCCAGGTTTATGCGGATAGCCAAGCACTATTTCTTCCTGGTGCCCGACCGACTATTCTTTCACCACCGACCGGTTATGAACACATTTTTCACAGCACACCATTGGTCTTTGATGGAGGTAGGTTCACTGCTGCTGATTGCTCTCAGTCCTTGGGAAAGATGGTCCCCTAGTTGTTGGCGAACTACGGGGTCCTTTAGTCTATCGGTATTAAACCTGAGCATTCGAGTGTTTGCTAGGGATCTCCGAACTGCAGCTGTGCGTAATCTTACGAGAGCTTCCATCAGATGGTGGTCCCAGGCCAATCCCATGCCTGCCCCTCTTCTGTTCCTGACGTCCAGGAGACTACTTCTAAAACGTCGGCTGATCGCAAAGTGATCAATTTGGTTGGAGGTTGCCTGCCTATCGTTGGACACTCAGCTTTTTTTGTAGCTAAGACCACCTAAGAAGAAAAATCGAATGTAGAATCAAAAAAAAAATACCCTTTGACCAATAATGTGCATGTTGTGTTTTTTATTCTTAATTCTAATGAACATCGAAATATATCCAACAATTTTTTAAATCTACTATTACACAAGGTGTTTTTGTAATCCTTGCACAACGTTCTTTCTCCCTCAATAAAAAACCCTTTAAACCTAAATATTTTAATGCACTCTTTTAGTTCTTGGTTCTCATTACAAATGAAAAGCCCACGTCTAATTTTACCACTGTTCCCTTATTGGAAAGGGGTTTTCTGAAAAATAACCCCTGTTGCACTGAAAATATTGAAACTTTTGTTAAAAGTAACCTACTTAGAGTATTTTTGTAAAAAAATTCTTTGAAATCCCTTGACTCCTTTATTTGAAAAAAATAAAACGGTTCTGAGAGAGTAAAAATGCACAATATTTGCGGGGTAACCCAATAACAGGAATCCAGCTGAATCACGCTTTATTTTAAATGCCGTTAATAATAAGAGAGAATGTAATCCGTTTGAATTAACTGAGGGCTTACTGTGCGATAAAACATACTCTTTTTTTTCCAGCAGTTTGAAAGATTTTTTTGCACAACATTGTCAAATTAAATTCTCAATAACATTCATTCGATAGTGTATATACGAGTATAAATGTGGAAATAGGCAAATGGGAAATATTTTGACATGGGTTTGAGCTCGAGTGCTAATGTTTCAATAGATACAATACAAATGTAACTATGAGTAGTATGTATTTATTTATTTGGTAGTTTTTGTTTGTTTTTTTAATACACGCCCTGAGGCTTTACGAAGTACTAGTAAATATATCCAAATTTGTTGCTGGTTGTTGTTGTAAAGTTGTAATTTCCACTATATGAGTTAGTGGAGGTTGGTCAAATGGAAATTTAAATCGGTTAACCGACTATTAGTGAGGTTATAGGTCCTGTAATTAGTGACTATTTAAAAATGAATTTCATTGTGTCTGATCCGCAATGACCACAAACTGAATTCTGATGGGTTTTTAATCAGACAGCTGACTGAATAGGAATAGTTTTTTCTTTTTTTTCTTTTTGGTGTCATTGGAATGGAAAAATAAAACATAGGGAGCCTTCTGGTTGGGTTGCAACCTGGATTTTCATTCTGTTGGAACTGTTAGTATAAAAGCCACATTAAATACGTCCAATTCCGATAAAAGAGACTGATAAAATGTCGCTAACAACGAGGTTGGTTCAAAAAGATTATGCTAGGCTGCGGTTTTATAAACTTCATATCGCATTTCACACCTTGAAATACTGAAACCATCTTAAATGTATCTTGATAAATAATTCTATTCACGTGGTGGATGTTTCAATTATTTCTTTACCTCGTTCGAGGAAAATCCATAAAACAAAGCTTTACTGTAGTTAATTTGTCAAAATAATTTTGAGTGCATGTGAGCTTGAGAGCTGAAATCTAAAGTACATAGTGGATGTGGATCCGCACTGCAGTTTGTCGTATTGTTTCTGAGTTAATCAGACCATCATATATGATTATGACGTGATACCATGCTTCCATCCATTCAGAATTTGTCATGTGAATACGAGTATAAGGCGGCTTATATTGAGTGCCAGGATATTACGGCATCCAGACCCAAAAGCTGCTCCTGCTACACTGTCGCTGTGCAATTGCAAATATTGTGTGTTTGTATTCATAATATTTGACAAACGTGTGTGTGGTTGAATATGAGGAAATTTAATTAGAATGACAGGCTGGATTTAGTGGTGGGTGTGTGTGCTTTGTTGTCTGCATACAATTCGTTAACTGGAAATTAAATTACACGTAACCTGTATAATGGTTGACATATTTGCTGATGTGGATTATCCTTTCAGTGCAGATGCAAATTGAATTGAATCCTTTCCACATAAGAGAAACATCTTGTTTTATTGATGTAAGCTCTTGGTTTTATGTATTCACGAATTATTATTATGTTTGATGTTAAGTTTATAATTTTACATAATAATCTCGTTCTAAATTTATACAATCATTTTGTAACAAAAAAATTACAATTTGAATTCAAAAATTCAAGTGACCTCTACTCAAAAATGCGTTTCGCCCAGGTACAATAATGGGCTCATCAGTTAGATGTTGTTGTACCCTTTCTAATAGGCAAAAGATTTGGTCGATGTTTACCGACTCATATTAAAATTACAGCTTCATGTAGTGAAAAAGAATCCTAGTAAATATCTTGTCTGCCTTTCCCATAAGAAGCGAGAATAATCCGTTATTTTATTGAAAATGTACCAATTTTATAACAATTTTCAAGTAAATAAGCAATATGTAGTAGGTCATCATCATCTGCTCCACAACCGGGGTCCGGTCCTGGCCTCTTTCAACAAGTCTCTCCACCTATCCCAGTCTCGAGCCAATGCCATCCAGTTGCGCACCCCAAGGCTTTGGGCGTCCTTGTCTACGCCATCTCTCCAGCGCAAGCATGGTCTACCACGCTGCCGTCTACCATAGAATGTACCGCAAAAGACTTTTGAAGCAGGTTCCTCTTCGCTAGGTGCCCTGCCCACCGGAGTCTACCGAGCTTAATTTTTGTCACTATATCTGCTTCAAGGTAGATTGCGTAAAACTCATGATTGTACCGTCTCCGGAATCGTCCTTCCTCACATATGGGGCCAACAATTCTCCGTAAGACTTTTCTCCCGAACGCGACTAAGAGGTCACAGTGCCTATTGCTAAGCACCCAAGTCTCGGATCCATACATGAGTACTGGCAATACCATGGTCCTGTACAGCAGCAGTTTTGAAGTTATGGTAAGATTTCTGGATTTGAATAGCTTTGACAGACTGTAGTAGGCTCTGTTGGATTTGAGAATCAGCCCGCGTATTTCTTCTTCTATGTTGTTATCGGCTGCTACTGTTGACCCAAGGTATTTAAAGGATTGCACCACTTCAAATTCGTGCTCCGCTACCTTGATTGTTTGACCAACTGTTCTTCTCGCATTCGACGCCACCATGTACTTTGTTTTACCTTCACTAATGTGCAGCCCCAGATTTTGTGCCACCTGATCGATCTGGATGAAGGAATCGTGTACAGCTTGTCCGGTTCTTCCGATGATGTCGATGTCGTCTGCGTAAGCCAGTTTCTGGCTGAACCTGTTGACGATGGTCCCTCTTGTTGCCATGCCGGAGTCACGGATTGCTTTCTCCGACGCCAGGTTGAAGAGGAGGCAGGCCAAACCATCCCCTTGTCGGAGTCCAAGTCCATTAAAGATGTTGATTGGTCTGGATAGCAATCCGGCTATTTTAACTTGGCTTGTTACGTTGGTCATGGTCAACCTACATAGTCGTGTCAATTTATTTGGGATGCCGAATTCTCTCATGGCTTTGTAAAGTTCTACCCTGGCTATGCTATCATAGGCGGCTTTAAAGTCTATAAACAAATGGTATGTTGGGATGTTAAGTTCTAGACATTTTATGAACCCGAAAAACACATATTACAAAGTCTTATAAAAACCGACTCAGCTGTTCAATCTGTAATCCAGGATGCATATAAATTGACAGACGGATAGACAAAATAGGTTTATTTTTCTTTGTAATGTCATATCTGACCAAAATCTCAACTTCGAATGATTAAAAAAATGGAAAACTTGGTATATAGTACCAATAATTGCACGTAAAAAACATGCTACGAAAAAAATCTATTAAAAAACTAACAAAAAAATTCTTGTGGTTGAATGAGTGTAGCTCCGCCAATTTGTTAGTCAGCCAATTTGTTCAGGTTAGTTTTTTTTTTTTTAACTTTTCATTTTGATAGAAAATACTAGTTAAATTCTCAAATTTGGCTTAGTACCAGAAATATTAAAAAAAAATACTAGTGTGGCCATTCTTTTAAAAATGCTTGGGCGAATTTGTTAGAATTTTGTGTGTGTTCAAGAACGCTTGATATCACTCAAACATATTTAAAAATAAAAACCCGTAAAATCAATAATTGAAACAATTCTATGTTAGCTGTCAGTAAATTTATTTAAAAAAAAAAGTCAAGGGAGCATATGCATAAAACGAAAGTAATTACTGGTAGTAAAAAGTTATAGAAGCTAAAACTAATAGTATTTACTACATTCGGTATGCATAAACCTAAGTTTCTACTAGCTAGTATAAACTAGTAGTAATGGATTCATCCCAGTAAATACTACTAGTTCATCTGTAAGCAATAGTATATACTAGATGCCTACATAAATGCGTTAAATAAATGCTATTGCTTGTCTTTGTTCTGTAAATTACCGTTCTATAATTTTCTTTTTTTGTAAAAATTTTTTTGTGTTACAATTTTTAAGAGTTTAAACGTGTGTCTTCGAAGTTCAAGAAATGGCAAAAGCAGAAGGTTCAACAACCTTAGAGTTTGTTAAAATAAAGGGTTTTCCAATAAGAGGTGTTATTTTGATATTCAGAGAAAAATGGCATTTTTGGAGATAAATGATCGGATGCTTATTTCATTATAAAGAGGAAGGTATGCCGTTAATAATGGAACACAACATCAGCCAAATGGTCGCCAAGACCACGCCTTCAGGACCATATCCTTTTCATGAAATTTTCCATAACCAAATCGCAAAGTGGCTGCCCTATGTCCTCGATAGCCTCACGAATTTCATCTTTGAGGTCTTGAATCGACGCTGGGCTGTTGGCGTAGACCTAATCTTTCACGTGGCCCCAAAGGAAGAAGTCGCAAGGTGTTAAATCACAAGATCTCGGTGGCCAATTGTGATCACCTCTTCGAGAGATAACACGGTCCGGAAACTTTTCCCGTAAAAGATCGATGGTTTCATTGCTTGTGTGGCACGTAGCGCCGTCTTGTTGGAAGTAAACGTTGTCCAGATCAATACCATCCAATTCAGGCCATAAAAAATCATTAATCATCTCTCGATAGCGCAATCCATTGACCGTAACTGTTGCTCCAGCCTCATTTTCGAAAAAGTAAGGTCTAATGACCCCGCGGGACCATAAACCGCACCAAACAGTCACGCGTTGAGGATGGAGAGGCTTTTCAACAATAACTCTTGGGTTTTCCGAGCCCCAGATGCGACAGTTTAGCTTGTTGACGTAGCCTCCGAGGTGGAAATGGGCCTCATCAGTCAAGATGATTTTTCGATGAAATTCCGGTTCATTTTCATGCATTTCAAGGACCCAATCAGCAAAGACACGACCGACGTTGTTGATGATCAGCCGGCTTGAGTTCTTGTGTTAACTGAACTTTATAAGCCTTAAGACCCAAGTCTTTATGCAAAATACGGTGTAATGACGTTTGTGGAATGCCTAATTCCAAAGAACGACGGGGAATGGACAAACCTGGGTTTTCTTCAACACTTTGGGCTACAACAGCAATATTCTCAGTTGTTCTTGAGCGACGTGCACGGGTTTTATTCTTCACATCACTAACTTGTCCCAACAGCTCGAATTTGTCCACCAATTTCTGTATTGCGGTCCGACAAGGTGCTTCACGACGACCCAAAAATGTTTTAGTTTTACGAACCGCCTTTACTAGAAAAGTCAGTGACAAATCTCAAAAGCCTCACATATAAAAAGCAAAGGCGGAGGTCTTAAAAATTTTATTCATGAGTCTCAAGCCAAGACTGGTATTTTAATAACAGAAACCCAACTAAAGAAGAGGATAAATAACATTAAGACTGATGTGAAAGAAAATCGGACCTTAAATCAACGGGAAATAAACCAATTGCTTTGAAATTAAAGTTGCGACTGTTGATGTTGGCATTTAACATGAGAAAGTTCAAGTTGGTATTTAGAAACTTGAAAAATTTGCAGTAAGTACTAGAAAGAAAAGGTCATACTAGTTTTTTATGCATATCAATATAAGTATTTACTATGAAAATTCATCCAAAACTAGTAAATACTTTTCTTCTAGTAAATACTACCTTTCCAGCATGCACTTTGTCTTTTATGCATATGGAAAGTGGTAAATACTATACAAATTTACAAGTAAAAGCATTTGCTACCGTTTATGCATATGGCTCAAGGTGCCACAACTAATCTCTCAACTGTAAGGTCTTGTATTTTTCATCACTTGAAATTGATAGAATTCATTTATTAGGGGCAATAATAACAATCATAAAATAATTTTTTGTATCTGCTTAATACCTGCATTCCTACTCAAAATCGAATGTTGACTTAAAAGCTGAACGGTATAACTATAGACTTAGTTTCTCAAATTGACCGTTATGAATGTTAGAAACTAAATTTAGCCCTAACCTACTCTCGTACCTACACTCATTCTGTTTAAATCGAATTTTTCTGACAAAATCCTATAAACTGCTCTCAAAATACATATATTCCACTTCAAAATCCATAGTTTATTAGCGAAATTCCTGGAAAATCCGGGTAATTTAACCACTTTCGACGGTAGCCGACGTTATATTATCCTCTACGACCACGGGTTTGTTGTATAAACGTTACGTATGTATTATAGACACAAGTGTAGTGATACACACATATCCCGCTAGCCAAATAAAAGCTACCTACAGAAGGGTTGGAATTTTTTTTTTCTCTGCGAAAATGGGTATCTTGCAGCAGTGCTATGGTAGTACGGTACATTTTTCCATGTTCATTTATATTTTGCAAGAATAAATGGCAAGTTCCAATTGCCCCATATCCTTCAGCGCCATATCCTGTGTTGCCAGAACAAGGGGATATGAGTGCAATTGTGCATTCGTGCACAAATAAACTATAATCACCGTTTCGTTCTGATCCTTTGGCAAGGCGCAACAAACCACACAGCACCACCATCCAACAGTCTGTGTTGTGACCAACATCACGACAAGCAGACCATGATCCAGGATCCAGCATCACCAATCAATTGAGTTATGGCAAAAGGATAATTCAGTTTTCACGCTCATCTACGTTTAAACGAATCCGAAACCGAATTCTAATGTGTGTGGGGCCCGACGACGACGACGCGACGGGTGGCCCAGAGTGCAGTGCGCAGTATGTGGCATATACCTGTTGTCTATAATTGTACATATTTTTGTTAGTTTTTGCATTTTATGCGATTTCAATTTTATATCGGCATCCATCGGCCTAAAACGTTTTTTTGGGTTCGTTTGGTCATAGATACTCGTATTTTCTGAAACCGACGAAACCAACCGTGTTTTTGAACCAACATCGCATTGGTACAACTTTTAATCTGCAATATTAATGAAAATATTACAACTAACGCTATAATTCAATAAAATATTAAAATCGAAAACTTCATGTTTGTTTTAATTTTTGTTTGGCAGTTATTTAGGCTCAAGGGATTTTATTTTGCGGCGACATCATAATGCGGGTTAAGGGAGATCTGAATGCCAAAGTTGGCAATAACAACGAAGGACTGAGGCAAGTTATGGGAAAACATGGAGTTGGCGATTGCAACGAACGTTTAAAGGATGTATGCAATGTCAACCGTCTTGTAATTGGTGGCACCATGTTTGAACACAAGACGTGCCACAAACTAAGCTGGGTGTCCAACGATAGGCAGGCAACCTCCAACCAAATTGATCACTTTGCGATCAGCTGAAGTTTTAGAAGTAGTCTCCTGGACGTCAGGAACAGAAGAGGGGCAGACATGGGATTGGCCCGGGACCACCATCTGATGAAAGCTCTCGTGAGATTACGCACAGCTGCAGTTCGGAGATCCCTAGCAAACACTCGAATGACCAGGTTTAATACCGACAGACTTAAGGACCCAGTAGTTCGCCAACAACTAGGGGACCATCTTTCCCTAAGACTGAGAACAATGAGCAGCCGTGAACCTACCTCCATCGAAGACCAATGGTGTGCTGTGAAAAATGTGTTCATAACCGGTCGGTGGTGAAAGTATAGTCGGTCGGGTACAAGGAAGAAATAGTGCTTGGCTATACGCAGAAACCTGGGAAAAGATCGACGAAAGAAAACAACTGCGAGGCCGCATCGAAGCTACTCAAGCAGCAGAGTGAAACGAGCTAGAATCCACGTATCGCATGAAGATGAGAGATGTTTACCGTAGCGTGAGACGTGACAAGCGTAACTTCATCAACGCATTAGCTGAAGAAGCAGAAGAGGCCGCAAATCGGTGTGACAGCAGAACTGTTCATAGAATCACCAAGGAGCTTACTGGAGTACAATGCTCCAAACAACACCTGGTGAAAGATGTAGTTGTAGATTCGGATGAAGACCAGCTCAGAAGGTGGAAGGAACACTTCGCTTCGGATGCGATGAGCATCCAATACCTGATGACACGTCCGAAGCAACAAATGCCCGAATCCGTACCACACCTCCCAGCAGAGAAGAGATAATTGCTGCAATTAAAACACTGAAGAACAACAAGGCGGCAGGACTTGAAGATATTCCTGCAGAGCTCGTACAAGCAGCACCAACGACATCGAGTGAGCTACTGCATCCACTCATAACGAGAGCGTTCTGCCTGCGGTTGCCAAGATAGCAGCAAAAACTGTATTAGAGCGAATAAAGGAACATCTAGAAGACACACTCGACGCCGAACAAACAGGTTTCCGCACTGGTTCATCCTATGTTGACCATATTAACACCTTGCGGATCATTATTGAACAGTGCGTCGAATATCGATCACCACTTCACCTGCTGTTCATTAATTTTGAAAAAGCGTTTGATAGTGTAAACAGAGAATTTATTTGGATAACCTTACACAGGAGAGGCATTCCAGATAAGTAAATCGCTATTATTAAAGCAACCTACGATGGATGCAAATGTCACGTTTTACATAGAGGAAGGTTGTCGGATGAATTCGAAATCAAATGTGGAGTCAGACAGGGTTGCATACTGTCGATAATATTTTCCGGTTAGTGACAAGTGATGTGCTGCATGCAGCCCTGTTAAACGGAAATGGGGTAATACAATGGAGTCTGATATCCCAACTAAAACATCTGGACTACGTGGACGACTTATGCTTACTCTCTCATAGGATCATGGATCTAAATCAAATGACAACAAGGGTGGAGGGAGAAGCAGAAATCGTGGGGCTGAAAATTAACACCGCAAAAACAAAAATGATAAGCCTCGGAAGTAACTCATCCGATCAAGTCAATATTTCTGGACAACCGGTAGAAAAAGTAGAAGACTTTCAATATCTTGGGAGTTTTTTCTCTACCAAAGGCGAACCGAACAAGAAGTTGACAGCCGTATTAAAAAGGCAAAGGCTGCTTTCGGAATGCTATCAAACGCTATAAGCTTAAAGACCAAGCTGAGACTTTTCCGCTCCAATGCTGAATCCGTGCTTCTGTATGGGTGCAGCACTTGGAAAATCTTAACAACTGTCACAAAGTAAGTTGCAATCGTTCGTGAATAGGTGTCTACGAAACATCTTAAGGATTTTTTGGCCCAACCGTATTTCTAATGAAGAACTTCATAGAAAGAACGGGTCAAGAATCCATAGACTATTCGCAGGCGTAAGTGGATTGGTCATTAGCTTCGAAAAGGCACCGATTGCATTGCTGGCCAAGCGATGCAATGAAACCCACTCACACAGGCGGCTAGAGGGTTGGTTCGGCCGAGAACCACATGGCGCAGGACAGTCGAAAGTGAATCTGCACAGTTGGGGAAGAGTTGGAGAGAACTACGTTATATTTCCAGAAACCGTTCACGATGGCGCGTAGGAGTAGTGAAGGCCCTATGCCCCTGAAGGAGATCACAACGGACTTTTCAAGGTCTGAGCATCTGAGAAAGTAAGTAAGTAAGGGATTTTATAGTGTAATTATTAATAATGATAACCGGCGTGAACTTAGCGAAGCACCCATTACCAACCAAAATGGAATTAGTTCTATAATTTGTTCATAATTCAATATGTTAGGTAGGTACTCCAATTTTTATTTGTTGCTCTTATATTTTTTTTTTTTGCTAAGCACATTATGAAGATAGCGAAACATTTTTCTTGTTTCTAATCGCAATGGGGTTTATATTGCTTGTTGTATAGATCTTGTCTATTATTTTTATTGTGATGTTTTTTTAAGTTCATATAAAGTTAACGAAGTAGGTACGACATGCTCGTCGAAAAAGTGGACAAATAATTTCACTTTATCGAAAAAGTTGAACTTTTGAATTTTTTTTAATTTTGTATATATAACCTTCATTTGCTCTCTTCAATAAAATTGTTTCCAAGAGACTTTGTATTTAATCACTTGTATAAAGAACGCCTGGATATACTATCAATCGAATTGTGAATAAATAGTTTAAGAGTTCGGTCCTATTTCAGATTTATTCAATCCTAAAGCTCATTAGCATGTCTTTTTATGCCCATTTTACCAGATAAATTTTCTTTTTTAAAGTTAAATGCATTTTGTGAACAAATCCGCTTTATAAATGATACCTTTCTTATAGTATTATTGTTATGGTAAATTTTTTTAAAAGTTAAATAAAATATTCTTTTCATATCAATTCTAATTAAACCATTATGCCCACATTTTTATCACTGAAGCTTATTTTTTTATTCATACGTTTTTAACTCGTAACTATACAATTTGAATCCTTAAAATCTCGAATAATTTTTGCAAAAGATCAAAAGAAAAAAAATGTACCTAACAATATACGTACCACTACGCTACATAGAATAATAAACGTTTTCAAAATCGATAGCACTTAGCTGAAGCTTCAACAATAATAATAATTGTTCGCATTCACTATAAATATAAAATGATAATCCCAGGCAATATCAAATGTCCATTCAAAAAAATGCATTGTATTCGAACATTTCATTTTTATTTCTATTTGTTATTGCGAAATCGTACATTTTGTTAACCCTTTTAGAAGCCATTTCATTTTTTTTTTTTTTTTTAATTTATAAATTCAATTTCCATCAATTTTGTGAATGGAATTCAATTCTACATTTCAGTTCTAGGAACAAACTACAAATATTGAGCCAAATACTCCTGAACTTAGTTCGTTTTTATTCGACGAAATACGATGATGGTAGAATTGCTATTTGGTTTTTTGCACACATCACTATGATGTTCGAATTCAAAAAATGCAGTTAATTACCAATTTGTTTTGTATAAACGTTCCGTGCTGTATCCTTTATTCCTTTTCAATGAATGCTCGAGTGTTGCTGTTGCTAATGGCATTTTAACCCTTTCAAAATGGTATCTATGTCATTTGAATTGAACACACACGCTCTCTCATTATTGTTAACTGCTAAGAGGATTACTGAGTGCATTCAAAGCCGTTTGTGGGGGGATAGATGGAAGCATGCTTTTCATGTGAATTCACTCTGGCCTTATGCGCATAAGTCTTCTAAAGGATGCATGCATGCCAAGTGCAACTTATATGCGTCCACATAACTTTTTTAACATCAAAATCATCCTTCTGTACTAACTGTCTCTTTTTTCTATGAATCCTGATCTTCTTCGTCAAATTTGCTGAAAGTTTTTACGTTTTTTTTTTTTGTAACAATAAATTTTGTATTCTTTTCTATCATTTCAGCTATTCAGCAAAATCAGATGCAATACTTTTATCAGGAATATTTAGCTTTAGTGTGAGACGACGACGACGACGACGACGACAACGTCATTGTCGTGGAACAATACTGCTAAAAGATGACAGCAAAATGTCACAATTGCGAAAATCAGCTTCTTTCCGTTCCAGGATTCCAGTGAGAAGAAGTCGTTTGCCACAGCGTCGTTGCTGTAGTCCACCCCCAGGTGGCGTGGTGAGGTTAAGGGGCACATCTAGCGGGTGTAGCAGAACAACCACCACCACCAACACCACCGGAGAAGTTGGCTTAGGGTTAGCGTTGCAGACAAATAGAAGTTTTGCATTCGAGAGATGTGATATCAGCAGAAGCAGCAGCAGCAACAATCATAACAAAAAGAAAATTCGCAGCAACAGCAAACAGCATCAGCACAAGCGATACTCGTCGTCTTCGTCGTTTTCTAGCAGCGATGAAAGCTATGAATCTGAAGCACCACGCCAGGTATGCTCACCTAGAAAGATAGATACACAATTCTTTTGATAGAATTTCCCAGATGCATGCACATATGAATTTTCCCATTTTCCACAGTTGGCTTTTATATCTGTTTATCTTATTATATCGAGGGGAGAAGGGCAGGTCTCGCAGGGATCAACGAAGGGTGCAAGCTTTTGTTGACATTTTTATATTCTCAGCATCGCAAAGAGACAGCAGCACAAATATAAAAAGATTAAACGTAACTCTATTTGGTTGTCACGTTATTCGAATTATTGTGTGTAAGCTGTGTGGGGAATATGCATGAGTGTGTGTTAGTGCTTTGAGGATTTATTTTGGCAGTTTAAATTTATCGATTTAATATAAGCAAAGTGGAAAGGTATTTTGGGTGATGACGATTAATTTATAAAAAGACACTGTAACTAAAAAAATAGGCTAGAATGTCTTTTTTATCCTTGGTGTGTACTCCTTAGCAGACATAAGCTGCTTCTACGTGACAGCGTCTATCTTTATAGATTTAGGGTGTATCGAGATGTATTTTAAATAACTCCAATTGTTCTGATATTTATTTAAGTGTTTTTTAGGATTTCTTAAAATTTCGCTTTAATTTTATTTAAATTCTTCAGGACATTTTGGATATTAATGTTTGTACGTTCGCTTCATTTTTTACGAAGTAGAGATTAGGTATAAGTTTCCATACAAATAACTTGTAAAACTTACATATTTCAAATTTATTACAGAACTTTATTTAGAAATTAGAATTCTCAACTAGAATCGGGCCGATGTTCGTTGTTCAAATTCTTTTACAAAGATTGGAACAGAAAACATTTTGTATAGGAAAACGTTCCCCAGTGCATTCAATTACACTGTGTGACAAAAAGGGGGTAACAAAAATATACGCGGGCGGAGACCTATATCATGATTTGTAAACCTTGTTGCACTTATTACAAAACGGTATGAAAAAATTCCATAACACCCCCCAAAATCTGGAGTTAGGGGTAAAAAAACATTTTTTTTCGACCTTCATCAATTCTAGCATGATCAATTTTTTACCCATTTTAGATTTTTTACTGTTTTGGAAATGAGGTAATAAGAACTTTTCAACAATTTAAAATTGTCTGGTAAGACCACCTAGACTCTTTATAAGCTGAAAAATTAAAAAAAAATCCATTTGGTTCGTTATTTACCTAACTTCGAAGTCAATATGTTTTAAAAACAACTTGCCATTTAAAAACATATTCTAAAAAAAATGTTTATTTACAAAACAAACGAGATACTAATATTTAAAAAAATGGTTGAAATTGATTGAGTTTCATGACTCAGAATTTAAAAAAAACGGTTCTATAATAGGTACCGTTAATGAGTTTCTCTAAAATCGGTATAGAACAGGTATTGTTATTTTTGGCAAACAAAAATAATTTAAAAAACGTCTATAGAAAGTCTCTAAAAAACGCCACATACCAAATTTGGTTAAGCTGTGGCTTCTGATACATACAGACTAACTTTTTTCTCATTTTCTATCATCGTCAATGTTATACGGACTGCTAGTAACCAACTTCACTTCCACACCAATAACTATATGATATTTAAGCCCTCTTAAGGACACTTGCGAAAAAAAGAAAACACTACTGACTATATTCACTGAGCTGTTTATAACAACAACAGAGGGAATTGTTCTCCTAAAGAAAATTACAGTGTGTAGATGTCCAGATATGACTTTTGTACAGCTTATTTTTTTTTACTTGCGATATGGGTTCGATATATCAAGTTATGCATTCGTACAAAAAAAAAAGGTTCAGATAACAATCAAACATGACATTACGATGATAGAGAATGAGAAAAAAGTGGGTCCGACAGTTCTGTCTGTCTGTCTGTCTGTCTATCTGCCTGTATGTATCAGAGACCACAGCCTAAACGGATGGGTCGACTTACTTCAAACTTGGTATGTGGCATTTTTTGGAGACTATCCCCAGACGTTTTTTGACTTTTTTTTTTGACCAAAAATAACGGTAGGTACCTGTCATATACCGGTTTTAGAAAAATTCGTTTTTCTCAAAAACGGTACCTACGATTTTGATAAAAAAAATCATAATCATTTTTTTGAGTTAGGTCTATCTTTAAATGAGAACCATTTTTTTTAAAACCCTTACTAACGGTACCTGCCATAGAACCATTTTTTTAATTCTGATTTTCTCCTTCATGACTCAATATTGATTCAACCATTTTTTTTAAATGGATGCTTTTAGGTTGTCGTAATAATATTTAGTAAAAAAAATCAAAAAAAAAATTTTTTTTAATTTAAAAATTTTTTTTTTTTTTTTTTTAATCATTTTTTCGAAAACTATTCAATATTTTTTTTTAAATTTTAGTTTTTAGATGTTGATAAATAATGTCTTAAAAATGGCGTACGAATTTTTTTTTATAAAATTCCTCGCAAAATTTTATATGAAAAAAATAGTTTTTTTTTTTTAAAACGGCTCTAACGATTTTCAATTTTTTTTTCTAAAAATGTGTTATTATAGAAGAAATCAAATTGCATACTTTGTTTTGAGTACGTGCGACCCAGTCTAGCATTTAATTTATTTCAATAAATTTTATTTATTTTAATAAATTTAAAACAAATGTTTTAACTTTCGCAAATGCGCAGTTTTACTCAAATTTTACCTTTGAAAACCCTATTCTATTCTCTATCAAAATAGTGGATATGCTTGGTTTTAAATTTATGATTACTATTGCAAAAGATTGCAAAAGACCACATGCGTATCACGAGTGAAAGGGTGTTCTTTTCTTTGTACACTGACCTTATATATTTTATTTATTCGGGCCCCAGCTATATCTTGGAAACTTTCGGTGATTCTCATATACATACACTTTAATTGACGGATTTTGACATTATAGTCTAAAAACCTCAGTTTAACACGTAAATAAAATGTCTATGGCAATGACCTACCGAAATTTCCCAAGGTATAGCTAGACCCGAATAAATCGAATATAAGGCCAGTGTTAAGATAAAAAACCCTTTCAATCATGATACGCATGTGTACTTTTTGTTTTTATTTAAATGAACATCGAATTATTTTAATATTTTGACAGTGTAATTTGGAGCTTGTTGTAAAACACCCTTTTACCCAAAATATTTAGATCGACTCTTCTTGTAATGGATATTCACTACAATAGAAAGAATCATACCAAATTTTATTAATGTACAATTATTTAAAAAAAGCTTAAACTAATATTTTACACGTTGCACTCGTTTACTCTTTAAATAATGGATTATATTAACATAAATTCTTGGGCTTGATGAACTTTTACATCTTCCACTACTCCCCGTTCCTAAATGGAATTTCAAAAAAATCCAATTGGGGAATTTTGGGGGACTTTGGACCAGCTATAGAGAATTGTATATAAAAAAAATTATGAATTTATTATTTTTACTTTAGACCCTATCTTTCCTGGTCTAATAGGTACGCATTTTTGTATGATTTTTACGGGCAAGTGTTGGTTTCGGGTAAAAAAAAAATTGAGGTTTTAATCAAAACCAACATTCCGATGATGGAGAAGTCCGAAAAAGTGGTGTTCGTCATGCCGTCCGTCGGTCTGTGCGTCTGTACGTCTGTGCGTCCATCTGTACACTTCTCCACTGCCCAAACGCGTTGACGGATTTTCCTCAAATTTGGTACAGATGATTTTTACGTAATTTCGAAAGTTGGATGTTTTTGTTTTTGAATATCTCGTTTTGAACTTATACCTCCCATATAACGGTTTTAAGTTATTGGGTTTTTCTCGAAAACAGCTATAACAACAAAACTACATTTTTAGTGTTTCTCAAAAAACTCGAATATCGGAGAAACAGCGTTGCCATTTTTTTATTTTTTTTTTTTTTTAATATCTCGTAAGCGGTTAAAGCGATATTCCATATAACCTTAAAGAATCTAATTAAGTTAAAAAAAAAATATATATTAATTAAAAAACTAAAAAGTTCAAATTAGTTTTATTCTTTTTACACATACATATTCCAATTTTCTTATAGAAATACATATATAACTGAAGTAAAATCCTATATTTTGTTAATAGTTATTTATTTGTATAAACTTCATATAAGAGGTTTTA
Organism: Meliscaeva auricollis; assembly: GCA_948107695.1. Lineage (NCBI taxonomy): Eukaryota > Metazoa > Arthropoda > Insecta > Diptera > Syrphidae > Meliscaeva > Meliscaeva auricollis. Next base: position 73,266,864 of record OX403616.1, on the reverse strand, counting down.
ACGTCTATGATAACTTTAACCCAAAGAGCAAGTACGATCCATTCGTGCATTTTATTTACTATTTCTGCTTTTCTACAAAGTATTCTCTTTAACGTTTAAAAAAAAATGAACATTAAAAATTGAGAATATATATTATATAATAAAAATCAATACCAGGAATATGGAGCAAGTGCATAAAATTAAAAATCATTTCTATTTTCATTGTTCAGATTTATTCTAATGAATTTTCGCATCAGAAAGAAATTCGGTTGAATTTATGCAAAAACACACAATTTTAAATCAAAAAAAAAAAAAAATACACATAAGTACACAAAACTACGCGATAGTTTTTTTGTTTGAATATTTTTGGTGGAGTATTTAGGGGTTTTCTCGGATCACATTATTCAAAAAAAATCTTTTTTGTGTGGATTGCGTTGTGTGTTTTTTTATACCAGTTCGAGTGTACATACTGTACATAGCTGCCATCACCGAGCTGTTGCATTTTTGGGTCAAAATTAATTTATATTCATGCATAAATCATGGAAAATAAATATTTTCCCTCAGCAATAATTTTCATAAATATTATTACGAGATGAGTCTACATCCACACGATATGATGATGAGAAGGAGGCGGGAATATAGCATTTAAGGACGAAATACACCCGGGAACAAGAGTGTTTCTGACAGTTGATGACTTCTGTGTGATATATGCGAGTACAGAGTGAGTGCCCGATTGCATTATGTAAGTAGGTTAAAAAATAAAATAAACAAAAAATATAGAGAAAACAAAGCGCTGGTTTTTATTTTTGAGTAAAATATCACTTTATCTGTGACCTATTTCTAAAATTTCAATAGAATCATTAATTATGTGTGTGGCCTATAGTATTTTAGTATTCTTTATGGCACTATCTAGCTTTTAAGTCACCCGGGAAAAAGTATTATCTGCCGCGCATTACATTTATGTATCAGAATTGTAATTCTATTAGAGCAAACATAATGCATTCGTTCGAAGCTCATTTTTATGAGTAAATTGCTGCAAACGAAAATACTTTTCACATCTTATAACCTTTTATTTTTACAGAAAATTCTATAGTTTGCAGCAAACGAGTAAGAAACTCTTCAGAAAGTAGTTTGATGCAAAGAACTTCACTTTTGGTGTGAATATACAATTCATTTACAACAAATGACTGCAATAAACAAATTTTCTTAATAATTAACTTTATGTTTGTGTTGTTCATATGAATTCAATGCTATACAAAAGTTGATTTGAAATCGAGAGGTCATAGGTTCAATAACCGATGTTACGCTGAACTTTGTTTTTTTTTTACTAAGTCGTTCGCATAAATTGTTTCACCTAGATAAATTTAAAAGTTTGCTGCAAACGAAGTTAAACTAAAAAAAATTCACTCCAACCAACGAAAAGTCGTTTGACGCAAACGATTCGTTCTCTCATTTTGTTTATATGCGTTCTACGCCAATCATAAATTATACATTCCAAGGCAGAATGACAAGATACTTGCCTCGTAAACGACAGTTCCCCTGTCAAACACAGATGTTGCGCTAAACTTTCGCAAAAAGTGTTTAACACAAACTAATTTACCAATTTGCTGCAAACAAACCCGAAAAATTGTCCAGCAAACGAAGAAGTCGTTTGGGCAATTTTTTCGGTTGCCGCAATCGATTTGTTCTCTCAGCGTATCTATGTTTGAAAAATTGTAATTCGTAATTTGGTGCAATGGGTCTTAGTTGTCTAAAATTATTTCGAATTCGCTAAAAATAAATTTTAAAAATTTGGTTATTATTCGTCAGGTTCATGAGAAATTTCTGTCACTGAATAGCTAGTTTATTTATTTTGCTGTTTGTTCTTAAGTTTTCCGCCCAATGTTTCGCCGCTCCTGCTTAATGCACAACTTGCATGCAAATTATATTTTACAATGACAAATTGCAACATAAACAAAACCTTCATTATCATCATTATTCGTATACGCTTGTATAGGTACCTGCTGTTCTGTGTCAGTTCCAAACGTCAAGCTTGATAACCTCGATAAATAACAAACTGGACAGTAAAAACTCATGTTTAACAACGATCCGCCGCCGCCGCCACAGAATGCAACTTTATTATTTGCACAAAACATTCTCATTGCATTCATTTTCAAACCACAAAACTGAATAATTGCCTTCGAATCATTAAAACACTAACATAATTATTATTTCATTATAATTCAATCCGCAAAGAAAAATAAATACGTACATTATGTCCAGATATTGGTATTTCGTTGTGCCTATGTTCACATTTGTTACAGTACTGAACTAGTTTGCATACATTTTGGGGTGACCATAGACATACATAAACACCTATAAATTACATATTAAAGTTAAAAATCAATTTTACAACAATTAATCATTTAAACGATACCCATTACATGCACACAAAAATATGTGAATGGCTATGAGAAAGAACGATAATTTTATTATTTTTGTCGAAAATGATTATAGTGCCACATTCTAGGATAACACATTTTAAAAGAAAAGAAAATTGACGACAAATGGTCAAAGTTGCTGTGGACGCTTAAGCGTCTTATAAAATAAAGCTTTTTAAATAAATAATTTTATAAGAAATGGTAAAAAAAAAACATAAAATTCATTATTAAAATGACATTAAAAACTTCTTAAATTGTTTTGATCTCCAAACTAAGTATGCCATTTAATTTGAATAAATATTTGATAAGCATAAAAAACGATAAAAAATATGGAAGAAAATCATTTTTTGTTAATTTTTTCTTCAAAACTGTTTTTTTTTTTAAACTAAGTAAACAATACTTTTTTAAATTATAAGAACAACCGGGTGACAAGTTTAAAACGATATCAGTTAAGCCAGTAATTATAATTACGGATATTACTAAAAATTATGGATAATTTCCATATTTCCGCTATTCGATTTTTTTGAAAAAAAAACTGAAAATTGTTAAAATCACTTATTAGATCAGATACACCAAGTTTAATCGAAATTGTTGGAGATGTTTTCCAGAAAAATCTAATAACTTGAAACCACTATATGGGAGGTATTTGTTGGTAGTTGAGATATTCAAAAAAAAAAAACAACCTTGGAAATTACAAAAAAATTAATCTGTACCAAATTTAATGCAAATTTGTCAACCCGTTTAGGCTGTTGCTCTCTGTACAGATGGACGCACAAACGAATAGACGAATAGACGAACAGACGAACAGACGCACAGACCGACGGACGGCATGGCAAAACACACTTTTTTGGACTTCTTCATCATCGTAATGTTGGTTTTGATTTAAAGCTCAAAATTTTTGTTTGACACGAAACCAATACTTGCCCTACAAAGCAAGTAAAAATATCTTTTCAAAAAAATATTAATGGAAATCTGAGACCAAAATTAAAAAAAATGTGATAAAAAAAAATCAAAAATTATGAGAGATTTCGTATCCAAAAATAATTTTTTTTAAATGTTGATATGAAATATTGCTAAGGAGCTTCCGCATAAAAAAATCATCAAATATTGGTTACCCTTTTTCAGAGAAAGTCAAAAATGAATAAAATCGGTATGACCCTACTACGAAAAGTAGTAACAAAAATTTTAATCAATATCGTTACAGACTTTTTTGAAAAAAACTAACTTTTCTTTAAAAGTTATATGGTAGGTACCGTTAGTTTTGGTTCTACAAAAAAAAGTTCAATTTTTCCTCTAAGAAATCACCAAAGACCCTCTACAATAAAATTTGAAGAAAATCACTTCAGCAGCTTAGCTTGATGTATACACAGACAGAAAGAATTGCGAGACTAATTTTCTTTGCACTGTTGATTCTTGAGTTCTTTTCTTACATGAATACTTAACTTGTACTAAAGTTCCTAAATGGAAAGCAAGAAAACCGACTCTAAATTTAAGGCTTATATGGTTTTGTTATGGATGCCATTGTCAGAACTGGACCAAATTAAAATGCGACCAGTTCACCCAATCAAAAGTTCTAAGGTATCAAACTAAAAAAAAATGGACGAATAAAGAACTTACCCCTTTTCCTTTTTAGAAGTCGATTAAAAACAAATAGCCTTGCCAAAGAATGAAAACTGTAAGGGAAATAGAAAGTTTATAATTAATTTGAAAACATTACGGTTCTTGTATCCAAATAATGAAGATTATTATTTAAAAGTTCAAAAGGCATCCAATAATAGACAGTTGAGTGAGAAAGCGACTATTAATGCTGGATTTCTTATAGTCCAATATAATATCATCTGTTATTTGAAAATGACCAAAATAATGTGAAAGATTATTATTATTAAGGTAAAAGCTAAAGCCTGGCCCTAAGATGGTAAATAATATAAGTTATAAGTTAATATAAGTTATGATTGCATTTTTTGAATAATTTATCCTCATGTGTTATTTAATCAATTTAAATTTTAAATGGAAGAAAATTCAATCCCCTATCCAAAAATATAGGGTTGCCCTGCTAAATGTAGGGAGATTGCCTGCATTGAAGATGCTAAGATTGCAGTAAGAAAGTGTAAAGAATATAATATCTCATGTATTATTTGATGGATTTTGGGTTAAAATGAAAGAATACTCATTCAATCCCCTATCCTACAGTACAGGGAGGTTGCCTTACCAAAATCGATTAAATAACAGACGGGTATATTTCCTACACTTGGCAACGCTATGTTTTTGAATAGGGGATTGAATACCCATTCGTTTAAAAGCAAAATCATTGAAATTACAGAAAAGGGTAAAATTTCTACAAAAAATACAATTATAGCTTATAAAGGGTTTTCCAATAAGAGGTGTTTTTGGAGATAAATGATCGGATGCTTATTTCATTATAAAGAGGAAGGTATGCCGTTAATAATGGAACACAACATCAGGCAAATGGCCGCCAAGACCACGCTTACAGGACCATATCCTTTTCATGAAATTTTCCATACCCAAATCGCAAAGTGGCTGCCCTATGTCCTCGATAGCCTCACGAATTTCATCTTTGAGGTCTTGAATCGACGCTGGGCTGTTGGCGTAGACCTTATCTTTCACGTGGCCCCAAAGGAAGAAGTCGCTAGGTGTTAAATCACAAGATCTCGGTGGCCAATTGTGATCACCTCTTCGAGAGATAACACGGTCCGGAAACTTTTCCCGTAAAAGATCGATGGTTTCATTGCTTGTGTGGCACGTAGCGCCGTCTTGTTGAAAGTAAACGTTGTCCAGATCAATACCATCCAATTCAGGGCATAAAAATCATCTCTCGATAGCGCAATCCATTGACCGTAACTGTTGCTCCAGCCTCATTTTCGAAAAAGTAAGGTCCAATGACCCCGCGGGACCATAAACCGCACCAAACAGTCACGCGTTGAGGATGGAGAGGCTTTTCAACAATAACTCTTGGGTTTTCCAAGCCCCAGATGCGACAGTTTTGCTTGTTGACGTAGCCTCCGAGGTGGAAATGGGCCTCATCAGTCAAGATGATTTTTCGATGAAATTCGGTCATTTTCATGCATTTCAAGGACCCAATCAGCAAAGACACGACGTTGTTGATGATCAGCCGGCTTGAGTTCTTGTGTTAACTGAACTTTATAAGCCTTAAGACCCAAGTCTTTATGCAAAATACGGTGTAATGACGTTTGTGGAATGCCTAATTCCAAAGAACGACGAGGAATAGACAAACCTGGGTTTTCTTCAACACTTGGGGCTACAACAGCAATATTCTCAGTTGTTCTTGAGCGACGTGCACGGGTTTTATTCTTCACATCACTTACTTGTCCCAACAGCTCGAATTTGTATACCAATTTCTGTATTGCGGTCCGACAAGGTGCTTCACGACGACCCAAAAATGTTTTAGTTTTACGAACCGTCTGTGCCAAATTTTCACCATTTTTATAGTGAATTTTAATAATTTCAATGCGTTGTTGAAGCGTGTATCGTTCCATTTTTATTAATAGCGTAGTTTCTACTTGTCAAATGGCAAAAAATGACAGCTTCAAAAGTGACAGCTACCGAAATAGCGGGCTATTCAAAATAACACATCTTATTGGAAAACCCTTTATAACCCATCTTGTTCAAGTCGAAAGGAGTAAAAACGGTGTATCTGTATAGTTCTTTATTTTTCAATACCTACTTAAATGTGAATATAGCAACGGTAACCCTAATTAAATTCTTAAAAACCAACCTCTCTTTCCATTATTTATATTATTTCTGTACTAAATGTTAGGTCTTTTTATGTACATATATTTACTCGTAGGTATATGCATACAATAGTTTACTGTTTATCCATGCATGAATGGCATCAGTATCAGTATAGTAGTGTCAACTCGAGCATATCGTACAGCGATGTCACACAAAATTCAAACTGACATACAAAAATATCAGAATTCAGGACATCATCATAGAACAGAAGAAAGGAGAATAGTTGTGTGTTTTGTTCACATTCAATGAATATGCATTATTTATTGCTTCTGTTTTTGCACCAAAAATATCACCCACACAACCTTACTGTGGTATTTAATATTTTCAATGCAAATGCATAAGCATCATGGAGATACAGAGCTACACATAGATACCTTATCTTCATCAATTGCATGTCAGCTCGGTATTGTTTTGTGGAAAATCAACAATATGATTTGTGCATTTCTGTTCATCATGCGATGGTTTGAAATTGAAATGAAAGGTTTATTATGAATGGCCAAATCCAAACAAAAACATCGGGCCAACCCGTAGAAATGTGAGGAAATTATTTGCTGTTGTATCAACTGACCTATTGCATTTTGGTCTTGCATGAATTCAAATTGTGTATTTTTAATACAAATTCTGTATAAATAAATTAAATAGATATTTAATTACTTAAATGGAAAACCTGTGGAAAATAATAGTAAATCGATGTTATTATTTTTTTTTTTTTCAAATAAAAACAGTCAATTCCTGAGTTTTTAATGAATGGTTTTAAGAAAACAGACTCGCATTATAGTCTCCAAAGCTTTCGCTTACTGGATCTTACTTCAACATCATGTTTACCATACCTAGACTTAGGGTTGAGCTAAGTCATGAAATTTAGTTCACATGTATAATTGTGATTGCGACTTGAAATTCACTGTGATTTTAAACAGTGAACGTGAATTGTGATTTTTCACAAGAGAAAGACTTGTCCAAACCAAAGTACGACAGTGCGACACGAACTTTTATATAAAAAAACGCTTTGAGCTACTTCCCATATGGTGTGGGTACTTCTATTTGACGCTGTGTAACTAAATATATCCGCACTGTCGCACTTTGGTTTGGGCAAGCCTTAAAACGAAAAAGTTCCAATTGAAGAACTTTTTGCATATGCTTTTTCAAATAAGAAGTACTTGTCTTGTACGATATTTTTGCTGTACATAGTTTGCACTTGGCATATTTTTCGTCAAACGCAGTGAAAAAGTTCCAAAAAAAACTTGTTTTGTTTCTTGATGGCATATTTTTATTCATTTTAACAAATACAATAATTAAATTATTTTTAACTAATTATAAAAAAAAACAGGACGATCATAAAACGTGGGCTTTCTCTTTTCGTATTCACAAAGCAACTGATTAAATCGTTATATATTTAAATTTCAAACCCCAAGATTCATATATTTAAATTTCAACCCCCAAGATTCATCGGACAAAAATCACATCAATCCTTAATAAATCTTAAATCTCTCCCACTCAAACGTAAACAATAACAAAACAAAAAAAAATATCAAATTCAAGACAACACAGATACTAACTTACTTCAAAGTTCGAACCTCACTCAATCCTAAAAAAAAAAACCCAAAAGAACACGATTCATTCAAATGGTCATATTTACAAATTCAAACCGAACCGTTGAAAAAAAAAACTAAAAACGAAACTGGTTCTGCTTCCTTTCTTCTCACTGCCAAACAAAAAGAAAAGAAAAATAACCCAACCAAAACATAGCCGCACGCAGATTAGATACACACTTGCACTTGCGCACTTGTTTATTTTATTCATCCCTTCGATTTCATTTAATCTCGTCATCGTCATCATCATCGTCATCGTGGTCATCATCGTCACCGTCGTCGTCGCTCTCGTCCTCGTCTTCACTCTTTCAATTTTGTTCCCAGTTTGCAGTTTATTTCACAATCCACCCCTTTCTTGTTTAAAGTCACAGCTTATAAATCATGCATCATATTCATACCCAACAACTTCACTATTCTCTTGCTTTTTCACAATACGCATGAGTTGTGCCTTTTTCTTGTCGTTCTTCTTTCTCTCATTGGCTTGGTGGTTGATTTCAAATCGTGAAATGTTTGAAATCGTGAAATGCGCGAAACCGTGATTTTTGTGAAATCGTGAAATGTGCGAAACCGTGATTTCACAGATTATTTTGAAAAAAATCACAGATCGTGAACGTGACTTTTTATTCACAGGTATGAAATCGCAGGTATACATTTTTCGCTCTTCACTACCTAGACTAAAAAAAAAAACGAGCTAAAGTCAGGAATATCGGTGTCAAATCAAGCCGAAAATTCTTAATTCAATGAATCTTGTTTTGAACTTGTTTTTTTTTAAGCCTAGAATTCTTATTTGAAGATTGTTAATGCTTAATTTCGGACCATAATAAGAACAAACATTCTTTCGGCTTCTTTCCAGCTCGTTTATTCTTGATTTAAGATTGAGTGATCTTACCTTCAGAAAACTCTGAGGTATCCATACTCCAATATCCAAGGTATTGCCTTTTTGAGGTCTTCATTTAATAATGCATTGCAGCTTTAATTAAATAAAAATTTAAATTAGTACGTAAAAGAAAAGCACAACAGTGCTTAATCCGAATTCTAACTCAGAATTGCTGCTTAAAAAAAAAATCACTTCACATATCACTTCCGAACTTGAATACACCGCACATCAAAATGAAACAACGATCAAACGAATTTCAGATCGTTTTGGCTTGATCACTGCTGCCTACATCAAGCTTTTTGTTCTTAATTTTGAAATAAAAGAACAAAAATCTTGAATCAAGAATGAAAGGTGTCACTTTCAGGATAACAAAAATAAGAATACACAACTCTAAAAAGTTCGTTCTTGAATTGCTCTTTCTTGAATTTAGCCTGACTTCTTTCGCTCAGTGTACCACCTAGTAAAAACCATTTTGCAGGGATGTCAAGGCGTATCCTAGCACAGTTCTTCCTCAACACGAAAATTTGCCCCAAGTATTAAAACTTTTTCGTTTAACATAACTTATTGAAGGGTTGCTCTTTTGGTTTTGGCAGGGTCAATATCGTTGTTCATCCGGAAAAGTTTTTTTTAACTCAATATTAAAAAATCTCACGACAAATCTGCATTTGCAAAACTAACTAGGTCATCCGCATTTGCAATTAAAAAAAAAAGGTGTGTGTACCTACTCATGTACGCGAGCCAGAAGTTATACTTCATATCATTATTTATTTTTGTATAGTTTTTTTTCGATGTGTTTTTTTAAGTAAAAAATGAGTTTGATTTTATTTTTTTATTTTTATTGAGATTTTGTTCTTTCTATTGATACCTCAACTTAAAAAATCGGTTAAATTTTACTAGTTAAAGCTTAAAACTTAAAAGCTATTTTAATTACGTGAAAAAGATATTTTGAATTTATTATTAGATTTGTGAGAGCTTGTGTGTGTCTTATTGAAACAAATTGTGTATCAAAATAATTGTTGACATTTTATAAGAACATTAAAATTATTTAAGCAGACATAGTCAAATGTTATGAACATTCTGCTCGATGTTTTTTCTGTAATATATAATTTACAGTCTTTGTTTTTTAATTCAATCAATAAACTTCGTATCGTATTGTTTAAGAAAACAGATACATCTTGAAATCGAGCTGAAAATATTATCAAAATTATCAAATTTTTCATTAAATTTTTGGAATTTTAACGCATTCATTAAAAAACATATGGAAGTTTGTACCAAAGATGTATTTACCCAATATCTAATGGCTGGGTAAATTTTAAGTCTGAAAATGTAATAATAAAATACGTACAGTTGGAAACGGTCAAGCAACTTGGACTGAAGAATCTAGCTTTTACTGTACTGTTATTCATTGAAAAAACTGATTAAAAGGCTAATTTCTTAACACATGTATAAACACACAGTATTTTGACAAAATATTTTCCCGTTATTGCCTGATTTTTAAAATCAATGAAACCACCCACACAAACTTTCAAAAACGTATTTGGTTTTTGAGGCTTTAAAAAACTGTTATGGAGCATTTTTAATATAATCCGTATTAGATGCCTAATTTTTTTTATTATCTATCAATGTGCATAATTAGTTTTGCAAGAAATTATCAACTTTATCCATATTAAGCATTATTTTCAAATGTCTAAAAAAATATTTGATATTGGAAAGTAATTTTTAACTTCAAAAGTTGAATTTTTAGAAATTTTGTCTTAGTAAAACTCATCATTATTTCAATTTATCTATTCAATTAAATTAATTTTATAATTCTAACCCTTATACTTTTCGAGATGTACAAAAAGTTTGTTTTATCTTTTGCCCATTTTACCCTTACTTCCTGGTAGAATCTCGAAAATTCCCGTCGTATCAGAACCTTACATTATGACACGTATCTTTTGGTGTATTTATTTTTTTCCTATCACGTATAGTTTAGAAGGTGTGTAAGTTTTTTCCATCTTATAGTGTCTGTGTGAAAAAAAACAGTAATAATAGGCTGAAAAAATCTATGTGTTATTACTGATTTAATATTTTTATAAATACCGGTTAAGAAGTATAACTTCAAAAATTTCAAAAAACTCGTTTTTTAACAAAAAAAAAAAAAAAAATTCATACGTTTCAGTGTTCTACTGATATGAATTTCGGTTTTCTCGAAAATATCGAGATTTTTTAATACAAATCATATTGATTAATTTAGTGCTCGACTAATTTGAGTTAAGTGCTCTATTTTCAAAAGAATTTTCCGGATTTTTTTTTTTAATTTGTTACATCCTTTGCTAAGTTGAATTTCTTTTTTCTCAGAAAACTCGAGCTATTTTGACCCAAAAGTTGCTCGTTCAACTGCCTGCTATTGAGTTTTTGTAAATACTTTAAGAGAGCGGGATCACCAAGTGACGTTTTTGAAAAGTGATTAATGAATCATGACGTAAGGCCATATTAAACATTCTGAAAGAAAAATAAGGTCTTTGATTCGCCATAAATGAATCCAAATTCAAATACTGTATTTTGTAAAAGAAAAAGATCGGTTAAGATAGGCGCCTGGGTGAATCGCAAGATCACGAGATTTTAACTCTCACTCTGGAATCACTCCCGCAACGAACAACTTTGTTGATCTACTAAGGCCTTACAAATACATATACAAGAAGGTTAAACTCCAAAGGTTAATCTGTGTCAGTTTGGTATGACCGGACGTGTGCACATAGATGACGACTTGCAATGCCATTCATTCAGCAGGTTTGCTAAAAAAAGTGGTCGACAAACACCGAAGTGTCACACGCGATCCGTTCAATTCTTTCGGTCGGTACGACGTGATTAATTGCTAAAGTGGCGGCACTTTGTATGTGCGTATATTTTGCTACCATGCACAGTGCGGAAATAATAGCTAAAATTCAGGCCATGTTCAAGAAATTGGGCACTTTACATTGTTCGAAAAAGCAAATCCAAATAAGATAGACATGACGCTTATCAATCATATATAATTTTATTTCTTTAAGTAGGTATTACTTTTCTCTTGCTCAGGGACCCGATGACATGGAATATGCCAAAAAAATTCTTTGGTCAATTTTCTGGGATAGAGCATCAATACTATCATTATTTTGTTTTTCTTGAAAAAAGGTATTAAACTTCATATTGACGGAAGCAATAAGAAATATTTAAAAATCTAGGTTAACATTTAACCAGCAAAAGTTTTGTATGATACTTCATCTTATTCAAACATCGATTCTCAAGAAATTGTCTGTACACAATCCGGTCTATTCCTTGCCATGTCTTCATTCATCACAAAAAAGAAGACGACTGTTGCAAAAACTATCATCTTATGCATAAGATAGAAAAATAAGGAAACATACTCAGACTTCAGACATCCTTAAGCCACTATCACAAACATGCCATGTCCTAGTTTTCGAAAAATTCCCTTTACTTAAGGTTTCGAGCATTTCATACCCCCCCCCCCCCCCCCCAAAAAAAAAAGGCCCAAAAAATAAAACAAAAATTAACACTGTCTCAGTATCTCTCTGAATAGATACAAAGTTTTATAATAGTTTGTCTGGTTGATGAAGCTTTGCTGTGTGTATGTTTGTGTATATTTCTTAATGGTTCTAAAGAAAATTTATATATTTTCGTAAGCTGGATGCTGCTGCTACCGTTCTTGTCATTTTGGGGAATTTTTGAAGTGAAAGCGGTGAACAAAATTTCCACATGAATTGTTAAAATGTAGGGGAAAATTAATTATTGCAATGGAGAAGTGCCAACTAGTCAAGTTGTCGTTTTTGGCTTCCTCTTAGTTGTTGGCTGTTGTCGTCATCATCGTCGTCTTAGTCGTTGAGGTCTATGAAGGATAACAGACCAGACGACAGGCGTGTAAATATTATTGCCAACTGTGATAGTAGGTACTTACCAAAAAAAATGTGTTTTATTGAATTTTGGAAGATTTACAAAAACGATCAAAAACCGATCCAGTAGGTATCCTGCTTTCAGAAATAAATTCTATCGATGCAAAAAGAACTTTAATTTAAACCCTTGGTGTCATGATTAGTGCGTAAGCTTTTAATGCTGGAGGTATGGGGTTCAAATCCAGCCTCTTTTTCTTTTTTTTTTTTTTTAATAGTTTTTTTACCAGTTTATGATCTGCATACTACAACCTCAATCAATAGACATCATGATTAGTGTCAGCAACAAGATTCAAGCTATTTATTGCATTATAGCCAATTGTAAGTACATCAGCGAATGCATCAGAAGATGGAACACGGAATTGATAAAAATCAAAAAAAGGATAGGACCAAGAACTGATCCTTGGCGGACACCCAAATTAATTTCCATTGCATCACTTCAAACATTATTCACTTTGACTTTTTGATTTCGATTACTTAAGTGATAAGCAAACCAGCTATGAATGAATTACCGCAAACCAATATTATGCAACTTGCTCAATAAAAGGTTTTTATTTAGGAAAGCACATTTCTTGCAAGGAACAGCTAGATGCAGCAATAGGTGTGGTGCCAACCATATGTTAGCCTTCGAAATTCAGCAGCATATTGTTGAAAGTAGAGGAATATAAAGAGCTCAGAAGAATAGAAAAACGGCTTCACAGACAGAAAAAATCAGCCTGGGACAAGAACATAATCTGTGAATTAGAGAACAGCCGAGAGCGAGGTCCGCACCAGGCGCGGAAGTTCTACCAATCCGTCCGAAACATGACGCAGTACACACCACGCTGCACATACTGCAAGGACGGAGAGGGAAATCTGATCACCGATCAAAGCATACTGGAGCGATGGGAAGTGTACTTTAATGAATTGCTAAATGGTCAGCTCACAGCAGAAGTGGAGGCTCCACTACTTCAAGATGAACACCCTATGCTACCGCCACCAAGCATAGAAGACGTTGAGAAGGCTATAGGACGGCTCAAGAAAAACAAAGCCCCGGGAGCCGATGGCATACCAGCCGAATTATTCCACCACGGCGGGCCAGCCTTACGTCAAGCAATTCATGATATCATAGTGCACGTATGGGAGCATGAAGAAATGCCAGAAGACTGGCGAAAAGGTATCATATGCCCCATACATAAGAAGGGAGATGTCACAACGTGCAGCAATTATAGAGGTATCACGTTGTTGAGTACCGCCTATAAGATACTCTCCTCTATCCTACAAGACCGGATAACCCCATACGCTAGAACCATCATCGGACACTATCAGTGTGGTTTCATTCCAGGCAAATCAACAACTGATTAGATTCTTACCCTTAGACAGGCGATGGAAAAATGTCTAGAATTTAACATCCCAACATACCATCTGTTTATAGACATTAATACCGCCTATGATAGCATAGCCAGGGTAGAACTTTACAAAGCCATGAGAGAATTCGGCATCCCAAATAAATTGACACGAATATGTAGGTTGACCATGACCCACGTAACAAGCCAAGTTAAAATAGCCGGATTGCTATCCAGACCAATCAACATCTTTAATGGACTCCGACAAGGGGATGGTTTGGCCTGCCTCCTCTTCAACCTGGCGTTGGAGAAAGCAATCCGTGACTCTGGCACGGCAACAAGAGGGACCATCGTCAACAGGTCCAGCCAGATACTGGCTTACGCAGACGACATCGACATCATCGGAAGAACCGAACAAGCTGTACACGATTCCTTCATCCAGATCGAGCAGGCGGCACAAAATCTGGGGCTGCACATGCACATTAGTGAAGGTAAAACAAAGTACATGGTGGCGTCGAATGCGAGAAGAACAGTTGGTCAAACAACCAAGGTAGCGGAGCACGAATTTGAAGTGGTGCAATCCTTTAAATACCTTGGGTCAACAGTAGCAGCCGATAACAACATAGAAGAAGAAATACGCGGGCGGCTTCTCAAATCCAACAGAGCCTACTACAGTCTGTCAAAGCTATTCAAATCCAGAAATCTAACCATAACTTCAAAACTGCTGCTGTACAGGACCATGGTCCTGCCAGAACTCATGTATGGATCCGAGACTTGGGTGCTTAGTAATAGGCACTGTGACCTCTTAGTCGCGTTCGAGAGAAAAGTCTTACGGAGAATTGTTGGCCCCATATGTGAGGAAGGACGATTCCGGAGACGGTACAATCATGAGTTGTACGCAATCTACCTTGAAGCAGACATAGTGACAAAAATTAAGCTCGGTAGACTCCGGTGGGCAGGGCACCTAGCTCGTATGAGCGAAGAGGAACCTGCTCGGAAAGTCTTTTGTGGTACATTCTATGGTAGGCGGCAGCGTGGTAGATCATGCTTGCGCTAAAGAGATGGCGTAGACCAGGACGCCCGAAGCTTTGGGGTGCGCAACTGGATGGCGTCGGCTCGAGACCGGGATAGGTGGAGAGACTTGTTGAAAGAGGCCAGGACCGGACCCCGGTTGTCGAGCCGATGATGATGATGATACCCTTTGGAGGAATACCCACAGCCTTAATTTTATTTAAATAATTGCACCAATATGGCATTCTAAAAATTTAGCTTTTGCAAAAGTTTCATCAATAATTTGAGCAGGAGTTGAGTCAATATTTCTGTTGATTTTTAAATTGCGATGGCATCACCCATCATCGAACCTATGTTCAACTATTTCAAAATGTTTTGCATATTCCATAATAATTGCTTCCTAGCTTGTAAATATGGACTGGGTTTGTTGGAATAGGTGTTTAACGAAATTTCTCCTCATTTAACCTCACATTGGGCGCCAGTTATAGAAAGAACAATCATAAATCATATCATAATTTAATAATTTATTTAGGTTTTGGTAGCATACAATTTTAAATACATACTCTAGACCAGAGAGGTTCATGTGAGATTGCCAGGAATCAAATTTGTCTTTTCTTCGTTTGTAGGACTGTTTTTTGATCGTCCTGTGAGGGGCCTCAATATTCTTCTATTTGTTATTTGGAAATTTAATAAGAATGAGGAGCCTTAATAGTCTTCTAGTTGTTTACTGGAAATACTGAAAAAGTAAGGGGCCTCAATAGCCTCATATTGTATGCTTGGAAATGGCGATTAGTGCTGCCACTTTATAGTTATTGGTTACACTTTTAAACTATTTTTTTTCTTTTCATTTGAAACTAAAACCATTTTACGAAAATCGTGAAAACATGCACCTGAAATATGTGTTTATTAAATTCAAAAAAATATTCATTGCTTGATAAAATAACAGTCATCTACATATAACTTGTGTTCCGAAATTCTGTCAACCCCTCTGCCCCCCTTCTCCTCTAATTACGTCAATTAAATCTGCCTTATTTTAAGACGTGTTTCACTCGTTCGAATTTATAAATTTCACCTCAGTTGGCACTGTTATTCTCGACAACGCAACGGACACATTTTAAAAACAGTATATAAAGTGTGTTGTGGGAGGATTGCGATGAAGTCAGGAACTGTGTTATTTAATCATGAAATTTTCATAAAATTTGGAAAATGGGAAATACCAATTTTTTTTTTTTTTTTTTTGTATCTAAAAACTGTTTTTTTTTTGTTTTTTTTTTTATTTTGATTTGTTATCTTTATTTTCCATGAATAAATTTAATTTGTTTTTATTTTAATTCAGTTTTCCCTTGCCTGATGTGCATATTGTTTTGTTTTTGTTTTGCAGAAATTCATCAAACCGAGTCATAAAATTCTAGATGACAATTCTATGTACGTTTCAACTGATGGAATAAGCTTAGACGGACTATTGGATTCAGTTAGTAGTGAAAGTTTATCGAGTCCTCCATCACCACCGGTGCACTATCAGAGTAAGTAGATATAGAATCTATGCATGATAAATCATTGTTTTGTCGTTTCATTGATGTGATGTTTGCATTTAAAATTGTGTTTGGATTTATCTATTTGTTTTTATTTTTATTTTATTTTTTTATTGTTCGAGTATTGGTGCATAAAGCAAATTGGATTAAAATTCAAATGAAGTTTTTGTACTATGATGTATGATTTGAATTTGAAAAGAACAATTATGGTAAAAAACAAAAATCAATCAAGTTCAAAATTCTATCTAGATTTTAAATAAAAACTGAGAATTGAGCAAAGTATAAAACATATTCGATCCAGAGTTTTGTTTTTTGATGTTATCCGGGGAAATATTAATTTTTTGTTATAAAGTTGTTTCAACAGGAACCGAACTGCTTCCAAACTTATTAAAGGACACACCCTACAGTTTAGGCATACATTTTCGAAGATTAATATTTCGCCTTTATAATACATTTCGTACTTTATTAAAATAATGCAAACATTCGCATTGATGTATCCCCATTCCCTTATAATAACAGATTTCAAATCGACACTGGCAAACTTAGGGAAAAGAGAAAACTACAGTTAAAAAAATAATAAATAATAGGCAAAACTGCTTTAGTTTAATTTTATTTTTTCTTATACCCAAAAAAAACATACACACTTATTTTTAAATTACATTTAAAAAGCACAACGTTTTATGGAAGAAAGCAGAGCTCCTTAGCTGATCAATAGTGCACCAAACGTAACATTGGTAACAATGCAAAAGACCGTTAGTAATAGGCATTTTTAGCTATGTAGGGCTAGTTTTTGACCATAAACTACATTCTATGGTTTCATCCCACTCGACGCCGATTAAGCAGGATTCCGCACTGGTTCATCTTGTGTTGACTACACCTTGCGGATCATTATTGAACAGTGCGTCGAATATCGATCACCACTTCACCTGCTGTTCATTGATTTTGAAAAAGCGTTTGATAGTGTTAACAGAGAATTTATTTGGATTGCCTTATGCAGGAGAAGCACTCCAGATAAGTTAATCGCTATTATTAAAGCAACCTACGATGGATGCAAATGTCACGTTTTACATAGAGGAAGGTTGTCGGATGAATTCGAAGTCCAATGTGGATTAAGATAGGGTTGCATACTGTCACCAATACTTTTTCTGTTAGTTATAAATGATGTGCTGCCTGCAGCCCTGTTAAACGGAAATGGTGGAATACAATGGAGTCTGACATCCCAACTAAAATATCTGGACTACGCGGACGACGTATGCTTACTCTCTCATAGGATCATGGATCTCCATCAAATGACAACAAGGGTGGAGGGAGAAGCAGAAATCGTGGGGCTGAAAATTAACACGGCAAAAACAAAAATGATCAGCCTCGGAAGTAACTCATCCGTTCAAGTAAATATTTCTGGACAACCGGTAGAGAAAGTAGAAGACTTTCAATACCTTGGGAGTTTTGTCTCTTTTAAAGGCGGAACCGAAAGTAAAGTCGACAGCCGTATTAAAAGGGCAAAGGCTGCTTTCGGCATGCTGTCCAAAATATGGAGAAACAACGCTATAAGCTTAAAGACCAAGCTGAGACTGTTCCGCTCCAATGTTGAATCCGTGCCTTTGTATGTGGGCAGCACTTGGAAAATCTTAACAACTGCCACAAGCAAAAACTTTATAGAAGAAAGGGTCAAGAATCCATAGACAGTACTATTCGCGGACGTAAATGGATTGGTCATACGCTTCGAAAAGGCAACGATTGCATTGCTGGCCAAGCGATGCAATGGAACCCACTCAAAAAAGAGGGTCAGTTCGGCCGAGAAGCACATGGCGCAGGACAGTCGAAACTGAATCTGTACAGCTGGGGAAGAGTTGGAGAGAACTACGTTATATTTCCAGAAACCGTACACGATGGCGCGTAGGAGAAGTGGAGGCCCTATGCCCCTTAAGGGGATCATAACGGACTGTTCAAGATCTGAGGACCTAAGTAAGTATGGTTTCATCATATAAAATTTTATATAATTTCAGCCCTGTAAAACATTTTACAGTCAAAAACTAGCCCTTCATTTACCTACTGTAAAAAGCGCTAAAAAATGGCAAGGTCTGCAGTTGCTGTACTATAGTGTACCAAAAAATCATGGACTAAATTAGATTATCAATTTTTGAAAACTGTCATTCTTTAAAAAAGACCCTTTTTGTTTTCTTTATTCAAATTAATAATGACAAAGTATTTTTGTGTTTACCAACAACAACTCCACTCAGTTTACTAACATCAAAATGTACTCTTCTTGATTGATTGACTTTTAACCTGTCTCATCTGTGATCACACAAAACTTTGAACACATACCTACACAACTTTTTAAAAACTCAACAATTTTATTTTATACACAAAATTGATGAAAATTTAATCAACTACCAATAAACCATCAATAAAACAGAAATGTAATTCGTTTTGTGATGGAAAATGAAAACACATTATCAAACTTTTTTCAAAACTTTTTCCTAACAAGAAAGAAATCACATCCTATTTGTTATCATCTTTTAACTTATTTGATTTTTGTTTTTATTTATCCATCAGATACAAAAATGCCTCTTCCTCATAGCTCCAGCTATGAGTCATTAGACAAATACAATGTGGCACTGGAAACTTTTAAATTATCCGACAACGTTCATCAAATTCCATATCCACTGGCCCCAGTACCGGCATCGTCAAACTACTGTGAGTATCTATCACTTTTATGTCTAAATTCAGCCTTGGAAAGGAATTTTTTTCGCCCTTCATTCGAAAAGAAGGAAAATAAATTTCTTTTCACGGAGTTTGCTTATTTTCCGGTTTAAGAAATTTATAAAACAAACCCGTGTTTTTCTTTGTTTTTTTTTTTTGTTTTTCCACAGACAACCTTGACAGCAAGCATAATAATAATTCGACAAAGAAAATTGACGCGATTAGGGAGGACTTTAAAAAATCCTATTACAACGAAAAGCAGAAGCAACTCAGCGATTGGTATTATATAAAAAACACTCCAAAGGACGACGATAGAGTTCAGCAACCAGAGGAGCCAACAGTAATGGTAGAAAAAGTAGAAGGAGGAGGGGACGAAAAAACTGCCGAACACAATGGCACGATTGGCATTGAACATAATAATGATGCATTGGCTCCTACAATGTCTAGTCGATGTGAGGATTTTGCCTCATCATCAACACCCTCCCATGCCATCAACAACCTCCATCCGACGAGAACAATGAACTGGAATAATTTCGATTGTCAGGCGTCCCCGGGGAATGGTGATGACGATATCATTGGAATGGCTGATAATGGCGGCGCTAATGATGGCAGTAGCAGGGCCAAAGAAGGCATCGATGACGGCAGCGATGATGGCGTTGGAAATGATTGGCAGCAGGCTTGGCGAAAATTCCACGTTGGCAATTTAAATTCCGAATTTGATGTGAAAGGAGACGACGTTGACGATGGAATTCATCGCTATGACAATGTTCCCATTGGCATCCAGTGCCCAACGAATAATCTCAGCGGTAATAACCCCTTACATCCCCAATCCTATCTGGGTAATTACAATCAGCAGCAGCAACAACAACAACAACAACAACAAAAATGCTATGAAACTGGCTGTAATTGCAACACTCATTGCTTGGACGACTTCTCAAGGACGAAATTCAATTCGACATCGAATATCGGAACTCAACCGAGTGTTGTCAGTGTGAATCTATTGAAACAACGGTATCAGAGACAGGATCGGGCAAATTATACTTCCCATTCGGGCAGCAATGAGTATGTGAATGGGAGCTTCCGAAGAAGACCTAATGCGGGAGCAGGAGGAAGTGGTAACAATTATCAGAGGACCTACATGGAGGCGGCTTTCAAAAACAATAATAACTGCAACGAATTGGGTTCGAAGAACAACATTGGTAGTAAAAACAGTGTCGAATTGCAGCTGGAACATTGGGAAAATATGAGCAACATCAACAAAAGCACTGATTCCTGGACGAAGCGTAATGTAATTCGTGGTGGTGCTAGTGCTGGTGGAAGCCATGGTGACAAGGACATTCCAATATGCAATAATAACAGACCCAACCATGCCAGTGGTAGTGGTTGTTGCAGCAGGACTAACAGCTGTGGAAGTGGGTGTACGAACAGCAATAACAGAAAGAGAACGAACAACAGCATCACCGTAAGCTATCGGGGTCATAATCATCATCATCAGCATCATCAGAATTCTGACCCATCTGACCCAGAACAACAGCAGCAACAACAACAAATAGTTTTGGTTGAAAAACAACGACAAGCTTCTGCGATGGCCCTCGATGGT